>OU696697.1:90018002-91516083 GCA_916050605.2 Platycheirus albimanus | reverse complement strand
CAATTGGATATACTGTTCTTCTGAATTGATTCAGGTCACTCCGACTACACCGTCCCCCAGCTGGTTCATTTCTATATTGATGGCTAAAAAACTGAAGATGTAGTAGGTGGGGGAGATCATCACTCGAAAACGCTAGACCTCTTAGTCCCTCATTCTGTTTCCCTTAGCATTGCGTGTTTCAGACGATAAATCTGGCGATAAAAGAGGTTCTATCCTTGCTCAAGAAAACTTGATTTCCACATCCAATACCCACATTTTCACAGACAGCACAGAGTAAGTCACTCGGGTTGGTTTCGACAAACTCAGAAACTGACCGCTACTGTCGCACATCTCTCATGTTAACCTTTTTTAAGTACTGTGACCCAGAGACATAAGCTCTCCAGAAATGGAACTTCAACAACAATTTTTAGACTATACAAGACTAGACTAGACTGGGTGGGGTGTCTTCTCAAATGACTTCTGCAGAAGTTGCATGGACAAGGAGGAAGAACACTATTCCCCATTATCTCTAACAGAGACGAAAATTACCTTTAAGAGAATTCTTCTTCAACGATTCCAGCGATCTAAATTACAGACATCCACTGTCTCCATCGCTTTATTGAAACCTCCGCGGAGGTTAAATAAGTGGGTAGTGCCTAGCTTTTTAAAGTGGCACCACAATGGACCAAGTCTAAATGTACGAGACGTTTCCTGACAGCCGACTTAACCTTACCTAACGAATAGGAAAAATCGAGTAGGTACGTTATTTGATTCAATACATTTTTAAAAGGGTGATTCATCGTGAGGTATGATTTATTATGTACATTTGAAAGTGAACTTAAAATTTTAATCATTTTAAATTTTTAAAAAGGATATCATTTAAATGTTAGGCACGACTCTGTCTGAGGTGGTCCATTTGGATGGTCCAATTTTTAGTGACACGTTAGAGCATAGCGACTGGTATCTCGCGAATAACACGAGCAATGTTAGCTTTCAAAGATTCAATCGTAGTTGGCTTATTCCTGAAGACCTGAGATTTTACATATGCACAGAAAAAATTATCAAAAGGTGAGATATCCAAGATCTAGGCCAATTTACCGTAAAAAAACGTGGAATTAAATACTCACCAAAATGATTTAACAACAAGTACATTGTTTCACGCGCTGTATGGCTCATATCGCCATCTTTTGGAAACCTGAGCTCACTGAGTCCATGGGCTTGAATTTCAATTAACATGGCGCGATAACGTTAACCATTGACGGTAACATTCTGATTTGCCTCATTTTTGAAGAAATATGGACCAATGATTCCACCAGCCCATAATCCACACCATAAAGGTGTTGTTTTGTTGATGTAATGGTACTTTTCAGGTTGCTCATCAGCCCAAACTGAACAAAATTTCACGATAAAACACCGGATTTTCATTTCTTCGTAATATAGCTGAACAATATGAAGACGCTGTTGTGGTGTGAATCCTTCCACGATGAATTGACAAACGATACTGAACAAAAATGACACAGCATTTTGATAGGAGTCACGCGTGATCTGTCAAAAAAGCCCATTGAAAATCAAACCTCACGATGAATCACCCGTTATTTCGGAAAAAAAGAATTTCGAATAAAAAAAATTTCATTAAAATTTCCGTTTTAAGAAAAGTGGTTCTACAATTTTCTATTTAATTCATGCAAATTCAGGAATAGACTTCAAAACTTTTCATTAAATGTTTTAAATCAGGAATCGTTTGTTTTCTGTTGAGTGTGACGTCAGGTTATTGTTTTAATTCGTTTTGTGAATTCAAATTCTAAAAAAAGCGCATGAACCACATAAGTTCTAGGGCACAAGCGGACAACTCCAAAAGCAAACAATAGGAAACTTTTAAACCTTTTTATTCCTTTTTAGTCAAGTCGACAGGTCGGGAAAAGTGGGTTTAGGTGGAAAAAGGTCAAAATTTAATGAAACTTGGGGATTTCGTTAGTAAACAAACATTTTGCTAAGTTTTTGACCTCGAGGGCCCTGTGCTAAAAGAGGGAGGGGCGGAAAACTTGCTCCGGTTTTATCTCAATAACTTTTTTCCCTTACGTCCTATGGCAAAAACGTATTTGAATTAGGAGCTATTTGACCTCCTTTAGGAATTATTCCTTTTAATCCTTTTCAAATTCCATTATTAAATACTACTATTTTATTAGCATCAGGAATTACTGTTACATGAGCTCATCATAGTTTTTTCTAGAACATAATATTTCCTACAATTTTGTTAATACAATCATCTTTGTTTGCCAATTTGTTACCTAGATATGGTGCTTCAAAAAACAGGTAATTTTTCATTTAATGATTATTCTGGTATATACGAAGAAATATAGTGGAATTCTGCATTTCTCGACATTGCTGTTTTTCGAAATACAATGTTTTCGTTACGAATTGACATTGAAATTGTAGGAAATTTAACGTTCTACAAAAAACTCACTCACACTTTTTCCGTAGGACAATTAAAGGAAAAAAAAGTTATTTAGGAAAAACCGGAGCAATGTCCAAATTTTTGCATTTTTCTTTTTCCATTTTTTTGCAAAAAAAAAAATTGACATACAACAATTTTTTGCCATCTAATTGTAGAAAATTTAACGCAAAAAAGTGGAATGTTTTTTCGTAAGACGTAAGGAAAAAAAGTTATTGAGGGAAACCCGGAGCAAGGTCGAACATTTTGCATTTCTTCCTCCTCCTCTTTTTCCATAAGGCCGTCATGGTCCAAAACTTCCTCAAATGTTAATTAACTATTCTTGAGCAACATCTCAAAGTTTCATAAACTTCCGACCTCTTTGTACCCGCCCACTGTACTAAGAACAAAATAATAAATTAAAATTACGTCGGGATGACAATAATAATGTGTATGGCCTGACACCTGCTGGGCAAGCGGGTATGAGTTGAGGTGTGTAGAAAGTTTGTAATTTTAACGAGAAAACATAATTACAAAAACAATCATGATTATTTGGGTATTTCCGAAAAAAAAGGCCGAATTCTTCATTTTTTGGCGAATTTTGAAAAATTACCGGTTTTTTGGAGCGCCATATCTCAACAAATTTTAGGAAATTTTATGTTCTACAAAAAATTAGAATATTTTTTTGCCATAGGCCGTAAGGAAAAAAAGTTATTGGGGAAAACCGGAGCAACACGAAAAATTTCCAGTCCCCCCCCACCTCTTTTAGCACAGGGTATCCTTGAACAAAACCTCCAAGATTCATTAACTTTTGACCTTTTTCCTCCTAAAAGTACCTGTCGACTGGACTATTTGTGATAGAAATGGAAGGGTCGTACAATTAACCGACGAATCACGATAGCTAGTGGTATACTTTTGAATGACAAGTATTACTGTGGTCTATGCACAATTAAAAAGTCGAGTTTTAATTAAACACTTAATATTTATTTATATTTTAAGTAAAGTTATATCTTATTAAAATTCAAAATGATGGATGGCCAACTTGCCGACTTAACTTATTTCTTAATGTTCTTTTAGTTTTTTAGGGATTCATACGTCTTACTCAATGCGGTTCAAGTTTGTCAATTGTCACTTTCGTCTCGCAGTAAGTTGGCTGCGGAGCGGTTTACAAAAATAAAGTAGAATGAAGTTTGTACAGTACGAGCTAAGATTTGGTCGGATGCATTATTATAAGGTTGATACACAAGTAGTATGTAGTGCTGCTGCAACTACTCTTGACGTTTTGTCAATTTCTAGTAAGAGAGTCAGTTTCCGGGAAATAATTGCGATTTCACCCAGAATGTTAAGCGAAACAATCTGATACACTAACCATATAGCCTTCCCTAATGGCCCTAATGGGAAGCCATTTTGTTTTTGGTTGATTTAAATGCTTAACAAACAAATTAAGCCATTTCGGAATTTAAAGCTATCAAAACGTCTGAAATATCATATAACTGAAATATTAAACCTTAAACAGAACCAAAAAAGCTTCTTATATGACATTTGACTCATGACTTATATGACTTATGTCATGAATACTGCGTTCATTCAAAATTCTAATCATAACTCAATTACATAACCTTAACAAACATCATAACCAAGTATTCAAATAAAATCATGTCTACCAAGCAAAGTGATTGGTTGACTTACCTTTAATGGTATTGCCCAAACATAATGCGCAATCCAGAAGAACGACATAATATTAAGGGTATCCTCTGACATAAGATTTGTGACTGCTCCAACATCGTTTTCACAATTAATCGCTTTCGTGCAACTCCCTCTCTTCTTCAACTGATGACCAAGAGTATGTTTGCTTTTGCTTTTGCTTTTGCTTGTCTGATGTCCAAATTCACCAGAACTCAGGCTCTTCTTAACTGCCAAGCAGCCTGAGCTCAGGAGTAGTGTTTTTCGATAAATCAAACCTTGTAAGGATGACTTTATTCGTATTCCAGTCATATTTAAAATGTGTGTTGAGGCTTGCGAAAGAGTGCCTTGTGCCAAGGATGCCACAAAAACACACCAAGCTATTGCCCATCCATTTGACAGCAAATCCGCCCAAGAGGGATAGTATATTGCAATGTCCGCTTTGGACATCATTGTTAGAGTAGTAAGGGGAACTGATGGCAAAGCGTAAGCCTGATGCTGGTCAAAGGGATTGTAGTGGTGAGCATCAGTGGAAATATTAAGGGAACTCCTTCGATTGGCTGCAAAATAAACCATTAGTATGCAAACGATTTTATTAAATCCCCTTTGGGATAATTGATGAACAGTTATTACCAATTTGTTGGAAAGTTTTATCCAATTGTTGCTCCGATACATCTTGTTTTTTTATATCGTCTCCTCCTCCTCCTCCTCCTACCGCTCCCACCAATAACGCAGCTATAGCTTCAGCTTCCAATTGGGATTTATAAAATTGTTCAATATACGAAACAATTAAATCGATTGAAATGGGTCCGACAAGGGCTGATAAATCTCCGAAGAATTTTAGCAATCCACCAAGAGTAAACATTTGCCAACTGCTCTTCAAATAACATAACCATAGCGATGGGTGCTTGTTACCACCCTGTTGAATGAAAATTTTTTCTCAGAAAATATTTCAAACGATTTGTATTTTTGTTACATAAACTTGTGAAATGTGAAGTTTTGATATTAGATATAGATACATTGGAATGCTGGGAGGTATCACTTGATGTGTACCTATACAACAAATCATGGAAGGACGAAGGACATATGAGTGAGTAGTGTGGGCCGCCGAAGCTTGTTTTGGTGTAATAATAATTCCTTGTATACAAAAGGAAGTTCTAAATTATTGGTATTCAATCTCATATATGAGATATTTTGTTTCAAAACATACTGGAGGTAGAAATTTTTTTGAGATATAAAAATGTAATTTTTCTTTTGGCTTAAATATTTCAGAGTAAAAATGTTTGCGATGCTCAAAAATAAGTCAAATGAACCCACTATAGGTCGCACATTCTTGCTCTGTTGATGCACAAAAACAGGGTTAACTTTTTTAAATAGCGATTAGCCCTTAAGGTTGTACTAATATCATTAAGCTGAAATCTAAATTCTGTTCTGCTGCAGCATTTTTGAAAACAAAACTCAAAACTAGGTTGGGTTATAAAAACAACTTCCAAGTTACCATTCCAGATCTGCTTGGGAAGAGGGGGTATTTTTGAGAGATGATTTAGTTTAATTTTATACTGCGGCCTGTATTCACACGGACTAAAGATGGTATTCACAGATCAATCTTGAGTTAGAGCCTTGTAAGTCTACTCAAAATTCGAAAATTGGTATACAAACTGCTTATTTGAACTATAAAGATGACCTTTTTATTAGAGGTAGGTATAGAACTAAGTTGGCACCAGTGTTTTAACTGGCAGCCATTTTGTCAGCTTTCAAGTGATTTATTTTTATTCGGTTTGACATTTCAACATGAATAGACTGAAGTCTAAAAAACGCTTCTAAATTTTGCAAATTAATTTTGAAAATCATGGTTCTGTTCGAAATACGTATCGCACACTAAGTCCATTTTACGGTGTTTAGCGATGAAGCTCACTACATTACTGATATACGTCACAAATGTTGGAAGAGTCATCGAAAATTGGACCTCCAGATTAGACTACGTCCGATCCAGCCGTGGCAGTCACATGTCAGAAATCATATTTAAATTATAATGCCAGAAGATTATCTTTCGAATAAAGTAAATTTCATGTCAATTTAAAATAAAATGCACGACTGGGTCGCACGAACCTGCTGTTATGATAAGCAATTGCGTAGCGGTTGCATATACGGATATTAAAATAAAATGCACGACTGGGTCGCACGAACTTGCTCTTATGATAAGCAATTGCGTAGTGGCTGCATATATGGATATTAAAAAAAAATTAAATAATTTCCAAAATTCTTTTATTTTTTAAATTAGTTTAAGAGTTTTTTCGGAAAAACTAAGTATGCAATAAAATTTCAAAGCTATACGTCAATCTAAAAAAAAAAATATTGAAAATCGTTCGATCAGTTTTATTTAAAAGGTTATTTTTGAAAAACTTTTTCAAAAAATATTTTGAAATTTTTTTGAGTCTGCAAATACATGGCAATCTATAGTTTACATTTGAAAAATAATTTAAAAAAAAATCAATATACCCGTTTCCAACATATTTCTAAAACCAAAAATTTTTTTGAAAAAATTATAAAAAATCAAAAAAAAAAGTTTTTGAAAATTTTGAAATGCCATATTAATAAAATTATGAATGACTTCCTGTGGCCAAAATTTTATTGAAATCGAATGTATAGTTTACGAGAAAATTTGATTTGAAAATACTGGTTCTATGAAAGGTACCGTTATAAAACAAATTTTGAAAAAAAAATTTCTAACTTAAAGATAGACTGCCTCAAGAAAATAGCATTCTAAAAGTTTTATCAAAATCGTTAGAGCCGTTTTTGAGAAAATCAATTTTGTTCTTCCCGATTGTATGGCAGGTGCCGTTATTTTTGGATCTAGAGCAAAAATAAAAAAATTGTTCCGAAGGACGGCTAAATAAATCCTAAATACTAAATTTGAAGCAAATCGGCCCACCCGTTCAGCCTCCAGAGGTGCGAACAGACATACAGACAGACAGACAGACGGACGGAATTTCCAGACCCACTTTTTTCGACTTCTCCATCATCGTAATGTCATGTGTGATTGTTATCTAAAATTTTTTTTTATGCACGAATCCATAACTTGCCTTATAGTACCTATAATCGCAAGTAAAAATATCTTTGTTTTATTCAATTTCAAAGTTATAGACCTCTAAAAAATACCCTTTATTAGGTTACGTGCAGGGTTTTCGAAAAATGTTCAAAATGAACAGGCTATTCGCACGCACCAGTACTATTAGTCTCATATTTTCATTTCTTTTTTCACTTGACTTGATTCTTGATATTATAACACTAGCGGAGAAATGGAGTTGCTCAAGTGGGTGTTACTGCTGTCTTAAAATATAGACAAGAACTCAGAACAGCAAACGGTGCCTTCTAGAGAAGAAGCAAACTGAACTGTGATTAAGATACAGAAACCGCACATGAAATACGACAAGATCTTCGTTCACATTTTTCATAACATAAAGAACACTAGTGCGATGTTGAAACGGGTTGAAACGTACAACGTAATGAAGAACGATGTCAAGTCGGAAGAATCATAATTCACATTTAGTTGGAGACTTATAAAATCCAACAGTGAGCCCAAACAGGGGGTTACCCACATTACTTTCTATACGCTGCAAGCTTTGAAAGTTAGTTCCCTCTTCATATTTTGAAGTGTGTCCTTAGTTCCCATAAGAAGGTGCACTTATTTCCAAGGGAAATAAGTCCACTTCTAGTAAGTGGATTAAGTTCCCACTAAGTGGGAATTAAGCCCCTCGGTGGACTTAGTACACTGGGACTTATTTCCCTGCACCCTCCATCGCTTTGCTGTTTATTTGCCTGTTTATATGCCTCGTCATATCGTTTAAAGCAACATTGAGCTTTTGTCCAGACTTGGAATGTAGTTTTAGACATTATTGGCACAAGAAGCTTTTCTTAGAGTATCGTCAATTTGTCCCAACCTGAGTTTTCCTAGGACCATTCTTTCCCCGCCCATTTCCAAATCCCTGCTAATACCTGGGATTAGATCATCAATCAGGCCAGTTCTTCTTGATAGATAAATACGGATATCATCTGCATTACCAATAGGTTACATAATACATTTTATAGAGGTACCTGTTATAACCGGTTTAAAACAAAAATTAGAATTCCGCTTAGTGGTAAACTGAAAAACTAATTGTAAAACTAGTTGTTTGGAGAAGGGGCCGTAGCTAGAGAATTAGACTGATATGATGTCAGGAAGAAATTTTTTGGCATCTAAAGTTCTTTAACGTCGTTATATTAAACAGAAACTCGTGCAACTCCGTTATCTACAAAACGAAATTTTTGCATGACCAAAAGTTACGGCAAAAATTTCTGCAGTGTCCCAAAGGCAGTAAAAGCTTCTGGTCATTTGTAAAAAACGTCAAGAACTAAACGTCATCATCAATTCCAACGCTCATCGTCGACAATAAACCCATTGTCAGCTCTTCAGAGAAGGCGAATATGCTCGGAGCTCATTTTGCAGCAAGTTCTACGTTACCTGCAAGCAACGATGCCTTCCTGTACTTGAGAACGTTAATTTTTCTATGGGAAAGGTGTTTTTTCGCACTCGTACAGTAGCAAGAGTTCTTCAAGATCTTGATATACACAAATCCGCTGTCCCGGATGGTATACCCCCCTACTTCTGAAGAGGTGTTCTTCATCGATGGCAAAACCTAAGCTTCTCCATAGTTCCTATCGTTCAGGAATCTTTCCCAATAGATGGAAAACAGCATTTGTCCTCCTCTTTGTGACTCCTCCTCTCCGTCCTCCTACCGACCAATTGCACTTACGTCCCTTCTTTCCAAGGTCATAGAAACGCTGATAAATCGTCAGTTAAAGAAATATCTCGAATATCGGGAGCTTTTAAATGACCGACAGTACGGCTTTCGCAGCAATCGTTCCACTGGTGATCTGATGGCATATCTCACCGAACAGTGGAACAAATCTTTGCATCGCTTTGGCGAAATCAAGATTATTGCGCTTGATATTTCAAAAGCATTTGATAGAATTTGGCATGAAGCCTTTTATCGAAAATGCGTGCATTTGGTATCGATGATACTCTTATTCGTTGGATTAGAACCTATCTTCTGGACTGTCAATACAAGTTGTATTAGACGGTTTCAAGCTTTCAAGTCTGATCTCCACAAAATAAATGCTGGTGTACCCCAGGGCTCCGTTCTGTCTCCGACTCTCATTCTCATTTTTATAAATGATCTCTTGTCTGTGACTTCTAATCCATTAAATTGTTTTGCTGACGACTCAACCCTCAGCTTTTCATATACGTTTGATAATTCATGGCCTTCGCCTTCGGACGTGCTGTTACAACGACGTGTGGAGTTTAATGCGTCGAAAACTCAATGCTGTCTTTTGTCGTTGAAGCTAAACATACCCCCTAAGCCATTATCCATGAATGGTACTTGCATCGAGGAGGCCGAAAAGCTATCAGTACTCGGTGACAACCTTCGTTAGAATGATCATATACTTGAGATTGCCAAGAATGCTGCAAGATGCTTAGGCTTTCTTAATAGATGCAAGAAGTTTTTCACCCCTTCTGATCTGGCTACAATTTACAAAGCGTTTATAAGCCCTAAACTCGAGTATAACTGCCATCTCTAGGCAGCTGCTTCTCAAACTTTTCTTCACCTGCTCGACGGGGTTCAGAAAAAAGCGTTAAAATAGATAGGAGAGAGTAACATTATGGACACATTTCCATCAGTCGAACATCGTCGAAATGTTTTATGACTTTCCTTATTTTACCAGATTCTTTTACAAAAAATGCTCACTCGAGGTAGCCAGCTGCTTTCCACCCTTTAAACATTTCCCCCGTAACACTCGTCTTGCTAGGAACGCTCATCAGCTTACACTTGAGCCAAATTTCGGACGTACCGTGAAATATAGGGATTATTTCTTTAGCCGTACAACACGAATGTGGAATCAATTGCCTGGCGCAATTTTCCCTTACCATTTTGATCTTCAAACATTCAAGATCAATGTTCATCGACACCTCCTTTCTCTTCCTTCCTAACTTCCTATCGCTCGCGCTGTGACTTATAATTAAAAGGGCTATAACAAACCCCTTGAGCGAATGTGCCGTTTAAAAAAAAAAAAATAATATTAACATACGAAACCGATACTTGCCCTTAAGAGTAAATACGGCAAATTGAATTTAGGCCGTCGGTCAGTCGGTTTAATGAACTGAGTCTATAATTCGTAAGGAATTTAATGTAAAGCAAACTATTTATCCTATTTAAAGCTTGTATACCTATGCGAGTAAAGTCCCTAAATATCTTGAATGGTTTCCTCAAAAAGAAACAAAAAACTGGCTGGAGAAAAATATATTAGTTTATTTTTGTATTCTTCTTTTTTTTTTTATTTGTAGTGTTTTCTTAGAACAAAGGTCGTAATAAATTCTGCGAATGAAGATCAAGATGATTCCTCAAGAATATAAAAATAAATTATAAAACTTGTCGGTCAACTTAAAATTGAAAAACCTTAAATGCTTGGAATAGTGGTGTGGTTGCAACTAAAAGAAAGAGGACAATGTAATGTTCCTTTATCCCTTACCTTCTTACAAATTGGGCGACCAATCAAATACCCAATTTAAATCCTTGTTTAATAGGATAATAATTAATTTCAATAAATGGTGCTGAATTAAGTAGCGCCACACGTTTTGCATCTTATGTCAAATCCCATTTCTGATTGCGATTTCAATTTTTTAGAACTACAATATTTCTCGAGAAAAAATAACAGTTTTTGTAATGTTAAAATAAAAATCCAATCAAATGACTTTCTACAATGAAGGACAAGTTTTGAATGTTTGTGTTAAAAAAGATTAGCAGAAGAATTTAATGCTTTGCACAGTCCTAGTAAGATATCCTTCAGGCAGATATTTGTTTGAAAAAAAAAACCAAGCATTGTCCTTCATTTCAATCCTATAATTTCCTGTAACCTGTTAAATATAAGTACAAAACTTTTTGTTAAAACTTACAGTACTTGCGGTTTTGTAGATTAATAAAAATTGATCGTAAGACGCCCGAGCACTATCTTCTTCCCGCATCTGTCCGAGATGTTCCTGATCCAGAGGTTCCTTGTAACCTTGTAACAGTAGTGGAGTCAGCCACCAAAATATCATTTTTGAATAAAAAGTTGAACTCGAGTGCTTATAACCAATATTTGTGTCACGGTCATCTTCATCTGCCTTTTTAGTTTGTAGAGGCTTGTTGCGCTGTAAAATAGAAAAGGTCATACAAATGATTATTTGGTTTTAGTTTCAGGAGGTTGCTTATTCACAATCAAAATCCAATTTGATGATTTTACTTTTTTGCAGCTTCCAATTCAATTCATCAGCTTAAAAAAAAATAATATAACTAAGAACCTTTGTCATTTCATTTGTTGACTAATTCTATTGTTAAAAACCTCTTTGACACATTCTTTAACCAATTGTACAATGACCAGGACCACACCTATGAATCAATCTATTTATATAATTTATATAGGTCCTTGACAGATTGTAGACAAACTTATCTAGACTTCATTGACAAAAGGAATGCTATTGTTTGTAAAAGATACTATATGCTACTTCAGAAAAGACTTTTCTCTCTGTCCTTATACCTTTCAGATCTATATTTCTAAAAAAAAAGTATGTTGTCTCAATTTGTGCGTCCTTTATTTCGATTAACTATCTGTCAAGCCACCTTTCGAAATACATCTGAATGAATGAATTCTGTTGTGGGTGTTGTATCCAATTTAAGGCCTAAGGTGAGCCGGCAACTGACTTTATTTTCATTGGAAATGTATCTTTTCTCCACAGTAGCACGGTTAATTTATAAATTATTTAATTTGTAAATTAAAGAACTTATAGATCTTTAAGACTACTACGGCAACAAATTTGAAATACAATCCTTATTAAGTTTATAATACCTTTCACAAACGTTATACAAGGTGTTCTCTGTTCCGTTCAACAGTAAGGGCATATCTATAATTTTGATATCATTTTTTGTCAACTGTTGTTAGAAACTGAGGTACAAAATCAACTACATTTTTTACATCTTCAGAAGTGGGATAAAGGCCTGAAAAAAAAAATAATCAAATTTAAATACAGAAGCTGAAAAATCAAACAAGGAACCTAATTATGTCATCAGGCATGAATAAAGAAGAATTGGTTGCTTGGCTGACTGAGCGCAACATCGAATTTGTTGCGAATGCAAAAGTTGCTCAATTGCGTGCTCTGAATGCAGAACATTCAGAAGATAACCATTCCGCACATTCTCTTGAAGTGGACGAGAATATTAGTCCTAATTTTCCTGCAGCTGAACAAAATCAGAATACAAGTCCTAATTTTCCTGCAGCTGAACAAAATCGAGAACTTACTGCCAAAAATGAGGCTGATATGGACGAAAGAAATCCGGATGTTGGAAAAACGATTGAAGTTGATTGAGCTGCATCGTGAATTGGCACAATTAGAAGGAAATGCAGCTAATTTGCTATCACCATTGACTCAACCTACGTCCAAGGATATTAAGCATTCTATTCCGTTGTTTTCTGGTGACGACTCTTATGAGCCCAAGGTAACGCTATATTCAAGTTGAAGTCTGTTCGTAGATTAATGAAACCCGATTCTGCGGCTTAAAGTTTTTTTGCAAATTGATGAATCGACCACGCACGAGGGCTTTCGACGCAATTTCTTAGCCAATTTCAGTCATAACTATTCCGTTTTCGAAATAATTGATAAAATGCGAAAAACCCCATTCGTTAGCTCGAACATTTCGGTCATGGGCTACATTTAAAGAATGCAAGAGCTGGCATCACGTGCGGACATAAATGAAAAAGAAACAATTGAGTTTATCATCGATGGATTCCGTGATTGTTCTGCTAATATTGCAGTGTTGTATCCAGCTCGAAATATTGACGAATTGAAACAACTGGCACACCGTTATTTTCAACTATACGAGAACAAACTTCCTTACATTCTAGGCAATCTTATTCATTGTATTTAAAATCTATAGTATTCCCAAGAAGCGGAACGTTTTGTGCGGCATCTATGGACGACGTTCACAAGCTTTGATTGTAGAGTAATTTAAGTGGTTTTTGTCTAAACTGCCATGGGAAGCAAAAACAACAATAGAAAACATTTGATGTAAAGTAGATAATACAACTAGTGCCGCCATTGACGACGTTCAGAACTAAAATAAAATGTTCCATGAAATTACTATAAAATATAAATACAATGTCTTATTCCGCTTGTACGTCAGCCTCAGCTACCCAGCTGCACACAGGTGCAAAGCCTAAAGTCAAGTCTTCCGCTGCGGAATCCGAAAAAAGTCTGTTCTGTGTTATAATTGCTCTGGTTTTATTATCCATTACAAAACAAAACATTTTTAAATGTCAATCGATAACCTCATCCTTCGCTCTTACTACTCCAATAAAGTACATACGAGTATGTATACATTATAATATGTATGTCGTAAGTTTTTCCAATTAAACTGACACTGACATGTCCACTATCGGCTGCATAAGACGTTTGACAGTGAAATTCCTATATCCCTTATTCCCTTACTATTTATACTATTTACCCGTCGCGCTTGACTAAATATATTTTTTGTTTTATTGTTTGTTTGTTTTGTATTATTTAATTAATATAAATACCCTTGAGAGCGATCTCACCTAGGGTTCTTTCATGGGTACAAGTAATAATTATTTGTAATGAAAATATGTATATTTCAATTGAAAATTAAACTTAAACTGGCATGTTGAAAAAGTTAATTAATTAATTAATTGAAAATAAAACAATTGCAAAAAAATTATGAACATGACAACATAATGATAATAATTTTAAAAATTGCACAATAGTAGGTAGGTACACAAAAAACTAAAAACAAGATATGTAATGTATGTACAATGTATGTACATATAAATGAGGGTTATGGTTTGTTTATAGAGGGGCAAGTTGGACCGGCTTATGGGGCTAGTTGGACCTAGCCCTGAAAAGTGGAAAAAAGTTCTATAAAGGACAACAAATCCAAAATTAATTAAAGAATTTTATTTAAAGCAGTCAAAAAAAACTTAAAAAAAATAACAAAAAAATACTTTATTTAATAATAATATACAAAAACAATAAAAAATATTATTAAGACAAACAAAGAAGGGCCCACCTCCAGCTACTGAACATTTTGTATGAGCCCACTTTCGGCTCCCCCCGTTACACGTATGTACGTGCGCATAATAAAAACATACATATAAAATAAGATATTTAAATCAGCGGGGCTAGTTGGACCACCCCGTCCAACTAGCCCCGCTCCTAGTTAGATGAACATATTTCATCATAAATACAAAAGGACTGCAAATTGTTCAATTGAACACACAAAATATAAAAATACAATATATTCACAGATAAAAAAAATTTTTACCTCAATAGAAAATTAAGGTTTATCACAATAAAAACAAAAAAACTGTATGGAGCGTATTTTTTACTTTTGCCTTTGAAAAACACAAACTGTGCGTGGTTTCGCTTCTGAAGACACAATGCAACTTAAACCGGTATGGCACGTGCTGCTATGAGAGCATGCTGTGTTCGTGTATAGTCATGTTTTTGTGGTGCGTTCGGTTTCTGAGAAATTCGTGTGGTCCAACTTGCCCCGCTGTCCAACTAGCCCCGCCCTACCCTACTAGGCAAGTTATGTATTCGTAAATTTTTTTTTTTTGACAATCAAATCCAACATAACATTATGATGATAGAGGAGCCTAACAAAGTGGTTCCAACAATTCCGTCTGTCTGTCTGTCTATACAGAACCTACAGCTATACAGAACCTACAGCCTAAACGAACCGATTTCCTTCAAACTTGATTCACAGTATTATTATGACTTGCTCCAAAACTAACGTACCTGCCATATGATTTTTTATGAAAAACTCATTTATCTCAAAAACAGCTTCTACGATTTTGACAAAACTTTTTGAATGGTGTTTTTTGAGTAAACTTTATGTTCTGGTTGGAACTAATTTTTCAGGAAATCTTTTGTAGCGGTACCTCCCATAGGACCAGTTTTTCCATAACAGATTTTCTCGTAAACCAATTCACTGATTTCGATAAAATTTAATTTTTCCAAAAAAACTTATTTTGTGTTTTTTAAAAATAAAGTTATTTTTTTTTTAATTTTTGGTTTTTTCATATACAGTTCGATCAATTTTTTTTAATTTTATTTTTTTCATAAAAACTACAAAGTGGTAAAAGTTGGCATTCTCAAAAAAAAAAAATGGAATATGTTGGCTTACTTCATTTTTACCAAAAACGATTTAACTAGTGATTTTTTAGTGTTGAATAAAATTTCACATGATTTTTACTTGCGATTATAAAGGGTGTTTTTTTTAAGAGGCATAGAACTTTGGATGCAAATCTAGAATAATCTAGAAAAAAAAGTATTCTAGATTTTTGTTTACTTTGGAGGAATTGTAAATTTAGAATTAATACACTCACTGGCACAATTAATCGCCCACCTTTGATTAGTCTCACTATGTGTGTTTTTTTTTTATAAATAACGGTCACCATAATTGCATTTCAATTAGGTATTTTGAGCATGAATTAAACAGTTACTTAAGTTTTTCTTTTTCTTATTTGTGCATGGTATGCATTTTTGTTATTCAGTTGGATTTTTAATTTCTGAGTGCTCTAAGTAGTGTGGTTTTTATTCCTTAATTTTTATTTGTGGATATTGGAAAGTGGAAAATTAGTTTTTGTAAACCTATAGCATTGGTAACCACAATCAAAAAATGCCGTTAGAACCAACTGAAGTAGCGAGGGCCGTGGCTTTCGCGGATAGTGGGTACAGCCAACGTCGGATTGCTCAGACACTTGGTGTGCCTCGAACCACTGTCGGGGATGCCATCAGGCGATTTCGAGATAGTGGTTCATATACAAGGAGGCCAGTTCAAGGCAGACATCGATGCACATCGGCCATAGACGACCGCTTTTTTTAACAATGTGCTAAGAGATCGGCTTAGCACTGCTACAGAAGCTCATACTCGTCTCTTAGAAGTGCGAAATGTAAAAGTTAATTAGCGAACAATAAGAAAAAGACTGGCAGAAGGAAATCTAAGGTCATATCACCCAGCCCGAGCCCTTGAATTGCTCCCACAGCATCGTAGGAAAAGAATTCGTTTTGCCCAAGAACATGCAAACTGGACTATTGAACAGTGGAAGAATGTGCTGTTCTCAGCCGAGAGTGAAATAACCTTAAGAGGACCAGATGGTCGTAAGCGGGTATACAGACGACGAAATGAGAGTTTGCTCCATGTGCCATGGCCTCAACAATATGAAACAATATCTTTAAAAATCGTTAAATAACTAGGTGGGCGATTAATTGTGACTGTGAGTGTATTAATTTTTGAGACAATGGTCACAATTCGTGTGAGTTATGTTTGTTCCTAAGAAATGAAACAAAACGTTTGAAATTGGTCTTATGACTAATTCTTTACTTTTCCATTCTCTTAAAACTACATTAACATTTTTATTATGCTTAAATCAATTCGTCTAATGTAACACGCGATCGAATTGTAACTATTGTCTTAAAAATTAATGTTCATTCTAGATTTTGTCCATTCTAGATTTCTTTTTCTAGATTTTCGGTTTTCTAGATTTTCTCTTTCTAGATTTTTTGCTCTAGATTTTTAAAGAGAACATTTTTTTACATCGCTCCAATTTTTTTGGTTCATCTGTTGCATGTCGCAATATGGCGGCACCGATGGCTCGCATTAGCTCACGGTGTGCACGAACGAGTGAGAATATAAATATGTACTATAATCTTACTCATTCGTGCACGTGCTCCATGGCATTTGTGTGTTTTGATCAATGTAGGGATGGACAAGTGAACAAAAAAATATCGATATTTATCTTATCGATGTTCTTTAACAGTATCGATAATTAACGGGTGAAAAAAATGGCTCCGTGAAATAACTCCCCAAGAAATAACTCCAAAAAAAAATGAAATAACCCCCCAAAAATTTGTATGAGATTGGGGACTTATTTCCAGTTTTTTTGGGACTTATTTCATTTTTAGTTTTTTCATCATGAAATAACTCCCCAAATTGAAAAATGAAATAGGTCCCCAAAAAAATAGTGAAAATAAATCCTCAAAATTGTATCGGTTTTATTTTCTGATAATTTGGAAAAAATTTTTTTAAATTTAATAATATTAATATTAATAATATTTTGTTTTTGCTTTCTTTTCTTTTTCTTAGTTCTCAGAAACAAAATCTTGTGCTGCTTTCTTTTCTTTTTTCTCAAATTTTATGCAGTGTTTTTCTGTTGAGAAAAGATTTTATTTCTTAGATATCAGAAACAAAATTTTATTCACAGCCAAATATCCTCTATATGCCATGCAGACATCTTAAAGTCTGTGCAGAATGCAATTTGAAAATGCAGGCCCAGTCAATTGCTGAAGGTCTTCAATTTATTAAATGTCCCTACTGTAGAAGCAACGTTGAAGACACTATTCATTTATATGCATAAATTTTCAAATATTTAAAATAATTGTTAATAAAGGAAGTTACCTGCATTAAAAATGTATATTAAAATCTTATTTTGCCTTTTTAATTAATACTTTTTTATTGGAAAATATATAAAATGGCAACACAATTCTTTAAATTTGGAACTTATTTCACAATTTTTTTGGGGACTTATTTCATTATTTTTTGGGGACTTATTTCATTTTCGAGTTTGGGGACTTATTTCATTATGAAATAAGTCCCCAATTTGGGGGGTTATTTCATTTTCGTTTTTGGGGAGTTATTTCTTGGGGAGTTATTTCACGGAGCCAAAAAAATCAATATATCGTCAGTTTTCGCATGATTATTGATCCATATTCCCAAAGCGATCAAAATGATCAAAATTCGTAAAAAAGAATATACATGAAGAAAATAGTATAGTTTTTTAAAATGTTGTTTTGGCTAAAAATACAAATAACGAACATCTGTTCATAAACGACTTTATTTATGGGATGTCTTAGTATAACGAAATAACGAATATACGTATCTGATAACACTGTCAGTATTATCAAAATGCGGAGCATAAACAATTCTTAAACTGTGTTATGTTTCATCTTGCATTTTATTTTTTATAATTTCTTATGTGAAAACCATTCAATATCAATGACTTGCATTCCCAGTAAATGCATGTTGGTTTTTTATGAAAAATATATACTAAAAGAAAACTTGCTGCAATTGTCCATTTTTCAACCTAAAAACAACGAAAAAATAGTATAGTACACTCGGGCGTATGCGTACTTCTCTGAGTTTAATTTAATTAAAAAAATCATCCATGTTCTCATATTTTATGAAATTTATTTGGACGGTATGAATATTTTAGACAAAGTAATTGGACGATATATAAATATAATTAAGACATCAAACTTATCGCTTAATGTTTAAAAGGTTTATATCTAGCTATCTGCTGGGAAGGGCAGAACAACGTCTGCCGGGACAGCCAGTTTAAGATACAAATGTGATTTTAATATTCTAAATCGAACAATTTTCCGTTTAATGCCTACCATCCGAAAAAAAGTTTCACTTTCATCGTGGTTTCATAAAACCACACAATTTTTTTTCTAGTTATCGTGGTAAGCCCACTTTGAAATCGAATTGAACCAAGACATACAATCGATCAACGTTAAAGTTGTTCAGGCTTATTATGAAAATGGGCAACAGAGGATGATCAATTTTCGAAGAAAATCATCTTCAGTGATGAGGCACATTTTCACCTCAGTGGATTCGTCAATAAGCAGAATTGCCGCATTTGGGCGAATGATAATCCAAGAGTGATTGTCGAAAAACCAATGCGCCCACAAAGAGTGACTGTTTGGTGGGGTTTATGGGCTGGCGCGAAATGAAATCAATACATTAATGAATTTGGGCGGAACAAAGTTAGCCGGTTAGCTAGTTAATAATTAAATGATAATTAATAATTAAAAATAGAATTCTGTTCATATTTGAAACAAAATATCTGTTAAATTGGCTTCCGAAGTTAAGCTTACTAAAATGTCTTACTAATTTATTTTTAAGTTTAGCAGAATACTTTCAATTTAATCAAAAGGACTTCTGATCAATTCTTGTTTCTCTGTACTAGACACTTGATTAAGTTCAATTGAAATCAATTTGGACTTGGGAAACCAAATGAAAACTTAAAACTATGCTCAACGTGCTCCTGTAGACCACTTGAAATCCCTCTCTCAGTTATGAATTTGTGCGAAAAAAAATATTCTCTTTCAGACTGTCCATAAATAGATTAATCGGATTTGTTTGCATTCCTCATAAGAGTCATTACCTTTACCATCGACATATTTTTCCTAATGATATAAACGCTATTCCATTTAAGTTTTTACACTGCAAAATGTTAAGTATCTCCTCAAAATATGTTATGTATGGTACATAGCTCTATTCAATTTGTTTATCCTCTTTAACATAGAAACGCAAATAGACCCACAAACAGACACACACACACACATTCCTGAACTCACCTGTTTGTAAATTGTGTACGCGTCAGTTATGCTTAACAAAAACAAACTCAATCCACTAGAACCCTGCAGGAATGCCTCCAATTCAAAAATGCTATTATTGGCAAAAGTGATTTCGGATAGTTTATGAAATCGAACAAATGAAATGTAAACCAATGCCGCCACACTTGCATACAAGAATCCTGAAAGGCAATCGAATAATAAATATTTTTTTTTTTTCAATTTTAATGGATTTTCTATCAATTCTATTGATGATGTTAAGTTGTAATAATTCATATAGAAACTGTCAATATCCAAAACTTAATGTCACTTACCGACGGCATATTTTATTTCAATGATCCTGTGAAAAGTGAGGAGGACGAGAGTAAAACAAATTGCCATGCCAGCATTCCAAATGTCTACGAGTCCTGGTAATAAAAGCATCATCTGATGGTTTTGGCTCTTGTCCTGGTTATGAATCTGGTTCTGGGTGTGTGGACTTCGAGGAGTAGAAAACATATTGTAATTATTCGTCCTTGAATCAGTATAATTATTTTTTGAACTGGTAGAATAATAATTGTCATTTGCAGCACTTTCATTACTGCCACCTTTAAGTGTTGTTAAAAACTGTTGACTTAACGGTAGACATGCTCTTGCCAATTCCAAAGTGTTGATGACCAGAAGGCATACAACAATAGCCGAGCGTAAACTATGAAATTGAAGTAATGTTGTGTAGCACCTGCAAAAAACAACAGCAAAATGTCAAACAGTATAATAAAGGAGAACAGAAATGTTTTGGACAGGATTTCCCTTAGGAAAACAAAAAATGCGAATAATTTTATCATATTCTCTATTTTTTTTTTTTTGCTTTGTTTTTTAAAAGAAGACGAAGCCCTCGACCCCCTAAGGTCGTGATTCCTGAGGTTAAGATGAGAGCAAAAAAAAAAAAATTTGTTAGAGAATGTGATAAGGTGGAATGAAGGTGGGGCAATATTTTCGCCGTACAACGATATTTTTTTAATTCATGAATATATAATTATTAAAGCTGTCCTTAAAGCAGGTCCTGAAGGGGGTTTTGTAATTTTGTAAAATGAATACCAACAATATTAAAAAAGAAAAGAAAATTTCGTCGACAATTTTATTATGCGCAAAAAATTCCTTGCCAAGGTTTCATCTTAATTCTTTTTAATTTAGTTGATCGAAAGTATAAAAAAGATGGGAACAGTCAGTTAAGGACAGTTTTACAACTGAAAAAAGTCATATCAAAGAATTAAAGCCTTGGCTAGACTCATAACTCAAAAGTGAAGACTGTCTTGAGGGTTTGTCCTATCATGCAAGACGAACGGTATTTCCCTCAAACCTATTTCGGCGTGTTCATTATAAAGGGTGTTTTGTTTTTAGACGTGTGGTTTTCAAAAAGAAATAAAACGCATAAAATTTGATGTTATGGCCAAGAATTTAGCTTTATTATAAAGATAAGTTTTTGCCATTATGTTTTATAAATTCCTGGGTGATTATGTGGACCAAATATTGGGCGCAGCGTGCGATGCGTCGTACGTACCGAATCATTATTTTGGTAATAAATTTGAACGATTTGCAAACGTTGTTCAGGATTGGCAAACCAAACTGAGCATAACTCAAGTGACAGCTGTGACAGAGACGAACTCCGAAAAAAGTATTGTCATAGATATTGAAAACCACACCCACACGTCTAAAAAAACACACTTTAGTATGGGAACTATTCGTTGCAAACATACCTTAAGATTCTTAACATTTAACGGATCTGTTTAGCATAGCTTAAGGGAAGGCAGTTGTCATGGCTTTTAAATAATGGTTTTTGTCACTTACAATGTTCAGCTGTTCGCCAAAAACGACTTTTTTCGAAAATGGAAGAATAAGCTCTAGAAACTCTTAGCACCAGTACCAGTTGAACAATAGTAGTTCAACACCGAGCCTCGTGTATAAATTCTTGCTCCGTGGATCAACTGTAGTTAATCATTGAAAATCAGTTGGTTAACTCTGAAACCACTCTTGAACCGCCTTTGATTATGCAAACAAAAACCGAAGTAAATTGTTTTTTAAATTGGATCCCATAATGAACCACTATCATACAACTGGCCCTAAGTTTATGCATTTGACTCATTGTTTTACGGACTCACTGACTCAATAATGTAACGAAGTTACACATTTCCTTCACTGCCACCGACCGCCGCCCCCGATCGCCATAATGAGTGCATCAGCCAGTGACCATCATCACCGACCGCCACCGACCGTCACCAACCGCCACCGACCGCCGTCACAATCACCACGACGATTTTTCTACAACGCTAAGTGTATACCAGAGACCAGCCAGTGACGCAACACAATAATTGTCCTCTATGGGAGCAAAACCGACCACCCCTCCGCCCCGTACCGCTGATTTGGACTACCAACCAACTCCGAACACACATATGATAATAACCAGCAGAAACATCCAACAAACAGAAGGAATTATTTTAGTACTAATATTTTTTATCTTTAATGTTATAATTCACACTTCCTTATTACTGTAATATTCCATAAGTATAAGCAGAATTTGTATTGAAAATTAGACTCGAGCTCCCAGCCGTTGGTATACGATTCTATTTAATAGAATACCGGGAATACGAGATCTCAAAGGTACGCTGCGGGGAATACCAGCAGAAACCTTAACATATTTTGAAGTAAAGGCATTAGGCCATCAGTTTCTTGTCGTGGGGTAGCTGCCATTGTAAGCTACAACACAGACCTAATTTGTTTCTTGTCGTGGAGCTCTTCTTTTTAAGAAACTCTACAGACCTAATCCGTTTATTTGTCGTGGGGTTGCTGCAGTCGTAAGCTTCACCACAGACCTAAACAGTTTCTTGTCGTGGAGCGCTTCCTTTCAGGAATCTCTGCAGACCTAACCAGTTTCTTGTCGTGGAGCTCTTCTTTTCAAAGAATCTCTACAGACCTAATCAGTTTCTTGTCGTCGAGCTCTTTTTTTCAAAGAATCTCTACAGACCTAATCAGTTTCTTGTCGTGGAGCGCTTCCGTTCAGGAATCTCTGCAGACCTAATTCGTTTCTTGTCGTGGAGCTTTTCTTTTTAAGATTCTCTACAGACCTAAAACCAATTATTGTCATAGAGGCAACTCTAAAGACCAAATATAGTTGGAATCGCTTCTTGTCATAGGATAAACTCTAGAGGCCAAATTATTTAAGCTATTTAATACTATATTGTACATCGAATCATTAATTTAGTTTTATTATTAAATCCGTATATGAAGTAACTTGTTAAGAATCCTTTGATAAATAAAAAACATTGTTATTTCGGAGTTCAACACTCTTCAACCCTGAGTTTTCGCTTTCTTTGGGAACAACCCTGGACTTCGACGAGCCTACCTCAGCCTAAGTATAAAAAAGCATCACAATAAATCACTGACTGGTCATATGATGCCACCACCCCCCAATCCGTACCAAACTGTCACTCTCTGTAGATGCATTGAATCTCAACAATAACGTGGGAAAATGCTGTCAGTGTCAAAATAACCTTTTATATAAAAATAGACCACTAAATGGCTCACCCTGTGTACATGCAACAATTTTAAAGCGTCTGTTATTCAAGTGATTCTATATTATTTCGAGCATGTCAGTATGTTTTGAAAATCCAACTCCCCCCCCCCCCTCCACCCTCTCGATTGATATATTATTTTGTAGTTAAAACAGTACCACCGTTATTTTTTTATTAAATCAATAAATGAAAATGCGCTAAGCTTCCGTCATCATCAGTTCTGTTTGTTTTGTTTGGCTGATAAATATTTCATTCCGATTGATTTCGTGCATAAAAGGCAAGAAGTTTTATTCAACCGATTTTATTCTGCAAACCCAAACAATATCTAAAAAAAATTTAAAAAAATATAAACGAACCAGAAAGCGATTACCTAACTAGTTTTTATTTTTGTTTACAGTTAGAAATACAAATTAAAAAACATACTACCATAGGCCAGGAGCTATTTCATGCAATATATTCCAACAGGCACAGAGCCAGAGAAGCGAGAGAGAGAGATAGAGAGACTCCATTTTGAATCGCCTTAAAATATTCACAGTTATGGTTAAATAAAAAATGGAAATCCAGATTGAATATGAATTTTAATCTCGAAAAAATAACAAATTGTGGGAAACAACCGATGTTTTTAAAAAACAGAAAAATAACAAAAACAAAAAAAAAGCAAAAGGTAAAGGGAAAAGGAAAAACCCCATGTGCTGTGCTATACTAATACTCTTGTTACCACTTTTTATGTTAGTGTTATCATCTTCCCACCACTACATGTGAAGTATTGATATGGAGAACTTTGAAGGCTGGAAAGTTAGGTATTAATCCTTTTTCATTTATGAAATAGACAATTTAAAGTTGGAATTCTGCAAGTATCTGAATATTTATTTAAAAATCTTTGTTTATTAAAATAGCTTTCATATTTTAGACAAAATATAGTTATGGAGTAGTACCCCGTGGCGTAGTGGTTAGTGTGTCGGACTGCTATGCCGAAGGTTCAGGGTTCGATCCCTGACGTTGCCACCTTAAGTTTTTTTTTCCGGGGTACTGCCTCTTGCGAGGAAGTGACAAATCTTCCAAGAGTAATTAATGTCATGGAAAGTGCTTCTCTGTTAGCCGTTCGGATTCGGCGGTAAATTGTAGGTCCCTTCCATTCCTGCAGAATATCAACGCACACACAGGAATGGTTGAGAGTATAAGTCACAGGCCCCGACCCCGCTTGGAGCTGTTGTGCCAAAAAAAAAAAAAAAAAAAAAAAAAAAAAAAAATAGTTATGGACTTTTTGAGTTAAGTAAATACTTAGGTCCAGTTGTACAATAGTGTTTCATCCTCGTAAAATTTAAATGTGGATTAAGAGTCTAAGATTTTTAAGGAAAAATGAATTAAATACGCGGATTAAGAATTTAAAAACACAGTTCAGTGCTGAGCCACAAAAATAGTTATGAACTTTTTGAGTTAAGTAAATACTTAGGTTCAGTTGTGCAATTGTGTTAGTCTTAAGTTTAAGAGCCTAAGATTTTAACTTAAAAATAACTTTAAAAATAAATTAAATCTGTGGATTAAGAATTTAAAAACCAAGTCCAGTACTGAACCACAAAAATAGTTAGGAACTTTTTGAGTTACGTAAATACTTAGGCCCAGTTGTACAATAGTGTTTCATTTTCGTAAAGATTTAGTGTAGTTTAAAAGTGAATCTAACGATTTTCATAGAAAAATAAAGTTAATCCACTGATTAACAATTTAAATATGAAGTTCAGTGTTGAACCACTGTTATGCAACTTGTTGTTGAAGTCGAGATGCACTAAAGAGACAACTTAAACATTTTTTGTTTGATCTTAACAAGGTGTTTGGGTAAGGAGACGCATTGTGGGCTGCACATTCACCCTCAATATTAATTTTGCAGTTCAGCGTAATTTTATTCGATTTGCTTTAAAAGGTCTCTCCTGGGCAGATCCATACAACCTCCCACCTTACGAACACCGGATTCAACTTCTACAGATTCAAACTTTGTCACAAAGGCGTATTAACAATGATGTTATTTTTATTCACCAACTTTTAACGGGATCTTTGGACTCACCCGATCTTCTATCGTGTGTAGGTTTTAACTATCGCGGAGGGGCTCATCATCTTCGTAGATTAGAGCTTTTGCATTGTCCCCAACACCGTACTAATTATGGCATGAATGAACCTCTTACCCGCATGTGCAAACTTTTCAACTCAAATAAAAGTATTGTTGATTTTAATATTAGTAAATCCTCTCTAAAAAAAACATTTAAAACCAGTGCACCACGCTCATAGTTTATGTTTTGTATGTTCTCAATGTTTTTGTATCTATTTTGTATAAATGTATGTGTTTATTAATTTTTTATTTTTTGTGCTTGTGTTATGCTATTTGTATATTTTGCTTACTAACAACTAACACCTGCACTAAATGATGTAGCCAGTGAGCACATAATATGTGTTGGCTAATCTCTGATTGTAAGTTAATGCTTGATATAAGCTTCTTACTCTCGAGAACTGATAGTGTCAAAAAAAAAAAAAAAAAAAAAAAAAAAAAAAAATTCAGGAAGTTTCTGGATAATTGGATTTTTAGAGATAAAAATCCAAATCTCAAAAACAAATCTCATTGATGTTAAAAATATCGTTATCAAGAGCTGAATCAAGTGAACATTTTTCAGCTCCAAACGAGGCATATTACTTCAGAAAGAGAAAACTTAAAAAAAATTGAAGACCCTACGAGGCAGAGGGAGATATCAAACTGCTTGGAGTGTGAAATTGGATATTTTAGACTGGAGAAAAGCCAGGAGCACCACGCTTTGTAGCACCACTGAGAGTATAAAATCGAAGTATGCCATATTGGCGAGCTTAATTTATAATCCACACCTCCTTTTGGAATTAAAAAATCCAGAATATTGGATTCATCATACGGTCGCACTGCCTTCGTATTTGAAACAGATGGCATAGAGTAAATAAAATAATTTCAAAGAAGTTCAGATTTTTTTGATCTGTCATTGATGCATATATTTTGCCTATTTCTTGAACACCCTGTACTGCATAACTTATTTGAACTCAATGTTTCAAACTAGTTTTGGCTGAATAAAAGTAAATACTTGGCAGAACAGCTCTAAGCGAGACCGAGGCTTGTGACTTACACTCTCAACCATTCCTGTGCGTGTGCCACGATATTCTGCAGGAATGGATGGAAATTATAATTTACTGCCGAATCCGAACGGCTAACAGAGAAGCACTTTCAATGGCATGATTTACTCTTGGAGGATTGTCACTTCCTTGCAAGAGGCAGTACGCTGGAAAAGAACTTAGGAGGCGTCAGGGATCAAATTCAGAACCATCGGAGTGGCATTCTGACACACTAACCACAAGCCACAAACTACTAGACTGACGGCTGAAAGTTGAACAGATATGGTGCATGGTATCTACTGTTTGGCGTCAATCTGGCAATGTCCAGTGTTGTAACTATTCATACACATAAATTGTGCTTATTATAGCTTCCTCCTAGTTGGTAGTCACCGGAAACTGGACATTTTTTTCTTGACCTATATTTGCCACTTTTAAGCGCAAATTTTGAACACGAAAAATTGAAATACTTAAATACCCTGCCAGTCTTCCGAGTCTCATAGAACCATGATTAACTCGGCAGAAAGGGAGAGAGCAGTTGAAAAGTTCCAAGTACGGCGAATCCAACAGTCATCATTGAAGTATAATTTACTATGAGATGACCCTTCACTACTAGTCAGTGTAGTGAAATAGGAGGATGAGCTGAGCACCTTGGAAAGGGACCAACGGTGGTTTTTTTTTTATCCCCGTAGTGGGATACTGACTGGAATACCCAACTCCTTTTACCCAAGGAAAACAAAAAGGGTTTGTAATTGTTCCATTTGCTTTGGGGTTACTCTCCTACCACGCTCGGTTATAGTTAGAGGCGACTGGCTAGAGACCGGATATTGGCTTAGGCTGTGGCCCACAATGTGTTTTTATGCCATTTAACTGATTCCATTTCAACAAATTTTTGATTACCATATCCGATGATTTTGTTTGTGTGTCTTAGAATCAACGTCTACACCGTGTTCCTCAGTTTTCGTGTCCATGTTTATAGGTTATGCCACTCATTTTCTCGGTACGTCCTTCGAATGACCGGATGTAATTTTGTTCGTGGTTGCGTCATCCGTTGACTTTAAGATTATGTTCAAGTATTACATCAACTACCATCTTAAAAATCTGCTCAATGCTTAGCGATTAATTTGGGACGATTGAGTTTGAAATGCCAAAATTGTTTTGGAGTTATGAAACGCCTTTGAAAGAGAATTAAATCGTGATGATTGATAAGATAAATGCTTCTATGTTTTCTGTCATGAGCTTAGTGGCTTTGCTATTGGAATTATTTCAGGCAGAATTCGAAAGTTTATTCTGAATTGACTTCACTGACACTGAACAGATTTGTCAATTGAAAGATTTGGAAACAAATTTACACGATTAAGAAAGTGAGCCTATACCACGCCCTAAGAGCTGGAAAGATAAAATAATTTTTTTGTACACTAGACAAAAATTTTACCTCTTTCGAAATTTTAGAACTGCAAAAACAGCTAATAACAACAAAACTCCGCAAAACACACATGTTGATACCAACTGCACCTGGTTGATAGAACAAATATCCGTTTCCAATACTGGAGATTCCTTAAGGATGTCCACGTCACTACACGTTATAAACTTCATATTGAAATAGACAATTATCTCAGATTCGATTTTCAGTTCTCATTTTGCTGAAACTACTAAGAAGAAGGTATTTAAATCACAGCACAACATCCTGTTGGAAAAATTATTATCTACCGAATCCGAACAGCACACTTCTTATACGTACTTTCTCTAGCCGGAGTGATTTTATTTATTCTAACGAGCATGAGACATGCGATGAATTTTTTTTTTTTTTTTTACCCAAAACGCAAACGTTTATCCAGAGCGGAAAACAACCCGAAATAATCGGAGAAGAAAAAAAAATTCAATCACAATTTCGTAAAAATAAACAATTGGGGATTTGGAGCCATCGCACTTTTGAAATCATGTATAAATCGCAATGTGTACGACAAACCGACAAACACCAAATGTATCTTTTCGAATGTTTAATATACATAATCCATCTGGGCTATTCGAGTATGTTGTTCTTTAAACGCGCGCGACTCAATTTGCATTGATATCGGGAGCGGGACGGGAAGCAATAATTTTTGAGAGAGCATAGTTCGAATAGTTTTGGTTTTTGAATTCATTTTTGTTTTGTTTACTCCTAAATTAAATTTTTCAAAAATGTTTCTTTTCAAAAAAAAAACAGGGTGGTTTTGATTATTTCCCATCAGTGCCCTACTTTGACAGAAATAGGTCAGATCCATTTTAGATCTTCGAGACTTTAAAACGGTGTACCTATACAATGTGTGATGCCAAAATATTCACTCTAACCAAAAAATAATCTTTAGAAGCTTTAAATTTAATATCTTTATAACACCGGATGGTTTGAAACTTTAAGGTTTAAATGAAATACCATTTTTCGGCCTTCAAGACTTCATCTTTCTAACTAATAAAAACACCCTGTTTTATAAACAAAAAATGTCTATCTCTTGCCCTCTTTGTATTTATGGTAACTTGCTCTTTGGCTTATTATCTATAAAATTCGACTCTCAGATATTTTTAGAATAAGATGTGTATTTGATGATGACTGGAAAACTTTCTGAATAAGTAGGTTAGAAAGTTCAATATTGATATATTGGAAAACTTCCCCGATAAAAATAGTCTTTTATATCTATTAACGACCGAAATTTGAAGGTTAAAGATGCATTTTATTGTATTTGCTTTTTTAAAGGGAATAGCTAGGTAATATTCGAAAAGAAGGAGCATTGTGTGTTAAGCACTTCAAATTCTATTAGATACATTTTTATTTTATTTCAAGTAGGTATGTATCTATTCACTTTTGGAATCCAAGTATATTTGCTTTCCTACAAGTGCTTACACATAACAACAAGATACTTTTCTTTTGTATTGATGAACAGGGCAGGTGTCACAATACGGATGTTAGAATGGCAGATCAATTACTTATTGTAATGTAACTAATGTTAAGTCTAGGAGGTTTCGGGGCATTTTAAGGAACCAAATTGTTATTTTCTGCTGACTCTTTTGTCCAAAAAAGATTGAACACGTTTTATAACTAGGAATGCTGCACAAGAGAAAGAAGAAGATGTACATTGGGTTTGAGTGCCGTATATCGCAAAGGGAGGAAAGCATGGAACAGGAAAACTGCTCCGCATTCGTGCCGTTTGGCTAAAAGAACAGTTTCCATACTTAAAAGTACTTAAAAGTAAGCCTAAAGGTGGTTTTACATGGAGCTGCAAATGCAGACGTAAACGCAACAACAACAATCATAGTGCAGACGATGAATATGAACATGTTCGTCTTCACTATAATTTTCAAGCTACATCTATAATTTTCCTATAATCTGCATCCATGAAGACGTCTCCATTTATGCCTTCCCTCTCTATCTCACAAACATGATTTATATATTTTGCATCCTCTTTTTTTGCAGATCATGGCTTGCAACTTCATGTAAAGCCACCTTAATGCTCAAGAGTAAACTGATGGACATTCCCAGCAGGCGAGTGGGCAGTAGCAGATTTAGGCTAAGGCCCTAAATTTTAAAATGCGTTTAAATATTTAAGTCGGCTTAAATTAAAAGTCGATTGGGTTTTCTGTAAACGGTAAGACCAAATTAAAAAAAATTTTTTTTGTGCCCTCACAATCTAAACTTGGTGCCATTTCAAGGGTAGAATTTCTTTGTATAATTTATTAGGAAAAATCTGAAATATTTAACAGAAAGATTAAAACACATCTGTTTGTATATTTTTTTTATATAAAACAAAACATTAATTAACCATAATGAATTATAAAAGTTTCAGGTGACTCAAAAAATAACTTTTTTTTTATTTTTACGTAATCTGAAACCTCCATCGGTCAGCATGATTGATAAGTTTTAAATGGTCTCAGAATGAATTTGAAAAGTTATAAGAAAATAAAAAAAAAAAACACGAAAACTATTTAAACTTGTAAAAAAGAGCTCCGAATCAAAAACATTTTTATCGTTATAGGGGAGGGACGGGCATAACGGGGTTCTTAAAGAAATACTAAGTTTTGATAGACTCAGAAAGGCCAAATCTTTTTTTGTATGATATTCAAAGTAAGTAAAAAAACAATTTCAGTTGCCAATCACATTTTTGCGGGCGAAACAGGTTACCCTCTAATAAAGTAAACAAAAACTTTCTGATAAGATAAATTTGATAACCTAAATTAAATTTTTAAGTAAGTAATTTATATCAAGAAAAATTACATTTTACACAATGTGAAGGAAGAAAAAAAAAAGTTTTTAATTTAACCTTCCTACGAGTATACCCGGGTAAAAAATAAAAACACGAACACCCGCACACGGTCTCTAGAACCGAAAATCAAGAGCCCCTAGACCGTAGTTTCTCTTTTTATGAAATTTGTTTTAATCAATTCAATGAAACGTTGTTAACGAAGAAAATAAGCAAATATTAGTAATGGCATTTAATAAATAAATAACAGTCACTTTATTAAGCCTATTAATAATTTACCTTTCATATTGGCTACGAAAACTTGAACAAACCAATTTTTTGGTTATGTTAAACAAACAAAAGATTAATTGATTCCTCAATTAGATTTTTTAACATGTATTAATACAATATATATATATGTATACTTGTGTTACGAAAAAAAGGACGACATATGGTTGGGCCTAGGGCGCCGTCAAACTTAAATCCGCTACTGTGAGTTGAGAGTATAACAAAAAATTATCTCAGGGAAACTTAAACATATAACTATTTTCAGGATTCATTGGGTTCTTAGTTTCTTTGTCCACATTCAAAAGAAATCAGGTCAAAAGCAATGCTACCTGTTATTTCAAAAGCGTTTGAAATGTTTATAAGAGTTCATATATCGTTGCTCTGGTACTAGCCCATGCTACTACACTGGTCCCTCTTGATTCATCCAAGATATTTTTGACCCTGTATGTCCCATAATATTTTCTTAGAACTGAGTACACCAAGGTACACTTCGTGAACTTTCGAATTCAAGCTAATTCTGGTGTTCCGCAAGGATACATTTTTAGTCCCCTATTGTTTCTCGGGCCGCAAGAAATGAATTGCAATTTGATGTATATGCGTTCATCGTTTTGACCAAAAATGAATTAAGAACTCTCTGTTTTCTCTGTACGTTTAAAACGTTAAGAACTAGGGCATGGGCTTATTCTTATACCAAACATTACCTTCGGAAGATCACGTTATAAAAGCACTCTCAAATTTGTATGGTGCACTACAGGGTCTCCACTCTGCTGGCAGATACCTGGTACTCAGCATTATAATCAGGGTTGGTAACGTTTGCCCCAAAACACAAGCCACCAAACGGAAATCCCCAAACGCAAAATTCCCACAGTAAAATCCCCATCCCCGAAATCCCCAAAGAGAAAATCTACAAGCCAAAAATCCCCAAACCAATATCCCAAAAACAAATTGCGCGCGCGATTTGAACGCGTGATTCACTACTTGAACATATTTGTTTTGGTGATATTTGGTTTAATTCATATTGCAGGAAATGTAATCCAAAGAGTAAATATAAAATTCTTTTTAATGCTTGTAATGTTTATTAAAATAAAAATACAGCTTCAAAATTAGTAAGTAAATAAATATTTAAATGAAACGAAAAGAAAAACTTAATCGTTATCACTTATTAGTTAGATTCACAATAAAATAATTTCATGAGATTTTTCTGAAAACTAAATGCACATAATTAAGATGTACACGGGCATTGGGTATTTTGGGATTTCTTGGGGATTTTGGCAAAAAATATTGTTTGGGTGTGGATTTCATCCATGTGCATTATGTCTTTGGATATATAAGCTAGTTGGATTATAATTTTTGGGGATTTTAATCGATGGGAATTTTTTTTTTGGGGATTCTGTAGGACACCCTTATAATCATCCTCCTTAAGACTCTGATCTGACTGAGCTGGATGCAAAACTATGTAGAAATACATTCTTATGAAAACTCTTTACCGCTGTAACAAAGAAGAAAAGTCCTAGCAAATTATATAAACTACAACGCTACCAATCGGGACTGCACTCTTTGGGTTCCCTAGAAGAGGCCAACCCTTTAGCGATGTGAGGGGTGAGGCTTTAACAAGAAGTAATCTAGGAATTCCTAGAATAGAACGTTTGCACTCCGACTCGATGGTGTTTTGTGCAATCCGAGACATGCGTTTAGACTCGGCTTCTCCAACAACGCAATTTTTCAATTTCAGATGTGACAACGTTGAACCACACGAGGCATCCAAAGGCAATTATCTACACTGCTTTTATTTATATTTAAACAGCCGTTTGACCAGAACTAGGGTTGGGATAGAACAGCTATTGATTAAAAATACTGACATATTGACCTAGTCAAATCCCAAAATACTTGACCCAACTGTCAATGAAATCCAGTCATTTCTCAGATCTCTAGAGGATAGAGGCTCTAATTTTTGGGAAACAGATCAGTTTCGGATTTTTAGAAGTTGTTTTTATCTTCCAGTCATCTCAATATTGTTGAATTAATTTGAAGTTAAGTTGTCAATTGTCTCTGGCTGAACGGTGTATAGCGATTTCACAAAGCTTACAGGAAATATTCTAGCGGTGTTAAATCGCACAATCTTTGAGTCCAACTTACGAGTCAAAAAACCGGAAAAATGCGCTCACCAATTCAAAAAGCCATTGATCATTGTTCTATAACGCTCCCTATTGACTGTAACTAAACCTCAGGCCCGCACCGTTTTTAAAGAAGTAAGAACCAATAATTCCACCAGCCCATAAAGCATACCAAACGTTCAGTTTTTCTGGATGTTGCAGCAGTTTAGCTTATCGATATGACGTAGTCGTTCAACCACAAACCAGCTTCATCGTCGTATGAAATTTTCATGTGGAAATCAGGAGCAACAGCAATCTCGTTTCAAGCTCTTTCGAACAAAAATTTACACAATTTGGAAGCGTTGTTCAGACGTCAGTCGGTTTATGATAAAATGAAATGAAACATATTAAAAATAAATCTCATGACGATGAAGTCAATGAAAACAGTGCTGCCAATTTTAATTTATATATAGATACCTCTAAAGAAACACAATGTATATTATCTATAAATAAATAGGCGAGCAGTTTTTGCGTGGTACCAATTGCGAGGTGGTTACCCAACCGATTGAGATGATATAAATATCGTTGGATAGGTATTACTAAGTAGGTATGATGGGAATATTTCGTTTCGTATTTTTTTTGGAAAATACAGGTGAAAAGTTCTTGATTGTTTTTTACCATTTTTTCGTATAAATTCGCTGTGACTTTTCCCACAGTTTTGGGCATTTTAATGACCAAATTTTGGCCACTGGGCGATTCTAGTATATATAATTCTAAATAATATCAGACCCACAAAAATAAGTTTTAAGCATCGTCAAACTTCTTTCGCATTCATACTCTAACGACCACCCGCCATACTTGATTACATTTCGTTCGGTTACGGTTATGCGGATGCCACTTAAATTGAAACATAAAATATTTAAAATGCAGGAAAAAAACATGGAGGATCAAAAGCGAACTTTTAAAAAATTATAGTGCCTTTTTTTTTTTTTTTTAATATAATACAATTAACTGATATCAAGATTTAGTAAGCTTAAACATGGTTTAATTGAATTCCAAATATTATTTTCCTTTAATGCAGGGACAATGCCTCAAGCACCAAAGCAGACATAATTCCATCATCGGTTTCCCGAAATTCCACCGGGAAGGATGTTTTGTTGGCTTTTAAATCCAATTTGGTTGTTTTTGTTTGGCGAGAAGCAATTTGTCCTAAAATACGGGAGAGGGAAAGAGAAAATTAAAAAAAAAGGTCAACGACAGCAGCCTCGATGTGTTGTTCCCAGATCCCAACAGGGGATAGGTACTTGATTAGATGCTGCCGCCATTTTCATTCGGCTTAAATAGAAAGCCTATAAAAGTGGCTCTAGTGCATTGTAGGTGTTAATTCTGGACGAATGCCATTGAAGTGTTATCGAAATATTCCAGCAATGCAACTGAGTGTGAGGATGGATTTCCAAGCACCCAGAGACATTCGATTTAAACCTGTGGCAAAAGGAAAAACTCTGTTTATTGCCATTCAATTGGAACATCATGCTTACATTGATTTATTTATTTTATAAATTTATGGCGGCTTATTGCAAACCAATTAACAGTTGGTTATGTTGGTTGTGGTAAATGGTCTGGTTTAATATTGCGCTATCAATTAGTATAGTTGTTGGCGGTTAAGTGGATGCTTTCATTTAAGGCTTCTATGAGTTCTGATGCAATGTTTTTACTTCACTGTACGAGTAGCTGTTCTGGACTGGAAATTACCTTCGAGTTTAATTATCGTGTTGTTCGAAATGACGACTTACAAATAGCGTATAGAAAAGTGACTTGTTTTTTTCAAATGGAACTGGCATTTTGAAATATAAAATTTGCAGTTATTAGTCGGGAAATGCTAAGTTCAGCTTAGTACTAAGTATTCGAAGTAATTCCTCTGTATATTTCTGGTTCTTTTTTGATCAATAAATAGATGAGGATGAGGTAAGTTGATAATAGATACCACCAATATAGACTTCTGTTTTCCGGTCTTAGATATTCATGTTTGGAAATTCACATTCTAATTTGTTATAAATTAAATTGAAATATGTGTTCACTCAAACGCATTTCACGTCTGCAAAAATTTTAACGGATAAGTAGATATGTAATAAAAATTTACACTGTTTTGCCAACTATAATGGAATAAATAAAATGCTCGACTGGGTCGGACGAACTTGCTCTTATGCTGAGCAATTGCTTAGTGGCTGCATTATGTATATTAAAAAAAAAAATTAATAATTATTTCGAAAATTCTTTTATTTTTTAGTTTAGGAGTTTTTTCGGAAAAACTAAGTATGCAATAAAATTTCAAAACTATACCTATGTCTATCTAGAAAAAAAAAGTATTGAAAATCATTCGACCAATTTTTTTTTAAAGGTTATTTTTGAAAAACTATATTTTGAAATTTGATTGAATATGTAAACATATGGCAATCCGTAGTTTACATCTGAAAAAATATTGTTTAAAAACCAAAATTTTTTTTGAAAAAATTATTGAAAATCAAAAAAAAATAGTTTTTGAATTTTGAAATGCTCTATTAATAAAGATATAAATGACTTTCTGTACCAAAAATTTTATTGAAATCGGATCTTACGTTTACGAGAAAATTTGATTTGAAAATACTGGTTCTATGAGAGATACCGTTATAAGATAAAATTTAAATTAAAAAAAAAATTCCATTCTGAAGGTTTTATCAAAATCGTTAGAGCCGTGTTATAGAAAATCAATTTTTTTCTTCACGATTGTATGGCAGGTGCCGTTATTTTTTGGTCTAGAGAAAAAAAAAAAAAAAAATATAACCAAAAGCAAAAAAAATATGTTTATAAACATAAAAGGTACAAAGTATTTTAGGAAAGTAAATCACATGAAAACTTGTTAATGTAGGTTCATGAGGAGCCATTTATAGGATAGCTATCAGAAAAACCAAACCGAAAAGTTGGAAAAGCATGGAAACTACATTTTTTTCATGATTAGGGTTTATAGCGATCGGAAAAAAGATGTCAGATGTCAGAAAAATTGTCTCCATAACATTTCACAAAACAAGCGTTTATCTGCACGAACCTTTGTGTTTACCTTCGGCTCTGTAGAATGGAGCAACAAAGTTGCATCAGTGAGAGTGAGCCAGAAAAAGGAATTTAAGTCCATTTATGGCGCAAAGGAATTTACAAAAATTATTGTCACACTGCGTTGCTGGTGACATTGGTAGCACGATGCGTGCGAATGAACAACCTGGCACCAATTTTCTGATTGAATTGCACATGAAAAAAAGTTTCTAACAGATTTGCAGAATTCCATAAGAAAAAAAAATAAAAACATTTTTAACAAAAACTGCCAGTTCAATTGAAATTTGTATCAGGTAAGAAACCAGTAGGTATAGCATTTGTGTTTTAAATCGAATCATAACTTACAAAAATTTCACTTTTTCGGTTTGGTTTGTCTGATCGCTATAACTGCCCCTTAATTGCATAAAGAATAAATATTAATAATAAGGTAAATGGTAAAGAAACAACACCAATGATACAAAATTCTGATTTGACATTTGAAGTTTCTTTTGCATTCAGATGTAGGAAAGTAAAAATGAGCGATTTCATTCAAGAAATCTGAATGAATTCGTTCAAAGTTTTGATTTTGTGAATTCAAATTTATCAAGTAGTCTGTGTAGAATAAAAATATACCTTTTTTTGTTCCAAAAGGTAAGAAAACGCTCTTTTTCCCTTTTAGCTATTTTTGAGACTTGAAATACCCACGAAATGGGTAATTACCCACAATCTGTCACCACTGCCCTGAGATAGCAGGGTTTACTAAACTCTCTACACTCGGCTGAGATGGCAGTGGGAGTGGACACTAATTATAAAACATGGAAGCCCTCGTCAACTCTGGGTTCCAAGCTTGTTAAAATGATGGAGTTCGGTACATGGTCACTGGTTGCATCGGACTCGATTTGCACTATTTAACGATTATTTATTGAACAGTATAATATTTACAATTCATTCTTATGCTCTTTTACTTATGATGAAAATATTTGTTGGCACATTAGGGGCCTAACTATATACATTGGTGTTTTATAATACATTTAAAAAAAAAATTGTCATTATTTGGTACTTATATATTAATAGTCAAGTGGGGGTGTTCATCTCGGGTTGTTCAAATCCGGTTGTCCTTGAGACTCAATTTGCACTGAGTCAAATTCGCTGTCTTATGCATATTTCTGATGCAAGACAGTGGTAATTATAAAACGAACAACAATAATGTATGGAAAATGCCATCCATTGCAAATCTCAAGTAAATTGTGGCTTGCCAGTGATTGTTGTTTGTGTGTAATGATTCTGAAGGAAAACTGGCTTGAATGGTATGAGCATAATATGATTGCTTGTGTGCAATGGCAGCGGCGATTCTGGGATTTGTGAAAAGGGGAGCAAATTTGAATCTGGCGCCTAACACCATATCATAATTTCATAACCAAAGCAGTTTTGAAGACCTTTTTTTCGTAGTGGCCGTTCGTGCATCGACCACATCAACACTTTGCCAATCACACTTGAACGATCGTCCGAGTACCAATCATCGCTTTACCTCATGTTTGTAGTTTCTGAGAAGGCGTTTAACCAGGTTAATCGTGAATGCATCTGGAAATCGCTTATTGCGACAGGTATCCCTGACAAAATTGTCGCTGTTATTAAAGAGTCTTACATGGGGAAGTGGCTGGCTTAAGGATCAACGCAAAAAAAAAAAAAAACTAAAATAATAACCACGGACCAAAGCTCTCAACAAGTTATTCTAAAGCAGGGGCACATTGAGGAGGTCACTCAGTTTTATTACCAATGCAGTTTCATAGCACTCAATGGCGGAACGAACGTGGATGTTAACATCAGAATAAACTTAGTGCATTTGGAATCCTTTCCCCTGTTGGGAACTTCGGCAAAATATCGCTTACCAACCACCAATTTGAAACTCTTCGAATCCAACGTATAATCTGTACTGTTATGTTTTTCAGAAACATGGAATTGTTCTGCAAACATCTCGAGCAAGCTGCAAGCATTCGTTTACCGTCGTCTGTCGTACGTTTTGAAGATGCGGTTGCCGCAAACCATATCGAACGTTGAACTGTATAGGACTGGATAGAAGGAATTGGATGCCGACATCAGGCAACGGAAGTGGCCACACTCTGAGGAAACCTATTGACAATATAGCGAAAGAAAACTTCGAATGGAATCCAAAGGGCGATAGACGCGTTCTAAGACCAAACTCAACTTTTGTAGGTCATCAGTTTTAAAGGAAGCTCGTTCTCAAGGTAATTCAACCGTGGCCATAGCTAAGGCCAGTTGCGGTTGCGGCGAATCGGAACAGATGGAAAGAACTTGTTACTGCCCTATGCTTGTTTTCTGAATAAAAGTCCTCACTGAAATCTATCAGCCTAATGTAAACAGAATCTACTGATCTTTTTACGAACATTTTCTTCAGTTATTGTGTAGCGTGTAGTGTCCCTTGGCGTAGTTGCTAGTGTGTCCGATTACCACGGCAAAGGTCTTGGGTAACACTGATTCTCCGAAAAACAAAATTTTGGGGTACTATGTCTCTTTAAATAAAGTGTATCACTTTATTGAAAATTAAGAATTAAGTACTTGATCGGTGTCGATCAAGTACTCGTCGTGAGCGGTCGCGTTGCTAGCTCTGTGCGCGTGTGTCCCCCAAATATATATATATATATAAAAAAAAAAAAAAAAAAAAAAAAAAAAATAGACCAAACCAAAATCTCACATACAAATATTACAAATTAAAATCAATTATTTTACAATTCCCAAAATTCAAAAAAAAAGAATAAAAAATCAAATAAGCCAGTGACAAACAAAGAAAAGAAAAAAAAAAGTTCAAGAAAGCAGAAAACCAAAACCTCGCTCGTAGTCGCAGCACAGCATCCGACACCACCCATGACCCATCCTCTCCACCCGAGCCCACCCATAACTGTTGCTTTCTATGCACTGTAAGCCTCTTGTGAGGCTTATCGCAAGAGGTTTGCGGTGGATGGGTAAGTAGCATTTGTCGAATAGTTCTATTATGTTGTTTATACCTATATATATTAATTTCGTGTGCAAATTGTCTTATGGGCATAACACCTAGGACAGTTTGTTATCATTGATTTGATATGGGCCTACACTGCACGGTCGAATTTAGGTACGTCAAAGTTGAATTTTTTGTGTTTAGTTTTTCATAATGGTAAGTGATTTTTGTGTCGTCTATTCAAATGTTCGTGGGCTTAGGAAGAATTTCTTTTCTGTGTACGCCCATACTGTGCAATACAGGCCAGCTGTTTTGGCATTAAGTGAAACCCAGGTTGGACAGAATACTGATTTATCAGAATTTTGTTTGTTTGGATATAACTTAGTGCCATTACTTTTTTCCCACCATGGTCTTGTCGTTTATGTTAGGAATGATATTGCTTGCCAGAGCCTTCCCCAATATGGGCATTGTTCTAATACGAACTTTAATTTCCTGTGGCTCAAATTCACTGTCCGCAAGCATATCATTCATTACTGTTTTCTTTACAGGAGTCCGAATCTTGACAGCATGTCTACTTGTGATGAGTTAGATGTTCTGTCAGATTCAATTTCCCGAATTGTTTCCCATTGTCCTCACACTGAAGTCGTGATTACGGGCGACTTCAATGTACACAATTCAAGTTGGCTCCGCTATTCTGGCCAGACAACACTCGAAGGAAGGTATACCGAGATCTTTACTGAGTATAACCATCTTACCCAGCTTGTCGATGAGCCTACTCGTATACCGGATGTTGATGGGCATTCCGCCCATACTCTTGACTTGTTCCTTACTTTCCATCCTGATAAATATACTATTAAAGTAACTTCTCCATTTGGCACCTCGGACCATTGTGTCATTTCAGCTAATTTCTCAATCTCCAACCATCCAGTTAAAGAAAAAATTCCCACTAGGACCGTTTGGCAATACGAGAAAGCCAACTGGGACGGTCTGAATAATTTCTTTCGCAACTTTAACTGGTCATTATGCTTCCTCGATAATGACATTGATGCCAGTGCTGAAATGATTACAGAAGTGATTTTTCTTGGAATGAGAACTTTTATCCCTCACAGAACAAAATGTATCAAACCAAAAGAAAAGTCTTGGTTTACCGAAGAGTGTAAAGAAGCTATCAGGTTGAAAGAAGTAAGCTTCCGATCCTATAAAGCCAACCCAACTGAGGAAAATCGGAAGAAACACAAACAAGTTAGGAACTCGTGCAACTCCGTTATCCATAAAACGAAATTTTTGCATGACCAGAAGTTACGGCAAAAAATTCTGCAATGTCCCAAAGGCAGTAAAAACTTCTGGTCATTTGTAAAAAACGTCAAGAACTCAACGTCATCATCAGTTCCAACGCTCATCACCGACGATAAACCCATTGTCAGCTCTTCAGAGAAGGCGAATATGCTCGCAGCTCATTTTGCTGCAAGTTCTACGTTGCCTGCAGGCAACAATGCCCCTCCTGTACTTGAGAACGTTAATTCTTTTATGGGACAAATATTTTTCAATACAAGTTGTATTAAACGGTTTCAAGTCTGATCTCCACAAAATAAATGCTGGTGTGCCCCAGGGCTCCGTTCTGTCTCCGACTCTCTTTCTCATTTTTATAAATGATCTCTTGTCTGTGACTTCTAATCCATTAAATTGTTTTGCTGACGACTCAACCCTCAGCTTTTCGTATACGTTTGATAATTCACGGCCTTCGCCTTCGGACGTGTTATTACAGCGAAATCGTATGATAAGCTCGTTAAACTCCGATTTAAACAGCATTGTAAATTGGGGTACTAGAAATCGTGTGGAGTTTAATGCGTCGAAAACTCAATGCTGTCTTTTGTCGATGTAGCTAAACATACCCCCTATGCCATTATCCATGAATGGTACTTGCATCGAGGAGACCGAAAAGCTATCAGTACTCGGTATGTGTATCAGTGACAATCTTCGTTGGAATGATCATATACTTGAGATTGCTAAGAATGCTGCAAGATGCTTAGGCTTTCTTAATAGATGCAAGAAGTTTTTCACCCCTTCTGATCTGGCTACAATTTACAAAGCGTTTATACGTCCTAAACTCGAGTATAACTCCCATCTCTGGGCAGGTGCTTCTCAAACTTTTCTCCACCTGCTCGACAGAGTTCAGAAAAAAGCGTTAAAATTGATAGGAGAGAGAAACATTATGGAAACATTTCCGTCACTCGAACATCGTCGAAATGTCTCATGTCTTTCCTTATTTTACAGGTTCTTTTACAAAAAATGCTCACTCGAGGTAGCCAGCTGCGTTCCACCCCTTAAACATTTCCCCCGTAATACTCGTCTTGCTAGGAACGCTCATCAGTTTACACTTGAGCCCAATTTCGGACGTACCGTGAAATATAGAGATTCTTTCTTTAGCCGTACAACACGAATGTGGAATGGATTGCCTGGCACAATTTTTCCTTGCCATTTTGATCTTCAAACATTCAAGATCAATGTTCATCGACACCTCCTTTCCCTTCCTTCCTAACTTCCTATCGCTCGCGCTGTGACTTATCATTAAAAGGGCTATAACAAACCCCTTGAGCGCGTGTGCATTATAAAAAAAAAAAAAAAAAAAATAGTGAAATGGTTCAGAGTTTTAGTCACTAGGGCTTGGCTATCCTTGGAGCTGTCGTGATCGTGACACAATATTTTTTTTAGTTCAGATAAATCAGTGAGGAACATGATGAATTGCTAAGATGAAGAGATGATCATCTTAGCAATTATCAGATTATCACGCATTTCACAATTTTGGCAACTAGACGTGATAAATGTTGTAAGAACTGAAGCGAGACCTGAAGCAAAAGATCAATCATTATTGTTTGGTCGTCACTGGAAATATTATCTTCATTACGGTGAATTTTTGAGTTTTTTTTTTAAAGTTAAATAGTGAAGTTAGTGCGTGATTAAAAAACTAAAATTTAGGATTGATTTTGAAATTTCTATTATTCTTGATCTACGAATATTGTATTGTTTAAAGTGGACATACTGTTTTACTGTTTGAATTTTTTTTTATCTCTGTGAGGATAATAGAACCTAGTCGGTATAGTAATAAAAGATATACAAATATGTGCTAGCACAATTTATAAGTTTAAAGGTGGACATTTTGCGAATTGTTGTTTCTTCTGAGTGCAATCTTGAATTTCTAAAAAATATGGGAGGAGGCGTAGTATTTTTAATCGTCGTACCGACATCTAATTTTGAGCGCGAAATCCTATATGGTGAGTATTGTTTTCAGATGTAGTTTATGCAATCAGTATTTATGCACATCCTTGGAGTTGGATCATGTTTAAGTTTTCTAAGTTATTAAAGTAAGTGTCGCAAATAGGGCCCACGTTGCAAATATAGCCCACTGCAATATATATTATGAATAAAGCATGGTAGGCACTGAACTAACCGTTCAAATCAAACACATTCAAACCGGCATAGCATAATTAATTGTGTTTTTATAGGAGACAGTAGTTGATCAGTGGTGGAAATGATTTATTTAATTTTATTCGTTTTCGATATAATTTTTGGGTGAGTTTACTTAAGTATTTTTGTAATTTACTTAAGTATTTTTGGAATTCGATTCCAAATTATCTCATTTCCCATACGATATCAAATTTCGAAACAATCTCATTTCCACCTGATTTGGACGAAATTACGTTGCCAATTAGGAAAAACGAAATAAACTATTCCTAATTTTAATACCATTGTGAAAAATGCCAATTTAGAAACAAAAACCAAGGCAATGGCAATAGTAAACAAAACAAGAGGAAGGAATGAAAAGGAAGAAGGAAAGAAATAGATTCAAGATAGCCTTTGTCAAAAGTAATTGGCACTCAAATGACTTTTCTTCATTTCGAAACTACCTAATTTCGGTCCTAATGAAAACGTAGGTGTATAAAATTTTTGAAAATTATATAAGTTTTTTCTAAATAATACAGTGATATATTTTATGATATTATACGTGAAATTGAAAACCAATAATATTTTATATGTGAATTCTGCATGCCTTACCAATTACCATCACAAGCCACCATCCTGGTCCATATTTGAAACGAAGAGGATCATACTAGCACTTTTTTTTAAAGTTGTGAAACGAAGTTCCTTTAATTTTTTTTGGATATATTTTTCAAACGCTGTTTTTCATGTTCTTTATTATAAAAGAGTGAAATATAAAAACTTTATAAGACTTTGAAATAAATAAATATATGAGTCCCAGTTGAATTTGTCAATTTATTTGAAAAAAGTTAATGGTGGGCCATATTTGCGACACTTAGCTTCTACTCGAAACATAAATGTCATACATACTCGTATATGTTTCAAAAATTTCAAACAAAATATGGACTTAGGCTTGATAAGTCCTTAAATATCGAACCTCCGGTGTAATAACGACGTAATTGCAATTTTCTGAAATGTTGGGGAATCACGTTTAAAGTTTGCTTGCTTATTCAAAATGCAAAAACGCCCTTAAATAGGCCTACAGGATCGACTTCAAGAGTCCTAAAAATAGCTGACTTCAGTGAGATATAGTTCACATTATTTTCTCTTATATCTTTCACCTGCTTCTTTTTTGACTCAATTTCAGAAAAAAACTGCAATTGTGTCGATATTACACCGGAGGTGCGATATGTTTATTGTGAGTGTCAAGCAGTGGCGTAGGTATCCAGATATTTGGGAAAAGGGGGGTCCTTTGTAGTCATTTAAAGTTAGTTAAATGTTAGTTAGTGTCCGCAAAGAATCCTTCACTTGCTTTATCCACATAAGTAAAAAGCAAACTTTTTGCGAACAAAATTATATTAATTTGTTATTTGAACAATAGTCCAAGTCGACATCAGGTCGGAAAAAGGTCGGCAGTTAATGAAACTTATGGATTTTGCTCCGGGTTTAGGGATAGTAAACTTACAATTTGGTAAGTTTATTGACCTCGAGGGCCATGTGTAAAAAGGGTGGAGGGGGGGGGGTACTGCACATCTTTCGACCTTGCTCCGGTTTTCACCTAAAATCTCAATCTACAGTACCACCTTTCTTTCCTACCTGTCTATTTCTTCTCTTCTCACTCACACATGCTAATTCATTATATGGGTAATTATATTCCTTTAAGTGCGAGTGCATTATAAAAAAAAATTGCACGACTGGGTCGCACGAATTTGCTCTTATGCTAGATAATCGGTATAATATTTTAAAAAAAATATACGAGTATGTACATAAATGAATAATCTTTAGTTTATTTATAAGAATTTAAAAGTTTTCTTGGGAAAATTAGTATGCAATACTATTTCATTACTTAATATCTGTCTAGGGGAAAACAAATATTGAAAAAGGTTATTTTTGAAAAAAATTTCGAAAAAATAATTTGAAATTTGTTCGTTTATGTGAAAATATGGCAATTCGTAGTTTTCATCTGGAAAAATTACTTTCAAAAAAATCAATATAGGTACCCGTTTCCAACATATTTCGAAAAGCAAGTTTTTTTTTAATCACCTATTAAAAATAGAAAAAACTAAAGTTTTTAAGAATTTTGTCAAAGATTTATTGAAATCGGATGTATAGTTTACGAGAAAACTTGGTTTGAAAATTTTTCAGGTTCTATGTTATAAGACGTTATAAGACAAATTCCAAAAAAAAAATTCCAATTGAAAGATAGATTGTCTTAATAAATAGCATTTTGAAAGTTTTATCAAAATCGTTGTAGCCGTTTTCCAGAAAATCAACTGATATTTTTGGGCCTAAAGCATAAAATAAAAATACTTTCCCAGGTACGGCCATATAATTACTGAATACCAAATTTGAGGTAAATCGGCTTATCCGTCCAGGCTCTATAGGTGCGATTAGACAGACAGACAGACAAACAGCCGGACGGAATTTTTGAGACTTCTCCATCATCGCAATATAATGTGTGCTTGTTATCTGAATTTTTTTTCTGTACGAATTCATAACTTGCCTTTTTTTTTTTTTTATAATTTACGTGCACTCAAGGGGTTATTATACCCTTAACATGAATTAACACAGTGCGAGCGGTTAGGAAAGTAGGATAGGAGATAAAGGAGATAGGAGATAAAAGGAGATATCGATCCACATTGGTTTTGAACGTCTGAATATCACAATGGGAGGGAAAAATCGAGCCGGGTAAAGCATTCCACATTCTTGTTGTGCGGCTAAAAAAGAGTCTCTATACTTAACAGTACGTCCGAAGTTAGGCTAGAGGGTTAAAAATCTGAAAATACAGCGGCTTAGATGGCTAGGCTATGTGGAGCGTGTGGGCAAAACTGCATACTGTTTTGTTATGGATTATGCTCCAAAAAAAGCTCTTACATTTTTGTTTTAACTCATAAAAATTTGCGTAAGGTAATTTGGACAAAACTGCGTTTTTTTGGTTTGTACCTTGAAGGTCGTTCATATCATAACGAAGTAAGGTTTTAACGATTTTTTTTTAAATGACCATAAGTAAGCGAATTCCTTGTACTTTGTTTGTCACAGCTTTTCATAACTGTATCGAATCGCATGAGTTCTGGCAACTCTGCATTCGATGGTCACATAAGTATAAGAAGATACAAGAACGTAAATAAAACTTAACGTAAGAACTTAACGAAAGAGTGCTAGTTCTGCCAACAAACACGAATGAGTGTTAATCTTAAGCAGGATTTTGAACTGTGAAGGAATAAATGTGCTAAATGGTTTTTTTATAATATTTTTTCCACTCTAAATTATCGTGTTTCATTTCTTTCCACATATTTATTAATTGATCTCGATTATACAGTCCATTTGAGCTACGATACAATAACTTCCTATAAGATTTCATTCCAGTATTTTAAGTTGCTCCATTGAACGGTGGCCGCCTTAAAACTCTGTCAAAAATCTTTAACCTGCTTTTCCTGAAAATTGGAATTAGGATTTAGGAATCACCTGCGTTTGAGAGGTGAATACGCAGGGTTGTCGGTCGAAGAAGTATTTTCCTAGAAAATTTCGATTCCGGACAAAGTGTTACAAATCCTAATAATCTTGTTTTTTTTTTGAATTTTGGAAGAAGTGTGTGTTTGAAGTTATATGATGTCATTCAACAATTCAAATGGATAAGAAGACAAGGAATGAAGTTTGCTGCATACATTTTTCTCAGGTGAATAATTCTTTAGTTACGTCCACAATACACTCTTTCACAAAACTTCCTTTCATCTGTGGCAACCTCTAAAAAATATGAACGAATTTCTACACGTTTTTCACTGCGATTGATTCATGATATTACTGAATCAATTATCACGTTAAAAAAAAATTCTCTCTTTAATCTGACTTCTTCTTCAGAATTGTGTTTGTCTTCTTTTTCGGGTTTTCTCCGAAAAGTGGGTAATGTTGTCGAAGTATCTTCCATTCCATTTGCAACCCCATTAAATTCTTTTAAGATAAAATTCCATTGATTTCGCAAAAGCCCATATCTTCGAAAAGGCTAATGAAGAATTTTTTTTACTTCAATGTATTTCATCGTCGTGTATGGCGTTGAGAATTTTAAACTATATATACTCCTATGTCTTTAAAACACATTCAAATTTTTGTGTTTGACTCATCCATTGAGATTCATGCGAGTTTTTTTTGGAAAAATACTGGCCCCTGGCACTCGTTATCCTCCCCCCTTGTCGCTGTGACTGGGCTATCAAAGTCTTTTAATCAATGAGGTGTGTACAAAATTAGTCCAATGCCACAACTGAAACATAAAGTCATATATACATCTAACATAGTCTAGTTTTTACTAAAAGAAAATTTTACATCAAAGAGTTTCACCACGATTTAATTCAATTTGACAGAACCACATTTGATTTGATTGAACTTCACACAATCTTATGAAGAATTGTGCCAATCAAGCACAAATTTTTTTAATATGTATTTAATATCGAAATTATCGACCATAAATGTCAACAAACTTTCGACAACATTTAACCGAATTGAGGCATTAAATCAAGTTGACATGATAAAATATTACCGAAACCTCAAATACTCGGCTTCCTGCAGAACGATTTTTCCCTTTTACCAAGCTCAAGAAGCATCTTCCAAAATATTCATGGTAGGTCGAAAACACCGCACCATAGTCGGAACAAGTGAAAATCAAAGTTAAACCGAACAATAAGTAAATACCGAAGCCGATACAGAAAACAATCCATAAACAATGTGTGTGTTGACAGTATGACATGATGACAGAATTTCAACGGTCCTTGTTATGCAGATTTATGAACTCTCCAGGATACAAAAAAAAAAATCTTGAAATACACACAAAAGGATGTGCGAGAAAAAAAACTTATCAGCATTCCTCTGACAAATTCTGTTGAATTACTTTTTGATTGAAACTTCGGGAATAAAATGGCTTACGTGTTATGATTGATTGTATAAGAATAAATGAGTAAACAAAAGACTTTGGTAGGGGTTTACCGAACATCTATTTACTTAATCTGATTTGTTTATAATGGTTTCTTAATAAATCATTGGTGTTTTGACGATTAGGGAATTTTATGTGTTTTTGTTGTTGTTGTAGGGTCTTAGACGTTGGGTAAACGCAACAAATATTTCAGGAGCAATGCATGTTAATTGTTTGGTTAGGTATCTGAGCTTTAATCAACACGTACGAAGTTGAGCTTCACGAGACCACTTTCTTCTGCGCTCGTTTTTTTCACGTGGAACTGCAGCCTATAATTTTCTTCAAAATTATATATTGCAGTTAGCAGTTTAACAAAAAATTCATTTCTTATTTTGACTTATCGTAAATTTCTACAAAACAATGCTCCAGAGAAAAATGCAGACACAATTCTCCCCTTAAAAAAACACATCGCCCACATACATTATACTCGTATGTACACACAGGGTCATTCATTTCGTAATTTCAAGTTGGTAGCGCTGGCATTTGACACCTATCAAAGTTAGCTGTCATCTGAAGTGTCATAATTTTAGTTGAATGATTGCTATTTACGATAATAGATCGCTTAACAATGGGACATAACGTTAAAATCATTAAAATTTTTACTACAAAAGTGGGCGTTGGAAGGACAGACAAAAATCACCGATTTTTCGAAAATAATTTTCTTCAGCGATGAGGCACATTTCTCACTCGGTGGATATGGCCCATATATGATTGAATGATAATCGATTTTTGGCGGCGATTGAAGATCATGACTTTGACGAAAAGTTGTTCCAACAAGACGGGGCAACAAGCCAGATAACGCGACCAATTATGGCTTTATTTGCATGAGAAGTTTCCTGGTCGCTTAATTTCACGATATGGCGACTTCCGTCGATTGGCCACCAAAATCATGCGATTTGACACTGTTAAATTTTGTTTTGTATATCAATTCAAAAGACCGTCCTTACGCGAATAATTTCAGAACTCTCGGCCAGCGACCAGCGGCCAAACTCATATAAAACCTCGCCGTTGTGGCTTTCCGTGCGACCTAGTCACCTTGTGCGCGCCTAGCCTAAAGGACTATTCACATGAGAGCGAACAACGGATGAACGAATAAACGAATAAATGAGATTTTTCATGCTTCAAAACAACATTTCGCAACAAAAACTATTTCAAAACGATATTGTTCGTCGCTAATTTCAATCTGACTGTTACGAATTGTAAAACCCTATTCGCGTTCCACATACATCGCAACGAATGAATTATTCGTACGCGACTAACCTCAAAACATCACTGTTCAATTGTGATATTCGTTGTTCGCAACGAATAAAATAAATTGCATGTGAATGAAACGTCAAAATTGAGGAATGTTCGTTCATTCGTTAGTCGTTGGTCGCTTTCATGTGAATAGTCTTTAAGCGTATGCGTTTGTCTCCAACAGCCAACCGCGGTAGCGTTTACAGTTTCAGAAACAAAATTCTTCTTTAGCAGCCAAATCTAATAACATTAATTTTATTTGGCTAATGTTCAATAACTGCTGGGGCTGGCGCAATAAAAAAGGCGTGTGGCAGGCCCAAATTTGGAGACATTTTGAATTGCCAGGGCAATTCGTATGAGCTCAGTGAGACAGTGACATTCAATTTTATTCTTCCCGATCGATTTGAACAAAACAAGACAAAACTTAAATTTTTAAAAATTAGATTTTGAATGGAAATAGTGATTATGGGTGTTTTTAACAATTCTTGGACCCCACTCTGCCACCGAAAACGCCCCTTAAAAGTAGGCGTGTCTTATAAAATTTGAAGCAATAACTGAGCTTTGATCAGTATTAAGGCATATGTGTAAAACTACAGCTGAATCGAGCAGTGTTTAAATAATCTTACCCGAACAAAGGTATTTTATCAAAATCACGCCTTTAAAAGTGGGCGTATTGAAAAAATTTGAGATGTTTCTCAAATAACGAACGGAAGGACAAAGGTTTAAATTAAATATTGGAAGTGCTTTAAATTTTTGAGGCTACGTTTTTCGTTCTTTCATGGAAAGTGGGCGTAAGCCACGCCCAAAATTCAAAAATTTCTTTTCATACACAAAATTTTTAGTTTCCAATAAGAGACGCAAAATTTTGGCTTGCGGATTCATTACAAATACCGTTTATTTACAAAAACAATTTTTTTATAGTTTCAAGTGAAAAGTGGGCGTCAGCCACTCCCGAAATCAATTTTTTTGATTTCATACACAAGATGTTTATGTGCAAGTAATACCCACAAAATTTAATGTTTTTTTCTTTAATATTACAATTGTTATTTTAAGAAAACAATATTGATGGTTTTGTATAAAAAATGGGCGTCAGCCACTCCCAAACTAAAATATTTTTATGTGATTGGAAGAAGGTTTACCTAGAGCTTACGTGTGCAAAATCTTAGCGTTATGCTTTTATCGTAACTGTACAAAAAACATAATTTAATTTTACCAAATTGAGGTTGTTCATCAAAAATGGCGATTGTGGGCGTGTTTGTGTGAGGATTTTACCGGTTCAAGAACCTAGCCTTACTCTTGAACCAAAGATTATATATACCAAATTTCATTTTTCTAGCTTTCGCAGTAAAGTCCAAGCCCTGCTCTAGACGCATTAATCAAGTTATCAAGAAGAGATACCGCCTGCAATGCACAAAAAAAAAATTTAAAAATTACCTCAAAAAAATCACATGCTGCGAATCTTCCTGAGTCCTGATCCTGAGGCGGCCACTTGAATAATATTATTTTTCTTACCTACCTAATGGTAAAGTCCAAACTTATAATGAAATAAAATTTGTATCAAAAATGTATCGTTGTGTGGGTTTTTATTTAGCTTTGCATTCAAAACCGTAAAAATGAACGACCCTATATTTCCCTACCCTACACAAACGAGAAATAAATTCACATTATGAAAAATAAATTATTTCCCACTGCAGTTGTAACTGATAACGGTAACACTGTCTTTAAGTCACCATCGTTGTTCGTCCGAAAAGTTATTAATTCTTCGCTAAGACTTCGACCACGTTGGTCGTAAAGCTCTGAAAATCCCCTTTAGCAAAGCTTGTTCAATTTTCTTTTAAAACCTTATCGGTTCGCTGTGTCAAATTATCCTGAGCTTGGACAGGCCAGGGTTCAGTTGATTTGATTACACGCTCGCAGTTAATAGCTCCTGTTAAACTAATTCATTAAGAATTTTGGCAATTTTTCTTAAAAGATTAAGATCATAGATTAACATAGTTTGTTCTACTAATTCCTTAATTCCTTAAGGAGAGTTTCGCAAAAAAAAAAAAGACCATACACTGATTAGTCCATCGCCCATTTTGAGGGAAGAGTCTTTTTGAGTTAGGGTTCGACAGCTTGCGGTTAAAAGTGCTTATAGTTCCTTTTTCCTTATTCATGTCCTTGCTTATCGGGGAATCTTGTTTTACCTTCGTTGGCGTCGTCGGTCGGTGATGTTGGTGTTGGTCTTTTCTGCTTAAGATTAATTTAATTTATGTGGATTTAAGTTTGTGACCGTGTTCTTGTTGGCATCGCCGTCGTGATGAAGGGTGGGTTTAAATATTGGTCATATAGCTAGTTAAAAGCACCCTTTACAGTTAGTTGTGTTGTTTTTGAACTGGAAGAGGATGTAACTTACTTTATGCAAAATGTTTGTGTTTCGGGGAATATACATGAATATTAATGTATTGAATAAGATGATATAATATAGTATACAAGGAAAGGTGACAAGCTTGTCTGCATCAAATATGGAATAAGACGAGTGAATCATAAAAGAGCTTACTCTAATGTGTACATTATGTTATGAGGAAACTACAAACAAGTCTCACATTTTCACATGCTTCATTGAAATCAGAAAACTGATATTTATTTTCAAACTAGCTGACCCGGCGAACTTCGTTCCGCCAAAATTCATTAATGTACCTATTGTGAATAATAATTCTTTCGTGTGCATTTAGTAAAAATTTTACAAAGTAAAGTTACTACACGATATTGTTTTTATGCGACGTGACGTCGATTTTAGAACATATCTGAATGGTACATAATTTGAATTTATGAATAAATCCGAAATCAAAATAACGGGTGTTTTTTTTAGAAGTATAGAACTTCAAGTTGGCAATACTATTTTAACTGGCGGCCATTTTGTCAGCTGTCAAGTGACATATTTTTATTTTGGTTTGGCATTTCAACTATTCATGTTGATGTCTGAACAACGCCTCCACATTGTGCAAAATTTTTCTTTGAAAATAATGGTTCTGTTCGAAATACGTATCTCTCACTACGTCCATTTTACGGTGTTTAGCGATGAAGCTCACTTTTGATTGAATGGAAACGTCAATAAACAAAACTGCCGTAATTGGAGTGATTATAATCCTCAAGTGTATGTTGAGACACCGTTACATCCACAAAAACTGACTGTTTGGTGTGCTTTATGGGTTGGTGGAATAATTGGTCCGTACTTCTTGAAAAACGATGCCGGCCAGAACGTTAATATCAATGGTGACCGCTATAGAACCATCATTACTGACTTAATTTCATCAATTGAACATCCATGATGTGCAGGAGTTTTGGTTTCAACAAGACGGCGCAACATGTCACATGTCCCCCTACAACCTCCCTGCTAGGGTACTATAGGACTCGGGATAGGTGCGAGTTTCGGTGTATGCGGATATTTTGACGCGGATATAGAGGCGTGTCACCAACTAAACAACTTAACGAAAGATTGTAAAGCTGTAATAGGAGAAGGACGGGATGAACTAGTACACTCTTAAAGGACGACTCAATCTGCCAACGATAGCACACTTTGATGTAACCGTTCTCCAGAGATTATACCACCTAGGCAGGTTGCTGGTTGGTAAGGGTTAACTGATTTTGTCAAAGAGTTGGTTCAGTAAGCGAGTTCGGCATAGAAATAATCCAAGAATCATAGCCCACCACCTAGGAGAGGTGTATGGTTCTTAAAGCGGTTCCTCTGCCAACCCTTGATTCTTTAGGTCGAAGGAGTAGGGGGGGGTCGATTTCAAAAAAACCAGTCTCCAGACTTTATGCCACCTAGCCAGGGTAGGTAACATTGATTCCGTCAGAGAGGTGAACCAAGTTAACGGGTTCAGCCTAGGAAACACGCAAGAGTCATACCCCACCAGCTAGGTGAGATGTATGCTTTCAATTTCTTCATCTTTTTGTTAGATATTTCAGATTTAAGTACTTTCCTAATTAATTGTTTAAAAACAAAAATTATACCCTTGAAAGGTTCTATTTTATGGTTGTAAGAGCGCAAAAAAATAAACTTAAACATTTAATCTTTCTAGTCGTCTTAAAATGTTTGGCGCCATAGGCCCGGACCTCATGGGCCTTAGCCTAAATCGGTTACTGGCTAAAGTTGCATAACCACTCCCCTACCCTTTAATGTTAAAGTTCAAGAAACCTCATAGATGATTGAAATTTTCAAAATGAAAAAAACAAATTTAAAAAAAAAATTGAAAAAAACACAACAAAAGTTGTTGCATTTAATTTCAATTCGAGCATTAACTGCTCCCTATATTTTTGAATTGGTATGCGTTCGCCCCTAAAAAGTAAGCGTGTTCCAAAATTTGTAAAAAAAAATATTTAAAGCACCAGCCACGCTCAAATTTAATTTTTTTTTGATTTCATACACAAGATGTTTTTGTACAAATAATACCCACATAATTTAATGTTTTTCGCTCTAATACATATAAGAATTGTTATTTTATAAGAACAATAATATTGATGGCTTTGTATGAAGAGTGGGCGTCAGCCACGCCCAAACTGAAATATTTTTGTTTAATTTTAAGAAAATTTACCTGAAGCTTGCGAGTGCAAAATTTTAGAGCGTTATGTACAAAAAATATAATCAAATTTTAGTGAATTGAGTTTGTGTAACGAAAATGGCGATTGTGGGTGGATTTTACCGGTTCAAGAACTTAGCCTTACTCTTGAACCAAAGGTTATATTTATTGTAAGAGTAGTCCCTTTTTGTCTATAGCTGAGGTAGTTTCAGCAGTTCCAGGGTCAGCAAAGAAAAAACGTAAAACTCCGGTTAAGGAAAATAAAAATGTATTATTTAATTCAATATGATACAATCAAGTTGTTTTCTTTAAGTCAATATATGTATATTTATTGCAATTATTAGAAGTTTACGTTCATCCGTTTATTTTAACTATAACATCGGTTTTATATTCATATCTACGTTATATAATCCAAATAATATAAGGAGAACACAATGTTTGCTTAAGCTTAGAATTTAACTTAAACTAATGTCAACGGAATCAAACTCCACCAATGTCAACGGAACCAAACTCCGGTAATGTCAACGGAACCAAACTCCGGCAACGTCAACGGAAACAAACTCCGGCAATGTCAACGGAACCAAACTCCGGCAATGCGAACGGAACTAAAATCAATGTCAATGCACAAATGAACGGCAATGTCAACGGAACCAAACTACGGCAATGTCAACGGAACCAAACTCCGGCAATGTCAACGCACAAATATGTACGGCAATGTCAACGGAACCAAACTACGGCAATGTCAACGCACAAACATACGGCTAAAAATAGAAATAAGAAGGTATTTTCTTGGTAAAGGAAATGGTAGGGAAACGGTAGGACAACGGACAGGACAGGAATATTCTTCTGTGCTCTTACGAGTTTACAGCTTGAAAATATCAGGAATCTCTCGGTGCACTGCGTACCTCTGGTTTTCCGGTAGTGGAGAGTGTCTTTGGTTTTAAATAGTATTACTTAATATCACCATTGAGATTTTCTCGAATTTCAGTGTGAATTTCACGTTCCTATATGAAATATTTCCACAGAAACTAAATGTGACTTATAACCACAAAGTACAAAATCACCCTTGAAACGCAAATGGTTTATCTATACATCGTTATGTGATTTCAAAGCCTTTATTAATTTGAAGTGAGTGAGCCACTACAGGGTTAGTAAATGCAATTGCACATATGAATATGCCTATTCTATTAGCTGCGGTAGAAAAGAAGAAAATGTGACTTCGTCACATTATATATCAAGTGTCTTACTCCAATATTGCGATCTCTAGAGAGTTTACATATACGGACGGACGGATGGACATCGCTAAATCGACTAGGCTTTTGATTCTCAGTCAGAATATTTATATACTTTTCTATACCCAACGGTCTTATTTCTCTATGTTACGCACCAAATACAATATACACATTTTATAGAATAGGGTATGAAATGAAGTTTCTTTGTCCTTATGTGCGTTTCGCTCAAACATGAATGGTATATATTTTTAGAGAGCCTTGTTACCAACAAAATCCCATTGACAGAAATGTATATAACTTCAAACTCAAAAAACCTTCCTAATGACAGAAAACCTTTGTTAACACTACTTAGCTTCTTCACTGATGCTCATCGAAATCCAACAACTGAATCACCGCAGTCAGCTGAATAATCTTGCAGATTTATGAAGCACACTTAAAAGCATGATTAATTTTCGATTGAAAATAATACGTAGGTACCTACTTATTAAAAGTACACATCAGAATGAATTGATTCAAGCATTTTAAAATTGATTAATTAAAAACACCACAGTCATCAACAATTTTCTTAAAAACATCCTTAACCTAGACTAATTTTTGTGTTCTTTGACTTTGCAATTTTTATTTCTCAAAACTTATTATTTGTTTCTTTTTTTTTTCATGTTTCATGTTTAATCAATGCTGCAATCCAAAACAAAACTAAGGCAAGCAATTAAATACCAATCAAGAGGTTATCCTGCCATCTATTCCGACTGTACCTGCTGCAGGAAATGGAAGTGGCCTTACGGGAATAAGAATGCCGAATGCAGATACGTCCGGCAACAATTTAAACATCAATCTTCCCGACAGTAATGCTGTACTTCGTCTTGAGGTTGAATTACGTGATAAGAATGCACCCAGGAACCGACGGGGTGGTCGAGGTGGTGGAAGAGGCGGCTTCGGAGGAGGTGCTGGTGGTGGTGGTGGTGGTCAGGGTAAAGGCAAACTACATTCAAATGACGATCAGGGTAGCCTCATGGTGCCAATGGAGAAGGTATGAAATGTTTTTATCATTTCTTGCACGATTTCCTATTCAAGTGCGATAATATGTAGTTATGCATTAAAAGTTAGTATAGCAATTCTTCAATGAGATTTTTTTTAACAATACAGGGTGTTTTGTCTGATGTGGTATTGGAAGGCGAAATGGGGTGATTTTTATAGTGACTTAAGAAAAGAAAATGCACAAATGACTATTTTTTTTTTAATATATTAATAAGAACAAAATATTTCATTTAAGCTTTCACTTAACTTATTAATCACTCTTGACCAAATGCACCTAATTTGTATGCTTAAGTGTCTCCTCCTGTTTACATATTTAAGGACGCGGGATGAATAAGTTTTTTTTTTTTTTTTCTATCAATTTTTAAGGATATATTTTTCGTGTAAAATAGTTAACGGACGGTCAGAAACATCTAAAACACGTTCAGGTCATGACAGGGACGAACGTTGATAGAAATTTCAGGGAGGGGGGGGGTTGTTCAAAAAATACATGATTCTGGGGTATATTTTAAGAAAAAAAATCGTTTGACAGTAAGGGCCTATGTCCAATAAAAACAACTATGCAGAAAAACGAACAATTAGAAAAAAGGTCTTTATGGTTTAAGCTGCAAGGATTAGATATGAATAAAAACGATTTTTATTTGGACTTAGGTAAATATTGTATGTGTGTGTCTACTAAATCAGGAAAAACCCATCCATTTTACTTTTTAAAACCTGCAGCAGGTAAAAAAGGGTAGAATGCTGACAAAATAACTTTGCTTCAAAAACTCGGTGGGACTTCTTTCTGGTTTTCTCATCATCCCGACACACTGTACCTGACTCAGTTTTCTATTTACTGAACTCACCGTCCTTTTGGCCAAATGGAATCATTCTACATGAGTTTCAAAACAGATCGTCGAGGAAAACTTCTCACCATTTTCCACAATACCTGACAATGCCATTCCTCAATCAGAGCAGCTACAACAATTACTAATGTATTACCAAAATGTAAATGGACTTCGGACAAAGACCAATAAGGTCTATATGAATATTAACAATACTCCCCACGATGTTATTATTCTCACAGAAACTTGGTTAAATTCATCTTTTCTGGACGCAGAGATATTTGATCCCAGCTTTCAAATTTTCCGCCGTGATCGCCATTCAGATTCTACTACAACAACCGTTGGCGGAGGCTTGTTGATAGCTGTTCGTAACCATCTTTTATGTAGTCTAGTCAACGATTTTTTGGATTCCAACTTGGAAATTTTGTGCGTGAAAATAAAAATTCAGTCTGGTCATTTATATGTTGTTGCCTGTTACATTCCACCTTCTTCAAACTACGATACTTATACTAAGATTATTGACTGCCTGGAAACTATTCATGAACAAATTGATGATACAGATGAGTTTATAGTAATCGGAGATTTCAATCTACCCAACCTGAGATGGACTAAATCAACTGAATGTGATGTATTTCTACCCGTCAACGCGACTAATGATAACGAATTCCTTGTGATCGATGGAATGGCCTCCCTTGGACTTAATCAATTAAACAGCATCAAAAACCAATTTGGTAAGACCTTGGACTTGGTATATTTTTCTGATGTCATTAACTCTGATGCTGATGTATTTTTATGTGATACGAAGCTTGTAGAGGAAGATCGTCACCATCCTACTTTATCTATTTCACTTAGCCTAAATATTTGTTGCTTATCTGATATTTGTAAGGATCAGCATGAATTCAATTTTAAAAAATGTAATTTTTCACAATTGTACAATTTACTTAATAGTCTTAACTAGAATATGTTGTTTCTTATTATGGATCTTGACAAGATGATTTTACGTTTCTATGAAATACTATTTGACTGCTTTTTAGAAACCGCTCCTTTGCGCAAAATACGAGTCTTAAACAACAGCCCACCATGGTTTGATCTTCATATAAAAACACTTAGAATAAAAGAAATAAGGCTTGGTTAAGGTTTAATCGATACAGGACTGATGAAGCTCTTGATAATTACATCAAACTAAAAGATGAATTCATTAACTACTCTAATTTTCTCTATTCAAATTTCATATATAAAACAGAAAACGGACTTAAATCTAATCCTAATAACTTCTGGAAGTACGTTAATTCTAAAAGAAAATGTGACGGGTACCCAGCCAACATGAGCTATATTAATTCAACTAGCCACTCACCAGAAGTTATAGCAAACATGTTCGCCGAATACTTTCAAAGTGCTTTCAAAAATACCTCTGCTAATGATCCTAACACAACTCCAAATTTTAATATTGACCAATTTCCACACCTTAATTCAATTAACTTTACTATCTCCCAAGCAACTATACTTGACTACATAGAAAAGTTAGATGAAAGTTTTAGTCCTGGTCCTGATGGCTTGCCTTCATTCATGTTAAAAAAATGTGCAATATATATGTCGTACCCATTGTTTGTGCTGTTCAACCAGTCAATAAGTAGCTCTAGGTTTCCAGATCTATGGAAAACTGCATTTCTTTCTCCGATTCACAAGAAAGGCAAGAAAAACTTAGTATCAAACTACAGACCTATCGCTAAACTGTCCGTCATTCCTAAACTGTTTGAAGCTATTGTCTGTGATGTATTGTCTTTTCATTGCACCTCTGTTATATGTGAAAACCAACATGGTTTCGTAAAACAAAAATCTACGGTCACAAATTTATTACAATTCACGACTTTCTGTATTGATTCATTCGAAAAATTTCAACAAGTAGATTGTGTTTTTACTGACTTTAGTAAGGCATTCGACAAATTGAATCATAATATACTGCTCCACAAACTACATACTATTGGACTAAATGATCGTTTTGTTTTGTGGATATCCTCATATCTAAAAGATAGATTATATAGTGTTGTTTTTAAAACTGAACGTTCTAAATGTTTTCGAGTCAATTCAGGTGTGCCACAGGGCAGTCACCTTGGTCCGTTATTATTTGTGTTATTTATTAATGATCTCCCTTCCGTTTTAGTAAACTCTATGTCTTTAATTTATGCCGATGACGTGAAAATTTTTCGACAAATTGACTCAACTGTTGATTGTGAACTTCTTCAAGACGATCTTAATAGATTTTGGAACTGGTGCAATACAAATAGTCTGTTTTTAAATATCGACAAGTGTAAAACCATGTGTTTTACACGCAAACATAATGTATTTTCTTATAGTTATATGCTGAATACGTCACTCTTGTGTAACTTGTCAAGCTTTACGGACCTTGGAGTAGTGTTAGACTCAAAGCTTACCTTTACTGATCACTACAATTACATAATTAAAAAAGCTTACATGACACTTGGTTTCATTAAAAGGTTTGCTCGCGAATTTCGTGATCCTTATGTCCTAAAGACTCTTTATGTCTCTTTTGTGAGATCAATTCTGGAATATGGGTGCATCGTATGGGCCCCTTACTACGCTGTTCATATCAACAGAATAGAGAGTATTCAAAAAAGATTTTTGAGATTTTGTTTGCGTTTTCTTCCATGGTTAGATAGAATCGTTTTGCCACCTTACTCTAAAAGACTTCAACTAATAAAACTTCCATCCCTTTTAAGTCATCGTGAGTACCTACAATTCTGTTTTATTGTGCGGTTAATTAATGGATCAATTACAGCCCCATCAGTCCTTTGTCGTATTAATTTTAATTTTATTCGTTCCAGTTTAAGAAGGCAATTGCCTCTGTGTAACATTTTCAGTAGATCCAACTACGACGCCAATAGCCCTCTCAATCTCTTGATTAATATATTTAATAAGAACTATGCCATACTAAATTCCACAAATGATAATGTTAAATCTCACTGTTTTAAAAAAAAAATTTTTTTTCCAATATTTATAATATACTAGTAGATATAAGATTTATGTATGTATCAATTTATGAAAATATTTCTAGTTTTAATTTAATTTAAGAATGTACCGTTAGTACTTAACGAATTCAAATAAATACTCTTTATAAAAAAGATTCTTCTGCCAACGCAACGGTAGGGAGGTCGATTCTGGTTTTAACAGTTAAACAGTTTTTTATTGTGCAATATATGTTTTTCATTCACTTAACATTATGTTATTTCTTTTATAAAAATGGTTGGTTTTAAATTTGTTGGTGCAAAAGGGGCCTAACGATATATACAGTGTTTTTTGCTTAATGTATAGAAATACAGTGGTTGTCTTATCGATTCTGGTTTTCAATACAAATTGTTTTCTTATGGAATCTTCCTACAGAAAGAAAATGGGAATTATAACATCAAAAGTTAAAAATAATTGTAAATAAGTATTTTTTTTCAGAATGGTGAATGTATTTGACTGTTCTTCTGGCAAAATGTAATTGGGTGCCGGGGTAATCAGAATTGTCTTAGTATAGAACGCAGTGGTGGGTATTGTTATCATTGTGATAATATCTACATAAATAGTAGTTTATCATTTTTCTCGAAGCTGTTATTCAATTTAATTAAAAAAAGACGTTTTATATTTCATTTTTAGAACTAGTAGCTTTGGTATGAGCTTGATTTAAATAATGGTGAAAAGAACTATCAATGTATTGTGCGTCTATAATATGACTTTTCATTTTTCAATCCTATGTAATATATATCCTTGAAACAGATACTTGGCACGAGTACGATAACTGAGGCGCCAAGATTTAATAACGGTTTTATGTAGGGGCGTTAAATGCAAGTATTTTTTACTATGGAGGGGGGGGGTCTACCTCGCCCCGTTTAGGAGGTAGGGGCGATTTTCGAAAAAAATGTCTTGAATGGAAAAATAAATAATAAAAAACAACGGCAATACTTAAAATACATTACTATAACGGTTTTAAAAGCCAGAAGTCTGTTCTTTAATCCTTCATTTAAATTAAATTACTCGTTACAATAGTTTTCAAAATATTCGCATTCAAACTCAAAATTTTGATAAAAAAACGTGAAAAAATATCTTTAAACCAATTTTTTTCAAAATTGTGAAATGGAAAATAAATTTTTTTTTCTGTGATCGATGCTTCAATAAATATTTAATCAAACGCAAAAAACCAAAAGCTTTTATGTCTTCTAGTTCTTGTGAAAATTGAAAATTACTTGAACTACTTTTTTATGAGATTTTTATTTTTGGTATTTACGGTGATCTAACTTTAAGGATTAATCAACAGTACCTGAGTGGCACGCTTCGCGGGATCTAGGGATTTTGACTCCCTTTTCGGGCTGCACGCCTCAATATCCGCGGACAAAATATCCGGGTCAAAATATCCGCGACAAAATGTCCGCGGACAAAATATCCGCGTCAAAATATCCGCGACGCATAATATTACGGTGTATAAACAATGACCTATGTAAGGGGGGGCATGCTGCCCCCCTGCAACCCCCCTGCCTGGGCACACTATAGGACTTGGGGTTGGTGCGAGGTCGGGTGTATGCGGTTATTTTCTCCGCGGATATTTTGTCCGCGGATGTTGAGGCGTCACCCCTTTTTTCGGGGTCACATTCACTCACGCAACTTCGTTGCCTGGCAGGCACCTGTGTCAATTGTATTTTTAATCAACAGTACCTGGGTGGATCGCTTCGCGGGATCTAAGGATTTTAACTCCCTTTTCGGGCTGCACTCAATATCCGCGGACAAAATATCCGGGTCAAAATATCCGCGGACAAAATATCCGCGTCAAAATATCCGCGACGCATAATATTACGGTGTATAAACAATAACCTATGCAACCCCCCTGCCTGGGCACACTATAGGACTTGGGGTAGATGCGAGGTCGGGTGTATTCGGTTATTTTGTCCGCAGGTATTGAGGCGTGTCACCCCTTTTCTGGGGGGTACATCCACTTACGCAACTTCGTTGCCTGGCAGGCACCTGTGTCAATTGTATTTTTAATCAACAGCACCTGGGTGGCCTGCTTCGCGGGATGTAGAGATTTTAACTCCCTTTTCGGGGGCACACCCGCTCACGCAACGTCGTTGCTCCGCTTAGGGTAGGTCTGGCTGTCTGGCAGGCGCCTATGTCAATAGTATTTTTAATCAACAGTACCTGGGTGGCCCGCTCTGCGGGATCTAGGGATTTCAACTCCATTTTCGGGGGCACACCCGCTCACGCAACTTCGTTGCTCCGCTAAGGGTAGTTCCAGCTGCCTGGCAGGCGCCTGTATCAATAGTAGTTTTAATCAACAGTACCTGGGTGGCCCGCGTCGCGGACATTGGACATACAAAAAAGTATAGTTAGGTCTTGTCTATGGGAGAGAAAGTGTTGGTCTGCAACTTAAAGACTTCGACCATCCAAAGTGAAAACCTAGACGATGACTTCATTGACGAGACTGACATACCCTTTAAATACATCATGTGAGTTGTAAATTGACTTGATTTTTTACTTGCGATTATAGGTACTATAAGGCAAGTTATGCATTCGTAAAAAAAAAAAATTTTTTTTTGACAATCAAACATAACATTACGATGATAGAGAAGCCTAAAAAAGTGGGTCCGACAATTCTGTCTGTCTGTCTGTCTGTCTGTCTGTCTGTCCGTCTGTCTGTATCGGCACCTACAGCCTAAACGGCTGGACCGATTTGCTTCAAACTTGGTACATAGTATTATTATGACGTCGTACAGAGGGGTTTTTGGAATTAGCATTCTAGCTCCAAAACTGACGGTACCTGCCATATGATTTTTTATGAAAAACTCATTTATCTCAAAAACGGCTCCTACGATTTTGATAAAACTTTCTGAATGGTATTTTTTAAGTAAACTTTATGTTTTGGCTGGAACAGATTTTTCAGGAAAAGTCTTATAACGGTACCTCCCATAGGACCGGTTTTTTTAAATCAGATTTTCTCGTAAACAACTTCACGAATTTCGATGAAAATTTTAATATAAAAGCTCTTTTATAAAAGAAATAATATAAATTCTTTAATTTTTCAAAAAAAAATTTTTTTTTGACTTTTGGTTTTTTCAAAAACGGTTTGTTCAAAATTTTTAAAATTTTTGTTTTCTGATAAAAGCTACAAAGTTCCAGAAGTTGGCATACTCAAAAAAAAATTGGAATATGTTTTCGAAAAGTTTTTCAAAAAAAACCGTTTTTTGAAAAAACGGCTCCAACGATTTTGAAAATAAAATTCCTTAAAATTCAAAAAAGTAAAAGAAATCTAATGGCTTACTTCATTTTATCCAAAAACCGATTTAATGTTGATTTTTAAATGATTAATAAAATTTCATATGATTTTTTCATTGTTTTTTTTTTCCAAAATCTTAAGCCCCAAGACCACTGTAGCACATTAGAGCAAGTTCGTACGACCCAGTCGTGCACTTTATTCAACTGACTCCTTACTCACAAACTGACTGACTAGAAAGTGGAATGCAACGCAATTCTAACTCCTCGTCATGCATTGTGGGTAACGCTAACTGAATTGCTGTACTTTACTTTCAACGATAATCCTCTAATGAAATCACAATAAATGCCAAGAATCTAAAATTTCATAAAAAATTAGTTTCAGTAATTTTCAATTTTCACAAGAACTAGAAGACATAAAAGCTTTTGGTTTTTTGCGTTCGATTAAATATTTATTGAAGCATCGATCACAGAAAAAAAAATTTATTTTCCATTTCACAATTTTGAACAAAATTGGTTTAAAGATATTTTTTCACGTTTTTTTATCAAAATTTTGAGTTTGAATGCGAATATTTTGAAAACTATTGTAACGAGTAATTTAATTTAAATGAAGGATTAAAGAACAGACTTCTGGCTTTTAAAACCGTTATAGTAATGTATTTTAAGTATTGCCGTTGTTTTTTAATATTTATTTTTCCATTCAAGACATTTTTTTCGAAAATCGCCCCTACCTCCTAAACGGGGCGAGGTAGACCCCCCTCTCCCATAGTAAAAAATACTTGCATTTGACGCCCCTACACAAAACCGTTATTAAATCTTGGCGCCTCAGTTATCGTACTCTCCCCAGATACTTTTTCAAACAATATTTGCCATCACAAATAATTTCTTTTCTTAAATAGGTTTTTCCAATAAGAGGTGTTATTTGTGAATTTTAATAATGTCAGTGCGTTGTTGAAGCGTGTATCGTTCCATTTTTAATTACGTAGTTTCTACTTGTCAAATGACAAAAAATTATAGCTTTAAAATTGAAAACTACCGAAATAGCGGGATGTTCAAAATAACACCTCTTATTGGAGAACCGTATATTATTTCTATTCTTAAAAATGTTCAAATAGATATAAAGTTATTAACAAAAGTGTAATCTTGGTCTTTATTTGAATATAAAATTAGCATTGCAAATTTAATGCGCACTCTTTCCAATAAGGGACTTTGTAGGAATTGTTAAACATACAACTTTTCCTTAGTTGAACGATAGGTCGAGTTCGAAACTGGTATGAATTTATTAATTTCCTTTATTCAATAAATTAAAACTCGTTTACTACAAATTCACATCAAGATTAACTTCACCTACAACAGGTACGCTCCTACAACAGGTAGGAGCCATTACAAATATTCAAAAAGCCTCGAAAGTTTTTGAAATCTTATCTTTAACCATGTTGTATCGTAGCTCAATGGACTGTATAACTCATCTCGAATAACAAAATATATGAATTAAATAAAACACAATAATTTAGAGTGGAAAAATGTTATAAAAAACCACTTAGCACATTTATTCCTTCACAGTTCAAAATCCTGCTGAAGACTAACTCTCACTCGTGCTTGTTCGCAGAACAAGCACTCTTTCGTTAAGTTCTTACGTTAAGTTTTATTTACGTTTAATTTTATCTTCTTATACTTGAGTGACCATCGAATGCAGAGTTACCAGAACTCATGCGATTCGATACACATGTAAATAGTTCAAAGTTTTGGAATTTAACCCTGAGCAATATAATTTTTGTCGAGTGTGAATAATTGCAAGTGCGATTGCTGATGAAATTCATAAAGGAAGAGGACAGACAACCGTGTTTTAATCAAAAAACAAAACTCAAGTCGAAAATAGGGTTTCAAATATTGTATACAGTTATGTATATCAAGGATTCATTATCGTTTATGAAGACTTAAATTCTTTAATTCTTGGTTTGAAGTCATGATCAAAATTTTCAAAATAATATTGAAGGCAGTCAACAATTCAAGCTGAGTTCATGTAATAACGCATCTCAAAATTTGGCACCTGTCAAGGAAAACTAATACAAGCAAACAGAAAAACAAATCAGCCATTTACGGAGCAAAAAAAAAGGAATATCAGAGTAGCAGAACAGATTTGTGAAAAATGTGAACAGAAAATCAATTCATCACCTGTCGAAAACTTCATTAGGATTTATCCATAACACACACACAAAAAAGAAATGAAATCTGACTTACAAATATTCAGTTGTGTGCGAATGTCTTGACGTCGGTCAAACTGGAAAAGATGAAATCAATATTGGCCAAATACCAAGATTTTTATAAGACCCGATATTTTTTTTTTATGCACACCCTAATTGGTGGGAATTTAAATACATTGATTTCCTTAAATATAAATATACATACATATATGTTAAATTTAAAGTTTAAGATTGTAAATAATGACTTTTTGTGTTCTTCTATGTATATCAATGGAGTATATGGTTGAGAAGATTCAATGACAAACTGTTTGAGCTGAACAGCGACATTGACCTGATCATCACACAACAGAAACGACGTATTGGAAGACCTCATCTAAGTTGGCGACATAGTCAACTTGGCGCGTTAATGGATGCAACTGGATAGGGACTGGGATGGCTGGTGCGATATGTTGGTTGAGACCGTGGTCCTTATTGGAACATCTGCTCAAAATAAAGTAATGCAATCTACACATTATCAATCATGAGCGACGGATAAGGAAAGATGTCAGTTTGGAAACTTAACAAATTATATCATACAACATTTCAAATTAATCGTTAACAATAAAATTAATCTTAACATAAACTAAAAAATTATTTCATATAACAAGCCAATTTTTATTTAACTTAAAGCTAGATCTTTGGTGTTCCTAAGAAATGGTCTACGCCATAAACAGGAGGCCTATTGGCGGTCTGTGGTGTTTCCTCTCAAAAACAAACACTCCACGACATAAACGGGAGGCCTATTGCCGGTCTAGCGATATCCTCTTTGACGAACAGCGAATAGAAAAGCCGACATAAACTGTTAGCAGGGCTCTTTACGGTATAACAAGAACAACTACCAAAAATTGTGAAGCTTCTGACTGCTATTCCAATACAGCGTGCCTTCGGATGACAAACGGATCCCTTTCTTCATCCCTTTCTTTCAACACTGAAACAACTGGTGGAGATTTCGAATCTGATTTGCAGTGTAATTTTCGCTCCTGGTTATGCATTATTCCTCCAAAGACACACTGTGAATTATAAAAATAAAATACAATATTACACAGGAATATTTTATTCTTGTGGCTCTTGTTGCTTCGCTGGGATATGCCTTTTACAAACGGTTGGAGTTGGAGGTCTATTTCAGTGGCCGAGGGGGCCAGGTGTGGCGGGTGTTGTCGGTGGTTTTTGTTGTGTGTGATGGGATGTAGAATGACTTCGTCGCCGGCGCGGCGGTTGAATTACATCATGTGGCGGCAGCTAGTTTTAACACATCGAACGATACTTGCTCGGTGGTGAAATTGCCTTTGCAGTGATGGTTTTTATCAGAAATCGTTATGATAGTCGTCGTTGCATATTGGTTGGTGGGTAGAAATGTGTTACTGCGTTACAATATTCACGTTACAATTTACAACGCAAAAGAGCCATTTTTTCGTTGGTTGTGTGGCAAGTCGCATAGTCCAATATTGAAACCACCAATATCTTCCAGCTCCATATTCTTAAATTTCGGCCTCAAAAAGTAAGTTATCATCACATACCGCACCAAACAGAACTGAACGAGCATGCACTGGTGTTTTCACATCTCTTATAGACCCGGTTTGCTGAAATTTGAGCACGATTCTCCCGATTCTGGACACTTTTGGTCGATTATGCTGACAATAAAAAAATGCATTTCGATTCGAAGGCCCATCTTCGTGGTTGAATTTTTCAAAGACTGAAACAAAGAAATGCCAAATAAAGTTAGGAAAAAAACTTGACGTTATGGTGTGACTAACAATATTAACACCTTCAGAGCCATATTTTTGATTTTTTTGACGTGATAATACTTCTATTAAATCGGTTCGAAATATATGGGCAGTACGCACGAAAAAATGTCAGTCACAGTCACGTTACATAGCTTCTTTGATAGCCTAGAAAGTCGATAAAGTGGGTGGGGAGGGTGTTGGGTGGTTGGTTGGTGGTGGTGGGAGTGTGTGTGTGGGGCCGGCAGGTGGGGGGGTAATGTAGGGAAGAGGAAAAATTGTCAAAAATGGTGGGTGATTGTAGCTGGTTTGGGTGGGGAGAGAAAAATTGTGAAAACTGTGGCTGTAGGTGGGATGGGTGTTTGGTGTTGGGAGATTTGGTATGGGTGGGGGGGGGGGGGGAGGTGAATTGTCAAATATGGTGGGTAGTTGGTTGACGGTTGTATGTGCGTTGATTGGTTGGCTGTTTTGGTGGTGGGGATGGTTTGGTGCATGGGGGGAACTATCAAAAATAGTGGGTGGGTGATTTTACAGTGGTAAGGAAGGTGGGTGGGGGCTTTATTGTGTGGGGGAGGAGGAACAAATTTTCGAAAATCGTGGGCTGTTGGTTGGTGGTTTTATGTGGGGGTTGCGGTGACGTGAAATAAGGCCAAACGAAATAAGGCCAAATTTCAGATTTTGGCCTTATTTCGTTTTCCAAAACGAAATAAGGCCAATTTGGTCTTATTTCCATGCACTAATAGAAATAAGAGCGAAAAAATAATGGAAATAAGACCGAAAATAAAAAATTAGGAATTCGGCTTTGGTTCACGGTTCTAATTGTTAAGTGCTTAAAGTTTTGAAAAAATAAAATGAGGAACAACCAAAATGTTCAAAGAATTTTTCAAAAATTGTTTGCGCTTCCGTTGTTGAGCGCACAAAACATGATAACTGCATTTGATTTGATTAAAGCGGAAATTGGTCAACAAGCGTGGTCACGCAACGCAACAAATGCTTTTAACGAGTTCATTATCTATTTTCAAACGCAATGGATTGAAAAGGTATTTATTTGATTGTCTTTCTTTTATGTATTAGAAAAATATTTTCTGTGCATGAGTAAAATCGCTCGATTTTTAGGAATTAAGGTTTATCTGATTTTTTTTAAATTTTCAAAAACGGATATTGGTGATATGAGATTACTTTTGTGTGGGAATGAATCGCGCGATTTTTTAACGATTATTTTATCTGATTCTTTAAAATTTCCGAAAACAGATACTTGCAATACCCATGAGATTCATTCCCACACAAAAGTAATCTCATATCACCAATATCCGTTTTTGAAAATTTAAAAAAATCAGATAAACCTTAATTCCTAAAAATCGAGCGATTTTACTCATGCACAGAAAATATTTTTCTAATACATAAAAGAAAGACAATCAAATAAATACCTTTTCAATCCATTCAGAAAATCCATTCAGAAAATATTTTTCTAATACATAAAAGAAAGACAATCAAATAAATACCTTTTCAATCCATTGCGTTTGAAAATAGATAATGAACCTCAATACCGTATCATCTTAGAGGTGTGAAAATTGATATTGAAATAATGCCAAATTGGCCTTATTTCGTTTTCGAAAACGAAATTAAGCCAAACTGAAATTTCGGCCTTATTTCGTTTTGGAAAACGAAATAAGGCCAAATTTTCGGAATTTGGCCTTATTTCCTTTGGCCTTATTTCACGTCACCGGGGGTTGCAGGTTGGTGTTTGGGTCAAGAAGTGAAAAAACTACAAAAATGGTGGGTGGTTGTAAGTGGGTTTGGTGGTTGGTGGTTCTAGAGATACCTACACATGAACTGTTTTGTTAACTGGTTATCACGTAAAATTATCGTCCGTAAACCGACTTTACAGACAACCATTTTTTTTTCAAATAAACTTTGTTCACAATATTTTCGAGAGCATTGTTTATCGTTGTCCTTATAAATGGGTAGGTTAGTTAAGCTATCTGTGTCTACTATGTAAAAAGCTATTTCATCGCATGTTTTACACTCTTTACATCAGCATTATAGCAACCAATATACTACACGAGCTGAGCATAAACTGATGGTGTTTCCCCATTTCAGGTTCTCGAGGAATTACTCACAAAACTTGAAATCGAACATGTGACATGGTCAACTGGCAAAAAAGGATACTACTACCATGTTGTATTTCCGCTCCAATCTGGTGAACCATGTGAAACGACATTACATTGTCTGACGGAACTAGGCATCGGCACGAAATTGAATTCCAGCGTCAGGTAATTCTTGTCCTTTATACCCAACCAATAGCACTCATACTGTGCCATTCATGATCTATTGATTATTTTGCCTACAACAACGACACACTCAATGTACCTACTATAGCATTGTTTTTAGTTTATGTGTTTAGAAACTGACTTGTGTGTGTGTGTGCTGTGTGTGTATCGAATGGATGAGCTTATGTTGAAGGTTGTATCTTTTATCACTATGAATAAAACCGCTGAAGTACAAAAACAAAAACGTACAAACTTGTAAACCTTCACACTATTTGCATATAACATACAAACAACAAAATACACTTTATACCTAAACCATTTTGCTTTGAAGGATATCATAAACATTTTTTCTTTTTATTTATTTTAATTTTGATTCTAACACACTTCTTGTACTTTTTCATCCTTTCGACAGCGTTTTACCTTGCAGTGTTAGCTTTGATGCTATATCGAATCCTGCAGCCAACAAAGAGGAATACAGGTGAGAGTCCTTTTATCATATAAATTAAATAGTGTCCTCTATAACACAGGGTGGCTTTAGCCCTTAATTTGCCGTCTTACAAGGACATACTTAAGAATTATCTTAGGTACCTTAGGTATACCTACTTCTTTCAAGGGAAGAAATTTAATCTTTTATATTTTTGTTTGATTTATGGACACGAAGTGTAAGGTTGACTTATGCATTCGTAAAAAAGTTGAATTCGTGATAAAAAGCTTAGAAAACAAATTACAAACCCATAATAAATGAGACCCACCCTGTGGATATTATATCATACTCCTACTCCGAAGGCTCCAATTTCAATTCCTGAATTAAACTTAGTTTTGTTTCGGGGGAACTGCGATTAGGTGACAAGCCCTTCAAGAGTAAAACTTGCAAGGTAAAGTGTACGAGTACATAATCTCTACTAGCCATTTGGATCGATTGTGTTTCCTTTTCATTCCCGCAGAGAACCAACACACAGCCCAGAATATTTGTGATTTGGTATTAAAAACACCATTGGTATTAAAAATACCAAGTATTCACCATTTTTTTTTTTCAAAAATAAAATTTACACAAGTTCTTAGCTCAAAGCAAACATTTTAAATAAAAGCAAGAACGGCAGACTCCAGTCATGTACTTTATTTCTTTGTGAGATAGTCCCTGAAGAGAAAAAAAAACAAAAAACAAAAAGTGTAGTCAAAGCGTGCTTAGACTGGCTTGTGGGAATAGACAACTCCCCACTATTTTCCTATAGAAATTTCTGTTCAAAGACACCCTGTAATTCATTTTTCAAATATTCTTTCTCTTATTCAAGGAAGGGAACTTCAAAAGCTCAAGGGAGTATATTTTAAAAATGTTGATTTAAGTAAATAAATAGTTAATCGTTTTCGTTCAGAGCGCATAAAAAAGGAGAAAACTTAAAAGGATATTTAGTTTAAGGATTAGAGAACAAGCTGTTACTAGACCTTATTTCGTATATACTCAAACGCGTTAACTTCTTATTGTAAAAAGAAAATTAAGTTAACAAAACTGTGGTTTTTGGGAAAGTAATTTTCGTTTAAATTTTTGCAACAATGAAATCCTAGGTCCTGTCGAGATTTGGAGATATTAAGGTTTAGAACATACTAGGCGTTCTTCTTTTCATTCAGAAAAGAGCTCTGAACAGAGTTCGAGTATATCGATCTCGCTTTGAACGTCCTCTGAACTAATTGTGTTCAGAGAGCTCTGAACTATTAACTAAACGAATTTAAGCACGCTGTTATTTTTTTTTTCTCATGTCATTTGAAAAAAACATTAAAAAGTTTATTTTTACATTTTAAAAACCTTCGTCGGCCATTTTAATTTTTTTTTAGCCGCCGCTAAAAATTTCTTTATATTAATTGAATTGGTTTGGAAGCGCATCACTTTTGACGTTTATATTTTTGATCAGCTATTAGCTCAGTCTGCCCCATCTACTTATTTGGAGCTCGTAGAGCGCACTCTGAACACACTCTGAAGGAGACAAAAATACGAATTCTATGCTCTGAAGTCTCTGAAGCAAAAAAGAAACATTTTTTTTTTGACAACTCAGTCTCAGCTGTGAACTAAAAAAGAAAAACGGCATTGAAGGACGCTTCCCATAAACTGCTTAAAAAACCTTTCGGTTTTGTGTCTGGCAATATTTTTTTCTGGGATAAACTCTTTAAATGGAAAAAAGAAAGGTTATCGTCTGAGTTCAAACGTTATTTTTGCGCATTTATATTATTGACAGAGAAGAATTTTGGTTTCAACAGAAGTGTATTTAAAAGTTTTCTATTTGAGTAAGGTTTAAATTTCCAGGAACCTCGAATTCTATTATTCTTTGGTTGGGTCTGCAATATTGGGTCTGAAATATTTTATCAGCCATTTAGTTGGAATCAATTCATCGGAAAGCTCTTTTTTAAATGTCATTTTTTTTCGACGTAACGTTACAGAATCCATTATTTAGCTATGTAATTAACAGAAATTTTGTATTCTGTCCATTTTATTTACGTATGTAGGTACTTAAGTCTTTCTGAATAGTGTGCTGTTTATGTATACAACGTCAATTTAAAAACCCTTTCCTTGTTAGATTAGAAGTTACCTTTCGCACCGTTCAATTTGTCGCGTTGTCTTGGACGACTTTCAGTCTGATATCATATCAACAAAATAATACTGGTGTGCCACAAGGCTCCCTTCTGTCTCCGGCTCTCTTGCCACTCTTTATACATTTTATATATACATGATAACCTCATTAGATTCCGATCTTGAAAGCATTGTCCAATGGAGAATTATCAACAGTGTGGAATTTAATGCTTCATCAAAAACCCCTACTCCTTTACAACAACCTATGAGTGGCACTTGCATGGTGGTTGAAACTGATTAAGGTATAGGTATGGGATTACATATCACCTTGTGGAACGATCTCTTATTTTACGTCAACAAAAATGCCGGTTTCCTTATTGGGTTGGGGTCAAAATTCTGCCGAGGTCAAAATTCTTTTTACGAAATTCTGCTTTTCAAAATTCTGCTTTTCAAAATTCTGCTTATCAAAATTCGGCCAATTATAAAAGCGCGCGCTTTTTAACATTTTCCAAACTTTTTTTTTTTCTTATAATTGGCAGAATTTTGGTAATCTTTGCAAACTCTTACTTTTTTTGACAAATTAAAAAAGTGAATACAAAAAAGCAGCACAATTTTTTTCTTTTCTAATAGTAATTTTGAAAAGCAGAATTTTCGTTTTATAAGCAGAATTTTGAAAATCAGTATTTTGAAACCAGAATTTTGACCCGCTCCCTTCCTTATTCGATGTAAGAAATAATTTTCCCCATCTTATCTGACTACAATCTCCAAGCAAACTACATTCACCCCAAGCTTGAGTATAATTCTCATATCTGGACAGGTGCTCCTGTTACACATTTGTTTTATCGCTATTTCTATAAACAGTGCTTCAGCAAAAGCAAATCAGCCAGATGCATTCCTCCCCTTAAAAAATTCCCTGTAATACTCGCAAAAACATGATTTCAAGAATTTATCAGTTAAGAATACCCACATCCGCAGGGCCGGCCCGAGCTTAATTAGCGCCCTCAATTGCGGTGATTGGTGGAAGAAGTCATTTCCTCATTACCCAATGGATAGATTTTGGTTGTGTTACGTACAGTTTGTGAATTTTTATAAGCGAAGGCTTATGAAGGGTGATTCACTTAAGGTGTGCCAAAAAGCTAGAGCGAGTAGGTTGACTTGAATAGGAAAAAAATTATTAAAAAATAACAGTTACTTCTATAACGCCATGCTATACTTTTTGTAAAGCCATAAACAATTTCTTTTATTTTGTTTTAAAAAAACGTTATTTTAGTGAAGCTTTTCAAAATATTAATTTTCAAACTCAAAATTTTGAAAAAAAAAGTTAAACAAAAATTTTCAAACAAATTGTTTTTAAAATTTTACCTAATTAAGTATTATTTTTGTTGTCTTAATTCAATGCAAAAATAAATGAGAATTAAAAAAGAAGGTAGTGGTTACGAGGTAGTGACTATTTTAACGCTTGCCCAAGGCGCCCATTGGACTCAACGCCTTGCGCATTTGCACCGCTTGCACATATAACTTTTCCGGACCTGCACAAATAGAGTGTGAATGTGAATGTGAATCAAATATGAAAAAAAAATCAAAGGATTTTAAGTTCAGATCTCAGCAGATCTATAATAAAAACGAGAAAAAGGGTCAGGGTCAAAGCGAAGCATTAGGGGACACCAGCATTTGTTTTATAGCTTGTAGGTTTCAGACTTTAACTTTTTCTACATAATGTAATTTCTATTAAATGATTTGAAGGGTACATTTTAATCCATCGAATCACAAACTCCACGAACCCGAAATCATGCTCATGTTCCATAAATTTGCTCTTAAAAATACTTTTACCGAAGTCACATTAAAAGACTTGTTTAACTATTCGGAGAGGTGTATCATCAGATCGCCAGTGGAACTATTGCCACGAAAGCCATTTTGATGGTCAGTAAGAAGCTATTAGATCTTTATAATAATTCTTGAGCTGAAAATCGATCAGTCTTTCAGGGACTCTGGCTGGAAAAAACTGTTTTCAATCGGTTTCGAAAGAGACCTCAAGGGTAGTATAATGTGGGGACAGTTTTCAAAAATCTTGTAATAATTTGTACAACGTCACAAGTTCCGCAGCTCGGAAGCTCCTACCTAGAACATCAAGTAAAAGAAAATTTAAAAAACCTATATTTTGTTTCCACACAAAATTTACGAGTAACTGCCTCAATTTAACTAAGATAACTTTGGGTCAGAATGCAACGAAAGACATAAAGGATACACAATTTTTTTTTTTTTTTGTAAAGAGTGTTTCAGGATCAAGTCCCAAAAATTTGTATTAAAAACTTTTTTTTCCTTTTCTTAAATTCTAAAAGTTAACATACTTTCCAATTTAAATTTAACGGATACCAACATCACGACAGCGAGGAAAACGAAGACTTTTCCAAGTGGAACGACTTTGTTGAATCAATCAAATCCAAGTTGACAGTGAAGCAGGTTGTGGATGGCGTACGTGCTGGAGGATGTTTAACATTTGACTATCTCCTTTTAATTGTCACAGCAGAGTAAGTGCGATGTAGTATGTTACAATAATTATTGTGATTCATGACGTTCACCTCAAGATAACCTTTTCCATTTCAGCTCTTTGGCAGCTCTTGGGCTTATAGAAAATAATGCATCAAATATTGTGGCTGCTATGTTAGTTTCACCTCTGATGGGGCCGGTAATGTCTATAACTTTTGGAACTATTATTTCAGACAGGGAATTGATAGTAAGTATTAGCAATTAGTTTCACCAGCATAACAGGTATACTGAATTTAGTTGGGAATTAATTGAATAAACGACATCTGCTTTTGAAATTAGATAATAATTTGAAAATACATAATTGTCTCTAATAGTAGTAACGATAGTGTTGGCATGACAGCTCCTGGTTCATGCGGAGCACACTTAACCATGTGTGTGTCAGTCGTAATTCTTCTCATAATACGTTCATACCAATAATAATTGGCTTGCCGAATGAAAGCCACAAAATAGGGAATACTTTGTGTTGGATGATTTTTAGAAATTTTACTGCACATCCCTGGCCAGGCAATATGAAACGGTTTGACGAGAAGTCCTTTCGCTTCCATCGAATGGTGGGGTATGCAGTTTGATTTTATTTGATAAATTATTTAAAAAAATAATTATTCTAGGTACTTGATACTATGAAAATAATTTTTAAAAAGAAGGCCTAGTTTTTGGAAGAAATTATTTAATAAACGAGGTGATGGGACAATTAGGTTTATATAGTTTTAATCACCTAAAATTGTTGGAAAAGTATTTGAAGCTAACATACACAGCTTGAAAGCTTTGCCAATGGAATTTGAGGGTTTTGAATCCGAATATTGTCTCGAAGGGCGTCTGAGTCTGAGGTCTTTGGACGTCGTTGTAAGCAAGCGAAGTATCCCCACAGAAAAAAAAAAATTACTCGGTGAGTGCACTGGCCAGTTAAAATCAACTTGATATGATAAAAGACGCCCGTGGAATCTGTCAATCAAAAAGACCATGCGAACGCTTTTGCTGTGTGTATGGGTTGTCCTTCTGAGAGATGATTTTTTTCCGATGCACCCTGTATTTCAGTTTCCTCTTATAAACGTTGTTTTTTTAAGAGTTTGCGAACTCAAAATAATAATATAAGACGGAAATATTATTGGAATTAATTCACTTGCGATTATAGGTACTAAGTATAAGGCAAGTTATGCATTCGTAAAAAAAAATAATTCTTTTTGGACAATCAAACATAACATTACGATGATAGAGAAGCCTTAAAAAGTGGGTCCAACAATTCTGTCTGTCTGTCTGTCTGTCCGTCTGTCTGCATCGGCACCTACAGCCTAAACGGCTGGACCGATTCGCTTTAAATTTGGTACATAGTGCTATTATGATGTCCTACAGGGTTTTTGGAATTGGCATTCTAGCTCCAAAACTAACGGTACCTGCCGTATGATTTTTAGTGAAAAATTAATTTTTCTCAAAATCGGCTAATACGATTTTGATAAAACTTTTTGAATGGTGTTTTCTATGCAAACATTATGTTTTGGTTGGAATAAATTTTTCTTATAACGGAAACTCCCATAGGACCGGTTTTTTAAATCCGATTTTCTCGTAAGCCACATGACGAATTTCGATGACATTTTTAATGTGGAAGCCCTTTTATAAACGAAATAATATAAAAATTCTTAAATTTTTCAAAAAAAGTTTTTTTTTGAGTTTTTTAAAAAAATTTTAATTTGTTTTTTAATTTTTTGTTTTTTCTAAAAACGGTTAAACAATTTTTTTTAAATTTTATTTTTCTGATAAAAACTACAAAGTGCTAGAAGTTGGCATACTCAAAAAAAATTGGAATACATTTTGGAAAACTTTTCCAAAAAAAAACTGTTTTTTGAAAAAAACTGGTCGAACAATTTTGAAAAAAGAAATGTCTTAAAATTCTTAACAATAAACAAAATCCTATGGCCTACTTCATTGTTGCCAAAAAACGTTTTAACTAGTGATTTTCAAGTGATCAATAAAACTACACACATTTTTTCCTGTTTTTTTTTTTCCAAAATCTCAAACCCCAAGACCACTGTCTCACATTAGGGCAAGTATGTCCGACCCAGTCGTACACTTTATTTCTAACTATAATCTGGTAGATAATTTCATGACATATGTATATTTTTGAAGTGATAACTTCTTATGGGAAGGTAAACCGCTTTGTAACGTAACGCGTTACGGCGCCACTCTGTCTGGCTTGCCTTTCTCTCACGCATACGGCAGCAGTAGGCAGGGTTCTCCTCTTTCACTTAAACCCACAGCGCATTTTATAATCAGTAAAAGATTTTATTAATAAATAACCTTTCTTCACATGATCATATTAATATACATAAAGTTTAAGTTAAAACCTTAGCTTTTCTCAATATTAAATAGTTCAACTTAGATTAGGTTAAGTTATCACTTCTGTCGAGCGAGCGTCTCGAGACGAACAAGTTTTTTTAAAATATGAATTTCTGTCCTCCGCTGTCACGAGTATAATCCATTCGATCAGTCCCATCTGTCGTTACTTTTTCCAATAAATCTGGCCGTATGACGTCAATAGTTGCTTAAATACTGGCTTCCAGTGCTTCAAGAGTTGCTGTTTTGTCAGCATAAACTAAGGCCCGATGATGCTGCCAGCGTGTAAACCTCAACAAACATTGACGAAGCCATTTACCCAGAAATTAATTCCAGCACTAAACACAATATGCTGATTGAAAAATGGAGGAAGTGCTCTATGAACTTCGTGAACAGATTTATTTTTTACAAAGTAAACGATTCATGATGACTTATTACCAACCCTTACTGAACAGAAATGTGAACACATTTTGACATTCTTAACTGTCAAACCAAAGACATCAACAATCGAAACTTCTCATGCAGGAAAAACACCCTATATAAGGACCTCTTTTACATTGTATGAATCATCTGGGCCTATCTTATTTATTTGTTCTATAAAACAGGTTTTGTTTATTTCCTTTCAACCAGTCCTCATTATTTGTCCCAAATGGAGAGAATTTTGATAAGCCTTACAAGAATTTTAGCATAGTTTCCCAATCAGGATTTGGTTAGAGCCTATTTTTCACATAAGCGGGGATAGGTTTCCACCGACCACTGTGCTTTTACTGACAAATCTCAACAGAGGCGCCTCCTTTGTCAAACTGATTGTTCATCTTTCTATTTCAAGGTTAATTAATCAACTTCCCAAGTAAGCCGTCAAGTCGAATGTTCTTCAACGCATATTTTTCGATTGCAAAGGTCCCGACTATATTAAAGGCAGCCCCGATGTTACAGAATGCAACCAGAGTGTACTCTCTAAAATTTTCGAGTGTGACTACCTATGTAGGTATTTGCCCAAGATACATATACAAATACATACAACAGTGATTTGATTTTCTTCTTGAGACTGATTTTTACTTGCGATTATAGGTACTATAAGGCAAGTTATGCATTCGTAAAAAAAAAAAAAAAATTCTAACAATCAAACATGACATTACGATGATAGAGAAGCCCAAAAAAGTGGTTTTCGCCATACCGTCCGTCGGTCTGTCTGTGCGTCTGTGCGGATGTGCGGATGTGCGCTTTTTCACGCCATGCTACAGCCTAAACGGCTTGACGGATTTTCTTTAAACTTGATATATAGCAGTTTCAAGAAAATCCATTGTCGAGGTTTTTTTTATTTTGTTTTAGCCCGGCTCAAACTGGTACCTTTCAAGTAACGGTTTTTTTCATTTTGGATTTGCTCGAAAACGGCTCTAACGATTTTGATTAAATTTAGAATTTAACTCACCTAAAATATTTATAACGAAATAGCGTTTTTTATTTTTGGCTTAAATGGTCGTAACGAAAATCAGGTTTAAACGGCTTTTTTCAAATGGCCATAAGTTCGCAACGGCTTGATTGAATTGACTCAAACTTCGTTTGGCATCGGTCTTCATAGTGTTCTATAGGATGGTTTTGTAAATTTTTCAGTGAAGCCTTTCTAAATGGTAGCTCCCATACAATGAGCCGTTCAGTTTTAGCCAACTTTTTTTGGTTTTTTCTAATTTTCTCAAAAATGGCTCTAACGATTTTGATTAAATTCGGTGTGTTATATTCTTTTAGTGTTCTTAAGAGAACTGCGTTTTTAGTTTTTGGCAAAAAGTGCTAATAACGGAGATCTGATCTTAACGTTTTTTTTTCAAATGGCCATAAGTTGTCAACGGTTGTATCAAATTCAAACAAACTTTGTTTGGCATAGTTCTTTACAACTCTCTATCAGATGGCATTGCATTTTTGTCAGTTACTCTTTTTTAAATGATGGCTCCCATACAAAAAGCCACTAGGTTTTGGCCAAATCATGTAGTTTTGTCTTATTAACTCAAAAATGATTCTGCCGATTTTTATTAAACTTTGTATGTAATATACATAGAATGTTTTGAAGAAAACTGCGTTTAATGTTTTGGCTACAAATGATAATAACGGAAATTTGTTTTAACAATTTTATTAATTTGGCCATAAACGGACATTCATATCAGTTTTGCCTTGTTTCGTAACCTTCAAATTCTTCCTTTACGACACTTGTACTTTTACAATGTTTTAAAAATCTTTTTCAAAAGAATGAATTCCAATCATATAAGATTGCATGAAGTTCACTCACTGAGGTCCAATAACCGTAATTTTGTAACTGTTCCAAGAATCTTTAAATCGCACTTTTGTCATTTTTATTCAGTAATCGCACCGCGCTTATTTAATAAACTACCGGATGCTATAAGATGGGAAAGATCGGAATCAAAATTTTTAAACAGTATTAAAAAATGGCTGTTTGTATTCAATCATTCAGATATAGATGATATTATATGTCCAGTTATTTGATTGTATTTGAATTTATTCTTTCGTTAACTTTATATACACAGATTCATTCTTCGAGATATTGTAAAATTATTTAATTATAAAACAAACCCCCACATAAATTATAATTTTGTTTTAAATATTAGTGCATTCGGCACTTATTCTTATTTTTGAATAACAGAATGTACTTAACTATTTCATTAATTCTGCTTAATTACTATTTAGTAAAAGTAAGTTCAAATATGTATATATGCCATAGTATTTTTTTTCCATTTTGTACTTATACTGTAACATTTGAGCATTTTAATGAAATAAAGATATATATAAAGAATATAAAGAATATATAAAGAATTAATAGCAACCAAAAGATGACATCTCAAATTTAAATATTCAAAGGCTTCTTAAAGTAAGTCCTGTTTATCGGGTTTTCCAGTTTAAACCAAAATTTTGTAGGTTTTCCCAAATTTTTCAAACATGCCCTTTTTCATATTGCTCGAAGACTTTGTTTTCATCGTACTATTGCACCAACAGAGCAAGTACGTGCGACCCAGTCGTGCATTTTATTTTTGTTAGTACAAAAAAGAGGGTTCAATTTTTGGAAACTAAGGTACGCGATACTGGGGTTCGGGGTTCCCTTCATGGGAACCGTCGTTATAAGCTGGAGCTCTTTAGGAATACATTTTAATTGGCTTTTTGACTACATCTGGTTTAAAACCATCACTCTTAGCTCTTTTGCACTTAATTAGGTGCTGACCTCAGCTGACCTAATATGTGGTTGATCTTTTTGTGTCCCAAACGATTCACTATAGGTCTAGGACAGCGGGCGTGCAGGAGCCTCTCGTCTTCTAGAAGCCTCAGTTTGTCCATATCCCCATCACAGCAGAGTCTGCAAACCTTCTTCCACGTTCACATTTTCGTACTTGTAGGTGCCTTGTAGTCTAGGGGAATACTCTTACCTTTTGGTAAAAGCTTGCAGTTTTCATTCCTGCTAATAGCAAAATATCATGGCCTTGCTCTGGTGGCCTTTCTTCTAATTTATTAGACAAAACATTGTTTTAGTTCTCTTCTGCTTTAAGATTTCCTTAGAAGTTCCACAATCCTTTTTGAAAATTGCTTTGTAAAAGCATCCCCCTTTGTTTGCTCGTCATCAAAGCAGGTTTTTATTTTGGGCGGTTTTGATGTCATCATACGGCATACTCGCCATTGTTTTGCTATGATACTGGCGTAATGGAATTAAATGTTTGAGTAAGAGCGATAAGATCCCCGTAGGTGACCTTGTGAATTATCGCGATTAAAACAAATGAACTTTCACCTTCGAATCAACGCTTCCTAGTTGACAAGGTGTTTTAGAAATCTGTAATCGGAGTTTGAACACAGCAAGATTAGCAAAGAAATAGCTTTTAACGATTTGTCCAAAAAAACATCCTGATATACGCGGTAAGCTCGGAATCAACCTTCGTGATAGGAAGAATGGTATTTTAATTGGAACCCAGCAGAGATAGCTACAGAAGAAAATAAGGAACAAGAAGGAGCTTACTCTTTTATAAAGAAATATTCAGCCATCATTTTTTCCATACAATTCATCATCGCCAAAATATTTCTTCCAAAAGTAGCTTTCTAATTCTATGTCCTTAGTCCTTTCCTCTGAAATAAACTATAATTTTAATTGGTCACATTTTTTTTTCTCCCTCGGGCTTATATATCAAAATAGTAGGTTCTAACCACACTTTTCCTGGGAACAAGACATAATTAATAACCCCAACTTAATTGCCAATCCACCCATTAGTCAAAGAATCTGAGTTTTCTTAAGGATTCGCCGATTTGTCACAAAATGTGACATTCCCAAATATACACACTATTCTATTCCTATATCTTATAAAATTCTCAGGTGACACACATAAGTGGCTATTCCTATTCCTGTTGGATATGCTCCGCATCTTCGTGTGCAGTCAGTAAAGAAAAAAAAAAAACCCATCCCTGTTTCATATAACATATTAAGGGTTGACAGAAGGTGTTACTCTCAATCTTTCTTAACCAACCGCTAAGCTTCTGGCATTTCTAGCCCTGGTGATGTGTCTCTCGGTGAAAACAAAGCTCCTGAAACCGCCAAACCGTAATTATTATGCTAGTTCCAGAGTCTCAGTATGAAAGGTTTACCTTCATCGTGATAATCATATAATACCCAAGAATAATAATAGGTTTCCTCCCACTCCCACCATCTCCTCCCGAATAAAGATTTGTGGGTTTTAACTTTCATAACGACCACATTCCAGGAAAATTTATCATTTTCAGTAAGCAAAAAAAAAAAAAAAAAATTTAAGAAGAGCTTATAGTTTAAGGTAAGAACGTTGGTATTGTGATTCTCTTAACAAAAATACACAAGTCCTCATGAATCCAAATCCTGCAAAACATTTTATGGGGCTTCCAAATAAACTTAAATGGTTGTTCCTAAATATTTTATCAACGGTGAATTTTATAGATGAAATGTTTGCCTGTGCGCATGTTAACTTGTAGATCAAGAAATGTTTTTAAAATAAATCGACTTACAGAATTAGACCACACGTCATTGCTTAAATACGATAGGAGTCCTCGAGTCTCGTGGATGGGAAAGATATTTAAGATTTAAAGTCCATTGGACTCACTAGCGGACGACTTTGATAGAGGAAGTCCCATAGATACAGTTTCATCAACAATCACAATACCAAAGTTGAAATTATTAAAATTAAATTTCCACTTAATTTTTCCCAGGATCGTGATAATTTTGTTGTCTGTTTTAACTAACCGGGCTAACGGGAACCTAGTTATTTCATAAGCTCCATTCAGACACTTTTCACACATCATGGAACTAATTGACATAAAATTCTTCCAACACACAAAAAAGGGGGTAGTTCTAAATTAAGTGTTGTCATAACAGCAATTCAAAAAGTCAGTTCTTAACTGCTTTGTCTCTTAAAATTTCATTTGCGTTCAGAATTACACACTCCAGAGCAGAGGAGGAGTGTGATAGTGGGATCAAGCTTTGTTTTATGCTTTTTTAGCTTAGAAGACGTTTGTATATATGATATCAGTGGAAGAGGGATAAACGAGACTGTCCTGAGGTGCTTGAACAAATGTAACTGTTCAAAAATAGACCGTTATGGTATAATGTCTGCTCAGCTCATCGTCATCGTATGCAGAAGGTCCTCGCAGGAAGCGGAAGGTGAAAAGATGAATGACTTTCATAGTCATCAACTTTTAGTATTTTGTTGCAAACACGTCATTGTATATAGCTGAGCTCGGGGTGTTTGAAAAATATAATTAATGGAGGATTTTTGAGACTGAACTTAGTTCAAGAGCTCTGCAAGTCTACTATAGGAAATATGAATGTGGACAAGGTGTTTTGATAAAGTGATTGTATTCTTTTATTTTAATCTGATATAGGACTGGATCGCTGAAAGTTGGTGGATAAAAAGTATTGTTGCAAATGAACAGAAAGTCTTATCAAAATCATTAAAGCTATTTTCGAGAAAATTAAGATACCCAAGGATTAGAACTGGTACTGTTGGACCTAGATATCAGATTCCACTAAATTCACACCGACCGACATAGCGTTGAACTTAAAATTCATTTTGAGATTCTGATAATCAAGAGTTTCTGGAAGATTGTTAATTCAAAAAGGTAGTATGATGGTTATCCAGTTAACTTTGCTTTGCATTTCAGCAAGTCTTTTATTGAAACCCCAGTCAATATAGACGAAGAATTCTTTCAATACTGCAGTGATTTCCTCCAAGCTTCTATGCTTTGATTTCGTTTCTAGCTACCTATCCCTTAAATCCGGTAAATTTTCTCATGTGAGGAAAGAATCATTCAATACTCCGGTCTTTAAAAAGGGTAGTAAATCTGATATCGCCAACTATAGACCGATTTCTAAACTTTCTTCCATTCCAAAGCTTTTTGAACAAACAGTTTGGACGTCATGTAGAAGCGGTCTACTGTCACTGACTTACTAACCTTTATGCACAAGTGCTCAAGGGCATTAAAAGGTGGACATGAGCTGGATTGTAGATATCTTCACAGATTTATCAAAAGCTTTTGAACAATTCTCTCATGAAATCATTATTTTCAAACTGAAAGCTTTATTTTTCCCTGTAGTATTTTTGTTAATTGGATATATTCATATCACCAAAACAGATCATACATAGTTAAGTTCAGAAATGTTCTTTCCTTTCCCAAGAAAAGTCAGGAGTCCCACAAGGCAGCCATCATGGTCCGTTACTGTTTATACTCGCTATCAATGACGTCACTTCATGTACTGATTCTAGTAAGATCCTTGCTTTCGCTGGTGATATTAACATTTTCAAATCTATTAACTCTGCTAATGACAGCGTGTAATTGCAAGATGACATTGACAGGCTTGCTTTACGGTGGTGTAGCAAGAATTTTTTAAGTGGAATCCGACAAAATGTCAGAAAATGGCATTTTCAATCAAGTACACGACTTTTACATTCCACAACAAGTTTTGCATTGCGTTTTAGTTTTAATGATTTGGGTTAATAGAACACATCATGGTCGAATTAATTTCAAAATCCGTATGTAACCCTGGCTTTATATAACTGTCTTGTTTGCCCGTCATCTTGAATATGAATCACAGATATGGTCTCCTTTCTACGATGTTCATAAATCTAGGATAGAGGCAGTTCAGCGTAATATTATTCGATTTGCTTTGAAAGGTCTCTTCTAGGCAGATCCGTTTAACCGCCCACAAGTGGCCGCCGTGGCTGGCTCGAATTAACTCCTGGAATATTATGTCGACCCAATATTGGACGTGTGATTCGTTGATGAAGGTTGTTGACGATATAAAGGGAGGCATTTACTTTCTAGACAGGCAAGACATTCGTCATTTTTGGTTAATTCGGGCAACTATACGGTCAAGATCTCAAATTGCATTGGCTGTGGCATCCTTTAGAATTGCTGCAACATTGTTGGGAGGTGGTCGAACTGTACATTTCACTTTGAAGCTGCCGATAAATATTCTCACCGTTAATAAGCCAGCGTGCACAATAACCAAGAATTTGACGATAGTGATATTGATGCGAGTGTGCAAAGGCATCATTTTGGTACGAGTTCACATCGTCGATGGAGGAAAGTGCTCCCAGGCATTACACAAAAATATAAAAATCTGCATTAGTTTAGTGTACGGGCAGTACTATGGCAACTACATCGGTAGTTTTTCAAAGTCAAAACGACTAAGAACTGCATTCGTGGAAATCTCTAACAGCGTGACGGACGAGGATGACGCGACCAATTATCCGAGGTCCGAGATTCTTGAAGCCTAGGAAGTATCATATCTGCTAAGATTTGCCTTGAAAACAGATAAAGACACATTTGAAGTGTGCCATATTGCATCTGAGTCTTGCTATTGCATACCTTAATTGATGTAATTTTTGCGTCAAGAACTCCCGCAAAATTTTAACGTAACATTTTCATAGTACATACGGATCCTTTCGATAGAATGTCAGTTGTACTAATTGTCGTTTTGGCCTTACGCGAATTAGAAATCTATATATGTATATAAAACAAAGTCGTGTTTGTTCGAACACTTATAACTCGAGAAAATGGTTGGAACGATTTTAATGGTTTTCGATTTGTTGTATTAGTCTCCGAATAGGCTATAGGGTATTAAAAACTTAAGAAAATTGACGAAAAAATAAAATAAAAGGAAAATAAAAAATACACTAAAAACCAACTTAGCGAAACTGAGAAATCATTTATTTGAAATATCAATCAGTCAGGATTTTATATTAATATTTTTTTTGTTTTTGTTTTTGAAGTCAAAAACATAAACAAAGTTTTAAAGATACAGGTACTCTTGAAGTTTACAATTGTTATGAAAAGTGTATGTGTGTATGTATGCATGGTATAGTGTGTGTTAGTGTATCCCTGAAAAATTCCTCCAATAGTTAGATTAACTTATTCTTGGGGTATTTTTCGCTGCCGTTTCTTTCATGTAGACATTAATGGGCAGCAGCTTTTTGTTGTGCGACGTATGTATCTATATGTTGTTACACGTGCACTCCTCACTATTGCAATATACATACATATGTACATATGTACATGTACATTACAGAATGACGTTGGGGCTCGGGTCAATGGAGACTTTCTACCATTAACATTTAATGCCCAGTTCAAAACCCTACCAAAGTATTTAACATTTTTTTTTTAAATATTTGTGTTTCTGTAAAGTTTGGTCAAAGATGATCAAGAAGTCTGGCCACAAGGTGAAGAAAGACACACCACAGCCGGGCCATTGAATAAGTTTGCTTGCTTAGACTAAACTCATAAACCACACCTCCAAATTAAAAAGTTCTCTTTGTTTTGAAATGTTAAAGTTTGCGGGTGGCTTGAAGGCTTATTATGTTTTACAAGATGTAGCTGTTTATTAGGTGAAATGAGCTGAAAGAATAAAAGTGGTATCAGATTTTAAAAATTCTTACTGTGTTGGATAGGCAAAACATACTGAAAGTCCTGTGGTGATTTTTTTAAACAAAAGTTTATGATACATTAATGATGGCAATTGATAATGGAAATCGTGGTTTCTACTTCCTTGATCTGGTAAGACATTCCTCATTACAGTAGTTTTAGTCACTGTTCGTGCGAGATACATCATTGTGGTTGCAGTTGCTTCATCTGGAATAGCAACCACATTGTTAGAATAATGCCGTACGGCATTAAAATTTCCGTTAAATCTTCAAACTATTGAAGAACACACATGTAATAGGTATTGCAAAAAACTCCGCAATGGCCAAAGTTTTATCATCATCGAAAATCATCATCTGGGACGAAGGCACATTGGCGCATAAACGTGCATAAGAAGCACTTAACCGAACATTGGAAGATACGTAATAACTCGAGTTGTTTTGGAGGCGCATTGATTTTACTGTCTGGTGATTTCCGAAAAACACTGCCAGTAATTCCAAGATCAACGGCTGCCGACGAAATAAATGCTTGCTTCAAATCATCCAATCTATGGCGCTATATAAAGAAACTTCAGCTGACAACAAACATGAGAGTTGCATTGCTGAAGATTTCTCTGAGCAATAAATAATGGTCGAGTAACTGTCAACGAATCAAGCGGATTGATTTAATTTCCTCCAAATTTTTGCAATTTCGTCTCATCAAAAGAAGAGCTCATCAGCAAAGTATTTCCGAACATCATTGCTAACCACAAAAATAACAAATGGTTAAGCGAGCGAGCAATTTTGGCGGCTAAGAAAAAAGATGTAAATGACTTAAACCTTATAATTCAGAATCAAATCGTTGGTACTCTGCATTCATTTAAATCTATTGACTGTATAACAAACGAAGATGAAGCCACTAAATATCCAACTGAATTTTTAAGCTCCTTGGATGTGCCTGGTTTACCACCGCACAATTTACAACTTAAGGCGGGCTCGGTAGTCATCATGCTTCGAAATCTAAACCAACCAAAACTATGCAATGGAACACGCTTGGTGATAAGAAAACTGATGAGTAATGTGATTCACGCGCCGATACTCAAAGGAAAATTTAAAGATGAATTTGTTCTCATTCCGAGGATTACAATAATCCCAACGGATATGCCCTTTGAGATTAAATGAATTCAGTTCCCGAATCGTCTTGCCTTCGCCATGACTATTAACAAATCACAAGGCTAATCCTTGGCAGTTTGTGGCCACAACTTAGAAAATTCATGTTTTTCTCATGGTCAGTTGTACGTGACATGTTCACGTGTCGGCAAGTCATCCGCTTTATTTGTTCTTGCAATTGATAAGAAAAAAACAAAAATTGTCGTATATCAGAAGGTACTTCAATAAATAGAATTAAACATAGAGTGCATCCCATGCTGCACAATATGTATCTACATAGTTTAATTCAATCATGTCTTGCGATTGATATACTTAATTTGTGTACGTTTTTATTTCTTTTTGAGTTATTATGTTAATAAAGTAGTGAACTAATACTTATTTTGTATTCATTGTATTACTCTCAAAAAATCATAAATTAAGTTCAGCTAATCTGTAACACGACATTCAGTAACTGTTAGGCGATACGAAGTAGTTAGATAAATGCATGTTGTGGAACTAGTTTGAGCTCAAAATTCTTGAAATAAGTTTGAATTAAATCCCTTTACACTTAAACACGCCATTTAGTGAAAGTAAACCCTTTCAGTTATTTAAGTCTAAATGTCTATTTGGAGTTTATTATTTCTTTGAAACTTGCATCCTATCATACAAAATAACTGTCCTGTTTGAATGTTACATGCTCCGATTCTCGCAATTCCTTGAAGGCTTACGCCCCGCCCCACGCTGGACTTCGACACACCATCGACGGGTTATAATTGTTCGAGGTAGCAATTTGATTTCGGAAAAGACTTCCGATTGAGATGATTTATTCACTTCAATTTCTTTTTATTCTGAATTAAAAATTAATTTTATTAATTCACAGTAAAAATTAAAAAAATTAAGGAAGCCCTTGTTCTGTTTACCCATTGGCTAAAATTGTGCTGAATTTTTAAATATTTAAATACAATTAATCGGAATTGGATTTAATTATTTCAAAGTAGAATGGTTTTCAAAATATTATTTTACCTCTTTCCAGAAAGTTGGCTTCATCTCTCTCCTCACGGGAATGTTTATTTCGTGTGTATTTGGATTTATTTTTGGTCTTATTGTTGGAACAACTGATATGCCCTGGGGATCTGGTGATTGGCCAACAGAAGAGATGCGTGGCAGGTATTCAATAAAATTCCATTATTTATTGTGTTGTTATTTTTAATAGTTAATTATTTTATCTTAATTTAAAAATAAAATAGAAAAGATAACAATGTTTTGATGTAAGACTTAACATTCTATATATTCTTTAAATATTTGAATGTTGTTCATTTGAAGTTAAAACTATACATACAATTCTGGAAAACAAGAATTAAATTCCAAAATGAATGAAATTGAAACAAACCAAAGAAACTACCACATTCTTTGGTTTGTTTCAATTTCATTCATTTTGGACAAAAATATACAACAACATTCAACTTGAAATAGCTGAAATAATTTTGGTTTACTGGCTTATTTAATATATTTTAAATATATCTGAGAAATTTTTGTAGGACGATGTAAAACTTGGGTGCCTCTTGTACATTTATTCCGACGAATTTTTAGTTTGGAAATACTTGAGGTGCTATTTGAGTCAGGTACTTAAGTTAGGTAGGAACATAGATTCTTCAGTTGCTCTATTTGTTATGAGTTACTAAACTTTAATTACTCGAAAAACGTAAGATTACGTATGTTACATTGATAAGCGAAAAATTAAAAAAGTTGTTGGTTTGTTGGTTTGTTGTTGGTTTTTTTGCATTTTCTGAGAAAATTTACCATTATAACGTATTTTTTTTTTTTTACATAATCGGAAAGTAGCGATTTCAGGAAATAAAAAGCAAACCGAATTTTTTATTTTTTAAAAAACGCAGATACTTAGGCGTGACTCTTTCGATGAAAATTAGGGTGTTTTTGATATTATCTAAGTCAAAATTTGGTAAAAAAATTTTAATTAAAAAATTTGCAGTGTATTTGAGGCATAAAACGACAAGTTTGAACCAAACTTCGTGAAATAAAAATGTTTTTTTGTAAAAAAAAAAAATTAAAAACATTTTTAGGTTATGTGAAAAAAAGTATTAACAAAAGTTGTAGATCTTTTACCAACCTACAACTTTGCTACTTATGTTTTTTCCATAGCACTTCCAGTTTTACTGGAAATCGAGATAGACCGTTTTTTTCCTTAAAAACCATTCTCTCGCCCACTTCCTGACCGCAGATCGATCGTAATTTATTTTTCCTTTCATAATCGATATATTCTCTTCCTTTTCCAATTGGTTTCATCCTACTATAGTTTTTTTCCCCTTTTTATCGTTTCCAAAGGCTTCGACACTGGACTATTATGCATTCGTAAACAATTTTTTTTTTGACATGACATTACGATGATAGAGAATCCTAAAAAAGGGGGTCCTACAATTCTGTAGACAGACAGACTGTCTGTTCGTACCTCTATATTGAACGAATTGCTTCAATTTTGACATTTAATAAATTATTTGGAATTTCCTAGGGAGTCTTTTTTTCATTTTTGCTCTAGGTCGAAAAATAACGGTACCAGCCATACAAGAAAAAAATTGATTTTCTCAAAAACGGCTCTAACAATTTTTATAAAACTTTCAAAATGCTATTTTTTTAAGACAATTTGGTTAGAAAAGTTTTTTCAAAATTCAAAAAATCATAAAAACAATATTTTCAAGAGTAAGTTCGAGCGACCCAGTCGTGCACTTTATGTATTGAAGAATAGCTACTGAGTTGAGATTGTTTCCCGCTAATTGAACTAAATTAAATTATAAATTAATTTTATTTCGTTATACTAAAATAAATCTATGGTTAATTCAATTTGGCTATTATAAATTATTCTAGTAATTTTTGAGAAAATTCATGAAACAAAAAAAATTTGGATTTTAGGGCGTCAAATAAAATAAAGTGCACGACTGGGTCGCAAGAACTTACTCTTATGCTGAATATTTGCTAAGGGGCTATGTATTTTGAAATAAAATGCACGACTGGGTCGCACGTACTTGCTCTGTTTCTGTTGCAATAGTAAGATGAAAACAAACTATACCAAACAAAGTCAAATTTGATACAACCGTTGACAACTTATGGCCATTTGAAAAAAAGACGTTAAGACCAGATCTCCGTTATTAGCATTTTTTGCCAAAAACTAAAGCAGTTCTCTTAAGAAAACTAAAAGATAACACACAAAGTTTAATCAAAATCGTTACAGTCATTTTTGAGCAAATTAGAAAAAAACAAAAAAAGTTTGCTAAAACTGAACGGCTTGTTGTATGGGAGCTACCATTTAGAAAATCTCCACCAAAAATTTTACAAAACCATCCTATAGAACACTATAAATAACGATGCCAAACGAAGTTTGAGTTAATTCAATCAAGCCGTTGCGAACTTACGGCCATTTGAAAAAAAAAGCCGTTTAACGCTGATTTTCGTTACGACCATTTGAGCCAAAAGCAAAAAACGCTATTTTGTTAGAAATATCTTAGGTAAGTTAAATTCTAAGTTTAATCAAAATCGTTAAAGCCGTTTTCGAACAAATCCAAAATGAAAAAAAACCGTTATATGAAAGTTACTTGTTTGAGCCGGGCTAAAACGAAACAAAAAAAACCTCGATAATGGTTTTTCTTCGAACTGCTATATATCAAGTTTGAAGAAAATCCGTCTAGCCGTTTAGGCTGCAGCATGACGTGAAAAAGCACACATCCGCACATCCGCACAGACGCACATCCGCACAGAGGCACAGACAGACCGACGGACGGTATGGAGAAAATCTCTTTTTTGGGCTTCTCTACCATCGTTATGTCATGTTTGATTAAAACCTCGATTTTTTTTTCTGCATGAAACCAATACTTGCCCTATGGAGCAAGTAAAAAAAAAAATTATTTAGAACAATCTTTAATTTGCTTAAGAGTTTTTTTGGGAAATCTAGGTATGCAATAATATTTCGTTGCTTAATATCTATACAGGAAAAAATATTGAAAAAGGTTCGACCAGTTTTTTTAAAAAATGATTTTTTTTAAACTTTTCGAAAAAAAATTTTAAAATTTGTTTGAGTATTTCGTAAGGTATTTAGAAACCTAGTTTTAAACAACCGGTTCTATGAGAGGTACCGTTGTAAGACAAATTTCGAAAAACTTTTTTATGAAAAGATAGACTATCCTAAAAAAAATAGTATCCTGAAAGTTTTATCAAAATCGTTCTAGCCGTTTTCGAGAAAACAGACCTTTTTCTTTATGATTGTATGGCAGGCACCGTTATTTTTCGATCTAGAGCAAAAATGAAACCCCCCGCCCCCCCCCCCTAAAGAAGGATAAATAAAATAATTATCTTATAACAAAAAACAAAATGGCGTTCACACCTATTTAATATGAAAGTGTTATCCACCTGTCAAAAATCGAACTGAAGAACACATTTTGCCGGTGTGCACTCTTCTTTGGCGCTCACGCTCACGTACAGTTTTTTTTGTTGCAAAATTATGGAACCAAATACCGACGATAGAGAATTTGTGAGAATCATTACCTTTTTGTGACTGACTTAAAATGTGGCTGTATGATGTATTGTCCTTTTTAAGAATCCTTTTTTAAGCCATGACAGTGTGTCAACTCAGCAATTCCAGATGCATTTATTATAAGATGTGATTTTTGTCTTGTAGACTTCCTTGAATCTTCGTCCCATATTTTTTTTTTCTCTCAAATTTGTTACTTCTGCTGACCCAGGTTCATTTTTCAGCCTTCGTTATCTGACTAGATTTATCTCAACTCCGACAGATAAACAGTAGGTATTCTAGGATCCACTTTTTTTTGTCAGATTCTTTTTCATCGTAATCATGTTTTAATGTTCAAGCATAGTGGCGGTTCCAAATGGAAATGTTGACATTTGGGCTCCCTTTTTTACTATGTAGGTATGTAGTATATACTTTGTATATATTTACAGTATTTCCATAAATTTTGTGTTTCCTTTTTCTTTGAATGAGAGAATTCATGCTGTAACGAATTTTGTTGTTGTTGATTTTTTTTTTACAGAGGAAATGTTCGTTCACTTTGGATGGCTCTTCCATGGGCGCTTACTTCTGGTACAGGTGTTGCCGTAGCTCTGTTACAAGGATCTACTGGACCGTTAATTGGTGTTGCTATATCAGCATCCTTGCTGCCGCCAGTGGTTAATTGCGTAAGTAAATACAAAAGTAATTTCTTGTTTTATTTTTATCTTTTTGTTTCTTTAATATATAAGATACTTTAACTAATTGGAAATTTTTCGAGATGGAGACCATAAAGCAATGTGGAAAAGTGTATAATTTTAAGCTATGGCAACAACTGGGCGTTGCTTGTGGTCAATGTTTCAGGTTCAAATAGCAGAAGAAGGGCTATGAAATATTATAACTAGATACCTACCGAAAACTAATTAGCGTTTTCTTATTTGTTGAACCTGATCGAATAAATGTATCTATGTCATCTAGCTCAATTTTTGCTCTTTGAATTGGAATGTCTCAGTGAATTTATTTAACTGTATCTATTTTGTTTTTGTTCATATTTCAAAATGTATATTTTTCATTGAGCTTCAAAAATTATCTGGTAGGTGGGGTATATCTGAAAGGTTTAGTGTTTAGTTTAGTGTGAAATTGTTGGCCCTTTATTTATTTAATAGATTTTCGAAATTTTATAAAAAAATGTTATCACATTTTCAGGGACTTTTTTGGGCCTTGGCATGCATTTGGCTGATTTATCCTGGTATCAAAATGCCACATTTGAAAGGTGAACCATATACGGGGAATTCTTCATACCCATTTATCTACACCGATTATTTGCCAACGGAGTTTTTGATTAATGGTATCGTATCAGGACTTTTGACTGTTGTAAATGTAATGTGCATTTTCATAACAGCTATCATAATACTCAAAATTAAGGAGGTTTCGGCACCATATACAGCAAGTCCAGATCTTAAGAGGTAAGTAGACTTTTTTTTTGAATTTTGAAAGAGCATCAAAGCGGGGCTAAAAAAATCCCATTTCTGGTATTTGTAGTTCTAACGTGTAAAAAAAAAAATTGTTTTATCGATTTGGGAACGATTGATTTATTAGCTTGTAGTTTAACCCAGGTGTTGGAAACACCTTGTTTCATTAACTTCCTCGTTAGTGACGTAGACTCTAGCCCTGGTATGACTAAAAATATTATGAATAGACCAAAAAGTATCAAGCCAAAAGAGAACTTATATGGGGAAGTTAGATTCAGATGTTACAAAGCTTATCCGGGGAACATAAACTATCTCCAAAAACCAATACTGAAGCAAATTCATAGTTTCACCTCAAACTTCATTATAAGTACTTTGTTGGAAAACTCAACCAACCCTTCTGAGGAAAACCAGAAAAATATTCAATTTTCCCTCGAACATATTGATGAATCAAAGGAAGAACGAAACTCCACTTCAACTTCAGTCCAGACTCTCGTTTACAATCACCTTCCATACAAAAGTTTCTTAAAATACTTAGCTACTTCTTGGCGTGAGTGCACAAATGGTTTTTGGAACAAACCTACCTTAAATTATAATCGTACAGTTGGAAAACCACATTAAAGTTTCAGTATACACAAACCCGCTAGCCCGGGTAGTATTTCCCTTAAAGTTTGGAAAACGTTTACTTCTACGCTGGTGAAATCGCTGATTAAGCTTTTACATCTCTCTTATTCCAAATCAAAGTTGCATTTCTCCAGCTTCTTCCTACAAAAACGCATTTTCATCCACCTTTAATCCCCGACCAATTACAAAAACGTCACCTCCACAAGGAACGCTGATAAGCCATCGGTTCAAGAAATTTCATTAGAAACTGAAACTTCTCAATGACCGGCAGTAAATTTTGCAGAGCAAAAGCGCCACTGATTGATGATATATCCTATCGAGTACCTAGTGTAACAAACCCTTACAATGTTTTTGAAAAAGTTAAGTCAAGAATTTGGCACCAGATTCGGAAGGTTGAATTTCGGTATACATAATTTTTGGTTCAAGAGTAAGGCTGAGTTCTTGAAACGGCGAAAACCGCCCAACAGCCATTTTTGTCCAACAAACTCTTTTTGGCAAAATTAAATTGTGTTTGTCACGATCAAAGCACAACGCTTAAATTTTGCACACGCAAGCCATAGGTAAATCTCCTCTAAATTAAATAAAAATATTTCAGTTTGGGTGTGGCTGACGCCTTCTTTTCATACAAAACCATCAATATTATTTTTATAAAACAACAATGCTTATTTTCGAGCAAAAAAACCTTAAATTTTTTGTAGTTTTACGTAAACATATTTTGTATGAAAACAATAAAATTCAATTTTGGGTGTGGCTGACGCCCACTTTTCATTGGAAACTATTCAAAACTTATTTTTGCAAATTAACGGTACCTATAATAAATCCACCCAAATTTCTACCTTGTCTAGGGTTGAATATAAATTTTGAATTTCGGACGTGGCTTACGACCACTTTTCATTCAAGAACAAAAACATAGTTTTAAAAATTTAAGGTAGCTAACATAGCTTTAACTACTTTGTTTTGTTCGTTATATGAAAAATATATTTCAAAATCTTTTTTTCAATACGCCCTGCGAGGGGGCGGGCGAACGCATACACATACAAAAGGGGGAATAGGGTATCCAACAGTTCATTACAAACGGTCTGCAGCTTTCGATTTTGTTTCCAATGATCTCTTGCCTAAGACTCTTAATCTAATTAATGTTTCGTTGACGACAAAAAATTCAGCATTCCATATTCGTTCCCCCATTCAAAAATCATTTTTAACGATGTGTAAATGAAAGGAAACGTTAAAAAGGTTGTTAAATTAAAACGTGGAATTTAATGCTGTAAGAAAAACTTTAAAAACGTTGGAGAATTATTTTTCTCCACCTGAGTTAGACACAATCTACAAGGCATATTCGCTTAAAGCTCCTGTTACACATTTAGGTTTTTTTTGGTTTCATTCAGAAAAGAGTTCATTAATTGATTTGTTTTTTTTGACGATCTGTTGATTAAAGAGACTCAATGTGGGTCGGTATACGATAGTGTCAATTCATGCGATTTTTAAAATTCACAGCAAAAATTGTTCCCTTGTTAAATGGAAATCATGAGCTAGATTTTTTTTGCGAATCACCCTGTCATTCGAACTAGAATTAATTGTGCTCTAAGCCTATCTTCATACCTAGTAAAATTTACTTACCACTTACGTTAGTCTTATAGAAGTAACTTACAGGAAGGTTTCCGTTATGGATGAGTTTACTGTAAGAAATGCTTTCCGTAAGTTGCAAACTTATCACTGCCGGGTGTGTAAGTTGTGAGATTCCCGTAAGTGTCAAAAAAACGCGATTACACTTGTGAGTATTTCTCTCAACTTACATCTTACCTAAATTGATATAATTTGCTGTAAGTCACTTTAAGAAGTACGTAGGAAGTCTGGCATATCCACTCATCCTCCCGTAGTATAACACAGGCTAGGACAACATATATATTATATATTGCTGTAGAATCACACATTCAATCACATATCAGGACCCTATTCAAAGTCATTTCAATTTTCAGATTCTGGGAAACTGATCTTCGAACTGTAAGGAAGACAAACCGTTCAACTATAAGAAACAGGAAGGCTACATTTAGGGACAAGTTACTGCAGTGAGTATTTTTATTAATTTTGATGTTTGAGCTAAGGGCCTTAATCAATTTTTTTTTTTTTTGTAGCCATGATGGTTTGCCTGAACCAAGAAGTAAGAAACTAGATACTGTGCTTGAGCAAGCTCTTAAAGAAGCCACAGATGATGTTACGTTCAAGAAGGTCAAGCGAATGAGTTACTCGGGAAATGCTGTCGGTGAGGTGAGTCTGATCAATAATCCGGAAAAGTGTTGAGTATAATTCAAATTGTTTTTCAAAGACAACGAAACGCTTTTTGAACTTTTTACTTGAGTTGCAGCGTAGCTAAATTTAAGGCTTTGAGTTGGTTTGCCTTGACTTCGTCCCATGGATTTGTCTATCTTTACTTGTTTTCCTTTTTTTTTAAGTGCAGTCAATGGTGTCACATATAATAAAATTGAGCTCTCAATGTATAATGTTGAAATCATAGAGTATCTTAAAAAAGATTTAAATTTCAAAAACTGTATTCCCAAATCCCAATTTCAATCCAACCTAAAGTTTGCATAGTTTTATTTTGAAATTTTTATCTTTACGCTGGCAAGAGAAATTCCAGTCAATGTTTGTCTGCTTGATGAAGACACATTTCAACAACGTAATCATACCTCTGTGTTTGCTAAACTTTTCACAAAAAAAAAAAACCAAACTTTATTTTATTCATCATCAATTTAATTAAATCTATCTCTGTTTTCTGAATATTTCAGTTGGCACAACGATTAGCCCATGCAGCAGGCTTGAACAGCAATCAATCCAACATGAACACAGCTACAACTGATGCAATAGATTCCGTGCGTAATTCAAAATTAAACGTTGACCTTCAGGCTTTAGATAAATTAGTGTCCTCTTTATTGGAGCATCACCAAATGCAACCCGGAGCTGCAGGAGCAACATCTACTACAGGAGCATCAATGAAATTGAATCGTCGACGTACATTGTCACGTTCGGCGAACAATTTTATATACAGCCCTTCAACAACAACTGCCAACAACGAGTTTGGCGGTGGAAATAATAATTTAAACCTCGGAGCAATCAACAACAATGCTGCTGGTGCTGGTGGAGGAGGTGGTAGCAATAGTAACACCAATACCATTCAACACACTGCACTGATGCCAACTATTTTGGAACAAAATCAAAATCCCGCTGGCAATTCGTGGTCACTGGATCGATCCACGACAGCTGGTGTACGAAATGTCCTCAACAGCATTGCAAATGCACCGCATCGACTTAGCCAAAGTTTTGGCTCAAATCACGATGAGGACAACGTTAGTTTAACACAAAACATCCTTGATTAGAAACTCTTATAAAATGTTTCGATGCAATTAAATGAGTGTTTTTGCAATAAACGCGTATCTATAGATACAATTATATGGCAAAGCCGCAGTATCTGCGATACTCGTTTTTACTTTCTGTATTTGGGTCGGAGCATTCGTTTTATAATTTGAATTTATTTCTTTTAATTGGACCACAATATTAGCTTGTCGTGTTATTCGAAAAAATGTATTTTGCTGTAGGTATCTAATTTGTGTAGGTATATCTTTGGACACTTGAGGGTGATGGGTGGCTTTGGAGCTAGCATTTGACATTTTATTTGTTTGACATTTGAGCTCGAAATTATGTGATCGTGAACTTTGAATCAGACCGAAGTCATAGAATAGTTTTGAGACTCGTTGAAATTTTGTCTCGAGACTCGTTAGCATTGAAATGGCAGTTAATTATTCTTTCTTATACAAAATCTTACCCTCACTAGGCAAAAGGAAGCAGAGCAAAGCAGTAGTCTAATAGTTGTATCCAACGAACCGCTCGTAACTTTAAGAGCCTCTTAACTTAAATTTGAAAAGTGCTATTGGTTGGTGCATTATTAACTTAAGTTCGAAATTCCGAAAAATGGCTGTTTCCTTCTTTGTGAACGAATTGTAACCTGAAAAAATGTCTGTCTATTTACACGCAGGAGTCTTACCAGCATCAACTCTTGAACGTTGCTTAAGATGCACAGAAAGGGAACATATAGAAAAATGACCCACGGACAGATGGTTCACTCTCTGTTAAAATGAAAGACTGAAATTAATTAAATCGCACTACACTACAGTCGATCTCCACTATAGCGCCAGTAAATGGTTGGTATAGTATAGCCAACTATTGCAGTGCCATTTCATTGAAATGCAGTACAGACTAGTGCGGTCTTCCCTTAAAGCTGAAATTCAGTTGATGTATGTTTTCTGACCAAGAATTGCGTGCTAAATGACTAAATATTTAAGGGCTAGTCTTGTTTCAGCTCTGAACCTCGTTTACAAATTCTTAATCCGTAGAATAACTCAATTTAATCCGTAGCCACTGTCACTGGTTATCTGATAAAATTATTTTATCACATTTGTCTTAAAAAACCAGTTTTAGCAAACACAAATAATTCATGTTGTCATTTTGAGTCTATAAAAAAATCTCAAAAACCAAAATCTAAAACGACGATTTTTCAAATAACAAAATTTCAATCGACTGAATTTCAAAGGGCGACAAAATCTCAAAGTAACCAAATTTTAATATGGAAACACTTCATGGTTAAAAATGGAAAAGATTTATTTGTATTAGTCAAAAATGTTGGTTATATTATGCATACATTGTCATTTAAAATTGACCATTTAATTGATTCCCATTTAAAAGTTTAGAAAAAACAATGCTAACATAACATGAGAAGGAATTAGTAATATCTTTATTGCGATTCCTTTTCACAAATAGCATGGTGAGAAGCGAGAAGCGACATTTTTTTGTTAGATATAGTTTTTTTGGGGGAAAACAAGGCGGAAAAATAAATTCCGCAGTCGTATCTTGTTGTAGAGCACAAGTCATTTAAATTGACCACAGTAATGAATTTTTAACGTCTGAATCTAGCGCTGGAGTAGAAACGATGAAAATAATGCGATACGAGCAGAACGGGGAAAAAGATTAAATGGCATTATTCCTGAAGCAAAAAAAAAAAAAAAAAAAAAAAAAAAAATAATATTACAACCAACAAAATATTTGCATTTGAAATCATAAAATACTTTTTTATTTTATTTAAAACACATTAAAAGCGAAGAAATAATTCCACAATAAATTATAAAATGGTCAAAGTAAACATAAAAATATAATTAAGTAAACAAACCAATAAAGGAATCTACATATATACATATATACAAATCTTCTTATATATGAAAATCAATTGCTGTTCGTTTGAAGCGCTAAAACTCTAGAATGGCTGGACCAATTTTGGAAATTTTGATCTTGAAATATTTGTGGAAGTTCAGGGAAGGTGTAAACGGTGAGAAAAATGAATTATAAGTAAAAACAAATTACGACGACCTACTTGCGTGCAAAAATAAACAAAAGGAGTGTAAAAGTGTCAGTTGGTTGTCGAAAAAATAAAATAATAAATCTATACATATGTTATAGATGAGAAGTACTTAATGTTTTTTAACCCTAGTTGATCGTTTAAAAAATAATCGATTGAACATTGTAGAATATTTTGTTTTGTTTATTAGAATGTCAAATAAAGTTGTATAAATAGGAGAATCTGTGCTTCTGGAGTTCATTAGTATTTGAACTGGGAAAGAAGTTAGTATCAATTGGTTACAACAGAATCAAGCTATTATCAGAAGTGGGATTACCTTAAAAGAAAATAAAAGAAGAAGAATTTTTCGAAAACAAATACCAACAAATAAATTATAAAAAAAAATATATTTGACAATGGAAGAAATTGACAATTCTGGAGGTGATAAAGATGCTAACGCCGAAACTTCACAAGGAAAGAGAGTTCTAATAATACAATGCTCATAACAGCTGATGCGTTATTAAAATTTTTTCAGATTGCTCAACGATCAGATCGAAAAGATGACATGGTTAGTTTTCCAGTTTTTGATCCCGATCATTCAAGGGTCAACATTTTGAAATGGTGTACTGATATTGACGAAAGAATTCAACGTGATGCTTTAAAGGATTTTGATGTCATACCCCGTGTTCGTTCTTCTTTAATGGGTCGATCTAAGACCTGGTTCGATAAATATGGCTACCAGCACTACACTTGGTCCGATTTACGATCGTCTTTAATACATACATTTTCAAGTGGTTCGGATATCATTGTTCAGCTCAGAAAAGTTGCTAACTCTGAGAGTAACGAATTTGGGTCCTATTCCGATTTTGTGATGGCAAAAATTTCGCAAATAAACTGTTACCATTTGATGTCCCTGAAGAAAAAATGATCAAAATCGTAATTGGTTGCATATCGAATATCGGATTAAAAAATTCATTGATGTTTGTTTTGACCAAATCTATTCAATGTTTGATCGACCATATATCATCCATAAGCGAATCTCCTCGTAGGCAAACAGATGACCCTCCTCAAACCCTTGATGTTTCGCCCAAGAGATTTAACAGAAATAGACCAAGTAATGACGACAATGTTGATACTCAAAAGAAGCGACCCCGCTTGCAATCGGAAAAGAGCTGCTTTGAATGTGGAAAACTTGGTCATTTGAAAGTACATTGCCCACGATTTGCTTCAAAACCCTATCACAAATACGAAAGAAGTGACAATGTAAAGATTTGTTCATTTTGTAATAAGAATGGACATGAAGAAAGTAACTGTTGGGCTAAACAAAATACTGAAGACAAGATTTGATAAAGGTAAATGTGATAGGAACAGTTGTTAAATATAAAACCAATCAAATACCAAAGTATAAGTCAGATGTACAATTTAGAAGGCCTTATGAGGTAATAGACGTATTGCCAAACAATCGATACAAGTTAAAAAAAAAAATTTAATTCTAAAATTGTTATAGTCGCTACAAGAGAAACTATTAGACCAACTTTGAAATAAAATTAAAAATTAATGTTAATAGTATCTTTATAATAATAACTTGCAATATTTTGTTAAACATTTGACGCACTGTGTTGTTTATTAAAAATAATTATTCTGCAGTTGAATATTGGTGGAAAGTACATAAATCGTATGGGACATGTTTACGCCTGAGAGCTAAACCTCTGAGCTTATAACGATCTGTTAAAAGTAGTTAAGCCGAGGGCCTCTGAACTGCTGAATGTTGATGATATGAAACAAGTTTAAGCTTGTAAGCTAAACCTCTGAGTTCTGAGTGTATAACTGAACATGCATGGTTTCATCGAGAACGATGAAAATTGCAGAATGGCCGTGTTATAGATGAGAAGTACTTAATGTTTTTAAACCCTAGTTGATCGTTTAAAAAATAATCGATTGAACATTGTAGAATATTTTGTTTTGTTTATTAGAATGTCAAATAAAGTTGTATAAATAGGAGAATCTGTGCTTCTGGAGTTCATTAGTATTTGAACTGGGAAAGAAGTTAGTATCAATTGGTTACCACAGAATCAAGCTATTACATATATGTACATATGTATGTATATAAAAATGAGCCCCTATTTTTTGTTGTTGCCCTATAACTTAGGAACGGCTTTATAGATTTAAGTCATGTGTTAAAAGATGGTAGAAGATGGTAGATGAAAGAAGATAGTATATTGCAGATGGCAGGAGATGGTAAATGATAGAAGATGGTAAATGGTAGAGGATGGTAGATAGAACAAGATGGTAGAAGGTAAAAGATGCTAGATGGTAGAAGATGGTTGATGTTAGAAGATGGTAGTCGGTAGAAGATGGTGGATGGTAGGAGATGGTAGAAGATAGTTGATAGTAGACAAACGTTGATTGTAGAAGATGGTAGAAGACAGTAGATTGTAGATGATGGTAGATTGTAGAAGATGATAGGTGGTTAAAGATGGCTGAGGGTAAAAGATTATCGATGGTAGAAAATAGTAGATAAAAGAAAGGCCATAGACTGCTGAATTTGTCGCCGTATCTTTAATTTAATTATGAAGACGGAAATGAACAACAAATTATTTATGTTTAAGTATCTTACTACATGACCGAAAAGTGAGATTTTGATCATCTCTTCACTCATCTTCATTTGCATCCTCTGGGTCTCACCCTTTTATTTTATATATTTTATATTTTATGCGGGATGAGAAAGTATTTTGTAAATTATAGGTAATTGATGAGTTTCATAAGATATTTGATATCATAGGGTATGATTATATTGTTGAATGATTTTTACAATAATGTTAGCGATAAGAATTTAGAAAGCTGTTGTGGTTTACATGTTTATTTAAATAATTGATTTTAAATTGAATTGTATGGGCAGTTTTAAGGCATAGACAATGCCCCTATTCTATTATGTTCACTGAAGCAGTTAGAATTGGAAAATCTATACATATAATAAAATTGTAACTGGTCGATGTCTGTACATTGAAGATATAGATGCAAATCTAATATGGGAGTCTCTATTAGACCCAAAACAACCGTTTTTAGAATTTTTGTCTGTCTGTCTGTCTGTATGTTTGTACGCGCATCACGCAAAAACTACTGCATGGAATTGAATGCGGGGTTCGCAGATTTAATGGTAGTACGCCAACTTAAAATATAGGCTATATTTTATCACAGGAAAATATATAATTCTGGTTCTTTTTTAATATTGCTGCAATCGTACGTTATTCAATGAACTTAATGCAAAATTAAAAGATTTTAAGGAAGTTAGCGTCTCACTTACATAATGGCGCTGGAAATCATAAAAATAGCGCCACTCTTATCTACATACAGATATATGAATAGAAATAAGTTAGTCGTTCTGAATAGAAGTTACATCAAAAACATCATAGATGGCGCTATTTACCACCATATAGACAATGTCTCATTCAGCGAAAGCAGAAATCGAAAAATAATGTAACCATCAAGAACGGTGAACGAGCAATACTTACACCCAAAACTGATGAAGCGGAGCTGCCATAAATAGCAGTATCGGCGCGTAGCATCGTTTTGAAAGTGGGCATTCCAATTAGGTATATTGCTTCAGAACTTAACCCTCCATCTTTGCAATTTAAACCGTTATACTTCGAAATAATATTATACAGAAGCCAAAAATCTAACGGCTGTAGAGCTGGTAAGGAATGTAGCTTTCATACCACGCATACCCCCCATTTCGAACTGATTGTGCAAAAACAAAAATATACTGAGATACGTACTTTATTCTAAAATCCACGCGTACGAAGTAGCGGGCAAAAGCTAGTAATTAAATAAATAATTATTTTAAATTACTTTAATTCTGGAAATTAAAAGAAAATTATTCAGATAATTAAGGTGTTTCTTCTTCCTTCCTTAACTCTCAAGGATTGCGAAAGCACATGCAAAATTTTTGGAACACCAAGCGCTCAGAAAAAGCAGGAAGCAATATATTTTTACCTAAAATTTTAAAATGGGTGGAACCAAAGTAGGACATGTATATCAAGAGAAAGAAAGAATGGAAATTGATCTTTACTGTTTTCTTCCAGCTTTTAGCTCCTCCCATTTTTTCAGATAAATGAAAAAAATATCCTCCATTTATATATGAGCGCCTGGTAAATCAACCAATTTTGCAGAAAATGTTTGAGATGTGTGGCATAAAACATGTGGCGCTGCAGTGGCGAAAAATATAACCAAAACTGCATATTTTATTGCAAACAATGTAGCAACTCGTCATCTGCCTCATTATATTAAAACTTAATGTAAAAATGTCGATGTTACAAAATATAAACATGAAATAAAAACTAACTCACCTTTTTGTCAGATGTCAAGTGATTTATTTTAAGTTTGGTTTGACATTTCAACATGAATAGACTGACGACAAAACAACGCCTCCACATTGTGCAAATTTTTCTTTGAAAATAATGGTTCTGTCCGAAATACGTATCTCACTACGTCCATTTTACGGTGTTTAGCGATGAAGCTCACTTTTGGTTGAATTGATACGTCAAGAAACAAAACTGCCGTATTTGAAGTGATTATAATCCTCAAGTGTATGTTGAGACACCGTTACATCCACAAAAACAGACTGTTTGGTGTGGTTTATGGGTTGGTGGAATAATTGGTCCGTACTTCTTTATGAACGATGCTGGTCAGAACGGTACAGTCGATGGTGACCACTGAGCCATGATTACTGACATTTTCGTTAATCAATTGAACAACCATGATGTGTGGTTTCAACAAGACGGCGCAAGATGTCACAGTTCGTGCCACAATTGATTTGACTATTTCCTGATTGACCACTTGAAGGACAATATTCGCCGCGTTATTGCCGATATACGGCCACAAATGTTGGAAAAAGTCATCGAAAATTGGACCTCCAGATTAGACTACGTCCGAGCCAGCCGTGGCGGTCATATGCCAGGAATCAAATTAAAATTATAATGCCAATGCCAGAAGATTATATATCGAATAAAGTTAATTTCGTGTCAATTAAAAAAAAAAAACATCTTTGTTTTATTCCATTTCAAAGTTCTATATATACCTCTAAAAAAACACCCGTTATAAACAGTTTACCAACATATTTTACCAATAGAAATAAATCTCTTCCACTTTTAATCGTGCAGTATTGGCATATCAAAATCAGAATAGTTTGAGATTTTGTCGTATTTAATTTTGTCCTTTGAAATTCAGTCGATTGAAATTTTGTTATTTGAAAAATCGTCGTTTTAGATTTTGCTTTTTGAAATTATGACGCCCCTCATTTGGACGTTCACCAGGATCGTGTACCCTTTTAAAATGGCATTTCTTTTACAAATATGTATCTACTTCCCACAAACTGCTTAAAAGAAAATTAAAACACATTCGAAATTTTATTAAAAACAAATATTCTTTAATTAAAGTTCACTCTTTTCACAAAAAAAAAAAACAAAACAAAAAATATTCATTAAAAGTATTCAATTTATAGCACATTATGTACAAATCGTAACTATCTAGCTTACCAACTAAATTATATTAATTTATGTATTTTTTTGATTTTATCCAAGTGTACGTAGTCATGAAGCTAAAAAATACTTCGCCTCAATCCATATTAATAAATAAAATTTATTATGTACATTTACCATTAAATAATCATCATTCACAATAATCTTACGCTAATTTATTTATAGAAAAATTAAATCGAATAAAAAAGTATGCATTTTCTAGAGATTTTTTTTTTAAATTTAAATGCACGATGTATGTGTATGTGTTGTACCTATTTTAAAATGATATAGATATATATTATTTAAATATAGTATATATATAGTTGTCCGTTCATATCGAGTGTGTCAATGTTCATTACTTGGTTGGTTGAAAAGAAGTTGAATCCAATAAGTTTGCCTCCTGGTATTGGCACGAACAATATTTTACATTTTCCTTTTTCACTCGAATGCAAACAAAATCAGTCTAGCTCCTGCTCAGCGTCGTCTTCCATTATTACCTCGTGAAGAACGCTGATGCGTGTCCTTAGGGTTGAACACGATATTGTTATTGGAATGGAACCACTCGGTGGAAGGGGTGGAGGTGGTATGCTAATAACATCATGGGCATGGGCATGGGCATCCAAGTCAGATTCCACGTTAACAGCGGCACAACTGTCGCATTCATTTGATGTTGACGTCAGATTTGGTGACAGTGTCGCCGTCGATGTCAATGTGGAAGGCAACGTTGTGGGTGGTCTACCGTGAATCAGTGTTGGAGGAACATCGTTTGTTCGATTTAATAAATAATCCAGGTCATGAGATATTCTATCGAGCATCCCATTGGAGCTGGAGGGATCCACTTCTTGTGCTGCTTTGTTTTCAGATAACACCACGTTGTCGTCGTTGTCGTTGTCGTCGTCATCGTCGTCGTCGTCGTCGATGTCTACTGTTTCAGTTGGGAAATTTTCTTTTATATTGTCAGCCCTGTTTTGTTGCAGTCTATCAGCTATGACACCTGTGTCTCTGGTCCTTTCAGAGTGGTCTATAGATGAGGATGTTATCATAATAATGGGTGGGAGCGTTGATGATGATTTTAAACTTATACAACCAGCGTTGTCTGTATTTGTGGGTGTTGAGGAGGAACGAGATGGTGGCGGTGGATGTGCAATTGATGTGACACTAGCGCCGAAATGATCTAGGGGGTGAGTAAATTTTTGTATCTCAGCAATGGTGACATGCTTTTGGGATTGCGGTGCTTGTTGTGTTTTCGTTAATGAAGTAGTCATTGTTGGCAGATTCTCCACAAAAGGCTTAAAATGTTGAATATCGTTGGGTTTCGCTTGAGTCGTCGCATTCGACCGTATGCCAATAATGCTGTCTGCAAGAAATAAAATTAAAAAAAAAAACAAAAATTATTTAAAAATTTAAAATGATTGGTTTTAAAGTTGTATGACGTCATGTACTTATGAAAAGATATTACAAGGCAAATACCAATGCAGGGTTTAGTTTTATTTTGAAACGCCGTCTTACTTGAACTTTTTTTTTCATTTTCTCCACTCTCAAACTATAATTTGTTCGGAAGTTTATTTTATTGCTACCTTAATGCTTACAAATTTAATTATGAAACTTAAGCATAAAATTAACTATCTTAGAAGAAAAGTTTTCCTTGGAGGTACAAAAATTAACAACGTATTAAATTTAACTATGTTGCCTCTGAAGCAGTACGTATGTACCTCCCAACTACTAACAAGTGTCGTAAAATGTGATAAAGTTTTAATCGTATCAAGGCAATTAACATCAAGATGACGAGAAAATGACAAGCCGTTTAAAAGTATACATACACACATACATGGTCGAATTTAAATAATGTTATATGCAGTAGGTACTGCTTGAAGGCCTAAGTTGGCATTGATAAAAAGACGGAGGTTATATCATTTTGAAATGAAACTTCTTTAGGCGCATGGGGGTAAAATTTTTACTGATGCAGCGGAAATAAGCGTGACTTCCGTCACCGAAAATGGAGAGAGCGATTGAGACCGATTGACAGAGAGTAAGAAATGGCGAACGTAGCATGAAGCACATAGCCATGGAGCGAGAGTAGGAAACAAGCGAGTGAGAAATATCGAGAGAGTGCGATAGAGCGAACGTCGCATTACGCACAGTGCAGAGAGCGCTATAGGTTAGGTTAGGTTTGTTTAAGAATAGCACAAACTGGTTCTGCAGGAAAGGTATGCATTAAGTGTGTCTTAGCAGACAAGTGTTTCGTATATCCACTGTAGGCACTCAGGCGGTTGATGGTTTTAAAAAGATTGGCAGGTAGCAGGGATGTGACTTGGTGTGTGGTTAAATGAGCGCTGGAAGGTTGATATGAAAAATGTGATGTGCATAATGTTAAATGTGTTAGGTGGGTAAGCGGCCTTAAGAAGCTGCACTGGTCGGTTGATGCGATGCAAAAAAAAAAAAATTAGCTTAATGGTGGGGAATATTAATCGTCCAAATGGGTGAACGTGTAATACTTCATTAGTGAGGAATATTGAGAGAGATTAAGTGAGATCTAGAAAAAATACACGCTATTGGTTGATGTATTCGTTTAGTAGATAAATATTAGAACTTTAGATGGCAATTCTGTCGCATAACGTCTTGTGCAGTAAACAGAGATTTTTTTTATTTATTAACATTATCAGTAGTATGTATACAGTGTTTAAACAGTGAGTTCAATTTATAAATAAACATTTTGTGATAAATATTTGTTATCTTTTTATTAATTTGCAATTTTGTATGCTAATTCGTTTGAAGGTAAGGAAGTTTTAATATTTAAAAATAACATGTGGCATTTTAATTTGCTACTCGTCATTTAAGAATTTAGTATTATACTATTTTTCATAAGTATAAAATAAAAATATTTCATAAATTCTGTCTCCTAATTTTTAATTTAAAAAAAAAATAATTAATAATTTCTAATATTAACAAAAAATTAGTTTCACTTCTGACATTTGTACTTTGTACGCATGCAATTTTTTTAAAGTAATATCGCATGTTGTTTATTTTTAAAAGCAAATTTTTGTGGAAAAAAAATATTTAATTCATTTAAGTGCGAAAAAAGGTTCCACATACGCCACAGTGACCTATATTTTTCTCGCAATATTATGAGACACTAGCTTTTGCCCGATAATTCGTACCCGTGGAGTTAAGAATCAAAGACAGATGTGAATTAAATAGAAAAAAACGGGGTTTAAATTTAAATTGTTGGGAATGAGAGGTATGTTTGGTTTGAGAACTACTTCAACAGATCCACAGCTGGTAAGAATTTCGGTTTCTATAAAACTACTTCGACGCGATACCACTTTAGAGCGACTTCCATTGCATTGCATTGGAGTGGTGAAGTTCAAAAGCAACATTATCGGAAAATGCATTTTCATTACTATTATGTGTGGGAAATTCAGGAAGTGCAGCTTCAAAAAGGGAGTTAAGAAACTCTAACGGATAAGTGGTATCATCGTTTTGGTTTACAGTAATTTTTAACGACAACTCGGTAATATATAAAACTAATTAAAAAAATTGATTTTCTGGGCAACGACTCTAACGATTTTGATAAAACTTTCAATTTTTTTTTGTTAGAACAATCTATCTTTTGGTTGGAAAAGAATTTTCGAAATTTGTCGTATAGCTTTCATAGAAACGGATTTTTGAAATTAGGTTTTCTCGTAATTAATTTATTATATGTATTTCAGGATTTTTGGTTTGATTTTTATAATATTCTAACAAAATTTTTGATTTCCGAAATAAATATTTCAAAAAACGGGGGGATTAAATCATTTTAAAATTATTTTTCATACTCACATACTTATACAATTTTCAAAACACTTTTTCGAAAAATTAAAAAAAAACTTAAAAAAAAAAATAGTCGAGCGATTTTCAATATTTGTTTATTCCTAGATAAGATGTTTGTAATAAACTTTAGCAGAAAACTGCAGTTTTTCGGGTTGCCCCAAAACATAAGCCAAAAACCGAAATCCCCAAACGCAAAATCCCCACCTTAAAATCCCTAGCCCCGAAATCCCCAAAGAGAAAATCTACAAGCCGAAAATCATCAAACCAATATCCCCAAAACAAATATGTTCAAGTTGTGAATCGAGCGCGATTAATCGTTATCACTTATTAGTTAGATTCACAATAAAATAATTTCATGAAATTTTTCTGAAAACTAAATGCACATAATTTAGATGTATGTACACGGACTCTGGGGATTTGGGAATTTCGTGGGGATTTTGGCAAAAAGTATTGTTTGGGTGTCGATTTCATCCATGTGTATTTTGTCTTTGGGGATATTAGCTAGTTGGATTATAATTTTTGGGGATTTTAATCGATGGGTATTTTTTTTTTTTTTTGGGATTTTGTAGGACACCCGTTTTTGGCCATAAGTGAACAACGACAATATTGAAATGGTTCAGACTTGCTATGTTATATATCTTTTATAGCACCCAAAAGATGGCATCTACATTTTAAATATTAAAAGTTTCTTAACGGTTGCACCCGTATATTGGATTTCCCAGTTATAGACAACATTTTTAAATTTTGCCAAACTTTTAAAAAATTACTTTAACTATTTAGATTTACTTTGTGGGTATTTTTTGTAATTCATTGACAACTACGTTCTTAAGTTTTGGCTAAAAATACAAATAACTGACATCCGTATATAAACGACTATATTCAATTGGAGGTAGTATAACGAAATAACTGGCAAAATTAACGTATTTTATAACAAAAGGTAGTTGTTATTGCTGCCTTTGATAAAGTGGACAGAAGAGCACTGTTTTATAAACTCTACAATCTTGGTATTTCAACCAAATTTGGAAGAGCATTGGAAAAATTGTATCAGCAGACTACTGGACGCGTATTCAATGGAACAGAAACATCTCAAAACATTACAATGAATTGCGGAGTTCGGCAAGGATGCAATCTTAGTCCGTTGCTATTTGCGCTTTTTCTGGATGACATTGTGGAATCCCTTCCCTGTGGTGTTGAATACGGAAACATCAAAATAAAAGTTATAATGTATGCGGATGATATTTTAATTTTGGCAGAATCTCCAGCTTCTCTTCAATTAAACATAAACAGGCTTTTTGGCTATTGCAGACGATGGTGCTTGGAAGTAAATACTGAGAAATCAAAAGTAATGGTATTCCAGAACGGTGCAGGAAGAATTTCTAGAGAGGAACACTGGAGATATGGCGAAACCGAACTGGACGTAGTGAAAGAGTACCCTTACTTGGGAATGACGATAACATACAATTTAAACATGGATAAACATCTCGAAGCTAAAGCTAACGTAGCCAAGACAGCAATTTGTGCAAATTGGAAAAAAATATTCAAAAATAAACTTGTTTCAACTAGTGCTAAAGTCCAAGTTTTTGATGCAACTGCTAAAGCTATTCTTTTCTACGGAGCACAAACCTGGGGTGTAAAAAAATTTTAGACAGTGGAGAAGTTGTTGCGTTTTTTCTTAAGGAAAATTTTTCTTTTACCGGTGAATACGCCAAAATACATGTACTACTTGAAAACAGGACTTAAAACGCTTTTCGTTTCCACACTGAAGTTAAATGCTGATTACTTGGTGCGAGTAATAAAGATGGAGGATACGAGATTGCCGAAGCTCGTGTTTATGCAGGCCGTACGTCTAAAATCGCTGTTTTACAAAGATTGGGTTGATCATGCAGCTAATTGTGGATGGAATCTAGACTTAGTCGATGAAGATGCAGAACACTGGAAAACGGCTCTTTATGAAATAATTCAAAGCATCGATGAAAACGAGAGATATGCATTCATAGAACAAGCAAGATCATCAAACGTAAGAACATTATATAACAAGCTTAATTACAATTTAAATGAAAAAAATTACTTCAACGAAGACTATCCAATAAAAATGATAAGCAGTATTTTCAAAGCAAGGGGCGAACTATTAAAACTCAATTATATGCCGCACAGGAATGATTTGGAAGGTATTTGCTCTCTTTGCAATATGCGAGTAGTGGAAGACATTTACCATTTTATTGCAATATGTCCAATGTTGATGGAGATTAGGAGAGTTTTCTACGAAAAAAATTACCTGCAATATGAAGACATTAAACTTATTCAAATGGAGAAGACTGGTTACGACTATATCAATTCACTTCAGAAGCGACTTAATACAGAAGCAGAATCATAAATGAACTTTTTTAAACTTAAATTAAATGTATACTTAATTTATATTTATTTTATATTTTAAAAGCTTTTTTTTAATTAAAAATACATTTAAATTCCGTTTTAACTAAACTAAAAGTTGCATAAAAAAAAAAAAAAAAAAAAAAAAAAAACAACTTAATATACATTCCGTTTTTGCTAAACTAAAAGCCATTTATTTGTTTAATCAAATTCGTTTTAACTAAACTAAAAGTTCAATTCTTTCAATAAATTCATGTATGTATATTGAAATTATACAACACCATGTATGTAAATACTCAAAAAATTAACAATTATCTTTTATAATCGTACAAATATTAAGTAAAAGCAAATTATTAAAGAAGTCACTCGGGCAGACGGCAGTAATGCCATGTCCTACTTTGTTCAATTAAGGGGCCAAAAATGTAAAGAAACTTTTTTAACATATGAATAAAACTATCTATCTATCTATCTATCTATCTAGTTGTTATTGCTCGAAAAAATTGTTATCATCTTGCTGTTGTACCCAGAGAGCAAGTACGTGCGACCAGGTCGTAAATTTTATTTTCTTAAAATATACCCCAGAATTTTCCCCTTAATATTGCCCACAAATAACGGGACAGCTTGTATAACTGCAATCTCATTTCTTAATTTTTTTAATTTAAAAATAATTCAAATCTTAACTGCTCCTTGCGTTGGTTTAATATTCGTCATAAATCTAATTAGGCGGTACACTATCCAATCCACCCACCCATCCATGAGCTTGGGCAGTGTAGTGTGGTGGAAACAAGCAACACAGTTTTTCAATCTCTTCTTCTTTAGTTCTGCGGTGATTTTCATAAGAGTTGTTTCGGGAGTGAGGAGCTGCTTATTAAAAATTAGTATAAATAATTTTCCGAGTGCGTTTTAACAAAAAATAGTAAAAACATAAATATTAAGATGTTGTTTTTTATTTGTAGTTGTATTTTTTCAATGAAAAGATGGTTTTCATACCATAAATTCATTATATAAAGATCACATTTCATGTTTAAGAGTGTTTGGCGCGGGAAACGGTAGTGGTGATGGTGAGAGCAAATCGTGGTGAAAACAATTTAAACATTAAAAAGCTGTATCGTATCGTGGTGATCTGAATAAATACGCAATGAAAATATTTTTGGTATTTAAATGTCAAACTAAAGTGACAGTTCAACATTTATGATACATGAAAACAGGTGAGCTTTAATATTTTGTTTTAAATTGCTTTAATATCAAAAAAAATACAGGAATTGCTCCTATAGCAAATATTATTTAGTAAAATTTAGAAGGCTGTATTGAATGAAATTGTCTTAAGAAAAAAAAAAAAAAAAAAAAAAACAACAATCACAATTGATTGGGACACATGAAAGAGGTCACTTGAATTAATTTTGTAGTTAGATTTAGATTATGATATTTTAACGTTTAAAATCATACAATTTCGAATGACAGACAGGCTTTATTTATGGTCCGCCTGTTTCCTGTTGTATCATTGTCTATACATTTTTATAGTAATATTATGGAACATATTTTTTTAGTTCTGAACTTTGCCAATGGCGCCGCTAGTTGTCTCATCTACATTTACATCAATTGTCTTCTGTTGTTGTTTTTGCTTCCCATGGCAATCTAAACAAAACCACTCCTAGCTCACCAATCAAGTGTTTGTGAACTTCGCCCATAGATGGCGCATCAAACGTTCCTCTTATTGGGAGTACTATAGATTAAAAATACACTTACACTGTATGTACTTAAACCATATTTTGCCTTAAGACAAAGGCTTTTTCTTGTAATTGACATTTTAAGTCTGAATCAATGTTACCGTAGTATAAATTTGTATTTATCTTGAAAACTGCTACAACGATTTTGGTAAAACTCTTTTCGGCACGAGTACGATAACTGAGGCGCCAAGAATTAATAACGTTTTTTTTTGTAGAGGAGTTAAATACAAGTATTTTTTACTATATGAAAGGGTTTACCTTACCCCTTTTGGTGGGTAGGGAGTTAAAATCCCGAGATCCCGTGAGAGGGTCAACCAGGTACTGATGATTAAAATACTATTGACTCAGGCGCCAGCCAGACTGCTATACCTACCCTAAACGAAGTTGCGTGAGCCGGTGTGCTCCCGAAAGGGGAGTTGAAATCCCTAGATCTATTGATATTGACACAGGTGCCTTCCAGACAGCTGGACCTACCCTAAGCGGTGCAACAAAGTTGCGTGAGTGGGTGTGCCTCCGAGAAGGGAGTTTAAATCTTTTTTTTATCAACATTTTGAGTTTGAATGCGAGTATTTTGAAAACTATTGAAACAAATAATTTAATTTAAATGTGGGATTCTAAGTGTTGCTGTTGTTTTTTAATATTTATTTATTGCATTCAAGAATTTTGTTTTTGAAAATCGCCCCTACCTCCCAAGCGAGGTAGACCCTCCCTTATAAAGCCATTTTTCTTATAAATAATTTAAAAAAAAACAGCCAAAATTTCGATATTTTATTTTGTGTTGGCGTCGGTGTTCATCACATGGTGTATTGTATTCAACAGCAGTTTCGTGTTCAATTTCTATGCTGCCAACACCAAAAATATCAAATATAAATTCCATTTTTGTAGGGTTCTCTTTTTTTTGTCGAAGTGGTTAGTATATATTAGAATGCCATCATGCCGAAGGTCCGACAGTTTCGATCTTTGACTCCATCTAAGTTGTTCTCGGGGTACTGTCTCTTGTCAGGATTCGGCGGTAAATTGAAGGTTCCTTCCGTTCCCTCAAAATATCAAAGCACATACAGGGTTGATTGAATGTGTAATTCACTATGCTCTCTTGAAGTTGTTGTGACAACAATTTATTCGTTTTAAATTGAAAACAATTGTTTTTAATGGAATATAGTCTTAAGATCAAAAATTCTGAGTAAGGAGGAAACCTTCTTAGATGTTTAGGCTGTAGACAGAAATTATTTGTCCACTTCTTTTGTCTTCAATTTAAACATAACGTCATGTTTGATTGCTATTTCACATATCTTAGTCTACACAAATGCGTGTATCTACAACTTGCTCTTTTACACTCACAACCTTTAATTCGAGATAAAAATACATGTATGCCATATTTATATTTACCGAATTGTCAAAATTACAGATACCGTTGTTTGTAAACAAAAACTAAAAAAAAAAAACATGCCAAGTTTGTCCATTTAGACAAGCAGACATCCGAGACCAACTTTTTTCAACGTATACATTACATAATATCCTTGCCATCCAAATGTCATGTTTAATTGTTTGTTCCTTCTCGATTATTTCTATGAGATATCCTTGAAGTAGAAACCTACATATATTTAAAGCAAAACTCAAAGGTCGACATGTTTCTATAAATTTTGCTACAACTTGCCTGATTTGAAGATTTCTCAACTTAAAAAAAAAATCATTGAAAATATAGGTCAGAAAACGCCCTTTGTCTAAAAGTCCTCGAAGCACATCCATCTTTTATCTTAAGTAAGACTTTTATTTAAAATTAAAATAATAAAAACTTTGAGGTTAAATTTAAGAATAAAGGGCACTACGATGAAAGAAACTCAGAAAAATAAAATTTGTCATAACATCCTTCTCTATACCTACTATCTGTCTGTGTCAGGATATATTTACTTGGCATTGCTTGAATAGGACACAAAAATTCTGAGAAGAACATAATGAAATCACAGCTTTTTCAAGTAAGATACAAAAAAGTAAAACTATCTATACAAACCAAATGAAGAAAAAAAAAAAAAAAAAAAAAAAAAACATGAATGCTACATCAGCTCAGCTAGTGAACTTATTAAATGAAGGAGAAAATAATCATTAAGTTTTTATTCAGAGGCTAGTTTTGTAGTACAGAACCTTAACATGTGTATTCATTGAATATTGCACACGGGAAAAGTCATCAATGGATGCACACAGAAATTGTAATGAAATTATTCAATCAAACCCAAAAAAAAAAAAAAATGTATATGTTACAGAGTAGCGTCTGAGTTCACTATATGCTCAAATTTGGCATAAGATTTCATGGCAAAAGACTTAAACTGATGCTGACACCTGGAAAATTGAAAACCTATTGCAAGAAATCGATATTATTATCCACACCTTAAACGCACACACAAAAACGAACTGAAAAAGTTCACAGAAACTATACTTCCTGGATAGGTAATACTTCTCGAATGGATGAAAAATGACAGACGATTGTTCTTCAATAAATTTCAAGCTAGGAAAGAATGGAGGGAAGTTAACTGCTCTTCGGTCGGTATACCAATCATACAAAACAAAAAAGCAATAATTTCAACCTGTCTCAATAAACCTTTTTATTCATTGCGTATGCTTATGCTTCTGGTTCTCGGTAAAAATAATAGAGCAGGTACCTAACCTACGAGAATCTATATATATGAAAACAACGCACACCTGAAAACACAAGTGACACGTCCTTGTTTTACTCATTTTTGAGATACAAAAAGCATGGAAAAAGATACATAATGTACGAGTACGAGTATATCTACATTATTTCGTACACATAATATCTGATGATGATGAACTATCGCTTCATTACTTTCGAGACTTACATTTATAAAACATAATGAGGAGAGCTGCTGCTTTCAATTTAACTTCCAGATACGTTTCTCATTCCATCCAACAAATTTCCGTTTCAGACTATACGATACGAGAGTACGATGACTATGACAGAAATTTACCACCATCTGGTTTAGAATTCTCGATCTCACATCAAATGCAGAAAATTTAATGAGAAGCGGTACACAAGCACACATGTTGCCTTAGGCCAATGGCATGTAGGTTAGGCAGGCATACAAATAAAAGATAATAAAGTATCTTTTGAACCATTAACGAAACGGGAGTTGGAGGACGCGGAGGAGTCAAACCTCCCATTTTTTTTTCATTGTCTTATGCCATCTTAACAGCACGAGAATCAGGAGCCAAAGCACTCGTACAATTGCGTTTTTATCAACCACTACAACTACAACATACATATAGATACTAAACTATATGTTTCAAAAGAATATAAATTCGTATCTCTATATATGTAGGTGTATCTAAAAGTGTAGAAGTTCAGTTAAAGAGCGCAATGCATTTAGTTTTATTCAATTTAAAAAAGTTAATTAAGTTTGTTAAGAACTTCAAGAGCCGTGATCATCTACCTTGTAAAAATAGAAATATAAAACATAAAAAATTCACACATAAACGTTCCTACTACCTACTACAACATGTGAGCTGTGTTGCACTTAAATATGCACTGCACTGCACATGCACACGGATAATAAAACAAATTTTGTATCCCTTCCCTTTCCAGCCCGCCCGACTAACTGCGTGTGAAGAGAATACAAACTGTTGCATTTATGAACAAAGATAATAAACGGGACGAAGTTTATTGAAATAAATGACGACGTTACACTCTTGTAAGGATATAATTCAACAAAAAGTTAAACAAATAAAATGCACGAGTGGTTAGCATGGAAACGGCTCTAAGGCTGATGATTACTTAATGACTTGGCATTGGGAAAAAAGCCTTAAACAAAGTAGGCACGTTATCAGACTTTTAAAAGTGCGGTTTTCGTGGTGAAAGTGCTTTAGAATTCAGAAAATTTTTAAATCGAAAAATTCCAAAGAGGGCGCAGGCATTTGGGAATGTAATCACAGCTTTTAGCGAGTATTTTGTTGCATTTTTGTTTCCATTGACCTATACTGGTTTCATATTGATTAGAAATTTGAAAAGGTAATTTAAAATGAAATAAAATGCACGACTGGGTCGCACGAACTTGCTCTAATGAGTGACAGTGGTTTATGGGCTTGAGATTTTGATAAAAATAAAATTTTCAAAATTCTTAAATAAATACTTACACTAATTTGAGCTGAAAAAAAAGTACGCCATTTTATTTCTTGGATAAATTTGAATTTATGAGAATAAATTTAGAAAAATCTGTGGAGGGGTTTTTGAGAAAAAAAGTTTTTTTTGAAAAACTTTTTGAAACAAATTTTCAAAAAAAATTCAAAAACGCCAGTTCATAGGTATTCAGCAAATACATTTATTTAAAATTTTAAAAAAAAATTTAATAAACAGTTTTCAAAATATTAATTTTTTAAATTTTTTTTTAAAAAATGCTTTTAAAAATACAAAAAAATATTTTTCAAAAATATTGGTATGCAATACAAATTGAGCTACCTACAGCTATATGGGTGTGAAATTTCGAAAGAATCGGTTGAATCGTTTTCGAGATAGTCGAAAGCAAAAAAAACGGTCCTATGGAAAGTACCGTTCTTAGCCATTTTTTAAAACTTTTTTTTCAGCCATATGATTGGTCGTACCTAAAAAGCAACACTGATTTTTTTAATTAAAAATCGTTAGAGCCGTTTTTGAGAAAAACAAGCTTTAAAATAACGGTTGTATGGCAGGTACCGTTATTTTTTGAGCTAAAAAAAAAATTTCAATTTCCTCTCTGTACAATACCTAAAAAAGTCTATATACCAAGTTTGAAGCAATTCGGCCCACCCGTTTGGGCTGTAGTCTACATACAGACAGACAGACAGACAGACAGACAGACAGACAGACAGACAGACAGACAGACAGACAGACAGACATACAGACGGACAGAATTTTTAGACCATCTTTTTTCGTCTTCGCTATCATCGTAATGTCATGTTTGATTGTTATCTCAAAACTTTTTTTTTCGACGAATGCATAACTTGCCTTATAGTACCTATAATCGCAAGTAAAAAGGGAGCGGTATTTTTACTTGCGATTATAGGTACTATAAGGCAAGTTATGCATTCGTCGAAAAAAAAAGTTTTCAGATAACAATCAAACATGACATTACGATGATAGCGAAGACGAAATAAAATGCACGACTGGGTCCCACGAACTTGCTCTAATGTGTGACAGTGGTCTAGGGGCTTGAGATTTTGATAAAAATAAATTTTTCAAAATTCTTAAATAAATACTTAAACTAATTTGAGCTGAAAAAAGAGTACTGCATTTTATTTCTTGGATAAATTTGAATTTATGAGAATAAATTTTTAAAAATCTGTGGAGCCGTTTTTGAGAAAAAAAGTTTTTTTTGAAAAACTTTTTGAAAAAAAAATTCAAAAAAAATTCAAAAACGCCAGTTCCTAGGTATTCAGCAAATACATTTATTTATAATTTTTCGAAAAAAATTGAATGGGCAGTTTTCAAAATATATATTTTTTTAATTTTTTTCTTAAAAATGGTTTTAAAAATACAAAAAAATATTTTTTTGAAATATTGGTATGCAGTACAAATTCAGCTACCTACAACTATATATGTGTGAAATTTCGAAAGAATCGGTTAAGTCGTTTTCGAGATAGTCGAAAGCAAAAAAAACGGTCCTATGGAAAGTACCGTTCTTAGCCATTTTTTAAAACTTTTTTTTCAGCCATATGATTGGTCGTACCCAAAAAGTAACACTGATTTTTTTAAATCAAAATCGTTAGAGCCGTTTTTGAGAAAAATAAGCTTTAACATAACGGTTGTATGGCAGGTACCGTTATTTTTTGAGCTAAAAAAAAAATTTGAATTTCCCCTCTGTACAATACCCAAAAAAGTCCATATACCAAGTTTGAAGCAATTCGGCCCACCCGTTTGGGCTGTAGGTCTCTATACATACAGACAGACAGACAGACAGACAGACAGACAGACAGACAGACAGACAGACAGACAGACATACAGACGGACAGAATTTTAAGACCATCTTTTTTCGTCTTCGCTATCATCGTAATGTCATGTTTGATTGTTATCTCAAAATTTTTTTTTTCGACGAATGCATAACTTGCCTTATAGTACCTATAATCGCAAGTAAAAAGATGGTCTAAAAATTCTGTCCGTCTGTATGTCTGTCTGTCTGTCTGTCTGTCTGTCTGTATGTAGACCTACAGCCCAAACGGGTGGGCCGAATTGCTTCAAACTTGGTATATAGACTTTTTTAGGTATTGTACAGAAAGGAAATTGAAATTTTTTTCTTAGCTCAAAAAATAACGGTACCTGCCATACAACCGTTACGTTAAGGCTTATTTTTCTCAAAAACGGCTCTAACGATTTTTAATTAAAAAAATCAGTGTTGCTTTTTAGGTACGAGCAATCATATGGTTGAAAAAAAAGTTTTAAAAAATGGCTAAGAACGGTACTTTCCATAGGACCGTTTTTTTTGCTTTCGACTATCTCGAAAACGACTCAACGGATTCTTTCGAAATTTCACACACATATAGCTGTAGGTAGCTCAATTTGTATCGCATACCAATATTTTTGAAAAATATTTTTTTGTATTTTTAAAAGCATTTTTTAAAAAAAAATTTAAAAAATTAATATTTTGAAAACTGCTCAGTAATTTTTTTTCCAAAATTTTTAAATAAATGTATTTGCTGAATACCTTTTAACTGGCCTCTTTGAATTTTTTTCGAAATTTTTTTTCAAAAAGTTTTCCAAAAAAAACTTTTTTTCTCAAAAACCGCTCCACAGATTTTTATAAATTTATTCTCATAAATTCAAATTTATCCAAGAAATAAAATGGCTTACTTTTTTTTCAGCTCAAATTAGTTTAAGTATTTATTTAAGAATTTTGGAAATTTTATTTTTATCAAAATCTCAAGCCCCGAAACCACTGTCACTCATTAGAGCAAGTTCGTGCGACCCAGTCGTGCATTTTATTTCGTTATAGATTCTTTTCAATTTTTTTTTTTTAATTTCATGGAGTTGTTTTTTTTTTTTCTGGAGAATCAATTGAATGGAGGAGTGTTGCAAAAATAAAGTTAAAAATTTCAGGAAAAATTTGAAGAAAAAAAGTGCACGAGTGGGTCACACGAACTTGCTCTAAAGTGTTACAGTGGTCTTGGTTTTTTTTTTTCATCGAAATTCGACAAGTGGCTTACGAGAAAATCGGATTTCAAAAAAACGGTCCTATGGGCGGTCGTTGCCGTTATAAGACTTTTCCTGAAAAATCTATTCCAACCAAAACATAAAGTTTGCACAGAAAACACTATTCAGAAAGTTTTATCAAAATCGTAGGAGCGGCTTTTGAGATAAATGAATTTTTCATATAAAGAATCATATGGCAGGTATCGTTAGTTTTGGAGCTAGAATGCTTATTTCAAAAACCCCTCTGTAGGACGTCATAATCATACTATGTACCAAGTTTAAAGCAAATCGGTCTAGGAGTTCAGGCTGTAGGTTCCGATACAGACAGACAGCAGACAGACAAGACAGAATTGTCCGACCCACTATTTTCGGCGTCTCTATCATGGTAATGTCATGTTTGGTTGTCCAAAACAATTTTTTTATTTACGAATGCATAACTTGCCTTAAAGTACCTATAATCGCAAGTAAAAATGGTTCTACAAATTGGGCCTTTCTCGAATTTTGGTAAAACTTATTGAGGATTTAAGAAAATACTTACTTTGGCATACCCCTGACTAATGTTTACGCAAATACAAGCTACGTCCCTTAAAACTAATACCTTATACTTCGCTTGGTTCTAAATTTTTAGGTAAAATATAAGCCTTTGTAACCGCGCTTAAAGAAATTTGAAATTTTGTCTCAGTTTTGAGATATCCAGTTTCTAGCCTGTTCTATTTTACCTGCTAATCCCTTTTATACACTATTCCATAGAATGGGTATATTGTATTTGGTGTGGAGTTTGTAACATAGAGAAATAATACCGTTAGGTATAGAAAAGTAAATGTATTCTGACTCAGAATCAAAAGCCTAGCCGATTAAGCCATGTCCGTCCGTCCGTCCGTCCGTATGTATACTCTCTAGAGGTCCCAACTTTTGAGCTAGAAAGCTGAAATTTGATATATATATATATCTTTGGTTCAAGAGTAAGGCTAAGTTCTTGAACCGGTAAAATCCCCCAAAGAAACGCATACAATCGCCATTTTTGATGAACAACCTCAATTTGGTAAAATTAAATTATGTTTTTTGTACAGTTACGATAAAAGCATAACGCTAAAATTTTGCACACGTAAGCTTTAGGTAAACCTTCTTCCAATTAAATATAAATATTTCAGTTTGGGCGTGGCTTACGCCTATTTTTCATCCAAAACCATCAATATTGTTTTTATAAAATAACAATTGTTATATTAAAGCGAAAAACATTAAGTTTTGTGGGTATTACATGCACATAAACATCTTGTGTATGATATCAAAAAAAATTGATTTTGGGCGTGGCTGACGCCCACTTTTTACTAGAATCTATAAAAGATTTGTTTGCATATGAAAAGAAATTTTTGAATTTTGGGTGTGGCTTACGCCCACTTTTCATGAAAGTACGAAAAACGTAGTCTCAAAAATTTAAAGTACTTCCAATATTCTTTTGAAACCTTTTTCGTTCCGTTCGTTATTTGAGAAATATATCTCTACATTTTCTTGTGTAAATTTGTTCAATACGCCCACTTTTAAAGGCGTGATTTTGATAAAATACCTTTGTTCGGGTAAGATTGTTTTAAATACTACTCGATTCAGCTGTAGTTTTACACATATGCCTAAATACTGATCAAAGCTCAGTTATTGCTTCAAATTTTTAAGACACGCCCACTTTTAAGGTGCGTTTCCATCAAAAGTCGTATAATGCGTTAATTTTTTAACGTTTTTTAACTATATCGGTCGCAGTTTTGAAGTAAAAAGATGAACGCTTAGATTTATATTCCTTGGTTAAGTAGCAGAGTGTGGTTCAAGAATTGTTAAAAACACCCATAATCGCTCTTTCCATTCAAAATCTAATTTTTAAAAATTTAAGTTTTGTCTTGTTTTGTTCAAATCGAATAATAAAGAAGAATAAAATTGAATGTCACTGAGCTCATACCGATTGCCTTGGCAATAGAACGTTTTAACTGTGGGCGTGGCGCACTCCTTTTTTTATTGCGCCAGCACTAATTGAACATCACACCATACAAAATTAATGTTATTGAATTTTTTTCTGTCTGAAGAATTTTGTTTCTGAAACTGAAACATCGGCTGGCTGCGGGAGGCAGACGCATACACTACACATACAATAAAATAGGGAATAGGGTATGCAACAGTTAATTGAAAACGCACTGTAGCTCTTACTTGTGTTTTTGTATTGGCTTTGGAGTCACTTTACTCAGAAAAATGCTTAACATAATTAACATAATTTTTTTTTTGAATGAATGTAACAATAATAAAAGTAATAATAATTGTATGATACTTACTGGGTCGAACTAACTTGTCCTATTGTGTGACGTTGGTCTTCGATCTGGAGATTTTCTTTTATTTCTTGGATTGATTACAATTTATGAAAATCAAATTATCAAAACAATGACAAAATAGTCCCAAACTATTCTATGCAAATTAGGAAACACCCTGTATAAATTTTACACTCTATAAATGTGGGCCATTTTAAATTAAAATCTTAAACAATATATACGATGGTATATTTCTTACGGAAAAAACCCGCTTTTCTCAATAAAATGTTGACAATCTAATTGTGATGGCTTCGTGGAAACAACTTGACACAACATCCCTTATTGCATCCAGACTAAAAAATGAGTCTACTTAATTATACTAAATTTAAAAAAGTTAAAATCTGAAATTCGTAATAAAACCCTGCTTATAAAAATTGTATGCCATATTTTGGTTTTATTCACAAAGATAACTCAATCAATTAATATTAAAAAAAAAAGAAGAAAAACAAAGTAAAACAACCCCAAATTAATACTAAATCATACACCCACGTTAGAGCCTTTGTATATATACCTACCTTTTAGCAAACTTCAGGCGAGGAAGTGTCAGAAACAAATAGGTGCCATTATACAAAGACGTAAACGGTTTACACGTTCCAAAGAAATAAAAGTCACTTTTTTTGTGTGAGTGATGAGTGAGTGAACAGGATTGCCACAAACCCAAACCCACAATGTTACAATAACAGTAAAAAATAAAATGCACTACTGGGTCGCACGAACTTGCTCTAATGAGTGACAGTGATTTAGGAGCTTGAGATTTTGATAAAAATAAAATTTTCAAAATTCTTAAATAAATACTTCAACTAATTTGAGCTGAAAAAAAAGTACGCCATTTTATTTCTTGGATAAATTTGAATTTATGAGAATAAATTTATAAAAATCTGTGGAGCCGTTTTTGAGAAAAAAAGTTTTTTTTGAAAAACTTTTTGAAAAAAATTTTCAAAAAAAATTCGAAAACGCCATTTCATAGGTATTCAGCAAATACATTTATTTAAAATTTTGACAAAAAAAATTGATAAGCAGTTCTCGAAATATTAATTTTAATTTTTTTTTTAAAAAATGATTTTAAAAATACAAAAAAATATTTTTCAAAAATATTGGTATGCAATACAAATTGAGCTACCTACAGCTATATGTGTGTGAAATTTCGAAAGAATCGGTTGAGTCGTTTTCGAGATAGTCGAAAGCAAAAAAAACCGTTCTATGGAAAATACCGTTCTTAGCCATTTTTTAAAAAATTTTTTTCAGTCATATGATTGGTCGTACCTAAAAAGCAACACTGATTTTTTTAAATCGAAATCGTTAGAGCCGTTTTTGAGAAAAATAAGCTTTAAAATAACGGTTGTATGGCAGGTACCGTTATTTTTTGAGCTAAAAAAAAATTTCAATTTCCTCTCTGTACAATACCTAAAAAAGTCTTTATACCAAGTTTGAAGCAATTCGGCCCACCCGTTTGGGCTGTAGGTGTCTATACATACAGACAGACAGACAGACAGACAGACATACAGACGGACAGAATTTTTAGACCATCTTTTTTAGTCTTCGCTATCATCGTAATGTCATGTTTGATTGTTATCTCAAAACTTTTTTTTTCGACGAATGCATAACTTGCCTTATAGTACCTATAATCGCAAGTAAAAAAGGGAGAAAAAAAATAACTCACATTTTGTTAAGCATGGAACACATTATAAAACAAGATTGACAGACAAGATTGCTGTCGGATTTGATTGAAAGGTTTCATGTGCACCTCACTATTAGTTGAGTTTGTCGACAGTCACAAAATTTATTTTCTTTTAAATGTACATACTTTTTGTGTGTGTGTTTCGTTATCCGTTATCCTTACACTTGTACTGCTTTTTGAATTAACAAAAGCAACAAAAAATGTGGGTACGAACATTATAATAAAAACCACGAAAGGAGTACCCACATGCCACATGAATTACAAAGGAGGAACCGGATGTTATACTTTTTGTATGTATAATTAAAATTTAAGAAATTAATGGCCACTATACCTCTCTTTTACTCGGACTACAGTTTGACGTTATCAAAAGAACCACCAAAATCCGCCGACATTGATTTGACAATACTCTTCTTGTTTGATAAGCCTCCCACGATAGGTTAGGGAATATTAGAAAGGAGTGAGTAAGGGGAAATTGGTGGACTGTTAGTGTAAGCAATGGGTATGTGGTGGCCCCCTTAGAGCAAACCTAGTTCCAAATGAATTTGTGGATACTCCTTTGTGACGCCAAGCTCATTGAAGAAGCATTCGCCAAAGACCCTTCCTGGTCCATGCCAAGCTGAAAAACTTACAAAGAAAGAGTTGTAATGATGCCCATCCTTCTCTTGATGTTAATACTCACTGAATTGTGACCCGTTAGGACTGCAACCAACAGCGACAGGTTTTTGACTTTTTAGGTTGAGCATGTGAGTGTTTTTTTAGTTTCTTTGAAACGTCTTGTCATTCATGGTTCGCTGTCAGTAGCTTGGACAGAACGTCACTATGGTCAAATATAATTTTGAAGGAGTTAAGGACTTTTTCTGTTTGGTTTCCACTATAACCTCTCAGAATAGCTGTTTCTTAGGGCTTAAAAGATATCTTAGTAGCAAAGCCTATCTCAAAGGAACAAGGCGACGCTATACAAGACCCTTATCATCCCAGTCCTGCAGTATGGGGTAGAAGCGTTGACCCTTTTGCTTTGAGGGAAAGATTCTTCGGGTAATATTCGGTGCTGTATGTATGAGATGAGTATGGAAGAAGCTTAAAATACACCTTAGATGACTGGAGCATGTCAAGCATATGAACGAATACGCGCTATCATCCCAACGAAACTTCAATTCCAACCCTGAGGTCCAACGCAATACTGGAAGACACCATCTAAGATGGCGCGATCAAAGAAGAGGACGACCTCTACCATAACTTGGTATGAACAAATGGAAGCGGGATAACAAAAATTGTGAATCGAGGTATGTGCTAGTTAGTCCTCATGTTAAAGAAAATATACAAATGTATTTTTTCTTTTGATTTCTATGTTTTTTGGTTCGCTGAATCCAAATCTGAAGAAATTCAACAAAATTTTCTGGTGCGTTTTGAGATATCCGCGAAAAACCTCGGAGGCGCGGACACAAAAAATATAGAGATAAAAAAAAATCCATTTGTAGGGTAAGTGTCGCAAATATGGCTCAGGTTGGTAATATGGTCCACTGCAGTATTTTATATATAAAATATACTAGGCATTGAACTAACCATTCAAATCAAACACATTCAAACCGGCATCATTGTGTTTTGGAGACAGTAGTTGCGAATAGTTTTGGGAGTTGGGAGTGCAGTGCATTGTGTTAATTTTATTCTTGTTCTTTTTAATTTTTGGGTGAGTTTTCTTAAGGATTTTCGTATCAAAATTTTTTGACATTAAATAAGTTTTTTCGTTATGTACAAAGTGTTATACGTTATCAAATGTGAAAGTGTGTTAAAAATTAAAAAAAGTGAAATTGTCATAGTGTCGATGATTTGGCTAGTTCTAGGTTTTGTTATAAACCAGTGGGCCATATTTGAAACTGGATTTTTTGTTTTTGTTTGTTTGCTTAGGTTTAGGAATTACATCATGGCTGGCAATGGAAAGCATTATTTTATATGTGAATTCTGCATGCCTTACCATCACAAAATATTTAAAAAACATTGTTTCATGTACCACAATGGTCTATAATTGAAAAGAAGTGGTCCATATTACCAGTAGTCTTTTTTTCTACCTAAGTGTGAAATGAAGTTCCTTTAAGTTTTTTGTTAAATTTCTTTCCAATAGTATAATTTTTAATAAAAAAAAAAAAAAAAAAAAACAAAAACAAATTAAACTACCTATAGTAAAACAATTATATAAAGATTGTGTATCGTATTAAGCTATAAAAATAATAAAATTCTTGATAAAACAAAAGTCACATTTCAATGAATTTGATATCTGTCAAATTGCAGAGTTGAAAAAAAGTCTGGATTCTTTTTAATTGGTGATGGTAAAGGCGCTGAAATCTTTTAAACGCCCGTATAACGAAGTTATTTTAAAATAGTTTTTGTTGGTTTTTTATAATTTTAACTAGTGAATATTTTATCAAAATGTTCCTTAGGCTGTTTGTCATTTTGTCAACCATGTAAGTTTTGTCTTTCCTGTCGGTATTGCATCTTCGTCCAGACTCGTTAATGTGAAGTTTATGTCGAGTTTATGAGTAAAATAAAGGAGCTCAAGTAACTGCATTACAAATTTTCAAGATTTCCAAAAGCTGAGTGGAAAAGGAGATGGAAATTCTAAAATTTGAGGAAGTTACAACTCTTGGTCTGTTATGTGTTCTCCTCAAATTTGCACATAAAACCTCTGAACATTTTGGCATAGTATCAAAAAAGATACAATCCTGCAAAATATCAACGCACACACAGGAATGGTTGAGAGTGTAAGTCACAGGCCCCGGCCCCGCTTGGAGCTGTTGTGCCAACAATTTATTTTTATTTATTTATTTATTTATATCAAAAATGATAGTAGAAATATTTTTAAAAACCAGATACTTTTATATAGCTTCATGCTTCAACAAGCAATGACAAATTATTTACAAGGACAAAACTGACAGTACATTTCAGGGAATCGTAGCCACCCAAGTAACAATTCCAGTTCGTTCTTAGCTCTATCAGCGCTTAAAAAGCTACATTATTTGGCTATATTAAATTCACTTAGCCTTATAAGCGCCAATAAAGCTGTAGTTAGCCTTATTTAGAGCATTTTTTTCGACTTTGGGAGCTAATATGAGCTCCATTTTAGTTCTTGCCTAGCGGTTGTAGTGGGCAATAGCATTAGTGTAAGTGCTGTTGTCACTTTACTGCTAATTAAAAGCTTCTTTTTCAGTAAAAGAAAGCACGATTTGGGCTCCAAACATGATGCATGAACGCCTGCATATTCTACAATAGAAACAAAATGACATTTACATTTTTATTTAGAGCACTTTTAGCTCTATTAAACATTATCAAAAGCCAATTATAAGGCTTTTCGCTGAGAAGTCGAAATATAAAAACGATTTGCTTAAGTGTTAGTAACATATTATAGATATAATACGTATTTGTAAAAAAAAAGTCTGTCAATATTGTATTTGAACGAGATTTTATTTGTGTTTGTAATTTTATGTTCGCATACCATCAATAATTATTATTGGCAAGAACAAAAAAAAAAAAACCATGCCTGCAGTAATATCTAAAAGAATATGATAACAATTTTGATATTAATAAAAATAAATAACCACGATCAACTTCTAGTGGATTCTTAGTGCGATTTAAAATTTTTCACAAATGTTAACACGTTACCTGGAAAAACTACAATGCGCCAGCAAAATAATCAATATTAAGTTATCAAATAGCATAATTTTTTAGTTTTATTTATTTAAAAAACAAATTTTTTTAACAAATCACGTCGAAAAGACTAAAATAAATGTTTTACTCAGTGTCAAGAACGTTTAGTAAAGTTTTATTTTGAAGATAGAGATTTTCAGCAAATAATTTGTATAAATATTTCTTATTTGCATTGTTTTTTCTTTTTAATAGTCACCATTTTTGAAGCAAATTTTTCATACTCTATCGAGCCCTTATATTGGCGTGAGACCCAAGTATTGTTGCACTAGAGCTAAGAGAACCTATATTTAAATGTCAAGTCGATATGACAGATTTAAAAAATACAGGGTGTCCTATACTGTAAACAAAGCGTTTGAATTATTAATATTTACTTCATTTAAGTTTTGCGTTTGTAAAATATTTTGCGTACAAATATGAAGACATACTTTTCTGGAAACGGATATGGATATGTAATAAAATGGGATGCATATATGCTTATAAGTTATAACATTGTGGTCAAATTGTTAATTTGTTAATTTTTCTAGCGGTGTTAAAATTTCTTTTCATATACCTACAGTTTGTCCATACATTTTGAGCGAAAACACGTATATAACCTGAGTACGCCTAGACTGCGAAGGATTACTAATAAAGTATAGTAGGTACTATAGGGGTAATTCCTGTCACTTCTTTTCAAATTCTTCACTTTGAGCCTAGTCTCGTGGAACTTAATAAAAATATTTTTTAATCTTTCTATTCATTACTGACAAGTACAAAACTAAGAAGGACATTAACAGTCAAAAAGTGACATGAATGAATATGAAGTCCAATTTTTTTTTTTTTTTTGAACGTTTGGGTACAATAAGTGCTTCTTTACTAATTTACCGTTGTGGGTTCGAGCCCCAGCTTGGGCGGCAATTTTACAATATTCCCTTAGCTTCAACTGGACCCCACCCGTTGGATTTTCGTGAGATAAATACCACCTAGTTCTCAATCTGTTGTACCAACAAAAATTATTTCCTATCTTTCTATTCCTTCTCATTTGCATTCAAAAGACCTTAAGTCTTACAGGCATATAGTTAAAATAATTATTATTATAGGGAAATTCAAATATCTTATTAATTAGTTTAAAAAAAAAAGATTTTAATCCTTAAAATGTTGAGGTTTTAACTTTAATATCTTAGAAAAGTTTTGGTAGTGTTAAGTGCAAAAAAAAAAATGTTACTTGTCATTTTTATAATTTTTCATATGACACCCTGTTTACCTACACAAATTATCTGGTGACAAAATATCTTCAAATGTACTTATCTCAACGAACTCTTTTGGAGCGCGTATGAAGCTCATAACACAAACACAAGAAAACAGTATGTATGCCACATTCTTTAAAAGGCTGATGTTTTTACTAAGTTTTAAACAAGCTCTAATTAGGGATTCGATTGTGCCAGTTGATTTGAATAAAAAAAACAGACACTTATCGAACTTTTTAAGAACTAGTAAATGTATAATAGTGCTTTAAATCAGCTCTATAATAGGTGAACTCTTTACGCACAGCAATCAGACGAAAATTAAATTATTTATGTATTTTATTTTTTTCATAAAAATTTCAAAACACTTCAGTAAAAATTTCAAACATTTATTAACAAAATTTCATAATTTTTAACATATTCAATATTCAGTTTACAGTTTATTTTCTTAAAAGAGCCATTAAAACTTATTCTATCTTGGTCTGTGAAAGTGCCGCAGGTTTACTAACTTCTTCCATACTGATTGATTTTGTTTTCAGTTTTATTTGTCTACAGTCTAGCTATTCCCCGCAAACACTTTCCCAATATGTTATATTGTTTGTGAGTCTTTTTTTTATGAACAAGGCGTATTTTAACAAATAAAAAAAAAACACAACAAAGTTGGTAAACGAAGCGACTCATTCGTTTGGCAAACATTTTCATACTACAAGTGAACAACTATAATCTCTCTCTCTCTCTCTTCCTCTATTATGGCGGTAGCACAAAAGTGCTCTATTTAAAATTTAGAACAGTTTTATAATAGCAATACATTTTTGTATTGAGATTGTGATTGTCTTAACCACAAACAGATCTATTTAAGCTCTAAAGTGACTCTTCGTACTTCTAAAAAGCTTATCTAAAGCACAAGAAGACAATACCGGCTGAGCTCTAATACAGCCATTATAAACGAAGTTAAAGAGTATTTTTATAAAGCTAAAGGCTTTTTAAAGTAATAGAGCTAAGAATTGTTCTTAAACTGCAATATAGAGACAGATTTAAAACAAAAAACCCCAGAGCTGCAAATATCTTTGAAATGGAGCATGAGCTTGGCATCTTCCACTTTAAGAGCTGTTTAGGAACATTTTAATTACTAGCAGCTCCAACCATGTTACTTGGGCAGTATGTTATGATATATCAATTTGGACGACAGCAGAAAGCACTATTTATATTTAAAAAAAAAGAGTTGAGCAAAAAGATTGTCATTAACATAAAATAAAAAAAAAAAAAAAAAAAAAAAAAAAAAAACTCTGCTTGACTAAATTCTTAATTTTTTTCGGTATCATGTGAGTTTTACTGGCAGGAGAAATCAAAATCTTAGAAATATTAATTATTTTCATTACACGCCTAATAACATTTTAGTTGGCGCCCCAAAAGAGTTTTATCCTACTGCACTCCATCCCTGTTTCAATGCATTTGTGTTTGTGGCAACTCACAGTTGGAAATTCATTGACGGGTAAACAATTTGTATGGGTTGGTTCCTTCAATTTAGTGTTGTGCAAAAATATGGCACGCTACTGATTTAAAAAAAGCTTCCCCATATAAGACGTGTACTGTCTATTTATGAGTTTAGTTAGAAAAGTAGGTGCCGTGAAATAAGGCCAAATGGAGAGATTTATTGGGGCGCTGTAGTTGGGGATAGTTTTTCGTATTCCATTTTTTTGTCTCCGACCATTGCAACTGCAGTTCAAAGCCTACCCAAATCATCAGGCCAAAATTATCTTTTGGATGGCACTTTCAATGTGGTTATATCTTGCGGCTGTAAACAGCTATTAATTGTATACTTTGCTGTTTGCTCATAATAACCACTTAAGTCAACATTTCCATACGGAAAAATTATGATACAAAAATTTAAACATACCTACACTCGTCTATTTAGCTTCTTAACTGAAAAAATGGTTACGTGCAGCGCGGTGAGGGCTGTCGGCGACGGTGGCCGTTGGTGCGGGCGATACGGGTGGACGGTGAAGCGGGCGAAACTCTGCAAACAATTTAAAAATCGCGCGTAGTGGTTAGTGTGTCGGACTGCTACGTCAAAGGTTCTGGGTTCGATCCCCGACGTTGCCACCTAAGTTCTTTTCTGGAGTACTGCCTCTTGCGAGGAAGTGACAAATCCTCCAAGAGTAATTAATGTCATGAAAAGTGCTTCTCTGATAGCCGTTCGGATCCGGCGGTAAATTGTAGGTCCCTTCCATTCCTGCAGAATATCAACGCACACAGAGGAGTAATTGAGAGTGTAAGTCACAGGCCCCGGTTTCGCTTGGAGCTGTTGTGCCAACAATTTATTTATTGACGTGATAACGTCTAATAAATCGGTTTGGAATATATGGGCAGCACGCACGAAAAATTGTCACAGTCACAGTCACAGTCACACTGACGTTACCTAGCTGCTTTGATAGCTTAGAAAGTCCTCAAAAGGGGTGGAGGGTGTTGGGTCGTTATGGTTGGTTGTGGTGGGAGTGTGTGTGGGGCAGGCGGGGGGAAGGGGTAGTGCCGGGAAGAGGAAAAATTGTCAAAAATGGTGGGTGGTTGATTGGCTGTTGTAGGTGAGGTGGGCGGTTGGCGGTGGTGGTGAAGGGGGGAGGAGGGAGGGTGAATAATTGTCAAAAATTTTGGGTGGTTGGTTAGTGGCTGTAGGTGGGATGGGTGGTTGGTGTTGGAAGATTTTTTAGGGGGGGGGGGTTGAGGCAAATTTTTCAAAAATGGTGGGTGTTTGGTTGGTGGTTGTATTTGGGGTGGGTGGTAAGGCAAAAATTGTCAAAAATAATTTGTGGTTGGTTGGTGGTTTTAGGTGGGGTGGGTGGTTTTTGATGGTAAGTAAGGTGGGATCTATTGTGAGAAGGAGTGAGGATAAAACTGTTTAAACGGTGGGTCGTTGGTTGGTGTTTATGGGTTTGGTGGGTGGGTGGCGGTGGTTGTGTGAATGGGGTGATGTGGTGTGGGGGAGGAAAAAAAAAGTTAAAAATGGTGGGTGAGTAACAGGTTATTGTAGGTTGGGTGGGTGGTTGGATTGCCGGGAATTTGTTTTGGTGGTGGTAAGGAAGGGGTATTTATTGTGTGGGTGCGGGAGGTAAAAATTGTCAAAAACGATGGACTGTTGGTTAGTTGTTGTATGTGGGGGTCGGAGGTTGATGTTTGGGGGGAAGGTGTGAGAAAAAAAAATCAAAAATGGTGGGTGCTTGTGGGTGGGGTGGGTGGTTGGTGGTTGGAGAGATACTATCTACACATGAACTATTTTGTTAACTGGTTATCACGTAAAATTATCGTCCGTAAACCGACTTTACAGACAACCATTATTTTTAGTTAGAAAAGTGCCGCACTTCTTTTTTCAGAACACGTATTCCTCCTATTCTTCTTCATTGATTGCCTCTTATGACGAAGTCACAAATCCTCCAAGATCCAGCCGTAAATTGAAGGTCTTTAACATCCCGGAAGATTACTAAAATCACACACAGAAATGGAGAGTTAAAGTCACTAGACCTTGGCTGCCCATGTTACTGTTCGTGCCACAATATTAATTTAGTTAAAAAAAAAAATGCAACTATCGTACCACAAAATTACGACACCATGTTTTAGGATCTATTACAAATACTCATAGTTTCCAAGTCTAAGCCATTTATGGGGTTTTTAATAAAACCATAAAAAACATATTTTTACTATTTGCATATTTATCCGAAATAGAATAGAAAAAGTTGCTTAGAATACTCTCAATATATCACGCACGAAGTAGAATCAAAACCGTTAGAGCCGTTTTCGAGGCATTTCGGTCAAAGAAAAAATGTTGGCTTGGCCTGTTAAATGTGAGCTACACAAGTTTTAAAAGAAACTTTTTTTTTTTGCGAAATTTTAGCGACATAAATAAAGGTCTTGGCACAACTGTCATGTCGTGGGTCATTTTGAAAACAAGGAACCTTATTCAACCCAATCTCGCTATGAAAATGTAGGCAGTTTTTTGGTAATAGCATTTAAATATTTGTTAAACGATCAAAAAAAAAAAAACTAAAATTTTTATTCGAACCAGCCTCAAGCTCGGACATGCAAAGTTTTTCAAATAAAATCGAACATAAAGTGATTGTGCACGACTAAATAAGTCTAATGATTGGGTTGGTCTTCCCAATTTTTGCAATTTTTTTTTTGCTTCAAGAGTTCGCTGAGTTTGACCAATTCTCCAAAGTCATCTGATTTGATTGTGCTTAGTTTGACGTGATCTTTTCAAAGTTAAAGGAGTTTAGTATGTTCACCTTTAACCACAACAACCCTTAAACAATATTTTTCTTACAATATAAATCATCTTGCATAGCATACCTGGTGAAACGCCTTGTAATATATCTAAAGTGTTAACAGCTACAAAGTCAGGACTTTCTGGCCGGGCACACTCTTTAATATGCTCTGCGAGCGAACTGCTCGTTGTATGATGTTGCGGTGGCGGCGGCGGGTGGTGTATTTGGTGATATTGATGTGCACGTCCCTTGGCTGCAGATGGCGTGTATGCATTATACAATTCCCAAGTTGTGACTTCATGTGGCCTTCGCTGCCACGAAGATGTTTCGTTTTCGGGGTCGTTTTTACAGCCACCATCTCCTGAATGGTTGCCCCCTCCACCTCCTCCAGTGACTCCCAAAAGTATATTACAGCAACGTGATTTTGTGTCACTGTCGTTACTACAGCTGGAACTTTTATTGTGCACATCATCGCCTCCGTTTCCATTACTTGGGATTTGTTTTGAGTTATTTTTCAACGAATGATATTGTTCCACTTCATGCAACTTAGTCTTTTTATCATTATATCCTCCGAGGGATAGACATCCACTTTCACCCGGCCTTGCCACCACCATGCCAAGGAATGTTTCAACGGTTTTAGCTGGACGCAATCCGGCAACCATCTGGCATCTTGGTGCAGTTGAAATTGTTGTTAGTGGAAGTTGTGTCACCAATCCATCGGGGGGTGATTGTTGCAGTGATGCACCAGATTCATTGTCTTTTTCTTTCTCGTAATTAGTATAAACTGGGAAAGAAAAATTGAAGTTTCTTTTTTTGTGAGCTCGGGAAAAGACCCAGTGTCAGAGGGAAACTTACAACTTAGTGGACTTTTTATTGAGCCCGAACAGTAGGTGTCTTGAAGACTTGTCTTGGCGTTGTTTTTGCAAAGCGGGCTAGGTGCTGATCGAAGGCTTTGTTCGGCTTTTATAACAAAGCAGAAAAGAACCGACAATCCCTGAAAAAGAAAAATATTGAAATTATTTAAGCAAATTTTTTAAGTGACTAAAGAAAAATAGAAAAAACAAAAAGGATTCATGGACAAATATTTTCACTGGAATTTTCAATTCAATGAATGTCGGAAAAATTCAAGCTCCTTGTGAACTGAATGATTTCAATTCGTTTTTTTTTTTTTTGAAGATAGCAGGAAACAAAGGGATAAAAAAGATAATCGAGCTAAAGCAATATGTTTGATGCATGGTGCACCCCAATTTTCGTATTAAAAAAGCCACAAAACATCCCCCTTTTTTACCCGCCACTCTATTTTGTCTTTCTCTTCCTCCGTCCACATTTTTTCATTCATTCATCAGCCACAAAAGTGGGAAGCTCTATGTTTGAATAAGTTGAACATTTCGTTTAATTTATTTAAGATACCATGACAGCTATTAATGGGGGATTTCTAGCATTTGGCTTTTATTCATTGGCAAGAGTTCCCGAAGGTCGCATTTTGAATGCCATAATATTTTCTCTATACAATACAAAAAAAAAGGAAAAAAAAACTTTATAAATAATAATGGGAGGTATTGTTCGTTGTGCTGAGGACTGAAAATGCATTTTTCTCCAAAAACATGGCAAGTTTTCATTTGAATTCAGAATTCTACCTTTGACTTTTATTGTTTATATTTTATAATAATTTTTTGATGATATTTATCAGAGTTTTTTTTATAGATTAAGCTAATTTTCCTCTTTTAAAAATTGTTTTGATTTTGAATTCAGAATATAAGATTCCTTGGATCTCTTATTTTCAATGTGCAAACGCGAATATGGCGCCCGTGGCGTTTAGTGGCTAGTGGGGGGGCTTATACCCTATTCCATAGAATGGGTATATTGTATTTGGTGTGGAGTTTATAGAAAAGAGAAATAATACCTTAAGGTGTAAAGTATATTATAGAATAATGTATACAGGGTGGGCCATCTAGTAGTTTCTTTTAAAATCACAGGTTGTGTGGACACTGACAGCTGTTTCCCGCTTGAAATCTAGACATAAATTCCTCCGAAAAATCGCTTTACGCTTGAAGAACGTTGGAAAATATTGAAAAGTCATGAACGCTGAGTAGCCCGAAATGCGCTTGCTTTAGACAAATTAAGGCAAAAAATTGGTGAGACTGCTATGCTAAAGTGCAGAACACCCATGATCTCCGTTCCGTTGTCGTACGGTCCGCACAGACGATAATGTGGTTGCTGAAGTCGAAAATGTGAGACTCGATTCACGAACATCAACTCGCCATTGATCTCAACAGCTGAATATTTCGGGTCTGGTTCAAAATCCCGAAAACCAAAATCCCGAAAGTTCAAAATCCCGAAAAATCAAAATCCCGAAAAATCAAAATCCCGAAAAATCAAAATCCCGAAAAATCAAAATCCCGTAAAATCAAAATCCCGAAAAAATCCCGAAAAAAATCCCGAATAGCAATCAATACTGAAAAATCGGATTAGTGATGCAGGCAGGCGCCTGTGTCAACAGTTTTCATAATCAGCAGTACTTGGGTGGCCCGCTTAGCGGGTTCTTCGGATTTTAACTCCCTTTTTCGGGGACACACCCGCTCACGCAGCTTCGCTGCTCCGCTAAGGGTATGTAAATTTGTCAGGCAGGCGCCTGTGTCTGTAACATTTGTAATTAATTTGACCTGGGTGGCCCGCTTCGCGGGATCTTTTGATTTTCTCCTCCTTTTTCGGGGGCACACCGCGCTCACGCAGCTTCGCTGCTCCGCTAAGGGTATGTAAATTTGTCAGGCAGGCGCCTGTGTCTGTAACATTTGTAATTAATTTGACCTGGGTGGCCCGCTTCGCGGGATCTTTTGATTTTCTCCTCCTTTTTCGGGGGCACACTGCGCTCATGCAGCTTCGCTGCTCCGCTAAGGGTATATGTAAATTTGTCAGGCAGGCGCCTGTGTCTGTAACATTTGTAATTAATAAGCTTTTTATCATTCGGGATTTTGAACATTCGGGATTCTGATTTTTCGGGATTTTGATTTTTCGAGATTTTGATTTTTCGGGATTTTGATTTTTCGGGATTTTGATTTTTCGGGATTTTGATTTTTCAGGATTTTGAACTTTCGGGAATTTGATTTTCGGGATTTTGAACGGATCCCGAATATTTCACATAGCCTGAGGAGAATTCTGCAAAAAGATCCTTGGATGTATTGACTCAGCAATTAAACGCCCATGACCATCCCCTTTGGTATCGCTTTGCAGTTTGGGCCTTAGAGCAGCTTGAATTGGACAACGATTTTTGGCAAAAAATCATTTTTTCTAACAAGGCGCATTTTCATGGCGATGTCAATTGGCCCCCTCGGAGCTGCGATTTAAACCTATTAGACTTATTTTTGTGGGGAACTGTGAAAACCCATGTTATGGCAACGATGCTGAAACCATCAAACAAGGTTTGCCGAGGTAGTCACTTGAACGACATTGTATTCCAAAACTAATGGTGAATGTTTGTTCTTATTTATTGAGGGGATGAATTGCTTCAAACTTGGTATTGTGTATTGTACACAGGGGAAATTAGCTAAAAAAAACAGTACCTGCCATATAACCGTTACGTTAAAGCTTATTTTTCTCGAAAACGTCTCTAACGATTTTGATTTAAAAAAACCAATGTAGCCTTTTAGGTATGACCAATTATATGGCTGAAAGAAATTTTTAAAAAATGTCTAAAAATGGTATACTTTCCATAGGACCGTTTTTTTTGCTTTCGACGATCTCGAAAACGGCTCAACCGAAACTTTTGAAATTTCACACACATAAAAGTGCAGATAGCTCAATTTATACTTCATACGAGTACATATTTAAAAAAATATATGTTTGTATTTTTAAAAGCATTTTTTTTAAAAAATTGAAAAAGTATGTATTTTGAAAACTGCCTATTAAATTTTTTTCAAAATTATAAATGAATATATTTGCTGAATACATATGAACTGGCGTTTTAGATTTTTTTTTTGAAAAATTTTTTTAAAAAGTTTTTTTTTTTTTCAAAAACCGACCCACAGATTTTTATAAATTTATTCTCATAAATTCGAATTTATTCAAGAAATAAAATGGCGTACTTTTTTTCAACTCAAATTAGTTTAAGTATTTATTTATGAATTTTGAAAAATTTATTTTAATCAAAATCTCAAGCCCCAAGACCACTGTCACACATAAGAGCAAGTTCGTGCGACTCAGTTGTGGATTTAATTTTTTGCAGTGCTTAAGAATGCTCATGCAAGATTTAGAAAAATTTGTCTGTTAACAAGAAAAAAAAGTGAATTTGGGCATGGCTGAAGCCCACTTTTCGTACACTGTGGACTCCAAAACGAATGGACCGATTTTGATGAAATTATAAAGCAATCTTAAGATTTACCCAGCGAGTGATCCTGTGAAGTTTAGAAGCTAAAAAATGTCTTACAATCAACTAATGAATGCTGTTTTTTAAACAAAGTCGAAGCACACGTCCACTTTTAAGGGACATTTTGTCAAAGGTCAACTAACTATCGGATGCATTTCAAAAACAAGAAAATTGAAAATGTGTTTATTTAATCTGGTGATCCCGTAGCAGAGTGCGTCTAAAAATTGCTAAAACACACACAGAAACCCGTCACGCTCGCCATTCTTATTCAAAATCAAATATTTCAAAATTAAAATATTTTTTTTAGTAAGCAAGTATGTATGTTAAAATTTTGTCACTCAGTCCATAGAAACGGTTTTGTCTAGGCAATACGAATTTTTAACTTTGGGCGTCAAAAACGCCTTTGTTTTTACTGTGCCAATAGTACTAGATCAACAGATACAAACAATTAATGTTATTATATGTTCTCGATTCTGTTTAAGAAGAATTTTATTGCTGGGATTGGCGGACGCATCCTTGGCAAATGAATAGAAAAAAAAAACTTGTCAAAAATTAAAGTCACAAAGAATAAATTTTAAAAAATTTGTTTTTTTTTTTAATTTCTGAGAACGATGGAAACTGCAATGGTTTATAGCTTAATACAGGGTCATTCATTTCGTGGTTTCAAGTTGAAAGCGCTGGCATTTGACACCTGTCAAGCTCAGCTGTCATCTGAAGTGTTAAATGTTTGCCATTTACGATAGTGGATTGCTTAACAATATAAAACAAGATGGGGCAACAAGCCACACAACATGGCCAACTATGGTTTTATTGTGTGAGAAGTTTACCGGTTGAGTAACTTCACGTTGTTGTGGCGAAGTCAATTGGCAACCAAGATCAAGCGATTTGACACTGTTAGATTTTTTTCTGTGAGGTTACGCTAAAGACCGTGTTAACAAATACATAATCCTCGAATCCTAGACGCATTAAAAACCTTGTGTTGGGTGCTTATGTTATGGCCGAGATACCGCCTAAAATATGCGAAAAAGTGGTCAAATTCAAATTACCTCAAAAAATGAAATTTGAATGATATTGTTTTTTAAACTTAATGGCGAAGTCCAAACTTTATAATAACTTAAAATTTTCATCGAAATCTGTATCGTTGTGTGTGTGTTTTAATAAGCTTTGCTTTCGAAACCGAAAAATGAATGACCCTTGTTCTGGCGCAATTTATTTTTGCTTTTAAAAATAGGAATCGCCGCCGTAGTAAAAAAAACTAGAGAAATAGAAATCAAAAGACCGACCATTTTGTTTGGGAAAACCGACTTGGGAAAAAAAATAATTTATTACTAGCTTTTTCGCTTGTTCAGACATGACTAAAACATAAAATACATATTACACCGCTCACAGTCACAGGCTGGCATGGGAGAAAACTGTTAATACATAAGTGGCTCTAAATAATCGTTGGTTGCTTTGGTCGTGTAGTATTGTTGGCTGCTCAGTGCTGTCTTCTACGGATTATAGGATCTTTCACTCCGTAAGGACCACCTTATTCGGAACAACCCTGTTATCTTATACTTTACTAGCAGACCCGGCCACGCGTTGCTGTGGCTAAGGTAGGTATATGTCAAATGGTAAATTATTATTATCGAATAATCTTGAAATCGTTATAGCGGGTATACAAATGATTGAAATTTGAATTTTCGTAAAGTTGATAAAGCAAAAATCAGCATTATTAATCTAACCTATCAAGTTTGTAACAAATGAGTAAATTACAAAGTTGATACTTAAGCATTTAACATTTAATTTTAGAAATGAAGTAGGTAGGGTAAATAATTCCTTATTATAAATATTTTTAATTTAATATTAGTTCAACATTAATCGGTGCACAATATTCTTTGTTAATCTGTCTTAAGCTAACACAAATAGTAGATTCAATGGTTTTCCTACACGTGAGCATGCAACATAAAGTTACCCATGGGAAAAAGCATTTAAAAAAAACCGTCTTCTATAATTTATCATCCGCAACCTTCTACCATCTAGCATCTTCTACCATCTACCACCTTGTTCTATCTACCATCTGCTACTATCAAAAATCTTCTATATCATCTACCATCTCCTGCCATTTTCCATCTTCTTTAGAAAGCTTGAAATCTGTAGCGTTCGAAAATCTATATATATAAAAATGGATGTGTGTATGTTTGTATGTATTTTGTCTATGGACTCCTAAACAGCCCAATGGATCTTTATGAAATTTTCAGGGTAACTATAGTTTAGTCCAGTTTAGGTGAAGGTTTGGTTCCGATCGGGTGGAAGACAAAAATAAAATGCAGACTTTTAACATTTTTTTGCTCATTTTCTTTTTTTTTTGATTTTTGATTTTTTTCATACATTTTTTAGCTGTTTGAAACATCAGCGAAAATTCCGGAATGGCCGATCGGGTCGAAAACAGGATTTAACCAAAAATGTTGTTTATCCGCTAGCATTGATATGAAATAAATAAATAAATTTAATTTCACATTAAATAAGTGTTTTTTTTTTTTAGCGTAGCAACGCACGCCGCCGGGTACCGCTAGTATAACATACTAAACAATAAAACAAAATCGTATTAGAGAAACACATACATATCTTAATGGTGTATGTAACGATATTTTGTACTTCAAAACAAAAAACAATACACTAATATAATCAAATTCTGACTAATAAATATTTCAAATAATTACACTCCTTATTTTTTTTTTTATTTTTGCACGCAAGGTAGGTCGTCGTAATTTTTCGTTACACCTTCCCTGATTTTCAATAAATATTTCAAGATAAAAATTTCCAAAATTGGTCCAGCCATTCTCTTCTTCCTTAGAAGATGCTACCAAAAGATTTATTACCATATTAACAAAATGCACTAAAATTGCGTTCGTAGTACATAGATGTACTGAATTTTGACCAAACTTCATGGAAACCTTCGTAGTCATCCTTAGAATATCCTACAAAAAGATTAATTACTAATTTAACAAAATCCACTACAAATGCGCTAAAAATGCATTTGTGTCAAGCCGCTTTATAAATTGAGAAATAAATTATCCTATCTTTTAAGTTGGATCAAACTGCACACAGTATTCAAAAGGAGATGGCCCATTTTCCTAGGGAACCTGGGCCCAGTGCGTCCACTAATGAATCTAGTATCAAATGAAAGGTAATATTAGGGACATTATGTGGGTGAAATATTTTTAAAATCGTTCGTGGGGTTTTTGAGATATTTGAGCTTGAAGTTGACTAATTCAGAAGCAGAATTTCACTTATTTTTCCGTCAAAACTGCTTATATTTTCCGATGTAAGATACATAGGGAAATAAATCTGGTATCAAATGAAAGGTATTTTGTCCACGTTTTCATCGTAATAAAAATTATTTTTTTACATATCCTATATTCTCCAATATTTCGTTTTAAGTTATTAGAAATCAAGTTTTTTGTACTAACTTTTTAAACGTCAATACCTTAAAAAGATCGGCAGTGATTCCTATTTTTTTAACATCATTTTAAAGACTATTTATTTACCTTTAATTTGATATATAATTTAGTGCCTTTTATTAAATACAAACTTAGTTTTGAATTAACTTACAAATGGACTTTTTGGCAACACACAGTTAAATGAAAATGACCAACCAGCCATAATCATATGTGACGGAACTTATGTTTACCTCCAAAAAGTTCAAATTATAGTTTCCAAAAAGCAACATATAGTCTGCATAAGTTTCAGAATTTAGTTAAACCCTTTATGATGACATGCTGTGACGGCTATATAATAGACGTATACGGACCTTATTCAGCAATTGATTCTGATGCAACAAAGTTAAAATTATTACATGAGGCGTTTTGTTAAAGAAAATGATGTTTTATCCTAGACAGACACCTACAGCCCAAACGGGTGGGCTGAATTGCCTCAAACTTGGTATATAGATTTTTTTTTTAGGTATTGTACAGAGGGGAAATTGAATTTTTTTTAGCTCAAAAAATAACGGTACCTGCTATATAACCGTTACGTTAAAGCTTATTCTTCTCAAAAACGGCTCTAATGATTTCGATTTAAAAAAAAATCAGTGTTGCTTTTTAGGTACGACCAATTATATGGCTGAAAAAAAGTTTTAAAAAATGTCTAAGAACGGTACTTTCCATAGCACCGTTTTTTTTTGTTTTCGACTATCTCGAAAACGACTCAACCAATTCTTTCGAAATTTCACACATATATAGTTGTAGGTAGCTCAATTTGTACTGCATACCAATATTTTTGAAAAATATTTTTTTGTATTTTTAAAAACATCAAAAAAAAAAAAAAATTAAATTAATATTTTGAAAACTGCTTATTAAATTTTTTTCTAAAAATTATAAATAAATGTATTTGCTGAATACGTATGATATGGCGTGTTTGAATTTTTTTTGAATTTTTTTTCAAAAAAAACTTTTTTTTTTAAAACCGCTCCACAGATTTTTATAAATTTACTCTCATAAATTCAAATTTATCCAAGAAATAAAATGGTGTACTTTTTTTCAGCTCAAATTAGTTTAAGTATTTAATTAAGAATTTTGAAAATTTTATTTTTTTCACAATCTCAAGCCCCTAGACAACTGTCACACATTAGAGCATTATACCCAGTCGTGCATTTTATTTGTTGATGCACCCGGCGGAACTGGAAAAATGTTCTTGATTTAATTAATATTAGCAGCAATACGTGCTCAAAGTGGAATTGCGTTAGCTCTCGCATCTACAGGAATTGCTGCAACACTGTTGGAAGGTGGAAGAACAGCATACTGAGCACGGAAGCTTTCGTTAAACCTGCGAATCAAAGAAAACCCTGTTTGCAGCATTTCAAAGCAATCAGTCATGGCAAAAGTGGTGATATAGCAAGCGGATTTCCGAAATCACTTCCTGTGATTCTGAAACCAACAGCGGCGTATGAATAAATCTCATGTCTCAAGGCATCGTTTTTTTCGGTATGTGCAAACCATTCCATTGAGTGCATATTCACACTCAACTCATTTGAGTTTTTAAGTTGGATCTGTCATCTTAATGCTACGAAACCTTTATGCCCCGAAACTGTGCAATGGAACCCAACTGATTGTGAAGAAGCTGATGAACAATGTGGTAGTGGCAAGGATTTTAAAAGACCGTTCAAAGTAGAAGAATGCCAAATTCCGCGAATTTCCTTCTCTTCAACTGATTTGCCTTCAGCTATTGTAATGTGGCGTGTTTCCTAGTTGGGAAACCATCCTCACTCTTCATTTACGCTCCGGAGCAGAAAACAAATTGTTGTGTATCATGCAGCCTTAAACTCAATCCAATCATTTTGCTTATATAATTTATTTATTAATTTACCAATTTTTTAAATGAACCATTTGCATTACTCAAGAGCTTTTTGATAAACATTTTTTTTTTATTTTCGCATTTAATGCAAAAATAATAAAGACGGTTTACCACTCGCCAACGTCCAACATAAAGTTGTCCGTGATAAAAAATTGGAAAAATGTTTGCCTAAATCCCCTGCTAACCATATCAATACACCACCAAATAAACGTTGGTTTCCTCGTTAATCTTTTAACGTTCGATTAAGGGCTTCCAATAATTTCTTGTGAACCATCGTGCACTCATCCCAAATGATTATTTTACATTGCTGTAAAACCTTTGCCATTCCAGATGTTTTTGAAATATTACATGTTTGAAATTCATTTACTTGCATGTTCAATGGCAATTTTAATGCAGATTGAGCTGTTCGACCACCGTCTAACAAAGTTTGCGCAATCCCAGACAACGCAAGCGCTAATGTTATTTTATTTTCAGATCGAATCGTAGCTAAAATCCAAGTTCTGGTTTGAATACATATTTCCCATTCGATGTAATATTTCCTCAGTCATTTCATCCCGATGATTTGGCCAAAATCGCAGATTACAAACTTATTCCAATTTTATTAAAATTAAATTGACACATTGAAAATAAAAATAATTTTCTATAATAACGGGAAAAAAAACTTTATGTGTCGACAAAAATGCTAGATCAAAAAGAACCACGCTACCGCTTTACAGAATTTTGACCAAACTTCACAGAAACCTTTGAAGGCATCCTCAGAAGATGCTACCAAAAGATTTGTTAGTATTTTGACAGAATGCAATAAAACTGCAGTTGTGGCAACTTATTTTACCGAAGTTTGGCCGGAAACCTTTGTCGACATACTCAGAAGACCCTACAAAAAATGTTGTTATTAATATGACAAAATACACTAAAAATGCATTTTGCGGTTTGCCCTTTACCGAAATTTGACCAAATTTCACAAAAAGACCTTCCTCAATAAGATAGCTAACTTTATAAAAAAACATTAAAAAATTCTGCCCAGCCATTCTCGAGTTTATCGACCCCGAACATAAGGCAACTTATTTTTATATATTAGATATCACTTTCATAAACGTTAATTTTTCATGAAAAGACCCATTAAGGGTTTAAGGTATTTATTACAAACCCACTAAGGTTATGCATTTTTTCCAAGAAAAGTTTGGTGCCAAAGACTTTGTTGCAAACGATAACGAACTCATGTTGGAATGGGGTATTCAACAGTTCGTTGCAAATGTTCTGTAGCTCGTGTTTCTGTTTTCAAATTAATTCAAAACTACATAATAGGTACACGAAAACAAAATCGGTTAAGTGATAAAATATTGTATAATTTTACATTTGGGGTTTTGAAACTATACGAATGTATTTAATTAAAAAAATCCATCTAAAATACTTACCAGTAATGAACAAGAAATTCCAAATATATAACTCAAGATTGAATTTTCCGCAGTATTGAGGTATGCAATGAATAAAGAGTCCGTTAAAAGTTTTAGAAACAACACCATCCCGCAACGGCACAACAGTCCTATTCTGAAATTATTAAAACAAAATCTTTAAAAGTTAAGACAATAATTAAGCAAAACTCTATTATAAGTCTCACCGCTCCCACAATGTAGTTCCCTTTTTACCATGCTTCCGCAACAGCCACAAAAGTTTCCTGATTAATATAAACAGCAACAGTCCAAATGGAATAATCAACAGCATCTCAACAACGACAAAAAGAACAAATCCCGAGCTATCCACATCCAGCCACCAATGATTGGGCCATTTGCCAATGATATTGCTTATCAATGGCGAGCAAATGGCAAAGAGAAAAGGCAAGAGCCAACTAATGCCAACGGCTCCTCGCAAGCCCGTCGATAGATTTGTAACTTGAAGTTTCCGTGGAACCAACTGTGAGTGTATTACGAGGGCGATGGCAATTATAGTTGAAATTCCCAAAAGCATTAGTGAGGCTAAAGTTGAACTTATAATACCTTGTAAGTTCTGTAAAGGACAAAGAAATAAGCGAACAAGAAGTGAAGTTTTTTTTTTTTTTTTTTTTTTTAAATTAAAGTAATAAAAAATCAATAAGGAGGATTCAAAATGCCTCCGGAATATTAATGCATTCTAAGAAGTTTCAAGCGACCATTTTCATCACAACGAAGCCGAAGAGGTAAAAATGTCTGCGAGTTTAATAATAAAGCTTCATAAATCGTAATAAGGAGGAGGCTGTACAAATATTTAGAAGGATTTTGCAGCAACTTACTTTTTTCTTTTTTAATTAGGCCCCGCAGAAAATTTTACATTTTTAGATGCAAGTGAAGCCCGGTTTCGCCGGTGCGGTGGACGACCAATTTCCCTCTTTTTTTTTTATTTTAATTTTCAATAGAAAGGGTGCAGAATTGGGAATACAAATACTTTGGAAACTAATTTACTAATTCCTTGCGAGTAAATATTAATATTGGAGAGGGTAACTATTTTGCTTCCATAATTGGGTCAGAGGAATGTTTAAAAAAAAAAAAAAAACTGACTAGCATAACGTGTTGTGGGAGTTACATAAATGGAACAGTCTAAATTTTCGACTTTTTTGTTTAAATCTCTTAACTTTTCTCTCTAAAAAATTCACCTTTAAAGGAAGAAAAAAAGTGGCACGAATAGCTGCTGGGTACAATAAAAGCTACTGACTTTAACCCTCAAAAAAATTCAATATGCGTTTTTTTATTTAATTTAAGCTTTGTGACGCAGCTCGTCAACGCGATGACAAACAGATAAAGGAAGTCTCGGTCTAAGAGCTTGCCACGGAAAATAGTATACGATTTATAGAGCAACGAATTCTCTCTAATAAGTCTGCCATACTTTCATTACTTATAAATCCGGGTGGTGGGGGTGAGAGTGGTAGGCCAAGACAAAAATAGGGTTTTTGCTTATATTGCCTTATATTTGAAAAACAATTGGTTTTAGTCAAAAAACACTTATAGCTTAGTAAATTTTGAATTATAAATTGCCGACGAAAGTTTTCGCATATCATTTACCATTCAGAAGTTTTATTACTTCAAAAATCCCAAAAGTATACAATGTTTTTATGGTGCTTTACTACCAAAATTATTGACTGTTTTTGAAATATAAGTCAATATTAGCAAAAAACCCCATTGTTTTACCTTTGTTGGCCTAACGCTATCACACCCACCGCTGGACAGGTGCCAGGTGAACAGATCAATGAATAAAGATAGCATGGCAAACTAATTAGAGGTATTTCGTTGCTATAAAGCCAACGACATAATGGATAGTATCTTTCCCATAGTTCGGAAGATCTGTGCTTCCACGCTGGCAAAACCACTGTGTTAGCTTTTCCATCTGTCCTATTTTACAGGTCTCTTTCCGAGCGGATGGAAAACAGCATTTGTCCAGACCGTTCCAAAAATAGGAGTATCTTCATCCCCGTCAAACTACCGACCAACTGAACTTACGTTCCTTCTTTCCAAGTTCAAGGACACTCTGATAAACTATCAGATTAACACATTTCTTGAAAAACGAAAACTTCTCGATGACCAGCAGTATGGTTTAAGTAGCGATAGGTCCACTGGGATTCTGATGGCATATCTCACCGAACAGTTCAACTTCAACCAATCTTTACATCGTTTTGGAGAAAGTAAGATTATTGCACTCGATATTTCAAAAGCATTTGAAGGTGTCTGGCACCAGGCTCTCTTATCGAAAATGCGTGCATTTGGCATCGATTAACCCCTTCTTCGTTGGATTAGAAATTACCTTTCAGTCTGCTTACAAAATAAATGCTGGTGTGCCCCAAGGCTCCGTTCTGTTTCCGGCACTCTTTCTTATCTTTATTAATGATCTCTTGTCTAATACTTCTAATCCACTAAATTGTTTTGCTGACGACAGTAGGTACTCTACTAACTACTCCCTACTCTCAGTTTCTCATATTCGTTTCCAGATTAACGTCCATGTTCTTCGGACGTGGAAATGCAATGGCAGCGTATGATAAGCTCATTAAATTCAGATCTTGACAGCATTGTACAATGGGGAATTGTCAACCGACTGGAATTTAATGCTTCAAAAACTAAATATTGTCTTCTGTCGTTAAATCATAGCCTGCCCCTTATGCCATTATCCATGACGAAACCGAACAGCTTTGCGTTCTAGATATGTGTATCTCAATTTACAAACCACCTTTTCTGGAACGATCACATATTCGACGTCGCTAAAAATGCCGCAAAATGCTTAGTTTTCCTAAATCGATGCAAAGAAATATTTTTCTGATCTGGCTACAATATACAAGGAATACATTCGCCCGAAGCTTGAGTATAATTCTCATATCTGGGGAGGTGTTCCTGTCACTCACTTGCGCCTCCTGGATAGGATCCAGAAAAGAGCTTTAAAACTGGCAGGAGAAAGAACCATTACCAAAACATTTGTTTCACTTACATCGTAATGTTTCTTGTCTAACCTTGTTTTATCGCTACTACCACAAACAGTGCCCCAGCGAAATAGCCAGATGCATTCCTTCCCATAAACCATATCCCCGTAACACTCGCATCGCTAGGAGTAATCAATTTACCCTCGAGCCTTACTTTGGACGTACTGTACTTTGAGACTCTTTTTTAGCCGCACTTTAAGAATGTAGAATGCTTTACCCGGCTCGATTTTTTCCTCCCATTGTGATATACAGACGTTCAAAACCAATGTAGTTTCGTTCAGTCAAGTGCTTCTTTTTTACCACCCAAAACGCGCAGCCCCCAGTTTGTTAAATTAGAGAGAATTTCTTTACTATACAATTTTTACAGCTGACTTCTCACTTCACAATACGAACAAATTTTGTTTCGAAGTGACTCGCGAAAGAGCTACATTGATCTATGTTGATCTCGCTCATTACTAATACGAACTTCACGTTCAATGGTAACTATATGGTTCGTAGGCCAAAGGCCAAGACTTTAACATTCCTCCCTCCCAATAGACGTTTCTTTATTATTTCTAGTATATCATAGGCTTTTGAGTCAAGTTAAAAGTGTTGCATATCTTAAGGAGTGTAAATCAAAGTTCGCATGTGATATATAGTCGGTTGTTATGCCATTCAGTATTATTGTCAGGATACAATGCACCTACACATATTATGTAGGGTAGGCTGGGTACAATTGAAAGAAAGGACGGTTGAAACAACACAAATATTCTAGGAACCGTAGACGGTACGCGAATGTTTCCCGAAGGTACACGAAGCGGAAATATGTTCGAACAATCGTCAGTCTTGATTACACGTAGCACACTACAGACGTTTAAAAGAGCACTTTTTTATATCGATAACCAAAAGTTAATATTTGGTGCGGTTTTTGTATTCTACAACTGTGTTTCTATTCATGTTAGAATATGGGGTCTGTGTTTGAAACAAAAAGAGTGTAGAACGCATCGCAGTAACTTGTTCCAACGTGTTGTTAATGTTACCATAATTATATAAATTTTTGTAAATAAAGCGGGGTTGGGGACAGTTGAAACATTTTTTCTGGGTACGGTTGAAACAATTGTGACTCGGAATATTCTGATTAATTTATTATTTTTTGTAAGAAATTATGTTTGAAGTAAGGTTTTCCTTCGGTCTCTTTTAAAATTATTTTCGTTAAGTTTGTTTTGTTTGGTAAAGATGGATTATTTGTTTATTTTCGTTTTGTTTGTTTTGTTTTAAAATACTGTTCATTTTTTTTTGTTATTTTTCTTTACATGAATTATTATTATTTAAAATTAAATATAACTTCGAAAACTGCAATATGTGATATGCATTGTCAAACAGTGTCATATTAATACTTAAAAATAAAGAAAGAACGAATTTAACGCGTTTAACACTAGTATATGTTTATTATTTGTTTCAATTGACCCCAATCGCTGTTTCAACCGCCCCTGGCATGGGTATGGTTAAAACAAAAAGATTTTTTTAAAATTCCATGTTCTACAAAAAATAATGAATCAATTTTATAGACCAAATAATTGAAATTGTCTCAACCGTACCCAGTCTACCCTACACATAAACCTTTTGGAAAAAATTAACTGCATGATGTTGAAATTGTTTCAAATTCCGTTGCATAGTTAAGGAGGACTTAACGGTTCATTTACCGGACCATCATATAAAACTAGTTTTTCTATCCCTAGGGAACAATATTTTTTGACGTGCGCTAGATGAAATAGAAGATAATTGTTTTATGTTACCTACGTTAAACTCGATCAAACGGAGTTAAGAGTCTGATATTACTCTAAGAGTGAAAATTGTATACTGCGGCTTTCCCATCTTTCGGGAACAGCATTTTTTTTGGGATGCCTTGTAACCTATGTCTTTTTCTGTATCCTTGAAATTGTGTGTACAAAATTAAATGATGATCGGTTAAGTACAAATTCGCATTTATAATGTTAGTTAGCCGCTTATTGGCCTGGGAAGGAGATCAAGTTGCTCGTAAATCTATTACCCACCCGCAGCTATCGTTTTTCATTATTTTGTCTAAAATAAAAAGTGTTTAAAAATAAAATAAAAACGCCACCCTATCGAACAGTTCACGAATTTACACGTTGCCTTTTAGTTCACCGTTTGACTTCTGAAGGAATTACGGCGTTGTTTTTCATCATATCAGCCAAAATTTTAAACTTTTAGGGTCACGTTGATCCCTTCCTTCGGTGATTGTTATTAACTGTGGCCTGTGCAATGCGATGGTTCTGAAAACACTCGACTTTAGAACTCCAAGCTCAATAAAATCTCCCTAATGGTTTTTTAGTTGCGCCTATATACAGGCAATGACTTTTAACCTCGTTTCCAACGAGATATAAAATATCCAAGTTTAATTTATACGCAGTTTTATCCAAACATCAATAAAAATGTGATATATTGAAGCTTTCAAAAGCTGATGAGCTATTATATGTGGGAGAGTTAATGTGCAAAAGCACTTATGCATAGACTTTTAATTTTAATTTAGCCATTAATTTGGCATTATATAAGCCAGGATATGTCATTAACTATAGTTTCTGTAATCTCGTTGATTTATATTAAAATAAATTCAGTTTAAAATTTGTATATTATAAGGATAATAAAGAGGACTACTCATCTCCGACAAGGAAAAAATAGGGTGCGTTTTTTTGCTCGTTGCATACAATTTTTTTTTACTTTTAACGGCGAAACACCTGTTTTGTCATGTTCAAAGAGATTTTTTGAAACATAACTTTTCAAAATTCCATCAAACTGGGCTTCCGCCGAGTTGTTCCTCTTAGTTGGTGCATGCATTTTGTGGGGCCTAAGGGCAAAAATAGTATACAATGTCCTTGTCCTTGGCTTGAAATTGAAAAAAAAAAAACTTCAACGCAGATGGACTGCGTTAGGCAGTATACTCCATAAAAGGCATAATAGGGTTGAGCCCTACCCCAAAGGCCAACAACTGCATCCAACAGTGTCTGTACTAAAGTAGAGGGTGGCTGGAAAAGGTGTCTGTTTCTCCACCGCATATATAGACCACCTTAATAATTTGTATGTGTTCGAACACCTTTAGGGTGGATGTGCAATGTGCATGTTTAACCTGAGTCTATGTACGATATTAATAATTGTGTTTTGGAAAACATCGTGGTTGAATGGGAAATGTTGATTCATGATTATTACGGTAATTAAAAATGTATCTTAAGGCTGCAGTAAGCCACACATCGAATTGAGGGTGGGACATTTTCCGTGTACTAATGTGAACCGTGACTCCGCAACTATTTGTAAATAGATCTATACAAAAAAATTAATGTAATTGTTTGGGACGCTTTAAGTAAAACTTTCACCATCGCAGTGGTCCTGAAATCAGGTATATCGACGGAGCGTCTGATTCTTGGAACATAAAAAAGCCGGAATGCAGACCAACACGTCATGAAAAATGAGAGCACATACGGTGAGTGTACAAAATGAGAGAAACCAAAAATGTAATACCAGGATTAGCTACTATCTGCTAAACTTAAGACTAACAGGGATGCACTCGTTCATGTCAAAATGTATTCTTAAAAGGATTTGTTACTTCATATAGGATGCAGTGTCAGCGAAAATTGACACCCGAATATGTTTGGTACCTCTAGGATTTGTTCCCAGAGCCACAGTCCATTTTTTCTGATTTCAACTATTGTTTTAATTTATTATTTAGAAAAGAAATGCTCGGTAAATTTGATACACACTTCGTTCAGTTCGAGTAGTTCTGACGCGAACCAACAGCTGTGCATTGTATCCTCATAACTATAATGCCTCAATTTTAAGGATCTTTTCTGAATTCTCTCCAGTAGACGCAAAAAAGTAAAGTAAGAGGAATATTTGCCAAGTTATGAGACCTATACTCTAGCTTCAAAGCGAATTAATGAATCTTTGTCTATATCCTAATCTGAAAAACCAAAATCTAAAACGACGATTTTTCAAATAACAAAATTTCAATCGACTGAGTTTCAAAGGACAAAATTAAATACGACGAAGTCTCAAACTATCCAGATTTTGATATGCCAACACTGTATGATTAAGAATGGAAGAGATTTATTTCTATTGTTCAAATATGTTGGTTAGCTATGTTTATAATATTATGCAAACATTGTCATTTAAAATGCCCTTAGAAGAGTAAGAAGAAAGAGAAATGTAAAATTTTAAAAATTCTTTGCAATTATTATACTAAATACATACAGATACACTCATGTTGAAGTCATCCAATGTTACATTTGCAAGGCACTAAAAGATAGGTAGAATATTTTGCTACATTAACGAGTAAAGCTCTCACGAATTGGGTATAGCGGCGACATTTGACGGTGGATTTAATTCTTATAGACGCTACTTAACCCGTTTGGTGTATGGGAAAGAAAAAAAAAACCTGCTCAAATATCTCTAAACGAAGCCAAACACAATTTAAAAAAATTGAATTTAGTAAATAATAGGCTAGTTTTTCACAAAAAAACGTGGTTGTCTGTAAAGTCGGTTCACGGACGATAATTTTACGTGATAACCAGTTCACAAAAAAGTTCATGTGTAGGATTTTTTTTTTCAGCCCTTAACCCAAACACCAACCTACCACTACCAAATACAAGCATCAATCAACAGCTTACCATTTTTGAATTTATTTCCTCCTCCCCCACACCATAAAGCCCATTTTCCTAACCACCACCAATAGCCCACCCCACCTAAAACCACCCACCCACTTTTTTTGACAATTCCACACAACTATTTTTGACAATTGCCTCCACTACACAACCCCCCCCCCCCCAAATCCAACCACCCATTTCACCTGAAACAACATGCAACTAACCCACCATTTTTTACATTCCCCCAACACCGCCAACCACCCATCCCACCAACCAACCACACACCATTTTTGATAATTTTGTCTTCACCACTTCCCAGCACCAAATCCAGCAACTATTTTTGACAATTCCCTCCACTACACCAATTTTTGACAATTTTCCTCTTTCCGACCCCCCCCCCCCACACACACCCACCAGCACCATTTACAATCATCAACCAACCACCCAACACCCTCCCCTCCCACTTTATCGACTTCCTATGCTATCAAAACAGATATATAACGTGACTGTGACTGTGACACTTTTTCGTGCGTGCTGCCCATATATTCCGATTAATTAGACGTTATCACGTCAAAAAATTAAGGAAAATAAATTGGCAAAAGCCTAGCAAATCCAAGACAGTATTCAAAATACTTTTTTTTCTAATGCAGACAAATCGCTGAGAGCGTGTTACATCCAGCATCGCATAGCTTCCATATTTTAAAAGTTCGTCAACCTTATTTGGAATATCTGTGCTCTGGCACGTAGCAACTTGAATGTTTAACTGCTACCGAGAGCTATACCTTCGAGGATAGGGACAGGCAAGTTATGCATTCGTAAAAAAAAAAGTTTTGACATAACAATCAAACATGATATTAAGCTTATAGCGAACACGAAAAAAGTTTGTCTAAAAATTCTGACCGTCTGTACTTCCGTCTGTCTGTACATGTGATTCCATATTTAAAAGCAGCTATAGCCCAAACGTTAGGCCACATCGAAATCTGGATAGTTTGAGACTTGTCGTATTTAATTTTGTCCTTTGAAACTTTGTTATTTGAAAAATCGTAGTTTTAGATTTTGGTTTTTGAGATTATGACGGCTCCTCTTGTATATTATAGCCAGAGCAGATGGGGAAAAATATTTCTTGCATCTTCCTCAATCAAAAAATGTCGCTGTTTTTACTTGCGATTATAGGTACTATAAGGCAAGTTATGCATTCGTCGAAAAAAAAAGTTTTGAGATAACAATCAAACATGACATTACGATGATAGCGAAGACGAAAAAAGATGGTCTAAAAATTCTGTCCGTCTGTATGTCTGTCTGTCTGTCTGTCTGTCTGTCTGTATGTATAGAGACCTACAGCCCAAACGGGTGGGCCGAATTGCTTCAAACTTGGTATAAAGACTTTTTTAGGTATTGTACAGAAAGAAAATTGAAATTTTTTTTTTAGCTCAAAAAATAACGGTACCTGCCATACAACCGTTACGTTAAAGCTTATTTTTCTCAAAACCGGCTCTAACGATTTTTAATTAAAAAAATCAGGTACGACCAATCATATGGCTGAAAAAAAAGTTTTAAAAAATGGCTAAGAACGGTACTTTCCATAGGACCGTTTTTTTTGCTTTCGACTATCTCGAAAACGACTCAACCGATTCTTTCGAAATTTCACACACATATAGCTGTAGGTAGCTCAATTTGTATTGCATACCAATATTTTTGAAAAATATTTTTTTGTATTTTTAAAAGCATTTCTTAAAAAAAAATTTAAAAAATTAATATTTTGAAAACTGCTTATTAAATTTTTTTTTAAAAATTTTAAATAAATGTATTTGCTGAATACCTATGAACTGGCGTTTTTGAATTTTTTTTGAAAATTTTTTTCAAAAAGTTTTTCAAAAAAAACTTTTTTTCTCAAAAACCGCTCCACAGATTTTCCTAAATTTATTCTCATAAATTCAAATTTATCCAGGGAATAAAATGGCGTACTTTTTTTTCAGCTCAAATTAGTTTAAGTATTTATTTAAGAATTTTGAAAATTGTATTTTTATCAAAATCTCAAGCCCATAAACCACTGTCACTCATTAGAGCAAGTTCGTGCGACCCAGTCGTGCATTTTATTTTTAGCGATATCAATTATGAGAGCGTTTCAAAGATGGCGGTTTGTTTTAAATGGTTCTATCAGCGCATGAGCGGCTCCTCATAGATATGGGCAGAGGAAATAGTTTAACGAACCTATCGTACGCTTCCATTGCATTTCTACATACGAAGAACAGGGCTGTACAATACATCGTTTATAACAATTAGAGCGCGTGTTGGAGACAAAACAGAACCTTGGGGTACACCAGCATTTATTTTGTCGACGAATGTCATGTTACCTACTTTTTATGAAAAACATATGTCTTGGGAACAAAAACAAATACTATTTAGAATGAGATAAATCCCATCATGCACAAAACCCAATAAACAAGGCAAACATTTCCGCTTCATGTAAAAGTATAGGTTGTTCAGGATATATAGGTAAATACATTTAAAATGTATACTTAACATTAACCATCCGGAAGGTTGTCGGATGTAGAATTTATTAAAAGCTTTCTTTTAGTTGATTATGTCCGTGATAAAAGTAATTTTTTGTGATCACCCAAGTGAGACTAAGACTAAGACTGGGGGAAACAATTTTACTATACGGTATACCTACTTCCCATCACAGGAAATTCCTTCGAAAACATGTGCACAAAAGATAACCTATTTTGTGATCCATGCATAAGCTTAAAAAGTAATACCTGTTCCTGTATACAAAATGTATCTTTCTATACACATATACAACCAACATACTTAAGAATCAACCTTTTTTGTGGCTTGTGGGAGAAAAACATTCAAATTTCACAAAAAACTATACTTCTTTACTCATACCTTCCTACACCTTTAAGGACTATAAGGACCAAGAAAAGAAAACAAAATAAAAAACAAAACAAAAAAACACCGCAAGTAAAAGGGGAACATAAAATAAAGAGAAAATGCCTCTGTGGGTCCAATAATTGGGACTCTGGAGAAAGAAAATAAATTGCCCTTTGCTGTTTTTTTTTTTTTTTTTTGGCAACCATAATAAAAAAGAGAATAGCACAGGAAATTCCTGGATTAAAACTTTATTCAAAAGCTGACCACGTTCTTCTAATACTATAAATCTTCAACTATATTTTTCATGTGGGCTACCAAATAATGAAAAATTCAACAGGTACTAATCTAACGTCACTTAACATTCCCTATCCCAACATTGGACACAAAAAAAAAATATGGCTTTGTGTTTGCTAATTCTTGACATGTCCTTTTTTTTGTGCTAATAATACAAATGTTATTATATGTCTTTATCCTATTTTGTGTTTTGTTAAGGATACATGTTAAAAGATGTAGATTAATTCACGCATTATCTCTTTTTTTTTTTTTTTTTTTGGTTGCCTTATGATTTATTAATTCAGTTTTTATTTCTTTTCACAATTTGTTATATCCTTTGATAATGCAACACTCGCCATTTCTAAGGACACAATAATCTGATGTCTATGTTACAAGAACAGAAAACAAAAAAAAAATAAATTATATTTCCGTGCTAATTGTAGCTTGAAATGATAAGATACTTTTCTGCTTGATTAATTCAGTTGACTCCTTCGTCATTTATTAAAATCATAAAACCTCATTCTTATTTTCATGACAATTTTCTACACATCCTCTGACTCTGACCAAATGGAAAAAAAAGAAGAAACCTTTGGTTGGCAAAAAGATGAAAATAAACCAACATTAGAATTAATCCTTGGCATTATTTATTGTGATATATACAACAACTACCAAACGAGAAGTGGACGAGGTCTACTTCTTTGTCAAAACTACCCCTACCCTACACGAACAACCCTCCTTCTTTAATTCAAATCTTTATTGCATATTTGACACTAACGACAAAGCTGAAGAAGGTTGGAATGCGCAAGGTAGTAGTCTGTTTTTATTTCAAAAGATACATTTCCGGAAATGTGGTTGTTCGCAATTCGAGTGAAATTGAAGATTGTTGTTCTATGAAATATTTTTCAACGAAATATTATCAACCTTGAAATTCAAGCCTTTGTTAAGTTATTCTTTAAATAGGAGAACTTTCGGGATTTCAAAATATGGATATGGAAGGATAATGAGAGACATGTTAGTGTTTCATTTAAATGTGATACATTTAACTTAAATGTCATGGTATTTGAAATGAAATTTAACTAAATGCACGACTGGGTCGCAGGTACTTGCTCTGTATGTGCAATAGCACGATGATATTAAATTTTTCGAGTAATAACGACTTTGTTGTAAAGGATGTTTTTTTTTATGACCCGAATGTTGTCCTCCAAGTGTTCAACCGTTTCGGGCATATCGGCGTAGTCTAGCGATATCACGTATCCCCATCACAGAAAATAGTCAAGCCGCTTTAAATCGCACGGTCTTGGAGGCCAAGTGACAGGACCAATACCAATACGCGAAATTATGCGCTCACCGAACGTTTTCTTCAACAAATCAATTGTAGCACGAGCTGTGTGACATGTTGCGCCGTCTTGTTGAAACCACAGTTCCTGCACATCATGGTTGTTCAATAGATGAACGAAAAAGTCAGTTATCATGGCTATATAGAGGTCACCATTGACTGTAACGTTCTGGCCAGCATCGATTTCAAAGGAGTACGGACCTATTATTCCAGCAACCCATAAAGGACACCAAACAGTCAGTTTTTGTGGATGTAACGGTGTCTCAACGTCAACATACAATTGAGGATTGTCATCACTCCAAATACGGCAGTTTTGTTTATTGACGCTTCCATTCAACCAAAAGCTGAGCTTTATCGCTGAACAAAATTTTTCTTGTAAAATTCGCGATCAACAGCAATTTCGTTTCGAGTCCTATACAAGCCCAATTTGGAAACGTTGTTCAGGCGTCAGTCTATTCATGTTGAAATGCCAAACAAAATTAAAAATAAATCACTTGACAGCTGACAAAATGTCCGGCAATTAAAATAGTGTTGCCAACTTAAAGTTCTATACCTCTAAAAAGAAACACCCATTAGATGTCATCTTTTGGGTACTATGATAGATATATACCTCAGCAAATGTGAACCATTTCCTTAATGCCGTTGTCCACTTATGACCAGTTTAATAAAATCGTTAAAACCGATTTCCGTTATTATCGTTTTTAGCTAAGACAGTTTTTGACCTCGAGGGTCAACTTTTTTGTACAGCATAAGATTTCTTACAATTTCGTTTGTACAAACATTTTTGTATGTCAATTTGTTACCGAGAGATGGTGCTTCGACAAACAAGTCATTTTTCAAAACTTCCCAAAAAATCCCAAAATTCCACCGTATTTCTTTTAATATAACCAAATGATGGTGAAATGTTGTTGTTATTATGGTTCCTCACCAACCTTTGACACTCCCCCAACCATCCCTGCTTGCCCACCATAGGTCAGGTCATACCCATTATTATTTCCATTGCGCCGTAATTTTAATTTATTATTTTGTTCGTTAATTAGAATTTGACGAAGTTTTGGACCTCGAGGGCCCTGTGAGAAAAGTGGAGCTGGGGAAAACTTTAAAATATTCCACCTTGCTCCGGTTTTCAATCAATTACTTTTTTCCTTACGTCCTACGGCAAAAGTATATTTGACTTTTTTGTAGAGCGTTAAATTTCCTACAAAATAAAGATTTTATGATTCGTTACCAAGATATGGTGCTTCTAAAAACAGGCCATTTTTCAAATATATAAAAATGCCAAACATTTTTTGTAAAATAACCTGTTTTTTGAATATTCTTTTGCCGTAGGGTGTAAGGAAAAAACGTAATTGAGAGAAAACCGGACTAAGGTCGAAAAATTTGCAAGACCTTAATCATTTCAATCATGCTGTATGGGGAAGAAGCGGGACGCTGACACAATCGGATGAAAACAGGCTGGGATGCTTTGAGATAAAGATTCTTCGGGTGATATTCGTTCATGTATGTATCAATGTACTACATGGGAAGAGAAGATGAAATAGCGAACTATACGTACTACACAGTGACATTGACCTGGTCAAAAAGCTGAAAAACAGCGACTTAGATGGCTTGGTCATGTAGAGCGTATGGACGAAAAAACACCATCCCATAAGGTGGCAATTGGAGGCAACTGGCTAGGGACCGGCCTAGCTGGCAGAGTTTGTTGATTGAGTCCGTGGTCCACAATGGACTGTCTAAACAACCTTAAGTAAGTAAGTAAGTAAGCTTCGAAAATACATCTGCAGTTCCATCTTGCTGCAAAAGAACTGGCATGTCAATCTTCAATCTGAGTCTCTTCACCACATGCGACCATTAATTTTATAATTTCAAGCAGGTATTGACAGTGGAATAATGGAAAGAGTCTGACCGTAATCACCAGACAACAAAATTATGGCTTCAACAAATATGTTTTCATTTTCACGAAGATCATTTAAAATTATGTTCCAGTGACCTTAAGCTGCGGCCCATCGTTCCAAACCATCAATTTGCATTCCTGTAGAATAATTGCCATTGCAATTTTTTTTGGAAATAGTTTTTCGTTGATTTGCAGTATCAATGGCAATTTCAGTTTTTGTCCGCATTCTAATATAGTCACTGCTATTCCAGATTAAAATCAACGCCAAAACAGAGGAAATAATAAATATTTTTTCGGAGCATCAAAGAAGAAAATCCCACCAGTTCTGTTATTAACAGCTTTCATTAAAGTTTCGTTAACAGGTTTTTGTTGTTGATATTTTCTTCATTTTGGAAAACTCCGACCACTTCTTCTGCTGGAGTTAAATGCATTCCTATATACAAAATTTAAATGTTCCTTTTCCGAATTTTCTTAAACCATCCCAGAACCCAGAAGAAAAAACAAACAAAAGAAGATTCATCTTAATCGGTCGAATCGTTCTTGTTTAAAGAAGACTACCGCATATCATTAATTTTAATGTATTTGTATAGACATTTATAAAAAAGTTATTTGGGAACTAGTACTCGTTCATTTCTTTGATGTTGAGATAGTAAACGCGTCTGGAGAAACTTGGTCTTCATTTTTGAAAACTTAGTTTCATAATCACAAAATATATCAAAATCCTGAACCAAAACAATGTACGGTTGATTTACTCTTACTTCATAAGATATACAAAATTTGAATCTTTAAGACAATAAAAATAATGACGATGTTAAAACACATCCATTTACAGAAAAGAAAATAACAATACAAATTCAAAAGTATACAAAGTAAATGTTCACATATATAAATATTTATGTAACTTTGTCTTTGTATTCTGAAAAATCGATTTCACTTACCTGTGGAAGCATTTTCAGGAACCCCAACAAAAATATAACCATTATGCTGGATGTTGATGAACAAAATTGCATTTTCAGAAACGTTACACAACATTTGTTGTTGTACCAAATTGGCAGCAGTACAATAAAGGCAGTGCACGATTGCAGGAAGCAACAACCACATCCGATGATGACAAAGATGGGACATTCGGATGGTCGTATAACGTTCACCTGTAAGTAAAAAAAAATCCAATTGTCATTTTCTTTGATTCATGTTATATATTGTTGTTGAAACGTTTTTTTATTGAATAATTTGTTTGCGATTTTCTCGACAAAGAATACAATTTTTTTTAATAATGTTGCTCGAAATGGGTGTTGACGGAATTCTTTAAACTAGGTGACTTTTCTCAACCATTCTTGTATGTGTATTGAAACTCTGCAGGACTGGAAGGGACCTACAACTTACCACTAAATCCAAACGACTAGTAGCCATGCACTTTTACATGATCAGGATCATGTCCGAAAAATAGGGATACCCTTACATTAATTCCCAAGATGAAGAGAAGAAGAATGAAGAAGAAGAAGAGAAGATAATTTATAAAAGTCTCGATCAATCCCATGTGCGCAAAAAAATTTATTCAAAGTCAAAGGTCACTGAAATGATTTTTTTAATTTACTCAAAAACAATTTGTTCTACAAACGTGTAGCTAAGGTAGTTTTCAACACAATTAGTCCTGGAAGTTTTTTCTGTAGCATTTACCATTAAAAAGTTATAGCAATTCAAAGAATCGTACGAATCAATTTAATGTTATGAAAGATTTAGGCCCGAAAAATTTAAATTAAATTACCCGTGTGATACTTGGGATTTTTTGAACTGCAGTAATTTTTTAACGGAAAATTTAACGGACAAAACTCTCATAACCATTTGCGTTGAAAATAGCTAGCTACACGTTCGTGGAACAACTTTTTTTTTTGAAACAAACCGTTTTTGAGTAAATAAAAAAAAAAAAAAAAAAATTTCGTGACCTTTGACCTCGAATAAAATTTTTTGTACACATGGGATCGATGTTGACTTTTTACAGTTTCATCATTATGGTATCCCTAAATTTCATATAAATTTTCAGCTTCTTGGGAATTTATACAAGGGTGAATGTCTTTTATGACCGGACTAAAAGTTAGTTGTTTTGTTGAACTGAATTTGCTGGCGCATTAAAAAAGGGCGTGTGTCACGCCCAAAGTTGAGACTTTTTACTACCAGGGCTATTAGTATGAGCTCAATAACATTCAATTTTAGGCTTAAAGATCGATTTGAACAGAAAAAGACAAAACTTAAATTTTTAAAAATTAGATTTTGAATGGAAATATCGATTATGGGTGTATTTAACAGTTCTTGAAATACACCCTGCTACATAACCAAGCTATACAAACCGAAGTGTTCATCGTCCTACTTCAAAACTGCGAACGATAGTTAAAAAACATAAAAAAATTAATGCATATTACGACTTTTGACGGAAACGCCCTTTAAAAGTAGGCGTGTCCTAAAAATTTGTAAGAAAAAATTAAAGTACTAATTGAGCTTTGATCGTTAGTAAATTATTTAGGTGAAGCAAGTAGTTTTTTAACGATCTTACCTGTATTTTATAAAAGTCACGCCCTCAAAAGTGGGCATTTTGAAAAAAATTACACACAAATAATAGAGCTTTATTTTTAAAATAACAGACGGAAAAAAGGTTAAAATTGAATATTGGTACCTTAAATTTTTAAAACTACGTTTTTCGTTCTTTCATGATAAGTGGACAAGTCACGCTCAAAATTCAAACATTTCTTTTCATGCTCAAGTTTTTTAGTTTCGATTAAGAGACACACAAATTTAGGCTTGTGGATTCATTAAAAATACCATTTATTTGCAAAAGCAATTTTTTTATAGTTTCTATAGTGGGCGTCAGCCACGCCCAAAATCAACTTTTTTTTAATTTAATACAAAAGATTCTTATGCACAAGTAATACCCACAAAAATTTCAAAAATTAATTTAATTTTGGTTCAAGAACTCAGCCTTTCTCTTGAACCAAAGATTATACATATATGTGGGATACCAAACTTGTAAGCATCACCTTACAACCCAAAACTGCACAGACATACCAGGACACACATACGAGACACACAAGAGACATAAACTACATAACAAAACAGAATAGGCGCCCCTTCCATGTCCTTTCGTTAAACCCTTTCTTCTAGTTGGTTTTAGTTTTTATAATTTAGTCTTCGTTATATACTCGCCGCGTGAAGTTGATCGCCAAGGTTCTAATTGTTGAGACCCCTGAAATTGAGTAGTGTAAAATATATCCTTTGAACAATAAATTGAGTGTGAGTTAAGAAGTGAATTTCTATTTTAATCCCTAGACGTATATGGAAAAACAATTCCTACATATATACAAAATTTCTATAGAATAGGGTTTAAAAAATACACATTCCAGAAGCAGAGTTTCCTTTGAAAATTATTGGAAGCGATACTACGTACAACAAAGCATTTTCATTGATTTGTAAAGGGTGTTTTTTAGAGTTATAGCTGAATTTTTTTTTTTGGAATATGGGCACCGAAGATGGTTCGAATGCAGTCCTATCTTGAGGTCCAATTTTCAATCACTCAGCATTTTGAGTCGTATATGGCAACAACGCGGAGAGTGTTTACAACGCAAAGCACATACAGCCTGTGAGATGTTTTAATTTGAGTGAAAGCAAATGCAACCAGACTCAGCCGCAAACGTCCTATCTTCCTTGTACTGACAATTTTTGTTGAACAGAGTATGGATGCCAGTACATAGTTCCTCTACGGAGGCTAAGGTGTCGTGTCTGTTTTTTCGTCATTTGCGACTCTTATCTCACTGCGATTCTAAGCCGTAGATCCTGCGGACTTTTGAAGGTACCTTTCCGTTTGAATTGATAATTGTAATAAAAATTATATTTTTTCAGTAGTAAGGTAGAGTTATACCATATCTCTGTAAATTGTGCAATATAGGTACTATTTAAGAAAAAATGTTAATAATTTGAGCTACAATAAAAATACAAATACAAAATACAAATTGTGTTTTGTTCGAAAATTTGCATCCATGTTTTTTGATGTTTGATTTGAGTTAATTTTTTACTCTTTAAAGTTTAATTTGTTTAAGTTTGTTGTTGTTCTCACCGAGTTTCCTTACCATATCAAGGCCGAAACCTCTCGAAGGATTTTTTCAGTCACTTAAAATTGTCGAAATGATTGTTGGGATAAAAGCTTTGTTGTAATCAAAAAAACAGTTGATGATCTGAGAATTATCGTTAAAAACTGTGTAATGACAATTATTGTCATCTTTTATTGCCGTAGGGAAATTTTTGAGAGGGGCTTACTGCAAATAGGCAGAATAATCTTTTTTTAATTGTTTTATTTTCCGTCTGGACAATTAGAAATTTTAAAACAAACTTTTAAAAACACACTACAATGTGGAATTTGAAAGAAGCATTAATCTCACAAAATGTATCGTTAAAGTGCCATGGAATAATTAAGGAATAAGTTATTTGTTCAAGTGATTTGTACATTTTTTTTTGTTTTTGCTCCTAACTTTTATTTGACTTTGTATTTTCTTATTTGTTTTTGCACCGCAATTGCTTAAATTACAACCATGTAAAGGAGACACGTTTCCTTAAGTCAATATACGACTAAGACCGTTTCTTGTCTTGAACGAAGATGGAAAGTGCGGGAGGAATCTTACCATAGAACCATCATCGCCAACAACAACGACAACAACAACAAAAGGAAAACTTCAGTGGCAACAATTACAAAACAAACATTAATTTCCCCAAAGGAAATGTATAACAAAAAGGACATAAACAGGATGGGAGTTTTAGTACAGTTAAGTTTTATACTTACATTTTCATTCTTTTTCGCAAGCAGCACCACAAATGTTCCAGATAGTGGGCAAATACATCGCGTTATATTCGCCATGAGAGTCTTTGTTATGCAAGGCTCTGTGCGCCAAGTGGACTCGAATGAGGCTTTGTAATCGTGCCTAGAAAGATGATTACATGCAAAATTACTTCATTTATTTTGTTGACTAGGAGAAGTGTTATTGTAATATTGATCGCACAAAAGTTTACCCAGTCTAGAATACTCTATTCGCAAAATGCTAAAAGTTGAATGATTTTTTAATGAACTTATTGATGTTCAGTTAAGCAAAGTTAAATGTTAAATAAAGAATTTAAATTTAAGCAAATGAGATGAAAATTTGTTTTAAATGAAAATTTAATTTTGTTTAATTTTCCACTTGAAAATGCGGAAATGTAAACACCAATAAATCGGTGCGGCCGGCGGCGTGTCAATATGAATAATGGAAGTTTCAATATATTCAAGCAAATTAACAGGGTGTTCTGAATATGCGAGTAGAAAGGATCGAAATAATACAAAACAAAATGATATGCGAGTGAGGTTATGTGGTGACACAAATGTCGTTCTTACTCGCAATTGATGATGGGTGGAAATGAGAGACGTGGTATCCAATCAGACCCATTTCACAAGTAAAGCCATTTTGGATTATGCTGATGATACCTGCTTAATAGCAAATGGTACTGGTGTTGTATTGGGGAAACTTCCCTACCAGGATATTCCCCCCTATCATGGTAACCGATCGGAGAGAAATTTCCTCAGATTCGGACGAAATGTACGAATTTTGTATCATGGTAGCCGTTCCGATTGATTAATCGGACATTCTTCCGAAAAAAAAATTGAAACATGCGTTTAAATGTCAAAATCACAGCGACGCACATTGAATTCATGCGATCCAATGCGTCTATTTGATTTGTGTTTCTTCCTATTCCCTCCGACAGCAAATCACATGTGGAACTTTGTCGGATGGTTGTAAAATAATACATGTTTTCAAATAAAAAGGAAAGACAAACTATTTTATTTCTTGTGTATTTGTTTTGTGATTCTCCTTTCTTTGTTTGAGGTTCTCTGCTTGTATAAATATATTTCATCCCTTAAAAATACGGCTGCGCTGTGCAGGTTCATACTTAGTTTATTTTTTCTTTTCCTTATGCCAGGTGCGCGCGTCGGTACGCATTTTTATTTCTCTTCCGATTCGGATACCATGAACACAATAAATGCTCCTATTGGAACTTTTCCCCGATCGGAGAATTCTCCGAACGGATACCATGATAGGGGTGATTATATTTAATTGTTTCGGAAACAACCAACTAACTCGGATATGGATCTTCTTATTGATGACTACCCTGGTAAACGGAACAAGGTCAACGAATTTCGGTTCTGCATGTTTAATGCCCGGACCTTAAACAGCAGGCCACGTGCAGCGGAACACCAAAAAATGGGAATCTTTAAATAGTGTCAGAGCTGACATTAAAGCCATCCAGGAAGTGCGATGGGATGGTGAAGTAGGAAAGAGTATTAACAAATGTGATATCTATTACGGCAAGTGCTACAAAACGAGAAGAGAGCAGTGGTCTAGGAGTTTCGTGGCATAAGCAACTGTATTATCACAATCCGATTTAAGTCCAAATTTATATCGAAGGGAAATATGACACATCCAAAGAATAGTTTTACGAACTCTTCGAAATGATCTGAATAATTCCCGAATTCCAGAGCGGAAGCCTGTAAAGACAAGTGTGTTGTAGTCGCTGCTGAGAATATGGAAAGAACACTTCTCACTACTAATAACTGTCAGGCAGATCGAATGGATCGATTTGGACGATGATGAACAAAACTTCCGTCCACCTGGTCAGGAAGAAGTTCGTTTAGTAAAGTCAAACAAGGCTGCTGGAGCGGATGGCCTTACGGTCGAACTCTTCAAAGCCAGCGGGAGCATACACAAACTCATAAGTACAATCGGGCGGATGAAGGTATGCTTGACGGATGGAACCTCAGTATCGTTTGTCTCCTAAGTGTCAAACTTCTAATGACCGGCAGTACGGTTTTCGTAACAATAGGTCCACAGGTAATATGATGATATATCTAACCGAACAGTGGAACCAATCTTTACATCGTTTTGGGAAAGTAGAAATTCCAAAGCGTTTGATAGAGTTTGGCACGAAGCTCTCTTATCGAAAATGTGTGCTTTTGATATCGAGGAACACCTTTTTCGATGGATTAGAAATGACCTTTCGAACTGCTCCATTCGAGCTGTTTTGGACAGTTTCCAGTCTGATATTCATAAAATAAATAATGGTGTGCCCCAAGGCTCAGTTTTGTTTCCGACTCTCTTTATCATCTTCATAAAGGACCTCTTGTCTTAGACTTCTAATCCACTCAATTGTTCTGCCGACGACAGTACCTACTGTCAGTTTTTGTATTTGTTTCCAGATTGACAACCATAAGTTCTTCGGATGTGGAACTGTAACGGCCGGCATCGTATGATAAGCTCATCAAATTCCAACCTCCAAAGCATTATCCAATATGGAATTATAATTCGTGTGAAATTTAATGCTTCACAAACTCAATGTTAAAGCACCTCTTTTGTATTTTCAACGAGTGGTACTTAAATTGGTAGACAACATCCCCAAGTTTCATTAACTTTCGACCCTCTTCTATCTGAAAATACCTGTCTACTGGGCTGGACTAGTATTTGACGTCGCCAAAAATGCCACGAAGTGTTTGGATCCTCAAATTCGATGCAAGAAAAACTTAGTTCCATCTGATCTTATTACTCATTTCACCCAAAGCTTGAGTATAATTCATATTCCTTGGCAGGTGCTTGGGTAACACATATTTGCGTCATCTGGATATGATTCAGAAAAGACCCTTAAAATGTATAGGTGAAAAGACCATTACGGGAACAATTGAACACCGCTGTTCTGTTTCTTGTTTCCCCTTATTCGATCGCTTTTTCTATTAAAAGTGCTCCAGCAAAATAGCCTACCTACCTTCGAACACTGAGAGCAATAGGAAACCCAATCAATTTACCCTCACGCCTAACTTCCGACGTAATTTTAAATATAGAGACTGATTTTTCAGCCTCATTCCAAGAAATTTTAATGATTTACCCGGCTCGATTCTTCGCTTCCTTTACGATTTTCAGACATTCAAAACGAAAGTATCTCGGTATCGGTATCTCTTTTTATCTCCCATTCAACTTCCTTTAACCTTCTCACAGTGTCAATTCATGAAAAGGGTATTAAAAACCCCTTGAAAGCGTGTGAATTATTAAAGAAAGAGTTTTTTCCAAGTTCCTAGCTAAGACCACTTTCTGTCCACGATTCATTATGAATTTCAGATCTAATTTTCTATTGGAAATTGGAAATAAGGACTTTCAGTTTAATGTTTTTTCATCAAAAAAAAAAGCTCTTATTGCGGTTTTTTTTTGAAAAAGATTCATTCATTTAATTTTTATATCACTACGTGACACAACTCCAAAGATTCATTGAGTAGCAATAAAAATAAAAAATCGATTTCACATAAGAATTTAAAGAACGTTGTTTTAATACAAATTAAATATTTAGCTAAAATTAACAACCTTTTGACACAACACGACACGTGCAAGGAAAAAAATGTCTAAACAAAAAACATGGCTGCTAGATGTTGATTTTTTTGCAAAGAAAAAAAATAACACGAAGCATCAAAGACAAAGCATTATCCGAAAGAAAAAATGTCATCATTAAGTCTTAATTTAAAATTTATCAAGGTAAATTTATCATCAAACGATATTTTCTTCTTATAATCTTTTGTTAATCTTACTTACCCACAAACTGGGATCCAATCACTGTTAATATCTCGAGGCTCGTGTTGGAAAATAATTTCAACATGCCCGACATCCAATGGTAGGTCTAGTGGCTCCCTCATATTATCGTTGGATCGATTCGATTGAAAAAGCCATGTCTGAACTACGCGAGAAGCCAAAATGTAATCTGTGTCTTTGGAATCACTGAAAAATTAAATATTTTAATGTTAGTTAAATAAAATGACTAGTCAAAAGAAAAACTATCAATTGAAATGATTTTAGATACAACAATCAACTTATCGTAGTTGTAATCTTAAACAAGGACTAGATGACATATCAAAGTTGACATTTACGCCAATGCTGCCTTCGTTATGTGAAAGAAATTGTTTGACTTTAAGGGACGTCTAAGATTGACAGACGTCAACTTACATAAGGTAAACCTTAGTTTAGAGTTTGCCCCTCGAGTCCATACCTAAATTTATATACCAGGTATAAAAGTAAGTCGGCCTCCTGTTTATCCGCTGACTCTTTCTAAACCATGCAGCGGATTTTGAAACGGCTTTCACCATCTTATATATGAGTTTCTAAGGAAGGTTTATAAATATTTGCATAGAAGCTTTTATCTAGAAATTAATAGTGAGAGCCGTTGCAACGCACTTTGTAATATATGATTGGAACGTTGATGTAAACTCCTGAAATTATGCAATACTATTAACTCGATTTAATGCCTATGAGTAGTTTTCCTCGAAAAATGTTTATAGATTGGTAGCTGTTAAATTTACTGTGGAACACAGGACAAGCAACTGTGAGTCTGTTATAACTTTGCATGATAATGGGTGATTCATCGTGAAGTTTGATTTTCAATAACCGTTTTTGACAGATCAAGCGTGACTCATATCAAACCGCTTTGTCATTTTTGTTCAGTATCGTTTGGCAAGTCATCATGGAAAGAGTCACGCCTCAATAGCGTCTCTATTTTCAGTGAATGGGCTCTGGAAAAACTCAATGTTCCCGCGATTTTTGAAAATATTCTTACCTTAGTTATGCTCAAAAAATTTTAATATTGTTTTCAAATCAATTTAAATATTGCTCTCGAAACCTTTTAACTGGTTATATTTTCGACTTATAGATTTTGATATTAGGTACCTATTTCAAAGTTGATTTGAGAGCAATATTAAAATTTTTTGAGCATAACTAAGTTAAGAATATTTTCAACTTCACTTTAAAAAGTGTAGCACTTTCTCACCGAAAAGTTAAATAAATTCCCACTCTGGGTGGGCATTTACTTCACTTCAAAAAGTACATTCCCACTAACAGTGGAATAAATTCCCATGTGGAGCAGATTCCCGTGGAATAAATTCCCTGCACCGGTGAAGCCCATTTCTGGCTGAATGGATGATACTTTAATAAACAAAAATTGCCGTATAAGGGCTGAGGGGCAACACGAAGAGTACCAAAAGCTACCATTACATCCATTAAGAACAACGGTATAGTGTGGTGTATGAGCTGTTGAAGGATTATGTCATTGCATATATAAACTATAGTACTATCACTTGAGGTGCGCCATCTATCGACGAAATACTAAGCTCTAGAATACCATGGGAAGCAACAACAACCATTAAAACGGTAGAACGTTTAAAAAATTGTTGTTGTTGCTTCCCATGGTATTCTAGAGCTTAGTTTTTCGTCGATAGATGGCGCACCTCAAATGATAGTACTATAGTTTATACATGGTCTCGCTGAGCTCTGGTTTCAACAAGACGGCGCACATTGGTCTAAGCGCGGAAAAAATCATTTAGAACATTTTCATGTAGCCTTTTGATTTTGATGTCTAAATACACTTCGATAGCCTAAGTATATGATATAAAATTTATATATCTAATCTTATTTACTTATTAACAAGCCCTCAAAGTTGAAAAATATATTATTCAAGTGGCGAACTATATTTTTAACAAATTTTCCGAAGTTTCTTAACATAAGTTCTGTTACTTTGTATATCATTTTGTTCGTCTGTTTTTGAGAATTTAAAATTGAAAATAAAATTTAAAAAAAGTAGCTTTCTATAAGAAGCCTCAAACATTGGTTCTAAAAAAAAACTGCTTTGATGAAAACTTTTGGAGTTTTAAATTGCCTCCAAGTAATGACATACACCAACACAAACGTATGCTCCTTACTTTCAAGTTATAGCACAGAAAAAAATCAAAAGCGACCACCTGCCGCCCCAAAGTTATGTTCTAATTTGTCTCACTCAATTGGTTTTCAAAAAACAAACATCAATTTCTTCGGGGGTCATAATACCGGTTGTCAAAATTCTGTATGACCAAAATTCTGTTTTTTTTTTTTTTGTTGAAAATACTGTATGACTAAAATTCTGTATTTCAGATTTAGATTTGACTACTGTGCCCAATTTTATCAAAATCCGTTGGATAATTCAGATTTAACAGATATTTTTCCGCTCTCCTAAAGGGTGTTTTTTGGACGTGTGGTTTTCAATCTGACAATACTTTTTTCGGAGTTGTTTTTTTTTTGACAGCTGTCACTTGATTTATGCTCAGTTTGGTTTGTCATTTCATAATGAATAGACTAACTCCTGAACAACGTTTGCAAATTTTTTGCCAAAATAATGGTTGGGTTCGCGCATCTTGCGCTGCGCCCAATATTCGGTCGTCATAATCGCCCAGCAGAGTCGGTAATTCGAGCAATCATGCATCAGTTGCGCACCACGTTTACTCTAATGGATAATGCGCATCATCAGAGACGCCGCCGTACAGTGCGCACCGAAGACACTATTGCTGCTGTGGAGCAGAGTATCGAAGAAGACCCGAATGAGTCGATCCGCCATTGCGCGCAGCAATTGGAGTGGTCGAAAATTGGGCCTCTTGGCTGGAATTTATTCGAACCAGCCGCAACGGCCATAACATTTAATTATATGCGTTTTATTTCTTTTTGAAAACCACACGTCTATAAAAACACCCTTTATAAAAACCAAACCCTAAAATTTTAGAAAAATATCAATAACTTTTGTAATAATTTTTCGTTCAACCAAATTTTCACCAATTATGCAATTATCAAAATATCTTTGAAATTGAACTTGTGGTCAAAACATGTAGTACAATATAATTTTCAACCAAGTTGGCAACAGTTTGGCCTGAATAAAAAAATAACTACTCAAAGGATGCATGTATATACCACAATTCTGCTTTGGTCATGCATTTATACTTTGTTTGTCCTTTATTTACACCTCAAGGGCTCCCCCCCGCAAAAAAAGGCCTCCTGAGACAACTGCCAGACGTTGATTTTTATGATTATTAGCTCAATTTTGACAAAACCATATACAGGCAGATATATACATTTGTTTTGCTTGTGGAATGACATTTCAAAAACGAACGTTCGCGAGTTCTACAACTATAAAATATCTGCGGGAAAACAAAAATAAATAATGAAAGTAATGTTTTTTTTGCTGGTGATTTAAATCAACCCCGAAGCGCCGTCAGCGTCTTCGTGGTTAAAGAACGTGATTCCTGCAACAAGGATGGGAATGGAAACTGTTGTGAGTTGAGTATTTTAATATTTTTGTCTCTTGGACAAGGACTTTTAATTGGATTTGGATTAAAAGCGATACAAAATTTACTCTATTAAAGTTTCTCAAGTTTGTATCTTGTAATTTCAACGAGGACGAGGAGTATCTACGAGTACTCATAGTTTCAAAAATAATTCTAACAACAAAACAATAGAAACCACCAACTTTGCTTTGAACTATAAGTATCAGGTTATTTCTCAAAGAATTGAGATTAAACTTAATTTTATAAAAAATTTAATAAGAATTTCTGTATCTGCGCAATATGCCAAAATGTGTTGGGCATTGTCATCATCAAAACTATAAAATAATAGTTTCTTTCATCTCGGAATTAATTCTATAAGTTACAACTCCAAGACGACACTGGCACTGTCACTGGGTGGTCTTAGCTTACCTGCCACGTGAGAAGTAAGTTTTTGGTAGGAAACTTTTCAAGTTTTTATACGATATCACTGAAGCGAATATTGTCGAATTAGCCATAATGCTTAGCAGTAGTTTGGAGAGAGCAATGTCCATGTAGAGTTGATCAGAAAAAAGGTCGTCCCTTAAGGAAAAAGAAAAAAACATTTAAATCAGACTTTAAACTTACTATTGTTGATAGATTTCAAAAACATTTGAGATATGAAATTACAAAAAAAAAAAAAAATATAAAAAGAAATAAGTGAGCAGATACAGTTACTTTATTACCAAGAAGATTCTTCGCCTGCCTATTATATAAGAGCAACACTTCTCAATCAACCCCTTTTCACATCAGCAGTCACGAGTCCTTACAACTATAAATCCCACATTGTATCCATTGTGTGTGGCAAATCGCGAGCCATTTAACTTACTATTACCGTAGCCATTCTCTGAATTGTTTTTTTTTTGTTTGTTGATCCTTTCATCCTTGACTCATCCCTGACACTCATATCAATTAAGAGAGGCAATTCAAGTTTTCTGAAAGGCATTTGTTTTGCATTTAAGGATTCTTCAGTCGCTTTCAGCGAAGCCGGATCGTAGTTACATATAGTGGGAACTGAAAACCCTTATGGATTGACTATGCCGCCTAAGAGTTCATTGTTTCGGAAGTCTATTGTGTTATCTTAAGAGTCATATCACAACCCTTTTAAAGAGGATAATTCTGTAAGAAGGATTGTCTTTAAGTTTTTTGGGAGTGGATATTTTCCCAAAAAAAGAAAATAAGGCTCGCTCACAAAATAAGTTAACTAAGGATTCGGCATTTCCAAAACGTAAAAATTGACTAACGACCTGTGACAAAGTTACACATTTTCTCATACTGTCCCCAATGATTTTCTACAATTATCTATGCATTATACAAAATGGATTCACCATCACGTGACGCAATACCCTCGGCTGCAGTCTTAAAAGGCAAATCCGATAACCCCGCACCGCCAATTTGGACTGCCATCATCTTCCAAGTACCTAAGCCAGAAGAACAGTCACATACATTCATCATTCATAAATATCAAAAGTAATTCTAACTTTTGATGTTATAATTCACATTTTCTTTTTGCAGGGCTATTCCATAAGCAGGAGTACAATTTTCTCGTGTAATCAGAGTATCAGACTCGACCTCCCTACTATTGGAAGAAGATTCTATTATAAATAAAGTACCGGGAATAGAGATCTGACGAAGGTTCGCTGCGAAGAATACTAGTACTAGCAGAAGACTCACTAAGTTTTTAAGCAAAAGTCAGGAATGGTTAGATATATATAGAAAAAACGTCGTTATTTTGGAGTTGAAAACTTTTTCAACATTAAGCATCACAGACCAAAGTCCAGTTATGACTTGATATTTTGGTAACGAATTTTTAGGACACGCCCACTTTGTAGAGGCGTTTCTAAAAAAGAAAAGATATCTGGCTTAACAAAAAAAAAAATATGGCATGAAATTGTATTGTAGGAGTTACCGTTATTTTTAAATGCTTTTTTTCAAATTAAGTGATTTTTTTTTTTAGAAAATTGCCCCTCCCGGCGAAACGCAGGAAAAAAGGCCACCTCCCATACAAACTTTTTCTTGTCTTTATCCAACTTACTCGCTCTGATTTTAATTTAATACATATACATAGCTATACGATAAGCTACTCGTAGCTCAATACTGCTGAATACCTATGATATATTTTTTGAAAAAAAGGTTTCAAAAACTTTTTCAAACAAAGCTTTTTTTTCTAAAAATCCGCTCCACAGATTTTGATAATTTATTCTCATAAATTCAAATTTATCTAAAAAATAAAATAAAATGCTCAAATTAGTTTAAGTATTTATTTTAGAATCGATTTTTTTTAAATCTCATGCCCCAAGATCCATGTCCAGTCGTGTACCTTATTTCAATTTATTCCAAACGAAATAAGGCCCGGCGGACATCACTTCCACACTTCCACAGTATGCGGTTCAATCGATTGTATCTCGAATTGGTGTTGCAAAAAGCAGGACATTGAAGTGCTTTAGAAAACTGCCCCTAACTTTTTCCTAGTGATTTTTGTTTGTGCCTTACATTCATAAACAAGGATGCAAACCGAGTGATGAAATGCACTTTCACTATACAAAAAAAGAAGGAAAAACAATCTCGCATTATTTTTTGTGACATTTGAGATCATGACCTCAAGTATTTTTTTGTGGTTTCTACTTTAAAGTGTATCTTTTCATTGTTACGGCCTTTTATTTTAATAGAATTTTCTGCATATGTGATCTATCTTTTAACGACCATATTAAGTATTATATTAAAAGCACTTGGGTCCGTAAAGTCGGATTACGGACGATCATTTTATGTGAGTGCCAGTTATCAAAACAGTTCATGTGTAGGTTGTATCTCTCCAACCACCAACTCACTTACAGCCATCCACCATTTTTGATTTTTTTTTCTCACCCCTTCCCCCAAACATCAACCTCTCACCCCAACATACAACCACCAACCAACAGCCTACCATTTCTGACAATTTTTTACTCCCCCTCCCCACAATAAATACCCAATTCCTTACCACCACTAACCACCCACACCACCTAAAACCACCACCAACCGCCTACACCACCTACAACCACCAACCAACCACCCACTATTTTTGACAATTCCCTCCCTAACACCACATCCTCCCCCCAAATCCAACCATCCACTCCACCTACAACCATCTGCTACTCACCCACCATTTCTGAACATTTTTTCCTTATCCCCCACAACCAACACCGACAACCTCCCAACCCAACTATTTTTGACAATTACAACGAACCACCCGTGCCAATTTTTGCCTCAATACCCACACCAACTAAAACCACCGACCAACCACCCAACATTTTTCCTCTGCCGGACACTACCCCCCCCCCCCCCCCACCCTATAACGTGACTGTGACTGTGACAATTTTTCGTGCGTGCTGCCCATGTCAAAAAATAGAACCATACAACAAGTACTCACCCGTATATTCGTAAATTAAATGGAAGTGTCTTGACTGCTGTCATGTAAGTTCTAAGGGAACTCAATCGATCCAAGGACAATGTTTCCTCATCAAGGATTACTGATGCACCTTCACTATCCGCCGCCATGCCTGACAATACATTCTCTGTACCAGACGCTGATGTATATGAAGAAGGCCTACTGCTATTAGCTGCGGTTAATGAAGATCCCCTGGTACCATTGTTATTTGTACCAGACAATGATGATGATGACGAGGATCCAGATGTTGGAACTGATGATGATGCCGAATGCAAGGTTGAAACCGAAGACAATGAAGAGTACGATGAAGATGATGTTGATGTAGCTAATTGTGATGCTGCAATTGTTTCACGACTTAATGCTGCCCACTGTGTCAAGAACTGCAACTTTTTGATGTGCTGTAAAAAAAAAGCAAAAACAAAATGGAAACAATATTTGTATTATTTTTGCTGCAACGGCAAGTGTTTCTAAGGTACTTTTCAAAACTTGACGTGGAAGTTTTTTTTTTTTTTTTGTGTTGTATTTTCTTTTAGTTTGGTTTAGAATTAGCTTTTTGAGGTAAAGGTTTGTATTTGTGTGGCAATGGGGGCGTGAGTAAAAGAATTTAAATTAAAAGTTGACATTAATAATCATCATAAAAGAGAGAGAGAGAGAGGAAAAGCAAGTTTAGTTTTTTTTTTTTTTTTTTTGACATGGGTTTGTTTCTTTGCTTGGAATGAGAAGGGGCTGTTATGTAGCTTAAGGAATTTAAATTAAAAATTGACTTTCATGATTGCAAGAAAATTAGGTTTGTTTTCACGTGGCTGTGGTTCGCTTTTCCACTACGACTACACCATTGCCACGTTAAAACAAAAGAATTTAAATTAAAAGCAAACTTTCAAAATTTGGAAATCATAAGCAATTACGTAGGATTGTCATCATTTTCTTTTGGCGTGTCGTCTTAGAGTGCCGGATGATTAAGTTGTTTTGTTTGCATATTCTTAGATTGAAAATTGACAAGAATGTTGAACTATATGGTTAAGAGGAGACAGAAAGATAAATGGAATGCTTTGTTATGAATCAAACAAAATCTAATATCCTGAGGGACTGTTTTCAGTGAGGCTTCGACTTATGAGTGTTTTGCACTACTGCAGCGGAAGGTTTTTTTTTTTGTCGCCAATGCTTCTTGATAAGAAGTGACAAGCCCCAAAGCTTAATACTGGTCGTGAATAAAGTGCATCTTTTTTGTATTCAGCAACGATTCATTTTTCTTGATCCGCCTATGCCTTGATGCGTGCCGGTTAATCTTGATTGCTTTTTTAAGGCTAAGACATTTAAACTCACCATATACTCGTATGGATGCTTGAACAAAGGATATAGTGGGCGAAGATATAACGTAGCTCTATACTGAAGTAAACTCGGTACCAAACAGCTTTTCATAAGTCTATCATAAGTCGAAGGTCTCAAACGGGTTATAGAAACATATCGACGGTTAAACTTCATAACCTCTTAAGTCGTTTTTGCAAGTTTTTTTCAGAAATCAAAATTTTCCTGATTGCGTATTTATGCAATACCTCGTAAGTATATAAGAATTAATTTCGATTTACTTGCGTAGTATGAAACTTACGAGGTACTGCTTGATTTTTTTAATGGGATTTATAATACTAGTTTTTTAATGTTGTCATTCCAGAAAAATTTTCGGAACAATATTATTGAGCTTAAAATACCAAAATATGGCTCTGAATTTTTTGATTATTTTACATATTAATATTTTTCTCGAATTTTTCGATTTACGATTTTATGAAGTTTAACCGTCGATATGGAAAACGGAGTGAAAGTCTTGGATATTGGGATATGAAAATAATGTAACTTCAAGAAGATCTCTGAAACGCAATGAATTTTCTTGAGATACCATTTGCATCACATTGCTGTTACAACATTTAGAAAAAGTCGAAAAAATCCAGCCTCTAGGAATTACATGGCTAGCAAATTAATATTGAAATGTGGACGATATTTGAATAAATCAGACAAGTTCAAATATAGATGAAGTGCTTTCCAAAAACTAGGATCAAAGAAATCGTATTCCTAACTTTAAAGTCAGTAATAAAAGTTTTAAATTAAAGTCTTTACCAATACGGCCTTAGGACCTAAAAAAATGTAAAACAGACCATTTGTTCACATCGAGTCAGATTCTGAAGGAATCCTGAGAATTAAATACAATCTATATTAGCAAATCGATTTTAAAGTACCTACTTTAACGGCAGGGAAGAACTTTTGTTCCATGAACTGAATCAGAATTCTTGATAAACTGGTACGGCTTATCAGGATCACGTTAAAAATTGTGCTGACTGGTTTTACTTAACTTTAACCAGGCAGCAACCTAAGTCCAGGACAACATCCCAACGAGAACCGTATGTTGATATGGGAACGCAAACTGAGACCGCGTCAACGATTTCATCGGAAACTTCAACTTTGCAATATGCTTTCTCCACGTATAATGTAAAATTGACAAACCGAATAGAACAAATAGAACCGAAAAAAAGAGACTTGAGCCCTAACGAGGTTATTTAGGTAAATGAAGTAAGTTTCCGATGTTACAAACCCAATCCTTTGGGGGAAAGTCGGAGTAAGAGAAAAAGAATCCAAATTTTACATGAACAAAAACTTAGACAAAAAGGTTCACAATGCCCCGAAAATAGTTAAAATTATTGGTAATTTGTGAGGAACGAAAAAAATCTCCACTTGATCGTCAGTTCAAAAAATTGTCAGCTCCCAAGGAAAACCTGATTCATTTGCAGGATCAACGCTTCTACAGAATGATATATGGCTTTGCAATAACTTGAAAGCGGCAATAATTGTAGGGGACAAATCTTCTTTAGTACTCGTACAGTTCCAAGGGTACTTACAGATTCGGATATACCTCGTTTCAAAACTTTCAGAGCCCCTGCCTAAGCTTTATTCTATTTGGCCTATACTACATGTCGTATTCCGAGTAGATGTGTGACAATGTTCAACCAGCCCTTCTATATCTGATCAAGAAATATCTGAAAAATGGAAACTTCTTTTGAGGTTAGGTGCACGAATGTTATGGTGGTATGTCCTATCGAGCAGTTGAACCAAATTTTGTTTTTTTTTTGTTTAAATAAAGTAAGATAGCTATGATTGATATTTACAAGGTATTTTATAAAAATTGGCATAGCTCTCTTGTATAAAACAAAGACAAAAAAATAATAAAAAAAAAAAAATGGTACCGATGAACCCCTTCTTCAATGAACTAGATACTATACTCTATTCCACATAAACAGGCAGTTCAGGGAAGATAGGGATGTTTGTCTCTCATTCGCACTCTTTTGTTTTCCGTAAGGGCATTTCATACAAAAGCTCTTGCAGGGTTTCCGTAGTAAGCATTTCAAATAAGCAACAATCTTAAAAAAAAACGTAAAGCTCTTAAATCTAAAGCCCATCAGCAGAAACGCAAGGAAAGAAAGCTGAACGGGTTACCAAAAGAACACTGGTAACTCTGAAGGCACATCAATTAAAAAGGGGTGGAATTTAAAATAGCAGCACTGCAGCAGCCATAGACAATCAGTGCACAATGCACATCACATTTAGATGTGCTCTGAATAAGAGGTAGGATTCACGTCAGATGCGATTAGAAATTCACTGGCGGGTCAACAAATTTGCACCATACTAAATTAAAGGAAACCCCTTCAATTTAGTATAGTGCAAAAATATTGGACACAACTGATTTAAAAAAACTTCTCCATAAGACGTGTACTGCCTGATTATGTGGAATAGAGTATAGAACAAACCTATCGGCTCTTTACCTCATCTTTATAAACGATCTCTTTTATAATACTTCTAATCCAATCCATTCTTTTGCTGATGGACCCTCATCTTTTTATAGTCGCTTCCAAATGCATAACCCTGTTCTTCGGATATGGAACTGCGACAGCAGCGAATGCTAAGCTCACTAAATTAAGCTCGTGAGAGAATTGAGTGGAACTTGCTACGAGGGAACCGAAAGCTTTCCGTTCTAACTTCTGAATATGAATACCACGAAAAACCTTCCATGGAACACATACAAATACTTGACTTCTGTAAAAATGAAAGTTTCTTAGTCTGATTTGCCTACAATCAACATGTCACATGTTCGCTCAAGGCTTGACTATGATTTCACATCTCTGTAGGCTTACACCTTCTAGACAGGATTCAGAAAAAGCCTCAAAATCGCTAAGTGAAGAAAGGTAAACTAACGACGAGCGTTGTATCTATTGGATCCATGGATTGTAGAATAATGAGTTGCTTTCTGAAAAACTAGGAGCAGGATAAATTGTACGCTCTGAAGATAAAACCCCAACACGATCTACACGTGATGCACCGACACAAGCCTCATTAGATGGTCATGAAAGGTAACATTTATTGAGATGAAAACTGCTAAGTATGCCTCGCACACCCTCACTCCGAAAAACTGCACCAACGATTTACGCATACGCTTAACAGGGCACGCAAAGCTGAACAGCTAAACGAGAACTCGGAAAAGACCAATGGCAACTATGTCAATAGGCCAGAGTGCTGCGTCAGAGGTTTTGCTCTTCTCAAAGCTGGATGCTATCGTCTGCAAGCGGAAATTTTTTAACATGCATGAAATAACCTGGTCAGGAGCACACACCAACCCATCGCCAGAATATGGTCGGGGGAAAGTATGCCCGACAAGTGGAGTCTCAGTACCATCTATAGAGACGCAAGCCTTCTAAAATCTAAACATCGCTTACAAGTTCCTGTCCAGCGTTTTATATAAACGGCGCAAGACTATTGCTGATGATCTAACAGGTTCTTACCAATTCGGCTTCAGACCTGGAAAATCTACAACCGACCAAATTTTCACGCCAGATTCTAGAGAAAGCCAAGAATTCAAAATCGATACCCACCACCTGTTCGTCGTTTTTAAAGCAGCCTACGACATGACAGTGTTAATAGAGTTGAACTGTATCGTGCCATGTCCAACTTTAGAATTCCTGATAGACTGATATGATTTATCCAGATAACGTTGGAAAATGCTCGCTGTTTCGTCAGAATTGGAAGTGACAAACCTTCTACACCACCAGAAGTCTGAGACAAGGTGACGCAGCTGTTTTAACATTGTGCTGAAAAATGTAATACGCGGAACACCCATGCCAGCACATCGGGCGGCACCATTTTTAATAAATCGACACAATTACTTTGGTTCATGGACGACATTGATGTGATAGGAAAAACAAAGCGAGCAGTAACCACACTATACCATGGAGTCAACAGCAAGCAGAATGAGACGGAAAATAAACGAGGACAAGACGAAGTAGTAGCTTTTATCAACAAAAGTCCAATCTAAGCACAGTACAGAGTTGGTTAGAAAATGACAATTGATAGGTATAACTTCGAATCGAAGTAGTCAATGAACTTGTCTACCTGGGTACTGCTGTAAGCGCAGGCAACAACATCAGCGCTGAAATCAAACGAAGACTTACTCTTGCTAACCGCTGTTTCTTTGGGCTGAATAAGCAATTGAGGAACAAACTCCTATTGAAAAGAACCAAGGAGACATTGTATTGAACATTCATCATCCCGGTCCTGCTATATGGTGCAGAAAAGTGGACTCTCTCCCAATCGGATAAAAAGTAACGATTAACTGTCTCGCCTGCGTAAACGGAGAAAACAACATTTGGCGAAGAAGATACAACGACGAACTATTGTACCTCGACATAAGCGTAGTCAGAAAAATACGAATTCAGCGACTACGATGGCTGGGCCATGTAGAGCAAATGCACAAGTCTTCAACACGAAACTGGAGGGAGTCAGAAGGCAAGGTAGAAATCATCTCCGATGGAGCGAACAGGTAGAGGAAGATCTCCGAATACATGGATTGCGAGATTGGAGACGACAGGCTAGAGATTGGGCCGGCTGGAAGGAAGGAAATAGTTAGCAAGGCCTAGAGGCACCACGCTATATAGTTGAGCAAACAAAAGTCAGTAAGTAATAAGATAAGACAACATTCTCAACCACCGTGGATCGGTTTCTTCTTGTATCTCCTTTCAAACTCTTTTAAACGTTTGAACTCTTTTAATTCATTACAACGGTATTAATAACCTCTTGGGTCACTATAAAAATGGTGGTGTATACAAGTCACGCCACTTCATTATGTTGGTTTCAATTTAATCCCGAGAAAGATCAAAACGAAAGCATTGGAAAAATGTTTACCCAAATATACCCAAAAAAGTTTAAATGCAATAAACATTATTTGTAACGCTTTCATTTACGAGTTACTTAACGCTCAACAAAATTTTATTAGTCACTAACACTTTAAATTTACCTTCGCTTCCCAAAACAAATTCAATAAGGTATGAAGAAAATCACTTTATAAAACGGACTTCCTGAAACTTTTCTCTCCCTTTTTTTTTTTGTCTTTCTTGTTTTATTTCTGTCTTGATCTTGATACAACTTTTTGTTATACTGTACTGACTATGTTATCAGACTGTTTCCTTTTAAATCATTTACTGGTTGGCTTTGGAGTTCTTGGCGACATTGGTCTTTCTCCTTGATATAAAAAAAAGTATACGAAAGTACGTATTATTCGAGCATTGACTTTCGTTCTCTTCGCCTTAACTGATTTTGTGGTCTAAATTCAAATTAATGGACTTCCTATTATCCTGATTTACATCCGTGATTTGGTTTTCTTTCCTTTTTTTATTTTGAACGGAACAAAGGACATTAGATACATTTAGTTCATTACCGATACCGATTTTGTTATGCGTAACACAAACTTTGTCTACGCTGAAAGCATTTGAACCTTTAAATTAACGTTTAGTTGAAAACTTATGGAAATGGAAGGAAAGCTCTGTACCTTGTTTCTACCTACTTAACAGTGAGTGCTCTTATCGTTTCAAAGGTATACCCGCCGCCACCGCACCGCCCGCCGCTGACTGTTGTTATGAAGTAAAGGTTAAAAGGTCCTTCAGTTCCATGTTCGTCTTGTAAGATGTTATTTATGGCTTTGTGATTTTTTTTGTTCATGTTTTGATGGCTCGTGCTGCTGGTTTCGTTGGGAAAAAAAAACTTGAGAATCTTTTCAAGTGGGAATGGGCGGAAATAAAATTATGAAAATGATGCTATCGTATTGTTGTTTAATGAATTTAAGAAAGTAGAACCACACACGGATGGAGGTGGGGGATGAACCCATGAACCTTAAATCAGTTGGTATTATACTAAACTGAAGGAAGCATTATGCACAAGTAAGAATATAACTTTTAAGCACAAGAAATGTCCGTTTTCTTTAAATTATGGGTATGCGAAATAATAATGATCAAAATTAAATGGTTCGTACAAAAATATGAAAATAGTAATAAAACATAAGCGAGAGCTACAATACGTTTGCAACAGACTGTTGGATATCCCATTTTTTTGTATGTGTATATGCATTCGCCTGCAGCAGCCAGCCGCTGCGCTGGTGCTATCCAGTTCCAGTTCCAGAAACAAATTTCTTCTTTAGCAGACAGGAAAAAATTCAATAACATTAATTTTGTGTGACCGATGTTCAATAACTATACTGGCGCAATAAAAAAAGGGGTGTGCCACGCCCAAAGTTAAGACTTTTTATTGCCAAGGCAAGACCATTACTATGAGCTTAGTGACATTCAATTATAAATTTGGGTTCGATTTGAACAAAACAAGACATAACTTGAATTACTAAAATTAGATTTTGAATGGAAATAGCATAATTATATGAGTGTTTTTAACATATTCTTGAACCACACTCTGCTACGTAACCAAGGAATACAAACTGAAGTGTTCATCTTTTTACTCTAAAACTGCAGCCGACTAATAAAACCGATAGAAAACATTAAAAAATTAATGCATATTACGACTTTTGACGGAAACGCCCATTAAAAGTGGGCGTGTAATAAAAGTTTAAAGCACTAATTGAGCTTTGATCATAAGTCAATTTTTAGGAATATGTGACCTGAATCTAGTAGTTTTTAAGCAATCTAACCAGGATAAAGGTATTTTATAAAAATTTCACCCTTAAAATTGGGCGTATTGAAAAAATTTGCATATACCTATATATTTTCCATATAACGAACAGATAAAAGGTTAAAATTGAATATTGGTAGGTACCTACCTTAAATTTTTAAGACTAAGTACGCTTTTTTTTCTTTTATAAAAAGTGGGCGTCAGCCTCTCAAAAATTTCTTTTCATAAACAAGCTTCTTAGTTTCGACAAAGAGATGTACAAATTTGGCCTTGTGGATTCATTATGAAAATAAAAATAAATTGTTGGCCCAACAGCTCCAAGTGGGGCCAGGGCCTGTGACTTACATTCCCAACCATTCCTGTGTGTGCGTTGATATTCTGCAGGAATGGAAGGGACCTACAATTTACCTCCGAATGCGAACGGCTAACAGAGAAGCACTTTTCATGACATTAATTGCTCTTGGATCTTGGATGATCCTCGCAAGAGACAGTACCCCGGAAAAGAACTTAGGTGGAGTCGTCAGGGATCGAACCAAGAACCTTTGGCGTGGCAGTCCGACACATTAACCACTACGCCACGGGGTACTACATTTATTATATGTACCGTTTATTCACAAAAACAATTTTTTTCTAGTTTCTAATGAAAAGTGGACGTTAGCTACGCCCAAAATCATACACAAGATGTTAATATACAAGTAATACCCACAAAATTTAAGGTTTTGTTCGAAAAGTGGGCAAAATTTTAGAGTTGTGTTTGATTGTAACTGTACCAGAAACATAATTAATTTTGGCAAGTTGAGGTTTTGTTTATGGGAGGATTTAGCCGGTTAAAGAACTAAGAATTACTTTTGAACCAAAAATAAAATTTCAGTTTTATAGCTCAAAAATTGCGACCTATACATACGGGCGGACGGACAGACATCGCTAAATCGACTAGACTTTTGATTCTGAGTCAAAATAGGGTATAAAAACTCCTTCTTATAAAAAATATTAATTGAGAATGTTTCTTTGTTGGCCCAAAAAATAGGGATACCCTAGCATAAATTCCCAAGAAGCTGAATATTTATATGAACGTTAGAGATGACATTATGATGAAATTGTGAAAAGTCCCCGTCGATTTCAAGTGTGAACAAATTTGATCCAAGGCCAAAGTTGGAAAAAATGTTTTTTGTTGACGAAATTAGCTTATTTCGAAATTAGAAGAAAAAGTTTTTCCTTTTGAGGTTGCTAATTTCGATTGACACCAGCCTTACTTTTATCTTTTTCTTTCTTTATTCCTTTTCGTTCATGTTTTCAATTTAGGTGAGTTCGAAGTTTTTTCACATATGTATGTAATTTGCAAACTTATTTCGTCAAAATTAGAGATAATTTATGAGTGTAATTTTGTATGGGAAATGAGGTCTAATTTGGAAATTTGCTAAGAAATTACCTTTTTTCCCCAATGTCTTACTGCAAACGGGTAGTACAAAACTCAGTATTCTTATATAAATTAATAAAGTTGTTTTCCATATACTATGCACAGGCACACGTTCCCACGCCATCTGTGAAGCAGTGCTCTTGGCGCATTTTTCAACGTGATAGTAGGTAGGCAACTCCACGGTCTATTTTATGCATGGGATCGATAGGGACTTTTCCCAATTTCATTATTATGGTATCTCTAACTTCTTGGGAATTTTTTGCAAGGGTGAATGTCTATTTCGCCCGGGCTATATAATTGATTCTATACGATTAAGGTCCAATATTATATTTGATTCTAGCAAGAAATCTCATATATATAATGCAAGGTACATAAGATTAAACACAGTTCAGAACTATAAGTAAACAATTCTTAGTTTCCTAAAATATCAACAGGAAGCCCAAACAGCTAAGGCTCAAAACAATGTCCTGAATACCAACATCGACTTTATCAGTCACTCAAAAAAAAAAAAAAAAATACTTTTGTGTTGTGCTCTTTCGAGTTTCAACCGCAAGACTGGGAATTTCACAGTGCACTACGTATTCCCTTATTTTTTTTTAGGAAGAGCTATTTTATATTGTACACTTAATATGCTTACTCAAATATAGAAAGCCCTTCTCTCTGGATTAAGTGCATTACATTACATTACACACGCTTAATTGTAAGAACGACTACAAAATTAGGTTTTCTGTAGGATGTGTACTAATGTGCATGAATTGTTGCGTGGTATGCTTTTATAGCCGGTACACACTGCTGGTATCGATACCATAGTACAGATACCATAGTACTTGCAATATACCATAGAGGGTGACACAGACTTGTGCAGTATACGTTGACAGCACTGTCCACTGTTTACAAGCAAACCACAACAAACGATTTCAGAGGGTCGTTGTCAAAACAGAAAATAACTTCAGTTCTAAAAAAAAATCACTCTTGAAGAATGTCACTGGTGTAGTTAAAAAGATTCCTATACGTCAATGAAAACCCAGGTATCAATGCTATGCTGATGCATGTTGATCGCGTGGTATTACCATGGTTTTCCCTGACACATAGGTGGTATACTAGAATACCATGGTATATTCTTTGTATTATTCATGATTTCTTGGCTTTTTGTGTGACACTAGAAATTCTCACTCAAAAACCTAGTGGTAAAAAAGAGAAAGTATAATTTTTCATTTGTTTTATGCTATATCGATACCAGCAGTGTATCCGTAGGTATACATAGTGTATCTGAATGCATGTCTCAATTTCTGGGATGGCTGTGAGAAAAATTACGATATTTGTCATAAATCAATTAGCCAAAAGTTTGTTTGTTTCAAAAACAGCTTCTATGGTTTCGATCAAACTTTTGGGGTGCTACTTCGTAAGCCTTTGGTTTTCGTTGCTTTTTTCCAAGATCTTTCTCATAAGTCATATGCCAATCGATTTCAACTAAATTCTCTGCAAACGACGTTTTTCATGGCCTAAACTTTTTTTAATCGCCTCAAATGTTTTCGTTCATCTGTCGCATGTCGCAATATGGCTGCGACGATGGCTCGCATCAGTGTATTGATGTAAATGTTGTTGTTGACTTGATCGTGATGGATACCGATACAGCTAGTGAGTCAAATAAACCGGTAAACAAAGGAAAAATTAAGAATATTGCTAAATGCCAATGATCCAGAAAAAAGTTGCATAGTGTTTTTAAAAAAACCACAAACATTTTTCTGTAGTTTTTCTGATCGCTGAAGAGTAAGTTGTCCATGTCAACCATCTTAGAAGGTTGTGCATGTTCAAAATCTTTCTTGTAAGTCGTGCAGGAACGTAAGAGCATTTTGTTCTGGTTACAACGGTAAACAAATAGACCTTATTAAATAACATTAGAACGGGTGTTTTTTTAAAAGCTTGAGATCTTTAAATAATAACACAAGATAGGAATTCTGTTGGAGTGAATTTCATGTCATTTATTTTTTAAATATGATTTCGGTCTTATATCTGCCGCTGCTACGAGTTACACAGTCGATTTGATCATTCCAATTTTTCACTATTTTTCCAATAAATTTGGTGGTATGGCTTCAAAGGTGGCATAAATAATGGCTTCCAATGCGTCAAGAGTTGATGGTTTTCCGGTATAAACCAATGACTAAACAAAGTAATCGAGAGGCGTTAAGCAGCATGAAAGAGGGGTGAGTTAACAGGACCACTTCTGAAAAAAAAAAATTGTCACCAAATTGATTTTGCAATAAAGTAATGATTAAGCGCGCTATGTGGCAAGTAGCGCCGTCTTGTATCGTGTATGTTTACCTGATTAATTTTTGGAAACAAACCGATGATGACCCCCAGCGTGCTGACCACATCAAACAGTCAATTTTAATGTATATAGGTAACTAGCTTTTGCCCGCTACTTCGTACGCGTGGACTTTAGAAAAAAGTAGGTATCTCAGTATATTTTTGTTTTTGCACAACTGGTTCAAAATGGGGGGTATGCGTGGTATGAAATAAGCTATATACTTTACCAGCTCTACAGCCGTAAGATTTTTGGCTTCTGTATAATATTATTTCGAAGTATCATAACGGTTTACATTGCAAAGTTGGAGGGTTAAGTTCTGAAGCAATATACGAATATACCTAATTGGAATGCCCACTTTCAAAACGATGCTGCGCGCCGATACTGCTATTTATGACAGCTCCGCTTCATCAGTTTTGGGCGTAAGTATTGCTCGTTCACCGTTCTTTATGGTTACATTATTTTTCGATTTCTGCTTTCGCGGAATGAGGCATTGTCTATATGTTGGTAAATAGCGCCATCTATGATGTTTTGATGTAACTTCTATTCAGAACGACTAACTTATTTGTATTCATGTATACGTAGGTAAGTGTGGCGCTATTTTATTTTGTAAGTGAGACGCTAACTTCCTTAAAATCTTTTAATTTTGCGTTAAGTTCATTGAATAACGTTCGATTGCAGCAATATATAAAAAACAACCAGAATTATATATTTTCCTGCGATAAAATATAGCCTATATTTTAAGTTGGCGTACTATTAATATATCTGCGAAAACCGCATTCAATTCCATGCAGTAGTTTTTGCGTGATGCGCGTACAAACATACACACAGACAGACAGACAGACAGACAGACAGACAGACACAAATTCCAAAATCGGTTGTTTTGGCTTCTGTGGGTCTAATAGAGACTCCCCATATTAGTTTTGCATCTATATCTTCAATGTACAGACATCGACCTGTTACAATTTTATTATATGTATAGATTGTGATTCGGTAATGGTTTGAGGATTGATTCTTGCTCAATGACTTCATGAATTGCTTGGCCAATTATGTTCACCGTAAAATGGATGAAGTGCTCTCTGAACTTCGCAAACAGATTTATTCTTTTTAAAGACAATTTCAACAAATTTGGAAGCGTTGTTCTGGCGTTAAGCGATTCACAATGAATTGCCAATCCTTACTCAAAAGAAATGTCAACACAGTTTTTCAACTGTCAAACCATAGACAACAACTACCGAAACATCTCATGCAGCTGTATTTCAAGTCTAGTTGAAACAAAATGGTGTTTCAAGTCTCGTTAAAATTACAGAAAGCTGGTCTCTGTTATACAAATTTGTATCCCTAACAGACGTATATGGAAGTAACGGGTATTTTTTTTAGAGGTATAGAACTTTAAGTTGGCAGCACTATTTTAACTGACGACCATTTTTTTCAGCTGTCGAGTGATTTATTTTAAGTTTGGTTTGACATTTCAACATGAATAGACTGACGTCTGAACAACGCTCCAGATTGTGCAAATTTATTTAGATAATCATGATTCTGTTTGAAAAAAGTATCGCGCACAACATCCATTTTACGGCCACTTCTTGTTCAGCGATGAAGCTCGCTTTTGGTTGAATGGATACGTCAATAAACAAAACTGCCGTATTTGGAGTGATGATAATCCTCAAGTGTATTTTGAGACACCTTACATCCACAAAAACTGACTGTTTGGTGTGCTATATAACTTGGTTGATTAATTGGTCCGTATATCTTTAAAAACGATCGATGCTGACCAGAACGTTACAGTCAATGGTGACCGCTATAGAGCCATGATTACTGACTTTTTGGGTCATCAATTAAACAACTATTATGTGCAGGAGCTGTGGTTTCAACAAAACGGCGCAACATGTCACACAGCTCGTGCCGCAATTGATTTCTTGAAGGAAACTTTCAGTGAGCGCATAATTTCGCGTTTTGGTTTTGTGAATTGGCTTCCGAGATCGTGCGATTCAACGCCGGCGCCGCTTGACTATTTTCTGTGATGGGGATCCGTGAAATCGCTAGTCTACGTCGGTAAGCCCGAAACGATTGACCACTTTGAGCACAACATTTGCCGCGTTATTTACTATAGCGATATACGGCCACAAATGTTGGAAAGAGTCATCGAAAATTGGACCTCCAGATTAGACTACGTCCGAGCTAGCCGTGGCGATCATATGCCAGAAATCATATTTAAATTATAATGCCAGAAGAACTAGGTAAATTTCATGTCAATTTAAAAAAAACCATCTTTGTTTTATTCCATTTCAAAGTTCTACCTCTAAAAAAAAAACACCCTCCGTATAACTTAAGACAAAAAAAAAAAAAAACTGCGGTTACGTTAGTGTGACCAAAGACTACACATAAATAACTGTGATTACAGTTCATTTTGTATTTTTATTAAATTAAAAAACAAATTAAAAAACTGTCAAATGGTTGCAGGCTCTTCTGCTCTTAGAAGTTGAACTACATAGCTTTGCTGTATTTGATTTCAATAAAATACACCCGTGCTAGTTAAAAAAAAAAACTTCGTATTTACTTTGATAACCTGCAAATGATTAATTCAAATAATGAACTTAACCAGAAACAGACATTTGATATCAATTAATTAAAGTTAAAATAAATTTGATGTAGAGAAATGGTTTCGCAGCTTTAATCATATCTTTTTCCAATTTTGCAATGTTTTTCTTGTTTTTTTTTAGTTCAATTTCATCAATCCATTTGAAACTTTATCCTTTGATTGTGGTGGCGCGGCGGTGGGCTAGGGCAGTTGGGATGAAGTTCGAAATTAATTATAATTTTCAGATAATATTATTTTAGACCGCAACTTGTGTCATCAGCATTGCAAGGACGTGCGCAATTCATTTCTGCATAAATTATTTTTGTGCGTTATTTTCGTGGAACGAATATAAAGTTCATATTTTATTGAATTTATTTTTTATTGAATTTATAGTGTCAATTTGATAATAATTAAGATCAATTTTATTGTCCTTATTGTTAGAGAGGATTTTAATAACATCATATTGAAATCCCTTTAAAAATATGAATTTTACACACAAGTTAAAGAGGAACGAACCCAAACAAAAATCCCCTGACAGCTTAATTCAACATCTGATCTGGTCTGACGTCTGAGCCTGGATGTGTCAATCAACCTCCGCACAAAAGCTGATAAGAAACATGATGTGAACACCATCAACCGTGGTCAAAACCATGGTGGGGGGAGGGGGAAAATGCCATCTCTTATCAAACAATAAAAATAATATCTTCACAGTTCATTTAAGAAACAAAAAAATCGATGAAATATACTTTTATATCTTTCCTTCCACATTTCATTTCCAACACCAGGAGAATTGTTTTTGATGGTTTTTATTCAATGTAAAAGCTTACTAGACTATAGATTTATTTTTGAGGATGTATTTGATTGTTTGTATTTTGTGTATACCACTTACCTTTTGACTGTTCAAAGATCTGACATTTTGCATCACCTTATCTAGGATATGCAACACGATTTCTGCGGCCATTTCACGTTCTATTTGGGTGCCTTTGACTTCCAAGTACGATCCAACCTGAAAAGCAAAACAAAAATATGAAGATAGTTTTCTAAAAATCGTTTTCAAAATTTTTTTTTAGCAAGGACTAAAGCAATCATTGTTTGAATTTGATAAACTAATTTAGTCCAGAATGGTATACTGGTGGTACTATCAGGAAAAATTTAAAAAAAAGTACCTACTTTTGTTTAAAGTTAACTAAAAAGTGGAAAAAAAAACTAAATTGGGAGTTTCGTGTGGCAGGACCGCAGGACTCGTGTGTGAAATCGTGTATCGTGTGAAATTTTACATAATCATGTTGCCTTGATGCGAAGCTCATTTGTACTCATTTAATTTTCATACTTTCTGCTAAAATATACGTTATCTTGTTCATAGATTTTGAAGGGAAGTGTTAAACTAATTCATATTTCAAACATAGCACTGCCATTTCCCGTCAGTTTGGCTTGAATAGTTTCATTATTCATGAACAAACTTAAGGGATTGTGAATGTGCATAATCAAATATCAACTTTTAGTAGAATGCATAAAGTGAAGCACTTAAGGTACCTCCTACAGTGCTCATCACATGATTAGACGCACCAATTTTTCTTTACATACATTTAATTTTTTTAAGTTCTTAAAAGAGTTAACTGTTTTTTTCCTTTCTTCGCAAAGCTCTAACAAAATGTGAAGTTTTTATTTTTTGTTCACATAACCTGTCACGAACCTACGATAATTACGATAAAAATTAAAGATAGACTTTTGTATTCACATTTTTTTTTTAATAACTTTAAAAACGCTGCAATAAGCCCTTCAGAGGGGTCATACTGCTTAACTCCTTTGTATATATTTTAGGGCGTAAGTAATTTTCATTACATTAAGGTTAGGTTAGGTGAATAAGGTGGCCACGGCAACAATTCAACATTTTTATCGGCAAGAAAACTTTTTACCAAGACGAGCGCTGTGGATTGGCGGATTGTCTTGCTGAGAAATCACTGTAGAGGTCCAAACAGTTCTTTTATAGCCGGGACGGGTGATTCTAAAAGAGCCTTGCAAGCAACTCCCGTCATATTGTTGGAAACGCAAACCAATTCGAACGCCACAAAATGGCTCCGCAAACCATCAGTCCTATAGCCTATATATACTTGTCTCGAATGGTGGCTGGTCCAAAACTTTTCTTTGCGAAGATCGTGAGGTAAGTGGTTACATCCATCAGGATTCATCAGAAAAAACCACATTTCGCCAATTATGCAACCTTCCAAGTTTGGTTCCCAACCACAGTGTAGTGGGGATTTTTTTTTTTTTACGTATATGGGCAGCACGCACGAAAAAGTGTCACAGTCACAGTCACGTTATATAGCTGCTTTGATAGCCTAGAAAGTCGATAAAGATGGAATTGTGTTGAGTGGTTGAGGATTGTAAGTGGTGGTGGTGATGAATGTGTGGGGAGGTAGTGTCCGGCAGAGGAAAAATGGTGGGTGGCTGGTTGGTTGGTGCGGTTATAGTTGGTGTGGGTGGTGAGGCAAAAATTGTCAAAAATAATGGGTGGTTCGTTGGTGGCTGTAGGTGGGATGGTGGTTGGTGTTGCGGGGGATTTGGCATGGTTTGGGGGGAAGCATTAAATATGGTGGGTGGTTGGTTCGCAGTTGTAGGTGGGTTTTAGGTGGTTGGCGGTTTAGGTGGTGGGCTGATTTAATTGGGGGCGACGAAAAAAATGTCAAAAATGGTGGGTGAGTGGAAGGTGGTTGTAGGTGGGGTGGGTGGTTGGATCTGGTGTTGGGAGGGGATGATGAAAAAATTGTCAAAAATGGTAGATGGTTGGTTGGTTGCTGTAGGTGGGATGGGTAGTTGGCGGTGATGTTGGGTGGAAGTGATTTGGTGTTGGGGGAGGCCAAAGGTGTAAAAAATGGTGGATGAGTGGTTGGTGGTTGTGGGCGGAGTGGGTGGTTGGATTTGGAGGGATAGGGGTTGTGGTGTGGTGGGGAAATTGTCCAAAATAGTTGGGGTTGGCGGTGGTGGTTGGTAAAGGTGGTTGTGGGGGGGGAGTGTAAAAAATGGTGGGAGAGTAGCAGGTGGTTGAGTGAGTGGTTGAGTTTGGTGCATGGGGGGAATTGTCAAATATTGTGGGTGGGTGGTTGGTGGTGGTAAGGAATTGGTATTTATTGTGTGAGGGAGGGAAGGCAAAAATTGTCAAAAATGTTGGTGTTATTTGTTGGGCTGTTGGTTGGTGGTTGTATGTTTGGGGAAGGAGGTTGATGTTTGGAGGGAAAACAAATTCAAAAATGATGGGTGCTTGGTGGTTGGAGAGATACAACCTACACATGAACTGTTTTGTGAACTGGTTATCACGTAAAATTATCGTCCGTAAACCAACTTTACAGACAACCAAGTTTTTTTTTCATTTTAAGATGTTCAGCTCGTCCAACAAATAGTATGCTGGCAGTTATCCCAGCTATTTTTTGATTATGCTCGTCGACAAAGCTGAATTCGACGCGATCCTTATGATTTGTCTCTTGTCCTGAGGTGTTAAAGGTTCTTTTGTGATTCGCTTATAGTTTTTAACGTACTCCTCACGACATGGCCACTTCGTCATATTTCTTTTGGTAATACTTCTCATGAAAAAACCTACGAAGTGCAATGCGTCTATTATGCCTTTGTCTGTGCAGTTTATATAATACCTAGTAAGAGAAAAATACTTCTTACTGGTTAACCTTTCAAACCAACTAAAACCCACAGATCACGACCAACTTATAAATTTTACGTGTGTTCAACACGTCCAACTATATGAACCAAATAAAACTTCACTTTTTGTTAAAGACCTTTTCCTCTTATCTGCCGTTTTTTTGTATTTTTAAAATTAAATTTATGTAAAGAAAAAATGACGTGTCTAATTATGCGATGAGCACTGTATGTATTAACTAACATTATATTTTTAAATCGTCAGATTTTTCAACTCAATATAGGATTAATTGTTTTTTTTTTTTTTTCAATTTTAAGGTTGATTTTATATCTGTATGGTTAATTTAACTTACATTTTGCAGCATGTCCAATAGGAATCCAGCTTCGCCAAGTAGAAATTTTTTATTCCGATTTATCGTGTATTGGAGGCATGATTTCAAAATTGCGGACACATTTGTTTTCTGGTATCCAGATGTAAGAGCCTGAAACTGTTAATTATAAAAAAAAAAATAAGAACAAGCAAGTTTATCGGTTATTAAAAATGGGATGCACTTCTTGGTCGCATAAACATATTCTGTGGTCGCAATTCGTCTAAGTCATTGAAAAATAGGAATATTAAGGAATGGCACATTCTAATTGAGATTTTTGGCACCATTTCAAGGACTTTGAGTGAGAAAACTAAAAAAATTTATCAAGGAATTATTTATTGTTTTTGCTTATTGCTATTTATAAAGGGTTTTCCAATAAGAGGTGTTATTTTGAATACCCCGCTATTTCGGTAGGTGTTACTTTTGAAGCTGTAATTTTTTGACATTTCACAAGTAAAAACTACGCCATTAATAATAATGGAACGATACACGCTTCAACAACGCATTGAAATTATTAAAATTCAGTATAAAAATGGTGAACATTTGGCAGAGACGGTTCGTAAAACTAAAACATTTTTTGGTCGTCGTGAAGCACCTTGTCGGACCGCAATTCAGAAATTGGTGGAAAAATTTCAGCTGTTGGGACAAGTTAGCTATGTAAAGAATAAAACCCGTGCACGTCGCTCAAGAATAACTGAGAATATTGCTGCTGTAGCCTAAAGTGTTGAAGAAAACCCAGGTTTGTCCATTCCTCGTCGTTTATTTGGAATTGGGCATTCCACAAACTCAAGCAGGCCGATCATCAACAACATCGTATCTTTGCTGATTGGTTCCTTGAAATTCTTGAAAATGATTCGAAATTTCATCGAAAAATCATCTTGACAAGATAAATTGGTCAACAAGCAAAATTGTCGCTCGGAAAACCCAATATTTATTTTTGAAAAGCCTCTCCATCCTCAACGAGTAACTGTTTGGTGCGATTTATGTTCCGGCCGGCGCGCGGGGTCATTGAGACCTTACTTTTTCGAAAATGAGGCGGGAGCAACATCTACGGTGAATAAATTGCGCTATCGGAATTTGATGGTATTGATCTGGACAACGTTTACTTTCAACAAGATGGCGCTAGGTGCCACACAAGCAACGAAACCATCGATCTTTTACGGGAAAAGTTTCCGGATCATGTTATCTCTCGAAGAGGTGATCACAATTGGCCACCGAGATCTTGTGATTTAACACCTTGCGACTCCTTTCTTTGGGGCCACGTGAAGTATAAGGTCTACGCCAACAGCCCAGCGTCGATTCAAGACCTCAAAGATGGAATTCGTGAAGCTATTGAGGGCATATAGCAGCCATTTTGAGATTTGATGGTGGAAAATTTCATGAAAAGGATATTGTTGTGTAAGCATAGCCGTGGCAGCCATTTGGCAATGGCAATGCAATTTTTCTTTAAATGTCAAAATAACACCTCTTATTGGAAAGCAGTGTATAAAACCTGGTAGGGTTTATGTTAATTTGGGATCTTTTCGGTCACTTGCAGATAAGACTTAATTTCATACTTTTTCCCTATGTTTCGTCGTAATTTCTCGACTTCAGCAATCTTATGTTGGTCACGTTTTTGACTCTAAAAAACAAAACATGGCTGAAACTGGACGGCTTGTTCTATGGGTATAGCGTTAAGAAATCTTTCACCACACAAACGCGATGCCAATATAGGAAAACCCCTTTTCGTGGAGAACTTACAATATGTCACGTAAATAGGAGCCAAACTAAAACATTTACTTTTACTGATCTGTTTGCCTTGATATTGTCTTGTGATCTCTTGAGCCGATGGACTGTTAGTTTGTCAACTTCGTAGATTCATTCATTCAAGTAGCCTTCTAGAGCAAGAAGCAATCAAGAACCAAAACAAAAACTCAACAAAAATGTGATTTATTTTAAAAATATTTTTTTTTTTATTTCTCGATATGAAAATGTTTTCTTTTGAAATTGTTCAATTATTAAATGAAATTGATTAAATTTCAATATAAAAAAAATTCCAGTTTTTGAAGCCAACTATGTTAACAGTTTTCTGAATTAACAAACCATGGGTGGCCCGGTTTGCGGGATTAAGAGATTTTTCTTTTTTATTCCAGGTTTTGGAGAAACACTTCCCCGCTCCACTGAGGGTATGGCTTCGTAAGAAAAAATGTAGTTTTTTTTACATTCTTTTTCCCATCACTGGTGAAAAATATTTTCGGAACCCAATGTGTTCGGCAGAATTTCGTGAAACCATCCACTTGCTTCTTTTAAATTTAAGAGATTGATAGGTCATATTCAAAAAAATAATTTGTCGTGGGTATCTTTTTACTTGCGATTATAGGTACTATAAGGCAAGTTATGCATTCGTCGAAAAAAAAAGTTTTGAGATAACAATCAAACATGACATTACGATGATAGCGAAGGCGAAAAAAGATGGTCTAAAAATTCTGTATGTCTGTCTGTCTGTCTGTCTGTCTGTCTGTCTGTATGTAGACCTGCAGCCCAAACGGGTGGGCCGAATTGCTTCAAACTTGGTATATAGACTTTCTTAGGTATTGTACAGAGAGGAAATTGAAATTTTTTTTTTAACTCAAAAAATAACGGTACCTGCCATACAACCGTTACTTTAAAGCTTATTTTTCTCAAAAACGGCTCTAACGATTTTTATTTAAAAAAATCAGTCTTGCTTTTTAGGTACGACCAATCATATGGCTGAAAAAAAAGTTTTTAAAAATGGCTAAGAACGGTACTTTCCATAGGACCGTTTTTTTTTGCTTTCGACTATCTCGAAAACGACTCAACCGATTCTTTCGAAATTTCACACTCATATAGCTGTAGGTAGCTCAACTTGTATTGTATACCAATATTTTTGAAAAATATTTTTTTGTATTTTTAAAAGCATTTTAGAAAATAAAATTAAAAAAATTAATATTTTGAAAACTGCTTATTAATTTTTTTTCTAAAAATTTTAAATAAATGTATTTGCTGAATAACTATGAACTGGTGCTTTTGAATTTTTTTTGAAATTTTTTTTCAAAAAGTTTTTCAAAAAAAAACTTTTTTTCTCAAAAACCGCTCCACAGATTTTTCTAAATTTATTCTCATAAATTCAAATTTATCCAAGAAATAAAATGGCGTACTTTTTTTTCAGCTCAAATTAGTTTAAGTATTTATTTAAGAATTTTGAAAATTTTATTTTTATCAAAATCTCGAGCCCATAAACCACAGTCACTCATTAGAGCAAGTTCGTGCGACCCAGTCGTGCATTTTATTTTTTGCGGCTCGCGAAGATAAAATTGAAGGCATTATTTCTCCGGGAGTCAGGTAGACCCACTGGACAATGCTGTTCAAAGGAACAAAAATAGGAAACTGCGGGTGCAGCAATACAGTTTATCGGGTTAAAAGATTAGGACATGGTAGAATGTTGACATATAGTTATGAGAAATAAATCAGGAAATAAAATGTAACCCTGTGGCATACCGGAATTTTATTTGTGAATATCATTCTTTTTTAACCGTCTAAAATAACTTTAACTAACTATCAAATGATGAAAAGGATGTTAAACTACAGTAAACTCGAATATTCGATTATTGATTTGATCTGAACAATTCCTGTTGTGCAAATGCTGTGCCCGATTAGAGACCCTTACAGTAGGGCGAAGAAAAAAAAACCCGAAGTAGTTTTTATAGCGTGGAAGAAGAACATCTCATACCAACAGATTGATAAACGAAAACATTTTTCACTTTATGAAAAAATTCTATGAATTTTACTTTTTACAAGATATTAAAATTTTTTTAAATCACTTCAAAATCCACAATTTATATTATGTAAAAAAAGTAAAAACAAATTGGATTATTAGATGGGTTGTTTTCGGAAGTTCCCCTCTAATTTTTTTTATCGTTTTAAAATGTAATCAAAAATGTTTTTGTCCTTTTTAGAAAATAATTAACTTCCGTAATTGTCAAACCAAAAAGTGATTTAACATCCCTTAAAAGTGTTAAAATTTAAAAGGCCCAAGAACTACAAAACACATTTTTCTATCTGACTTTTCATAAAAAAGAACAAAGAATAGCGTATCTACCTACCTATACAAACTGAGAGTTGGCATTTTCGAAAGCTTTTTTCTTTTCAGATATCCGTTTATAGTTTGAAACTTTAAAAATCAACCAAGCACTCAAAATTGCGATAATTATTAAAAGATTTAAAAATTCCATTTATACGTCATTCAGCCATAAAAAAAATAATGCAAAACTTAAAATTAATATCCAACGCTCTATTTTGTATGATTTAAGAGTACAATTGAATGGCCTCCATTAACAGTTGCATATTTTTAAATACTGTTTTGTCTTCTATATGAAATATTGATTATTGCTCGTGAAAGCACCGGATATGGCTTTTAAAATATTTTGTATGTTTTTTTTTTTTTGGATTGGTTGACCAAAATGTAAGGCATACATAAATGTCAATATAAAGTGTAATAGTTTTTAAAAATTGAACACATTTTGGGACAGATTTAAATTATTTGTCAAATCTATTGTGAGTTTGGTATAGCCTCTGTGCACCTACATATATCGTATGGACACAAAGCCATTTAAGTACCCTTCAGAATGTCAATGTTATACAAATTTTTTGACTGTTTGTGTAAAATTTAAAATAGAATACGTTGACTTAAAAAACTCACTCACACTTACTTGGGAGTGTAAGGTGATGTGTGTATGTGTATACAACCTTCTTAGTTTTGAATTTTTGTCTTATAATTTTTTCGACACACTGCTGTAAACGCAGTAAAAACCAGCTATACTTTGCATTAAAATGGCGCAACAGGCCAACAAGTACATACAGCTTCTTTATTTTCCAACTAAATTTAATTATGTTTTTTCTTAAGTAGCCATTAAAGGCATAATTTTAAGGCAAATGGTTTTTTTGTTTTTGTTTTAGTCAAACTTTTTTTAGTATCGTTGTGATTTGAAACTCGATGAAACGGATATGCGCCATGACACTTTTAAGCAAATAAATAAAAAGGATAAGGCTGGTGAGAGAATGAGATAGAATACATAACAAAATATTTTATTTTCTATCCAATACCAACATTGAGAAACTAAAATTGAATATGGTGGTCTTCATCGAAGAGTTGATATTGAAAACTGTTATATTCTATGCATTCTATGAATGCAATACGCATGAGAAATGTCACGGGCGTTTTTTTAGAAGTATAGAACTATAAGTTGGCAACACTATTTTAACTGGCGGCCATTTTGTCAGCTGTCAAGTGATTTATTTTTAATATGGTTTGACATTTTAACATGATTAGACTGACGTCTGAGCAACGCTTCCATATTGTTTTGTTCAAAATACGTATCGCAACTTTCATAAGCAAATTTTGTTCTTTTGGTTGAATGGATACGTTAATAAACAAAATGGCCATCTTTTGGAGTGATGATAATCCTCAAGTGTATGTTGAAACACCGTTACATCCACAAAAACTGACTGTTTGGTGTGCTTTATGGGTTGGTGGAATAATTGGTCCGTACTTCTTGAAAACCGATGCCGGACAGAACGTTACAGCCAATGGTGACCGCTATAGAACCATGATTACTGACTTTTTCGTTCATCGATTGAACATCCATGATGTTCAGGAGTTGTGGTTTCAACAAGACTGCGAAACATGTCACACAGCTCGTGCCGCAATTGATTTGTTGAAGGAAACTTTCGGTGAGCGCATAATTTCGCGAAAATTGGAGCTCCAGATTAGACTTCGTCCGTCCGAAATCATATTTAAATTATAATGTCAGAAGATTATCTTTCGAATTAGGTAAATTTCATGTCAATTCAAAAAAATCATCTTTGTTTTATTCCATTTCAAAGTTATATGTCTCTAAAAAAAACACCCTTTATTTAACATTTAAAATTGGTATTAAAAAACTTATTTAAATGCTTATAAAGGGTCCTGAATTTTTGAAATCCGTTTTCGATGATTTTTAAATAGTGGCGTAGTGGAGTTCAGGCTCTAACCAGGAATTGAAAATATACCTGCATTCTACTCTACAAATATAATGCGAGAGAGCAAAAGTGTCGATACGTTGGTATGCTAGAATGCGAGTTAAAACGTTTGTAAGTTTGCCTTTGTTGGAGCTATGAAGTCATAAATAAAGTTTGAAAATAAGTCGAAGGAGTTGAAAGGAGTTTCTCATCTCATTTTCTCGTAGGTTTTTTATCTAAAGTTTCACTTCCAGCAAGTGTGCATTACACACAAGGCCAAATTTTTAAACAAAAGATTCCAAATTGCTAAAAGATTAGCACTTAAATTTCACCAACTTTTGAAATGTACTGTTATCTAACTCGATATCAAGCAGGGCTCACCATTTTTTGTGGTAACGGGTAAAGCATTGAATTCGGTATTACGGCACTTAATAACAAACTGGGCAGTACCTTTATTCTGCCGTCAGTACATTTTCAAATTTCGATTTTGATGCTGTGTCCCTGACCAGCTTGACGTACATTTATTTTGCATTGATTTCAAATTATGTAAATAAAAAAAAAGTATGCATTGCTCTCATTGTCCTTAAAACTCAAAACCGTACCCTGCATGGAAGTCTTCAAAACGTTAAAAAAAAAACATGTGCGGTTTACCCTCCCATAAGAAATTATCACTTAAAAAAAAAAAATGCCAATAAATATTGCAGCTACAGGAGAAGAGAAAACCATATTGACGACCTTTGAAGTAAGCAACGTTCATTTTAAACAAGTGAAAGAAATATCTGCTTAAATAATTAATTTTTGAGAAAAATTCAGGAAATCAAATTTAGGCCATAACGTCATCTCTGGCCAAAGTCCAAAGCAATCAAAAATGAATTGTTAAAAGTGGACCAGGAGTTATTCATACAAAGGTTTAAGAACACACATACACACAGAGATAATCACCTTATTGTATGTCTGAAGCAGTTGTTCAGCAACGCACTGCGAAAAATCAGGTTGCAGCCATGTCGTGTTACCCACATCACGTTTCTCGCACACTCGTCTCGAATATCCTTGATACTTTTTCGGACAGTCGGCAACAATTGCTGCTCCTGGTGCCGTCGTTGGCCATTGCACGCCATTGTTCATCTCAGCATGGCATAATTCAACCATATTTCTATCGATCACCGTTACATACACACTTTTCGAAACAGGTGATACACTATTTGACACCACACAAGAATATTCTGCGGATTTCTGAAAATACAAAATTAATCAAAATTTTAGCAAAAACGGATAAGTTAAGTGCATTATCTGAAATTATTTAACATGCACATACAGCACGTGATTTTTGCATTAACCACTTCAATGGCGGATGGATGCAGCAACCAGCAGCCAGCGCTAGCGGTTTTAATCAACCTTAACGTTAAACTGCCATTTGCCACTGCAACAAACCATCAAGTCTTGATTTCACCAAAAATTCATTTGACTTCCTCCTTCCTATCCGCAGTAGTTGTAGCAGTTTTCTGAACGGTGTGTTACCTGCAATTTGCAAACAATGAATCACACCGCGTCCACTGTTTCCATTAGTATAAACGGGAACATAGGGACTCTTCCAGAATCAAGAATAATCCTTTGCTCAGCAAACAAACGAGCCCCAGCCTGAGCCCAGGCCCTACCGCGTGTCCGACAAATGAACGTCCAACATTCAAAGGTCGAACACACAAGCACTTAATTAATCGCCGCAAAAATAAATTTTCTACTGTATGTCACTCGGCGGTACTCGTGACTTACCTGGATGTTATTGATTTTCAAAATGCTTCCGTCCGGATATAAATCTTCCCACATCACCGTTTGCGGATCTGACTGAAAGAGTACACCATTACGCGTCCAGCTGTATCCTAATTGTCCATAACGTTTGATATCGTTACCGGGCGAGAGACACCGGACACGCAATGAATCCCCACGATGCAAAGTCACGCTAGCCGGATCCACACGAAGTCGGGGTGGTGTTTGGATGTGCACATGTATCGAACGGCATTGCTCTACACCCCAATCAACCACCTACAAATACAGAGACAGAAAAAAATTTAAAAAAAAAGGATATGTAGGATGAAAAAATTCATAAATCATAGTGGTTGATAATGTTAGGTCTAGTTGTTATAAAAGGTGTAGAATTTAACTGAAAAAGCACTCTGATAGAACGTGCGACAGCAATGGGAATGAAGATGCTATAGTTTCTGTTTATTCTACAAATTGGGTTAATTTTCTTTGCATAGTTTATGGCGCATTCGAGGATGAAAGGCAGCGAGCGTTTGTCAACTATGTACATGAACAGACCATAGACAAAGACATACCTACCCTACATAAATTGGATGGGAAACTCAATTTAAAAATATGAGTGCTATATACAAATACAATGGGCCTGTGTGCGTGGGTTTATATGGAATTGAAAAAATAGAATGCCTTTTATTATAAGTTTTTTTTTTTATCAAATACATAGAGAATTTGCATTATAAACCAACCTCACAATAAAGTGATTTTGAATTTTTGTAAGCTTATAGATAAATAGGTACTTTGACATAAAGGCTGTGATTTGTTTTCAACAAAACTGTTGGAATGTTCTCTACCTACACGTCAGGAAAAGGTGGAGTAAGAAAGAAGCCCTTAGGGGCCAATTATAGCTATCATTGAAATGCATCCGTGAAAATATTGATAGCTGATTTTAAGACGATTTAGCAAACAAAACTGGGGGTTTATTGGATACCGCCATCACCGCCATACTTCCAGCCCACCTACAACTAGCAACCAACCATCCACCATTTTTTATAAGTTTTTCATCACCTAATACCTACCACCAGTAACCACCCAATCGACCTGCAACCACCAACTTACCACCTTCCATTTTTGTCGATTCCCTCCCCAGAGCAAGTCTCCCTACCACCACCATTTACCCAATTTTTTCCTCACCCCCCACACCAAAACCCCCAAGCAGCAACCACCAGCCCACATACAACCAACCACCTACCATTTTTGTCAATTTTTCCCCCCTACCAACCCCCAACCCCAAACGCAATCGACCCACCATGTTTATAAATTTTGTCTCACCCACCCCCAAACATCCTCCTCAAAATCCACTTCACCACCAACACAACCTTCAACCACCAACAAACCACCCGCCATTTTTAACAATTTTTTTCTGATTGGTGAAAAGAATGAAAAACGTAATTCCTCCAAACCCCCTCCCCAACAACACTCAGTTTTCCCCGACCCCACCTAGAACCAACAGCCAACCACCCACCCACCATTTTCGTAATTTTTTTCTTCACCAACTTCCCCACACCCCACCTCACATCAACCCCCACCAGTACCACTTTAGTCAATTTTTCCCTCCAACCAACTATCTACCATTTTTTTAAATTCTTTCTACAACCCTCACCAACCATCCAGCCCACCTACATCCTACAACCACCAACCGACCATCCACAATTTTTCACCATACCCCCCCCCCCCCCCCCCTCCCAATAACCCTACTCTACTACCACCCAACCCCCTCCACCGCTACCGCCCCAGCATCACCATCGACCACCCAACCTACAACCACCAACCACCCAACACTTTCCACTTTGAAAAATTTTATCAAGGGTCGTGCCATTTTTTCGTTACAATTACGAACGATTTTACTGCCTAGGTGCGCCAATAGATGTTTCACATCAAAAACCCAAAAAACTCACAAGCAATTTAAATTAAAAATTTGACAGTTTGTAATATTTAATTTTTTTTTTGCTAAATGAAGTGCTGAATTAATAAACTGATATGTATGTTTGACTTTCTTTTGTGTACATTGTGTGTATGTATGTATGTAAGCATATATGTGCATTGTCCACTATGGACTCCTTAGCCGCCCGACGGATTTTTCTGAAATTTTCAGGGTATACATAATGGTTAAGTCCAGGGATTGTTCCTGTGAAGGTTTGGTGCCGCTCTGAATGACGAATTTTTCGAAAACAATTTATCAAAATCATCATGTTAAGTTTAACAATGAAATTAACAGCCCTTTGTTAATCGAAAATTTGCCTCGGACAAGAATAGGTATTGCATGTGTCTTGTGTATTATGAAGCTACGTGACAAGTTAGCGATCGAACAAAAAAACCAAACGATTGGAGGCACTCCGAGTCTTCTTGCTGGTGATTTTCGCCAGACCTTGCCCGTTAAACTTAGATCAACGCCCTCATATGAGCTAAACGCTTACTTGAGAGCATCATATTTATGCGTGGGCATTTGGTGCAAAATTCATAAGCCCAAATATTTTCCAATTAACTTCAAAAATCCAGATTGGCTTTGCGAACGTGTAATATTAGCGCCCAAGAATGATGGTGTCAATAAATTGAAATTGAACGAACAAATTCAGTTAAAACTGCCCAGCGAACAAGCCATAAATATACAATTCAACTGACACAGTTATGGATGAAGAACAAGAAGTCAACTATCCAATCGGGTTTCGAAATTCGATGGACTCACCAGGAATGCCAACGCAAATATTATCAACATTGAAAGTTGGATAGTCGGGGAGGCTCATTCGAAACTTGAACGCACCAAAACTGTGGAACGGAACCAGACCGACACAGTCAAGAAATTGACACCAAATTTTATCGAGGCAACAATCATTAATGGCAAATTCAAAGAAGAAGACTTGCTTACACCACTTATGTACAATACATACATATATCGATGATTACGAATGGTATCGCCTTCGCAATTTCCATCAACAAAACAAAAGGGGCAATCGTTAGCTATTGCTGGTTTACACTTGGAAAGTTCATGTTTTTCGCATGACCAATTGAGTGCGCCGCGCCGGGTATAACTAGTTTAAAATAAATCGAGCTTAAATCCCGTGAATATAAAATCATGGAAATTGAACGGGAAATCACATAGCTAATCATAATTAATAATATGATTTACATAGATAAATCAAGTTGATTTAGCTTATTGAGGTCGGTGGAAATATAGTATTACTTATAGTTGAAAAAAGAGGGTGACGAATTTTTAATTTAAGCATTCCTTTGGCACAGCATGCTTATAATGGTTTTTTTGTGGAATTTCCTGGATTATGAATTTATATCAGATTTTTCAAAAAAAAAAAAAATTTCTGAAAAAAAAAAAAACATTGATGGCATTAAATAAAAGCACATCATAATCGTGGAATTGATGACGTGGTTTGAAAAAATAGAGCACTTTACAGAAAATGCAATCAGCATTTCATATTTTTTAGAAGAGACCTAGGATAATCCGAAGAATTTTGGGGGTGACGTATTGATTGACGTTCGAAATCAACAGCTCACTTCTTTTATTGTCATTTTTCAATTCAACTTATTTGCCTTGAAATGTGTCTGCAATCAACAGACAACAGACCTTTTTATCATAAATGCACATGTCCCTGATGAAAATACCTGTGAAAGATTCTACTAAGCTATCTTTTGTTTTTGGCCACATAATTTATATTTACGGTTCTATTACTAATTTTTAAAAATTGTTGTTAATTTTAATTTGGGCAATATTACTTGGAACCCTTCAGAAGTTCTTCTTTTTAGGAGCATTTTATAAGCTTAATGAAAATTCTATGATTAATCAGCACTGTTTTAATTACCAACCATTTTGTCAAATATCAAATGCCATGTGATTCGTATTAAGATTGATATAGCATTTCATCATGAATAGACTGACGCCTGAACAACGCATACACATTGTGTAAATTTATTTTAAAAAACATGGTTCTGTTCTTGAAACGCAGCGCACCTTAAGTTTATTTAAGGATCGTTCATTTTTGGTTGAATTGCTGCGTCAATAAGCAAAACTGCCGCATTTAGAGTGTAGATAACCTCTAAGCCATTATTGAGACGCCGATAACTACATGAAGAAAAACTGACAATTTTGTGTGGTTTATGGGCTCGTGGAATCGTTGGCCTTTACTTTTTTAAAAATGATGCTGGCCAGAGGATTATTGTGTCAATAGAGACCGTTAAAGATAGACGATCAATGACTTTTTCGTTCCTAAATTTAATCGCCTTGGTATGGGAAAGCTGTGGTTTGAACAAAGTGGCGCAACATGACGCAGCGCGTGACACAGTTGATTTGTTGCAGGAAACGTTTTTGAGCGCATACTTTTGAACGTTATGGACTTCTTAGTTGGCCTCCGGGATCGTGCGATTTAACACCGTTATACTTTCTCCTATGTGGAAGCCCGGCAAATTTTCGCTACGCACCAAGTTTAAACTATTCGACTCCAACTTGAAATCTAAGCGGTTAAATGCTTCAGAAACATGGAAATGATCTGCAATCATCTCAAGCAAGCTGCAAGCCTTCGTTTAACGTTGTCTGCGGTAAATCCTGAAGATCCGGTTTCTGCAAAGCATATCGAACGTTGAACAATGGAATTGAACCGGACAGAAAGACTTGGATGCAGACTTCAGGCAGCGGAAGTGGCGTTGGAAATAAAAGAAAATATAGCGAATGGAAACATCAGGGTAATAGACGTGTTGGAAGTCCAAAAACAACTTGGAGGTCATCATATTTTAAAGGAAGCTCGGTCTCAAGTTATTCAATCGTGAGCACAACTAAGGCCAGTTGCGGCGAATCGAGACCAAGGGAAGGATCTTGTTGCTGTTGTTTACATCAATGATGTAACTTCTTACATTCTTATTAGTGAGATGCTCGTTCGTTCGCTACCGAAAAGTACATTTTTTAAACTATATGTTATTGCTATATAAGACATTTACATTTTGGTACTTTGCGCCGCTAGAATGGTTCAAAACTCAATCCAATTATATGTCCAAAAGAAATAGGTACGGTAGGGTGGGGGAGATTCTACATATTTTCTAATAATAAATAAACACCTAAATATTTTTGGGATTTTATATTAAAATTTGTTTATTGTAGGTACTACAAATATGCATCATTATTGAAAATTTTTCGCAGCTCTAACAATTAACAACCGCAAAAAGTAAATAAGAACTGTGGCGATTTGCTTGTGATGCAGGCATGCAGGGTTGTAGTATTTATCATGAAAATATTTCTTTTATGACAGACCGTTTTTCTGGAATTAAGGAAGTTAAAAGTGCCACTTCGTCGAAAGTGCCCCACCCTACCCTACCAAGTACGAATGACTTCAGAACAGACTTGAGTTTTCTGAATTTATCAATTCTATATTGCCATTCCTACCTCTATGCTAGGAGTTTTAAAAAATGTTATCTAAAGAATTTCAACCTAGCTTTAGATAATTGCGTAGTCCATTCTCATCACGAATAAACAACGCAAGTATGGTATCCTTTCTAAGATGTGCATAAGTTAGGGATGAAAGAATCTCTACAATAGATCATTTAGCAGTCCACTTACAACACTTTGAGTATATGTGACTATACTTAATAAAAATTATTTAATTTTAAACAAGGATTTATTGACACACCCAATTTGAACTGCAATTAGGTATTTATACTGCGCATATGCATTGCATAAAATGTGTTTTGTTCAATTTGTCAGTTTTCAGTAATTACCTTGCAAGTGTAAACACCTTCGTCCATTTTGTTTGCCTTTGTTATTCCAAGGATTGCCGTATAGAAGTGTTCGTTTTCTGGTGGAAGAACAGTTGTCCAAATTTCTCTAAAACATTATAAAAGAAAAGAACAAAAAATACAATTTTATTAAGTGAGAATGTTTAATTAATAAACTGAGTTTCTTAAATTAAATTCTACATTACAAAACATTCTGATGTTTCCCATCAAAAGTGACAGAGAGACAACCACGAATCTCTTAAAATATTCAAAACAAATTAAAATTGAAGAAAAGATTTTTGAAATCCTAGTTGTTTCTAAAGAAAGTTATAGACAAGAACCTGGACCCTTTCCAACTTTCAAAAATATAAACTTCTATAAAAGGATTTCAAATATTTTAAGAGAACATTTACTGAATCCTTCTTCTTTGTATCTTTAATTTCATAGTTTCATTTGGATCGGTGTGGTGTGTGGATGTGAGTGCAACATGTCTGTTACAATTTTGATATGACGTTTATTTTGTGTGTTCAGTATTCAATTTAATAGAAAGTAGCAGAAACCTTAAAGGAGACATGAGCAAATATATTTGAAATTTCTTTGGATTTCAATTTATCGCATTCTGCCTAAAGGCTTCAAGGAAGGAGAATCTAATTAAATCTTGATTCATTTGATTTATTTGAATTTAAATTGAACCGAGAGAATAAGGAAAACCCTTTTGCTGCCGTAATTACTTCTGGATTCTCAATTGATTTGTTTATTAGTTCAAATGAAGACTGAGCAAACGTGTTAATTTAGGATTGGATATTGGGATTAAATTACAGGAGAGAATATATAGGTACCAAATGCATTGAGAAAAGATGCACACATGTTGGTAAGAAGACATATGTACATTTCACATTTGGGGCGATAACCCATGACAGCATAAGTAAATTTTTACAACTTTCTAAGAGAAGCATTTAAAGTTTTGGTTATCAAAGTAAAATTTTCAATGTTTTGCAATTTAATTTATTTTGAAATTATTTTAATATAGGCACTCTGATTTTGAGAAAAAAACGACTTGTGTTGTTTTGCCTTTGACAAAATATGCCTTTATATTTATTTATACCCTATTCTACTGAATGAGTTTATTGGATTTGGTGTGGAGTTTGTAACAGAGAAATAATACATTTAGGTAAAGAAAAGTACAAGGTGGGCCAAAAGATGTTGTTTGGTTTTCTTTTTTTGACGGTTTGGAATATATGGGCAGCACGCACAAAAAAATGTCACAGTCACAGTCACGTTACCTAGCTGCTTTCATAGCCTAGAAAGTCGATAAAGTGGGATGGGAGGGTGTTGGGTGGTTGGTTGGTTGTAGTGGGAGTGTGTGTGGGTCAGGCGGTGGTGGGGGGGGGGGTAGTGTCGGGAAGAGGAAAAATTCTCAAAAATGGTGGGTGATTGTAGCTGGTTTGGGTGGTGAGATATATATTGTCAAAGCTAATGGGTGTTTGGTGTTGGGGGGATTTGGTATGGTTGGGGGGCTGGTGAATTGTCAAATATGGTGGGTGGTTGGTTGGCGGTTGTAGGTGGGTTGATTGGTTGGCAGTTTTGGTGGTGGGGATATTTGATTTGATAGGGTGTGCGATGAAAAAGTTGTCAAAAAAGGTGGGTGAGTGGAAGGTGGTGGCAGGTGGGGTAGGTGGTTGGATCTGGGGGATTTGGTGTTGGGAGGGGGTGAGGGAAAAATAATTGTCAAAAATGGTTGGTGGCTGTACGTGTGATGGGTGGTTGGCGGTGTTGGGTGAGTGGCAAGTTGTTGTAGGTGTTATGGGTGGTTGGAAAATAGTTGTACGGGCGAGGGGGTGGGGGTGAGGAAAAAATTGTAAAAAATGGTGGGTGAGTAGCAGGTGGTTGAATTTGGTGCATGGGGCAATTGTCAAAAATAGTGGGTGGTTGGGTGTAGTTGGTGTGGGTGATTGGTAGTGGTTAGGAAGGGGGATTTACTGTGTGCGTGAGGAGGAAAAAATGTTCAAAAATGGTGGGCGGTTGGTCTGTTGATGTATGTGGCGGGAGGTTGGTGTTCAAGGGGTGCAAAAAATTAAAAAATGGTGGGTGGTTGTAGGTAGGTTGGGTGTATGGTGGTTTCAGAGATACCTATACACATGAAGTATTTTGTGAACTGGTTATCACGTACAATTATCGTCCGTAAACCTACTTTACAGACAACCATGTTTTTTTTAAATAAAAAACTTCGATTCTGTTTTTTGATTATGTTTATTTGAACCTTTAGAATTTTATTGGTCAAGTGGATTTTCGGTGCCCCAGAAGCGATAGTTTTGCTTGTTCACGTTCCCGCTGAGGTGGAAATGAGCCTAATCGCTCATTATGATTTTGGTCGAAAAATCGTCCACTTCGTAATCGAGATTGAGGATGGCTTGGGCGAAGGTTACACGCGTTTGGCGGTCGACAGACAGCAGCTAATGCACGGACTGTACTTTGTACGGGAACATGCGCAAGTCTTTTACCAAAATTCGAGTTAGGGGCGACCGGCTGATGGCTAATTGCGATGCTGGTCGATGTTTCCGGGGACAGCTCGACATCCTCGTCAACAGCGGCGATATTCTCGGCACAACAGGCGCTTCGGAGCCGGCCACTCTTGACACCGTTTTGTGTGGTCTCATACTCTTCAAGGTTGGTGGCCAAACAGCGCAGTGTTTGCGCAGTCGGTGTCGGACGGCCGTGGAATCGGCGACGGAATTCGCGCTGCACCAACACTACAGACGAATTGTTACGCAAAAAAATAGACACGATTATTCCGCGTTCTTGGGGAGTGTATCGCTTCCGCTTGTTCACTTGTGTTCTACATATGTCTAGTTCACAAATGTCAAAACAGATTTAACATTGGCGGCCATTTGCAAAAATAAGAGCATCTTCCAATAGGGTGATTTCTGTTGGCCCACCTTGTATATACAGGGTGATTGGTATAAGGTGTTACAAAAAGCTAGATCATGTAGGTCGATTCGAGACAAGAAAAAAATCGTACAGGAGGGAGGTCTATTCCCCTCCGTTTAGCCGGGAGGGGCAATTTTCTAAAAAATGACTTAAATTTGAAAAAAAATATTAAAGAATAACGGTAACAATGCCATGTTAACCTTTTTGTAAAGTCAAAAACCTATTCTTTTATTGTAATTTTAGATAAAGATATTTTAGTAAAACGTTTTCAAAGTATGTATTTACTTTCAAATTCAAAATTTTGGAAACAAATTAAAATCAAAAAAAAAATTTAAACTAATTTTTTTTTCAAAATTTTACGTTTTTAAGTATCATATTTGTTCTCAAAATTCAGTGCTCCCATTGATTTAAAATCCAACACTGAAAAATGTACGACTCTGTGATTTTTTGTTGTCAAGCTATTCAAATAACACAAAAATACGAACAAATTGGCTAAATGATCACTTGTGCCATCCCGTAAGGCTAGATTTTCTTGTTTTTGTGAAGAAGTAGGTTCGTTTAATTTTATTGAATGAAATCTAAAATCACGCCAAAGATACTTTTCACCGTCCGTGTTGCATGTGAACATGATTCACTTACTTACTGTCGATCAATGGTGCGCCCCTACTACCTACTATGACTTTAAAATAATGTAAAAATTTTAACTGTCGATGCAATCCAAAGAACTACATTTTTTATCAGGATAAAAGTCGACATTACTACCGACACTTTCATCAGTCGACATTTTCATAGTCTGGAATTTAAGTTGTTAACTTTTTTTTTATGTCGATCACATATCAGTCGACATTTTGACAGTCTATGAAATTTGTATTTATCCAGTCGATATTTTTTTGTCGACCATTCGTACGCTTCCCGTTTCATTTGCTCAGCCAGGTTGCAATCGCTTGCATACATCTGTCTCAAACTAAAGTTTCCGTATTTTATATTATTTAAATCGTCGCAATTCGGAGAGCGATGGAAACCATCTCATGATTCAAGAAATTAAACATAAATCATTTTCTCTTTTGACACCAACCCATCGGTAAGACAATAGAAGCATTTTTATTAGAGCGTATCATGCCTTTTCAGTTTCATGCCCCTTCACTTAAATTTAACACAACATCTGTTCACTATTGATTAAAGAAAATGTCACTCACTGCCAACAAAACACAAAATGATCAGATAATGAATGCACTTTACTAAAACATCATTTTTTTCTAAACTGCATTTTAACGGCTCATACAGAAATTTTAAGTTATAGTAAAAACTGTGCTGCTCATAGATTTTTGAAAAAAGCTCGCCCATAAAACGTGTACGTACTGACAATTTTTGTTGAACAGATTACCTATCTAATTTTGTTTTAGTTTTGTCTTACTCACTTTTTGAATATGAACTGATGAATCACCTGAGTGTGCCAAATGGCCTTAAACAAGGTGGCACAAGTTTGCACTATTTTTGTGAAACCCATTGAGAAGAAGTATAAGTTCACAATTAAATTATTTATTAACTTTCATAGATGGGTAATAAGTCGTGTTTGACGAATAACTATATTTACTTATAACCCTGCATCACAAATTAGCACAAAGGATAGCGCACTCTACTCAACAAGACAGTAATATGCACCAAAGTTTTACTTTCCATGAAGCTGAATGAAATTCATTGATGGAGTTATCATTTTCATGTCCTTGTTCTGAATTAGTTGAAAGGAGCAACTTTGAAATTGATTGAATCACACCTAACGAGATATTGATATTTTCTTCTATGAACCCGTTGGAGGGTAACATTATTATTATTCATGGACACCTAATTCGCACAGAATAAATAAATTACTGTGACATTCATACCGGCCTTTACGAGTATCACACTGGATATTAATTTAAGGTCAACATTTTGTTGTAACCATAACTACTCTTCATATTTCTACCATTAGCTACCATATTGAACCGGACTTTAACGAATGAACAAAATATCTTTAACAACCGCTTTTATTTAAACTGCTTCATTTAAGAAGTTTGACATGCCGAAAACCACTTCTTTGGGCTTTAAATAGTGTTTTTTAGAGGCATAAAACTTTAAATTTGCAGCACTGTTTTCATTGACAGCTAATTTATCTGACATTTGATTCATAATAAGTTAACTTAACAGGGGAAAAACCAAGAAGAGTGCGAAATGCCAATAATCCGGAAAAAAAATTTCACTTGCATCGTGGTTTTAAAATTGAGAACTAAAAATAGAGCTATACCTTCCCAATTTATTTTTACTTGTTTCCTTCTTCTCAACAACACCAAGGGTGAAAATATATAATTCAGAAAGAATTTCGATTATTCGCAGTGTGGTGGGTATGGGCCGCTCTAGTATAAGAAGTCTCAAGTCTCAACTCTCAAGCAACCCAAGAAAACAAACAAATACATATTTATTCGTCATCAGAAATAAATCCTTGTTTCTCTTCCTTCCCAGTTCCAACATACGTTTTGCATATAACCCCGTCAAAAATATAAAGTCTTATTAATCACTTTAAACATCGATTTCGTCCGATTGAGAATTGTGGTGGGATTTGTTAAAAAAATTATTTATGGAAAAATAACTCACCCCCCCAAAACACCATCACAAAGCTTTCGACAGCTTTTTAATCGTCGTTGTAAAGTTTACAACGTGGTAAACGAACACCCAAACTATGTATATAGAGAAACATTTTTCTTACAAATCGTATCATTGTTACTTTCTCTATAGGGCATGTATTGGTTTTGTGCAGAAAAAAAAATCGGTTTTAAGCAAACTTGACATTACGATGATAGAAAAACCCAAAAAAGTGGTTTTCGCCATTCGGTGTCACTCTGTGCGCTTTTTCACGTTTTGGTTACAAACGATAATAACGTTCTTAAATGTTGGCTTAAAATACAAGTAACGTACAACTGTTAACAAACCACTTAATTCAAAATTGGAGGTCTTAGTATGTAACAAAATAACGGGAAACATTGAGGTATTTTATAAAACTGTCAATTGCTCATTGACACTTCTTAAACAGAGAATTTGAACTTCTTTGTTTATTTTATGTACCAAGTTGTTATTGCTTGAACAATTTGTTATCATCGTTATATTGCATCCACAGAGCAAGTACGTGCGACCCAGTAGTGCATTTTATTTTTTAAAGAATTCGGGTTGTAAATGAATTGTGTAAAAACAAGGCGAACAGTTTTTTGTTTTATTTAGTCCGTTCGTCTTCGGTGCTGAAATATCTTTAATATTTTAGGATTGCTCGAATTTAAAGATTTTAGAGCAACATTTGTATGATGATAATAAGATACGTCGTAATGGTCGTAAACTTAACAAGGGTTGCGAAATGAATGTGTCTCAAAAACCTTTGATCTTTTTCATTTCTAGATCAGTGTATCGAATTCTTAAGTTTGAAAATTGCGTTTTGCTATATTTCGTATTCAGGAAACAATTTCAGGTTTAGCTTTTTGTAAAACAAAATATAAAAACTTTATCACAAAATGGATTGAGGTTGAAATTCTGTATGACATTTCAGAATTTTTACCCCGGCTTATTAAATAAAATACACGACTGGGTGGCACGTACTTGCTCTGTGGTTGCAATAGTACGATGTTTACAAAAAAATTTAGAGCAATAAGAACAACTCATTTTTGAAAAATTTGATGAAAGCCAAAAACTTAAATGCAGTTTTCTTCAAAACATTCTATGTATATTACATACAAAGTTTAATAAAAATCGGCAGAATGTTTTTTGAGTTAATCAGAAAAAACTACATAATTTGGCCAAAACCTAGTGGCTTTTTGTATGGAAGCCACCATTTAAAAAAGATTAACTGACAAAAATGCACTGCCATCTGATAGAGAGTTGTAAACATGGTTTGAGTGAATTCGATGCAACCGTTGACAACTTATGGCCATTTGAAAAAAGCCGTTAAAAGCAGATCTCCGTTATTTGCATTTTTAGCACAAATGGAATGGAATGGAATGGAAGCCACCGTTTCAAAAAGCTTTACTGAAAAAATTGCAATTCTTTCTTATAGAACACTATAAAAAACTATGCCAAGCTAAATTTTAGTCAATTCAATCAAGCCGTTGCGAACTTATGGCCATTTAAAAAAACCGTTTAAACCTGATTTTCGTTACGACCATTTGAGCCAAAAACACAAAATGAAGTTTTGTTAGAAATGCTTAAAGTTAGCTAAATTTTGAGTTTAATCAAAATCCTTAGAGCCGTTTTCGAGAAAATCCAAAATGAAAAAAAACCGTTACATGAAAGGTACCAGTTTGAGCCGGGCTAAAACGAAATAAGAAAAACCTCGACAATCGCTTTGCTTCAAACTGCTACATATCAAGTTTGAAGAAAATCCGTCAAGCCGTTTAGACTGTAGAATGACGTGAAAAAGCGCACATCCGTGCAGACGCACTTTTTTGGGCTTCTCTATCATCGTAATGTCATGTTTGATCAAAACCTCGCTTTTTTTTCTGTACGAAAACAATACTTGCCTCTTTGTAAAATGTGTCTTAAAATTTTCAATTTTTCTAATTCCAGGCGTTTCCTGTTGTACAACACAAACCATATAAAACTAATGGATTTTCTGATGCCTATGGCAGACGCTACGGGCTACGCAGCTTCAAAAGCGTCTGAAGGTCTGAATTTAGTACCGGTGGAGAAACGATGAACATTTAGCAATACCAGCAGGATCGATTAAATGGTGTAACATTATTTCTAAAGTGGCTATAAGCCAATAAAAAATAAAAAAAACAACCAAAAGAATATTTTTAATTAAAATGTTAATATTTCATAGACTACATTATAAATAAAAGATAATGTTTAAATATTTAAATCATAAGAATGAAATCAGTCGAAGTAAACTACTTTTTTATTTAATTTAAATCACATTAAAAGAACAACAAAATACAAAATGGTCGAAGTAAACATACAAAAAATAATTAAGTTAATAAACCTATAATTAAATAAATAATTATTTTAAAGTACTTTAATTCTGGAAAATAAAAGAAATAGAAAAACACAGCATGAGCACTTTTTATTTTGTCACTTTATGAAAAAAAAATATTAAAAAAAGCACAGTCACCCTGTTACATATAAAAATATCACCTGACTCAAGCCCAGTGCAAAAATGGTCGCCACTGACCCTAACCAATAAAACGCCTTTTTATTTCTTCTTCGTTTTTTTTCAGATAAATGGGAGTGAGTGAAAGAAATACATTTTAATATGAGCGAGTGCGAAACTTCGATATTGTAACTTTTTGTTCCTCCTTGTGATCGTCATCCTCATCACACACTTCACATATAAAACTTTTGGCGGCAATTTATTGGCCTCTACAATGTCTACTACCACTGTTTAAGGTGTTTTTCTTTCTTCCTAACATCCAAGGTTTTTAGATTTCGAAAGCATATGAAAACTGTTTGGATCACCAGGCGCTCAGAAAAAGCAGGAAGCCCTTTATTTTTGTCGATAATTTGAAAATGGGTGGAACCAAAGTAGGATATGAATATCAAAAGAAAGAATGGAAATTGATCTTTACCGTTTTCTTCTAGCTTTTGGCTCCACCTATTTTTTTAAATAAATGCAAAAAATAGCCTCCTTGTATTTATGATCGCCTGGTAAACCAACAAAAATGTTGAAGAAAATGTTTGAGGTGTGAGGCACCAAACATGTGGCGCTGCGGTGGCGAACAATGTTTGTTTTTGAAACCATTAACACATAATTTTCACATATTTTTAAGATTTACTTTATTTTAAAAATACATTCAAGTCCGTAGTCTTTTATTCAGGATGTTCTCAAAGTAACATTCAAACCCTAGCATTTGTTGGATTGTTTTTGATTAATTTAACGTTTTCAAAAACAGCACCACCACCAATTTAAAGAATAGCTACCTTAAAATTCCCAAATATTTGTTTGCCCGAAATAAACATAAAATAAACAACTCGTATTTATGCGGGAATATACTGGTCAAACTATTCCCATAAATTCCTGTTATAGCCAGTATATAGGAACACCAATTTGTTATATATGTAGGTAACATATACAATGTACAACAATGCTATCAGCTTCAACAGACAACAGACAGCAAGAACAAACAACCCATTCGTATTATATTATTTTTTATTTCTCCTTATTTTGTTGAACAGGGGCCATTATTTTCTTGAATTAATAGACTACTTCTAGGAGTCGTAATGTTATTAGGAGATATTTTCTTTCTGATAAAAGTGAAGTGCCAAAGGGAAGGAGTCCGAAGAGGACGAGAGGAGAGTAAAAAAAAGTGAAGGTATCTCTTTAAAAATTTAAAATTCCCTTTAATGGAAATCAGAAACTCGTATTGTCTCCACGTCGCGTCGCCGCGTCGCGTTGCGTCGCTCGTCGTCCCCAATGTGCACGGACTATTTCCGGCTTTGGCAGGTATCAACTCCTGTCAGCAGATTACTAATGAATGTATTTGTTTCACGCTGGCATTTCAAAGGTATAGGTAGTAGAGGATAGGCATATTCTTGAAGTTTATTTTTTTTTTTACTTTATAGTTTTAAATTTGCATGTCTGCAAATGCTATGCCTATTCCAGTCTGTTTAATATGACGCTTTTAAAAAGCTCAAAGATATTTTAATCGAAAATGAAAATGGAAAATGTGAAATGAGAAAGGAGGAAGTAAGTACTTTGAATTTCTTCGAGCTTAAATTTTATCATTGTTATAGTTCGCTTCGCATTCGGCCCAGCGCCTAGCGCCTACTGCCTAAGCAATAATATGGAAGGTGGAACGAAGGAAGAAGATTTTACTTTAAATTGGATTCATTTGATTTATTTCAGTTTTAATGGAATTGAAGGACACAAAATAAATAAATGCCTAAAGTGAAATTCCAGAAATAATTACTTATTTCTGGAATTTAATTTTAATGTTCTGGTTCTGGGTAAGGTGGTAGGGGTAAGGGAAAAACGAGAAGTGTTTCAATTCCTTAAGAAAAATATATTCTTTCACAATGTCTTATTATTTTTATATACCTATTTCAAATCTTCTTACGAAAGCATAGTTAGAACATAATATACCTAGAATCATGGAACGTAATTAGCTATATACTGTTAGACAGTCTTGCAATAAAATTTTATTAAAAAATAAAGTAAATAGTTCGAAAGCTGTCCTCTTACTGTTTGTTTGATGATTTGGCTGTGTTTGTATAATTTTTTTGGAAGGATGTCAGAAGTCAAATAAGTAAAAGTTCAAAATCAAACACATATTAGAAGAATGTCACAGTTATTTAATACAGAATAAGTGAAAAGACAACGTTTCTTTCTCTTTGGATAACATTTCCTCATGTTCAAGTAGCAAATCATTCAAAATATTGCTAAAATTGAAATTGAAAAACTGTCTACTTAATTATTTTCTTGTTTTTTTGACGAGTTTTTATCTTGCGTTGACATGAATTTTTTTGTTTTATAAAAATATTTGTATCTTAGTAGCAAAGTACATTTTCACATCCTCACTATTTACCTAGTTGCTTTTGATGTGTTAACAATGGCTCCATCTTTAAACCACTGAAAATAGATTCTGGACGATCCTTGGGCAGGGCACGATAGTATAAATTCACTGTCCGCACGTATAGGTGACTTTTTGTTCATAGTTATATCCTGAAATTAGACAGCGAAATTAAAAGTGATAAGTTACTTATAGCTTAATGATTTAAGGTACATAAATGCATACAATCAAATTAGAAGACCTCCAACTAGATATTCTGCAACTCAAGCTTCTCGAAAACGAGCTATGTATAATCTATTCAAGTAACACAAACTTGAAACTACGTCGACACTTCCTAATATACAAGGTCTTCTAAACTCAACAACTAAGTAAAACTAAATCAGAAAAAATCGTATACATCTCCTGAAATACTTTGTATCCTGGTGGGCCTGAGTTTAGAAAATGCCTTTGATATCATAGTTCTATGTTTATCTTTGTCATGAGTCATGAATTGGAGACTCTCTGTCTCATAGATCCTACGAGTTTTTTTTTTTTAAGCAAAAGATCAATTGTGGCATGGGCTGTGGTGCATAGCGCGCCATCTTGCATTAACCAGATATCGTCCAAATTAATTTCTTCAATTTCATTAAAAAGAAAAGTCAATGAAAATTGCTCTGCAATACGCCCACTACGTTGACCAAAACGTTGTTCCCAGCCTCGTTTTCTAAGGAAAATGGGCCTGGGCCATAATTATGCCTCCATTCCATAATCAGCACTAACTAAACTGTCACTCTTCACTCTCTGTTTGTTTGTTAGAAAAGATAATTGTTCGCCAAAAATCGTTGTCCAATTCAAGCCTGTCTAAAGCCCAAACTGCAAAGCGATAACGAAGCGGATGGTCTTGCGCCTTCAATTACTGAGTGAATTGGTCCTTATAAGCGAATTATCCTTAACCTTTGTGCAGAATTCTCTTCAGGCTAATCCGTGAAATGTTGAGATCGATGGTGAATGGTTGTTTGTGAATTGAGCCTCACTCTCTCGGCTACAGCAGCCACATTTTCGTCTGTGCCGCCTCGTACGATGAGTGTTGTCTATTAGCATACTAGTTGCGTGAAAAACACATAAACTAACGTACATCAGGTGCGGTGGGTGCTTCATTTCAGCCAACATTTCTTTTCATGCTACACAGCTTTCAATATTTCCCAACGTTGTTCAAGCGTTTTGCGGAATTATAATTCGAGCGGGAAACAGCTGTCAATGTCAAAATAACCTATTATCTAAAAAGAAACCACTATATATGACCCACCATTCATTTTCATAGGTGTCTGAGTCGAGTTAAGATTGTTTCATATATTTAAAGAGTGTAGATTAGAGTTCGCACACTATAGTGCATTGCTACGGATTTTTTCCGGGACAAAAATTACTAGGTATACGGGTACAAACCTTCCGGATAAAATTATCCAAGTGACTGTGAAAACCGTTTTAAAATCTGTTGCGTGGCTTAGAAGTAGTTAGCGGATTAAATGGAGGATATCTCCCTTTTATACTATATGTAGTGAGAGAGCTAGTTAAGTGAAAAAAACTGACTCAAATTTTGGTAAGCCGTATGTTTGTAGGCAATTTAAATTGGGGAATTACAAACTGACTTGCTTTTATAATTTGAACGTAGTTTAACAAATGATATGGCAAAAAATGGTTTTCACTTGACATGGAGGGTTTTTATTCATATTCCTAGTTGCTGCTGATATTTGAGATAGTCCTTTTTTTTAATTTTATGTTTCTGATTACGACGTAGTTATCTATAGTAAGTATTCTTTCTTGTCCTGAGGGTACATACACTTGATTTGAAATTTTTTGTATTGACACTTTTGTTTCTTTTCAAAATTATTTCATCTTCATTTAATTTCCTTTGTTAATTCTCTAAGGATTCCTTCGTTTATATATTAATAAAAATTCGTATTGACCTTCCACATTTCTGCTTCTTTTAAAATTTTTCTTATACAAAATATGCCCAAAGGAGGATCGAAATAGAATGTGAAAACCAATCATTTATATGTGAACTTTATTAAAGTATTTTGTTTAAGTTTAAATTTTTATTTTTTCTTACACATCCAATACCTACGTCCTTTATTTTAAAGTGAAATTTTTCCTTCTAGATGAGAAATTAAACCATATACCTACAAATTCCAAGAATGCTTTTGTTTCTACAGTCAACACAAAGGAATAGGGGTTTTATTTTGAAATGAGGCCAAGGCAAGAACAATTTGTTTTGCAGCTGGGTTTTGGTTTCGTATTCATTTAGCTAAGTACGCAAATAATTTAAGTCCTTACAGCTGTATTTCTGTTTATGAATGGGACAGGAGGAGAAATCTTGATGATCCTGAATATAAAATAACCGCCTTCTTTATTTTAAAATTTGACCTTTGTTTTTTATTTAACTTCAAACAAAAAAAAAGGACCCACCTGATTTTCAAGATTGTTTTATTTCAAAGGCTTGCTTTTTCGTCTATTATAAAAAAAAAGTGCAAAATTCAGCTACGTCAAAGGTTCAAAATTGGGATAGGTAAGACCCTCTATTAAGCATAAAATCCTAAATTTTGGAATACATATGTATGTTCAAATTGATAAGATATCTGTATCTGTAAAAGATCTGTTCTCAGCTCACTTTATAACTATTCTTATTAATGATAACCTTTCCTTAGTTATATATCAAGCTTAAATTGCAATACATAGTAGCTGGGAATAAAGTTCCTTGCTTTATTAAATGTACATACCAAAAGCTTCAGAGGAGGGTTCTCATCGAAAAGATGAAAATTTGACACCAGTGTGATGTTACCAATTCTGCCGCGTTCTACCATTCGTGTGATGGCTTCACGTATTCTCATCGAATCAGTTTTGACCCCAAAGAAATGAAACGTTATGTCCAATCTATCCGAACTGTAAAATAAAAAAAATGTTTAGATTTCTCATTGCTTCATCTCAATTTAGTATCTTACGAATTGCTTATTAGTTCCAAGTCGCTTATTCTTGTGATGTTAAAATTCCTCAAGATTCTGCTCATCTGAAAGTAAAAAAAAAAAAAAAAAAAAAAACTATGTTGTTAGCCTTCTATTCGATTTTAAAATGTCATCTTTACATAATATAAATCAATGCTAAGTTTTAGTCTTACGAAGACTCCAGAACGGATCGACCGATTTTTATGAATCTTTTTCTGTTCTGTTTTTCTCAGATTTTTTTTTTGTATGGGAACGCCATGAATACCACCAAACAAAATTTTAATACGACAAATACCATAGTAATCTCAAAGTAGAACGGACAAAAAAATCGGAGTTTTTCAAAGGTAATAAAAAGTGGTTCAAACCAAAAAACAAAGGAATGCATAACTAAAACTCTTTGATAGAAGCTGTGAACAATGTAACTTGTGGCATTTAATTTCTTGACCCTCCTGGAAGGATTGGGAAAATATACTTAATATCTTGATTCCATTGCAACAAGAAATCAACGAAACACTCTCTTGGAACATAGTCAAGATCAGACAAACGCCAGTGGCAATTCTTGTACAGAGATAGATAAGTTGATGTATTAGAAAGAATGCACGATGACCCGCAAAAGGTCACTGGAACAGAACATTTAAAGATCTTCGACACAATCAAAATATATTCGTTGGAGCCCTGATTTGCTCGGTTGGTCAGACTCTTCGTTGTTACTGGAGCTAATTAACTTAATTCGTGCTTGAATGATTGACTATTATCATTTTACTGTTTTTCGAAGACAAAGACAAAGCAGCTGTTGATAGAAGAAGGATCTCATTTTTCCGGAATGGTTAGCTAAGTGAACGAGCTATATTGGCGGCGCGATGATTTCACTCGAATATTTATAATTTTATTCCGGGAAAGTTATTTCAATTCAAATTAGTGGACACAGTTGATAACCTGGATGAAGAAGTCAACTATCCAACAACTTTTTTGGATTCGATGGAATGGCCTGATTGAAAAGAGGCTCCATCATCATCCCATTGCATACACAAAATCAATAAAAAACGACTGTAAAATTGAACGAGAGTAACTGTGAAAAATTTTATTACAAACGTCATCGAGACCACGATTACCAAGGGTAAGTAAAGGGTGTTTTCTTACCTGCATGACAAGTTTTGATGGTTGTTGTCTATGGTTTGACAGTTGAGAATGTCAAACTGTGTTGACATTTCTATTCAGTAAGAATTGGCAATTCATCATGACTCGTTTAACGCTACAACAACGCTTCCAAATAATGGAAATTAACTTTGAAAATAAAATGCATGACTGGGTCGCACAAACTTGCCCTAATGCGTGAAGTGGTCTTGATGCTAGAGATTTTGAAAACCAAAAACAAAAAAAATCAATTTTATTAATCACTGAAAAGTCGTTAGTTTAAATGATTTATAATAATTATTAATTTAATAATCTTCTTAAATAGCTATATAAAAATCAATGCCATTTTTCGTTGTAATTTTATAACTCAAGAACGGGCTCACTTATCCAAACCAAATGCTTAGGCTTTGTTTGGACTATTTAGTAGATGGTTTATGTGAAATTTGCACAAAATCGTCCGAGCAGTTCTTCATTTATCACATTTTTTGTATCAAATGAATTCAATAAATGGCGGATCATTTTGTTAATGGGAATTTTGCTGTCAAATTGAAACTTATTTCAGATGGGGACTGTGATGTCAAATTGAAACTTTTTTCAGTGTTGACAGTACAAGCATGTTGATATGTAAAATGTAATTCATGCGGTCATTTCATTTTGGACGTGCTTCGATTAAAGCAAATTGTCTGCGATAATTATTGCATTAAATTACATGTGATTGAAACTCCAACTTGCAACATTTCGAGAAATTCTGCTATGGCAAAAGTTCTGCGATTAACGTCAATTATTTTATGGGATGAGTGTACAATGGCGAATAAAAAATCACTAGAAGCATTTAATCGAAAAATGCAAGATTTACGTGGTAATCAACAGCTTTTTGGTGGTGCTTTGATATTACTATCAGGGGATTTTCTTCAAACATTGCCTGTCATTCCTCGATCAACTCCTGCTGATGAAATAAATCCCTGTTTGAAGTCATCAGTTCTTTGGAGATATGTACAAAAATTGACACTGAACATTAATATGCGTATTCACCTACAAAATGATCCAGCTGCCCATGAGTTTTCAAAACAATTGTTAGAAATTGGTGATGGTAAAATACAAACCGACAGTACCAACGGATTTATCGCTGTACCGAACAATTTTTGTAGAATTGCGCAATCGATAGATGAATTGATTGAATGTGTTTTTCCGAATATTCTTCAGAATTACAGATATCATGATTGGTTGAAAGAACGTGGCATTTTAGCACCGAAGAAAATTCATATCAATGCCATTAATTTTCAAATTCAAGCGAAACTGCCACGACATATAAATCAATTGACAGTGTTATGAATCAAGATGAGGCAATGAATTATCCAATTGAATTTTTAAATTCATTTGAACCGGCTGGTATGCCACCGCATTGCTTGAATCTGAAAGTTGGTTGTTTGATTATATTATTGCGAAATATAAATCCACCAAAACTGTGTAATGGCACCAGATTGGCAGTGAAAAAGTTATTGCCAAATTTGACTGAAGCTACGATCTTAACTGCTTAATCAAAAGGAGAAGTTTGTTTGATACCGCGTATCCCTAGGATTCCAACTGATATGCCATTTGAATTCAAACGATTACAATATCTTGTGCGTTTATCGTTTGCGACGTCCATCAACAAGGCCCAAAGGCAAACACTTCACGTTTATGGTGTGAATTTTGAGGAATCATGTTTTTCACGTGGCCAACTTTATGTTGCCTGTTCCAGAGTGTACACGGAAAGAATTTTTAGATCAGTTCAAGAAAAATGAGCTGCAAATCACGAAAATCTTATGCAGTTTCTCACCCTAGCTCGGGGTTTTGTAAATTACGACTCCTTGTTCGCAATTTTCAAAATTGAACGAAATGAAGATATTGACACTCAAAAATAGCAAATTATCACATTTTTGGGTCAATAATTCGATCCTGAGAAATAAAACATTGCCATCGCGAATCGAAAATTGATCCAAATTTGTATCAATTTTATATTTACTCGGTTGTAAACTGCAAAAAGCGAGTCGTAGATTTCCATCTTTTTGTTTTGAATCAAAAATATGTTTTTGAAAAAATGAGTGGTAAAGTCCCATTTTACTCAATTTGTAACATATATCGCTTTGAGAGAGAAGCAACGTTTTCTATTTATTGAAAAGCATTTATTATTATTTATTGAAAAATGTAACTTTTACTTACTTGGCTGATTCTAGGAATCGAACTCGAGACCTTCTTCATACCAACCTAGCACACATCTACTAGGCCATGGTGATGCATCCAAGTCGGTTATCAAAATTAATAATAAGAAGCAACCTGAATATGAGTTACATTTTAGGGGTGTTCTAAATTAAGATTATGTTTTATTGGCGAGAAAAATATAGTCGTCTTATTTTGGACGTCTAACCTCTAATGTACAATTTTTTGTGATGATCATTTAAATAAAGGTAAGAAATTGTATATAATGTGTAGTTGAAATTCAACCTTGTACTCCCTATGTACATAATAGAACTACAAAAAAGGCATTATTGGAGACACAAGCGGGGCCAGGGCCTAAAGACTTATATTCTGAACGATTCCTGTATGTGCGTTGATATTCTGGTGGAATATCATTTCCCGCTGAATCCGAATGGCTTACAAAGATCCACTTTTAATATTAACCAGATTAATTTTTCGAGGATTTTACATTTCCTCAAAAGAGACAGTACCAAAAAAAAAAAGATAATTATTAGTTGGAGGCAGGGATCGAACTCCGGACCTTCGACGTAGCCGTCAGACACACTTGAGTTGATTTTAATACTCAGTGATTGTAAATCACGAAAAATGTTTAGCAAATCCAGATTGGTAAAAAGTATAAATGGAATTATTCCCTTGAAGTAGTAAATTGCGACAAAAAGGTTGTAATTTACTTTGAAGGGCACAAGCTTGAATTATAACTTTTAATTGTAAATCTCAATTTAGGAATTGTTGTAATTTGAGATGAATTGAAAGTTAAATTGCCAATTGTTCTATCAGTTTCGAATCAAAGCGCCGTGATTTACAAAAAAAAAAACATGTTTTGTAAATTGCAACTGAATATTTCGCAATTGGTGATTTTTCAATTATTTCCGTGTACCCTCAGCCGTTTGTATATTCATGCTCAAAATGAAAAAAAAAAACAAAAAATATTGTTTATCCAAATGTTTTGGATTAAATTTTTAAATAGCTAGCAATTAATAAAATATTTTTTTGTTAGAATAAATGATTTTGATGATAAAAATTAAATTTTTTTATTATTTCACTTTATACGTAGCCACTAGTAATAATAATAAAATTTAAAGTCGTTCGAATAGTTTTCTCAAAAAACGGTTTTCTTGTTTTGCAAAATCTTTTCAAAAATCTTTTCGAATTTTTTTTTTTGAGAATGCAAAATTTCTAGAACTTTGTCGTTCTTATCAGGAAAAAAAATTAAAATAATTATCTCACCGTTTTTGAAATAATCCAAAACGACAGAAAAACGTAACTTTTTTAAAAACTCAAACAAATTATTAAGAAATTTTAAGTAACAAACATCGAAGTCCGTCAAGTGGTTTACGAGAAATTCTAGTATGAAAAAACCGATCCTAAAAAAATCTATTCCAACCAAAATATATAATTAACATAAAAAATACAATGCATATAACTTGCCTTAAAGTACCTTACCTACCTATAATCGAAAGTAAAAATAAATCAGTTCGCGAAGTTCATAGAGCACTTCGTCTATTTTACGGTCAACATATAATCGGCCTAGTGAGCAAGGAATTCGTGCAGTTATCGATCGTTTTCACACTAAGTTTACTCTTTTCGATTCAAAACCATTACGTTTACATGACACGACCACGGTTTACACGCTGGCGGCATCATCGGTACTTATTATCTTTCAAAATGTGGAAAGAGCTGCCGTTACGGTGAATGGCGAGCGCTATCAAGCCATGCTGACTGATTTTTTGTTTCGAAACTTAATCAGCTAAACATCGATGACATTTATTTCCAACAAGACGGCGCAACTTGGCATAGAGCGTGATTAATGTTTCTACTTGGATACAATTCTAGGCCAATTTGAATTCTAGATTGGGATACAAGAATTCAATGAAAGCACAACATTTGTTAGCACAGGATTTAACAACGAGTTTCGTTCCACCATCAGCAGATTTAAGACCTCTTTGGAAGAAAAATGGTCGTCTTTCTCATTAATTTGCGTAAGACCATACAAATTATCTTAATTTGAGATGAATTTTCAATTGTCCTAAGACTAAGCGATTATCACTGAAAAGGATATTTTTTATTGACATTATGTTATTCGTGTGATGCAAACTTGAAAGTGGATTTGTAGCAGAAAATTAACCTATCCCATTCCCGACCATTTAAAAAAAATCTGGTCGGTGCTTTATTAGAAAATTCTTGAATTCTTCTTGAAATCTCTGAACATGAGGTTGGGAAGGTTTTTAATCGATATCAGATTTTTGAGCAAGAGTAATCCTTAGACATGCTGTTCTGACAGCTAAATGGACGTAGTGTTTGTTTTCACCATAACATGATTTAAAATGCATTTTTTTTTTTCAAAAATAAGGCCGATATGAGAAATTCCGCTATATATCCTGCCAATTACATCAACTTGCCAAAAATTCTGGATTAAAAATGTGAGTGAGCTCATAAGCCAATCTTTTATGTATACGTGTATGCCTCTATCGTTATGCTCGTTTTTTTTTTTTATTTTTTTGCTTCCTTACACATACATTTCCAAATCACAATACAATTTGAGAAATACTTCGAGAGTATGATGGTTTTACAGGAACCATAAGCACAAATACAAAAGCAAACAAGGACTCGTATTATATTGTTTTGTTTACCGTTCGTGACTCTTTAATATTTAGAGTTCGTGTGTTTGTGTTGTTTTCACTGTAAAATGTTTGTATTAATTAAACCGAGGAATGCGTGTGTCGCAATGCGAATTTTTTTTTTTTATCGGTTGACATTCACTCGTGAGGTTGATTTTTGGCCGTATCATTTTATTGTCCCAAGCAAGACAATAATTCCCAAATCTTTGTTATTAGATACGCCTTTAGGTGAAATTCATTTCATTTATTGGTAGGCAGACTTGTGTAAGTTGTGTATGTGAGGTTGTTCATTTAGTATTTATAAGTTAAATATATCCAGGTGTTGAGTACACACGGTAATTAAATCATACGTGTGGTATTTGGTAACACCTGGGTAGCTATAAGACTATTGTATACATTTATGCCCCAGGTAATGTGTATTGTATATTGCAGACAATAGGTCCTTCATGCGAACTGATCCTTTGAAGGAACACATTTTCCGAACAAATTTTCAATTTGCACACGTTTAACCATTCCTTAAGCTGACACTGCTTTGGCCGGGTGAAGACAAGAAAATCAGAAGACAATCAAATATTACTTATTTAAATTTTTGTTATGCTGGACACTCTCACCAATAGTTGCGAAAATCTTAAATCCCACTGAAATGTAGCGTTTTCGATCTGATTACTTTAACACATTAAATAAATTACAGATTATTTTCCAAACGCGTTGACTGCTTTAATATGACAGTGGTCTTGGCGATTATGAGATTGAGAAATCGCGATATTAATTAATGAATCATCAATATTTTCCCTTTTTTATTTTAAGCAGGTGATGCAGTGCTTGGTTGCTAAACCTAGAGTTATGAGTTCAAACCCAGTCTGGTCAGCAATTCTTATTTATTCCTCCAGTTTCAACTGGATGCCATCCGAGGGATTTTCGAAAGATAATTATCACCTAAAATCTCAATTCACTGTACCACCAAAAATTCTTTCCTATCTTTCTATTCCCTTTCAATTTCATCAATATCGGTTTAGTGTCTTCGAGAAAGTTTGATTATTAAAGCGGTTCTATGGTAGTTACCTACCGATACAAAACGTATCCTGGTTCAAGAAATGTCGATTAGAATCAAAATACAAAACTCCCTAGAAAATTATAACAAAATAGTTTAAAAGAAAATGTAGTTACTGTGGCGTATACTTACTTTTTCACGATTAATTTTCGATATGAAATATTTTGTTAGGCTAAGCTATAGATCTCGGTTTTAATGGATTAAGCAAACAAGTATTTTAACGGCGTAGCCTTTGGAACAGTTTTTTTTTTCAAATGGACCTCCTTGTAAGTCAATCGACCGATTTCGATCAAACTTAAATTATATATTTTTATTTGGTAAAAATCAATACAGTTTAGAAGTCTTATTATTTTTAGACAAAGATTAGTTTTCAACATACGGGGTGTCCCCGTGAAATTTTTGTAGGTAATCTAGGTCTAACTTTAATTTCAATCGGAAAATGCGACGTCATCTAATAGCTAGCTGAAGGAAACTATACCAAAAAAAGTTTCGGTGGAATCGATACAACCATTGTTAATGTATGGTCATTTGGAAAAAGCCGTTATCAACAGATGTCCGCTATTAACATTAGTAGCCTAAATTTAAAAACTCAATTTTTTTAAGAACACTCAAAAAACATTATACGTAGGGTTTAATCAAAATCGTAAGAGCCGTTTTTGAGCAAATTAGAAAAAAAAAAGTGCACGACTGGGTCGTACGAACTTGCTCTTGTGTTAAAATGGTCTTGGGGCTTAAGATTTTTTGAAAAAATTATATGAAGGTTTCTTAATCACTTTAAAATTACTAGGCAAACCGTTTTTTGGTGAAAATGAAGTAAGCAATCAGATTTCTTTTACTTTTTTGAATTTTAAGGAAATTTTTTTTCAAAATCCAAAAAAAACCAAAAATTAAAACTCAAACTCAAACTCAAAAAAGTTTTTTTTTGAAAAATCAAAGAAATAGTTTTTTGTTTTGTTTTTAAAAGAGCATTCACATTAAAATTTTCATCACTTTTCCTGAAAAATCTGTTCCAACCAAAACATAAAGTTTACTCAAAAAACACCATTCAGAAAGTTTTATCAAAATCGTAGGAGCTGTTTTGGACATAAATGAGTTTTTCATAAGAAATCATATGGCAGGTACCGTTAGTTTTGGAGCTAGAATGCTAATTCCAAAACCCCCTCTGTAGGACGTCATAATAATACGATGTACCAAGTTTAAAGCGAATCGGTTCGGCCGTTTAGGCTGTAGGTACCGATACAGACAGATGGACAGACGTACAGACAGACAGAAAGACAGAATTGTCTGACCCACTTTTTTAAGCTTCTCTATCATCGTAATGTTATGTTTGATTGTTTTTTACGAATGCATAACTTGCCTTATAGTATACCTATAATCGCAAGTAAAAAACGATACTTCAAAGGTACCAGTTTGAGTCGAGCTAAAACGAAAAAAAAACCACAACCGTTTTATTTTAAATGCTATGTGTGAAGTTTGAAGAAAATCCGTCAAGTGATTCATGCTGTAGTATGACGTGAAAAAGTACACAGACGCACAGACAGACAGACGCCAACGGACGGTATAGAGAAAACCACTTTGTCATATTTGATTAAAACCTCAATTTTTTTCTGCACGAAACCAATATTTGCTCGAAAGTACAATTTCAGAACACAATCACACACGACATTACGATAGTGGAGAAGTCAAAAAAGTGGGTCTGCAAATGTTGGATGTTGCTTCAAATTTGGTACATATTAATTATTTTTATTTGAAATTCCCTCAAAAAGTGTTTTTAATTTTTGCTCTTGGTCCAAAAATAACGGTACCTACAAAGTTTAATTTTTTCGAAAACGGCTCCAACCATTAAGGTAAATTTCTCAGAATGCTATTTTTTATGAACAGTCTATCTTTCGCTAAGAAAGATAGAAGCGGGATTCTCAAGTCAGGTTTTCTCTTAAACTTTTCATCGGATTTCAAAATAATTTCGACACAGAAATTCATTTAAAACTGTTTTGGTATGGAATTTCGAAATTTAAAAAAAAAATTATTAATTCCTAGATGCAAACTATGTACTTATTGTCATATATGCACATACCTCTTCGAAAAAATTTCAAATTTTGTTTCCAAAAGTTTTTCAAAATAATCTTTTTATTTAAAAAAAATTGGTCGAAGGATTTTCAATTTTTTTTCTAAAAAAGATGTTATCTGACTTCTTTTACTGTTTCAAAATCGTTCGAACGGTTTTTTCAAAACACAATTTTTTTTTTAACTTTTGGAAAACATATTCCAATTTTTTTTTTTGAATGTGCTCTAGCACTTTGTAGTTTTTATCAAAAAAATAAAATGTATACAAAATTGATAGGACCGCTTTTGAAAAATCAAAAAAAAAAATTGTTTGAAAAATTTAAGATTTAATATTATTTTGTCTATAAAGTGGTTTCTACACCTACATCGAAATGCGTGGCTAACGAGAAAATCTGATTTAAAAACACGGTCCTATGGGAGGTACCGTTATAAGACTTTCCTTGAAAAATCTATTCCAACCACAACAGAAAAAACATAATTTAGAAAGTTTATCAAATTCGGAGGTCCTGTTTTTGAGAAAAGTACATTTTCAATAAAAATCGTATGGCAGGTGCCGTTGGTTTTAGAGTTAGAGCTAGAGCTAGAATGCTTATTCCAAAAACCCCTTCAGGACGTCATTATAATACCGTAAAACATGTTCATTTCATTTTAAGGGGCCAGTTATAGCGATACGGAAAACCAAACCGAAAAAATTTTCAATTGGAAAATTTAGTATGTTATGGTTCGATTTAAAACATAAATTCTACACTGGTCGATGGCAACCCACTCAGAGAATTTATTTTAGAAATACAAATTTGAATTGAACTTGTACTTTTTGTTAAAAACGAAATTTGTTATTTTTTTTTTATACGTATAACAGAAAAATAAATAAATACATTTTTAACAAAAAGTATTTGATCATTTAAAATTATTACGAACAAAAACGATTTTCTGAATTGATTGCCATCGATCAGTGTAGCATTTGTCTTAAAAATCGAATTAGAACATACCAAATTTTCCATTTCAAAATTTTTTCGGTTTGGTTTTCCGTATCGCTATAACTGGCCCCTAAATGTCAAGCGGAAAGTGTTTGAATTGCAATGGATTGCCTTTATAACACACAAGCTATTTCTTTCCAAATGTAATACTAAAGTAATACTTACAAGAACATTTATCTCTTCTAAATGAGTGAAGTCCCTCTAAGCACATCGAACGTCGAACCGTATTTTCGGATAATATACTTCTATTATTTAAATACTGAAGACACGGGCCGGCAAATTGATGAATAAACCATAATTTGAAACAAGAAAGCGTACAATATTACATTCCTTAGTTAGCTCCTTTATTAGGGTTCATTTCTCTTTTATAATGCCTCAAGCGACAAGACAGGATAATTTATCCTTATAAACACAATTTATTCTGAAACTCTATATTTTTGCAATAAACTATATATCAATTATTGCACCCAATCAGAAATCACTTCGTTTCACTACAAGCAAAAAAAAAATAATCAAATTATGCGATGCTATTCAGCCCTGTGATGTTTGTTCTATCCTAGAAACGACTATCCTCTTTTATTAGGATAGATAAATAAATAAATAATTTAATAGAAAATATGATTCTGGAAAAAAAAGGAATGAGTTTAAAAGATTTGTACATATTACGAGTATGTACTGTTTGATATCAAAACTAATATTTCCTTGAATTTTTTTCTCGAAATCTTTGGTATTATTCTTATCAATAAAACAGATACATATCAATGCTTATCCTTACATAGTGTCCTTTGTAATCATTAAAGTTAAGTTTATTTAATATTCGAATGCAGAAAAACTGTCTGATAATAGTCTTAATATGCATGAATAAAGGTACAGACTGATATGAATATTCTATCTGTTCAAAAAATATTTTGTCATAAATGCTTTATGCTTGCTATTTTTGATGAAATTCCTGCAACAGGTACCACAGAATCACTTCCATTGTATTTCCCCAATTAATTATGAATAAATTATGCAAGAATTGTATCTTTCAGTACGGATAATACGTGTACGCGGGTGAGTTTAGTCTCGAGGGGATATCAGAGTTTTGATTATTTTGGAAAAGCTTACATGATTTTTACATACATACATATGTATTTTTTGTATTGTTTTAGTCTGCATTTATTTTTAAATTTTTTGAAATAATACTTAATGAATAAGGTTAACATAAGCGGAAGTTGTGGGTGCGCATATATTGAAAAAGAAAACAAAATAATTTCTAAATTAAAATCCATAAACAGGGTGTCCCCTAATTCGTAGGCAGTATTTTAAGGTATGATTGCATATTTAAAAAAAAAATATCTTTCTACAGTAAAGGATTTGAGAAAAGGCTTACTTTGGTATACTCTGTCCCGCACGTTTACGGTAATTTTGCTGTTAGTTTTGAGGATAGAAACTTTGTTTAGAGCTTTTTTTAGAAGAAATAATAACCTTTTTTAATGCGTTTAAATAAATTTGATAACTGCTCATAGTTTGAAGATATCCAGTTTCTAGCCTGTTCCTTTTTTCCTGCCCATGATATTTTTTTGAATTTCGGTTCAATTTTTTCCAGAAACTTTGCTTTTTTTTGAAAAAAGTTATAATAATTTGTTGAAATAAAAAATAAGAGAAACATGAAAACTTACGCAGAGATTTTATGATACTTGGAAAAACCTGCAGCAGGGAAGAATTTGAAAAAGGGTCTTATTTCTTTAAACTACAAGGATTATGAATAAAAACGATTTTTTTGGTTTTTATTTTGTGAGTGTACTCAAACATAAAATCCCATAGATTTTAAGTTACATGGGAAAATCTGAAGCATGTAAAGAAGGGTTTTCTGATTTTGCACCTAAATTTCTAACAGCAGTTTACAATAAGAGTGGTTTAAAGACTGTAACACACTTTCAACGTCTTTTGTTTTCATAACATGTTGTGGTTATACAAAAAAAAGGTAAAAAAGAACCAAAAAGGAAAAAGAAACTGCAGCACTACTAAACATGTCTGCAGGCCCCGATCTAGGGGGAGGGGCATGTCGGGTATTTGCCCGGGGAGCAAATTCAAAAATAAAACTTAAAACTTTCCAAAATAATTTAACTTCTTTCCTCACCAACATCAAAGGCGAAAATATATAACTCAGAAAAAATTTCGATTTTTCGAAGAAGAAATCTACCAATTTCTGAATGTGTCAGTGTGATAATTATGCAGTTCCCAAATTTCATTTACGAAATCCCCTCATTGTAAAATGTGTCTTGAAATTTTCTAATTCCAGGCATTTTCCTGCTGTACAGCACAAGCCAAATAAATCTAAAACCGTTATGAATTTTCTGAAGCCTATGGCAGACGCTACACAACTTCAAGAAACGATGAAAATTTTGTGATACAAGCAAAACAGGACAAAACATTAAATGGTGTAACATTATTCCTGAAGCAAAAAAAATAATAAAACAATCAACAAAATATTTTTACTTGAAATGTTATTATGCATTTCAAAGACAACATTTTAGATAAAAGATAACGTTTAAAAATTTACATCATAAAAAGGAAATCAATTGAAATAAACTATGTTTTTATTTTATTTAAATCACATTAAAGGCGAAGAAATAATTCCACAACAAAATACAAAATGGTAGAAGTAAACATAAAACAAAAATTAAGTAAGCAAACCAATAAAATAATAATTAAATAAATATTTATTTTAAAGTATTTTAATTCTGGAAAATTAAATGAAATTATCAAGATACACTTTTTATTTTTTCATTATAAAAAAAAAAAATTCAAAACAAAAAGCACAGTCACACTATTGCATATAAAAATATCACCTGACTCAAGCCCAGCGCTAAAATGGTCGCCACTGACCATAGCCAATAAAAAGCCTTATTCTTTCTTTCTTCTGTTTATCAGATGAATCGGAGTGAGTGAAAGTAGGTATTGAATTTTAATATGAGCAAGTGCGAAAGGAGAACTTTGAAACCGTAACTTTTTTTTCCTCTTTGTGATTGTCATCGCACACTTCATATATAAAACTTTTGGCGGCAAATATGCTTCTACAATGTCTACCACTGCTGAAGTGTTTCTTCTCCTTGTCCTCAATGGCTCCACCCATTTTTTTAAATAAATGCAACAAATAGCCTCATTTTAAATAAGTAAGTATGAAAGACATTAAAGTTTTATCTTAGTTTCAACAAAAAAAAAATTTATTATTTTAAAAACTTCCTTCATTTTAAATTTTACCAAAACCTATAGAGAAAGTCTGATTGAAAAAAACCGATTTTATTTTGAAGTGAAACTTCTTTAGAATCGTTGTGATTTCAAACCGGATGCAACGAAAAAACGACATGTAAGAGACACAAATACAAAAATGTGTAGGATGAAGCCAGGAAAGAATGAGACAGAAATATACATACTATTTTTCTGACGGAAGTAACGCTCAGTATTCCAATATGGCGGCACCGATGACTCGCATTAGCTCACCGTGTGCACGAACGAGTGAGAATATAAATACTATATAATCTTACTCATTCATGTACGTGCTCCATGGCATTTGTTTGATTTGATCAATGTATAGGGATGGGCAATTAAAAAATATATCGATATTTATCGTATCGATATTCTTTAACAGTATCGATAATTATCGGGTGAAAAAAATCAATATATCGATATATCGTCAGTTTTCTCATGATTATTCATACATATTACGAAAGCATTTAAAATTCGTAAAAAAGAATAGACATGAAGAAAACAGTATGTTTTTTTAAATGTTGTTTTGGCTAAAAATACAAATAACGGACATCTCTGTTTATAAACGACTGAATTTAATAAATAAAAATGCGGAACATAAACATAAGAGTTTGAACTTCTTTGCTCGGAAACTGTGTTATGTTTCATCGTATGCATTTTATTTTAAGTTGCATGAATGAATTAAATTGGGGAAAAGCGCACTGCGACCTTAAAGATCTATTGTGCCCCTTTTAGAGCTGGATGAGGATACTCGTCCTACATCACTTCCTCCAAATTGGTTTCTTTTAGAAAGGTTAGTATTTGAGGTATTTTTAAAGAAGGTAATCTGCCCTTATTTATCTGGTAACTACCCAGGTTTTTGAAGTGAAACTTCTTTAGAATCGTTGTGATTTCAAACCGGATGCAACGGAAAAAACGACAAGTAAGAGACACAAATACAAAAATGCGTAGGATGAAGCCAGGAAAGAATGAGACAGAAATATACATACTATTTTATATTATCGGTCTCTCCTCTTTGTCCCATACTTCGTAGCGTCCCCACTCCTGTCTTCTAAGCATAGTCGCCTGTAATTTGTGAGCCAGAGCGAGAGAGCAGATGTCGGTGTGTATGTATATTGCACACTGTTTAATACGTGCTTGTATTTGAGCATTTAACGTGTGTTAGTGTATGTGAAAACTACGAGAGCTACTGTACACTGTATGCGGCTGCGTATTACAGCTTTTTAGTAAGATGTCAGCGTGGTGTGTTATTATTGAAGTGAAACTTCTTTAATATCGGGGTAATTTGAAACTCGACGAAACGGAAATGCAACAGGACACTTTAAAGCAAATATGTAAATCAATTAAAAAAAAAAAAAATATATCGCAACAAGTCTGAGAGAGAACGAATGAAAAAAAAATTATGACACAGTATTTTATATTCTAGCTCTCATTTTCTCCTATCATACGTTTTGCCTCTCACTCAGGTCTACTAAGCATTATGTTAAACAAAAGCGAGTGAGCAGCCGCGTTGGTACGATTAAGTTAGTGTGTTAGTTAATATAGGTACGTGATTTGAATGCTGTCTAACAAGAAAAGCTTTACAAAAGGTTTCAATAAACTTAATTCAAGAAGATTGTAAAATTCAAACAAATACATAACAAAAGTATTTATAAAAAATTGGCATTCAAAAAATTATTTAAATTTTAAAAAAGTATCCTGAATTTTTGAAAGTAGTCAGTTTTCGAATATTTTTTTGACTTGTTTCAAATAGTGGCGTCCTGGAGTTCATACTTTAAAAGGGAGTCAAAACGACGCAAAGTATGTCGGTACGTCTGTATGCTTGAATATGTGTTGAAACTTTTGTATTTGTATAGATACGTTTTGAAAGCATTTAGTCATACATAACATAAGGTTTGAAAGTAATCCGAAAACTGGTGCTGGGTGGCTGAGTATTTCATCTCATTCTCTCGTAAATTAGGTATACCAACTTCTTTGAAGTTTCACTTCAACCGAGTGTGAACTACGCACACACATTTTTTTTTATTAGGTATGGCTTTTTTTAACGACTTTACCGATTTTGACGAAAGTTTACGTATAAGATGCTGTCGAGCTTTTTATGTGAACTTTTTAAGCCATTTGCTGGAAGGCTCAAATTTGTAAACACCAAAGCGGCTTAGGAACTGAAAAATTTAAGGGGAAAGATGGGAGGCATCACGTCAGATCCTATAGAATACCAAAGAATCATCACATCGAAACCCACTGCTTGTTCATCAATCTCGAATTAGGTTACAACAGTAAGAATAGTGAAGAACTATATTGTGCCAATACCGCAGTTTTAGAATCCCTGCAAAACTGACGTCTAACCAGGATGAAGATGGACAATACCTTCGACAAATGAACGCAATGCATTGGGTTTACTTTCGACATCTAAGTACCAGTTGAACAATAGTGGTTCAGCACTTTATTTAATCCCCGGAAATCGGTGGGTCAACTCTTCAACCACCGTATAAGCTATAATTATGTAGATACACAGGAACCGAGGTCAATCGTTTTAAAATGTTGATCCGAAGATGATTCACAATATTATACAACTGGCCCTAAGTGATAGGACCTCAACACCGACTTCGCCAGGACGTGAAGGTTTACTTCAATAACTTGGGTGTAGTCAGTGAATTTATCTAACCTGGTCAATGCTGTAAAAGCAGAAAAAAACATTATCGCTGAAATCAATCGAGGAGAAGCTGTTCAAAACAGTCATCTTCCTAGTCCGGCTATATGTGGTTTGAAGACTTTGACTTTCATCCAGCCTGGTGAAAGCACCTTTGCCTTTTTTGAGAGAAAAGTCTAACGAAGTGTTTATGGTGCTGTTTTCATAGACCAAGAAAATTATGCCTGCCTGTCGTAGAAGATACAATAAGAAATCGTAAATGCTCTGCGGCAAAACCAGATAACGGAGATGGGAGGCTTCAATGCCATACGGAAGACCTTATCTTTAATAGAGCGATGAGGTAGCAAGTACAAAACGCAGGACATTTAAACACCCGAACATATACGTGTTTAAATGCTTGAGATTCCACCGAAATTGTTATGTGATACAATGTTTGGTACGGGTTGAAATAGGTACTGTCGGTTCTTCCACATATTTCTTGTTACGCCATTAAAATCATGGATTGGGATAAGAGCTCTGAAATATTTGAATTTAACTGTTAAATATAATGTGCTTTTTTCATTAACTTCAATTATAAAATACATTTTAGACTTGATTTAGAAATATTTTAAACATTGGTTTAAAAATGTTAAAAATGTCAAGTTTACAAACTTCAAGTAGAGTCTGTAAGATAATGATAATACGGAATTCCAGTTTTGTTTTAACTTTTTCTTGAGTCTCCCTCCCATTTATCCCAGGATAAGACAAAATGGATCGGTATAATTTTGACTTATATATGAGTTTTTTTTTTTTATTTTGTAAGGAAAGTAAACTTAAATTAAAATTGAAACCCAAAATAATAATTCAAAACGAAGATTGGAGCGATTTCATTTGAAACTTTCTCAGATTTATTTTTGTTGCAAATGTCCGAATCTTACTCAGTTTTCCCATCTCATAAGTTTTCAAGAGTTGAAACTTTTGAAATGTTGGTAAATTCTTAACTTGGAGAGCCCTCCAGTAATGTTGAAGAAATACAGTGACCAAGAACTGAAATTCTAACTCAAAATGGAATTGGACAAATAAAAACGGAAATCCATATGCATCATGACATATGGAAACAAATTTTAAAACAACCTACCATGTTCATCATTGTTACGTAATTTGTTTTTAAATTCAATTTAAAGTCTTCCAAGTAAGTTCTGGACTTGGTTGATTGGCAGAACAAGTTTCATAACATCTTGAAGAATTAAAAAAAAAAAAAAAATTGAAGGATTTTTTTGTCTTAAGTCTTCAATTGATAAACTTTTATGTTTTTTTTTTTTCGTAAAGTGTGTTCTTCCATCATCTTCATCCTATACATATATCCTCGTGTGTCTATATTTACCATTTAAAAGAATTTGTAAGTGCTTCATTGTAAACGCGTATCTATTACATTATGCTTGTGTTCATAAAAGAAAATTTCTCAATGACTTTCAAATTCTTTTTGTTGCTGATATAATCTTACTTTAATAACTATAATCATCGGCAAGTGGATTGCTCTTGTGTTCCATATACAAAGAGTATGGGAGCACAGCACATGAGGCATGAGACACACACACACACTCTGTATAGATTTAGAGTATATATCCAGGATTTTCTGGTCGTGTGCTTACAATGAAAGGCCGAAGCACTTATACAAGTTATATATCCTTTTCTATTTGCTCGCACAAATAAGTGCAATACACCTACCTATCTTTTCAGCTAACATTCCTTGCGGAGACTTATTGAATTCGTCAAGTACTTTCACATGTGGCGTTGTACTATGTAATAGCAGCATGGTTTTGAACAACTATACTCATACATGTTCATGTACATATCCGTGTGCGCTGAAGGTGTTCGTTCATGGCATCATCATATATCCTTCTAAACACACTCTACTATAACAACGTGTACAGCCGAATGAGGTTGCTGTCTGCTGCAGTATTACTTGACATATACTCCTTTTTAAAATGAATGGAGTGCACAACTTCTACAAATATTGTATATATACTTTCTAAAAAGGAAAATATAGAGAAGACTTATACTGGGTTATCCGACTCAAAAGTAATCCTTTGAACAACACCGTTATAACATTTCCCATATAAACTCACAATCCACACCACATTCAAACGCCCACTCCATTTTCTTGTCACATATCATTATCATTCCTCTAATTCCTGCTTTGTTTGAAAATAAGGATTTTTGTTTAATTCAGCTGTAATGCAGCGGCAATTAAAATTTGTGAAAGAAATTTACAATAAAAAGAATGGATTAAAATAATCTTACAAATTCTTTATAAACTCGAATGTGTATCTAGCTATTTAAAAGTTTGTTAAAAAAAAGTTTTAAAAAAAGCTTTGCAATCTTACATGTCTCTCCAGGATACTGGGAAGGTGTTCGGTCGTCTTCTTTTCTGCATCCGCTGATCGATAGAATGAAGTTAAATTTGTTCCAAGTCGTATTGTCACTTCAAATCGAGTTTTCCCAGTTCGAGCTTAAAGAGCATAAATATTATATAAGAAAAAAAAAAAAAACTTATTCACATGTAAGATTAAAAAGGAATGAATGGTGTTTAAAAGATGTGAGAAGCCACACAAGAGGTGAGTGTGTGTCAGTCGAAAAAAAACTGTTGTCCTTCATGAGAAGATTTGACAAAAAAGGAAAAGGATCCTTTATCTCCAGCATTGAAGATATATATATATTTTTTTTTTTGAGGTTAACATGAAAAATCAACCTTCTTTTGAAATTAACTTTTAATTAAAAAATGCCATATGGTTTCATTTTTAAGAAAAATATCAACGCATTTCTTTGGCTTATTTTTCTGGATTAAAATTTAAAAATAATTAAATTGTAGATACGTATATGTACAAAAGTACCTACTTGTGAAGAAATTGGTTTTTCTCAATTTAGGTTTTGACCAAGAGAGTGAGCATACCACTTTTATGGTTACCTAAAGCGTAAAGCTTAGGTAGGAGTTTTATATAAGTAATGTCACAGAGGATGATGTTCTTATGGCATATGAGAAGTTAAGGGAAAATGCTTTAAAAAAGATAACTTTACACTCACCTGCAATTCTGTCAGTGCTTAAAACCTTTTTTGATCTTGTTGTTGGACTGCTGCTCTGAAAGTCACACTCTTTATGACAATCAATGGAACTGTTTCCTGTGCAACCTAAAAATACAACAAAAAAAATGTTTTATAAATAACACTATTGTAAAAGTTTTTAAATTCAATACTCAATTTTCTTTTTAAAAAAATGTTTCTTCTAGAAAACGGCTTCACCGATTTAGATGAAATCGTATACAAACACTTAAATTATTTAAGAATTATTCTAGCTCCGATTTTTCTGGCCATATATCTTGGGAATTGGTCTAGGCTGATTCACTGTTGACACAATTCACTGTGGTGGACAATTAACTGAACTGTCCCCAATGCCTTAATTTTAAAACGATTTAGTATAATTATTATTATTAAAGTTTTTTCTTTAAATTAATAAACAGAGAACAAAAATTTAACAGATTTTGGCTCCGATTGTAGTAACTTTTTCAGTTATTGAAACAAACTGAAATCAGATCGAAAATTATTAGATGTCGAAAACTAAACGACTTCCATTTAATGTATATTCAATGTTTGCCCATCACTATAGAAGGTGAAATTTTATCGTTAATTGCCCGCCACAGTGAATTGTGAACAGTACTGGCTTCGCTTGGGAGCAGAAGGCATTGTGTATATAAACTATAGTACTACCACTTGAGGTGCGCCATCTATCGACGAAAAACTAAGCTGTAGAATACCATGGGAAGCAACAACAACAATTTCCACCATCTTAATTGTTGTTGTTGCTTCCCATGGTATTCTAGAGCTTAGTTTTTCGTCGATAGATGGCGCACCTCAAGTGGGAATACTATAGTTTATATATGCAATGCAGAAGGGTACCTACTCAAAGAACATCCCTAAAAATTTGGAAAAGAAAAATATACATATACACAGACAAAAGACTTATTATAATCTCTAGTGATAAAATGAAACCATCGACTTTTATTAAAGTGAAACTTTTTTTTACATCGCCTCAAATTTTTTGGTTCACCTGTCGCATGTCGCAATATGCACGTGCTCTGCTGCATTTGTGTGTTTTGTATTAATTTAAATGTTTTTGTTTACTAACTTGATCGTGATGGACAACGATATAGCTAGTGAGTCAAATAAACCGGTTAACAAAGGAAAAGCCAAGAATAGTGCGAAAATATCCGACGTTGAATTAATTTTATTCCGTAAGAGTAAGAGAGAACATGCCGAGAGAGTTCGTGCTTGTACCTAGTTAAATGAAAACTGATCCTGGTAAGTAAATTTAACTTTTATTGTAAATTTATTAGAATAAGGTGGTGCATATTATTAAAGTGAAACTTTTTTTCCATCGCTACAAATTTGTTCGTTCGTATGCAATATGGCGACGCAAATGGCTTCCATCAGCTGACCGTTTAGCATTTATATTCTCACTCATTCATGCACGTGCTCCGCGGTATTTGTGTTTTGCTCAGTGTTATGATGTAAAACCGCTCAAGAAGTGAAAATTCAAGAATAGTGCGAAAAATATCGGACGATAAATTAATTTTAGGTTGTCATTTGACCTCATCTGCCAATTGTCATCTTCGAAGAAATACGGATCAATGACACCTTTCGACTATAGAGCACACCAAAGACCAAACACTAACACTCACTTTGTCCGCATGCAACGGAATGGGTTTTTTGAGTCCTAGCCAATTTTGTTTAATTATAAAGGGTGTTTTTTTAGACGTGTTTTCAAAAAGAAATAAAACAATTTAATGTTATGGCCAAGAATTTAGCTTTATTGTAAAGGGTTTGTCATTATATTTTAAAAGTGATTTCGGGCAAGTGGCCGCCGCGCCTGGCTCGGATAAATTCCTGTGCGATTATATTAACCGAATATTGGACAAAGCGCGCGATGCGTCGCGCGAACCGAAGCATAATTTTGGTAATAAATTCGCACGATTTCCAAACGTGGTTCAGGAGTAAGTCTATTCATCATGAAATGGCCAACCAAATTGAGCATAAATGAAGTGACAGCTGTCAAAAAGACCAACTTCGAAAAAAGTATTGCCAGCCAAAAGTATTAAGCGATCCATTATGGTACCTAAGTGGCTGACATTCAACTGATGTTATGACACATCAGATGAGAGCTGAATTTGACAGCGCTAACAATGCTACCAACTTGAAACCGAAACGAAATAAATAACCCTATTAAAGGTAATTCTTTTTTTTTCAAAAAATGCCGATTTTGATCAAACTTCTTATTAAGATATTGGAAGCTTTTTTTTACAAGAAAACAGCATTTAAAGCTTTTGGTATTTTGAATAATAAAAGTCTGTCTTAGTAAATTGACATGGATTTCAACACACTTCCTCAAAAACTGCTTTACTAATTTTAATATAAGGCATACTATATTTTATTCAACTAAAAAAAGAGATAAAACGAAGAAGAGAAATAAATGTATAGGTGTCTTATAAAAATGGAAATTGGTCCAAAATACTTCTTAAAAACTTCATCGCTTATTTAATACAGCGACCCATTCTTGCATTCTATTTTTAATGAGGATACCTGCAAATTTATTGTTAAATTAAGAAAAATGAAATTTTCTTTTCTTTACCTCGAAAAATCAGTCGCGCAAGCAAAAACACTCATCAATATTTTGTGTGCATGTGCACAACGTAACCGCCACTACATTTTCACAACTTTGGCGGTGTTCGCATTTTGTTTTTACTTTAGTTTTTACAACAACAAAATAAACCAACCCACATTTTTTTTTTTGTAAACTACAAATAAATCACTAAAAAATCTCCATCTTTATGGAAGCTCTGTTATAAACATCTCATAAAATCGCAGGAGCCAGAGCACTAAGCTGTGCTTTAATCGTTGCTCCTCTCATCGCTTCGCCAGTCGTTAATCGCAGCTCCTCCAATATAAATGCACCCTAAGGAGATGAGAATAAAGCTATAAAAATTATTTTTCAGTTCCATTACATCCCAATATTTATGTGGTATCTTTGCTGAAGTTGAATTCTCCAAGAACACTTATTTATTATTGTAAAAAAAAAAAAAAAATCGAAATGCCTGCATAGAAGTGAAATAGATATTCTTATCCTTCAGCATCAGCCTTCAACACAAAATAAGTTTGTCTAGGTATTTGTTCGTTTTATATTGTCATAAATGTACCCACTAAGAACCTTATTCCACTTGTAAGAGCTCAACAAATAAGAGACCATAGTGTAATAGGGGAAGGGATATGGATGGATTTAGCCTTGGAAGATTGAAAATGTCGGATTCTTACAATGATGTTGAAATAAGCATACTTCTCAGTCCGATTCTGAAGTATGTTCTGCGCTATGTCCTTGTCCATGCTGCAGCGCACATCACCAGTCATACACTATTGTTACGAGTTTATGTAACATTGACAGGGTGTTGTTGACCTTATGGATTTAATGCTTCTTTTTTATTGTGAAACCAATCCTTCAAAGTTTTAGCACAGGAGACAAAATTTAATTTAAAGCCATGATTTCAGAGTTTTCGGGTATGGTTTTTGGCTTTAATAATGATCACTCACAAGTCTGCTAGATTCTTTGGAATTTTTGAAGTGATTACTTTGTCTCTTAGAGGAGGGGAGAATGACAGACAAATAAACCATCAGTTTCACCAATTAAGAAATATTGTCATAAAGAGCGTATCTACTTATACGAATTTAATTCTTTTCAAGTCCTAGAATTGTACATATTACACCCTGTATGAATGATATGCGAGTATATTGATTCTGCACTTGAAAAGCAGTATTCGATTTCGATGCAAGTACTTGACTTTGCTTCCAGCTGAAGATTTTAAAGTAGCATATTGTATGTTTGTGTTAAACTGTTAGGGAAACTTGAAAGTGTTTAGAAGGGAAATGAAGGAAAACATCCTTGGATTGAATTGGCATGTACATAAATCTACAAGTGGTGGGTGCCTTTACTAATTTTATTTTAGATGAAAAAAATCTAAGCCATTGATTGTATTATAAAAAAAAAATGTTTCTATATTTTATCGGGACAATCGAATTGGTATTGACTCAAGTATTTATATTATGTAAAAAATGTTTTTTTTCTTCAGACGAAGGATTTTTGTAAAATCCCTCCTCAAGTTTTCTTGTGTGTGAGCTAGAATTGTTTTGAAAAACGTGGTATAGGGTGTTTATTTAAAGAGGTGCTTGTATATTTCAATGGGGAAGAGTATAGGTACTCGTAAGTATAGCTTAAGACTTACTGAAATGCATAAATTAACGATGTACGGGAGACTTGGGCTGAAAACAATTTGTACACCTCCAAAAATTTAACATACAAAATAGAATTAGATCCTTCTGTACATTTTGCTGGACACCCTTAAGAGATTAAATCAAGCGCGCGATTTAATCGCATGATTCACTACTTGAACATATTTTTTTGGGGAAATTGGTGTTTGGGGATTTTCACCCTAGGGATTTTGCGGGATTTTGGATTTCGGGATTTCACTTTGTCTTGGAGAAAATGTTACCAACCCGATTTTTTTAACAGCGAACTCTGGGGAAATGACTAACACACGAACAGACCAATACTGCTAATCGTCTTACAACGATGGAGGGACTAAGACCTTTTCTGTCAGCCGTTTTTTGGTTCTATTTTGCTTAAGGCAACGGCTTACAGTTTATCATGGACCGGCCTTAGTCGAAATATATCACACGGATAGCCGACTCCCTATTCAGTTTCGCCAGATTTTTTGAGGCGACGCCTAAGATGGGGCGCATACTAAGTTGTCCCTCAAGGTTGGATTTGACATCTAAGCCGTTTTATTGTCATCATTTTGATTAAGTCAATGTCGCTATATAATGGTCCCTAAAATTCGTGGTTGAATTTTCTCTTCCATCCTCCGTTGATACGTACAGGATCAAATATTTCATCTGATTGCTTCAGGGTCTACGATTCTGCACCAAGCTCCATACAGCAGGACTGAGATGATATGGCACTTGTATATAGTGTCTCCTGGATCCTTTGGGAGTGGACTATGCTTTTTAAATGCATTCTATGCCCAAAGGAACAACGGCTAATAACAGTATTCTGATATTATTTTAAGAGGCTGTAGTTGAACCCAAATAGAAAAACCCTTTGAGTGATTCAGCAGCATATATTTTGTCTAACCCCGATTAACAGAAAGATCTAATTTTGTTTGAAATAATTTGGCATTACCCAACTAAAATGTTAAGACAAAAAATTTAAAAAAAATCGAAACGTACCATCGAATTCTTAGTGCTCAGAGGAACCCTGTTTTCCGGATGTCACTTCCTACTCCAGTTACTTTTGGCCCCACTCTCCCCTACTATTCGTACACATAAATTTGTCTACGATTTTTTGCTGGTTATGTTATAGATTTTCACTTAAAACAAAGAAGGTAATCTGATTTCCATTCAGTAAGTGTAGATTTTGAATCACAAAATAGGAGACAAGATAAATTGTTAAAAAATGCCGGTACGTTAAATTAATTGGACTGCCTTGAGTATCAATTTACGTCAAAATAGACTGATTCATTTAAAATTAAAATATAAATTATACTTGAATATTATATTACTGGCATAACTAGACAAAATAAAATGCACGACTGGGTCGCACGTACTTGCTCTGAGGGTGCAACAGTACGATGAAAACAAAGTTTTCGAGCAATATGAAGAACTCATGTTTGGAAAAATTGGGAAAAACCAAAACAGTTTGCCTAAAACTGGAAAACCCGATATACAGAAGTTTATGTTAAGAAACCTTTAGTATATCATCTTTTGGGTGCTATAAATGTCCGCTTATGGGGAAATTAATAAAATTGTGAAAACAAATTTCCGTTATTGTCATTTGTAGCCAAAAACTCAAATGCAGTTTTCTTCAAAACATTCTATGTATATTCAATACAAAATTTAATAAAAATCGGTAGAGCCTTTTTGAGTAAATTAGAAAAATACTAAAAAGATTGGCCAAAACCTAGTGGCTCTTTGTATGGGAGCCACCATTCAAATAAGAGAAACTGGAAAAAATGCAATGCCATCTGATAGAGAGTTGCAAGGAATTATACCAAACAAAGTTTGTTTGAATTCGATACAACCGTTGACAACTTATGGCCATTTGAAAAAAAGACGTTAAGATCAGATCTCCGTTATTAGCATTTTTTGCCAAAAACTAAAAACGCAGTTCTCTTAGGAACACTAAAAGAATATATTACACCAAATTTAATCAAAATCGTTAGAGCCATTTTTGAGCAAATTAGAAAAAACTTAAAAAAGTTGCCTAAAACTGAACGGCTCGTTGTATGGGAGCTATTATTTAGAAAGGCTTAACTGAAAAATTTACAAAACCATCCTATAGAACGCTATAAAAAACGATGCCAAACGAAGTTTGGGTCAATCCAATCAACCCGTTGCGAACTTATGGCCATTTGAAAAAAGCCGTTTTAACCAGATTTTCGTTGACCATTTAAACGAAAAAAAGGAGTATTTACAAAAATGCCCTGGGTTTGTTAAATTTTGAGTTTAATCAAAATCCTTAGCTGTTTCGAAGCAAATCCAAAATGAAAAAAACCGTTACTTGAAAGGTTCTACTCTGAGCCGGGCTAAAACGAAATAAAAAATACCACGGCAATCGTTTTTCTTTAAACTTCTGTGTGTGAAGTTTGAAGAAAATCCGTCAAGCGAAGACTGTAGCTTGACGTGAAAGAGCGCATAGACTGAACGACGGACGGTATGACGAAAACTACTATCATCGTAATGTCATATTTTGCAGAAAACTAATACTTGCCTTATAAAGCAAGTAAAAATGATAAAGTACTATTTGATACACTTTTTCTTTTACTTTCGATACAATGCTGAAAGACAATTTTTCATCCCTGGTTCATGTATCGCTCCATGGCTTGTTCACTTGTATTCTGCATCTGTCTAGTCCACAAATGTCAAAACAGATTTGACATTGTCGGCCATTTGCAAAAAATGAGAGCATCTTCCAATAGTGTAGCTTTCTATTAAAGAAAAAAAAATCAAACCCGGTTCAGTGGTGAGAGATAATGAAATGAACAACTCAGCCAGCCAGCACCAGTTTATCGGCTTACTTTCAAACTTTATTTTTTTATGACTAAATGCTTGAAACACGTTTTAACCACAGACCATATACAGACCGCCAACTCGTACTCCTCTTGCCTGAAACACCCTCGAAATATTTTTTTCTGTCTGTGAATACGTGTACTTTTCTCTCTGTGCATTTTGTAATGGCAACTATACCTGCGTATGCCATTTATTTTTTAGGTGTGTTTGCTAAATGGGTTTTAAAGCAAGGGAGAGCGTCACACTCTCAAAATAAATGGCATATCAGCTGATTTTTAGCTTGGTGGCAAAAAGAGAGACCATATGGTGAGTTGGCGGTCTGTATCTTCTTGGTCCGTGGTTTTAACACGCATTCAAGCATAAAAACGTACCGATACACTTGCTCCCTCACTTAAGATCTATGGAGCAAGGCCCCTTTGGGAATCCTTTGCGTTACTTTTGACTCCAAAATTTTTTGAATGCAAATGTTCTATAAATACTTTTATAATCCATTTGTTTGCATTTTGCATTTTGCATTTTTCTTGAACTAAGCTCATTCAATTTTTTTTAAAGCTGCTCCTTTTATACAGCATGCAAATCACATATATTAAAACAAACATGCTAACTTACTCGTATCAACGCGCCTGCTCACTCGCTTTAGCTTGACATAATGTACATGCTTAGTAGACTAGAGTGAGATGCTACGTAGCATGGGAGAAAATGAAAGCTAGAATATAAAATACTGTGTCATGATTTTTTTTTCATTCGTTCTCTCTCAGGCATTTCCGTTTCGTCGAGTTTCAAATCACCCCGATATTAAAGAAGTTTCACTTCAAAAATCAATATCCCCTCTTTACAATACACACAAAACTCTATAATATATACCGAGTTTGAAGGGATTCGGCACACCCGTTTGGGCTGGAGGTGTCTATACATACATACAGACAGACGAACAAAATTTTTAGACCAACTTTTTTCGTCTTCATTATCATCATGTTTTTTTTTTCGACGTAATCGTAAGTAAAAAGAATCTAGTTGATACCTCACACACAGCATGATTCATTCCATTTAAACATCTACCAATCCTTATTGAAAAGCACTTTATTTGTATACTTTTACCTAATTTGGAAATATTTCAAATTTTGAAATTCTGACATTTTGATGGACGGATATTAACAAAAAGTAAAGCAAAAGATGAGAGTTTCTATCAAGTATAGCAAAATTTATTATGTAGATAAATAAGTATTTTAGATTTAACCAGCAGGTTTACATACATTTTCTTTTATCCTTAGGGATACCTTCACACAAATTTAAATACCTTTCAATTTATCTACTCTGAATGTTAACATGGAAAACATTTCAAGGTTCACTTTAACATCAACAATTAAAATTAATGTTCAGATTGTTCTAGCTAGTGGCTTTTGAATTTCAAAACAGTAGGTACCAGGAACAGGAACAGGAACACGACCATCCCAAAGGAGAAAATTATTTTTTAACATTTTCTCATTAATGTTTCGAACACAAACTAACCATAGAGGACATGAAGTTGAAAACATGAACGGATACTACACAAACATAAAACTAGTAAAAACAAACAACTCTAGAAAATAACGCATGATGGAGTAGACAGCACTGAAAATTATACATTGCTCCTAAAACAGAATGTTGACACACTATCAAAAGGAAACCCTTTTTCAATTAAAATATAAATTAATTTGCAAACGAAAAATTGTCAACTGTGTTTCATTCGAAAAAGTTAAAGACATTTTTTTTTAAAGGTAGCTATAATAGGTATTTAAAAGTGTCTGTAAATTGTTAACTTTTTTTAGTGCTCCCGTTAAACTTTGATGATGCTAAAATTAGTGATAAACGGTTCTTATGTGGTTAATCGATTCACCTTTAATCATCGTAAACCTATACGTGATATGTTTATGTATACCCTATGAAACTTCTTAATTGCTTGCAATGCGATTTGGATGTATGTATCTGCAGCACAAGTTTTGTGCGAAAAAGAGAAAAGTTTTCATTATGTTGAAATAAAAAAAAAAAAAAAAAAATTTGTGTATCTTTCAGATTATATTAACCGTCAATCAAAGGAAACAGGAGAGTAAAAATAGAATTCCACGGAAAAAAACTGTTGATCTCCTTGTCAGTTGCTGGCTGCCTTGCAAAATGTTTCCTAGAAATTGAATGCAATTTATGTTTCTGAAGATTTGAATTATCTTTGACGCTAAAAAATTCGACACCAAAAAAAAGGTGAATTCAATATTATTTTCAGAACCTTTTGAATTAATTTTTTCGCAGAAATGTTTAATTGACTGAATTCTTAAACTCTTCGCAACTCAAGCGTAATTTATGCAAATTTACTGTATTTGCCATAAATTTTTTTCTTTTTACTTATCCCAAGAAAGCAATTTTTGCCTTGCATGTCGTCCCAAGAAACACCCTCAGAAGCTTGACGGATTTTCATTAAACTTCATATTATTATATCAGTTAAAAGAAAACGGTTGGCTAGTTATACCCTATTCCATGTGTGTATTTGGTATGGAGCTTGTAACATAGAGAAATAATACCGTTAGGTATGGAAAAGTATATATATTCTGACTCAGAATCAAAAGCCTAGTCGATTTAGCCATGTCCGTCCGTTCGTCCGTCCGTCCGTCCGTCCGTCCGTATGTATATTCTCTAGAGGTCACAATTTTTGAGCTAGAAAGCTGAAATTTGGTATATATAATCTTTGGTTCAAGAGTAAGGCTAAGTTCTTGAACCAGTAAAATCCGCCTACAAACACGCCCACAATCGCCATTTTTGTTGAACAACCTCAATTTTGTAAAATTAAATTATGTTTTTTGTACAGTTACGATAAAAGCATAACGCTAAAATTTTGCACACGCAAGCTCTAGGTAAACTTTCTTCGAATTAAATAAAAATATTTCAGTTTGGGAGTGGCTGACGCCCATTTTTCATACAAAACCATCAATACTGTTTTTATAAAATAACAATTGTTATATCAATGCGAAAAACATTAAATTTTGTGGATATTACTTGCACATAAACATCTTGTGTATGAAATCAAAAAAATTGATTTTGGGCGTGGCTGACGCCCACTTTTCACTAAAAACAAAAAAAATTGTTTTTGCAAATAAACGGTATTTATAATGAAAAATGAATCCTTGCGTCTCTTAGTAGAAACTAAAAACTTTGTGTATGAAAAGAAATTTTTGAATTTTGGGTGTGGCTTACGCCCACTTTGCATACAAAACCATCAATACTGTTTTTATAAAATAACAATTGTTATATTAATGAGAAAAACATAAAATTTTGTGGATATCAAAAAAATTGATTTTGGGCGTGGCTGACGCCCACTTTTCACAAAAAAAAAATTTTTTTTGCAAATAAACCATATTTATAATGAATCCGCAAGCCAAAATCTTGCGTCTCTAGTAAACTTTGTGTATGAAAAGAAATTTTTGAATTTTGGGCGTGGCTTATGCAACAACGAAAAACCTAGTTTTAAAAATTTAAATTACTTCCAATATTCAATTTTAACCTTTTTCCTTTTGTTATATGAAAAATGTATCTACATTTTCTTGTGTAAATTTTTTAAATGCGCCCACTTTTAAGGGCGTGGTTTTTATAAAATATATATGTTCAGGTAAGATCGTTTAAAAACTACTCGATTCAGCTGTAGTTAAACACATATGCCTAAAAACTGACTGATGATCAAAGCACAGTTAATGCTTCAATTTTTTAGGACAAGCCCACTTTTAAGAGGCGTTACTGTAAAGTCTTAATATGCATTAATTTTTTGATGTTTTTTAACTATAGGTCGCAGTTTTGAAGTATGAAGATGAACACTTAGATTTGTATTTCTTGGTTACGTAGCAGAGTGTAGTTCAAGAATTGTTAAAAACACCCATAATCGCTATTTCCAATCAAAATCTAATTTCTAAAAATTTTAGTTTTGTCTTCTTTTGTTCAAATCGACCTGCAAAATTTAAATTGAATGATGAGCTCATATAGTGATTACCCTGGCAATAAAAAGTCTCAGCTATAGGCGTGGCACACGCCTTTTTATTATTGTGCCAGCAGTTATTGTACATCGGCCAAACAAAATTTATTTTATTGAATTTGTTCCTGCCTGCTAAAGAAGAATTTTCTTTCTGAAACTGGAACAGCGGCTGGCTGCGGGATTCGAACGCATATTCATATACATACATATACAAAAATATGGGGAATAGGGTATCCAACAGTTCGCTGAAAACGCACTGTAGCTCTCGCTTATGTTTTTTTTTTTTTAATTCGTTTTAGGCCGGCTCAAACTGGTACTTTCCATCAGTTGTCCCAGGTTGCGGGGTAAACACCCATTTTTGCCAATTTTTTAAACGAAAGGGGAAAAAAAGGGGACAAGATTCTAAAACTGGACTTCAAAATAAATTATCAAAATACACGTTGACTTGAATTTCACATAGAAACGCTTTATTAAAGGCCGACCATTGTTAAGACTTTATCGTTAAAAAGACTACTTTTGATAAAGCGGAACTATTGAATTTTTTAAACATTATTTTCCCAAAAGCAAGCAAACACAAATTGGCATATATTTACATACGCGAACAGACATCAACATATTTTTTGGAAAAGTTAAAGTTTTTCAAAAATAACCTTTTTAAAAAAAACTTCTGCAACACTTTTCAAAGTGTATTTTCCTAGATAGATATTAAGCAAGGAAATATTATTGCATTCTTAGTTTTTCAAAATAAAAAAACTCCTAAGAAAAAAATTAAAGATTTTTCAAATATTGTCTTTTTCAAAAACATACCAAGACTACCCAGTCGTGAATTTTATTTTTATATATGTTTGTACATGAATGAATTAAAAATGTCTGTGCCTTTATTTTTATTTCTGTTATAATATTTGTTAAATAAAACATCAAATGTTAAAGAAACTTGAAATATTCTTGTTTTTTTTTTTTTTGCTGGGTAAAAAAAAGGATTTGTTTAATTTAAGACGAAAAACAATCCTTTTGGTGTCAAAAAAAGGCATTTTAAGTTCTTAGACCTGGGAAGACTGCTTTCCATGTAAAGGTTTGTTTACATTTTATTTTTTCGAAAACGACTGTAACATTTTTGATTAAACTCAAAATTTAACAAACCTAAAGCATTTTCGATACAACTGTGTGTTTTCTTTATGGCTTATGTGGTCATTACGAAACTCAGGTTTAAATGGCTTGATTAAATTGTTTGGCATAGTTCCTCATAGTTTTCGATAGGATGGCCTTGTAAACATTTGAAGTGAAACCGGTGGTTTTAAACGATGGCTCCCATACAACGAGCAGTTCACTTTTAGTCCAATTTTTTCTAATTTGCTCAGAAAAGGCTGTAACGACGTTGATTAAACTTTATTCGAATTTTTCTTTTTTTTAGTTTTCTTAAGAAAACTGCGCTTTAGCTTTATGGCTAAAAATGCAAATAAAGGGAATCTGGAGTTAACGGCTTTTTAAAAAAAAAACATTACTTGACAACGTCTGAGTCGAATTCTCTCAAATTTTTGTTTGTTAAATTTCTTCATAGTTTTCAATTAGATAGCATTACAATTTTTTCAGTTACTCCTTTTTAAACGGTGGTTCCCATAGAACGAGCCACTATGTTTTAGTCAAATTTTTTTAAAGTTTTTTTTTCTCAAAATTGGCTTCTTTGATTTTGACTAAACTTTGTATGTGATATAACCAGAAAGTAGTATTTATTGCTCGAAAAACCAAATCGTGCATTTTTTTTCTTTGCGTTTTTGAAATAAAAATAACTAATATATTTGGGCAGAACGTTCTGATTGCTCTATTGTTACTGGAGAGTACGGTAGCGACTCTGCCAAACGTGTCAAAAAAGCCATCTATCGGAAGATGCTATAATTTATAAAAATGGAGGTGAATGTGAATTTTAATTTGAATTTTAAAATATACGTTTACAAAGAAGACATGTTTTTTTTTGAAATAATTCGTCGTACTCCCGGCCCTGGTCATTTTAGAAACAAGTGCATCGAAATGGAACAATCCAAAGCCCTGAAGATTGCAGACCGACGCCTTCTGAGGTTAACCCGGCAACAAAACAGTCAGATCACTAGTGTGCATGATACAAGTGGAAGAGTTGTGAATTGTGGTCTACCATCTACCTGCGATAATAATGGCGCCGACAGGAAAAAGAACATCGCTTCAGCAAGAACAAAAAGGTAACAGCATAATGTGCTTTCTAAACGACTACTGTGGATATCAAGCGCTACAGGGTCATGCTAAACGACTTTCTCCACCGGATGAATAAGAACCGGAAAATTTTGGGAAACATGCGTTATCTCCAAAAAATTTCTCTTCGGGATTTTTTTTTTAGAGTTTTTCTTTTTGGGATTTTGCTTGTGCCTTGGCTTCTCCTGGGGATTTTTTCTTTAGGGATTTTCTTTTTGGGATTATGCCATTTGTCCAAGCATCACTTAAGCAAAAACTTTGGGTTCTGAATTCTGGAGGCTTATTTTTTGGTATCAGCGTCGTTAGGCTTGATAATATTGGTTCCAGTCATCATAGCCACTGATCTTAAGAAAAAGGCCTTAGACAAACCGATTTACGACAATTCACAATTGTTTGAAAAATCTTAGAAATAAGTTGCAACTTTGCAATTAAAAGTCTGCAATCTTCAGCAAATTGCTTTGATCCAGATTTGTAGATAGGAGTTATATAAGACAACTTCCAATTCCAACGCACTTACCATTTATGGGCACAGCTAACCAACTTTTCGTTCAAAGTGGAACAAAAGGCTTATTCTCCGAAACATCACAAATCAAACTTTAAACAAGGGACTTCCACGCATTTAATTTTACAAAACAAAACAGAGCAAGCAAATTAAAAAAAAAAAAAAACTCCATCTCAGTTCTTTGATGGCAAAAGAAAGAGTAAACTGCTTGAGTAGTCATTATAATAGTTCTGAGAACACGGAGGAATAACCCTGCTAAGTGACTTTTCTTAAAAATAAATAAAAACCTCTTAGAAAGAAGAAGTTTCTTAAGTTGATTTCTGAGAAACGTTCATTTTATACTATTTACCGTATAAAAATCTGTCAATTAAGGGTTTGTTTTGCGATTCATTTAAGATAACTTAGAGATGAGTTTGGAAATTGAAAAAAAAAACTGGGTTGCTTTATGATTTTGCTTTAAAAAAAATCTCTGCTGTGTGAAAATGTGAAAATTAGGTGCAGATTAACTCCTTTCAAGAGAAAAACACATCAGCGTTGATTCTGGAAGTGTTTGTGTGCTTTTGGCCAAAATAGTGTCCCTCTTTATGGATCTGGAAGTCAAATAATTATTATATCATGCCATCTGAGACCTGTATGTTTGGTTGCAGAAATTATTCAGCTTAAGGCATCTGTCTGATCGAATGACTTTACTATGGGTACGTAAGTGTTTTTTAATAAGTGCGGGTATATGTTGAAATGAAATAAAACGAGCTGTGTCTGAGGTATTAACAAAATTCTTTGTTTTTTTTATTTAAAAGGCCCATGAATGTCATTATAATATGGCTGAAATGACCGCCCCAGTGATTAAATTTTCGATGGCTTTTTCTCTTAGATCCGTCTGAATTTCAGCGATAGCCTGTGTTATGTTCATCTTTAGCATCATAGACCTGCTACTTCATTAAACCTCACAAGAAAAAATCCAACGGGTCGAATTGTATGACCTTTGTGTCCATTTTATCTCCCATCTGCGAGACGTCATTAAGAACTTCAATCGTGGGGCGGACAAGAAGCGCCTTCTTGCTTGAACCACATATCGGTTCATATATGGTTCAATAACGTTGACCACAACATCGTTTTCAAAATGTTCGGACCAATGACATATCCTACCCATAGTCTACATCACAGCGTAACTTTTTGAGAATGTATTGTCACCTGGCGGACCTCCCGTGGGTTGGTATCATCAAAAGGCGATTTTTGTTTGATATATTTTCTCAAACAGCCACGTTTTTAAAGATGCTTTTTCACCCAATATTATGGGGTCTACTTCGAAACGTTCCAAAGCCTAGTCAGCGAACTAAAGGCGTTGGGTATGGTCATGAACTCTAGGTCAGTCGGATTCTATGCGGCTGTAGGATAAAGTATGTGAAATTTGGCAAGTTGAAGTCTGTGAAAGGCCGAGTTCTTGTGTACGATGATAGTATTATACAGCCTCTGGTTCACAGACCGATCTGCAATTTGACCACCAAACGTTGAAAGCAAAAAACTCAAATAATCAGACTCAAAATCAATTCAATGGCTTCTCTAATGGAAAGTTTTACGTCCGACCATATCGTGCATTTTACATGCCGAATTCTGTAAACCATGCATTCAGTGGAAGTTATTTGTGTCCTTGTTATAAGGATTGATTACTTTTCGAAAATCCAAAAATACTCTAAACCTTGTTTTGTATCTCTTAAAATTAAGCCTTCACTCAAAAGGATCTATAAAGTGCATTTTTACTTGCGATTAAAGGTACTATAAGGCAAGTTATGGATTCGTGCAGAAAAAATAAAATGCACGACTGTTTCGCACGAACTTGTTCTAATGTGTGACAGTGGTCTAGGGGCTTGAGATTTTGATAAAAATAAATTTTTCAAAATTCTTAAATAAATACTTAAACTAATTTGAGCTGAAAAAGGAGTACGCCATTTTATTTCTTGGATGAATCTGAATTTATGAGAATAAATTTTAAAAAATCTGTGGAGCCGTTTTTGAGAAAAAAAAGTTTTTTTTGAAAAACTTTTTGAAAAAAAAATTTCAAAAAAAATTCAAAAACGCCAGTTCCTAGGTATTCAGCAAATACATTTATTTATAATTTTTAGAAAAAAATTTAATGGGCAGTTTTCAAAATATATATTTTTAAAATTTTTTTCTTAAAAATGCTTTTTTTGAAATATTGGTATGCAGTACAAATTGAGCTACCTACAACTATATATAAGTGAAATTTCGAAAGAATCGGTTGAGTCGTTTTCGAGATAGTCGAAAGCAAAAAAAACGGTCCTATGGAAAGTACCGTTCTTAGCCATTTTTTAAAACTTTTTTTCAGCCATATGATTGGTCGTACCTAAAAAGTAACACTAATTTTTTTAAATCAAAATCGTTAGAGCCGTTTTTGAGAAAAATAAGCTTTAACGTAACGGTTATATGGCAGGTACCGTTATTTTTTGAGCTAAAAAGTAAATTTCAATTTCCCCTCTGTTCGTGCGACCCAGTCGTGCATTTTATTTATTTTTGCTCTAGGTCCAAAAATAACGGCACCTGCCATACAATCTTGAAGACAAAAATTGATTTTCTCAAAAACGGCTCTAACGATTTTTATAAAACTTTCAGAACGCTATTTTTGCAAGAAAATCTATATTTTGGCTTGAATTTTTTTTTTAAATTTGTCTAATAACGGTACCTCTCATAGAACCAGTATTTTCAAATCAAATTTTTTCGTAAACTATACATTCGATTTCAATAAAATTTTGGCCACAGGAAGTTATTCATAATTTTATTAATATGGCATTTCAAAATTTTCAAAAACTTTTTTTTTGATTTTTTATAATTTTTTCAAAAAAAATTTTGGTTTTCGAAATATGTTGGAAACGGGTATATTGATTTTTTTTTTAATTATTTTTCAAATGTAAACTACAGATTGCCATATATTTGCATACTCAAATAAATTTCAAAATATTTTTTGAAAAAGTTTTTCAAAAATAACCTTTTTAAAAAAAAACTGGTCCAACGATTTTCAATATTTTTCCTATATTGACGTATAGCTTTGAAATTTTATTGCATACTTAGTTTTTCCGAGAAAACTCTTAAACTAATTTAAAAAATAAAAGAATTTTCGAAATTATTAAATTTTTTTTAATATCCATATATGCAGCCACTACGCAATTGCTTATCATAAGAGCAAGTTCTTGCGACCCAGTCGTGCATTTTATTTTTGTTGAATTTCCCCGTGTTCATCTTTATGGTTGTCATCGTGACAGTACAAGAAAAAAATTGCATATAGCAATGACTACCCCAAATATAAAAATCTCATGATAGAAAGCTAATATTTGTCTAAGATATAGCTCAAACCCAAATCTTAACATCATGCACACATTCACACAAATGTAGGCAGAAAACCTTGGCTTTTATCAAGGTAAAATGTCCTTTATGTTTTCACTCTACATGGTGAACTAGACTTACCTACCTTAAATCCATTTTACAACATCGATCGGAAGGACCTTTGTGTTTAACTTAATTACATATTTTAATAATGAATGAGATTCCCCAGTGTCAGAGCTTTTAGAATGGATGGACAATTTAATATTCCTTTGGGAGCTAAATCGTTCGAACCCTTTGGTTGTAATATTTTCTAAGACCGAACAAAACAGGAAGAAAATAAAGAATCTTTATAAAGTTCAAAAGATATCATATCCTTGTTCTTTTGACGCTTGTCATTGCTCGATTGCACTTCATCCAATAAATTGGTTTTACATTAAGCTCTTATGTTTTACGGGAGAGCATACATGTATAAACTAAAAACTGCTAGAGTCTCAAAATATAGAATTCAATTCAAGTGATCCTTGAGCCGTTTTAAACTTAGTTAGTAATTTTAAACTGTAAGTGTCCAGCCTGATATTTCTAAGTTTTTTCGCCATCTATATTACAAATTGAATACTATTCATTAATGTGTTTTCAACTAAAAGTAAAGTATTTTCTAAACACCTACAAAATGTATAACCTGTGGCAGGTACTTCTTGAAATAAAAGTGTTCTCACTTTGGCAAGGAATAAAAACGTGCTTCTTTTTTTCTGGAGTTTTAGCCAACACGAAAGAAAAAAAAATCATTATAAAATCTTTCGTTGCTTTCTTGGTAAACCCTTTTTGCTAATTTTGTGTTTATCCTTTTGGTCAGCTTTAAGTTCCTCCAAGATTTTCTCTTTGCTTTCATATAATGAAATCCAAATCACTTTATCTGGACACAATGTCCTTATTTGCATATTCAAGGTTCCTCTATTTACTTTGGTTTCCTAAACTAACTGAATTTGAATTTCTTATGAGTTCAACACTCTGTCACTTTGTCTTTGTATGTATAAAGTATAATGTTATGCATACTCTTCCACTCAAGGTTCTTTGAGACTTTATTGAAGACATAATCCAAACTTTGAACAAACTATTCCCATGTTTGTACCTTGAAGTATTTACCCATAAATTATGTAAAAGATACAAGAATCATTTAATCCTTTTAAGCGTATGAAACACCTATTAAGTCATTATTATGAATTCAATTACTAGCTTATATCTTCTTTTTCAATGTTTTAGTAAATCTGATGTAAAAATGATTTATTCCTAATTTAATAAAAAAAAAAATGAAACACATCATAAAAAATAATTTCGACTGTATAGTGTGTAAGAGGATTTTAATGGATTTAACTTGTTTCAGCTTTTAGCTCATGATGATGATGATGATGATGATGATTAGTTGATCATGACCCATGGTACTGCTGTTAACACTATCTTAATACTATGCTAAACTTTCATGGGTTCAAAAAATCCAACTCATTTCAAAAATTCCAATCTCGATTTTCATTTCAAACAAAAATATAATTTAACTGACATTAACATGGGTTGTCCGAACACAACAGATAAGAACTAATACACCTGTCAACCCCCTATTGTGCAGATAGGAGTATCCTTGGAGAATATTTAAAAATTATTTCCTTGCTTCGCCAATGGGAATCCTCAAAACAGTTTCCCTAACTTTTATTCAACACAATACACAACACAACAAATCCCTTAAAAACTGTTCTGTTGTAGGCATTGAAAGTATATTTTTATTTTTTTTTTCTTTTACTTTGGTTATGGAGAAAAGTTTGACAACTTACATATAGAAAATATAGAGTAAAAGGGGTCCAATTATTATCACAGCACACAAAACAACATTTACTTTCCATTTCCGAGTTGTTCACTCTCCAGAACATAAAGTTTCTTCTTATTTTTCTTCATTCCTTTTTTTTTTTTATTTCTTCCTCCAGGGGCCTTTCCCAACATCCCAACATCCCAGATATATACCACCCAAACCTAGATTGCATCATATAAAATTTTTCTTTTTTCCTTTCCAATAAACACTGAAAACACTGACGGAAAGAGTGCAATATGTAAGCGCAAGTCTTTGCACTATAAGGACAAAGTACCTACGAAGTAGAAAACATGTGTCCTTACTGCACCAACTATTTGAACAGGATATCATCGTTTTATCACAAGGGGAAAATAAATTGGAAAAGCTTCTCGCAGGTTGACATCACAATTCTTTCAATTGCAAAAGGGGATTCAACAGCCAGGGTTCTTATGAAAAGAAAGGACTTTGCAGCAAATAGCATAAACGTTTTTAATTGTCGATTAAATTGAAATCCGAGTACTGGGGCTAAAAAGCATGGCAACAAAAGTTGCTCCTGTTGATTTCAATGAACCCTTCCTATAAACAATTTGCCTTCATTATATTGTTAATTAAAAGGATAAAGTTTGAAAGGAAAAATAAGGATTTATTTAAAAAAAAAAGAAAATTGTATTTTGGACAAATACCTACTAGGTATGTGAGTTTACATTCATTCCACTCGCTTTGTCCAATCAAAGTTGAAATATTTTAATTTAATAATTCAAAAGAAATTTGAATATTTGTCAGATTAAAGTTTTAAACAGCCTTGTCACTGTTCATCATCATAATAATATAAATTTAGAAAATCTTCATCAGAAAATCAGTATCTGGAGAGCATTGGGCGTAATAGCTCAAATTTGCAAAACTAAAATGAGCTCAACCGATTCCTCGAGTTTAAATGACGAAAAATTGACTGAAATTAAATAAAATGGCCGCACTTTTCATACATGCATTTTAAAAAGCTAAATTTTCAAAAAATATAAAGCTTCCTCAAATTGTCAAACTTATTTTCAAAACGTTTATTTTAACAATATCCATATCCATATCCATATCCATATCCATATCCATATCCATATCCATATCCATATCCATATCCATATCCATATCCATATCCATATCCATATCCATATCCATATCCATATCCATATCCATATCCATATCCATATCCATATCCATATCCATATCCATATCCATATCCATATCCATATCCATATCCATATCCATATCCATATCCATATCCATATCCATATCCATATCCATATCCATATCCATATCCATATCCATATCCATATCCATATCCATATCCATATCCATATCCATATCCATATCCATATCCATATCCATATCCATATCCATATCCATATCCATATCCATATCCATATCCATATCCATATCCATATCCATATCCATATCCATATCCATATCCATATCCATATCCATATCCATATCCACATCCATATCCATATCCATATCCATATCCATATCCATATCCATATCCATATCCATATCCATATCCATATCCATATCCATATCCATATCCATATCCATATCCATATCCATATCCATATCCATATCCATATCCATATCCATATCCATATCCATATCCATATCCATATCCATATCCATATCCATATCCATATCCATATCCATATCCATATCCATATCCATATCCATATCCATATCCATATCCATATCCATATCCATATCCATATCCATATCCATATCCATATCCATATCCATATCCATATCCATATCCATATCCATATCCATATCCATATCCATATCCATATCCATATCCATATCCATATCCATATCCATATCCATATCCATATCCATATCCAGATCCATATCCATATCCATATCCATATCCAGATCCATATCCATATCCATATCCATATCCATATCTATATCCATATCCATATCCATATCCATATCCATATCCATATCCATATCCATATCCATATCCATATCCATATCCATATCCATATCCATATCCATATCCATATCCATATCCATATCCATATCCACATCCACATCCTGCATATAATTTGATAGTTTTAAGAAAAGAATTAGTTGCATTTCATAGAAATGTCTGCACAATTCTTTGTCTTTTTTTCATTTGAAACAAACAAAAATTCCTTGATACGATATTGCAAAAGCAATATCCTGTTTTAGGAATCTTTTCAATCATATTTGCAGACTGCAGGAATGCTTGCACGTTTTGTTTGCAAAAATCCATCGCACAACCAGCACGTGCGCATTTTAATATTTGAATAGATTAAAACGGATATCAGCCATTTTCCAATGAAAATAAAATCAGAGATTTTTTTGGAATAAGTTTTGAGTCTTTATTGCTTTTTAATTGTTTCAGAGAAAACCGATTGAGTACTTAAACTTATACACTTTTTTCAGAAAGCTAGGTTATATAACAAATCAGAGTAGGTATACAGGGTGATTCACCTTAACTGTGACAAAGAGCTAGAGAGTGTAGGTTGGGTCACGATTAGAAAGAAGGTTTATGGGAAAAAAGTTTAAAAATCAATTGTTTAAAAACGGTTCACTGAAACAACTTAAATAAAATAAAATAAGGATATCTTGTTCTATTTTAATAACTTTTTTTCTGGTTTAATACGTTTTTTAGAAAATCGTCCCCACACGATTTTTTTTTTGTCATGATCCAAACTTACACACTCTAGCTTTAAGTCACATCTTAGGTGAATCACCCTATAATATATAATTTTAAGATATTCTTTTGCAAAATTTCATTTACTCAACACAGTTTTGCGTGGTGCACGAAGGAGCTAACCACGTGATGAGACTTCACCTTTACTGAAACTTCCCGATTAATAAGCACTGAAATTCAAGTTCTGAGAACGTGCACCAGGATATTAATGAAACTGAAATTAGTCATAAATAAAACAATGAGGACAAAAGAAAGCAGCATTTTTAAAAAATAATTTTTAACATCAAAATATAAATTAATTTGTTTCCACAAGGGGAACACAAAAAAAAAACAGCTCAGTTGGCGACCACCGGCATTCAATTCCCTTCAAAAGATGTATGATTTATTTGCAAACTTGAGATTTATCGGCAGAAAGTATGAGTGGAATGAGTGGTTCTCCATGCTGCATAGGCCAAAATTGGCTTCTACAGCATTTTCTGTTTTGTTGGCTATTTCGCACTATCCAAGGATATTATGAAGAATTGTAATATAAAGTTGCATATTTATTTAATTCTCAAACTATCTTTACCACACGGAACAAATAAAAATAATGTGTTTTGATGAATGTGATGATAAGGAAGGAGGCGAAGGATTAAATGGTGTGAACATTATGATAAACGTGGAAGTGAGACATTATAGTTGTGATCACAAAGACTACACTGTTGACTGCAATGACATCAATATGCTGTGATACGTGTCCTTACAAATAAATTGACCGAGGTAGATAAAACATCCTTCAACCCTCGTATTTATTGTGTGAACAACAACAGACAGAGCATATACACATAAATTATAATCGAAATGGTCATGGGCGAACTTATAATGGTTCAATAAGCTTCAGAGAACAAAAGACTGGAACGGGTTATGGCTCACGGAACGGGTGGCGAGCACATTGCTTGGGGCTTGGCGCTTGGAGCGAAACAGCTAGAATGGGAAATGCTTGTACATTTTTTTTTCGTACCGCACATTGTCTTGTGCTTAGTAAAACTGTACTGAGGAATGAAGCACATCCTACTGATTATTTGAACTGAAAACATTGTCAACAAAAACCATGATGCAACAATAACGATGGACGTTGGGAATCAATGCTGACGTTTATTGTAACTATCACCTATTAAATATCTGAGTTTAAGGGGACAGTTTTAGCGATCAGAAAAACCAATCAGAAAAATATTGAGTATGTTATGATACGGTTGAAAACCCAAATGCTACGCTACACTGTTCGAAGGCAACCAAATTACAGAATTTTTTTTTTTGCTTCTAAATATTTGGATTGCACTAATACTTTTTGTTAAAAATGTATTTATTTGTATGATGAAGTTTAATTTTTCGTACCAGCATTCAAATTTTTTTTCTGTTCTCCTGTAAAATTTAGTCAGAAATTTTTTTTCATGTGCAATTGAATCAGAAAAATTGTTGTCAGGTTGTATATTCGCGCGTATTGTGCCACCAATGTCACCAGCAACGCATCAGTGTGACAAATTGACATTAATTTGGGTGAATTGATTTGCGCCATAAATGGACCTTAACTCTTTTTTCTGACTCACTTTCACGAATGCAATTTTGTTGCTCCACGAAATGTTTATTTAGGGGCCAGTTATAGCGATACGGAAAACCAAACCGGAAAAATTTTCAGATGGAAAATTTTGTATGTTATAAATCGATTTTAAACACAAATGCTACACTGATCGATGCTAAATAACTCAAAGAATTCTTTTTGCTACTAAAAATTTCAATTGAACTAATATTTTTGTTAAAAATGTATTTATTCATTTTTATTGTTAAATTTGGTTTTTCGCACCAGCTGATTGACAATTCCACCACAATGGAACAAATAGTCTTTGCTGTTTCAATCCAATTGTTTTCGCTTTCCACTGGAAGGTAAGCTGTCAAAACATTTTTTTCGTTGTAAAATGGGCCATGAAAAGTTTTTCGTTGCAATTTTTGAACAAAATATCATAGGTCAGACTGAGACAGAGGCAGTGACCACTGACTTCTGTTTGACATTTATCAAGGAAGTTGTTTCTTCACACGCACCGAGCCACCAGTGTCGCCAGCAACACAGTGTCGTAATGATTTGTAATGTGATTTTTTTGGTAAATGCAGATTTGTGGAAAAAGGATTCTTTTTAGAAATGTGTTAAATAAATACAAATACAGAGAGTTCAAGTGAAAATTAAATTTGGATTCATAAATAAATATTTAAATTTTATTTACTTAGGAGAAACATACAAACATAATTAAATTGATTTAATTTAATTAATGAATTCATTAATTCATTTCTTTCGACGTTCCTAATTTATAAACTATAAAAAAAATAAGAAAATTAAAAATATTATGTACATTGTACAATGATTTTAATTCACATTTATTTGTTCACTTTCGCAAAAATACATTAATCAATTCATTACACTCCTTTAATTTTAAATATGAAAATTCATAGGAACCTTTTAATTTATGAATCCAAAATTAATTTTCACTTGAATCGTCTGTATTTATTTAAAAACTTTAATCACTTTTCTACAAAAACATTTTTCCACAATGAATTTCACAGAATTAAAAAAAACGGATTTGACGCTTGAGAAATGTCAAATTATTGAAGTATGTGTGCAAATGTATGTTAAATTTGATCTGAAGTCTAATCTGAGATCAAGAAAAAATTGATCCGACGCACCAACAAAAATCACATAATGTATAAAAATCGATTGGCACTATAATTTGATTTAAAATCCTTTTTCTTGCTCACCCTCACTCATGCGACTTCATTTCTCCCCGAAATAATTTTTACTTGCGATTATAGGTACTATAAGGCAAGTTATGCATTCGTAACAAAAAAAATTTTTTTTTGGACAATCAAACATAACATCACGATGACAGAGAAGTCGAAAAAAGTGGGTCCGACAATTCTGTCTGTCTGTCTGTCTGTCCGTCTGTCCGTCTGTCCGTCTGTCTGTATAGGCACCTACAGCCTAAACGGCTGGACCGATTTGCTTCAAACTTGGTAGATAGTATTATTATGACGTCCTACAGAGGGGTTTTTGGAATTAGCATTCTAGCTTTAAAACTAACGGTACCTGCCATACGATTTTTAGTGAAAATTAAATTTTTCTCGAAAACGGCTCCACGATTTTGATAAAACTTTCTGAATGATGTTTTCTGCGCAAACTTAATGTTTTGGTTGGAATAGATTTTTCAGGAAAAGTCTTATAACGGTACCTCTCATAGGACCGGTTTTTTGAAATCCGTTTTTCTCGTAAGCCACTGGATGAATTTTGATGAAATTTTTAATGTAGAAGCCCTATTACAAACGAAATAATAAAAAATCTTTAATTTTTCAAAAAAAGGTTTTTTTGAGTTAAGTTTAAAATTTTTTTTTAATTTTTGTTTTTTCCAAAAACGGTTTAATCATTTTTTTTTTAATTTAATTTTTCTGATAAAAACTAGAAAGTTCTAGAAGTTGGCATACTGAAAAAAAATTTGGAATATGTTTTCGAAAAGTTTTTCAAAAACCTGGTCGAACGATTTCGAAGAAAAATTTCCTTACATTTTGAAAAAGCAAAAGAAATCTGATGGCTTACTTCATTTTCTCCAAAAAACGCTTTAACTATTGATTTTTAAGTGATTAATAATATTTCATATGATTTTTTCAATGCTTTTTTCCCAAAATCTCAAGCCCCAAGACCATTTGAACACATGAGAGCAAGTTCGTACGACCCAGTCGTGCACTTTATTTAGTCGTTTTTTTTCATCTTTATTGAATATTTCATTTTTACACAATGCAGAAAATTAATACACTGCGTGCGTGTAGATAAACGCCTGTTTTGTGAAATGTCAGAGAGAAATATTTTTTCTGGCATCGTTTTCATGATCGCTATAAACGCATAAAACGAAAACCAAACCGAAAAAGGTGGAACGAGATGAAAATAATATTTTTTTCGGTTTTAGCGTTTATAGCGATCAAGAAAACGCCAGAAAAAAAATTTCACTCTGACATTTCACAAAACAGGCGTTTATCTACACGCACGCAGTGTATTAATTTCCTGCATTGTGTAAAAATGAAATTTTCAATAAAGACGAAAAAAAACTACTAAAAAATTATTTTGGGGAGAAACGAAGTCGCATGAGTGAGAGTGAGCAAGAAAAAATATTTTAAATCAAATTATAGTGCGATTCGATTCTTATGTGATTTTTGTTGGTGCGTGCGTCGGATCATTTTTACTTGCGATTATAGGTACTATAAGGCAAGTTATGGATTCGTGCAGAAAAAAAAATTTGAGATAACAATCACACATGACATTACGATGATGGAGAAGTCGAAAAAAGTGGGTCTGGGAATTCCGTCCGTCTGTCTGTCTGTCTGTCTGTCTGTCTGTCTGTCTGTCTGTCTGTCTGTTCGCGCCTCTGGAGGCTGAACGGGTGGGCCGATTTGCTTCAAATTTGGTATTTAGGATTTATTTGGCCGTCCCTCGGAACGTATTTTTTATTTTTGCTCTAGGTCCAAAAATAACGGCACCTGCCATACAATCTTGAAGACAAAAATTGATTTTCTCAAAAACGGCTCTAACGATTTTGATAAAACTTTCAGAATGCTATTTTTGCAAGAAAATCTATCTTTTGGTTTGAAATTTTTTTTCAAAATTTGTCTAATAACGGTACCTCTCATAGAACCAATATTTTCAAATCAAATTTTCTCGTAAACTATACATTCGATTTCAATAAAATTTTGGCCACAGGAAGTCATTCATAATTTTATTAATATGGCATTTCAAAATTTTCAAAAACTTTTTTTTTTTGATTTTTTATAATTTTTTCAAAAAAATTTTTGGTTTTCGAAATATGTTGGAAACGGGTACATTGATTTTTTTTAAAATTATTTTTCAAATGTAAACTACAGATTTCCATATATTTGCATACTCAAATAAATTTCAAAATATTTTTTGAAAAAGTTTTTCAAAAATAACCTTTTAAAAAAAAAACTGGTCCAACGATTTTCAATATTTTTTTTTTCCTAGATTGCCGTATAGCTTTGAAATTTTATTGCATACTTTGTTTTTCCGAGAAAACTCTTAAACTAATTTAAAAAATAAAAGAATTTTCGAAATTATTTAAATTTTTTTTAATATCCATATATGCAGCCACTAAGCAATTGCTTATCATAAGAGCAAGTTCGTGCGACCCAGTCGTGCATTTTATTTGACCCCAGATCGGACTTCAGATCAAATTTAACACACATACTTCAATAATTTGACTTCTCTCAAGCGTCAATTCTGTTTTTTTTTTTTTTTTTTTTTTTAAATTTTGAGAAATTCATTGTGGAAAATTTTTGTTTGTAGAAGTGATTAATGTTTTTAAATAAATACAGACGGTTCAAGGAGTGTAATGAATTGATTAATGTTTTTTTGCGCAAGTGAACAAATAAATGTGAATTAAAATCATTAGTTTTCTTATATTTTTATAATTTATGTATTAAGAACGTCAAAAGAAACACAAATAACACAATTACAAAAACAGACCAAATCTGTTTCAATTTCTTTTAGAAGTGAAATCAGATCAAATCTATATTTCCAAGAAAAAATCACATACAACAGATTTGATATGTTTTTCTTATTGTGTTATTTGTATTTCTTTGGACGTTCTCAATTTATTAACTACAAAAAAAAAATAAGATAATTAAAAATATTATGTACATTGTATAATGATTTTAATTCACATTTATTTGTTCACTCGCGCAAAAATGCATTAATGAATTCATTAATTAAATTATGTTTGTATGTTTCTTCTAAATAAATAAAAAATAAAATATTTATTTATGAATCCAAAATTAATTTAAAAAGAATTCTTTTTCCACAAATCTGCATTTACCAAAAAAATCACATTAAAAATCATTACCACACTGCGTTGCTGGCGACACTGGTGGCTCGGTGCGTGTGAATAAACAACTTCCTTGATAAATGTCAAACAGAAGTCAGTGGTCACTGCCTCTGTCTCAGTCTGACTTTTGATTTTTTGTTGAAAAATTGCAACGAAAAACTTTTCATGGCAGAATTACAACGAAAAAAATGTTTTTACAGCTCACCTTCCAGTGGAAAGCGAAAAAAATTGGATCGAAACAGGAAAGACTATTTGTTCCATTTTGGTGCGAAAAACCAAATTGAATCATAAAAATGAATAAATACATTTTAAATAAAAAATATTAGTTCAATTGAAACTTTTATTAGCAAAAAAATTCTCTGAGTTATTTAGCATCGATCAGTGTAGCATTTGTGTTTAAAATCGATTTATAACATACAAAATTTTCCATCTGAAAATTTTTCCGGTTTGGGTTTCCGTATCGCTATAACTGGTCCCTTAGTCGTCTGGTTGGCATTTTTATTGAAACTCTCATTATTTGGCCATGCCGAAAGAAATGTTTAAAGAGACATTTTTTCTGACATCTTTTTTAGCTCTCTGTGAAAGCAAATATCCGTCAATGCGAGTTATTGGAGATGATTGGAAAAAATCCATTTGATTTCAATAAGTGAATAACATAATAGATATATTATGAAGGTAGTACTCCTTTGTGTGCTTTTTTGAAACCTATGGCAGCGATCAAGGAATAAAATAATCTTGCATACAAACAAGTCTTAAAATTATCTGTTAATGAAACTGATGAAATGGCATTAAAGATCCAATCCTGCGAGAAGGAAAATATTTTAAAGTAAGATATTTTGGTCGAAATCTTGGGATTGGAGTTTTTTAAAAGTTATTAACCATCCGATTTAGAAAGCTACTGATACAGAAATAAATTTCATCGATGCTTTAAGCTCTAAGGTGTTCAACATTTCTGTTTGATTGACCTGGCTAAATAAAGCTGTGCAGTTATCTGCTCTTCCCATACATATTTAGCTGCTGCTCAATAAAAAGGTTTATAGGTATATTGTAAAGTTGAAACTTGGATTGAAGACAAACTAATCTTCCAGTTCCAGGAGACTATAGGTCGACATTGAATAATTATATGTTAAAGCTTAATAACTTTGCTTCGACCAGCATTATATGAACTTCTTATTGTCTATAAAAATAAGTTTTCGAAAGGTAAGTATTCATTTATCATTATCACCTTTTGTGGTAAAATCTGTCGAAATTGAATATTACAAACATTAACAGTTATGCTGTGGAGAATCATGTCAGCTTCTTACCAATTTTCGAGAATTTTAAGAAACATTTACGTGACTCTTGAAACCTTTTTACTGACTGACTCTCAAGAACTACTTGTTCTACTTTTTACTGTTTCATATTTTCAAAAAAAAAAAACTTTCAAAATTTTTGTGAACTTATAGAATTCTATATTGTTAGTGAGGACAATAAAATTGAAAGAAAATATCAAACAGATTTTAAAATATCAAATATTGCAAATTTTGAAAAATGATAAAACTTCACTTATATTATAAACAGTTTTCCATAATAAAAATTTCATCGAAATCCGTCAAGTGAAAGACAACGTGAACGAGAAAATCCGTTGGAAAGTCGAAAATAAATGTCAGACGATTCGGAAAATTTAATCGAAGTCGTATTAAAAAAATAGTTTTCATTACAACTTATATGGCAAGAATCTTTAGTTAAAAATCTAGAATGCAAAGTCCAAGAATCCATCTGTAGCTGTAGGACGTGCTAAAAATATTCTGTATGAAATTTAAAGCAAATTGGTCCAGCCAGTCAGGTTGTAGGTGCTAATTTAGACAGACTTCAATATCATCGTAATGTCATGTTTGATTATCAACAAAAATGTAATCGAAAGTAAAAATCAATTTGATTAATTTCTTTGACATTTAAATTTCTATTGTTATTGTTCTATTTGGCAGGATAAAACAGCAATAGAACGCCATGTTATTTTATTTATTCGAAACCATTTTGTTCTATACTTATGGTTCTGCGAAAAAATTAAATGATAAACTTTTTCCCCGACACTTTTAATTGAGCGTTTTCATTTTATTATTTCCTTTTACATCCGAAAGCTGTAAATTCTGGAAACATTTATGCAAAACAATTCCGAATTTAGTGCTGAATGTAAAAGTTTGCATCTGACAACTTTGAAGTCCGAAATAATTAATTAAACGTAGCGATTGTTAAAAATTATGTTGGAACATCACAAAAATGAGTTCGATTTGTATTTAATTAGTAATGGAGGGGGAGCGCAGTAAGTCTCGAAGGCTTATTTAATTTGCTTGTAAAAGGGATAAATAAATGAGGTATTTTCCTACTTTTATATATTTAAACTGAGAACTCTACAAAAGTGTTAGGGACAACACTTATCTTCTCGCTAACTTCGGCCGTTGCGTCAATAAAGTAACAGAACTGGTCATTCAAATCACATCGCCAATATATTAAATTTAAAATTTATGCAGAACTATAGGGTCAGTGAAGCAAGGCTTTTTTAAAGTAGCTTATTTTCCAAGTATAAATTGGTCTAATCGATGAAACCCCCATGTTCACGTTACTAAGCTAGAAAGCTGGTCATTTGAAAAATGTGCATATATGTAGTTTGCGATAGTAATAAATTTCATTATAACTACTTAATATTAACGGCAACATTTTCTCTATTTTCAGCCACATTTTTTTTTTTACTTTTGTCCTAAAAAAAGTTTAATTTTACGTTTTTTTCTGAATTTATTTGTGTTTCTTTCTATTAATAAAATCGATGATAAATAACTTTTCATATGAAAACTTTTTGGCAGACGTTTTCACCGTTGAATAGAATCGGAAAAAAATTTTGTTCGCTAAAAAGTTTTTTCATTGATTCAGAAAAGGGGTCCTGCTGCGGAAACCAAAAAATTTAGGCGAACATCTAAAACATGTTCTACTTATTAAAAGTTGTTAGATTTATGGATAAGGCACAAAGCAACCAAAAAGTCTTTTGATAAGCCATGCATAGTGTTTCAAAATATTCTTTCGAATCTCCAAGAGTCCTGAAAAAGCAGAGTTGCCTGAGAAAATTGAACGGAATTTCGTCTGTATATTTTTATGGGTTGGTGGATTATTTGAAAACAAAATTAGTCAAAATTCGGTAAAGCGGTTTGCCAGAGATGTATTTTTAGTGCAATTGTCATAAATCTCAATAATTGTCTGCCATATTGGAATGCATAATTTAAGCCTATTAAAAATAAAATTGATAGACTTTACTGGATTGCAAAGCGCCTTAAATATGTGAATAGTGAACAATTCAAGTGTTGTTGACCAACACAATCGTTTGTTTAAATTATTTAAAGTTATCAATTACGTCGCGCATCAAAACACTTCAAAAAACAGAATATACAACCAAACACAAAAAATTAAAATTAATTTCATTGATTTGACAATCAAGTTTATTTTTAAATTAAATTTTAAATTATTTTTTGAATGTTTCTTATTGAAAAGTTTGTTTTTAAAATAAGGCAAAGGTATGTTTGTGAATCTACTCTTACAAATCGGCTGGACGGATTTTGAGTGTATGTGTAAAGGGTTGCTGGGTGGTTTGAAAGTAAATGTATTACCTACCATATAACCATTACATATAAGAGCTTATTTTGCTTTAAAACAGCTCTAAAGATTTTAATTTTAAAAAATTTCAGCGTAGCTTTTAAAGTAAGACAAAGACCTATCATATGGCTGGAAAAAATTTAAACAATGGCTAAAAACGGTATCTTCCATAGGAAGTTTTTTTTTTCCTTTCGACTATCTCGGAAACGGCTTAACCGATTCTCTCTTAATTCCACACATATATGGGTATAAATAGTTCAATTTTTACTGCAAACCAATATTTATACCCTATTCCATAGAATGGGTATATTGTATTTGGTGTGGAGTTTGTAACATAGAGAAATAATACCGTTAGGTATAGAAAAGTATATAATATTCTGACTCAGAATCAAAAGCCTAGTCGATTAAGCAACGTCCGTCCGTCTGTCCGTCTGTATGTATACTCTCTAGAGGTCGCAATTTTTGGTACATATAATCTTTGGTTCAAGAGTAAGACTAAGTTCTTGAACCGGTAAAATCCGCAAACAAACACGAAAAATATTTTAGTTTGGGCGTGGTTGACGCCCATTTTTCATACAAAACCATCAATATTGTTTTTCTAAAATAATATTTGTTACCTATATTAAAGCGAAAAACATTAAATTTTGTGGGTATTACTGACACAGAAACATCTTGTGTATGAAATCAAAAACAATTGTTTTTGGGTGTGGCTGACGCCCACTTTTCACTAGAAACTATAAAAAAATTGTTTTCTAAATAAACGGTATTAATAATGAATCCGCAATTAAATTAAAAATTTAAGGTATTAACATTCTATTTTAACCTCATAGTAATTGCCGTGGAAATAAAAAGTCTCAACTTTAGGCGTGGCACACGCCTTTTTTTTACTACGCCAGCAGTTATTGAACATCGACCACACAAAATTAATTTTATTGAATTTTTTGCTATCTGCTAAAGAAGAATGAAACTGGAAGAGCGGCTGGATACGGGAGGCGAACGAATACACATACAAAAATATAGGGAATAGGGTATCCAACAGTTCGTTGAAAACGTACTGTAGCTCTCGCTTATGTTTTTGATAAATATTTCATTGTGTTTGTAAAAGCATTTTTTTAATGTTTTTATAAGGTAATACTATTTTTGAAAAGAACTCATTAATTTTTTTCCAAAAAATGATACGGAGATATTTGCGCTGAATTTTAATCCTATTAATTAAAGTAGTTGAGTTTTTTTTTTTAAATATTTTCAAAAAGTTTTTCTCAAAAAAAATTAATTCTTAAAAAACCGCTTCACTGATTTTTATAATTTTATTCCCATGCATTGAAATTTATCCAAGAAATAAATGGCGTATTTTTTTTCAGTTCGAATCAGTTTGAGTATTTATTTAAGAATTTCGAAAAATTATTTTTTTTAAAATCTCAAACCCAAAGAGCACTGGCACACATTAGAGAATGTTCGTGCGACCCAGCGTGAACTTTATTTTATATGGCATGGAAACGCATGTAGGGTACAGCATAACTCATCTGAATATGATCCGATTAACATTGAAATTTTTTTGTTGGATTTGTATTTAACGAGGTTTACAAATTTTGATCGGAAATGCAATTTAAGGCGGTTCGAAGTTCGCCATGTTTGTTAGTCTATAATAAATAAATATGTATTTGACATCCTATTTCTATTAATTGAAGAAGGTTGTGTTAAGTGGCAAATTCGTTATCCCAGTCAAGACAACAGTATTGACCAAAATTGTAAAAAAAAAAGTTTTACGTATTTCAAAAACCAACAAATCATAAACAGATTGCCCTTATGGTTTATTTTCAAAATGATTAATTAGGTATATAATTTTAACTATTAAACCAAAAAAGGGTTTTCATTATTATGATTTAGGATTCTCAATTTGAATGTCTATTTTTACATTTTCCAACCATAAAATATTTTTTGTTTGTGCTCCTCAACGTTAGCGTGTAAATTATACAAAAAAAAGAAGAAAACTCTTTCTATCAGTCGTTTTCCTTAATCTCAAAAAGCAGATGAATAATAATGCCTAATGGAATGGATAACAACGAAGGATAACCTGGCACTATACCGAACCGACCGACGCCGACGCAACCCCACAACTCGCTTTGGGGTTCCGTCAAGCTAAAGAGCCGCAAAATATCTTAATGTTACATCATGTTTTAATATAATGTGTGACTTACCCTTTGTTATCTCATTAATTTCGGATATTTCACATTTGTTTCCTTTAAAACCGGGGGGACAATGACATGTTATAGCAGCATCACCAATGTGTCTGGAATTATAGATATTAATTGGAGTTGTTTCAGTATGAATTTAAGGAGGTAATTAATCAAAAATTAAATATTAAATTACATTTTTCATTTCTTTGCTGTTAGCTGAATAATTTGAAACTAGAATTCTACACTCGCAGCTCTGAACAAGGGGTTTTAATCCTAATGTATTTGAAATATTTATTCTCTTTGTGTTTTAGGCTTTGAATTCAAATACCAAGTAAACAGGGTGCGTTTAGTGGTTTCTTTTTAAATCATATAGGTTATTTTGACACTGACAGATGTTTCCCGCTCCAAATATTGAAAGAAAGTTAATCATAGCTCCGCTGAAGGATTTGAGTCGTTTTACGATTAACAACGTTGGAAAATATTGAAAACTTATTTCCAAAGTGAGTGCTTGTTTAGCCCAATCAGTGCGTTTTTCTAAAAGAAGTTTTGGCTGAAATGAAGCACCTACCGCGCCTGCAAGTTCGCGAGATTATAGTATGCTAGAAGACAACAATCATCGTACGGAGTAGCCAAGAGTGTGAGATTAAATTCATGAACAACAACTCGCCATCAATCGCAACACCTTTCCTCAACATTTCACGCACTTTCCAGGGGAGAATTCTGCACAAAGATCTCGGATCTAGACAACGATATTTGGCGAAAATTCATCTTTTCTAACGAGGCGCATTTTCATCTTGGCGGCAACGTTTTTGGAGTCAAAAGTACCGCAAAGGATTCCCAAAGGGGCCCTGTCCACAGATCTTAAGCGAGGGAGCAAGCGTGTCGGTACGTTTTTATGCTTGAATGTGTGTTAAAACGTTTGTATAGGTAGGTAGGTACATGTTGCTAGCATTTACTCATAAAATAAAGTTTGAAAGTGAGGTGAAAACTTGTGCGCTGGCTGAGCTGAGTTTCACTTCAAACCACTGTGAATTACACACACACATTTTTTTTAATGAAATTGAAGACAGAGAACGACCTCTGGTTCATGCAGAATGGATATAAAGCTCACTTTAAAAAAGCATGGTTGAGTCAGTTAAGCTTGCAAAGATCACAAATAATGTTTTTTTGAGAGTGTTATGGCCAAGTGTCATATACAATTGTGTTTGGGGTAAGATCAAGGTTGGCGAGCGTGAACAAATTGATGCAGTTTCTTTGATAATTTAGCTTCCACAATTTACACGAATAATTTTAAATTACAAAAACAAGTTATTAAGACAGAAGACGTTGTGAAAAGACGTAACTGCGAAATATAAACAAGGTCGTCTGTTATGAACTTGAAATCTATGCGCAGCTCAACGATACTTTGTCTAGAAACTGTTTTCAAAATGCACACATTAAATTAGTCTTAAATTCGATACTTCGGCAAAGATTTCCCGGAACGATATATTTGGGAAACATGTAGACTGTGGAACATGAGAGTACCACTTTTTGAGACAATAGCCGTAAGGATCTGCATTTTAAACTGCCCTTGTTAATTGAAATGAAACATTGTAAATACAGGAAAACTACATAATAATATAAGAAAGCTTAGGAAAATGAAAGAAATGTTGTAAAATCTTGGGCTTCTTTAACTCATGCTTAAATTAATAGTCATTATTTAATACACAAAATTAAAGTACTTTAAATTAAAATTTGGTACTAAATAACTATCTTATAACTATACACTTACTTGCAGGTTCCTCCATTTTGACAAAAATTTGTATTCGGATCCTCACACAGTGGGCCATGCCCACAATCTGATCCACTAAAGCCGGGAAAACATGAGCAATTGTATGACCTGAAAAATAAAAATATTTTTCATACTAAAAACCAACAGAAAAGCGTTAAAATGTTTAAGACTCAACAAAAAGGACAACAATCCTCACAAATAGAACTGCATCGAGAAGCAATACTTTACATAGATATTTGTTTAATATATTTTAAAACACACATATTTGCGACTGGTGCTTTTCTATTCCATTCCAACAACAACTACTTTTCAGCCAAAAAGGGTAATAAGTGAATAAGGTTTTGACTGATAAAGCTTATTATTTTCAAGGTTTCATTGTTACACTGGCAAGCTATGCCAAAACCTTGTGTTTATATTTAAATTGAAAAACTCTCTTGTACTGACAATAAGAAAACAAGCATTTATTTTATATTTTAATAGGGTAGGGTGGGGCACTTTTGACGAGGGGGCACTTGCGACTTCCTTAATTCCAGAAAAACGGTTTGTTGTATATAAAAGATATCTTGATGATAAATACTACAACACTGAATGTATGTATTACACGCGAATCGTGGCAGTTTTTGTTCAACTTTTGCAGCGGTTAGACCTATTTTTTGTTTATTTGTGTAATTTCGGTTGTGTACGAGGTGAGTGGTTTTTCGCTGTTTTGTTTTAGACTCCTTGGTATCTCTCTATTTAATGATTGTGGTATGAATATTTAAAGTTTTCATAATAACTATTTCTATTACTTTAATAAATTTTTAAAAATTATTAAAAAAAAAAGAAGTTAGAACACTTTCGACAACGTGGATCGTCAAGATTCTCGAAATTTTTTTAAGGAGGTTGATATAATTTCCTATAACGTGCAATGATTTATTTTTTACTAACAAAAGTTTATTGAATTGAATTTTTATTTCCTGACCGCATTTTTTTTTATTTGTTTTTAAAGGACCTCGTTTTAATAACAAAAAGACATGTTTAACAGTTTGCATTAATATAATTCGCTTTAATTTTCAGTTAAGAGTGCTTTCTGCTTCACAAACAATCATGCCGAAAGTGCCCCATCGTCTTTTTTAGGTTAAATTTTGATGCAAAAAATTTAAACTGTTAGAGTTTCGAATACTTTTCAATATTTGTATTACAATCAATTTGTTTTGTTTTTGGAGCAAGCACGTTGTCGAAAAATGAGCACAGTCAATATCAAACATCAGGAACAATCCGAAATTTTATAAATTTCCTTGTTATGAAGTCATTTCTTTTAAGGAAACTTGCTCTCTTAAGCGGCCCATACACACAACACAATTGTGTGCACTGTTGTCATGACACTGATGGTGTTGCACACCATTGTTCAGCACAAAAAATCAAAACTCTTTGATTTTTCTGACAGGGTGTCTGACACTGATTATTGTCGGTACGTACACCAGTCCATATAATATACATATACAACATACCACACATTTCAGTTCTGTGTATTAGTCGCTCTATGGTGTATTTACATTAATCTGCATTTGATTTCTGCAAAAAAGAAGGATACACCATATACAAATCATACTTCTTCGATAGAGAGGCGAGATAAATATGCAAAACATCTTGATAAATCAAGATCATAGGAAGTAGGAGATCGAGAAAAACATGTTCATTTTGACAAGTATACTTATACGTATGTGTTTATCTATTCAATCTTCTGTATAATGACGTATAACTCTCACCAGCTTTACTGTTCTCGAAATCTGCAGATCAAGATGTTGCAGAACAATGTAAATCCAACATTAGATGTCCATAATCAGTTCTCAATAACAATTCCCAAATGCACTTATGACAATCTATAAGAGGTATTGTTGTAGAGGATATATAATTTTTACGGTAGATGCTCATGTCTGCATTTCAGCCTCATAAAAGCTTCTCCATATTTTTTGTTTGTATTCGGATAAGTATTTGGCGGAGAAGATACAATGGCGAACTATATACATATAAGTACATTTGTACATACTGTAGAGCGGCATATAAACCTAACCAGAAAAATTCAAATTCAACGACGAAGATAGCTGGGCCATGTAGAGCGAATGGACATCGACGTCGACGCTCCAGTTTGTCAAATCTTCTACGCTAAACCAAAGGTAGTCAGAGTCAAAATAGACCTGATCTTCGATGAAGCGACCAGGGAGAGGGATATCTCCGACTACTTCGAGTACGAGATTGTAGACGGCAGGTTAGATATCAAGCCGGTTGTAAAGGTGTAGGTTAAGCATAGCCTAGGAGCACCACGCTCTAGTTCAGCCATCATAGTAAGATTAGTAGCCTTGACAGAACTCTCTTAGCTTGAATTTGGACAAACATCTTTTCTTTTTATTGCAAACCCCCTAACTTGATCTGCCTTTTTTTTATTAACGCAAACCATTGCTGCTAATTTTTAAAAACAAAATTAAAATGGTTTGAAAGCAAAATTTTGCTGTTTGCCTATTTAAAAAAAAAAAAAATTGCTTTGGGAAATTTTCAACTTGAGAAAAAAAAACTAGGGCTCAAACAAACAATTAAAATGGCGGAAATTTTTTGTACGCCTGCGGTGATTTGTAGGTTCGGTTGTGAAAACTCAAATTATAGTCAATTTTTCCAAAATATTATTTTGTTAATATTTCAAATCTGTGAATAGACTTTTTTTTCGTATGCAACATGCACAATGTACCCTACACATTAAGTGTGTTCTATCAGCGCCAGCATCCAGTTGAACATTATTTAATATTAAATGTATGTTATCGTAGGCAGTCTATAAAAATAAATTTTATTACATTTTTGTGTTTCAATTTGAGTGCACATGCGAGAGCGTTCTTTGAAAATTTTGCTGATATTCGAATGCATTCCAATTCCAGCAAAAAAAAAAAAAAGGAATAAATTAACTTTATGGCAATATGGACCGTTAACTGGGAGTTTTCAAAGGAAACGCAGTCATTAGCTCAGATTCAAAAAGGACGACAAATTGTTTGTCTATGGTCCATGCTTTGTTATTATTTTGTTTGGCTACATATATAAAAATGCAGTTTCCAGCAGCTATCGTTAGAGAGGGTTTTTTGAAATGAATGGCATATAATACGCTGCCAAAATTACATTCCTCTTTCACGAGTTTTATAGGAAAGACCGTCTACTATCTATGTGTTCACAGAATAAATTTATAATATAATAGCTTCTAACTGTACATTGTTGCTACAGGGTGTTTTCGACTATACGATGAAACTTTATTTTTAGATAAATAGTTTAAAATATAAACATTGAGTTACAAAAAAAAATGCAAGCACTTTGAAATTTTCCAGTACTATTAAGTGATTTAAAAAACCTTAAAAAAAAGATTTCTGTTAATTAACATACAATGCAAATAACTCACTTAAAAAAAGTGGAAGAATTAAGAAATAAAACACAAATTAAAGAAATTGTACAAAGCTTCATAAATTAACATTTAACACTTTTATTATCTTTTTTTTTCAGTAGGCATTGCCATTGTATTTATAATCTACTAGCCTTGCCCGGCGTACGTTGTTACGCCCTTTCTCGATTTTTCTTCTTATTATTTCATTTACTCCTCTTATGTTTATACAAAAATTGAAAAATTCCTATTTTATTATATGAACGTATTATTCCAAGCGATTATAAAATACGAGCGCCATCTATCGGCAGGGGGTCGGACCGCTCTATAAGCCTTCTTCACGACTTGTAGAATAAATTTCTTTCAGCACTCAATGGCGTTGTGTGCATAGTTTTCGAGACTATAGCGTAAACACACACAAATTTTGAATTTTATATATATAGATAGATAGATAGAAAGTACTCCTCATAAGAGGAACGTTTGGTGCGCCATCTATGGACGAAGATCACAAACACTTGATTGGTAGATAAGACAACTAAAAAAACATGTTCCAAGAAGATACTATAATGTATAATTGTTTATACAATAGCATTGCCTCCGCGAACATTAATCAAAGCATTAATTCGACGGGGCATATTTTGGATTGGGCTTCTCACCACCGCACCGTGTCGTCCAAACTAACCCACTCCTCTATAGCAATGCAGATTTCAGTGCACTGAGTATTTCTGGTAAATACTACCAACTGCTGATCCTTCTTCCAAGCATGTCCCAATTATGTTCAGTAGCATTCTTGTCCGGGCTCGCAGGCCAATCCATAACCGCTATTTTTACCAAATAAATCTTAATGCACCTGGCCACATGGCCTAGCATTGTCCTGAATCAGAAAAAAGTTTTCACCAATAAATGGAGTAAATGGAACAACTTATTCTCCGAGTATGTTATTGAAATAGGAGCTAGAATTTACTGATCTTTTCACGATGCACAGTTCGGTTTTTCCACACATGGAAATTCCAGCCCAAACCATGACCGAACCACTACAGAAGTTTTCTCTTTTCGCAGTCGCAGTCGTCGCGGAAGAGTATCTCTCACCTGGTCGTTTCCAAAATCTGTTAGGTCCATCTGGAGATATCAGACAAAATCTTGATTCACCAGTAAAGAAAACCCTGCTCCAGTAAGCCTCGGCCAAACTTGGTGAATGCGTGTAAACTCTTATCGGCATCGCTTGTGATCTATCATGAGCCGCGGTATTCGAGCGGGTCTTCTTGTTATCAGACCACCTTAAAATAATCGTCGCCTAACTGTTTGAGAATTCACAGTTCTTCCCCTAACAGTTTTTAACCTGTGAGACTGTTCAACTGCAGATCAATCTTGACGCAGAGTGTAGAATTTTGTTTCTTTGAACTTTTGGATCGCTTTTATGAGCTGACGGTTGACTCCATTCTCAACTAAAACTACTGCACTAGCAATTTTTTTTTGAATTTTATTTCACGAAAATCATAAAAAAAAACTAATAAATAATAATCCATGAGTGATGCATTTTGTTCGTGCTCAGAATTGTTACTATTGGAGGATTGTTCAGATCCTTGCACTAGAGGCAGTTTACCCCGAACAAATAAAAAAAAAATTAATAAAACTGATATCTCGGGTCAAAACTGGTAACACTATACTTCGTGCAAACAGCCACACCTCAAAAAATTTCTAGATTATTGGCTGCCGGATGCTTCTGGATGCAATAAAATGTGCACTTTTTTGGTGATAAGGCTGTAATGCAAAATTACACAGAAAAATTTCATTATGGTGTTTCGAGTCTCGTTTTAAAAAAAAAGACATGAGATGAGTTGAGTGAACATCAAACGTTTTATCCTGTAGTGCACATTTTTAACCTTCAAACCATAAAGTTACTTCTAGCCAAAAGATCTTCAAGGCATTTGTTCTCAAGAGGGCAAATTGTGAGGTAAGGAAAGTTGATGATAACCCCATATTCCTATCTAAGTCACAGCATACTTTGTAGAGGTCATCAGTGCATTATTTTTTTCTTGTGGTAATTCTTCAGTAAATGATTCTAACCAGGGAAAATATAAACTCCAAATTAACTTGTAAACCTTTTCTTTCTTCGCTTTTGTAACATCACCAGATATTTCCCATATCATCACCTACGTTGGTTGATAGTTAAGATTTAATTGGCTATGTTCTTGAGAATAGGATAAAACTGTTCTCGGGTGCGGAAAATCATCAATCATTCACCGTAGGCTTGGGCAAAACTTCACAATATCCTCTCAAAATAATATCAGTGTAGAGGTCAGTCAAATAATCACTTTTCCCAAACGCAATTTTTTCGGGGAGACGGACACAATCCCGAAAACCCAAATCCAGAAAGGCCAAAATCCCGAAAATAAAACAGAAAAAGCAAAACACTCTTCAAAATTGTCTGTTCAATGAAATATTCATTCTAGCTACGAAACATAAAATAAAACACCATTTAAATAAAAATTTAAACATCTTCTTCTTCTTCTTATATCTTATCTTATATATATATAAAAATGAGTTTGATTTATGTTTGACCATTTATATCTCGAGTTTGACAACACCGAATTTGATGATTCTTTTTTTGCTGAAAAGGTATTTATTTGCACCAGGTTTTTGTATAAAAAAAATAATACAATGTAAAACCTAAAAAAATTTGACTGAAACTGGAAAAACCGATATACGGGAGCTAACGTTAAGAAACCTTTAATATTTAAAATTAAGACGTTATCTTTTGGGTGTTACAAATGATACAAATGTCCACTTATGGCCAAATTAATAATACTATTAAAAGCAATTTCCGCTATTATCATGTATAGCCAAAAACTAAAAATGCAGTTTTGTTTGAAGTATTCTATATATGTTACATACAAAGTTTCATAAAAATCGGGGGAGCCTTTTTTGAGTAAATTAGAAAAAATGAAACAATTGGCCAAAATCTAGTGGCTCTTTGTATAGGAGCCACCATTTAAAAAAGAGAAACTGAAAAAAAAATCAATGCCATCTGATAGGAAGCTATAAGGAACTATACCAAACAAAGTTTGAGTGAATTAAATGCAACCGTTGACAACTTATGGCCATTTGAAAAAAGCCGTTCAAAGCAGATCTCCGTTATTTTCATTTTTAGCCAAAAACTAAAAACGCAGTTCTCTTAAAAATACTAAAAGAATTTAACACGTTAGAGCCGTTTTCGAGAAATATAGAAAAAACCAAAAAAAAATGGCTAAAACTCAACGGCACGTTGTATGGAAGCCACCGTTTAGAAAGGCTTCAGTGAAAAATTTACTAAACCATTCTATAGAACACTATGAAAAACTATGTCAAACAAAATTTGAGTTGATTCAATCCAGCCGTTGTGAACTTATGGCTATTTGAAAAAAAGCCGTTAAAACCTGATTTTCGTTACGACCATTTTAGCCAAAAACAAAAAACGCAGTTTTGTTAGAAATGCTTAAAGTTAGCTAAATTTTAAGTTTAATCAAAATCGTTAGAGCCGTTTTCGAGCAAATCCAAAATGAAAAAAACCGTTATTCGAAAGGTACCAGTTTAAGCCGGGCTAAAACGAAATAAAAAAAAATCGACAATGGTTTTTCTTCAAACTGCTATATACCAAGTTCGAAGAAAATCCGTCGAACCGTTTAGGCTGTAGCATGACGTGAAAAAGCGCACATTTGCACATCCGCACAGACGCACAGACAGACCGACGGACGGTATGGCGAAAACCACTTTTTTGGGCTTCTCTATCATCGTAATGTCATGTTTGATTAAAACCTCGATTTTTTTTTTCTGCACGAAACCAATACTTGCCCTATATAGCAAGTAAAAAGTGAATGAACAATCTAATTGAAGCTAAGATTCTTAGTAGCAAATATAAAGGGGGAGATGTTTTGATCCCCAGAATTCCAATGATTCCACCTGATTTGCCATTTGATTTTAAACGTCGTCAATTTTCTATTCGCCTTGCTTTTGCCATCACTATAAATAAAACCCAAGGTCAGTCTTTGAAAATTTGCGGTATTGATTTCTCATGGTCAACAGTTTGTTGGGTGTTCTGGAGTAGGGAAACCGACCGCACTTTTTATTTTTGTAAAAGATGGTAATACAAAAAATGTTGTTTATAAGAAAGCATTAAAATGAAATGTTAGACATTACTCATAAGCCCGCCTTCAGTTTTTAATTGTGCTGTGGTAAGTCAGGTACATCTAAGGAGTTTAAAAACTTAGTTGGATAATAAGTGGCTTCATCTTCGTTTGTTACACAGTCAATAGATTTGAATGAATGCAGAGTACCAACGATTTGATTCTGAATTTAAAAAACGAATTTTTATTCAAAGTTTTCTTTCTATACCATTCAATTTTAGCATTTCTCAAGCCTGTCAAATTGAAAAAAATGTATACGCCTCTTGGCTAAACTGCAAGTAACAGCCCATTGGAACTCTGCTCAGCGAAGCGGACATGGGTTTGCGTGGCACACGCCTATTTTTATTGCGCTAGAAGTTATTGAACATCAGTCACACAAAATCAATGTTATTGTACATTTTTCCTGTCTGCAAAAGAGGAATATTTTGTTTCTGGAACTGGACAAAGGCTGGTTTAGGGGGGCGATGGGATACATTTAGAAATAAAATGCACGACTGGGTCGCACGAACTTGCTCTTATGATAAGCAATTGCTTAGTGGCTGCATATATGGATTTAAAAAAAAATTTAAATAATTTCGAAAATTCTTTTATTTTTTAAATTAGTTTAAGAGTTTTCTCGGAAAAACAAAGTATACAATAAAATTTCAAAGCTATACGTGAATCTAGGAAAAAAAAATATTGAAAATCGTTCGACCAGTTTTTTTTTAAAAAGGTTATTTTTGAAAAACTTTTCCAAAATATATTTTGAAATTTATTTGGGTATGCAAATATATGGAAACCTGTAGTTTACATTTGAAAAAATAATTTTAAAAAAAATCAATATACCCGTTTCCAACATATTTCCAAAACCAAAAAATTTTTTGAAAAAATTATAAAAAATCAAAAAAAAAGTTTTTGAAAAATTTTAAATGCCAAATTAATAAAATTATAAATGACTTCCTGTGACCAAAATTTTATTGAAATCGAATGTATAGTTTACGAGAAAATTTGATATGAAAATACTGGTTCTATGAGAGGTACCGTTATAAGACAAATTTTGAAAAATATTTTTTAACCAAAAGATAGATTGTCTTACAAAAATAGCATCCTGGAAGTTTTATCAAAATCGTTAGAGCCGTTTTTGAGAAAATCAATTTTTTTCTTCACGATTGTATGGCAGGTGCCGTTATTTTTGGGCCTAGAGCAAAAATAAAAAATACGTTCCGAGGGACGGCCAAATAAATCCTAGATACCAAATTTGAAGCAAATCGGCCCATCCGTTCAGGCTCTAGAAGCGCGAACAGACAGACAGACAGACAGACAGACAGACAGACAGACAGACAGACGGACGGAATTCCCAGACCCACTTTTTTCGACTTCTCCATCATCGTAATGTCATGTGTGATTGTTATCTCAAATTTTTTTTTCTGCACGAATCCATAACTTGCCTTATAGTACCTATAATCGCAAGTAAAAAAGGGAACAGTTCCTTGTAAACGTAATACTGTGACTCTCGCTTCTGTTTTATTTTTTGTTTGCAAAACTTAATTTTCCTCATCTCAATTATACCTCAAAATATTATTGGTCAAGTCGGAAACAATCTGTATATTGAGCTCGCCATTTTTATTGCCAAAACATTCAAAAAACAAATTATTGCATTTTGAAATATGAATGAATATTAATATATTTTGAATATTTAGGTACCATGTCCTGCATTTAATATAATGTACTGTACATAGCATACATACGAGTATGTATATGTAGGTACACAACACCGGATGGTACATAATTACAGGGCACAAGTTTTTAGGAATTTATTTAATGATTTAATAGGATATGCTTATGCAATTAATGAACTTTGAATGATTGGACATCAAAATGAGGTTACAAATCGATAAGTAGATTGTGAATTTCACAATAATGTTGTGTGGGTAAGGAAGAAGAAGCTCAAAAATTTAATTTCATCAAGAAATTCCATTAATTTTGGAAAATCAAATATCAAATATTTTGAAAACCAGTTCTATAAAATTATATCATCTTTGTTCGCACATGGCTCAGACTCCTAAGTAAAATGGGTCTTTTCCTTGAAAATCAAATAGTTTGTCACATACGTTCGTTGCAAATGAAGGTATTGTTTTAATTTTACAAAAAGAGAATTTTTAATACTTTTTTTTCCGTCGGATTTCATATTTAGCCTGTACAAGACTTGGTAGTACCCAGTGGCATAGTGGATAGTGTGGTGGACTGCCACGTCACAGGTTCTTGGTTTGATCCTTGAATCCAGCTTAGTTCTTTTCCGGGGTACTGCCTCTTGCGAGGAAGTGACAAATCCTACAAGAGTAAATCATGCCATGGAAAGTGCTTCTCTGTAAGCTGTTCGGACTCGGCGGCAAATTGGAAATCCCTTCCATTCCTGCAGAATATCAACGCACACACAGGAATGGTTGAAAGTGTAAGTCACAGGCTTCGGCCCCGCTTGGAGCTGTTGTCCCAAATATTTATTTATTTATTTTTACGTGACTTGCCACGTTAAAACATAATTTCTGGTTTGGCTTCGAAGGAATCACAAAAAAGAAATATCAATCTGCCAACGTTTTAGCTAAAAGCTTGATGAAAAAACGGACCTATGTTAACAAATCTTAAGATTTGCCCACATGCACCCCCACAGACACCAACTGAGTATCCCCTCACCACATTTGTTGTAAATATTCAAAACTAATTACACCTGCCCTGTTAAAGAACAAGATTAAACTGATAGCTTTTGTCATAATGGCAGGATTCCCAAAAATGGAATGCCCCTCGTAATCACGACGAAATTCAGAATTTTGTCGTCGTCATTTCGGCATTTCTCAGAAACACCACAATAAAGGCGTCCATTACGGTAAATTAACTTGACCTTTTTTTCAGTCTATATTACAGTATTTTTCCTGTTTACTGAAAACGTTTCCAAATATTTCTCATTCCGCGTCGCAGGTTGATCAATCATCAAAGTCATTGTAAGGATATTTTTGTTTATTTTCCCCTATTCATCTCAAAAAAAAAAAAAAAAAAAATATTTGCAAAAAAAAAAAAAACCAACAATCTTTTGATGTATAAGAAAGGAACAGGAATTTGTGTTTACGAAAGATAATAATTATTTTGGCAAAAATGAATTTTGTTTTATTAGCGTAGGATGTATCTGGCCTGCAATTATGTTCCATGCTAAGGCAAGCTATTAATTTAGCTTGAATTCTTATTGCTCCCTTTTGCGCACTCGTTCTTGTGAATTTATGGCTCTATTCTTCTTAATTTATCACCTTTATGCGAAGGTCCTTTGCCTTTCGACTATTTACTCCCGCTGACGTTGGCTGTAGCGTGAATAGACAGACGTAAAGCACACACACAACATAGCTAATGTTTATTAAAACAGCATTTCCATTATTCCTTGAAGCGAAGCGAGAACAAGGTTCAAAATAGGTCCTTTAATTCATGGTCTCTAAATTTGTGTGTAAAATGATATATAATTCGAATTTGATAAAAGCCAAATGTCTTCTTACACCGAACGAAACATTATACCTTAACTTAATTAAAAAGCAAGAATAATTAAATAATAAAGTATAATAAGACTATATAGACCAGCACCTCGCTTGTCCAAATTACCGGCGAACCTTACCACTCGCGTTCCCACAAAGGCCGAAGCTGAATCGTGCGTGGGCTTTGTAATGATAATGACTCATGATTAAGCTTGATTGTTTGTTGTAACAATATTAAGGGAGCTAGCTGTCAGTTGCGACTTAAAAAATTATAAGGATTTTGGTTTTTTTTTTCTATGATAAATGGAAATCGGAGGTATCTTATAACTTGCCTTTAATTGCTACAGATATATCAAGAGATCAGAGGTTAATATTTCGAAATTAATTGGCAACATTAGTAGAAGGCATGCGAGCGAGCCAAAATGAAATTATAATCAGTTAATTAAAATACAATAATTCAAAACATGAAAAAAAGAATAGTGCAACACTTATAAAGTATCAGCATTTCGAAGCCTTTGTAGGGACTACTCTAACCAGCTTTTGAATGGCTATGAGCGCCAAAATCCAGCCGATGAGCGGCCGGTTCTAGTCCATCTAAATGACTACCATGAGCTTAATTCGCTCGACCAAAGTAGCCATCACCAGACTAAAAACGAACAAAGCAGCTGGATCCGATGGTTCACAAGCGGAACTTTTTACACACGCTTGAGATGACCTGGTCAGGAGCATATATCGACTGATCTGCAAATATGATCGGATCCACAAAAATTTAGGCAATCTTCATTTTTGTTGAACAACCTCAATTTGGTAAAATTAAATTATGTTTTTTGTACAGTTACGATAAAAGCATAATGCTAAAATTTTGCACACGTAAGCTTTAGGTAAACCTTCTTCCAATTAAATAAAAATATTTCAGTTTGGGCGTGGCTGACGCCCATTTTTCATACAAAACCATCTATATTGTTTTTATAAAATAACAATTGTTATATTAAAGCGAAAAACATTAAATTTTGTGAATATTACTTGCACATAAACATCTTGCGTGGCTGACGCCCACTTTTCACTAAGAACATAAAAAAATTGTTTTTGCAAATAAACGGTAATTATAATGAATCCGCAAGCATCTTGCGTCTCTTAGTAGAAACTAAAAACTGTGTATGAAAAGAAATTTTTGAATTTAGGGAGTGGCTTACGCCCACTTTTCATGAAAGAACGAAAAATGTTGTTTTAAAAATTTAAGATACTACCAATATTCAATTAAAACATTTTCCCCTTCCGTTCGTTATATGAAAAATATTTCTACATTTTCTTGTGTAAATTTTTTCAATACGCCCACTTTTGAAGGCGTGATTTTGATAAAATACCTTTGTTCAGGTAAGATTGTTTAAAAGCTATTCGATTCAGCTGTAGTTTTACACATATGCCTAAATACTGATCAAAGCTCAGTTAGTGCTTCAAATTTTTAAGACACGCCCACTTTTAAGAGGCGTTTCCGCCAAAAGTCGTATAATGCATTAATTTTTTAACGTTTTTTAATTATCGGTCGCAGTTTTGAAGTGAAAAGATGAACACTTAGATTTATATTCCTTGGTAACGTAGCAGAGTATGGTCCAAGAATTGTTAAAAACACCCATAATCGCTATTTCCATTCAAAATCTAATTTTTAAAAATTTAAGTTTTGTCTTGTTTTGTTCAAATCGATATGCAAGAATAAAATTGAATGTCACTGAGCTCATACCAATTGTGTTGGCAATAAAAAGTTATAACTTTGGGCATGGTGCACGCTTTTTTTTATTGTGCCAGCACTAATTGAACATCACACCACACAAAATTAATGTTATTGAATTTTTTTCTGTCTGCTAAAGAAGAATTTTGTTTCTGAAACTGAATTATCGGCTGGCTGCGGGAAAATACAAAAATATAGGGAATAGGGTATCCAACAGTTCGTTGCAAACGTACTGTAGCTCTCGCTTATGTTTATTCTTAAAGTTGAAATTTTTGCTTGTGAATCCCAATCACCTGAACGGAACAAATTCAACAACTACATTTTTTTTTTTTTATTTATTTTCCAAACAGTAAGGCGGAATGTATAGAAATAACAAATGGTTAAAAAGTAAGTAATAATAAATTGTTATTATTAACTGTTATATTGTATTGTTTGTGCTGAATATTTAGCATTTTAATTTTTCCTAGATTTTTCCGGCTATGAGTTCCTCACAGAACCAGCTCCTTTCATTTATACCAATGTTGGCATTAATCAATTAATTTTTTAATCAATTAATTAATTTGATTAATTTTAATCAGATTAAATTAATCATGATTAAAAAAGTAATCTTAATCATGATTACTGGTGTTAATCATTAATCACTAATCATTAATTGATTAAATTTAATTGTATCTAGTTACCATCGCGCTATCTGCCGAGACTGTTAGTTTAAGATAAAAAACGTGATTTTAATACCCTAAATCGAATGATTTTCCGAAAAAAAGTATCACTTGCATCGTGGTTTCATAAAACCACACAATTTTTTTTATTATAGGTACATTTTATTTAGGCAAAGTTAATACTTAATCGAATAATCAAATTAACGATTAATGATTAAGATTAATAATTTTAATCATTTTAAATTTGATTATGATTAATTAATCTTAATCAAATTGTTTTATTATGATTTTAATCATTAATTTTCAATCGTTAATCAGATTAATTTTGGGCCAACACTGATTTATACCTACAATGGTATTTACTTTTCTTGTAAGCAACTTAACCCAATCGACAAAAGCAAAATTAGAAAGGTAAACCACTCTAATATTGATGTTGGACGAGTTTTGCATTTCTTGATTATTGCTTATTTAGGCATCAAATATTTATTCAGCATGCAACTTAACAGATTACTGTAATCGACTAATAAAACAGGCACTGGAACTGCTGTTCTGCCTAATGCAGCGATTATACAGCAACTAATTGAACCAAAACAATATTGCAAACGTCCAATTGATCCAGAAGAGATGCGCCTGCCAGCACCTACACCCCAAAGCGAGCGGCTACCTAATGCACTAGCTGCATTTATCGCCCCACCAAGCCATGATCGTCCGACGGACGAGGCAAATGAAATAAATCAAATGATTTCGATGAGCAATCCGATAAAGGTCATCAATTTCTAATGGGTTGGGTCGGCTCAGGAGCAGGTCTTGGTACGAAAAACCAAGCATCTATATTTAGAGAAGTTTGAGAATGGATAGACATGTACAAAGTAAAACCTATTATAATTTGCTATTTTTTAACTTTAATTAAACCTTTCAGGACGTCGGAATCAATATATATAATCCTTTTGGGAATTTCTGGAAAAATATGGGTGCTCTGCCTTTGTACATCAGATGCGAACTAGAGACGATAAGAGATAGGCCCGTATTTAGGAAGACAAACTCGTAGTAAAATAAGTAAGATTATGTAGTCTAAAAAAATGCTTCACAAAAATCTACCACAGACAAAAATAAGCAGACGTTGCGCTTAGCAAAAAAAAAATTTAATTTTTAATGATTTTTTAAATAAAGGGGAAACCTTGTTGCAAAATATAGAATGATATTATATGTATAAATGCTTCATATGCATAAATCATGGCAATAGTACAGTGGATGAAGTGCTTGGTTGCTAACCTAAGAGTTGTGGGCCCAGAGTTGTGAGCCCCAGCCTGGGCAGCAACTTTTCAAATAAATAAATAAATATCACCTATTTCTCAATCCATTGTACCAACAAAAAAAATCTTTCCTATCTTTCTATTCCTTCTAACTATTACCGTGCAGTTTGCATTCAAAGTCGTAGTGGTTAGTGTGTCGGACTGCTACGCCGAAAGTTGAGGGTTCGATCCCTGACGTTGCCACCTTAAGTTTTTTTTCCGGGGTACTGCCTCTTGCGAGGAAGTGACAAATCCTCCAAGAGTAATTAATGTCATGGAAAGTGCTTCTCTGTTAGCCGTTCGGATTCGGCGGTAAATTGTAGGTCCCTTCCATTCCTGCAGAATATCAACGCACACACAGGAGTGGTTGAGAGTGTAAGTCACAGGCCCCGGCCCGCTTGGAGCTGTTGTGCCAACAATTTTTTTTTTTTTAGTTGGCATTCAAAAGACCTTGGGTCTTACAAGCATATAGTTAAAGTTATTATTATCATTTTGTTTCTACTTTATTTCCATTGAATTCTCAAATAGTTTTGCCAAATCCTCGCGACTCTGTGCCCTTGGTGCTTGTTTAGTTTTTCTCTCTTGCGGCAAGGTTCCCTCGACCAGAGCACCAATATTTTCACTCTTAAATGCCAGCCCATTCAAACCATTCTCGATCAAAGCCTTTTGCATCTACTCCCGCACAACATCAGCCAATATTTTCCCGGCATTGGCCAACTCTGTATTAGAAATATGCCTCGACCTAGAATTTGTGCAGCTTCTAAATGCCTTTCGGGACATAAGCTGGAGCTGTAAATTCAATAACTGCTGGCGCACTAATCAACGACTGAAAGACCATGGGGAATAATATTGGATGATCTTTGTCATATCCCTCTGGCTAGAATGTCTTGACGTTTCCAGAGATTGGATAGGACAATCCATGACATAGATGGACTCCAGTAATACCGAAGCCAACACGGCCATTTTTTTTTTTTTTTTTTTTTTTGTAATAATTTACGCGCATTCAAGGGGTTATTAATACCCTTAACATGAATTATTACAGTGCGAGCGGTTAGGAGAGAAGGATAGGAGATAAAAGGAGATACCGATGCACATTGGTTTTGAATGTCTGTATATTACAATGGGAGGGAAAAACTGAGCCGGGGAAAGCATTTCAAATTCTTGTAGTGCGACTAAAAATAGATTATATTTAACAGTACGTCCGAAGTTAGGCTCGAGGGTAAATTGATGGGCATTCTTAGCGATGCGAGTGTTACGGGGAAATTGTTTAAGGGGAGGAATGCATCTGGCTATTTCGCTGGAGCACTGATTGTGGAAGTAGCGATAAAACAAGGTTAGACAAGAAACATTACGGCGATGTTCAAGTGAAACAAATGTTTCGGTAATGGTTCTTTCTCCTATCAGTTTTAAGGCCCTTCTTTGGATCCTATCCAGGAGACGCAAGTGAGTGACAGGAGCACCTGTCCAGATATGAGAATTATACTCAAGCTTTGGGCGAATGTATGCCTTGTAGATTGTAGCCAGATCAGAGGGGGAAAATATTTCTTACATCGATTTAGGAAACCTAAACATTTTGCGGCATTTTTAGCGACGTCAAATATGTGATCGTTCCACAAAAGGTGGTTTGTAATACACATGCCTAGAACGCATAGCTGTTCGGTATCCTCAATGTAAGTGCCACTCATGGATAATGGCATAGGGGGCAGGTTGTGCTTTAACTACAGAAGACAACATTAAGTTTTTGAAGCATTAAATTCCACACGGTTGGTAATTCCCCATTGTACAATGCTGTCAAGATCTGAATTTAATGAGCTTATCATACGCTGCCATTGCATTTCCACGTCCGAAGAACATGGACGTGAATCTGGAAATGAATATGAGAACCTGAGAGTAAGGAGTAGGGAGTACTGTCGTCAGCAAAACAATTTAGTGGATTAGAAGTATTAGACAAGAGATCATTAATGAAGATGAGAAAGAGTGTTGGAGACAGAACGGAGCCTTGGGGCACACTAGCAACTATTTTGTGGATAGCAGGTCCGAAAGGTAATTTCTAATCCATCGAAGAAGGGGTTCATCGATGCCAAATGTACGCATTTTCGATAAGAGAGCCTGGTGTCAGACTCTATCAAATGCTTTTGAAATATCAAGAGCAATAATCTTACTTTCTCCAAAACGATGTAAGGATTGGTTCCACTGTTCGGTGAGATATACCACCATATCACCAGTGGACTTATTGCTACGAAAACCGTACTGCCGGTCATTAAGAAGTTTTCATTTCTCAAGATATTTCTTGATCTGAAAATTCATCAGGGTTTCCATGACCTTGGAAAGAAGTGACGTAAGTGCAAAATTGGTCGGTAGTTGGAAGGGGATGAAGATACGCCTTTTTTTGGAACGGGCTGGACAAATGCTGTTTTCCATCCACTCGGAAAGAGACCTGTAGAGTAGGACAGATGGAAAAGCTTACGCAGTGGTTTTGCCAGCGTGGAAACACACCTCTTTGTGTTCCAATAAAACCATTTACGCTCTCAAGAACAGGAGGAGTCATGTAACTCTGTGGTAGTGTCGAATTGGCAGCGAACTTTGCTGCAAATAAGTCAGCCTTTGCTTGAGAGCTTACCACAGGAGTATCGTTATCGACGAGCGTCGGAATCGAGGATGAAGTGGAATTTCGTACGTTTTTTACAAACGACCAAAAATTTTTACTACCTTTGGGACATTGTAGAATTTTTTGCCTTAATTTTTGTTCATGTAAAAACTTGGTTCTTTGGATATGGGCATTACAGGTCTTTCTTGCTTGTTTGAATTTATTCCGGTTTTCCTCAGAAGGGTTGGCTTTGTAACATCAGAGACTAACTTCTCTCACCTCGATAGCTTCTTTACAGCTCAAGTCGAACCTTGAATTCTCTTAGGTTTGATATTTTTGTCCTATTCGGAACAAAATTTCTCATTTCGCAGAGAATAATGTTTGTAATCATTTCATCGCTGGAGTCTACGTCACTATCGAGGAAACATAGTGACCAGTTAAAGTTTCCAAAGAATTTATTGAGACCGTCCCAGTTGGCTTTTTCGTATTGCTATACGGTTCTCCTTGGGATTATTTCTTTAACTGGACTGTTGGAGTACGAGAAAAAAGCTGAAATGATGCAGTGATCCGACGTGCCTAGAGGCGATAATACATCAATAGTGTATTTATCGGGATGAGATGTTAGAAACAAATCAAGGGTGTTTGGCGTGTGACCTGCAATGTCAGGGATTCTTGTTGGCTTGTCAACTAGCTGAGTAAAGTTTACCTCAGCGAAAATTTCGGCATACCTTCCTTTGGGTGTTGTCTGGTCAGAATATCGAAGCCACGTAGAATTGTGTACATTGAAATCGCCCGTAACAATGATTTCAGTGCGAGGATAATGGAAAACAATTCTTTGGATTAAGTCTGACAGGGCATCGAATTCGTTAAAAGTAGAGACACTGTCCAGACCCGGGCCGTTGTTGATGCCAGATGCATTTGTGAACGGACTTTAACATTATCTGGTAAACGGCATCCACGACGTTCTCTCGTATCACCTGCAATGCAATGCAAATAATAAATCGGAAATTGGGTTTCGTCCTTAATAAGGAGGACGTAGGTTGCGACTTTCAGGTGCTAGCCCACGTTCAGTGTACTCGATGGCACTGAAGCTCTCCAGAGCATGGCAGAATACATCGAATCCTGAATAGGTAGTCACTCTCTCGGGCTGAATTAGTGTGTGTAGGGGATCGGTATAACCTAAATGAGAGGAAAGTATTATTTTATTTTATTTGATTCAGTCACATCAGTCTCATTCGCAAAAAACCCTTAGAAACCGATTTTCCACAATTACAGATTAATTCTGTCTTTTCAATTAAAATCTGTAGTATATTTTGACAGCAAAATTAAATCACTTAGACTTCTGTCAAAGAGCTATACAAAATTATAGCAATTAAAAACAAGTATGTACAGTGTATTCTTTCGCTCTCCTGTATAATCACACATATTTCCTCCACTTTAGTTTTCTTGAAATTTGAAAATGAAGACGTCGCAGAATAATTGAAATCCACCATATAAGATCCTGACCAGCGTTTCATGTGAACGCCTAAAGTCGTTTACTGATGATGATCTTATAGGACCTTATTAATTCGGATTCTTACTTATGGCATTGCGAAAATCTCAAGGCTTTGTTTGGTTTAAGGTCACAAAAGCTGTGAAAATTTGTTGTGTGAAATCCACTCAGGGATATTGGTATGGCTATTTCATTTACATTCGACCTCTTAATACCTATGTATGTGGAAATTATTTTGCCTTCAGTATATTTTCTTGAGACAATTTTGCCATTCTCAATTGAATCGATTCTCGGGATCAGGTTTTTTTTCAAAATTGTTTGAGAGATGCATAGTCAAAGATACTGTTCCCAAAATATCTTTTCTCCATCAAAGATATGCTTAATGCATATTTTGTGTAATACTTTCATATTATTTTGGGCTTCGCCATCGGCAACTTCTTCTACAAACTCAAAAAGTTATCGCAACTTTGAGTTTATGTATTATCTTGTGATGGTGCAAAATGTACATTCCTCTGTCTCTTGGGCAACATTTTGGAAGCCTAATTGGGTAGATAGCTTCCAGCATTTTGAAGTGACACCTTTTTCTCTGTCCTTCCAATTTATGTACCTTAGCATGAAGATATTATAAGGAGCCCAACATTATTATTCGTATAGTATAGTTATAGGCGTGAAAAAAAAAATTCCTGCTGTGAGGGTTTGCACCTGGTTTTTTGGTCCTTTTATATGTATTATTTTTGATATAGGTGATGTTAAGGTATACCTTTATAAATATTAATTTAAAACAACAAAAAAATCGATAACTTATTTGCATAGAACAAATGATTAAATCGTAAACTCTACGTCGTACATATAGGATATGATGTAAATCTTTTTAATTTGATAGGAATATAGGAAATAATTGACAGAAAGTCAACAATTCTATTAGATCATTGTCAAGAGCTTAACATTTTGCCCATAGGGCTTCAAATACATAAGTCAATCATCTATCAATGAGGAATAAGTTTGAAAATCCTGTGTGACACTTGGATCAAGTTTGGTTGGATTGGAATACAATCAAATGTCACTGTCCAATTCAATTTTAATGAGTGTTGAGTTAATCTCACCATAAATAGATTACGTCCTAAAACGTTTCTATTAATTAGCATATGTAGATGGAATTGGATTAAGTAACACGCAGCAGGAAGTTCAATGGACGTCAGTAATAAAAGAGCCTTCAGCGTGGCATCCAACAAAATATACATATGTATATGCGAGTCGGCGAGTATTATATACATGTATACTTTATTTGTGTGATATTAATCTTTTCAAAGAAATTGAAAGATTTGAACATTAACGTGTTCAGAAATTTATACTTTAATAAAATGTAATGATTGCAGTGAAAACGTAACGGCCGGGCAAGGTAACGTGAGCTCTGGAGTTATATGCGCGCTCAAAAACTTTTCCAAGGCAACCAATACGTGTCTCTTGAGCTTAAAAGCAGCCTCGGAGGCGGGACATGAAACCAAAAAGATGCTAAGAGAATCAAATAAAACAAAATCAGGTCACAATGGTTCAATTGGGGGCACCATTTTCTGGTATATTAAATACAATGTAAACTCTTTATAACGACACTCAATCGACTGCTCACATTTTGACGTAAGAAAGCTTTCGTTAAATGGAGAGAAGAAAAAATAATGTGCGATGAATTTTTCGAGAAATAACAAACTACCCTTTGTATGGCAGCCACCATTTAAAAAAGTTTGTTAAATTTTAAGTTTAATCAAAATCGTTAAAGACGTTTTTGAGCAAATCCAAAATGAAAAAAGCCGTTACTTGAAAGGTATTGGTTTGAGCCGGCCTAAAACGGAATAAAATAAACCTCGACAATCGTTTTTTTTTTTTTCAAACTGCTATATGCTTTAGGGTGCATCACGGCGTGGAAAACCGCACATCCGCACAGACATAACGAAGGACGGTATGGCGAAAACCACTTTTTTATGATTTTCCTTCAGAGCCATTGTTGTTCATCTACATATACACTAACAAGTATGGGGTTTTTCAATAAGAGCGCTACAAAAGTTTTTTTAAATAAAACAAAAACGGATATCAATGAAATTCTTTATTCTTGTGAAAGTACGTTCGATGCCATTATGTATGGAACTCGATTTCTTTTGCATGGCCACCACGGGCACGCTTGCAGAAGTCCAGACGCTGAACGGTTTTCAAGCATAAATCGGCCGATACTGCTGCAATTTCACGTTCGATATTCGTACGAAGTTCATCAATTGTCGCTGGCTTGTTGGCATAGACCATATATTTGAAGTAGCCCCACAGGAAATAGGCTAACGGCGTCAAATCGCACGACCGAGGCGGCCAAGCGACTGGACAATTTCGTGAGATAACACGTTCTCCAAACTTGATTTCCAATAAATTGATTGTGACATTCGCTGTGTGGCTTGTGGCGCCGTCCTGTTGGAACCACATTTCCTCCAAAGTCGATATCATCCAATTGGGGTTATCATTGAACGATAGCGATCCCCATTCACAGTAACGTGCTGGTCTTGTTCATCACGGAAGAAGTACGGCCCAATGACGCCGCCGCGCCGGCGCGGCTCATAAACCACACCAAACCGTAATTTTTTCGGGATGTAGTGATGACTCATAGAGTACGTGTGGATTGCTGCCTGACCAATACCGAATATTTTGTTTATTGACGAAGCCATTCAGCCAGAAATGAGCCTCATCGCTGAAGATGATTTTTCGATGAAAATCCGAATCATTTTCAAGTTGTTGCTCAGCCCAATTCATGAACATACGACGCTTCTGGTGGTCAAGCGGCTTCAGTTGTTGCGTCAATTTAGTCTTGTAAGGATGTATGCCAAGATCTTTTCGCAAAATTCGCCACAACAACGTCACAGAGGTGCCCAACGCTTGAGAACGACGTGTGAGACACATTTGAGCTTTCTGCAACTGAAGCCTCAGCGGCAGCAATATTCTCGACACTACGGGCACTTCTTTGTCTCACTGGCACGGGAACATTTTGTACTGTGCCTGTGGATTCAAATTTTTCCACTAGACGCTCAATTGTTGATCTGCAAGGACGATTATGACGACCATAAATTGGACGTAGCGCTCTTAACGTTGAGGCCACTGACTCCGAATTTCGGTAGTAAATTTTAATAATTTCGACTCGTTGTTGGCTCGTATATCTTTCCATCATGAAATGGCTAACCTTACTGAAGAGAAATGTCAAAAGAGCGGCAAGAAATATGGCGTCGTTTGCTGTCACTGTCGCTCTACTTTTGGGGCGTCCCTGTTGAAAAACCCTTTATTATCTCAGAGGTGTCGCTTTCATAGTATGTATATTTATTTTGAAACATTAAAGATTACTTTCAAATCAAACTGATTGAAGTTCCACTTCGCATCATGGTCGAAAACTCTTTTGTAATGGAAATCCATGAACTCACAGAAAGTAGATTGAAAACTGTTTTCTTTTATTTTTCTAGAAACATTTTTTCGCTGTTTTAATATTTCCATTTTATTATTGATTCAATGGGTTATCCGCTTCTAATCGAAATCGAACCCTATTTTGTTCCTTAATCGCAGCCCTTGAGCTATAAATGCATTCCTTTTATTTTTCTCAAATAGCTAGTTATTAAAAATAAAAATTTCAGAAATTCAGTCTTAACCCATTCAAACTTTACAATTTAATATCAAATCGATGGCAATTAATATTGCATATCCGAGATTTCCGGAAATTTTTATTTATGCTCATAAAGTTAATACTGTAGTACCATCATTCAAGATGCAAGTCAAGAAAGTTTTCTTAAGTTCTTAACTTACTTAAAACTAATAACCCTCTTGAGGAAGACGGGAAAGAAAAGTAAATAGACTCTGGTGTTGGCAGCAATGAAAACACCCCAACGACCAAGCAAATCTGGTAGAAGGTACACATAATGTAAAAAGCAAAAAGCTATCTTTTAAGTTATTAAATTTCTTAGCAAAAATGTTTTTATTTCAACGAAGTGTTTGGTACCTTATTCCTTATTTTTGTGTGTGTGTATGCGTTTGCCCTCGCAGCCAGCCATTGTCCAGTTTGAAAAACAAAATTCTTCTGTAGCAGACAGGAAAAAATACAATATTATGAATTTTTAGCGCAGTAAGAAAGGCGTGTGACACGCCCAAAGTAAAGACTTTTTATTGCCAAGGAAAGACCATTACTATGTGCTCAGTGACATTCAATTCTAAATTTGCAGATCGATTTGAACAAAACAAGACAGAACTTAAATTTTTTTAAATTAGATTTTGAATGGAAATATCGATTATGGGTGTACTTAACAGTTCTTGAACCACACTCTGCTACGCAACAAAGGAATACAAACGGAAAATGTTCATATTATTACTTCAAAACTGCGACCGATAGTTAGGAAACATTAAAACATTAATGCAGATTAAGACTTTTAACGGAAACGCCTCTTAAAAGTGGGCGTTTCAAAATGATCAAATTTAAAACATTATGTGTAAAATTACAGCTGAACCGAGTAATTTTCTAACAATCTTACACCAATAAAGGTATTTTATAAAAATCAAGCCCTTAAAAGTGGGCGTATTGAAATATTGTACACAAAAAAATAATTTAACGATATATTTGTTATTTAACGATTTATTATTGGTACCTTAAATTTTTAAAACTTTGAATTTTTTCTTTTATGAAAAGTGGGTGTAAGCCGCGCCCCAAATTCAAAAATTTCATTTCATATACAAGCTTCTTAGTTTCGACTGAAAGACGCACAAATTTGGGCTTGTGGAATCATTAAAAATGACGGTCATTAGCAAAAACAATTTTTGTATAGCTTCTAATGAAAAGTGGGCGTCAGCCACGCCCAAAATAAATTTTTTTGATTTCATACATAACATGTTTATGTTTTATAAAAACAATATTGATGGTTTTGCGTGAAATGTGGGTGTCTGCCACTCCCAAACTGAAATTTCTATTCAATTGGAAGAAGATTTACTTAAAACTTGCGTGTGCGTTGGGCTTTAATTGCAACTGTACAAAAAAACATCATTTTGCCAAATTGAGGTTGGTTAACAAAAATGGGGATTGTGAGCGTGTTTGTGGGCGGATTTTACCGGTTCAAGAACTAAACCAAAGATTATATACCAAATTTCAGCTTTCTAGCTCAAAAATTGCGACCTCTATAGAGAATATGTATACGGAAGGACACGGCTAAATCGAATAGGATTTTGATCCTGAGTCAGAATATATAAAATATATAAAAACGATGTAAAAGGATTGTTTCCACTATTTGGTGAGATATGTAGCCAATTCTCAAGATATTTTTTAATATGATGGACTATTAGAGTTTTCATGGCCTTTGGAAAAAGTTTAAGAGCGACGCAGATACGATTTTTCAAGGAACGGGCTGGAGAATTTCTCCACTTGGAAAAAAAACCTGTCGAATAGGATAGGACTGATGGAAAAGATGATATCCGGCCCAGCAAATTTTGAAGTGATAACTTTTTTTGGAAGGGTAAACCGCTTTGTAATGTAACTCGCGTTACGGCGCCATTCTGTCTGGCTTCCCTTTCTCTTTTTCTTGTTTCGACAAATTTTCTCAAGCGATCTACTTTTGGCATTTCAAAAGACTTCAGTTTAAGGACTTTTGTCGTGTTTTTGTGGTATCTTCTTCAAAGAAATGAATTTACCCTCTCAATGTTAAGGTTTTGGCTGTAAAAAAGGAAGAATTTTGTATGCAAAAACTAAAACAAATAATTATTGTTGAAACCCTCAATTCCAAAAAAAGAAATAATTGCATAAAATTAAGAATATCACTGTTTTAAGATAAGAATGAGAATATTCCGCCCAACTACCTGCACAAACTATACTCTATAACCTTTCCATAAAGTAAATGCAATTAGTATACTTCCGCTTGTTGCAGAAAGTCTTCTTTGGGATCTCAAATTCCAAACCTTCCTCACCGGAAGCCCAAATTGAAGCTCTGTGTTTCTGCTTTTGCTATATATTTTTCTAGAAAGCTGAAGTAACTGAAAGGAATAAAATTTGCAATTAACTTGAAGTTGGATTGCAATTGGCCGTCCATTTCAACGAGTTGAATAAAAAAAAATCAAAATAAAAAAATACAAAAAAATAATAATTGTTCCAAGGACCTCTTAGCTCTTAGCTCTCAGCTATGTTAAGCGATTTTTTGTTTGCCCATTAGTGTAGTCTTTTGTTCCTTATAGAAACGCCGGTGAACTGTATGATATACATACATACCGATGCCCATCATGATGTTTGTTGATTGCCGCCCGCCCGACCGCCCGCCCGCCAAAGAAGAACAAAGGATCCAGGCTAATGAAAAAATAATAGTTATAACTAGCGCGCAGGAAGATTATTTTACCGAATGAATTTGGGGGTGGCCAATTTGCGCTCCTGAATATATTAAGTGAACGTAAAAGTAATAAATTAATGGTTGCATAGGATCGTATTGAACTTTTGTAATGAAATTTTTGGCAGAAAGTTGAAAGTTTAGAGGACATTATAAAGAATGACTCGGTCACGTCGCGTCGCACGTACTAGTGATGTAGGAGGGAATACCTACCTCTGCGAAGAGGCATTTTTAAAGTTTAAAGGTGGAAACATAAACTGCATGAAATTTTATGGGACGTGTTTGAAAGAACAAACAAAAGCAAATAAAATTGTGCAACTCACATGTTTAACTTTTGACTTATTTGTGCGACAATGCGAAGTTATGGATTCGTAAAAAAAAGTTATAACTACGACTGCTGTCGGTAGGGTTAGGCAACGGATAGCCAGCCGGCATATGAGGGCGTGGCACACAATTGATTTGTCTTAAATACTTAAGGTTGAAAGACAACGTTTAACAAAATGGGTATGGGGATTTATTTTTGCACAATGCTATGGCTTTGACCAGTTTGACGCTCGCACAGGTCTAGCTGACAGTCAGATTCATGTTGCTCTTGCGGAAAGAGCAGTGAACACAGATGATTGTATTGGGGATCCGTTCAAAATCCCGAAAATCAAATTCCCGAAAGTTCAAAATCCTGAAAAATCAAAATCCCGAAAAATAAAAATCCCGAAAAATCAAAATCCCGAAAAATCAAAATCTCGAAAAATCAAAATCCCGAAAAATCAGAATCCCGAATGTTCAAAATCCCGAATGATAAAAAGCTAATTAATTACAAATGTTACAGACAGGCGCCTGCCTGACAAATTTACATACCCTTAGCGGAGCAGCGAAGCTTTGTGAGCGCGGTGTGCCCCCGAAAAAGGAGGAGAAAATCAAAAGATCCCGCGAAGCGGGCCACCCAAGTCAAATTAATTACAAATGTTACAGACACAGGCGCCTGCCTGACAAATTTACATACCCTTAGCGGAGCAGCGAAGCTGCGTGAGCGCGGTGTGCCCCCGAAAAAGGAGGAGAAAATCAAAAGATCCCGCGAAGCGGGCCACCCAGGTCAAATTAATTACAAATGTTACAGACACAGGCGCCCGCCTGACAAATTTACATACCCTTAGCGGAGCAGCGAAGCTGCGTGAGCGCGGTGTGCCCCCGAAAAAGGAGGAGAAAATCAAAAGATCCCGCGAAGCGGCCACCCAGGTCAAATTAATTACAAATGTTACAGACACAGGCGCCTGCCTGACAAATTTACATACCCTTAGCGGAGCAGCGAAGCTGCGTGACCGGGTGTGTCCCCGAAAAAGGGAGTTAAAATCCGAAGAACCCGCTAAGCGGGCCACCCAAGTACTGCTGATTATGAAAACTGTTGACACAGGCGCCTGCCTGCATCACTAATCCGATTTTTCAGTATTGATTGCTATTCGGGATTTTTTCGGGATTTTTTCGGGATTTTGATTTTACGGGATTTTGATTTTTCGGGATTTTGATTTTTCGGGAATTTGATTTTTCGGGATTTTGATTTTTCGGGATTTTGAACTTTCGGGATTTTGGTTTTCGGGATTTTGAACCAGACCCATTGTATTGCCTTCGTTTGAGACCAGCAAAATGTTGGTGCTCTAATGTCACAAAGAAATTCGTTAATTCATCTTTAACTCAACGTCAACGATGTCCATGTCAACAAATTGTATACGATGACGCAATGCTATCGACATCTTCTATTGTGTTCGCTGATATTCTGCAGGAATGGAAGGAACCAGCTTTCATATGGGCCCGTTATTCACGTCACCAGTGGTGGGCTAATAACCGATATGCATAGGAATCTCTTAGCCAGCTTTCCTTAACGCTCGTTCTGTATAATAGATTGAATTTTTGAAATAAAAAATCCGAGACTACCAACTAAATGTTTCATATAAAATTTGAAACATATACTTTAAGGGAAAAACGGAGCAAACAGACAGATGAGGAATAATCTCCGAATTTTCTATATTGGCGTGTGTAACTTGTATCTGAGTTTTCTTGTGGGCATTGAAAAGTTGCAGTTTTGGAACCTTTAATTACCCTCCAAAGGACTCATTTACTTATTGACTCATCGACTCATTGACTTTTGCCTTATTGATTGATGTATATAGTGGTTATCAATGGTACGGTGGACGTAATGCTTGGTTGGTAATCTAGAGTTGTGGGTTTCATCACCAGCCTGGGCACGATTTTTCTGTACTTCACCAGATTATCTTCTTTCGTGAAATGAATATCACCAAAAGCATTTGATAAGGTCTGGCATGAGGCTCTCTTATCGAAAATGCCTGCATTTGGTTTCGGTGAACTCCTTCTTCGATGGATTAGAAACTACATTTCGGACCGTTTAATTCGCGTTGTTCTGGACGGTTTTCAGTCTGCTACCCATAAAATTAATGCTGGCGTGCCCCAAGGCTCCGTTCTGTTTTCGAATCTCTTTCTTCTTTTTATTAATGATCTCTTGTCTAATCCTTCTTGTCCACTAAATTCTTTTGCTGACGACAGTACTCTCAGCTTTTCATATTCGTTTCCAGATTCACATCCATGTTCTTCGGATGTGGAACTGCAACGGCAGCGTATGATAAGTTAATTGAATTCCGATCATGTGGTTTTAAATCTGGAAATACTTTTTTCGGAGTTTGTCTTTTTGACAGCTGTCACTTGATTTATGCTCAGTTTGGTTTGCCATTTCATAATGACTAGACTTACTCCTGAACAACGTTTGCAAATTGTGCAAATTACCAAAATAATGGTTTGGTTCACGCGACGCATCGTGATCTGCGTCCAATATTCGGTCGACATAATCGCGCCCAGGAATTTATTCGAGTCAGCCGCCATAAATCATTTTTGAAACATAATAGGAAAGCCTTATCTTTATAATAAAGTAAAATTCTTGGCCATAACATTATATGCGTTTTGTTTCTTATTGAAAACCACACGTCTAAAAAAAAACACCCATTACAATGGGGAATTACCAACCGTGTGGAATTTAATGTTTCAAAAACTCAATGTTGTCTTCTGTTATTAAAGCATAATCTGCCCCCTATGCCATTATCCATCATGAGTGGCACTTACATTGAGGAAACCGAGCAACTTTGCGTTCTAGGTTTGTGCATCACAAACCATCTTTTGTGGAAAGATCGCATATTTGACATCGCCAAAATTGCCGCAAATTTCCTAAATCGATGTAAGAAATATTTTTCGCCTTCTGATCTGGCTACAATCTACAAGGCATACATTCGCCCGAAGCTTGAGTATAATTCTTATATCTGGGCAGCTGCTCCTGTCACTCACTTGCACGTTGCACCTCCTGGATAGGATTAAAAAAGAGCTTTAAAACGTATAGGTGAAAGAACCATTACCGAAAAATTTGTTTCTCTCGAATATCGTCGTAATGTCTATAGCCTAACCAAATTTTACCGCTATTTCTATAAACAATGCTACAGCAAAACAGTCAGATGCATTCCCCGCCGTAACACTCGCATCGCTAGGAATGCCCATAAATTAACCCTACGGACGTACTGTTAAGTATAGAGACTTTTTTAGACGCACTACAAGAATGTGGAATGCTTTACCCGGCTCGATCCCCCCCCTCTCATTGTTATTTACAAGCTTTCAAAACCAATGTGCATCAGTATCTCCTTTCATCTTCTATCCAACTTTCCTAAAACTGCTCGCACTGTGCGAATTCATGATAAGGGTATTGATAACCCCCTGAGTAAAAATGCATTATAAAAAAGTAAAAATACAAGTTGTCTTCCAAAAACAGTACTTGTTGTGTTTATTAAAATCCTAATTTAAGTTAAAACATAAGCGAGAGCCGCAGTACGTTTGCATCGAACTCTTGGATACCCTATTCCCTATATTTTTGTAAATGTATGCGTTCTCCTCCCGCAGACAGCCGTTGTTCTTTAGCAGACAGGTTGCCAGGGCAATTGCCAACTATGAGCTCAGTGGTATTTAATTTTAAGCTTTCAGATCGATTTGAACAAAACAAGAAAAAACTTAAAAGTGGGCGTGTCCTAAAAATTTGCAAACAAAAATTAAAGCAATAACTGAGCTCTGATCATTAGTCAATTTTTAGGTATATGTGTAAAACTACAGCTGAATCGATTAGTTTTTTAAAAGAACATATTTTATAAAAATCACGCCCCTAACAGTGGGCGTATTGAAAAAATTCACGCGAAAAATAAAGAGATATATTTTTCAAATAACGAACGGAAAAAAGGTTTAAATTGAATATTGGTGCCTTACATTTTAAAAACTACGTTTTTCGTTTTTTTTCATGAAAAGTGGTCATAAGCCACGCCCAAAATTCAAAAATTTTTCTTCATACATAAGTTTCGACTAAAAAACGCACAAGTTTGGGCTTGTGGAATCATTAAAAATACCGTTTATTTGCAAAAACATTTTTTTATAGTTCCTAATGAAAAGTGGGCGTCAGCCACGCCCAAACTAAAATATTTGTATTTGATTGGAAGACGATTTCACTAAAGCTTCCTTGTGCAAAATTTTAGTGTTGTGCTTCGATCGTAACTGTACAAAAAAAATAATTTAATTTTGCGAGATTGAGGTTGTTGAAGAAAAATGGCGGTTCAAGAACTTAGCTTTAGTCTTGAACCAAAAATTGTATATACCAAATTTCAGCTTTCTAGCTCAAAAATTGCAACCTCTAGAGATATTACATGCGGACGGACGGATGGACATCGCTAAATCGACTAGGCTTTTGATTCTGAGTCAGAATATAATACTTTTCTATACCTAACGGTATTATTTTTCTATGTTACAAACTCAACACCAAATACAATATACCCATTCTATAGAATAGGGTATACAAAGATCAAAATAAATAATTAAATATCGTTTTCAAAGTAAAAAAATTTTTCGAGTTTTAAATAATCGCGAAATCTTTTTCAAATGATATTACAAATTTACTCACGTGTATTTTGCATTGGCCCAACAATGACCCAGAAATCGACACTGTAACGCATTGCATTGATAAGGCTTGACAGTGGCGTCAATCTCGTACGTTATGTTGAATCCATAAACATCTAAAAGGCGGTCCAAGGCCCTCAGATGCGTGCCATCTACCGTTTGCATCTCGAATCGAATCTCAAGGTATTGACTCGTGAACTGAATCCACGCCACTTTCGTTGCATCATCTTCGGTGAGTTGGAAAAGTCGATGGCTGGGAACTTTGTAGTCATCACTATAGTACATGTACTCAGTAAACTTGAGCCCACCCAGAACGTACATTTGCGTAAGGTAAACTACTATCGATACGTTGGTTCCTGGTTCGGCATGAGAGTGTATCTCGGACGCATCAACAATCCAAACACATTCGATGGGTGTCTTGAATCTGTGAGGGAAGTTCGGAGTTTGGATTGTGCCAGCGGGACTACGATAGTATCCTCCACATATGGATCCTGTGCTATTGTGTTGGATGTTTTGCTTTTCAGCAAATGGCTTTGGCAATAATGGAACTGCTGGCAGAGGTGGAGGAGGTGGCAGTTGTGGCAACAACTCACCCGACAAATATTCCTGATTGATAGTCGGTGCTCTTGCATTGCGCCGCTTCTCTTGGGATTTTTGATTTGGAAGAGTTCTAATGATGAGTCTTTTATCAATGTCCAATGATGAATGTTTCAAAGGGATGCGAAGCTTAAAACTGTTGGCCACCACCGGAGTCTGCCACTGGCCACTAGTTTCAACTGTTGCGTGGATTTCTTGGACTATATTGGGTGGTAATAGAGCCACGATGAACAGGATAATGAGAAGTAATGATGTCGTCATCGACTGTTTTTTTAGTTTGTTGTCTTATTGGGCGTGGATGTATTGTTTTCCTTTCCTCTCTACCACACATGTAGAACCAGCACAGCTGTATGCTACAGCAGATTACTTAGTTGATATTTAATCTATGATTTGGATTGCATTTCTGTTCTTGTTGTTGTATCATAGCTTTCAATTAGACGTATCCCGAAGACAATTTATACTTCTGTTGCCCAGGGACTGCTTGTATGATTGGGTCAACCTCATGCTTTCTCCATATGATGGTTTGCGGTAAATGTGTTTGATCAGAATGCGGTTTCATTCATTTAAGGTTTGTGCGATTGCTGCCAAAATATCTGAAATGACATCCAAAAATAATACAATTTTAGATACATTTGTAAATTTCTTACACTTTTTTTTGTAGAAATATATATGTACATAGCTATGTTCTAAAAAGTAATATATTTGTGACACAAAAAACAATAATTCCAATAGAAATGTTTCTATTTAAAGAAGGTTGCGTTTCGTATAGCTTTTGAGAGCGAGTAAATAGAAATATTTGGAACAAGATTTACGTGCATCACACCTTTAGCCAAAAGCTATATGTATAAACAAAATTTTCTAAGGATCATTGCCAATCAGTCTTTAACAAAGTTTAATCAAAATCGTAAAAGCTATTTTCGAGCAAAATAAAAAAAAAAAAGAAAAACCGTGGATTTCACCGTTGTGCGCTTCAAATAATAATGGAAGTTTATAATTTTATCAGAGAATTTGCATAAAAATCCCACCACCACAATCGGAGGGAACAAAAAGAAAAAAATGCAAAATCGTTCGAGCAGTTTCTTTTTGAAAAAGTTTTTGAAAACATATTCCAAAAAATTAACAAATCGTTTAAAAAAAGAAAAATTAATAAAAATTAGTTCATAGAAATCCGTCAAGTGGCTTACGAGTTACGAGAAAATCTGATTGAAAAAAATCGGTCCTATGGGAGATACCGTTATAAGACTTTTCCTGATAAATCTTTCGCAAACAAATCATAAAGCTTACACAAAAATCACTATTCAAAAAAATTCATCAAAGTCGTAGGAGTCGTTTTTGAAAAATATGAGTTTTAGAGATAGAATGCCCATTCCGTGAACCCCTCTATAGGACGTCATAATAATACTCTGTACCAAGTTTGAAGAAATTCGGTCTAGCCAACTAAGCTGTAGGTAACTATTCAGACAGACAAACGGACAGACAGGCAGACAGAATTGTCGGATACACTTTTTTACTTGCGATCATAGGTACTATAAGGCAAGTTATGCATTCGTCGAAAGAAAAAGTTTTGAGATACAAATCACACATGACATTACGATGATAGCGAAGACGAAAAAAGTTGGTCTAAAAATTCTGTCCGTCTGTCTGCCTGTATGTATAGACACCTACAGCCCAAACGGGTGGGCCGAATTGCTTCAAACTTGGTATATAAAGTTTTTTAGGTATTGTACAGAGGAGAAATTGAAATATTTTTTTTAAGCTCAAAAAATAACCTGCCATATAACCGTTACGTTAACGCTCATTTTTCTCGAAAACGGCTTTAACGATTTTGATTTAAAAAAATCAGTGTAGCTTTTTAGATACGATCAATCATGTGGCTGAAAAATAAGTTTTTAAAAATGTCTAAGAACGGTACTTTCCATAGGACCGTTTTTTTGCTTTCAACTATCTCGAAAACGGCTTAACCGATACTTTCAAAATTTCACACGTATAAAGGTGTAGATAGCTCAATTTATACAGCGTACCAATATTAAAAAAAAAAAAATTTTAATTTAAAAGTTAATATTTTGAAAACTGCTTATTAAATTTTTTTCAAAAATTATAAATAAATACCTATGAATCGGCGTTTTAGAATTAAAAAAAAAAAATTTTAAAAGTTTTTCAAAAAAACCTTTTTTTCTCAAAAACCGCTCCACTGATTTTTATAAATTTATATTCTCATAAAATCAAACTTATTCAAGAAACAAAATGGCGTACTTTTTTTCAGCTCAAATTAGTAAGTATTTTTTTAAGAATTTTGAAAATTTTAAGCGTCAGACCACTGTCACAAATTAGAGCAAGTTCGTGCGACCCAGTCGTGCATTTTATTAACTTTTCTATCATCGTAGTTTCATGTTTAGATTGTCCAAAAATATTTTAATTTTTTACGAATGCATAACTTGCCTTAAAGTACCTATAATCGATAATTTAAACTGGAACTGTCGGAAAATTAAATAGTTATGTGTTAATGATATTCCGTCCGTCGGTCTGTCTGTTCGCACCTCTCAAGCCTGAACGAATAGGCCGATTTACTTCAAACTTGGTATTTAGTATTTATTTGGATGTTCCTCGAAAAGTATTTTTAATTCTTACTCTAGGTACCTGCCATACAATCGTGAGGAAAAAGTTTGATTTTCTCGAAAACAGCTCCAACGATTTTGATAAGACTTTTAGGGTGCCTAGAAAAGACTTTAGGGAATTGGTCTTATAACGGTACCTCTCATAGAACCGGTATTTTCAGGTTTTCTTGTAAACTATATACATATGAATTGTATATACATCTAATTTCAATAAAATTTTCCAAACCGGAAGCCATTAATAATTCTATTGATTTGGAATTTCACAATTCTCAAAAACTTTATTTTTTGGTTGTTTTGATAATTTTATAAAAAAAAAAGTTTTGATTTTCGAAATAGTTTGAAAGCGGGTACTTTATTTATTTTTGGCTACAAATGCAAATTTCAAAGACCACAACTGCGCTTTTGGTTGTTGTCTAAAAATGATATTAAAGGAAATCTTGAGCGGTTTTAACAAACTGAAAGTGAGTCTGAAAATTCCGTCCGTCTGTCTTTCTGTTCGCACCTCTACATCCTGAACGGCCACCAAAAGTTGAAGAGCCGACTGTGAAGGGTCACCACGGAAATGGGTGCAATTTTTGATATTAGAGATTTATCATTTGGACGTGCTGTATAATCGTGCTTCTTTCCATGGTTATAAGGTACCAGCTATTGAATCATAAACATCAAATTTGACAGATATCGCCAAAACAACATGGCCGCCAAAATCTTCCCGAATCATTTGAAAAACTCTTTCCGTCGGTGATGAAATAAAATTCAACAGGAATATTATCTACTCATTGGCGATATCATATCTTATCCTTACGACCGACGCAACTAGGCGATGTCGTTATGGGATTTTATCCGAATCCCAACATGATAAGATGATTATCCAATCATGACAGTCTCAAAGTATCTCTCACCCTGCAGCTTCCCTCTCTGCCAAATCTGATTTACCATATTATTGTCATCATAATGAATATAAAGGTTATTACTTGTCAGATTATGAGTCACCTTGGAAGTGTTCTGTTGAAGTATTTTCAGTACGGAAATGCTATAGCAAAAAAAAAAATCAAAAAAAAAAAAAATGGTGCCTAAAGCCTTTTTATGGCGTATTTATCTCACGAAAAAATGGACTTAATCTTAATACCGGCGCGGAGCGGAGCTTCCCGGAAATCTGAACGATTCAGTTGAGTTAAATGTGATAAAAGAGTGTGAAATCAATCTTCCAATATACGAAAAATTCATGCTTTTTCTATTTCCCTTTTTCCTTGGAATACACCATTATCTTGCCAGTTCAATTCAGGTCAATAATGATGCCTAAAATTATGATGCTACTCATATAATATAAAAAAAAAAGAAAACCTACTTAGTTTATCTTTTAGGTTTTTTTTTTTCTGTCCTCTTGCCCTCTTGTTGATGTTCTCAGTTGTGTACCTTTCATCTCTTTTATCTAAAATTTCGAATCCACTTAGGTGCTTGCTTGCTTGCTTTTGTCATCGCCCTCGATATTCGTTTATAAATTCACACCCCTGCTCTTTGGACATGATAGGTTCATTAAATTTCATCTTTGACAGCCTCATTAAATTGAGTATCAATAACCTCTTGGGATTAAATGCTTCGTAAGTCCAAGGGATTCTTTTGTCGTTGAAATCGAATAATGAGACCCCAGCCTATACCAGCTTACAGTATATAGTATATAGGTATACAACATCTCCTTTTGGTGTATTTAAATTTGAATTGACCCCATTTTTAATCGATTTAAAATTCAATTAATCACTTAGCTTTTTGCCTCCTTTTTTATTTGGCGAAATACAACGATTGTCACATTAATTCATATAATTAATAGTTTATTCACAAATCAAAATGAAAAGAAATAAATATTACAACGATCAACGTACTATTTTTAGTTTTCCTAAAAGATTGGTTATGTAATTCCTTCAAAAATGTATCGCACAAAAAAAAAATGTCAATCGAAATAGTAAAAGATTTCTAAATTAAACATAAGAGGGAGAGAGAGAGAGAGAGAGAGCTACAGTACGTTTGTAACAAGGTATTGGATACCCTTTTTCCTATCTTTTATATGTGTATGCGGTCGCCCCAACAACAGACAGCCGCTGTCCAGTTATAAAAATGAGCAGACAGGGAAAAATACAATGACATGAATTTTGGATGGCCGATGTTCAAAAATTGCTAGCGGAATAAAATAAAGTGCACGACCGGGTCGTACGAACTTGCTCTAAAGTGTTCAAATGGTCTTGGGTGCTTGAGATTTTGGAAAAAAAGCATTGAAAAAATCATATGAAATTTTATAAATCACTTAAAAATCAATACCTAAAACGTTTTTTGGAGAAAATGAAATAAGCCATCAGCTTTCTTTTACTTTTTTGAATTTTTACAAAAAAAAATTTCAAAATCGTTCGACGAGTTTTTTCAAAAAACTGTTTTTTTTGAAAAACTTTTCGAAAAAATATTCCAAATTTTTTTTAAGTATGCCAACTTCTAGCACTTTGTAGTTTTTATCAGAAAAATAAAATTAAAAAAATATAGATTAAATCGTTTTTGGAAAAACAAAAATTAAAAAAAAATTTTGAAACTTTTTTAAAAAACTAAAAAAAACTTTTATTGAAAAATTTCAGAATTTTTATTATTTCTTTTATAAAAGGGCTTCTACATTAAAAATTTCATCGAAATCCGTGAAGTGGCTTACGAGAAAATCGGATTTCAAAAAACCGGTCCTATGGGAGGTACCGTTATAAGACTTTTCCTGAAAAATCTATTCCAACCAAAACATAAAACTTGCACATGAAACACTATTCAGAAAGTTTTATCAAAATCGTAGGAGCCGTTTTTGAGAAAAATTAATTTTTCACTAAAAATCGTATGGCAGGTACCGTTAGTTTTGAAGCTAGAATGCTAATTCCAAAAACCCCTCTGTAGGACGCTATAATAATGCTATCTACCAAGTTTGAAGCAAATCGGTCCAGCCGTTTAGGCTGTAGGTGCCGATACAGACGGACGGACAGACAGACAGACAGACAGACAGACAGAATCGTCGGACCCACTTTTTTAGGCTTCTCTATCATCGTAATGTTATGTTTGATTGTCAAAAAAATTTTTTTTTTTTTACGAATGCATAACTTGCCTTATAGTACCTATCATCGCAAGTAAAAAGGAGTACGTCAAGCCCCTTACAAGTGGACATGTCCTACAAATTTAAAGCACTAGCTAGTTGCTAGTTATAAGGCATATGTGTAAAACTACAGCTGAATCGAGAAGTTTGTTAACGATCTTACCCGAATAAAGGTAATTTATAATAATACGGGCAAGTGCGAGTCGGACTCGCTCACGAAGGGTTCCGTACCGTTATCTATAAAAACAATCGAAAAAATACGTTTGTTGTATGGGAACGCTCCTTAAATATTTTTTTATTCAGGTTTTAGTATTTGTTGTTATAGCGGCAATAGAAATACATCATCTGTCAAAATATCAACTGTCTAACTACATATCACGGTTCATGAGATCCAGCCTGGTGACGGACGGACAGACAGACAAGTCACAGTAATAGGGTTCCGTTTTCACTCGTTGTGTACGGAACCCTAAAAATCACGCCCTTAAAAGTCGGTGTATTGAAAAAAAATTGCACAAAAAAAATTTAAGAAGTTATTTTTTATATCACGAACTAAAAAAATAGTTAAAATTAAATTTTTTTAAAATTTTTTTAAATTATATTTTTTGTTCTTTCATGAAAAGAGCCACTCCCGAAATTTAAAAAAAAAATTCAAACAACCTTTTTAGTTTCGACTATTATTATTATAAGTACCGTTTATTTGCAAAAATAAGTTTTTTATAGTTTCTTATGAAAAGTGTGCGTCAGCCACACCCTAAATCAATATTTTTTCTTTCTTACACAAGATGTTAACGTGCAACTAATACCCACAAAATTTAAGTTTTTTCGGGATAATTTTATACTTATATTAATTTTTGAATGATTTTGCCCCCTCCGCCTGATTGTCATCCTGAGCCTTGACGGGGGTGCATGCAACGGACTAAAGAAAGGGGTGCAGGGACTGGCATGCACGCGCTTAGGTTTCTGGCTTATCTCAAAGTTAGTTTAAAATCTCAGCAACCAAACAGACATACAGAGAAAAAATGAGTTAGTGAGAATATTTTAACAAAACAATATCTCAATCCTCACCCGATTGTATTGGTCACAAAATAAAAATGCTGGCATGCAATCGGTAGCCAATAAAATTATCTACAAGATTAATTTGAAAACAAATTGCCCTAAACTCGACGGTTAAGGAGTTATTGCGCTTTAAAGAGGGCGGAAACTGAAAATCTTTCAAAACACGAAATTTAGCGCCGTTCGTACTGGTTGTACAAAAATACTTCTCCAATCATATTTATAGAAAATTTTGTAAGCCACAAATTTGCATATTTATTTTTTCGATAAACTGACAAAAGTGCCGATTTTTTGTGGTTTGTCCAGGATTTTGAAGGGGGCGGAGGGGGCGTGGTTGTGGAAATTTGGAATTTGCATCTACCAGCCATACCATATAATATTTCAAAAATTTAGAACTACCCGACCTTTTGTAGGGTAAAATGTCATGCTGTGCCATATTAAGTGTACGAAAAAATAATAAAATGGCATGTTCATGTTCAAGCGTCCAGCTGACGTATAATCCACCACGATACAGCCAGCTGACTTTGTGTTTTCTTTGAGATACCTGATAAGCTATACTTTGACAAAGTTTCATTAGGGAGGAAATGACTGAAAATTTGTTTTTTTTCGACGTGTTTGGGCGGGTACCCCCGCTCAACCTACCCAACCGCACCCGCGTCCACATGGCCACCGTGTGGACGTGGGTGCGGCGTGGGCGTGGGTGCGGCGTGGGCGCGGCGTGACCGGGCCCCCTGCGCCACGCGTCAAGCGCCCTTGCTCATTTTTTTTCATATAATTTTTGTTCCCTTTAAATTGTTTGGTATGCGATTTTTTACCAAAATAATTTTCCAAACACTTAAGTTTCAATTCTTTTTTAAAAATTAAATTTCTTACAGCTTTATCCTATTTTGCCTACAAACATTCAGCACGAAAACAGCGCCACTTCTTCTTTGTGCACAATATGAACTAACTCCCACTGGTTGATGGGTTGGGCCTAGTTCATTGGGAATAAGTTCGTAATGAACTATGTCCCAACTGAATTTTCTCCTAATATTATGAACTAAATCCCACTACAAAATTTGGTAGGAGTTAGTTCATTTTGCCTCGTGGGAGTTAGTTGATTTGGGAGCTAGGACGTAGGGCCAAAACTGTCTACTGCTAAAAAAACTCAAAATACTTTGTACATATGGTAGTTAAGATCAAAATGAATAATAATGCATTTATAATGCTAATAAACTCTTTAAAACAGCCATCAGGACATTTAAAATTGTCTGTATCATCCGGTTACAAGCCGACGACGCATGATACCACTTTCCGCCTCATATCACCGATTTCATCGAGCTCACATGTCACGACCATGACAGTACCAACTCTCCTGGTTCTCTTGAGTCTTACCACCTTAACTTTTGGGGGTTGACGTCTGTTTTATTTTATTCTGTGCTTTTTCAAACAGGTTCATACAAAAAAAAAGGTTAATAAGGCCTGTGGTGATTTTTTTAAGGCCTTATTAACCACCAGCACAATTTGTAAATAAATCCAAATAAATCAGACAATTCAGACAATGATGCATAATTTAAAACATAAAAGTATAAGTGCAAGCAAGGATCAATAGAACACTACAGCGTAATCGTTTTCTGGGACTTAGGCCTTATTAACCGACAGGCCTTAATCCCCCCACCTACCTAACATTAATTTTGTTTGGCTGATGTTCAATAACTGCTAGCGCAATAAAAAAAGGCGTGAGCCACGCCCAAAGTTGAGACTTTTTATTGCCAGGGCAATTACTATGAACTCAGCAACATTCAATTTCAAAGCTTGCATATCGATTTGAACAAAACCAGACAAAACTTAAATTTTTTTAAATTTTTTGAATGATTTTGAACGGAAATAGCGATTATGGGTGTATTTAACAATTCTTTAACCACACTCTCCTACATAGCCAAGGTATACAAACCGAGGTGTTCATCTTCTTACTTCAAAACTGCGATTTGGGCCTAGAGCAAAAATCAAAAATATATTCCGAGGGACGGCCAAATAAATAATAAATACCAAATTTGAAGCAAATCGGCCCACCCGTTCAGCCTCCAGAGGGGCGAACAGACAGACAGACGGACGGAATTTCCAGACCCACTTTTTTCGACTTCTCCATCATCGTAATGTCATGTGTGATTGTTATCTCAAAATTATTTTTTTGCAAGAATCCATAACTTGCCTTATAGTACCTATAATCACAAGTAAAAATATAATTCATATTACGACTTCTGACGGAAACGTCCATTAAAAGTGGGCGTAACCTAAAAGTTTGAAGCACTAACTGAGCTTTGATCATTGGTCAGTATTTAGGCATATGTGTAAAACTACAGCTGAATCGAGTAGTTTTCAAACGATCTTACCTGAACAAAGGTATTTTATCAACATCACGTCTTTAAAAGTGGGAGTATTGAAAAAATTTCACAAGAAAATGTAGAAATATTTTTCATATAACGAACGGAAGGTAAAAAGGTTTAAAATGAATATTGATAGTACCTTAAATTTTTGAAACTACATTTTTCGTTCTTTCATGAAAAGTGGGCGTACGCCACGCCCAAAATTCAAAAATTTCTTTTCATACACAGACTTTTTAGTTTCTACTAAGAGACGCAAAATTTTAGCTTGCTTATTCATTATAAATACCGTTTATTTGCAAAAAAACAATTTTCTTATAGTTTCTAGTGAAAAGTGGGCTTCAGCCACGCTTAAAATCATTTTTTTTGATTTCATACACAAAAATTTAATGTTTTTCGCTTTAAATAACAGTAACTGTTGTTATTTTATAAAAACAATATTGATGTTTTTTTATGAAAAATGGGCGTCAGCCACGCCCAAACTGAAATATTTTGTATTTAATTGGAAGAAAGTTTACCTAAAGCTTAAGTATGCAAAATTTTAGAGTTATGCTTTTATCGTAATTGTACAAAAAACATAATTTAATTTTACCAAATTGAGGTTGTTCATCAACAATGGTGATTGTGGGCGTGTTTGTGGGCGGATTTTACCGGTTCGAGAACCTAGACTTACTCTTGAACCATAGATTATATATACCAGATTTCAGCTTTCTAGCTCGAAAATTGCGACCTCTAGAGAGTATACATATATACGGACGGACGGACGGACGGACGGACGGACATGACTAAATCGACTAGGCTTTTGATTCTGAGTCAGAATATATATACTTTTCTATTCCTAACGGTATTATTTCTCTATGTTACAAACTCCACACCAAAAACAATATACCCATTCTATTATTCGAAGAAAGCTTCCATTCAAAACACTGACGACTCGGACATGACGCAAGCTGGGGCGGTTTCTTGAAAATGCAAAAAAAAATAATCGCCATTTTGAAATAGTCGTTGCACGTGCTATTATTGATTTCAAATTTAAGATTGCTGGGAATTTCAATGAAGTATCACTTCCAATGTGGTACCCCATTATGTTTTTTTTTTTTTTTTTTGCCTTATTTTTTTTTCAAGAAATGCATCCTTTCAATTTTTCCGACAGCGTTCATTTGAGATTGTCTGAAGTTGTTTCGTTATCAGTGGAACATATCAAACATTAATTTTTTAATTGCTTTGACAATTATTTTCCAATTCACTAAAAGAAATTTAAGAGAAATGTTGTACACAAGTGTACTTAAGTACTCGATGCTAACACATTACGTTTGCTTCTCTAGTTTCTTAACAAACTACTTGAACATTAAAAAAAGAACATATTAATAGGAAAAAATTTATACAAAATATTTACAAAATTCTCATCAATCCTTAGAGTGCCACTTAGGTTATAAGACACTAACATGGAAAGAATTTCAAAATTCCTATTTGTTTTAACTAGTCTAAGAAACAGAGTTGGGTTATGTCTGTAAGACGCCTCGCTGTTAAAAAGGATTTTCTGTTTGCAAAAGTATAATATTTTTTTCAATTTCTGAAATATTATTTTTATTAAAGAATTCATTCTGCGTGTTATTGCAAAAACATATTTTAAAATAACAAGATAAATCTTGAAAATGAACCTACAAAATGATATGCAAAGGGTGTCGTGGAACTATTTCACAAAACAACACCCAAATTTATTGCTCTTACTACAAAATACTGCAAAACGGCAAATATGTTTGTGAAATAATATTGACTTGGCTTTGACCCAGGCAAGTCGGTATCGGCACCTCGGCTTCCAGAAATTACAACGGATTTATTTATGATCAATTATTTTGATAAATGTGCAAAATGTTAAATATTAAATTAAATCGGAATGTAGAAAATCACCCTGTAACAGTTCTCGGAAATTATGTGGGATTTTATGTTTTTTTTTTTATTTGCAAATCATTTTAAGGACACCATGAAAAATTTCACTTTTTCACAGGCCATTTGTTTGGTATATTGCATACAAAAATATTAAAAGGGTTTTAAAGCAAAAAAAGGAAAAGATTATTGTTAATAAATTTGAAAATTGATTTACACGCTAAGTTATTTTAAATTGTAGTGATACATAATGTATTAAACAATTGTGAAAGGTTTTAGGACTTCTGTTTGTAAGACCAGTTAGTTAATTATCTGCCCTAGAACCTATGCTTTTGACATTTCAGGACATGTCATTTCTGTTATTTAGATGAACTCTAACTTATCGAATCTTTAAATACAAAAATCCCATCAAACCCAGTCTAAATGAAAACTAAGGCCAATAACGATAATTAATTCTCATACAATGATATTTTCTATAAGTTTTCTTTTTTTTTTTGTGTCTGTATACTTCACAGTCAGTTAAAGCCAATTAAACGGTTTCAATTATATAACATTTCACTTGTAAATTCCCTAAACTATCTAAGACTTGGCCCAGGCAAATCGGTAGGTGCCATTACTAACGACTTTCCCATCATTGTAATTTTTAATATTATGTTAACAAAATTTCTTTGATAGTACCTTTAATTTGCAAGTAAAAATGTTATGGATTGCGCCAACTGGAGAGAAAACTATAAAAAGCAATCGGGATTCCATGTTTTCAGGAATCGATGATACAATGGGTGTAGTGCTTTGTTGCTAAACCTAGAGTTGTGAGTTTGAACCCAGCCTGGGCAGCAATTTTTATTTATTTGCGAGAATTATCACCTTAAATCTCAATCCGCTGTACCAACAAAAATTCTTTCCCATCTTCATATTCCTTCACATGATAATTCATTATAAGGGTATTTATATCCCCTTATTTAAAAAAAGCTCTTCGTGAGGCTCATTATATAGAAGTGTGGAGTTTCGTCTCCATCTGCTCTTAATTGCTTTTAAAAAGTCTTTTGATTGTGATTTGGTAAACTTAACGCAGGAGATGCTTAAACGGGAACCTCATCAATGCTACCTAAATGAGTGTTTATCTTGTTAAATCTTGCACAACGGAAAGGTATCAGAGGACGAGGACTGTGCAGTTCGTATACTGGAGTTCATCAGGGGTGTGAATTATCGCCTTTATTTTGTTTTATGGTTATAGGAGCTGTCCTCTGCAATGCTAGCCATAAATTAGATGAACAACTTTATATACCTTATTCTATAGAATGGGTATATTGTATTTGATGTGGAGTTTGTTAACATAGAGAAACAATACCGTCAGGTATAGAAAAGTAATATTATATATTCTGACTCAGAATCATAATCTTAGTCGATTTAGCGATGCCCGTCCGTCCATCCGTTTACATACTCTCCAGAGGTCGCAACTTTTGAGCTAGAAAGCTGAAATTCGGTAGGTATATTATAATCTTTGGTTTGAGAGTAACGATAAGTTCTTGAGCCGGTGAAATCCGCATTCGTAAAAAAAAATTCTTACAATCAAACATGGCATTTCGATGATAGAGAAGTCGAAAAAAGTGTGTCCGACAATTCTGTCTGTCTGTCTGTCTGTCTGTCTGTCCGTCCGTCTGTCTGTATCGGCACCTACAGCCTAAATGGCTGGACCAATTTGCTTCAAACTTGGTAGATTTTTAGTGAAAATTAATTTTCTCAAAAACGGCTCCTACGGTTTTGATAAAACTTTCTCAATAGTGTTTTATGTGCAAGCTTTATGTTTTCGTTGGAATAGATTTTTCAGAAAAAGTCTTATAACGGTACCTCCCAAGACCATTTAAACACATTAGAGCAAGTTCGTACGACCCAGTCGTGCACTTTATTCTTACAGTAACGATTAAAGCACAACGCTTAAATTTTGCACATGCATATTTCAGTTTGGGTGTGGTTGACGCCCACTTTTCATTAGAAACTAGAAAAAACTTATTTTTGCAAATAATCGGTACTTATAATGAAACCACAAGCCCAATTTTGTGCGTTTCTAGTCAAAAATAAATTTTTGAATTTCGGGAATGGCTTACTCCCACTTTTCATGAAAGAACAAAAAACATAATTTTAAAAACTTAGGGTATCAATATTCAATTTAAACCAAAAGTCACACCCCACATAACGTTAACGATATCGATTGCGAGACTCGCAAAATAGTAGGACCTTTGCAGTTAAATAACACAAACTGATCCGGCAAAACAAGGCCAATAGTGACTTGCATTCTCAACCATTCCAGTGTATGCGTTAATATTCTGCAGGAATAGAAGGTGCCTACAATTCACTGCGAAATCCGAAAGGCTAGTAGAGATGCAGTTTTCTTGACTAGTTTTAATCTGGGAGGATTTTTCACTAACAAGAGGAAAAAAAGAGTTAAGTTAAAATACTAACAACGCCACGGGACACAACTACCCTTTACTGTCAAAGCCCAAACATAAGTCTCTATTCAATTATATTTAGTGTAAACATATCTTAACTATACGCGTTTGTTTCAGTATTTTAAATTGAATTTTTAAGTATAATGGACAATAAACCTTTTTGAATCACCCTGTGAATGTACTGTTGTGGGAATTTTGTATTTGTTTATTGTCGGCAAATAAAAACAACAAAGCACAATCAATGCAGATATTGAAACCATTCAAAAAGCTTTTAATTGGGAGAACCTGTGTTCAAATTAAATACGTGGGCTCCTACATTAACATTATTAAAAAAAAAAAAATGTTCACTTTATCGTAGACTTTCTAGCCGGCAATAGCGATAATTGATAAGCAATCGTGTGCCTACACATAATGGAATTCTCGAGTAAATTGTAATCAGTATTCTTTTAAGATATAAGTTTAAAGAACCTATACACTTAACTTTACAGCAACAACAATTCATGTTGCAAAGTAAACTATATACTTAACGATAAGAAGAACTACATTATATCTAGTAGAATGAAAGGAGCTATGATTGTTGTACCCCAATAAGAGGGTTCTAGGGCTAGAATGAAATTGAAGCATACTATCATATTAATATCGGAAAATTGCGATAGTATACTTTAAATTGATAGGTGTACTGTTAGTTCGTACAAATATCTATGCCGCGCCGGTTCGGTTTGTTTCGGTTTGTTTTACGGTTGACAATGTGGTTAACTGAAACCTCTTTTCCAATTTCGATATAATTTTATTTAAGAGTGTATACTAATAGTTTGATTTATTGATGCTGATCTGTAAGCTAGAGTTGTGTTAGTTATAGTGAATCTGCAACTAAGAAATTCTAAATCCATGGTTGTGTTTGGTTTAGATGCAATTTTGGTGAAGTTATGAGCCCGATCCCTAATCAAGAACACTACATAACCATACTGATAAAAAAAACCTCTGCAAAATTTAAGATTCCCTTCTTTTCGATATGGCATGTTTTCCACGAATACTAAAAAAGAAAGATGGATTTTATCCAAATAGCCAGATGAATTTGTTAAAAAATGAAACTTCTTTAAGTGATGTGAGTAACTTTACCTAACTTTTATTTACTTACGAATCAAAATCGTTTTTCAATAATTAAGATAAATAATAATTAGTTAACGACCAGCCAAATGTGTGCATATGTATTCGTTTGTAAGCTTTTAAGCTAAATTTATTTACCTATGTCAACAAATGTTCATATTGTGAATGTCAACAACTTAAGCTGACAAATGTTTGTGAATGGAGCAATGTGAGCAGTTGAAGGACATGAAATGGAAAGTAAATAAAATTATAGAAGTACCTCTGTGATTCACTGCGATAAATTAAATATATTTGTTTAAAAAACACCATATTTTTATTTGGATCTTTTGCGTTGATTAAATAAAGGGCACGTCTCGTTGGCGTTGAGAAGAATATTGGTTATCGAGGGATTAATAGACTAATTGACAGCAAGTTGCAAAAAAAAATCTGAACAAAATTTCTCGCTTTTTTATATAAAGTAATTTTAGTGAATAGTTTTAGAAAAATCAATTTTCAAACTAAAAATTTTGTAAAAAAAAAAAAAAAATGTTAAAACTAAATTTCCAAATTATTTTTTTTGTTTCAAAGTTTTACTAAATTAAGTACTAAGTCGTCAAAAAAATTTGCATAGGCAGGAAAAAAGGAACAGGATAGATATCTGAGACAAGATATAAAATTTATTTCAACGCATTTACAAACGCTGTTATTTCTTCTAAAAAAGTTTTAAACAAAGTTAAACAGCAAAATTACAGTAAACGTGCGATAGGGTACACCAAAAAAGCATTTTCTTAAATCTCCAATTAATGATATCAAAATTGGAGATAAACCCTTATTGGAGAACGATTTCGTTCTTAAAATACACCCAAGAATCATGACCTTAAATATGGCCTACGAATTTGGGGACACCCTGTATAATATTTTGTGTTGTCAGGGCGAGTGCAAATACACGCGGCTATTAGAAGAAGAAAAAAACCACAAAACCTAAATCAAAACAGAATACTTTTACCATACATTCTTTTTTTTACATAAGTTTTCATAAAAGACCAGTTTTGTATAAAAGCTGTCGAAAGCAATTTGAACACCAAGATTATTTAAACAAACGCACCTAATTCTAATATACAGCAAGGCACCCAGCACGTAAACGTCAAAACGAAAACAGCTGTTGTAATAAACAGTGGTTTCGCCCTAAGTTGAAGTTTCACTTGCTACCAAAATTTGTTCTTAGAAGGAGTTATAGTAAAATTCAAGTTAAAGAGAGATTTTTTTAAAGCGCTCGTTTAACAAAGAAAAAGCTTAACATAATACAAAAAGTTAACAAACAAAATAAATATATAAGGTTCCTTGTTAAGCTTAAATTAAATATATAAACATTTATTCATCAAAATCAAAAAATATCAATACAAATTCATTCTTGCTACATTACAATTATAAACCAAAAATACATAAATTCACTGTATTTTTATCTAAATCGGAATAAAACGCCTCTTACAAAAATTATTAATTTTGACTAGCTGACCCGCAAACTTCGTTCTGCCAAAATTCATTAATATATTGAAAATAGTAATTCTTTTATATACATTTAGTAAAAAGCTGATATTTAAAAAAAATACAAACAGACACTTCTTCATTTTTATTTAGGTGTATAGATACTGTGAGATTTTTAGTTAATTCGGCCCATAAATAAGAATTCGAAAAAAGTATCCCCAGTGCCTGCCACATAGGGGTACTTAAAAAATTAATTTAATTTAGAACATCATAAATAAGGATTTTAAAAAATTGCGACCGCAGCGCCACCCATAGTTGTACTTAAAATAGCCTAAGTTACTGCTTACTACATCCCCTATCCGCCAGAGAAAATCCCGTCAAAATCGGTCCAGCGGTTTCCGAGATTAGCCGGAACAAACATACAGACGGACAGACAAACAAAAATTTTAAAAATTGGGTTTTTGTTATAAGTACCGTCTATAATTTCATATGCATTTAGTTAACAGCTGATATTTTGAAATTACAAACAGACACTTTAAAAATTAAAAATTTTTTATTTATGTGTATAGATTGGGTCATCAGTCATCACGGGTTGCAGTCTTTTTTAATGACTAGTTTAAAAATACAGTTTTGATCTTCATCCCATACTTGATCAAACAATTCAATTGCAGGTTGCACAGTTCCGTTTTGAATTTATAGTTCTTTTAAGCATTTCAAGGCTATTTATATCGGGTTCTTCTTTATTTTGCCTATAACATGAAACTGACACCTTTTTTTTATCAATTCTACTGTCTTGCACAGACAATTTACTGCTAAGATCAACATTTTTTTACGGAATACTCACCGGAATAACAATTAAACAAAGCTTCTTTTTACTTAGATTTCGATTGTTTTGAAATAAAAACCTTGATAGTTCCATTAATGGAGAGTCCCCTGTATAATGATTTTGACGTTTAAAAAAAAACAAAATCAATTGTTAAACGAAACCTGAAATGTTGAGTGGGGATATTTTTTTCTTTTTTTGTAAACTTTTTGGCGAAAACCCCGTTTTTAAGAAAAATCAAAATTTAACAAATCTGGCCTTGTTCGCTATACCGAAAATGCAAATTTCCAACGTAAAACATTCTTTAAAATTTAAACACATATTGAGGAAGTCTCAAAAACAATAAGTATTGAAAAATTGAACGATTCTTGAGTTGAAGTATAATTTTTAAAAGCAAGCCATCTCGGTCTACAGAACCTAGAGGTGGAACAATTAATGAAATCAAAAGAGTTAAACTTTCATTGTATTACAGAAATATTCATGATTTCGTTGTTTTCTAATTTTGAACAACTTCCTGCCGATAAAAAAAATGTAATTTCTTCGAATTAAATATGCTAAATTTTAAATTTACATTAAAATTTAACATATTTTCAATTTCAGTCTTATTGAAGTTTGAAGAAAATCCAATCAATTGAAGAAAGGATTATCAAAGACAAAATAATTAACTACCCTTTTCACGACATATTCGTATGTTTTTCGAAAGCTTTAGTAAAAAAATTTTCAAGTACTTTCAGCTGTGTTTCGATGATTGTCTAAGTCAGTGTCTATTTGATTTATTGCGAAACGATGGACTGTTACTAATGATGACTTGAAATACATTGACCAGGACATCGAAGCTCAACGATAGTGTTTCTGAGATTCAAAAAGGAGCAGAAGACACTAAAAACTTATTTCTTCTTAACTTTGCTTTCCTTTATATGGCCAGGTTCATGTAAACACTTACTACAAGAAGTCTTAAAGTGCAGGGTACCCCAAAAGCAATGTGAATAAAGTAACTGATGGCGTGAAGGCAACCAAACATCAATGAGGTGTAAAACCATGTGTATGACGTGTGAAAGAGCTCATTAAATTTGGCCTTTAATACGGAGACAAATATAGATATGTTATCATCTTCTCGAGCATAATATTTTTCCAAAAACTTCGGAGAAAACGTTCGTAGAGATTCTTAGAAATGTTTCATTTAATTTAGAAAAGTTCCATGAATTTGAAGGATTTCATATTCATGTGACATCAATTCCAAAAACTGATTTCCTCAAGTCATAAGAATAATATTTTCCAAGAACTGAACTGTATCTGCTACACGTGCTTTGCTACTGGAGGTCACATTGATATGCCGGACGACCATATACAACTGATTCTCCCATCTCTCGGGATATCGCCGCGAACAATATTTTTTTCGGGATGAGAGGTACCCTATGTGTTTTCCTGTATTGTGTGTATAAGATTTCATTATGATCAGATGAGTAGTTAAGTCGTGAAAGCCAAACAAAGAAACAAATCTGAAATATGAGAGGATTTAAAACAAACTGACTTCTGAGACGCCCTGTATATCAACCGATTAAGAATCTATCTTTAAAAAAAACTCAATCTTAAATCTAAAACTATGCTTTAGATAGTTGCCATTATATCGCTGGGGATATTTATGAGGAAATTAAAATCTGACGGCATGGAAAAATGCTGAGAAAAAAAAGCTAATTCTATTAAGGAGTCGTGATTCAAATTAAGAAAATCTTATTTTAATGAATCAACTTCCTAATGCGCTGCTATAGCAAACATCCACATTTCACATGTCCCTCAAGCTATAGGATGAATTGACTTCAAGTCATGAGTTAATACAACGCCATTAATCCAATGAATTCCAATTTCCGGGCATCCTCAAATCTAAGCGAAAAGGAAATGGAAATACTGGCCAAATAATAATGACCAATAGATCAAAAGCTAATTAGAAAAATTAATTCACCATGCAATAGTCCATTATATACATAGATACTCGTAAGTAAGTACCATATCCAAACATATTAAAGTTGAAATAAAAATAATACAATTAAAGATAAGTCTTTGATTTAATAAAACTGATTATAAATGAAGCAATAGTCCATGACGAATTTCGAAAGCATTTAGATTAAATTTAATTAGATTAATGCCACTGCCACACTCACATGGAGAGGCGCACTTTATGTTTAAACAGGCTTCGTGCTGAAATGACCAAAATTGAACAATTTTAATGGTTATCCGCATATCTAATAATCATAATGAGTCATGATAGTTTGTCTTAGCTATTAATAAGAAAATTTTTGTAATGAAATATTTGTGAAATTCTCTTCAATAAAGTGCAAAGAAGTTAAAATTTGTGGTTTAAGAAATGTGTATGTCCAGCATTAACAGTTTTAAGAGATACGTTAATTGTTCCCATTATTCTGTTAAACTTAGACCTCTAATTGAATTTAGTCGTTTATAAATAGATGTCCGAACGTAGTTCGTTAAAAACTAAAATAATTTGGCTAAAACTGAAAAGCTCGATATGTACTCGTAGGAGCCATCGTTTGAAAAGGAGTGAACAAATCGCAATGCCATCTAATAGGAAGCTGTTGCGTTATAAGACAAATTTTGATAAATCTTTTCTAACCAAAAGATAGCCTGTCTTAAAAAAAATAGCATTCTAGAAATCTTATCAAAATCGTTAGAGCCGTTTTTGAGAAAATCAATTTTTTCCTTCACGATTGTATGGCGGGTGACGTTATTTTTGGGCCTAGAGCAAAAACTAAAAATTATGTTCTGAGGGACGCCCAAATAAATCCTAAATACCAAATTTGAAGTAAATCGGGACATCCGTTCAGGCTCTAGAGGCGCGATCAGACATACAGACAGACAGACAGACAGACAGACGGACGGAATTTCCAGACCCACTTTTTTCGACTTCTCCATCATCGTAATGTCATATGTGATTGTTATCTCAATTTTTTTTTTGTACGAATCCATAACTAGCCTTATAAGTACCTACATATAATCGCAAGTAAAAATCCGTCAAGCGCACAGACGCACATCCGCACATGTTTGATTAAAACCTCGATTTTTTTTTCACGAAACCAATACTTTCCCTTATAGAGCAAGTACAAAATATACCTATCACAACTATATATCCATATACTGGGAGTTTTCAACTCCTTTGAGTACCGGTACAAGAAAACAACCTTCCAAAATTATAATTATCCGTCATTCGGTTGGTAAAGGTAATTCAGTGAAGTCTCCTTAAAACGGACAGCGATGGTTAGAAAATGTTGATTCTGACAGAATAAATTGCAGAATTTATTGTTCAAGCGAATGTAAAACAAAAAATTCGATTGCCTAAAAAATTCTTTTCAATATTCTGAAAACACGAGTTAATTCAGCAGCTTTAAAATGAAAACAGGCTTGGTATACTCTTATAAGAAATTATAAAACTAAATATGTACCAAGAATTAAAAAAAAAAAAAAAAAAAAACTAACGAGCCTAATGGGAAAAAGGACATTACAAGTTGATTCGCATTACACTTATATAGTGCCGCTACCATATTTGAGAGCTTAGAGCTTTGATAGTGTATTCAGGGTTAAAATATCTTATTTTGCTGTCCTAACATAGCGGATATCATACTAGAAGCTTCTATACTTTTCTTCAAATTATGACCACTACTGTACGTACTGACCTATTTTATAAAAACTAATTTCGTAGATATTTGATTGATTGAAGGTCAGTAAAAATAGAACAGTCTATCCTTTAAAAAGGAAGGAACACATGACAGGCCTATCGGGGCAGAAATCAATATAAGGATGAAAAGCAATGATGTGACCTAAATATAGATTACCAAAAAAAAAAATGCTTGGAAGAATCGGTCTATCTATTTTTACTAACGTTATATAATTTATCGTTGCTGAAAAATGTTCGTTTAAAAAAGGGAAAATTCAGTGGCGGATACAGGTTAAGGTCAAAAGGGGGTTGTATGGGAATAAATTATAAATGAACAGTCATTCTATGATTGAGCCAAAAAAAAGAACATTTTAAAGCAGAATTCTTTCCTATTCATAAAAAAAGTTAAATAAAATTGATTTTATACGAGTATTACATATATATTCAAAATTTGCTCCAGCCGAAAAATTGAAAAAAAGTTTAATTCCCAGATTGATGTCTGACAATTTGAGGGACCCCGACAGTAATGTTTTTTCACTGATTTTTTTTTTCGGTGTAGTAAAAATGCCACGAGGTTTGCTGCGATAAGGCTGATTAATTCGAAAAAAGTTGCAAAACGAAGCAGAATTTTATGATAATTTCAGTTTGTTGTTGTTGTTGTTTTGTTGATATAAAGTAGAAGGCTTTTACCCGAAGACTACGATTTGGCATTATTTTTATCAATGGAAATGAAGGTAGGACGATGTTTACATTATTGTACCCACACCAGGTTACCATTAAAATCTTTAAAAACACATTCTTCAAAAATTTATAACCTTAAAAGTTGGGTTAAAAACCCAATAAATTTATAGATGATTTAAAATTTGATGATGCACAAATGCGCAGAGGTCTTTTAGTTGAATGAAAAATATTGGAGCGCAGAAAGCAAACTAATGTCCAAATGGTACAAAGCCCGAGCGAAAGTTTATTGAGACGACCGAGGGTATTAGGAATGTAATAGTAGATGCACATAAGTTTCTTAGAATTTGAAAGGAACTCTTCCTCAGACTATTTAACGTTAAAGACCACCAACTAATTGATGTCAGTCAAAATGATCAATTCGGTTTGGACGCTGATGAATAAGAATTCCGGCGACCCGTACAGAAACAAAGTTCAGGAAGCGTTGTCTAAACCAAAGTCTTACAGGGTTAACATAGCACAACATGGCCTCTCGACTGAGCTCTTCTATCTATCCCAGATGAATGTAGCCTCAGCATCAGAAAGGAGATACCCTGAACTTCGCCAGCTACTGAGGTATTCGTCGCGTCGCCTGTAAAATCTTGTCGTCTATTTTTTGTGAACGTCTTTCACGTGTGAACTGATTGGCCCCATCAGTGTCCTTTCAGGCCAGGTAAGTCAACCATCTTACAAATGTTCACACTAACAGATTTAAGAAAAGACCTTCATATCAATTTTAAAATCGAATATATGACAACGTGAATATGACACTTCTGGGAATTCCTTCAAGCTCGATCGATTGTGCAGGACGACTATGCATAACTAGCATTGATCCGTCAAGGTTGGGAAGAACACCACCGAATTCTTTGATGTCAACAAAAGCTCAAGACAAGTTGGCGTAGGGGAAATTGTACTCAACTCACATGATTCACAGAGGAACGATTTTTTATAAATCAATTCAATTACTTGGGTTTGTTGATGATATTGACACCTTTAGAAGACCGATGCGCGCTGCCAGTGGTGCATTCGCAAGTATTGAAGTGAAGGTGCGTGAAAATGTGTCTGGCTGTTAATGAAAATGACCTAATGGGATTAAATTGCTTTGAGAAAAAGATTTGTCGCCTGATACTCGGTCCTGTATGTATCATATCAATAGAATGTGGACGAAGACATTTTTAATCACGCACTGAACAGACTCTTGAGTAAGGTATTGACCTGGTGAAAAAAGTTGAAAATATATCAGCTTAGATGGCTGGGACATGTAGAGCGTATATGGACGAAGACGCATCATCACGCTGAGCCTTCAATTTTAAACCTGAGTGCCAACGCATTACCGACGTGCTCTATCTTAGTTGGCGCAGTCAAGTGGAGGACGAACTCAATATGTGGAACTGGAGGCAACTGGTTGGCGGGTTATGTTGGTTGAGGCGGTGGTCCAGAACACAACTAATGAATTTGCATAATTTTTACTTGCGATTATAGGTACTTTAAGGCAAATTATACATTCGTTAAACAACATTTTTTTTGACAATCAAACATAACATTACGATGATTCCGTCTGTCTGTCTGTCCGTCTGTCTGTATCGGTACCTACAGCCTAAAGGGCTGGACCGATTTGCTTCAAACTTGGTACATAGTATTGTTATGACGTGATACAGAGGGCTTTTTAATTAGCATTCTAGCTCTAAAACTAACGGTACCTGCCATACGATTTTGATAAAACTTTCTGAATTGTGTTTTGTGTGCAAACTTTATGTTTTGGTTGGATAAGATTTTTCCGCAAAAGTCTTATAACGGTACCTCCCATAGGACTGGTTCTTTGAAATCCAATTTTCTCGTAAGCCACTTGACGAATTTCGATGAAATTTTTAATGTAGAAGCCCTTTTATAAACGAAATAATAAGAACTTTAAAATTTTTCAAAAAGTGTTTTTGAGTTTTTTTAAGAAAATTAAAATTTTTTTTTCATTTTTTGTTTTTTCCAAAAACGGTTTAATCTATTTTTTTTTAAATTTTATTTTTGTGATAAAAACTACGAATTGCTAGAAGGTGGTATACTCAAAAAATATTTGGAATATTTTTTCGAAAAGTTTTTCAAAAAATACTGTTTTTTTAAATTTTTTTTGCTGTAACTCTGCCATTACAGGCCTGGTGACATGGCAACTAGCTCCATCCTGTTGGAACCATACAGAATTGAAAAGAATTCTCTTCCTGCGTAGTTATGGGGAACAAAATTCCATGAAAACTGTAAAATAACGGCCACGAGGGACCGTTACAGCCTGTCCGTTATTTTTTTTTTTTAAATGGCCCGGCAATGTGCCGAAACTGCACACTGTGACCCGAAGTGGATGAAGTTCAGTCTCATAAAAAATTTTGTGTGTTTGACTTACTCCATATTCGACAGTTTTTGTTTTGTTTTACATTGCCATTTAAGTCGAAGTGGGATTTATACGACACAAAAGTAGTGCCAAGGATGGTTTCGTAATCGTGTACCATTTGCAGTAGCCTTTGTCGAAATTCCAGGCGGATCGCAAGGTATGTGTGTTTCAATTTACTTGTTACCTATTTGAATTTTATAACAAAAAAAAAATCGAATCCTTATGAATAATTGTCTGCAATGGGTATGTCTATCTGCTGACACCCAATTGAGCAGACAAATTTCTTGTGTCCTGATGTAAGGCAGCAGCAATTGTTTCCGCTGTCCGAACTGAAGAATTCGACATTAAGGCCTTCGAACGATTATCTCACGCAGAGAAAAAGAAACATTTTACAAACCGCTTAATGGTCCATTTACTTGGAGGCGTGCCGACAAGTACATTCTCTTTGCACATAAATTACGGACCTAAGTTTATGATAAATGCGGGAAATTTTCAGTTTTATTAACTCTAAATAATAATTTGTAAATAAGAAAAAATTTAGTTGATAAACTATTCTGAAAAAAAAAATTATTAAGCTTTTTAATGGTAGCACGATTTATCAGCCACCCTGTATAAAATAGCCTGTGGGTTTGCAATTTTGTGTATAGTTTTAAACCAACAATGTGAAAATATAAGTACACACATACAAAACTACATCAATATCGACCAAGTCGTTTATAAAAAATTAATTTTTGTATATACCTATTAAATATAAGTATACGTATATGTTAACAAAGAAGATATACACCACTAAGCAAGAAATAATCGGCTTTGAATAATTTTTAGATTATGAGAATATTATATTATCGAAAACTTCTTTATCAATTTTGTTACGAAAATTGAGCATAAAATTATCTGTAAATATGTTTACTTAAACAAACTTTTATCTTTTTTATTTCGGCATTTTTTGTGCAAGTTTTCTATTACACTATGGAACTTTTGGTAACTGGTAAAAAAGACCCCCGTAGTATGGTTTCGAAAACTCTATTGATAAATCTTAAATAACAAATTCCTTCCACTGTGTCCTTTTCTTTTCAAATATTTATTTATTAAAAAAGTCTTTTGAAACTTAAAACTTGGTGTTCTTTTCCGTAATTTTCTTTTATGTGCCGAACTAGCTTCAAAGTTTTTTTTTTTTTCTTAATTTTTCAGAGATCAATTTTGCATGGGTAGACTGAATTTCAACAAATAATATCTTCCCTGGTCAATTCCCATCGATTGGGAAAAAAAGAAGAAAAAAACACAAAATTAATATGATAATCTCCCTACCTCTACCTTTTTACAAAGATTTTTCATAAGTCACTTTTTCCCTCTTTCTAACCACAAATGAGGGGTGGTAGTGGGAGCATGGGTTTAAAAGAAGTAAGCTTACGTTTATAGGTACCTACCTCTATATACACAAACACATTCTTATAAAAATTTCCTTTTCATAGTGCTGTTTTTATTGGACGCATTATTAAAAGTAGGGTTATAAATAATTTAATATTCCAACGTATCCTATAGATAGCTTTTTTGTTTAGTTCAGAATTTATTTGAAGATTTTCTCGGCTATAATTCGAGTCAACATATAAAATATGCTTTTTGTTGTCGTTTCTTAGATCCTTCTCGAGGCATTTCTTAAGAAGTTTAAATGTTTATGTATCGTAGCAAGAGTTTATCCCAAATAATTTATTCAATTGACCCTGAGCCTGGATTTATTAAGCCTTTAACAACATTTTTAAAAGATACATTATACAAGAGGATTACTTATTTAATTACAAAGCTGGTTTTTTTTGTCAACTTAGCATCAAATCCGCCTTATAACATTTTTTTTTTTCAATTTTAGAATGCTGAAAGATATATCCGCAGGGAAGAGACCTCTCTTATTTATGAAAATGGAACCACAGTGAGTATTTAATTTTTAACATACTTCCCAAAGTGTTTTTTGTATTTACACAGTTCAGTGATTTTTTGTTTCGAAACAAAAACTCAAAAACGAAGTGATGCTACGAAAAACTTTACCCACCACACAACAATGTCCTCGTTAGTTTTAGCCAAAAAAAAAGAACAAGGATAACCAAACCACAAAGGTCTTCTTCAGTTTATTAAAGTTCGCAACACCTTTGAAGCAACATCTAACAAGCAAATAATCAAAGAGGGATATCTGCACAAAATTCTTTGAAGGTTCAGAATTATATCAAAAGCTAAAAAAAAAAAAAACACCCACTGTCATATGTTCATAGAATGAACAAAACATGCAAGTAACGAAAACCTTAAGCAACTCAAACCAAGGAAACAAAAGAAAATAGGTGGATTATAAGGAAGCACAGCTTATTCTAAACCACTACAAACACCCATCAACTTAGAGAGCAGAGCAACTCAAACAAAAACAAAACGAAGTTTCTTTACCAAGGAACATGGATTCCAGGTTTGCAAAAAGTGGTAATTTTTGTTGGCTAAAAGCAATCATCAACTCTTGCATGCCACGGCTTGGTGGCAACGGCGGTGGGCGGTGACAGTGGTAGGTGAGTGAGTGAGAATATAGTGGCTTTGTGGTAAAGCTAACATAAGGAGAAATACCACCTGAAGCTCAAGCAGAAGTTTCCCACGAATCCTTTGGAGCAGAACCAATGTATACAAGAAGAAGCGACATTGCCACTGCATCCGCAGAACATGGCGGGCGAGGTGACGTCTAACCGAAAGGACAACTTCGCTGAAAAATAGTGGTAACGAAACCCAACAAGGGTATACAAATAACATTATTCCTACATGAAAGCAGGAAAATACACACACACACACACAAACAAGCACACATACAAACAAAAAACTGGATATGATAATGAAAATTTTATTCACACTGTTTACAGTGTAAGTGTACAGTAAAACCCCAACATACACCACAGCCGCTTTCACCGGTACACCAGCACTTGTCTCTTGTCGCACATAGTATCTATACTTGTTGCTTGCTTGGTTTGCAAGGGAATTAAGTTTTTCAAAGACTTTTACCTAGTTGTTTTCGTAAACGGTTCTTTTTTTAAAAGTTCTTCGTCCAAACATTAAACTAGATTTTTTGTTTGATCTTCTACTACTTTTTTTTCAGTGGCAGAAGGAGGTCAGCCATTTGGATGATAAAAGACTTGAAACCAACATGACACGAGACTCAGGTGTCCAAATTGAGGTAAGTTCTGATATGGCATTGTAAATACAATTTTTAAAATTCCTACAAAAGTTTATTTTGGTTTTGAAGCTGGCATATAAAGTTTGTTATCAACATGTTGTTTAAAATGTTCTAGTTTGAAAAAGACATTTTTGAAAGAACGCGTAAAGTATCCCGTGGCGTAGTTCCGAAGGTTTTGGGTTCGATCCTTGACTTCACCTTAGTTCTTTTCCTGGGTACTGCCTTTTGCAAGGAAGTGACAAATCCTCCAAGAGTAATTAATGTAATGGAAAGTGCTTCTCTGTTAGCCGTTCAGATTCGGCGATAAATTGTAGGTCCCTTCCAATCGTAGAGAGCATCAACGCTTATACAGGAAAGGTTGAGTGTATAAGTCACAGGCCACGGAACCGCTTGAAACTGTTGTGCGGTGCCTGAGGTGTGTTCACGTCAAACTTCCAATTTTTTTTTGCTGTAAAATGTTTTACGTATTTTAGGTTTATCATGTTTTTGGCTCGTTTCGAAAAAATATTACCAATCCATTATTATTCCCTGTCACAAATTAGAAAAACTTTTTGCCAAAATGCCCTCTTTAACCATGACTGCAAATTTTGTATCACTCTTTGGTCGCGTGCTGAGATCATTCTGTAAGCACTGTAAGCTGTAATGTTTGTATTTCTTGAACGATGTTAACTGAAGAAGAATGATTCGATTCATGCAAACAAAAAAGTTACCCCACGTTTTTGGACGCCAATGCAACACTCTTTATTTGCTGAAGTTGACATTTGTGTTAACATAAAGTTATTCTGTTAGACTAGTTGACATTTGGGGATTTGAGTAAAATTTGATTGATAATGGTCTCCAAATATATTTTGTATTTGGGGAGGAAGGGTTCATCTTGTTTTTGAGATACCTGCCAGAAGACAATTGAATTCTTAAAAGAATCAAAAATTGTGTGAATGGAATAAACGTCCGAAGAGGTCTTCAAATCAATTTTAGGTGTACGAGCTTTGAGCCGAAATAATAAATTATAACAGTTAGTTTTGAAATGTTCACTTTTACGCCTAAATTTATGGTAAGATAATTTTCACACAAGTTGTAGTAAAATTACATACATACGAAATAGACCAACTTGTACCCCTCTAGCCTAAAACACCTTTAAAATATTTAACTCACCCTATATATAAAGGGTGTTTTTCTTAGATGTGTGGTTTTCAATCTGGCAATACTTTTTCGGAGTTGGTCTTTTTGACAGCTGTCACTTGATTTTTGCTCAGTTTAGTTTGCCATTTCTTAATGAATAGACTAACTCCTGAACAATATTTGCAAATCGTGCAAACTTATTACCAAAATAATGGTTCGATGCGACGCCGACTCATCGCGCGCTGAGTCTAATATTCTAATATTCGGTCGACGTAAATGCCAAGAAATTTATTCGAGCCAGCCGCGGATGCCACTTGCCAAAAAACATTTTTAAAACATAATGGCAAACCCTTATGTTAAAGCTAACATAACATTAAGTTATATGCGTTTTATTTCTTCTTGAAAACCGCACGTCTAAAAAAAACACCCTTTATGTTATGTATAGGGTGGGCCATTTAGTGGTTTCTTTATACATCATAAGATGACTGACTGCTATTTCCCGTTCGAAATCTTGACAGAAATTCAGTATCATTCCTCCGAGGAACGAAATGAATCGTTTTACGCTTGAAGAACGTTGGGAAATATCGAAAACATATTTTCAAAGTGAGTGCTGTGTAGCACAAACAGAGCGCTTTTGAAAAGTTTTGGACAAATTGAAGCACCTACACCTGCTGTACGCAAGTTTATGCAAAAAGTATGTGAGACTCTTATGCATGTGGACAACACTCATGGTCCCCGTCATCGTACTTCTAATTGACTCACGTGTCGGTGTGAAGCCGCAATTAAAAGTAGCGGTTACACCGGATTATTTTTTTACCTAGAAAATTGAACTGAAATCTCAGACACAGGTGAGGAAAATAAAGCTCTTGCTAATGCTTGCACATTTAGTTATTCCGTTTTATTTGCACAAAAATGATCATCTAGGAAGATTGATCATGGCGAGAAGCCTTTTTCAAATAAGAAGCAGTATACAAGTCAAAAAGTTAGCCTTAAAATATACTGCTTAACAACGTTGTAATGTCCAATTGTTTATTAAGACTATTGGTGTTGTTTAACTTGTTTCGGCCACTGTATACAAATAAAGGTCTTACGTTATCTTTAAAAAGCATGAAAAGAATTGGGTTCAAAGAAAAGATGCATTTCTAATTTCCATTCCCAAAACATTGAATTGTCTAAGCATTAAAAAGATCTTAAATATCTTTGAAAACTTTAAAAACTGTCAAAACCATGTCTTTTAGTTTGACGACTCAGATCTTAAATCACATGAAAAACAACTAACTTTAGTCCTCCCTTTAAAACAGGGGATAGAATTGTTCCCCTTCTTTATCATACAAAATTTCATACGAATCACCCTGTTTGCCTCGTTAGCTGACTCAACTGATTATAATATTTTTAATCTTCATTCTGCACCGTTAATTTTGTTGTTCCTTCAACTTGTTTGTTACATTTTCATAGTTGCAGTTTGTTTCGCAAAGTTATTTTGAATTTTCCAAAGTATTTTCAAAACTTATTTCCCTTCGTCTCAATTTCAAACAGGATGCATTTGAAGCAAAGGATACTGCAATCGATGCTTCAAGCCGTGCCGCAGGTGGAGTTATATTCGTCAGACCAAAGTTATCAAACAAGAAACCCATAGACATCGAAGTTTTCCGCAAGAATGAATCGTAAGTAAAGGTAGTACCTTACCCAGGACTAGGTACACAATCAAGCTCATCACCTTTTGAAGTTTTATTTACGTGACAGGACCCGCTCACTAATTCGAACTGCCATAGAACGAAATGACTTTCTTAACAATTACATGGACAAAGACAGAAAGGAGATGGTTATTGATGCTATGCAGGCGGCCACCTACGAAGAAGGAAGTTATATTATTCGTGAGAATGAAGAGGGTTCTGAAATTTTTGTTTCCGAAGAAGGATATTATGATGTTATTAAATCAGGAAGCATCATTGGCACCATGGGCCCTGGAACCGTTTTCGGCGAGTTGGCTATACTTTATAGTGCGAAACGGTTTGCATCTATCAAGAGTAAGAAATTAATTATGTAGAAGATGAAGTATCTTTCTCAAAAAAAAAAAAAAATGTCAATTTCAGCTGCAACAAAGGCAAAAGTGTGGAAAATCGACAGAGTGAAATTTCGAAATATAATGCTCGTTTCAGGTTATAAGGAAAAAGAAGAATATTTGCAATTTCTCAAATCTTCGCCGATACTTAAAGATCTTTCCCATGAAGTCCTTGTCAAACTTGTAGATCTCCTTAAAAGAGTAAGTTAGTTGTGTCTCTACTCATACCTACTACCATTTAGTCACAAATTTTTTAAAACAAACACTTTATTTTGCAGAGATTTTATCCTGGCAATACTTGCATAGTGCGAGAAGGTGAAGTTGGTAACGAATTTTTCATCATCAGGGGTGGAACAGTTACAATAAAGAAAATCCAGGCCGACGGCACTGAACAAATTGTAGCTCATAGAAAGCGTGGCGATTATTTTGGTGAGCATGCAATTCTTAATGCTGATGTTCGTCAGGCCAGTGTTTATGCAGACCCACCTGTAACTGAATGTCTAAAACTAGATCGAGAGTTGGTTTGCATTTTTGAAATAATTCCAAATATTTCTTTGACATTTAAAATTGCAGAACTGTTATAAGTTACTTGGGCACTATACCTCAACTGCGGGAAAAACCAGATAAAAAACCTCCAGAGCGTCTCTCAACTGGAACGGACTCAGAATTCGATACCAAATATTCTGGAATACAATTGGGTGATTTAAAAAAAATTGCAACGTTAGGAGCCGGAGCGTTTGGGCGAGTGGATTTAGTTCTACACAAAACAACGGCGAAAACATATGCTTTGAAAATCCTGCGGAAAATTGACGTCATCAGGCAGGATCAAATTGAACATGTTTATAGTGAGAAACAAGTCATGATGATGTGCAGAGGGAGTCCTTTCATTGTCGAGTAAGTCTATAATATTTTAATATTTTTTAAGTACGAAGAAGACTGCTCTGCTCAAGTTATGAAAATCCTACTACTCTGAAATTTTAAAATATTAGAATGGTGGAAAACACTCACTATATTTTATAACAAGAAATTAACGATAAACACAACACCCCTCGACAGAAAGAACTAAGATTTCCCTTTTTTTTTTTTGTATGCGCAAAATTTCTTAACTTATGTCAATGAGGCAGTGAGGCATTGAGATAGTAAGTCGGGAGTCAATGAGTTCACGAATCATCAAACAAATTTTGATGAGTGAATGGGTAAATGATTTAATGAGTCAATTAGTCAATGAGTCAGTGAGTCAGTGAATCAATTAGTCAATGATTCAATCTATGATGGCAGGTGCAGTGAAAATAAACGGCTTTGGATTTTTCTGTTCTTTTTTTAAATTAAGTACATAAGAAAGTTGGGCAGAAACTTTAGGTCCTACTCAGGGCATTATTCTCATCAAGACTGGTTGTTGGTGACAAGACGGCTTGTTTGAGCTCGTCCACAAAGATTTGACCAAGACGGAATGTTAAGTAATGGAACCCTTCCAGGAAACCACACATGTTATTTCATCTTAAGGTTGATTCATAGTGAGATTTGATTTATAGTGTAAAATAAAACTAAATTTGAAAGTGAACTTAAAATCTTTATTATCGGTTAAAAGAACAATCCGTGGCATTTGCTTTTTAAAACTGATATCATGCAAATATTGGTCCTTTCGCTAGGTGCGGGCGACTCGTTCGAGCATAGCGCATGGTATCTCGCGAATATCAAGAGAAATGGTGGCTTCCAAAGCGTCAATCGTGGCTGTTTTATTCCTGAAGACCTGAAACTTTACTTATTCCTAGACAAAATAGTACAAAGCTGTGATACTGCACGATCTAGGGGTTACCATTGACGGTAACATTCTGATTTGCCTAATTTATGAAGAAATATGGACCAATGATTCCAAGAGCCCACACAATACCGTTGATTTCAATGTATGTAATGGTAGCTCTTGGTACTCTTCGAGTTGCTCATCAGTCCAAATACTGCCATTTTGTACTTGGGATTATCTTCTATTATATAAAATAGGATGTGTATATGTATGTACATATGTCGTGTATGGACTCCTAAGTCGCCCAACGGAATTTTATGAAATTTTCAGGCTAAATATTGTTTATTCCAGGGATGGTTCCAGTGAAGGTTTGGTTCCGATCGGGTGGAAGACAAAAATAAAATATAGGATTTTAACACTTTTTGGCCCATTTTTTTTTTTTTTTGGGTTTTTTTCATAAATTTTTTAGCGATTTGAAACATCAGCGAAAACTCCGCAATGGCCGATCTTGTGGAAGACAAAAAAAAATGCAAAAATATTGTTTATCCGCTAGCATTGAGATGAAATAAATAAATAAATTTAATTTCACATTAAATAATTTTTACTTGCGATTATAGGTACTATAAGGCAAGTTATGCATTCGTAAAAAAAAATTTTTTTTTTTGACAATCAAACATAGCATTACGATGACAGAGAAGTCGTAAAAAAAGGGTCCGACAATTCTGTCTGTCTGTCTGTCTGTCCGTCTGTCTGTATCGGCACCTACAGCCTAAACGGCTGGACCGATTTGCTTCAAACTTGGTAGATAGTATTATTATGGCGTCCTACAGAGGGGTTTTTGGAATTAGCATTCTAGCTTTAAAACTAACGGTACCTGTCATACGATTTTGATAAAACTTTCTAAATAGTGTTTTCTGTGCAAACTTTACGTTTTGGTTGGATTAGATTTTTCAGGAAAAGTCTTATAACGGTACCTCCAATAGGACTGGTTCTTTGAAATCCGATTTTCTCGTAAGCCACTGGACGAATTCCGATGAAATTTTTAATGTAGAAGCCCTATTACAAACGAAATAATAACAAATCTTTAATTTTTCAAAAAAAAGTTTTTTTGAGTTTTTTAAAGAAGTTTAAATTTTTTTTTTATTTTTTGTTTTTTCCAAAAACGGTTTAATCAATTTTTTTTTAATTTTATTTTTCTGATAAAAACTACAAAGTTCTAGAAGTTGGCATACTCAAAAAAAATTTTGAATATGTTTTCGAAAAGTTTTTCAAATAAAACCGTTTTTTGAAAAAACTGGTCGAACGATTTTGAAAAAAAAAATTCTTAAATTTTGAAAAAGCAAAAGAAATATGATGGCTTACTTCATTTTCTCCAAAAAACGTTTAAACTATTGATTTTTAAGTGATTAATAAAATTTCATATGATTTTTTCAATGCCTTTTTCCGAAAATCTCAAGCCACAAGACCATTTGAACACATTAGAGCAAGTTCGTACGACCCAGTCGTGCACTTTATTTTGTTTGGCGTAGCAACGCGCGCCGGGAACCGCTAGTAGATACTATAGCCCAAACGGGTGGGCTAAATTGCTTCAAGCTTGGTGTATAAAGTTTTTAAGCTATTGTAAAGAGGGGAAATTGAAATTTTTTTTTTAGTTCAAAAAATAACGGTGCCTGTCATATAACTGTTACGTTAAAGCTTATTTTTCGCAAAAACGGCTATAACGATTTTGATTTAAAAAGAATCAGTGTAGCTTATCAGGTACGAAGAAGCATATGACTGACTTATTTTTTAAGCGTCTAAAAACGTTACTTTACATAGGACCGTTTTTTGTTTGCTTTCGACTATCTCGAAAACAACTGAACCGATTCTTTCGAAATTTCACAAATATATAGGTGTAGGTAGCTCAATTTATACTTCATACCAATATTTTTGACACATATTTTTTTTTGTATTTTTAAAATCATTTTTATTTTTTTTTTTAAACTAATACATTGAAAACTGCTTATTAATTTTGTTTTCAAAAATTATAAATAAATACATTTGGTAAATAACTATGAGTTGGCGTTTTTGTTTTTTTTTTTGCAAAATCTTTTTCAAAAAAAAACATTTTTTTCTCAAAAACCGCTTCACAGATTTTTATAAATTTATCCAATAAATAAAATGGCATACTTTTTTTCACCTCAAATAAGTTAAAGTATTTATTTAGGAATATCGAAAAATTAACTTATTTTCAAAATCTCAAGCCCCAAGACCTCTGTCACACATTAGAGCAAGTTCATGCAGTTTATTAACGTATGGCCTTCATTCACTGAACAAAATTTCACCATAAAAACCGGATTTTCATTCAACCATTGCAGCTATAGTACTTCCAATAAGAGGAAAGTTTGGTGCGCCATCTATGATCGAAGTTCACAAACACTTGATTTCTAAGTTAGGAGTTGTTTTTGTCCAGATTGCCATGGGAAGCAAAACAACAATAGAAGACAATTCATGTAAAGTTGATAAGACAACTAGCGCCGCCATTTACGAAGTTCAGAACTGAAAAAAACATGTTCCACCAAATTACTCAAAATACGACGCAATGGCAGTCGCCTGGCTTTCCATGTTGGCGTGCCAGACGATACTGGACAAAAATGACAAAACAGTCTGTCAAAATAAAAATCCTATTGAAAATCAAACCTCACAATGAATCATCCGTTATTTCAACAACTATTGCCAGAGAAAAAGAAATCAATTGTTTTGCTCAGGATTCAGGCACTAAACTTCGAACTTCTTTGAGGAGGTAAATTGAATCATTTATTTTCAAAACATGATAAGTCCACGATTTGAAAATTTGCATCTCCTGAAAATTTTCAAATCGTGGACTTATCATGGTTTGAAAATAAGTGTTTCAATTATTCTCGAAACCAAAGGTAGTTTATATTCACTCTCCAGTCGTTTGCTGCATGGCAGAATGGGCTGTCCAATGGTAAAGTTATTTGATTTGAATTCCCTTAGGTTGATACGAGAGTGTCAAAATATGAAACTTTTTTCGATGCAAATTAATGACGGAAATATTAAAAAGTGATGAAATAAAGTTTTTAAATATCATGACTGGAACTTTCTACTGACACTTAGAAATGTGCACTAAAACTACAATATTTTATTTTTATTTCTTGCTAATAGACTTTACAGGACATTCCGCAATGACAAATTTGTCTACTTCCTTATTGAAGCATGTCTGGGAGGCGATGTTTGGACAATAATGTCAAAGAGAAAATATTTTGACGAAAGGACTGCTCGTTTCATTGCTGGTTGTGTAGTCGAAGCATTTGAGTACCTCCACAGTAGAAACATCATCTATCGCGACTTAAAACCTGAAAACCTTATGCTCACCACTGACGGATATTGCAAACTTGTACGTCATCACCTCATTCCCATCAAACGCCAATAAATATTAATTTTTTTTTTTATTTCCTTTTTGCAATTATAATCTTCCAGGTTGATTTTGGTTTTGCCAAACGTGTTCTCGAGTGTCACAAAACAAATACATTCGCTGGCACACCCGAGTACGTGGCTCCTGAAATAATTTTAGATCGAGGACATGACAAATCAGTTGACTATTGGGCTCTGGGGATCCTAATATTCGAGTTGCTAGTTGGAAAATCACCATTTCGTGGTCAGAATCAAATCAAAATCTATCAGCAGATTTTGGGTGGAATCGATGTCATACAAATGCCATCGAGAATACCAAAAACCACACAAGGTCTTATCAAGCAGCTATGCAAACAGATGCCTGCAGAACGCTTGGGCTACCAGCGAAAAGGTATCCTTGATATAAAACGACATAGGTGAGAATATTTGTGGGAGCGGCCGCAGCGTGGAAGTACCGCGGGCATTTTTTTATTTGTTTAATATTTTTTTGTTCCAATTTAAACAAAAATATATATTTTTTTTTTATTTTTGATCGTTGCAGTTGGTTCGATGGGTTTGATTGGAAAAGGCTGAAGGCGAAAACGCTTCCATCTCCAATTCAACGGCCGATAAGCAGTAATATGGATTTGCAATACTTTGAGCCATGCAGCGGAGATAATGACGAGCCACCTGATGAAAATAGCGGTTGGGATGTCGATTTTTAAATAGCATTAAAAATGGGGTTTTCTTTTCTGTACGAGTATATCCTTTTTGCTTTTTACCATACATATATTAATTTACAAGTGTCTCCTTGAATTGAAGCTCATGAATACTGAATAAATTGCGAAATGAAATAAACAGCACAGATGGCTCTTTGTGTGTGTTTTAATTAAATGTCTCTCAATTGTATCTACAAAGTAATTTGTTATTGCAAGTGTTACTCAATGGACCAATAAAACGAAAACGCCTTACAGCTTTGAATAACCATTAAGATCAACAAGGGTGTAAAGTAAAGTTTATTTCAAAGAATTTCCTGCCACAAGTACCTAAGGGGTGTCGTTGCCCGTAATTGTGTGTATATTATGTTTTTATGGATCCTATTTTTATTACATCATATATAGGAACAAAGACATTTTTGTTAAGCTTATATCCTTAATCGCGTAGATATGAAAGATACATAAAACAATCAAACTTGTATTGTGCGAGTACCTCAGGGCGGATAGAGATGAATAGTCCTAGCTTCCTATATAGGACCATGCTTTATTATCAGTTGATTTTTTGTTTATATTGTGAGATTTATGGTTGGGGCATGCTTTTTTCAAAACACCATAACTTTTAGAACTCAATGAATGATTACCCATGAATATTAGTTGTGGGATTTGGAAGAGCTCAAGCGAAAAAAATATGTAAGCTGACTTTGTGGGAACTGTGATACTATATGTGAAATATTGAAAATGCCGCACTTATTTGAAATTTTGGCATGTAACTTCAGGGAAGGGTATTCTTATCTTCGGTGCAAATTAATTAACTCAGTATGCTGTAAGAAGCGTTAACAGATTTTTAAGAACATACGAAAAATTGGTACCTCCAGAGCACATTGGCTTTCGGGGAAACGAAAGAGCAGATGAGCTGGCCAGGCAAGAATCAGAAAATCACAGTTCACTCGCCAAAGTTTTCAAAATTCCGCTGGAAGTTTATCTCACTTAACATCCGTTTCTAATCAAAGGTGGAGAAATTTGACTAATTGCATCATATCTAGGAAGATGTGGCCTGCCTGCCTGTACAACAAATCTCGAACAAACGAAATACTATGTTAAAACCGGGAAGATTTAGCCAGAGTGGTGGCAATATGCACAGGCCACTGGCCAGTAGATGTACAATGTATATGCTACGAGGATAGGTTTCCCATAAAACGACTACAGCCGATCTTGTAGAAATCAGATAGAGAAGGAGAATGTAGTTCTTTTACTGTGTGAATGCCCAGTTTTATCTCGAATAAAGGGTGCGATTCCTAGGTGAAGATTTTTATGAAGACCTGGGGAAACTATCTATCTGAGAGGACCCATCTGACAATCATTCATCTCTCCTAGGTGGTAGGGTATAACTCTTGGATGTTTCGTAGGCTGAACCCACTCACTGAACCAACTCTTTGACAGGACCATTGTACAACATCCAGCAACCTGCCTAAATCTCATAGAATCTGGAGCACGTTACATGAAACTGTCCAAAGGTTGGCTTGGGCTCATCTTACAAGCTTTACCAGCTCACACGAGAACCGCCATTTCTACCTACCTAACTTGGTACCTAATCATTAAACAAAAAAGACGGCACTGCTGGGTTTTGAAACCTATTCATTCAATAGATCGAGTGCAAATAGAGTGCACGACTGGGTCGTACGAACTTGCTCTAATGTGTTAAAATGGTGTTGGGGCTCGAGGGAAAAAATTATTGAAAAAATCATTTGAAATTTTATTAATCACTTAAAAACCAATATTTTAAGTGTTTTTTGGAGAAAATAAAGTAAGCCATCCGATTTCTTTTGCTTGTTTGAATTTTAAGTAATTTAAGGATTTCGATTAAAATTTTAGTGTGAAAGCTCTTTTATAAACAAAATAAAATTAATTCTTTGATTTTTCAAAAAAAAACTTTTTTTTAGTTTTTTTAAAAAAAGTTAAATTTTTGGTTTTTTTTTTCAAAAACTGTTTTTGTCAAAAATTTTTGTTTTCTGATAAAAACTTTAAAAATTTTTCCTGAAAAATCTGCTCTAACCAAAACATAAAGTTTACCTACTCAAAAAACATTATTCAGAAAGTTTTATCAAAATCGAATTAGCCGTTTTTGAGATAAATGAGTTTTTCATACAAAATCATATGGCAGGTACCGTTAATTTTTGAGCTAAAAAAAAATTTCAATTTCCCCTCTGTACAATACCTAAAAAACTCTATATACCAAGTTTGAAGAAATTCGGCCCAACCGTTTGGGCTGTAGGTCTCTATACATACAGACAGACAGACAGAAAGACAGACAGACAGACGGAAAGAATTTTTTCGTCTTCGCTATCATCGTAATGTCATGTTTGATTGTTATCTCGAACCTTTTTTTTTCGACGAATGCACAACTTGCCTTATAGTACCTATGTATAATCGCAAGTAAAAGAGATGGACCCACAAAAGTTAAAAGCCTGCATTTTATTTTTGTCTTCCACCCGATCGGAACCAAACCTTCACTGGAACCATCCCTGGACTAAACAATATTTAGCCTGAAAATTTCATAAAATTTTGTTTGGTGGTTTAGGAGTCCATACACGACATACATATACATACATACACACATCCCATTTTATTTATATAGATTAAGTCGTTTATAAACTCAGATGTCCGTTATTTGTATTTTTAGCCAAAACAAGATTTAAAAAAAAATTAACCGTCACGGGACGCCCGGCAGATGTGAAACATTCAAGTTTACATTGAAATTCATAATTTTAAAAAACCATCAAACAAATATGGAGTGAAATAATTTTTAATAATTTAGTGTTTCGTTAATTAAATCAATATATTTGTCTCATCATTTTATTATAATATCAATTATTACAGATTATAAGTATTCATTTATAAACACATAGGAACAAAATTTTCCTCAACCCACCCATCAGATACCGCCACCACCGCCATACTCCCAGCCCACCTACAACTAGCAACCAACCTTCCACCATTTTTTATAAGCTTTTCATCACCGAATACCTACCACCAGTAACCACCCAATCCACCTGCAACCACCAACCCACCACCTTCCATTTTTGTCGATTAACTCCCCAGAGTAAGTCCCCCCTACCACCACCATTTACCCAGCCCATTTACAACCACCAACCAAGCATACGATATTTTTGACAATTTTTTCCTCACCCCCCCCCCCCACACCAAATCCCCCCAAGCAACAACCACCCACCCCACCTCCAACCAACCATTTTTGACAATATTTCCCCACTATAAACCCCAACCGCAAACGCCATCTACCCACCATGTTTGTAAATTTTGTCTCACCCACCCCCCAACATCCTCCTCAAAATCCACTCCACCACCAACACAACCTTCAACCACGAACCAACCACCCGCCATTTTTAACAATTTTTTTCTGATTGGTGAAAAGAATGAAAATCGTAATTCCCACCGACTCCACCTAGAACCAACAGCCAACCACCCACCATTTTTGTCAATTCTCCCCTGCCCCAAACCAAAACCCCACCAGTAACCACCCACCCCACCCTCAACCACCCACCCACCATTTTCGTCATTTTTTTCTTCGCCAACTTCCCCACACCCCACCCCCACATAAACCACGCACCAGTACCACCCACCCCACCTACCACCAACCACATACCATTTTAGTCAATTTTTCCCTCCAAACAACTACCTACCATTTTTGACAATTTTTTCCACAACCCTCCCCCTCACCAACAATCCAGCCCACCTACAACCACCAACCAACCATCCACACCATTCACCCCCCCCCCCCATAACCCCTACTCCACTACCACCCCAGCATCACCAACGACCACCCAACCTACAACCACAAACCACCCAACACTTTCCACTTTAAAATTTTTTATCAAGGGTCGTGCCATTTTTTCGTTACAATTACGATCGATTTTACTGCCTAGGTGCGCCAATAGATGTTTCACATCAAAAAACCTACCATTTTCTTCATGTCTATTCTTTTTTACGAATTTTGAATGCTTTGGTAATATGTATGAATAATCATGCGAAAACTGACGATATATCGGTATATGTATTGATTTGTTCACCCGATTATTATCGATACTGTTAAAGAATATCGATACGATAAATATCGATATTTTTTTTTGCCCATCCCTACATTGATCAAAACACACAAATGCCATGGAACACGTGCACGAATGAGTAAGATTAAAGTATTTTTATTCTCACTCGTTCGTGCACTTGGTGAGCTGATGAGAGCCATCGGTGTCGCCATATTGGAATACTGAGTGTTACTTCCGTCAGAAAAAAAATCCCTAGTCGCGCTTAAAGAAATTTTACATTAAAAACTCTTATAAGGAAAAAGAGTTCAAAACTGTCAAATGAAATAAATTTTTCTTTTAAAATTTTAGCATCCAACTCCATTCAGATATTTTGGGTGATAATCGCTTTGTGCAAAATCCCTTTTTTGTGTTGCTCTCTATAGAAAAAATATGTTTCCCAAAAGTCAAAAAAGCAGACTTTTACGTTGAATAACATAGCTTTTTTAACAATTTTGAAAATTGGTAGATGAGCTCCTTATAAGAAATCCTTTTATTAAAAAATATAAAAAAAAATCCTATCACACAGTACGCAAACTTTTAAATGATTTTTCTCGAAAAAGTGCTAATGGTGTATGAAACAAAACCAATTCTTGGGCGACGATATACTGAATTTAATTTGGCTGTTAAAAGCAGAAATTATTCGCTATTTACGTGTTTCATTTTATTTCCACGAAATAAAATGAAACATAAAACTCCACGAACCACGATACTTAATCCTTAAACTGCTGAGCTCAATCACTCAATAGTTGTATTTATTTCGAAAGAGTAGGTTCGCGAGCAAATTTCTAGGAGATTTGGAAATCATCTGATAAGGCTCAAAGTATATCAAATATTTATGGAAAATCTAGTTATTTTTGATGAGATTTGGAAAGCTTAATTATGATTTGATATAATTTCGGTGCGAATGAGGTATCAGTGTTAAAATTAACATTAATATGATTAAGTGTTTTGTATCTAACTGAAATGTATGCTGAAATTACCTTTGGGTTCTATCTTCCAGTGCAGTGAAATTCGTGAACTTCTGTGATGATTTCTGTATCATATCTGGTGTTTGGCTTCGTTGATGTTAGGATTTTATATTTGGACAGCAAATAATATGCATGAACTGTCTACTTTGAAGATATAAAAAGCTGAGGAAATTCTGAAATAAATACAAAAATCAGACATGAGAAACTAGGTTGTATTGGCCAAATTAATATAAACATAGGAATTCGCTAAATATTCATCATTCATCAATGTTTTTGATTAAATAAATTATAAATTCACTTCAATCAAATCATGTTTCAAACATTTCCTACAGACGATCAATTATTATTGTTTTTGTCAATATTCATTGAATGTGTAATTTTTCAATGAATTTTGATTGTGTGTGGGCTCTTATTGTCAATGGACATTGAAGAAAACAGAATCAATGTTGGTTCTCATAAAGTTGTGAATAAAGACCGTGTACATGCTCCCCAAGGAATCAATTTCTTCCTTAATATTTTAAAAAGAAAATCGAAGGACAAAATTATTTATTTTTAATTTATTTTAAAATAGATGTACAATATACATATGTACGAGTATATATAGGAACAAGCTTTGAAGCAATCTATTGAAAATCATTTCCATTTCCATTAAAAACTAGTATGAGGAGTTTTTAGAATTTTTGCCTGTCTGCCTATCGGTCTTTAAAATTGTCCTCAGTTGTATGTGAGAGGGTGGGGGTGCGGGTGATATGGAAGATACAACCTGTACAAGTGAACTGTTTTTTGAACTGGTTATCACGTAAAATTATCGTCCGTAGTCCGACTTTCCAAACAAACAAGTTTTATTTTTATAGTTCTTGTTACAACTAACCAATGCCTATGTTACAACTAACCCCATAGTCAGAGTAAGTTGTAACAACACGTTTTTTTTATCAATGCAATATCTTGACATCTTCTGAGTAGACTTTGTTTAACTTTATTGGTTGATCATGTAGCTGTAAATGGTTCTAAAAGTTTTAAAAAGGCTTGACTGAATTATTTTCAAAATCTTAGGAGCTACATAGGATTTCGTAAAAAGTGTTACTTTTTGTGAGTAGAAATATAATCAACTTTTTCCACTCTCCCCTATTATAAGGCAAGTTATGGATTCGGGCAAACAAAATTTTTAGATAATCACACATGACATTACGATCATGGAGAAATCGAAAAAAGTGCGGCTCTGGAAATTCCGTCCGTTTTTCAGTCTGTTTATCTGTTCGCACATCTAGAGCCTAAACGGATGGGCCGATTTGCTTCAAGTTTGGTATTTAGTTTTGCTCTTCGCCCAAAAATATCGATAAAACTTTCAGAATGTTATTTTTTTAAGACAGTCTATCTTTTGGTTAGAAAAGATTTTTCGAAACTTGTCTTATTTTGGTATGTACCTCTCAATGAACAGGTTTTTCAAATCTAGGCTTCTCGTAAACAATACATCCGATGTCAATAAAATTTTGGACACCACAGGAAATCATTTATACCTCTTTTGAAATGGCATTTCAAAATTTTCAAGTTTCCATACTACGAATACCCCTAATTCTCAACAATTTCCTGTTTCATTTAAAGAAGGCGCAAGGGCAAACACTTCGAGCCGCCGCCCTAGCGAGCTGCTGTTAATGGTACATGTAAAGCTTATTTACGAACACGCCAAGTCTTCAATTCCAACCCTTAAGCTCAAATAGATGCATACTGCGTCACGATTTATCACAAAAAAGTATTGAATTTAGAAAAAAATGTTCAGCCAGGGCTTTAAAATGCGAACTATTGAATAGCTTTTTTTTAAAGGAAACTCAACCCTTTGGTGTACATTATTGACAATTTATTAAAAAAAATTGGTAAATTTTCTGAAAAAATTGGTTGACATGAGTTTTTGAATTCACATTTAAAAGTCGCCATTTGGAATATCAACAAATTTATGTGAAAGCACAATTAGTATCCAGGAATGGTCTTAAGGAATCAACTTAACTCGAAATTTTGTTTGAAAGACGGACATTTTTATTGAACGAGAAAGATATTGCCGTGCAACAAGGTGGTTACGATGGTGGCCTGCAACTCTGAGAGCCATTAATATGATAAGGATCCGAGTCGTTTGCGTGTTAAAGAAGAGAATGCATTTTTGCCAATTCGATAGAAAACTTCCTTTGCTGTCGACGAACAATCCACACATAGGAATAATTGAATTGGAAAATCAGTAGGCCTCGGATCCTCCTAGACTCGTCGTTCGTGCGCATATAGAACATTTTCGCACTGAAGAATTCTTCACATTCGTTGACGACTTTTTGTTTTTCGAAGGAATATATGCCAAAAACAATTTTTACTGATTAAAAGACGAGGGACGAACGCATCACACTGAAGAAGAATATGTTGGATATCAAAACAGAAAGTGGAAAGCTGAAAATATTTTGCAGCATATTTTTTTTTTCAACACATACACTTCCTCTATCTACCTACACTACTTTAATAGGTATATGGTGGGTCGTCTCTAAGAGCACGTAGTTTGATACAAACAAATCTGTTTCCCACATTCACACTAATTGGTCTTAAAAAAACGTTAACAAAAAAAAAAAAACTTTAAAAACCTAAGCCACACCATTAATTATTATAAATTTAAAAATGTTTAAAAGCCAAAGATCTATTTTTGGAATTTAATATTAAATCAGTTTATTCGAAATAAAAAGTTTTCGAAATACTAATTACCTACAAAACTAAAAATTTCGAGAAACACGAAATGAACACTCAAGCGTTGCCGTTTCTCTGAACAAAACAAATAAAATGAACGACTGGGTCGCACGAACTTGCTTTAATGTGTGACAGTGGTCCAGGGGCTTGTGATTTTGATATAAATACATTTTTCAAAATTCTCAAATAAATACTTAAACTATTTGAACTGAAAAAAAGTACACCATATTATTTCTTGAATAAATTTTAATTTATGAGAATAAGTTTATAAAAATTTGTGGAGCGGTTTTTGAGAAAAAAGTTTTTTTTGAAAAACTTTTTGGAAATATTTTTCAGAAAAAAAAAACGCCAGTTCATAGGTATTCAGCAAAAACATTAATTTTTAGGAAAAAATTAAATAAATAGTTTTCAAAATATAAATTTTTTAAATTAAAAAAAATGCTTTTAAAAAAATATTTTTTAAAAATATTCGGTTGAGTCGTTTTCGAGATAGTCGAAAGCAAAAAAAAAAACGGTCCTATGGAAAGTACCGTTCTTAGACATTTTTCAAAACTTTTTTTTCAGCCATATGATTGGTCGGACCTAAAAAGCTACACTGATTTTTGAAATGAAAATCTTTAGTCATTTTCGAGAAAAATAAGCTTTAACGTAACGCTGGCAGGTACCGTTGTTTTTTGAGCTAAAAAAAATTTCAATTTCCCCTCTGTACAATACCTAAAAAACTTTATATAACAAGTTTCAAGCAATTCGGCCCACCCGTTTGGGCTGTAGGTGTCTATACATACAGACAGACAGACAGGCAGACAGACAGACAGACGGACAGAATTTTTAGACCACCTTTTTTCGTCTTCGCTATCATCGTAATGTCATGTTTGATTGTTATCTCAAAACTTTTTTTTTCGACGAATGCAAGTAAAAACAAGAACATTGCTCATCCCGAATTAACGTGATTAAATAAACAAATTTTATTTGAATCACCCTGTTCTACAGGGTGATTCACCAGCGTTGTGCCAAAAAGCTTGAGCGTGTAGGTTGAGTTGAGACAAGTAAAAAATCGTATGGAAGGGGGGGTCTATTTCCCTCCGTTTAGCCGGGAGGGGCAATTTTCTGAAAAATTGACTTATTTTGTAAAAAAATTATTAAAAATCAACGGCTTCGTTTGCAACACCGTGTTATACCTTTCTGGAAAGCCAAAGACTTCTTCTTTCATTTCGTTTTTGAATTAAATTGTTTTAACGAATAGTTTAAAAAAAATTAATTTTCAAACTCAAAATTTGAAAAAATAATTTTAAAACTAATTTTTTTTCAAAATTTTACGTAATTAAGTGCAATTTTTGTTCTCAGAATTCATTGCTCCGATTAATCTTTAATCCAACACTGAAAACCGTATGGCTCTACGACTTTTTCTTGCCAAGGTATTCAAAAATAACCGAACCTACTTCTTCAAAAAAACACGAAAAAATTGGCTAAATGGTCACTTGTGCCATCCCGTAAGGCTAGGTTTTCTTGTTTTTGTGAAGAAGTAGGTTCGGTTATTTTTGAATACCTTGGCAAGAAAAAGTCGTAGAGCCATACGGTTTTCAGTGTTGGATTAAAGATTAATGGAAGCGTTGAATTCTGAGAACAAAAATTATACTTAATTACGTAAAATTTTGAAAAAAATTAGTTTTAAAATTATTTTTTCAAATTTTGAGTTTGAAAATTAATTTTTTTTAAACTATTCGTTAAAACAATTTAATTCAAAAACGAAATGAAAGAAGAAGTCTTTGGCTTTCCAGAAAGGTATAACACGGTGTTGCAAACGAAGCCGTTGATTTTTAATAATTTTTTTACAAAATAAGTCAATTTTTCAGAAAATTGCCCCTCCCGGCTAAACGGAGGGAAATAGACCCCCCTCCCATACGATTTTTTACTTGTCTCAACTCAACCTACACGCTCAAGCTTTTTGGCACAACGCTGGTGAATCACCCTGTATATCAATGTGATTATAGTCGCTTTTTTTGTTTTCAATAACTATATTGAATGTATATTATTTGTTTCAATACTAAAGCTTTCAATAATTTAAATTGATGGAGTATACATTTTGCATAAAAAATATATTTTTATACAAAAATGTTGGTGTTTTAAAATTTTAAAATAAAAATAGAAACAAGGTTATGCTTTAAAGGTAATTTTTGCAGCGAGGTTTATAATTTCCCTTGAGTTTACAATCTTGTTAACATATCCTTACGTCTCCAGAATACCAACCTACAAACAACATACATCATAAGGATAGATGCGTCCGCATAGGAAATATTATGGTTTATTTTAATTTATACAGTTGTACGACGAGGGAGTAGTCTTTTAGAAAAATACTTAAGTAGATTTCTACTAAGACGAGTTAAAGAAAGATACCTACATCATTACAATGTCTATTGAAAACCATGTCATGTGTAAACACTTCTGGAGCTCTTTAAACAAGACATTTATATATATCAAGGCCGTGAAGTTGATTTACCTCTAGGAAAATTAGGAAAATTTTCAAAAAAAAAAAAAATTCAGGCACCCTCATAAAATATTCATTTACATATATCAAACTCAAACCCTAAATAGCAAAAAGTCAGACTGAAAATAAATTTTAATACCTCTCCCTAATTAATAATTTTTTTTCTAATTAGGCACGAGGATTCAGCTCCATAAAACATCAAACAAATTTTGTACACCGCTGTTACCTACATCCACCAAGCACGACAGGAGCTGTAGTAGGCCTATGTTCTTTGCTTTAGGGTGGTTTCAATTAAATCTAAAGGCACAATACAGAATTAATTTTTAAATCTAAATACTAATGATTGTGTAATGAGAAAAGCTCAGCGGCAGGATGGACTGGACTGGACATCCTCCCAATTTTTTGTGAGGTGGCATACAAAAAATGGAATATGCTTTAAGAACCCAAGTCCAAAATGTCCTTTATACGACCTAATAATAAGAAAGGAACCCATTATATTCGAAGGACACAAATCAGTGGAACGTTAATAAGCCACTATAATTTAAGTGCCTAAAGGAACACACGAAAAACCTTGAGTATCTTATCGTTATTTATATCAAGATAAATGCGGGTAGGACCTGATACAGCTAATGCAAAAATAAAAATCTCCTTTAAAAGTATAATCTGCCAATAGTTTCTCCGAGCAAAAGTGTGTGTTTTTGTTTTGTTTGGAGGGGAAGATGCGAAAGAAGAAGCATAGAAGCGATGAATACCAGAGATTAGGAAGATTAGGTTTTTGTTAAAACAAAGACAAAAACAAAAACACACTACAAAAAAAAATCAAACAACAAACAGAGCACAAAAACCGAAGCTACTTTACGAAAGGATATTGTATTTTCAAATGGATTAGAAGGACTAAAGAAAACTCAGCTAAACGGACGGAAATAAATTGATTGATTTGTTTGTCCTAGTTTTATTTTCGCATAAATACGTCCTTTGTTTCCCTGCACGAGCATTGAACGGAATTAGTGAGCTAAACATAAGATCGATTTTAAAAAAAAAAAAAAAAACTTAAGTGTTTTAAAATGTAAGAGAACTGTCTCCGTCTCCTTAATTTCTTGTGTATTGCTTCTTTGTTTTGTCAAGGATGGGTAAAAGGATTTGATACTTAAGCTAAGTAAGATGTTTTTCTTCGAGTTGACTTATGGAACTTAAGGTTTCCGATGATTAAGTACGAAAATAGTTGCGGAATAGATCTGTTGAAAGAAACAACGCCAATAAGAATTGAACTGGAAAAGATTTAGTTGGTTTAAGGTAATTTATTGAGACCAATTAGTCATGTCTTACAGAATAAAATATCTGTATATATACATTGAGTATAAGCATTTAATTCAAGGACACTCTTTTATGTACATAATACAAATGTACTTTCATATTTATTTATAGTACTATCAAAGCCGGCGAACTTCGCCCCCCCCTAAAATTGATTTGTCCTTCAAAATGTCCACTTTTCGGTTGCGGGGTGTGTTACCTCTGGTTCAATACGAATCCACAAACAAAATTGACCATGCTGTTTAACACATATCCATTAAGATTTAAGGTTAAGATTATACCCAGGCAACATAAACAATCATAGAAACATTCATTCGAAATCCTTAAACTGATTTAAGCTGAAAAAGGACACCATTTTATTTCTTTTCTGAGTTTTTTTTTATTTTGTAAGCATTTAAAAAAAAACCAATACGCCAATTCATAGTGAAACGATTAACACTAAATTTTGATTACAAGTTTTAGAACCAAAAACTAAAAACCGAATTAATTTTGTCAAAAGTAGGTACAGGTACCTACTCTAAATATGTTAAATGGAAATAGTAACCAAAATCTAAAAAAGGAGACCGCCTACTCTAAACCAACTATAATAGAGGCGTAAGCCTTTTAAACATCGCTTATAAGATACTGTCCAGCGTTTTGGGTGAACGTCATTATCCGTTTGCTGATGATCTAATAAGTCCTCATCAATGCGGCTTTAGACCAGGAATATCTACGACCAAACAAATCTTCACACAACGCCAGATCCCGGAGAAGAAAATATAACATCGATTCCCAGTGCCCACCACCTGTTCGTCGATTTAAAAGAATTAAATTCTGCCAAGTCCAAAATTAGAATTTCTGCTTAACTGATGCGCATTATCAAGATGACGTTTGAGAATGCTCTCTGTCAAAGTAGTAACCAGTGCCATTCATTGTTTTTATAATCTGTAGTACTTCCAATAAGGAGAACGTTTGGTGCACCATCTATATACGAAGTTTACAAACACTTGATTGGTGAGTTAGGAGTGGTTTTTGTCTAGATTGTCATGGGAAGCAAAAACAACAATAGAAACAATTGATGTAAAGTAGATAAACCAACTAGCGCCGCCATTGACGAAGTTTAGAACAACAAACATATGTTCCATGAATAACTATAAAAATGTATATACAATGCCTGTGCCTTCACTATACCATGAAGCAAATAAAATGGAACTGACATTAAACGAGGACAAGACAAAAGTCCAATCCAACCACCGACTTGGTCAGAACGTAACCATTGATAGGTATAACTTCGAGGTAGTCAGTGAATTTGTCTATCTGGGCACTGTTGTAAACACAGGCAACAACATCAGCGCTGAAATCAAACTCAGACTAACTCTTGCCAATCGCTGTTTCTTTGGGCTGAGTAAGCAATTGAGGAGTAAAGCCCTATCTAGAAGAACCAAGGTGACACTGTATAAAACACTCATCATCCCGGTCCTGCTATATGGTGCGGAAGCATGGACCCTCTCCCAATCGGATGAAAATTCACTTGGAGTCTTCGAGAGAAAAGTTCTGCGTACGATCTATGGTCCTGTCTGCGTAAATCGCAGGAAGCCATTAATAATCAAAATTATTTTACATTTCAAAATTTTCAAAAACTTATTTTTTCGATTTTTAATAATTTTCTAAAAAAAATTTGTTTTCAAAATATTTTGAAAACGGGTGGATTGATTTTTTTACTAGGTGAAGACTAAAAATTTTCTTATAACGACATACTCAAAAAAATTTTAAAATATTTGTTCAAAAAGTTTAAAAAAAAAAAATCATTTAAAAAAAAAACTGGTCGAACGATTTTTAATATTTTTGTTCCCTAGATAGATATTAAGCAATGAAATATTAATGCATACCTAGTTTTTCGTATTTCCAAGGAAACTCTTGAAAAGATTTAAAAAAATTAAAGATGTTTCTAAATATTTTTTTTTTTTTTTTTTTTTTTTTTCAAAATACATAGACCCTTAGCAAATATATAGCATAAGAGCAAGTTCGTGCGACCCAGTCGTGCATTTTTTTTAATATGTTTTCATCAATTTCATGTCAAGTATATTCTTTCATGCCAAAACTCATTTGTCTGATCTGTCATAATTTGGCAATTCTAAACCACATTGCTTTTGGTTGCCTGAATAAGTTTGTTCATGCATTGTTAATCTAAATTTGGTTCGAGATATGTTTCAAAACATTTGAATATTTTGTTAAATTGAATTCCTATATCGAAGCTAAAACATTTTAATTGGTCCTCGCAAATTGTTGTTACTATAGTTTTTATTTTAATGAATATTCGAACAAGAACCAAAGCATCCACACACATTGAGTAACTATCGATTTAAAACAAAGACTGCATTGGTTGCCAATTAAAACAAGAACACTTGCTTAGCGGTTGGTAAAAGTACAGGAAATAAGTTACTTGGTAAATGCAGTGACAGATACCCTCCCAAAAAATATTAAATTTAGAATATAATTTCGAACAATGAATCACATACGATAGCTTTATTGTTTGCGTTACAAATTCATTGAATTTCTATAATTGGTTTTAAATTGGGTGTTTCAAATATTCTTCTTCTACTTATATATAAAACTAAGTTCATATTTATGTACGGTCACGTAATAACTCACGTAATTTTGAACCAATTTACTTGGTTTTTCTTTTGAAGTATTCAGAAAAACAATGAGAAGGTCTTTGTATCTTTATTTTCGACAAACATAATAGTCAGGCGGCTCATCTCATCAAGTACACTGAAAGCTCACTTAGGAAAATTGAAACATCAATACTCATGTATATGTATATGAAACATCAATCAGTCATCGGCGGAATTTCATATATTTGTTTTGAAGAAACAGCGTTCAACACACAAAATTACTGGGTTGGTGTCATAGTTCTGTATGTGGCAAAATTCGGATTCCAAAATTCTGTATTTCAAAATTATGATTTTAAAAAAACTTTTTATAATGAAAAAAAGTGATTTCTTTTTGTTGAAATTAGTTCATTACTTTGGATTTACAAAATGTTGGAATACAGAATAATGGAATTAAAGAATAATTTACCAACATTAAATTTGGTTACAAATAAAAAATAAAAATTAAGTTCACAGTTTACAGAAGAATAAAAAACATATCAATATTTATATAAAAGTAGAAATCACTTGCAACGAAAGTTTTTTTTTTTAACTAAGTTTTTCCAAAAAGCCAGTGTGAAAAACGCCCAAAGGCATGGTAAATTGCTAAAAAAAAAATAGTTGACATTCACAGGCGCATTGCAACAGAAAAAAAATTCGTCTAGCGAAGCGGACGGGGTAACGCTAGTGTATGAAAAAGTTCAAATTTTTTTAAATTTATACACAAGCCAACCTCTCACTTCTGAACGGCTCACTTTTGTGTAAAATGATAAAAGTTATGAAAATAATGAAGGAAATACAAAATTATTTATTCGAATTTTCTAAATAAATGTCCAACAAGTCATTAACAATTTTTAATTAAAACTTTTTAAAGCAATTCGGTTTAAGACCTAGGGTAATATCGTTAAGACTTTTTTCCTTCCAAAAATCGATAGACGCAATAGCATTTTCAAAAAATTTTAATATTTTGGGGGAAATATTTTAAAATTCTTTGACCACTATTTTTTAAATCATTTTTTGAAAAAATATTTTAAAAACTTATGCCAATTTCAAGAACCGTCAAGATTTAAAAAGAAGAAGTTAAAAATAACCGTCGGAAGTGCTGTTAATTAAAAAAAAAAAATTATAAATTGGTTAAGATTGTTTAAGAACACGGATACACGTGTACTTAAAAGATCCGAATTGGAATCCGTATATTTTTGAAACACGAATAACCGTGCATTTATGAATCCGAGCATACGTGTATCCACTATCCACGCATTAAAAACATCCGTATTCCTTGTTATATTAATTTTTAGACAATGCATTAGGCAGCAGATGGAAAGAACAGAAATGTATGATGGAAATATGGTGTATAGCTGCGATTTTTAAAATGAGATTTGTTAATTCAATGTTAGTACAATTAATGCCATTGAATTCCTGCTATTATATTAAATTTATTGAATCCACAAACTAAATATTTAGGCTGGAGATATATACGTAAATATAATATATAAACCAGTTTATGTATGCTCTTGATCACCGCTATCCCATTCGAATGCAAAACTTGCTATTAATACTTATACAACAATAATAATTTGGGAAATGATTTATCGAATTATTTAAATAAAAAGATTTAACAGTAACAGTCTAATTAAGACATCACCTTTTATAACTATTTAAGTGCAAAATAAAATGAAACCAATCAAAATAATTTGTATTCATAACCTTTGGAGCTTAAAAAAAATAAAGAACCTTTTTTAACTTCATCTGTTGCAGATTTTTCCAAGTAACATAAAATCTGTTTTTCTGCGTACAAGTGTTAGACTTTTTTTTATTATTGTAACATTCACAAGAAAAAAAACAGTAAAACAAAATGTTGTTCACTCATAGATTTAAGAGAAAAGTGGTCTGAAAGTAAAAAATTAGCATGGGCACGAGAAACGGAACAGGCTTAGAAGCTAAAAATGCGAAGACTCAAATCAGATATCAAATTATTTAAGTGGGCTTATATTTTTTCTAAAAATAAGGCCCCAAACGATGTCTCTATCATTAATATAAAGATAGCCATTTGAGTAAACGTTGGTAAGGGTACGCCAAAGTAAGAGTTTTTTTTAAATTCTAGGTAAGTGATGTCAATATTATTTAAATTTAATTAAAACATGTTCATAAATCATTTGCCAAATTATTGCCATCGAATTAAGAAACACCGTCTATTGAACCGAAATGAATTAAATATTACGAATCCGTTTATTTATTATCCGGATATCCGTGTCATAAACGAATAAAAACATGTGTTTTTTTAGAACACGGATTTTTAGTGGCGAATAATAACAACACGGACTCCGTGTATCCGGGTTTCACAAAAAAACGTACAGATTCGTAGACTATACTTTTAGGCAACCAAATAAAAAGTATATTATGCATTTACAACACACCCTCTCTAGAAAGTTTTATCAAAGTATAAAGGCTTAAGCTTTACACTAAGAATTATATGGAAGTTGCGGTATGTTTTGAAGCTAGAATACCTACACCCTTCTGTAGGTTACTGGTTGGTTACCCTTAAAACAATAAGTACGAAGTTTGAAGCAAATCGGTCAAGTCGTTTTGACCATATAGGCTTGTCGACACAGACAGGCAGACAGAACTGTCTGACCCACATTTCGACGCGTAAGTCATATTTGATTTATATCTCAAAATCTTTTGTCTGCGCTAATTCATAACTGGCCTAGAATATTCTACTACTGCAAGTAAATATGAAAGAATAAATTATAGGGATACCAGGCTCACTCATTTTTGAAACCCGATTTCATCAATTTGTTTGATGTTGGAAATAATATTTTTTTTTTCTATGTTTTGATGAAAGAATTTTCAACAACTTCCATCCAGACGGAAGAATTAAGGACCCTGCAAAAAAGCAAACTACAACAATAAAAAAAAACAAACTCAAACTCCATCCATTGAGCTAGATTATAAGAGTTTTCAATTACAATTCCGATGGGCAATAAAAAAGCCTGAATCAAATAAAGATTAATGGTCCAGCCATCAGCTTATAAATGATTTTCACAAAAGAAATTACCAAAGTTATACTGCTAATGAAAACATTGTAATAAAAAAGTGAAAGTTATTCCAAACTTATAGTCACGGTCTTATTTTTTGTGTTTCCTTTTTTTTTTTAATTCTACTTTCATTTTTTCTGCAATGCAATGATTTATGATGATAAGCTTTTTTTAATATCTATTATTTTTGTTCCATCAAATATTGTAGAAGTTTCGCCGTTTAATTCCGGAATATTATATCTAAACTTGGAATATATTCTTGTGAGATTGAAAAAAGATCAACTTACATCGCAGGCAAGAGGCAAGTATAGGCATAAATTCAGGATGAAAGATTTCCAAGGATAAAAAGCCAGTTTATTTTCCTTTCAGTATAGTCGTTGATGTTATTGATGCTTGATTATAATGTATGTGCTGCGTGTATTGGGGCTGAGCAAAGCAAATATGTACATATATTGTATAGGTATAAGGACGAGGAGAAAAGCCTTTTTTATCTTCATCAACCTGTTTTCTGGTACGCAGTGTTCAGATGAAATTGTAGTTTACGGGTTTGCCATGTCAGCGAACAAACACAAACGGACATTTGCACATTTACTGCTGTTTTATTATACTTCGTAATGTCCTTAATGGATTCGATCGATGCCTTGTCGTATTTTATCCTGCATTTTATGGTAAAATAAGAAAGTATTGAATTGTCAACACAGTTTTATCTTGGCCAATAGAAAAAAGAAAATCTCTACAAATTGATGTTTTGATAAATCGTTATTTAATGACCTAGGTAAGCTCTGATTTCTTAACAAATGATTTAAAGAAACGAAAAAGGCAACGCGCATATTACGCACACGCACAAGTGTACTTTTTTTTGACAATAAATCTTAAACGAGAGTTTTTATTTTGAATTTGTTTATATTGAAAAATCTTTGAGAGTTTTTTTTTATTTTTCTGTAAAAGTGATATAAGGAAATCTGAAAATCAATGGTTTTTTCAACTGTATAGAAAATGGGAACACTTTTTTTTAAAGAAAAGTGGGAACAAAGAAGGCCCTTTACCTCAGAGGAAATAAAATGCACGACTGGGTCGCACGTACTTGCTCTGTTGGTGCAATAGTACGATGAAAACAAACTTTTCGATCAATAAGAACAATTCATTTTTGAAAAATTTGGTAAAAACCAAAACAATTTGGCTAAAACTGGAAAACTCGATATACGGGAGGTAACGTTAAGAAACCTTTAATATTTAAAATTAAGACGTTATCTTTTCGGTGTTATAAATGATACAAATGTCCACTTATGGGTTATGGCCTAATAAATAATACTGTTAAAAGCAATTTCCGCTATTGTCATGTATAGCCAAAAACTAAGATGCAGTTTTGTTTGAAGTATTCTATGTATGTTACATACAAAGTTTCATAAAAATCGGGGGAGCCTTTTTTGAGTAAATTAGAAAAATGAAAAAATTGGCCAAAATCTATAGTGGCTCTTTGTATAGGAGCCACCATTTAAAAAAGAGAAACTGAAAAAAAATCAATGCCATCTGATAGGAAGCTGTAAGGAACTATACCAAACAAAGTTTGAGTAAATTCGATGCAACCGTTGACAACTTATGGCCATTTGAAAAAAGCCGTTAAGAGCAGATCTCCGTTATTTGCATTTTTAGCCAAAAACTAAAAACGCAGTTCTCTTAAAAACACTAAAAGAATATAACACACAAAGTTTAATCAAAATCGTTAGAGCCATTTTCGAGAAAATTAGAAAAAACCAAAAAAAGTTGGCTAAAACTCAACGGCTCGTTGTATGGAAGCCACCGTTTAGAAAGGCTTCAGTAAAAAATTTATTAAGCCATCCTATAGAACACTATTAAAAACTATATCAAACAAAGTTTAAGTTGATTCAATCAAGCCGTTGTGAACTTATGGCTATTTGAAAAAAAGCCGTTAAAACCTGATTTTCGTTACGACCATTTGAGCCAAAAACAAAAAACGCAGTTTTGTTAGAAATGCTTAAAGTTAGCTAAATTTTAAGTTTAATCAAAACCGTTAGAGCCGTTTTCGAGAAAATCCAAATTGAAAATAACCGTTACTTGAAAGGTACAAGTTTGAGCCGGGCTAAGACGAAATAAAAAAAAAACTCGACAACCGTTTTTCTTGAAACTGCTATATATCAAGTTTGAAGAAAATCCGTCAAGCCGTTTAGACTGTAGCATGACGTGAAAAGGCGCACAGACGCACATCCGCACAGACAGACAGACGGACGGTATGGCGAAAACCACTTTTTTGGGCTTCTCTATCATCGTAATGTCATGTTTGATTAAAACCTCGATTTTTTTTTCTGCACGAAACCAATACTTGCCCTATAGAGCAAGTAAAAACCACTTCTTAGTGTTTAAGGACTTCTAAACGGAAATTCAAAATTGGGTTGATTAATTATTTCTAGCATATCAAAGACAATTTCTACAGTTCTATAAAAATACATTACTGCGGAATAAAGTAAAACGTATTCACTTTCAACCAATACTTATCCCTTAAATCTTTTAACATGTCATAAAATTAAGTTCTTGGAAGTCTTAAAGAGAATAGACAATAGAGAAAAGACAATCAAGTTCATAAGATGACATTATAACGTGGAACAAGTATTGGTACGTTCAGGCCCGGGCTTAAAGAGCCAGGGCCTCTAGGCTCTTGGTATTTAGGGCCCCGTCATCTCGAAATCAGTTTATTTTGCAAAGAAAAAATAATTTTTAATCGCCCCCTGCAATGCACCGTTGGCAAAACTTTAATTTCTAAAACAAAGTAAGTAATTTCTTTTATCTTCTCGTATCCCATTATCACATATTTCTGTGCTAACATTTCTCACCACAGCGCAGCGTATCACTCTTCACTTGTGGCGGGCTTACACATTCATGAATTCACAGGTGCCTTTAACTGTAACTAATAAGTAATGGCTCCACGACTATAAAAGTTTGCAAAACAAATTCAATTTTAATTGCAAATTTGATTTGTGAATTTAAAAGCTGACAGTTCAGTGCTTCAAGTCTTGTTACTAGTGCATAGGAAATTGGAAATTGTTGGAATAATTAAAATATAACTTAATTTTAGAAAGGTTTGTTACAAACTGTAGTTCTGTAATGCAAATTTAGCTACGTGACTTTTTGTTTAGCTCTTAACTTCTTCACTCTTTGTTCATCGCACCTGAGACTCGTTACCCTAGGTTGGCTGGGCCCCTTGGCCCGGGCCTTGTAGGCCTAGGAGGAAGTCCGGCTCTGGGTACGTTGGGCTTTTCAAAAGTTAAATCTTAATGGCCCAAATAACTCCAAGTATTATCAATTCAAAAAAAAAAAAAAAATTATTTTTAAGGCATCATCAAAACCGTGTGTGGTTGGTGTTCAGATGTCAAACTCTTAATCTTGAAAGAGTATTTTCGAAATTAAAATGTCCTTCCAAAAGTAGATAGATAGATAGATAGATATATTTATTTGTTTATAAGCTTTGCTTTTACAAATTGATTGGCAGTATAATTATGTATATGTCATTATCAGATACTCATAAAATATTTTTATATTAAAGTTAGTTTTTGAATTGATATCTTAATAACAAAAAAGGAAGGTATGTACATATGTATGTGTAAATTGATTAGTTAATATGAAACCTGGGTTAGTTATTCATTTAATATAAAGGCTCTTAGTTTGAGCGAGTTAACTACATATTTATAAATGTCAATTGTAATGTTTTCATTTTCAGAAGCCATTATGCTGTTTAAGTCGAAAAATCTGTTAGAAATTAGGTAGTGGTTTCTCATTGCATTGAATATTGGGCATCTTAAGAGGAAGTGTTCTATTGTGTCATCTTCATGCGTGTTACAAATCGTACATATGTTCATTGGATCAAAACTGTGTCTATCACCGTGCAACAAGAACCTATGGGCATACCTGTTGGCGCATCGTATTTGTGCCATGACTTTATGTACAGACGGTTTTAAAAATTTATTCAAGTAGGGAGCCGGCTTATATTCTGGTACCTGATGTATGTTTTCTAAGCAGGATGCATAATAACAGCAGGAACTTGAGTTAGTTGCCTTCCTTAAATCTTCTTCAAAGAGCACTCTTTTTTTGTCTTCTAATATGTTAGCGTAAGATCCTCGTACGACTGTTAAGTTTTGCTGTTCCCAGACATCATTAAAATTTCTCAATAAAAGGTCTTTAAATTGTGTTGCCCAGTTTGGTCGCTGGGTTGAAAGATGGATTCGTAAGATTTCGTTATAGCATTTTTGTATCAAGCGGTCATCTGATACACTTAAAAGCCTTATCCATAAGTTTAAGCTTCTTTTTGCTATCTCGTATATTAATGGAATCGTTCCAGTTTCAAAACGAATTACATTACTTTGAGTGTTATTTGCTAGACCAAGTAATTTCTTCAATACTGTTGTTTGTACTATTTCAATTTTATCTCCAGCTGCCAAACCCCATATTTCTGCACAGAAAAGAGCAGTTGATTTGATAGTCGATTCAAAAACTTTGACACGTCCATCCCAGTTTTCCATGTAAGAACTCCTCAAAGTTTTATTGGCCATCGCTGCTGCTATCATTGTTTTGGTTTTAAATATATTTATGGTTTCATTCCAGGATCCAGTGCGATTTAAGTTTACTCCCAGATATTCAAAATTGTCTACAACTTCAATCCACTCTTCTTTATATGGGAATCTTTCTGGGCAAGATACATTTTTCCTTTTGGAAAAGTTCATAATTTTTGATTTCTCTGTATTCAATGTCATATCCTTTGCCGCAAAATATTTATCTAGTGTTTGTAATGTCTTCTTTAGCTCTGATTCTGATTTCGCAAACACAGCAATATCATCAGCATATGCTATCAGAATAACGTTTGTGTTCTGAGAGATTTCTATTCCTGCGAGACCCTCGCTGCTAAGGAATTCTTCAAGGTCATTCATGTACAAATTAAATAGCAGGGCACTTGAAGGATCGCCTTGCAGTACACCTTTTGTGACATTTGACTTTTCAGTTAGGCCATTAGATGTTTTAATAGCAATCCTTGTTTTTGTATAAATATTTTGAAATGCTCGGATTATTTTTCCACTCATTCCAATAGATCTCAAGTGCATCCATAGTGTTTGATGGTTGATGCTATCGAAAGCTCCTTTTAAGTCAACAAATACAACAAAGAAATTTCCTTTCGTTTTTGAAAGAGTAATATCAATAATTGAACGTATGATAAATAAATTATCAACACATCCCCGTCCTTTCCTGAAACCATTTTGAAATTCTGGTATTAATTTTGCATCTTCTGCCCACTCCTGTATTCTATTTGATAATATTTGTGTGTAAACCTTCCTAAGAGTATTTTCAATTGCAATAGGGCCATAGTTTTCTGGCAAATACTTATCTCCTTTTTTAAATATCATCGTTATATCAGCTCTAATGAGTTCTGAGGAACTTCTTACATCGTTATCGAATAAAGTCTGAAAGAAAGACCGCATATATTCAACCCAAAAATTTGGAAGGTGCTTCAAGAATTCATTCGAGATTTTATCGGGTCCAGAAGCCTTGTTATTCTGTAATCCTAGTATTACGGATACTAATTCATCTAGGCTTATATCTCTGTCAAGGAATGCATGATAGGTATCAGTGTAAGGAGTATACTCGACTAAATTACCACCATAGATTACTTGAAGATAATTCTCCCAAACTTCTTTTGAAACAGGGTTTTGTGCAAAATTGTTCGGTTGGATGCTTCTGATTGCTCTCCAAAAATCCTTGCTATTTTTTGTGTTTTGAAGTTGTCGAGTCAGGTTATCGTTGTACTGTTTTTTGGCAGTATTTATAGTTGACGCGTATATTTTTCTACTAGTGATGTACTCAGTTCTTTTTTCCATGTTATTGGGGTCTTTGTTATATGATCGCATTATTTGACTCATACTACGTTTCTGTGATTTACATTCGGCATTAAACCATTTGTTCTTTTGAGGTATTGATGCAGTATTAAGTCTATAATGTTTGACCATACAACATTCTACTGTAGCGTTTTTAATGCTTTCAAGTATTTGCTCATATTCCAGTGTATCTCCTATAGCTTGTAATTCTTCGGCTTTGAGCTGCATATTTGAAGTATAGTTTTCAGCTGCAGTCGGGTCCCAAACCAATTTCCAGTCTGATAAAATGTGTGATGCATTGTTAAAACTTACTATGGAACAACTTTGGAGGTTCAACATACAACACATATGGTCGGATTGTATGAGAAGCTGAGATACCTCGAAATCTTCAATTTCGTCTGCACCTTCTAAATTAATCCACACAGTGTCCACAAAAGTATAAATCGTTAAAAGTTTTAGATTGTGGTTTATAATAAAATTAAATCTAAGTAAACCATACAATTTTAAGAGGTGCCGCTTAAACAAACCTTTAGCCCGAGAGTCAAGATTTTAGAGGGGCCATTCAGGACTATAAGTAAAAGATCAACTTCCAAGAAAGGAGGGACAGTTATTTGTGTCTGGTCGGTCAGTAGAGGTCCAATGTGAACTTCAGCTGGCCAGAGGTATAAAAATTGCTCGAGCAAGATTGACAGAGGTACAAGAAGGTTGATTCTCTCAGAACGGCTAATATTCTACTTCCGTCCATACAAACATTTGGGGAAATGAAACCTATCCCAAGGATTGAAGCAACAGAGTTATTATTGTTGAATTAGAAAGGCGATATTAATAACTCTTCAATAACTGCGGTGTGGTATTACTATTTGGTCTGTTTGTCCAAAGCATATGGCAACCATATCATTATCGAGAGGATAAAGGCCATAATTGAGCATGCATTCAAGAGCGATATCAAAATCCTGAGGATTATGCTCGAGCAGTCTGATGAGTTTAAGTCCCTATTTCTATTTTTTGAAAATTTTGAAAAGTTCTTTGGCCGAGTGAGACAGACATACTGATTGCCACTGTTGTTTGAAAGGAGAGACATAAGGTATATCTACTACATCAGCGTATTATTTTACAGGACAAAGCCAGTGAAGATGAAGAAGCCGACCAATTCAATAGTTACATGATGCTGCAAATGTCGGCGTAAAAAGCAGGCGGATTTCAACTTTAGCTGCCATCGGCAATTCTCAAATATCCTTGACAATTAAGTTTCAAAATATCATGAAAATCAAAATTCCAAAAGAAAAAACAAAAAAGCCTTGGCTCGATTCATACCATCTAGCTGAAAGCCGTAAAGAATTGAGAAGACTATAGTGAGCACCCGATGTTCCAATCTGAGGATTAGAGAACGAAGTGCATATAGATGTCTAACAGGTGTCTACGTCACTACTTTATTTTTATTCTTTCTTGAAATATTGGTATTTCGAGATTTTGAATTTCAGGAAAATTGAGTTTTCGGGAATCAGGTTTCTTGTCTTATTTTGAACTTTTGGAAATTTTGCTCAGTTTTGTTTCATTCACTTACTCGAATCTGTGAAATATTTGTTATTTTTCTTTTTGATGTATAGATAGTTTCATAGAATTTACTGCCTCTTTTGATCGAATGCTTTTTTTTTTAAATGTCAATTTACATGTACGTCTAGGTAATTGAATTTTTCGGAAAGACACTTAATCAGAACAAAATATTCTAATAAATCATATCCTAAAGTAATTTCTTCAAACAAGGAAACTTCCTGTTAAACAGATTGCATCTGTATATTAACAACTTTGCTGCCCACGAATTAAATGTACCAGGATACACCAGACGCACTTAACAAGATATTCGCTAATAGCTCCAACTGTGGTTATTGGAGTCCTTTCAACATTTCAAATACAACCATTTCTCATCAGAGTCAATTTTACCCGTTGATAGTAAATAAATTGTGGTTCCCATAATCATCTTGAACTCGGATTTTATACGACATGAACCTCACACATTTAAACATTTGACAATCACACAAACTTCATAGAACAAAATGGAACAATCCATAAAAAACGCCATTTGATATTTGAAAGGAATAATGGACATACGAGTAGTGGATTATTTTCTTTATATAGTCACTGGATAACTCCTTTCTTACTGAAATCCCAGGATGATTGTTTTCTTTCCTTGAAAACGAACAGTTATCAGTCCGACAATTGCCAATGCTTTAGATTCGCAGCTTTTTAAAATACAATATAATTTTTACCTCAACTGTGTATTTTTCAAAAAGGACGAATAGCACTCATACATTGAGCTTTTATTTTTAAGATAAATTTAAAATATTAAGAATTTTTGGTGCCTTGTAAAGCTTTTACTAGGATTTGAACCTGAAATATTATACTCATTTGATTGTTCGGTTCAACCTAAAAAGTAGGACACAGACTAAAACAACGTTCATATATAAATTTCCAAGGAGAAACTTAGATGCTGAATATTTTCAAAATAAATAGGAAAGCATGAACATTAAGGACTATGGAAACAAAAGTTTGTATACACGTCATTTTAATACAAACCTACATGTGTACGTATGTATGTATGTATGTACATGCACACGTAACCTTAATAATTTTAGGAGGCAGACAATAGGACTACGGAAAGGATTATGCAAATGACAAGTGTGGAAGTGAAACTCACATGTTTTGTGTTTTGTCTCTAAAGGTATTCAGGAATTTTTTTTTTTTTTTGAGCATCAAGGGGAGAGGAATTGTCTGAATTGTTATTTGAAATGGAAAAAGGAATTTATTAGTATGTAAATGTAAAATCCAAAGCCAGGCGTGTATGCAAATAATCTTGATGAAACTGAGCTCTCCTGGGTTTACGGATCGATTTGAAAAGTTGTTGGATAAATTCAAGCGCTACTTCAAAAGTGCAATGCACCTTCTGTGTGTTGGATTGAACATATAGTTAAAAAAAAGTGTTTTTTTTTTAACAATTACTTTCATTTGGGAAAAATTATTCTCATTAATTAAAAATTAAAAAAAACAATTTTGCGTAACAACAGGCACCTGTCATTCCAGGGATTTTTTTTGCTATTGAGACTTGAGTGTGGGAGAAAGAAGACCCCAAAGGTATACATTATACATATATGCTTTATTTCCTCTAATTTAATTTTCTTTAAATTAATTACCGGAAAAACGGAGATAATTGTATTAATTTTCATTATAAACATTTCATCGTTCACATAGTATTGTGTTGTGAAATGGGAATCCACACCATGTTTTTACTTGCTCTACGGGGCAAGAGGTAAGTATTGGTGTCATGCAGACAAAACAATCGAGGTTTTTTTTTTTAATAAACATTAATACCGTGCGTCGTCGGTCTGTCAGTGTGGATGTACGCTTTTAGTTAAAAAAAAACGTTTTTGAGGTTTTTTGAGTTGCGAATATAGGTAGGGGAGAGTGGGGTTAAAAGTAAAACTTTTTACAAAAACCTATGTAGCTCCTAAGATTTTGAAAATAAGTTAGCCAAACCTTTTTAAAATTTAAGAACCATGTTTCGTCTACAAGATTCACCGACAAAATTAAACAAAGTCTGCTCAGAGATATCAAGATATTGCAAAAAAAACGTGTTGTTACAACTTACCCCGACAATGGGGCTATAGTTGTAAAAAGAATTCTGAAAAACATAGCTCTCAATTGGATTAAGTAAAACTAATGACAAGAATATATTTTATTTAAATATATTATATAAGAAACAGTCATTGCTTTAAAAAAATTACTTCTAAACAGAGAAATAAAAATCACAATTCAATCATTAAAAAAAGTATATAGGACTAAAAGGAAGAATCTTCACCTTTGTCACAGTTTTAGCATACGAAATTACGAATACATACGAAGAGATCCTTTAACGCACTTGATGTGGGCCCATTTTTTGCATATTATGTACTTCGCCTGGCAAGCTGTCAGAAATTGCCCCACAATAAACGGGACATACATTTTGTTGTTCATCAATTCCTAAAGGAGACGCTGATATCTTCACTTGTTGTTTTTGCTTGGTTTTGGGCCCCTTTAAGGGTTCTGTTCTTAGTTCCTTTTATGGCTTCATTTCTGGCGAAGTCTTTGCTTCTTTCCTGGAAAATCGCTGGGGACTGCCTAACCTATGGACTTTTTTCTAATTATCTATCACACAAAATAAAAATTTTAAAAACGAAAAAAGAAAACATTTTTCCATCATGGTTGTTCCCAACGATCAGTAAAAAACCCAGCAAGTGTTACAACTTACCTTACCATGAAATTTCACACATATATAAGATATATGTACCTACAAACATAACCAAAATGTTTATAAAAAACAACCACCGCTCTTTCTCTTCTGTGTGAGGAGGAGGACATAAAATAAAAAAAAATAAGTTAGAAAAGTGCTATTTTTTGGGAACACCAATTTTTGGGAACATTCAATTGACACCTGAAGTAGGTATGCTGGTAACTTCTTACCCCTGTTACTTTAAGCCTCACTCTCCCCTACCTACTAAAGGCAAGTTATGCATTTGTAAAAAAAAATTTTTTTTTTTGACAATTCTGTCTGTCTGTCCGTTCACAGTAATATAATGACGTCCTGTAGAGGGGTTTTTGGAATTAGCATTCTAGCTCTAAAACTAACCGTGCCTACTACCTGCCATTTTTAATGAAAAACTCATTTTTTTCAAAAACGAATCCTTCGATTTGAATTCAACTTTCTAAATGGTGATTTTAATGTCAACGGCCTTGGCACTGATAAATCATCGCTTCCTAAAAGATCAGCGAAATCAAGCATCGTTGCGCGTTCTTCTGTCTTCTGTTCTGTCTCTCTCTCTTTCTGTCGTTATTGTGTTGTCTTGAGCCAAGTTGCCAGTGCTTGTAAGTGTGTCTATACTTCGATCGATTCATCGACGGAGTAGATTAATAATGTAATGTAATGTGAATTTTATATTTTGGTTGGAATAGATTTTTCAGGAAAAGTCTTATGACGGTACCTTACTTATGATCGATTTTTTCAAACCAGATTTTCTCGTAAGCCATTTGACGGATTTTTATAAAATGTTTAATGTGGAAACCCTTTTATAGACGAAATAATATAAATTCTCCAATTTGAAAAGTTTTTTTTTTTTAGTTTTTTAAATAAGCTTTAATTTATGTCTTTTTTTGAAAAACGGTGGCATAATTTTTTTTGATAAAAACTTTAAAGTACTAGAAGATTTTTTGACGTGATGACGTCTTGTAAATCGATGAACAATATACCGGCAGCACGCACGAAAAAGTGTCACAATGTCACGTTCCGTAACGGCTTTGATAGCATAGAAAGTCGATACCTGAGAACCATCAAGGAAACCACATTAATAGATACAAATAAAAATCCCACTAAAATGATTCAATCTGCTTAGGAAAAGGAAAGTTATGAACGCACGAAAAAGTGTCACAATGTCACGTTCCGTAACGGCTTTGATAGCATAGAAAGTCGATACCTGAGAACCATCAAGGAAACCACATTAATAGATACAAATAAAAATCCCACCAAAATGATTCAATCTGCTTAGGAAAAGGAAAGTTATGAACACAAATGAAATCAAAATTTAATCAGCTCGAAAAATTTGCTTTCCTTAGCAACGATGTGAAACAGGTTCTTATTTGAACACACGTTCAACTGGCATTCATCAAATCTAAAGAATATGCGAATTTTTTGTTTTCTACACTTTAAAATTCATCTTTTTACTTCTTTTGAGATGCTCCTTTTGCCATTCATCACATTTCCCTGAAAGCAAATATAGGATATGAAGATATCATCAACATGGATGCAAAAGGAATTTCAAATATATCGATAAGCCAACACAATTCAATTAAAATTGCATTTGTCAATTTGTCACAGGTCCTATAATACATGGTATATGGTAAAGACGTCTTTGATCCTATGCAAATTTCCTTGAAGCCAACAGCAAACCCAAAATTCAGTCACAGAAACTATTTGGTTTTAACGCAATCGGGAATAGAGGATAACGAGAGGAGTAGATTTGAATAATTGAAAATTCAATAACCGATCACATGATATTTTCTGTTTTGAGTCAGTTATGTTGTAGTTATATCCCACTAGTACGAGTATAAATGTATTGAAGGTATCTCTGTGTCTGACGGAAGGACTCCAAGATAGATTCTGTAGGAGAGGTTCATGTATTGTATTTATGTATGAAGGTATACCTACATAGTGTGTATGTTTACTAATAATTGAGTTTATGTGATGTGAACTTCTTGTCAAGAGAGGAATTGAAAAGAATTCATTTTTTCCTGACATATTCGAAAGTCTTCAAGCTTCAATGTGTTGCTGGAATGGTAAAGTGACAATAGAAATATTGAACTCAATATTTGGATATATAGGTTATTCAAAGCTATTTTGAAAATTGTAAAATTCATTTATTTCACGACTGGACCACTTTTTGTTTCATAACTCTTTTTTTTTTGGATTTGTAAGAATTTTTATTGAAGAAATCGAAAAAATGAAATATTAAAGGTGTGGATATAAGGAACAATAGAATTACCAATGAATTGAAAATTAATAAATTGGTTATATGAGGGGCTGATTTTACTAAATTCCTAAATAATACCCAAAATTACCAAATTCTTCGATCTCTTGGCTATCGGGTGCTGTAAATATATGTTGAATAAAGATGCTAACTATGTATCTTAAGCACAAAGCTAGGCTGATATCTCTAAGCATAAGGCACACAGGCAAGTAGAAACGGCGTACTCGCCAAAGTGTTAAGGAGGATTTATATGAATTATTATTTGCTTGCAGTTAGGTTGCTACAAGAAATAAAATTTTTATGAAGATTTTGAATGAAACAACATCAACTTGTGTGTACTACCACCAAGTGCATAGGCTGGAGTTATAGCCTTTTCACGGTGTGTGAGGTTTGACTTAATGTGTCATCTGTTCTAGCTGACAACCATCTTAAGATAAACTAAATAAATATTATTAAGCTTATCTATATAAATAGGCAAGCAGTTTTTTTGTGGTACCAACTGCGAGGTGGTTACCCAACCGATTGAGATGATATATATATCGTTGCAAAGGTATTACTGAGTAGGTGTGCTGGGAATATTATGTTTTGTAATTTTTTTTATTTGGAAAATACAGGCGAAAATGTATTGGTGTGTTTTTTACCATTTTTTCGTATAAATTCGCTGTGAAATTCTTTTCCCACAGTTTTGGGAATTTTAATGGCCAAATTTTGGCCACTGGGCGATTCAAGTATGAGTAATTACACGCATGTCGTAATAGTATTTTCAACTTGCACAGCACGTGCGTACGTGTAGATAGTTTATTGATTCTATCGACACCTGTCGATTTGTTTAACACAGAAGGAATTGGTGTCGTTTTATAGGGAACATAACATTAAATTTATATCGAACATTGTCATTTCACAAAGCAACTTTAAACCCTTTTAAAACTCCCGTATGTCTATAATTTCTAGTCTTTTTATACCCTATTCTATAGAATGGGTCAATTTAGCCATGTCCGTCCGTCCGTCCATTCGTATGTCCATATAATATCTCGAGAGATCGAAATTTTTGAGCTAGAATGCTGAAATTTGAAATATAATAAATATAAATTTGGCAGAATCAAATTATGTTTTTCGTAAAGTTACGATAAAAGCACAACGCTAAAATTTGGCACACGCAAGCTTTAGGTGAATTTTCTTTCGATTAAATAAAAATATTTTAGTTTGGACGTGGCTGACGCCCACTTTATAAAATAACAATGTTTACATTCGAGCGCAAAACATTAAATTTTGTGGGCATTACTTGCACACAAACATCTTGTGTATCAAATCTAAGAAATTGAGTTTGGGCGTGGCTGACGCCCTATTTTCACTATAAACTATACAAAAAATATTTTTGCAAATAAACGGTATTTATAATGAATCCACAAGCCTAAATTTTTGGGTCTCTTTGTCAAAGCGAAGGTTGTGCATGAAAAGAAATTTTTGAATTTCGGGCATGACTTACGCCCACTTTTCACAAAAGAAAATAAAAAAACGTAGTTTAAAAAGTTTAAGGTAGGTACCAATATTCAATTTTAACTTTTTTCCGTTCGTTATTTGAAAAGTATATCTCTACATTTTTTTGTGTACATTTCTTCAATATGCCCAATTTTAAGGGCGTGATTTTTATAAAATAGCTTTGTTCAGGTGAGCTCATTTAAAAACTACTCGAATCAGCTGTAGTTTTACGCATATACCTAAAAATTGACTAACGATCGAAGCTCAGTTAGTGCTTTAATTTTTTTTTTTACAAATTTTAAGGACACACCTACTTTTAAGGGGCCTTTCCGTTAAAAGTCGTAATATGCATTAATTTCTTAATAATTTGTAACTATCGGTCGCAGTTTTGAAGTAAGAAGAGGAACACTTCGGTTTGTATTCCTTGGTTATGTAGCAGAGTGTAGTTCAAGAATAATTATATGCACCCATAAAAGCTATTTCCATTCAAAATCTAATTTAAAAAAAATTTTTTTTTTGTCTTGTTTTGTTCAAATTGATCTGCAAGCATAAAATTGAATGTCACTGAGTTCATAATAATTGCCCTGGCAATAAAGTCTTTGTTGCGCTAGCAGTTATTGAACATCGGCCGCACAAAATTAATGTTATTGAATTGTTTCCCGTCTACTAAAGAAGAATTTTGTTTCTCAAACAGGACACAGGCTGGCGCTGCGGGAAGGAAACGCATACACATACAAAAATATAGTGAATAGGGTATCCAACAGATCGTTGAAAACGTACTTTAGTTCTCGCTTTTGTTAATTTTGTCCTTCAAAATATTACCAAACTCCGAACTTTACATTAGAACATAGGATAATGATAAAAGTGAAGATTTATGCGAAGTTACAATAATATAGGAATAAAAAAAAAACTCATAACAACTTCGAAATGCTTTAGTGAAGTCCATAGTTGTTGCTAAAAAAAACCCTTATTTTAAAAATGCTAAGAAAGGAAGATTGAAAACAGACATTGTTACCAAGATAACAATGAATAAAGTGGTGGGTGAACTAGTGGTTTCTTTTTAAGTCATAGATTATTTTGACAGTCACAGCTGTTTCTTGCTCGAAATTGTGACGGAAAGTCATACCTCCGCGGAAGCTCCAACAACCTCGAGAAATAATGAAAACTTATTTCCAAAATGAGCGCTGTCTGCTTTGAAGCCCAAATAGTGTTTTTGTTTTTAAAGAATATTAGCCGAGTTGAAGTCCCTGCTAAACGCAAGTTTTCTGCAAAAGTAGTCCCCGTCATTATACGGTGCGCACAGACAGACGAGGATATGGCTGCTGTAGCCGAAACTCGATTCACGAACATAAACGCGCCATTGATCTCAACAGCTCAACAATTCTCGCACTACCCTTCATTATTGCTTCGCAATTTGGGCCCTAGACCAGCTTAAATGGGACAACGATTGTTTTCCCTGAAATTGCAGCATATGCCACAATCAATCTTTTGCACACCTAATTCCCAAATCGTGTTATCAGCCGTCTTGACTATGTCAGTTCCCATAATTAAAAATCTAATTGTGTTCATTTCATTGCATTTTTAAAAAGACACTTGTAATTGGCCCACCCTGTACAACAAAATATTTGCTCAGCTTCAGCCCATGCTTGGAGTTTATTTCACCAATAAACTCGATTACTGTCGACCATGTTTTTTTTTTTAAATCTCCTTGGACAGAAATTATTTGTTTTATAATGTAAAGAATAGCGACATACGCGTGAATGCACTTACATCTCTGCCTGGTGCATTTTGTTGTGGATTCATGTCGGTGTCAGTAGCCGTCACTGTGTATTCTATGTGTATTTTTAACTTGCGATTATAGGTACTATAAGGCAAGTTATGGATTCGTATAAATAAAAGTATTTTGAGATAACAATCACACATTATAATTACGATGATGAGAAGTCGAAAAAAGAGGGTTTTGGAAATTCCTTCCGTACGTCTGTCTGTATGTCTGTTCGCATCACCTCTACAGCCTGAACGTATGGGCCTATTAGCTTCAAACTTGGTATTTAGTATTTATTTGGCCGTCCTCCGTAAAGTAGTTTTAATTTTTGCTATAGGCCCAAAAATAACTGTAACAGCCATACAATCGTACAGAAGAATACGGCTCCAACGATTTTGATTAAACTTCAAGGACAATTCTTTAAGGGCAATCTGTCTTTTGGTTGTAAAAGATGTTTCGAAATTTGTTCTATAATAGTACCGCTCATAGAACAGGAATTTCCAAATCAAATTTTCTCGTACACCTTACATCTGATTTGAATAAAATTTTGGTCACAAGTTATTGATTTTTAATAATAATTGTTTTAAAAAAAAAATTGGTTTTCGAAATATTTTGGAAACTGGTGGATCGAGTTTTTTTAAATTAAATTTCCTGGATAAAAACTACAGATATTCTCAAAATAACAAACTTAAAAAAATGTTCAAATATACACATCTTCGAAAAGTTTAAAAAAAAATCTTTTTAAAAAAACTGGTCGAACGATTTTCAATATTTTTTTTATTGCTATTAGACAAGTAGTTTTAAAATTGTATTGCGTACGTAGTTTTTATGAGAAAATGATTTTTAATGTTTTTTTATACGTACATAATTCAGCCACTAAGCAATTTAGCATAAGAGCAAGTTCGTTCGACCCAATCGTGCATTTTATTTGATCATTGTACTGAACGTTTCCCTTTTAAAATGTACAGCAGCAAAGGTGACTTTACTTAAAAGAAATCACATACTCCAGCAGATTTCCGCCTATAGGCAAAAACAAGAAGCCATGTCTGTCGGTCGCTAATATGTGTTCTCTTTCTATGCTGACAACATCAGCGCCACCAAATATCAAATAAATAAATCTTCACGTTTCTTGCTACAGTTCCCTTAAATTTTAAACACACTCTGATAGAAGTGAACTCCATCAATAAAATAATTTAAAGACCAAATCCCACCACGCGTTTTGTTCACAGTTATATTAGAAAATTCAAAAACCCCAACATTTTATTGCCTAGTTTTTAATATTTGATTTTATTAGAAAATTCATTCTTTCACCCATTTTAATATGATTCATAAACTACGAGTAACTTTTACGTTTTGCACTTCATAAATATTTTTGTTAAATAACAAAAGAATCTACTAGCAGCTTTTAGGCGCATGCAAAACATGGGGTCAGAAACGTGATATCTTTTGTGTTTTATTTTTATGGGATATTGTATCTGTTACTATGATAAAGTGGGAGTTTATGGACTTTGTTAAGGTCGACGAGGACAATAACATTGCTATTTAAATAAATTGACACACACATCCCTTTTTCGGACAATGTGAGTCTATTTTTAGGCGTTGTGTGTGCTATCGCTGTCACACGTGCTGAATTCTCTTTTTGATAATATTATAGTGAGTGACTTTAGAGTTTAAATTTGATGTTGATTCAAATTTAAATAATTAATTTGTGTTCTGTGAATTTCTATCTCAAATGATATAAATAATGTTTTTCAAATATTTATTTTGCAATTCTAATTATACACATCGATTGGTTTTTAAAAAGCCTTAAATTGAACAAAAACATTTAAACTGGATTACATTTTTTTTTTTGTTAAGGTGATCATGAAATGTTCAAAGATTATAGAATAAAGCGAAATTCCAAGATAACGAGGAATTTAGAACCTTGTAATGTACTCTCATCTTCACACAAAATATTTAATTAAGCACGAACGAACTTCATTTATAGAGAAACGAAAGGTGCAGAAGCAGTTATAAGCTGTTAGCTCTTAGCTATAGCTCTCGATGTTTCTCCTTAATGTCTGCAAATGGTGTAGGTTTATTGCTTATAATGCAAATATTGTTGATTTTTATCAAACATCTCTCCACTCTCTGGGGATACTCCCCCCGGGGTTATTTATTGCGTAAACTCTACTCCAATGAACAAAAAGTGCTGTAAATCATTGCAAAATCCATTATTTATGCTGATGACGTGCTGTTGTTTCAAAACTGTGGTTTCGCTAAGAGACCCTGATATTTGGATGAGCTATGCACAATATAAATGGGATCTCTGTATATGTATATATGAAGGTGTATGTATGTGTATGTAGGTATAAGAGTGAAGGATATTTTGGATAATAATTTTGCCTCGGAACAGTTGAAGTGGAAAAACGTAAGCCAATTGATATATCAAAAATATTTGGAATGAAAGCAATAATTTTCCCAGCAAGGAAAAAATTACTTTATTTTTTTTTATTATTAGAGCGATTTATGATAAACATTGAACTTAATAGTCTTTTGCATTTGTAGTGTAATTTTATAGATATATGTTGGTACCTACTTCCTTTGATCAAATGATTGTAAATGAAATATTTTAGTTAACATATTAACTTGAAATAAGAAATTGGGTTTGTATGTATTTGTAATAATTATAAATGATGTTTGGATTTCCGATAAACATAGTATTACTCTATAAAATTTCTATAACAATTTCGAGGCAGCGTTCGATAATGATGATTTCTGACTGAGAATAAAATGGCGGGATGACATAAGGTAGAAGGAGAAGGACATAATGTCCATGGACCTTATGTCTGTTTCAAATACGCACAATGTCCACGGACACTATGTCCAATTGGAAATAGTCATAAGGTCCAAGAACGAAATAGACGTAATGTCCATGGACCTTATGGCAAAATCAACGATTTGGGCATTATGTCTAATTAGCAACTTTTGGAATAGACATAATGTCCAAATATTGGAAATGCCAAAAAGAAATCACTAATTCATAGAAAAGAGACGATTTATTGTTTTGGAACGTAACTTTTATATAAATATTGTTATTGATATTGAACCACAATGCCGATTTGAATAATTGTTTGTCCATAGTCAAATTTCTTTAGTTGACAAATTCAGCTACCGACTGTGTGTCTAGTGTAGAAGAAAAAACATAAGCGAGAGCTACAGTACGTTTGGAACGAACTGTTGGATACCCTATTCCCTATATTTTTGTATGTGTATGCGTCTGCAAAACTTAAATTTTTAAAAATTAGATTTTGAATGGAAATAGCGATTATGGGTGTTTTTAACAATTCATGGACCACACTCTGCTACGTAACCAAGGAATATAAATCTAAGTGTTCATCTTTTTACTTCAAAACTGCGACCAATAGTTAAAAAACGTTAAAAAATTAAAGCCTTATACAACTTTTGACGGAAACGCCTCTTAAAAGTGGGCGTGTCTTAAAAATTTGAAGCACTAACTGAGCTTTGATCAGTATTTAGGCATATGTGTAAAACTACAGCTGAATCGAGTAGTTTTTAAACAATCTTACATGAACAAAGGTATTTTATCGAAATCACGCCTTCAAAAGTGCGCGTATTGAAAAAATGTACACAAGAAAATGAAGAGATATATTTTTCATAAAACGAACGGAAGGGAAAAAGGTTTAAATTGAATATTGGTAGTACCTTAAATTTTTAAAACTAAGTTTTTCGTTATTTCATGAAAAGTGGGCGGAAGCCACTCCCAAAATTCAAAAATTTCTTTTCATACACAAACCATTTAGTTTCTACTAAGAGACGCAAAACTTTGGCTTGCAGATTCATTATAAATACCGTTTATTTACAAAAACAATTTTTTAATAGTTTCTATTGAAAAGTGGGCGTCAGCCACGCCCAAAATCAAATTTATTGATTTCATACACAAGATGTTTATGTGCAAGTAATGCCCACAAAATTTAATGTTTTTCTCTTTAATATAACACATTTGTTATTTTATAAAAACAATATTGATGGTTTTGTATGAAAAATGGGCGTCCGCCACGCCCAAACTGAAATATTTTTATATAATTGGAAGAAGGTTTACCTAAAGCTTGCGTGTGCAAAATTTTAGCGTTATGCTTCTATCGTAACTGTAAAAAAAAACATAATTTAATTTTACCAAATTGAGGTTGTTCAACAAAAATGGCGATTGTGGGCGTGTTTGTGGGCGGATTTTACTGGTTCAAGAACTTAGCCTTACTCTTGAACCAAAGATTATATATACCAAATTTCATCTTTCTAGCTTAAAAATTGCGACCTCTAGAGAGTATACAGACGGACGGACGGACGGACGGACATGGCTAAATCGACTAGGCTTTTGATTCTGAGTCAGAATATATATACTTTTCTTACCTAACGGTATTATTTCTCTATGTTACAAACTCCACACCAAATACAATATACCCATTCTATGGAATAGGGTATAATGACATCGGAATCAGAGGCGAATCATAACAAATAGACATAAGCAAAAGCATTTGATATTTATGCAAAAAATAATAGAATAAAATTCTCGCGAATAAGGTCCATGGACCTTATGACTATTTCCTAATTGGTCACATTGTGCATTTTTGAAGCAGACATAATGTAGATGGACATTATGTTCGTGGACCTTATGTCATCGTGCTGAATAAAGTAGAGCCCATTGCATTATTTCCTAGTGATAATATATACCACAGCTGTTGTAGCGTGTTGTTAGGGCACGATTTTTGGGAGTGTTTTAAGAAAAAAATTGTTCTTCATTAGGGACTTTTTTCCAATTTTGATATCATTTAACTTGGATTTAAGAAAAGGCCTGCTTTGGCATACCTTGACCCGTGTAAACTAAAATTGAGCTGTAAGTATTAATCATAGCAACTTCGTTTGGGCCTTTATTTTTAGAATAAATACTAGCTTTTGTAATGGCGTTTCATTAAATTTGATATCTTTTCTCAGTCTTAAGATATCCAGTGTCTAGACTGTTCCATTTTTCCTGCCCGTGCTAATTTTTTTGATTTTGGTGTCAATTTTCTATACAAAATACGTCACTAACATTGAATGAACGCTGAAATATTAAAAACAAAAATATCGATCTTATGATTTTTGGAAGAACCTGGACAAATATTTCCCATACAAATTAGTGTTTTCTTTTCAAATTCTTTTTGAGGTAGGCCCCTTCTATAGAGCGACTTTTTTCTCAGAATAAACCCACAAATCTCATGACCTAAACTAATATTGAAGAATGAAGGGAGACCCTGTATAGTAAAGACAATATGCTTTTGTGTCTTAAATATACCTAACATTACAATTAATTGAGAATCATCATTACAAAAAGATTTTCTTTAACACTTAAATTCGTTAAAAAATATATGTAATAATATAACAAATTCAAAAAATATTCTCCTAACTACTGAGTGTCCCGTTTTGTAGAATTCAGTGTGACAGAAGGCTGAAGGTTCTGGGTTAAATCCCTCAATCCACTAAAGAACAGATCTTCTATCAATAAATATTTATATTACTGTGAATAGACCTTAAAATAAAATGCACGACTGGGTCGCACGTACTTGCTCTGTGGGTGCAATAGTACGATGAAAACAAAGTTTTCGAGCAATATGAAAACTCCTGTTTGAAAAAGTTGGGAAAAACTAAAATAGTTGTGCTAAAACTGGAAAACCCGATATACAGAAATTTACGTTAAGAAACCTTTAGTATATCAAATTTAGATGTCGTCTTTTGGGTGCTATAAATGATATAAATGTCCGCTTATGGCCAAATTAATAAAATTTTGAAACAAATTTCCGTTATTATCATTTGTAGCCAAAAACTTAAATGGCAGTTCTCTTAAAAACACTAAAAGAATATGATACACAAAGTTTAATTAAAATCATAAGAGCCATTTTTGGGCAAATTAGAAAAATCCAAAAAAGTTGGCTAAAACTGAACGGTTCATTGTATGAAGGCCAACGTTTAGAAAGGCTACACTGAAAAACTAACAAAGCCATCCTATAGAACACTATTATAAAGAACGATGCCAAACGAAGTTTGAGTCAATTCAATCAAGCCGTTGCGAACTTATGGTCATTTGAGAAAAAGCCGTTTAAACCTGATTTTCTTTACGAATATTTAAGCCAAAAACAAAAAACGCTATTTTGTTAGAAATATCTTAGGTAAGTTAAATTTTAAGTTTAATCGAAATAGTTAGAGCAGTTTTCGAGCAAATCCAAAATAAAAAAAAACCGTTACATGAAAAAAGCGCACATCCGCACAGACAGGCCGACGGACGATGCGGCGAAAACCACTTTTTTGGGCTTCTATATCATCGTAATGTTTGAATAAAACGATTTTTTTTTCTGCACGAAACCAATACTTGCCCTATAGAGCAAGTCAAAATAGAGAACAGCTGACAGCTTGTTGTCAAAATAAATGCATTATTTCTAGGATTTTATAGAAATTTTTGGCATTTAACATTTTTTTAAATATTTTTATACATATGTATCACTGCACTGTTTCACTGAATTCCGTGCCTGCTTTTTATTCTACGTCGAGTACCTTTATTGGTTTCTTTGAGAAACCAGAAAAAGCGTAACAACATCAAGTTGAACGTGCTTAGTGTGTTTGTCATGGACAACGGCGAAGATCGTAATCCAGAATATTTAAACTTTATGAAGGGTGTTGTTGATTCCGAACAATGTTCTCAAACTCATTCGAAAGAACATGGTCAAGAAGTGCATGGAACTGTTTAAGGAATTGCGCATGGATAAGAAGCACTTCAACAAAGTAGGTTGAGCAAGTACCTACAATTGAGTGTCCATGAAGATAACAACAACAGCATGCATCTGAATCTGGCGATGAATTGTGCTGATTGGCAGATTATGTTAACCGCAAAAATATGTAATCCGCACCTCGAGGTATACAAAATCAAACGGCTGATGTCTGTGACCAAGGAAGGTTAGATATTCGCCTGAAAAGGAGTAGAAGAAGGAATTAAAAGAAGACAACAAATTTCGAAAATCATTGATGCACAAAACTATGTTTGTAACATATTCCAGAGGCTCGTTTTATTAAACGAATAGCCAAAACGAGTGAGCGGTGTGAATAGGCTATTACTAGATACAAAATTGTTACTAGGATTATTGAATATTAATATTTTCGAATTTGATAACTCGGCCGAATCCACACTTACACCTATTATGCTTGGGCGGGGCCTTGAGCCTTGATGCTTGGATTTTTGGAGCTGTTTTAGAAAAATAAAAGATTTCTAAGGAAAATGACATGGCAAACTTTTAAAAGTATTTAAAAAAAAAATCAAGCAAGCAAAATTTTAACATGAAATTAGAACAATAAAATATGTATATTATTATTTAACGATAAACACCCATAAAATGAAAAACATAGTGAAATTTAAAACCCAAGATGATTTTTCCAATTTAGACCAAACCCAAATACCCATTACATTTATTTACTGCTTACTTCTTTGAGGATACGGACTTACATTGTACAGAACATGCTTCCTGAGGCATTATTTCCAAAGCTCACACACACGTGTTGGGCCAAAGCTATATATGTCTTAGTGTCTCAATCTAAAGAGCATGATGTTTCTTTTTATAGGCCAATGATGATTGACAATAGAAGGACAAAATATAATCCCAATGATCAAATCAGTTTTGTATTTTGTGCTTCGTAAGGCATACGGTTGTGACTTATAAGTTAAATACAAAAATTGGGGAATCATGTCATCAAAAAGCAAGACCCATAAATAAATAAAATAAAAGGAATATAACTGAAAAAAATAATTCACCTACATCAAGCTTTTCCAAGTGTTCTTAAGGATTTTCAAATTTATTTATTTTATTTCAAATCGGAAAATTTTTTAAAGTCACAATATGTTTTACTTTGAATCGATGACCAGTTTATTTTTATTTTAAAACATGTTTTTAAATTGAACATTATATTATTGTTTTCTTCAGTTTTGATGAAAAATTTATATGATTTATTTTTGGCACCTCAAAGCTAACATAATTCACTTACCAGTGACCATGAGCTCTATTTACTGGCAAGCATGTTCAAGTTAACGCAAATACCCAGTGGGAAATGTGTTTTTCACAGGAATAAAGCAAACTGATGTCTTTAACATTTCGCAACCCATTAAGAGACTCACTTCACAGTGAAAATAACTGGCATCACTTTCTTGTCTTTGATGAAAAGCAAAGTATCCTTTCATAAGTCCCCTTGCATTTAATCACACCATCTATGCATCTGCTTGGAACACAACAAGTTACTGAAGTCAACGCTTAATTATAAACATCTCTTACACAAGAAAAAACTATGTTATAAATACTGCTCCCACCTGCGAAAAGCGTTTTTCTTTAAAGAAGGAATGATGTAACTTTTTAAAACTATACCCTGTTACACAACAAAACTTTTTTAATTAAGATGCTGAAATTCAAACGATTTTTTAAAAAAACGATTATATTTTACTTGCTCTATAGGGCAAGAGTGGTTACTATTGGTCGAAAAAAATTTTATCACCGTAGTCGTGCATTTTATTTTAAATAACAGCATCTTTAGTCGACTTAGTGATATAACTCTTGAATTTTCAACAACAGATGAGTTTTTTTTTTTTTGAATTTCAATACTGGGGTGTTAAAATACACTCATCCGCAAATTTTAACAAATGCCGGCCAAATAGCAAATGCAAGTTTTGCTGCAAGTTCATTCGAAAATTGTATGGTGATTTAAATTGGCATTAATACAAAATGTTGCCCTAAGTTAATTTAATACGGGATATTATCTACCTAATTTTGTGCTTTACAGTTTCATTTTGACGTCACATTTATTATTTGACCTAAAGAAGACAGTTACTTTTAGTTAAACTGAGAATAGGTGTATAATCATAATGCTTTGTGTTTTGTGTCTAGTACTAGCTTAAGTATCTTTCTAAATTAAAATTTGAATCTTGTTTAGAAATGAGTTTTTTTGCTTTATTTTTTACTTGCGATTATAGGTACTATAAGGCAAGTTATGGATTCGTGCAGAAAAAAAAATTTGAGATAACAATCACACATGACATTACGATGATGGAGAAGTCGAAAAAAGTGGGTCTGGGAATTCCGTCCGTCTATCTGTCTGTCTGTCTGTCTGTATGTCTGTTCGCGCCTCTGGAGGCTGAACGGGTAGGCCGATTTGCTTCAAATTTGGTATTTAGGATTTATTTGGCCGTCCATCGGAACATATTTTTTATTTTTGCTCTAGGTCCAAAAATAACGGCACCTGCCATACAATCTTGAAGACAAAAATTGATTTTCTCAAAAACGGCTCTAACGATTTTGATAACACTTTCAGAATGCTATTTTTGCAAGAAAATCTATCTTTTGGTTTGAAATTTTTTTTCAAAATTTGTCTAATAACGGTACCTCTCATAGAACCAATATTTTAAAATCAAATTTTCTCGTAAACTATACATTCGATTTCAATAAAATTTTGGCCACAGGAAGTCATTCATAATTTTATTAATATGGAATTTCAAAATTTTCAAAAACTTTTTTCTTTGATTTTTTATAATTTTTCCAAAAAAATTTTTGGTTTTCGAAATATGTTGGAAACAGGTACATTGATTTTTTTTTAAATTATTTTTCAAATTTATATTACAGATTGATATATATTTGCATACTCAAATAAATTTCAAAATATTTTTTGAAAAAGTTTTTCAAAAATAACCTTTTAAAAAAAAACTGGTCCAACGATTTTCAATATTTTCTTTTCCTAGATTGCCGTATAGCTTTGAAATTTTATTGCATACTTAGTTTTTCCGAGAAAACTCTTAAACTAATTTAAAAAATAAAAAATTTTCGAAATAAATTAATTTTTTTTTAATATCCATATATGCAGCCACTACGCAATTGCTTATCATAAGAGCAAGTTCGTGCGACCCAGTCGTGCATTTTATTTATTATTATCTATAAGATCGTATAGCAATTTTATAGAGCCTGTCAGTGTCATTAAAGCTGGTATTTGATATGACACTATTTTGTGGTAATTTTAGAGCTTTTTTATACTTTGATGTTTCGGACCAACACTTGAACATGCATCATAATTTATTTTCCCCGAGAAGAGAATGAATTTCTTACATCCACTATGAACACATGGATGAACAGAACACATCCTTTTCTGATCTTACCAAACTTTTGGGTAATTCAAAATGTTTAAACTGAAGTTGGTCGTTATCATCTTCGCAATAGGTTTATGTATTTAAATATATTTTGTGTTGAACTTGGATAGTTTATATCTCAATATATATTATTAAAATATCGCACCTCCGGTGTAATATCGGCAAAATTGCAGTTTTTTCTGAAATTGAGTTAAAAACGCCATAATTTCCCAAATGTCAAGTTTTACATGTGGTAAAATCGACTGAATAGTCAGCTATTTTTAGGACTCTTGAAGTCGATCCTGTAGGCCTATTTTAGGACGTTTTTGCATTTTGAATAAGCGAGCAAACTTTAAACGTGATTCCCCAACATTTTAGAAAATTGCATTTACGTCGTTATTACGTCGGAGCTGCGATATGTATCTATGTATGTACATATATGCATTCGTCGGAAAAAAAAATTGAGATAACAATCAAACATGACATTACGATGATAGCGAAGACAAAAAAAAGGTCTAAACATTCTTTCCGTCTGTATGTCTCTGTCTGTCTGTATGTATGTTTAGACACCTACAGGTTGGTCGAATTGCTTGAAATTTGGTATATAGAGTTAAGTAGGTATTGTACAAAGGCGAAATTGAAATTTTTTTTAGCTAAAAAAATATCGGTAGGTACCTGCCATATAACCGTTACGTTAAAGCTTATTTTTCTCAAAAACGGCTCTAACGATTTTGATGTAGGTAGCTCAATTTATACTGCTTACCAATAGTTTTAAAAAATATTTTTTTGTATTTTTAAAAGCATTTAAAAATAAATTTAAAAATTAATATTTTGAAAACTGCTAATTAATTTTTTTTTTCAAAAATTATAAATGCTTAATACTATGAACGGGGGGTTTTGAAAAATGTTTTCAAAAAGTTAAAAAAAAAAATCTCAAAAACCACTGTACCTACAGGTTTTTATAAATTTATTCTCATAAATTAAAATTTATCCAAGAAAAAAATGGCGTACTTTTTTCAGCTTAAATTAATATAAGTATTTATTGAAGAATTTAAATTTTTTTATTTTTATCAAACCTCAAGTCCCTTGACCACTGTCACATATTAGATCAAGTTCGTGCATTTTTTTTTTTAAAGCATTTTTTTATTAACAAAACAACTTTAAAATATCTCTTTCGCTTGAAATTCATTTTGACGTTTTGTTTTCCTTTACACACACAACTGTTGATAGGCGATCTTATGTCTATTTAAATCAATCAATACAGTTATTGGGAAAATAAAAGTGTAAATTTTCCAACTGAATTTTTAAATTCTCTAGATATACCCGGAGTTATACACCACATAGCTAATCTTTGGTTGAAGAATTTTCTACTCTTATGCTTAATTTTAATCCACCTCGATTAATGATTCCACCCGCCAATAAAGCACACTAAACTGTCAGATTAGCTGGATGTAACGGCGGGTGTGCGTCGCAATAATGGCTTGATGACTATCTATCCCTACACCAAATGTGGCAGTTTTGCTAATTGACGCAGCCATTCAACCAAAAGTGAGCTTCATGTGAAAATCGATATCAAAAGCAATCTCGTTTCGAGCCCATATTAACCGAATGTACTCCACGTTGTTCAGGCGTCAGACGCTTCATGATGAAATGGAAAACAAAACTAAAAATAAATCACATGTCAGATGACAAAATGGCTGTCAAAGAAAACAGTGCTGCTAAACTTAAAGTTCTGTACTTCTAAAACAAACAAAAAACACCATTTACCACGTGAATGATAAGGGGCCACATATTTTCATTTATTTCATATCTGCCCTTCAAATAAACTAAGCCCAGTCAGAAAACTCTTGTATTTTTATTTTAATCAACTTCAAAATTTGTTATCCGACAAATATGAAACTTTAGGTATTTGTTTAGGTTCTCGGAGAATATTATTTTGCATAAATCTAAAACTTGCAAGTTCTGGAAATGAGCCCGAGTTATGAGAGAGTATATGTTTCTGATTTGAATACAATCGGAAGAAACCTTATCGTCCCGTAAGGCTAAAATGTTGATGGCAGAGTTTCCAGAGTGTGTACTACGTTTGTATGTATGTATATTTATAGGATAGCCAATTTTATATCATGCGATGAGCTTGAGCATGAATCACAATTCACAAAAGAATTATTTTGGTGACTCAACTTTTTGCTCGCTCTCCTTGCTCATTTTATCTTTGTGTGCTTGATAAATTTGGTGTTTCATTATACACATATTTTCTTTGTCGTCGTTCAGCAGTTTCATCACTCATATTTGTATAGTTTACGACTTAAACATGACTTTCCATGCATTAAATTTTATACGCTCTCAGTTATACGCTTTATCCTGGTCCTGGGCCAGAATTTCGGGCTACAAAATTCATTATTGACGCCTCCTATCAACAAAAATACAAACACACATGCATAATACATTTATATGAATGTGAATTTTTGTTATTTTAGTGTGCATATTTGCAGAATTTTGTAGTAACTTTATAACGTGATAATGGAATGGAGGATGGAATGTGATATTGATGGCGCTATACGGTGGCCACAGGATGAACCAAAATGCATGTAAAATGGACGTATGTACTCTACTTGTATAATTGCAGCACCAACAAAGTTATGGTTGAGATAAGGTATTTGAGAGGGGATACTTTCTGTTGGCCCATTGCCCGTGAGAGAGAAAGGAATTCGCGGGTTTGGTTATTTATTTTCAATGTTTCTGGAGTGCTCCAGCTTTAAAGCACACCGTAACCACCGTTCTGAAATATTTCTAGAGTTTACGAAAATATTAAAGTCAAAAATGTGTCTCTTGTTTTGCAATTACATTTTTTAAGGCGAATCGTTAAATTTTATCTTTAAATTTACGTGAAAAGAGAAAGCAACTCTATATGAAGCTAGCTTGGCTTCACTAAAAATATTTATCATTTTCAGGGATTAGAAGTGTTTATAGTGTTCAGATAACACACAAAACATTTTATTCCAGAAGGTTGTATTAAGTTTATAGAATTAAAATTTATTTAAATGTTTTTGAAAAAGTTAGTGCAGAGATTGGTGTTACCCTTACGCCACACATGCCAGCTGCTGGGAAGCAAGTTACTACTTGTATTAATTGTCAGATACCTCTATCTGTGTTACAGTTGGCTGGAAGTTTGTCTGTGTGGAGTGGAAAATGTGAGTATATTACAACTGTCTCCCCAGTAGCTGGCATGTGTGGCGTCCGGTTTAAAGAACTTCGCTTCATCGTTGAATAATCGTTTGAGGATTAATCAGCACTCTATCTCTTGCTCGTAGAATTTGAAAAGGCATTCGAACGCGTTAATTGGGATGTCATCTGCGGAACGCTTTGTCCAAGCCACATAGCTGATAGTTATACAGTTCTAAAAAAATAGTTCAACAACGCAAGTTTCGGTTTGCAGTATTTGGGCCATTTTCTAAAATCTTCGAAGAGCGACGAGGAACAATGGAACCAGATGTACTGTCGCTAAATATTAAAATTTTGCAATGATGATGTTTAATGACGCTACGGTGCTTATACAAACGGTTCGATCAAAAATTATGTCTGTGTTAACGACGAAAAATATATCTGTTGAAGTAGATACAACGACGAGCTAAGAGACACAAGGAGATCTGATACAATTTGAAGTGCGGAATTCTAGAAAGCGTGCTAGAAATCGAACCGGCTAAATGAATAGATATATTATGTAAGGCCTTGGAGCAATACCACCACCTTGGTAGCACTATCCAAAGTAAAGTAAATAAGGCTACTTAGCTTCTAGTAGATTATTATTCTGGTTTGCATTGTCGGGCTCGACACTTCACTGCACCTGCATAATCTATAGCTCATCTTCTAGGTGTGTCGCTTATTATTTGGAATCACTAGGAACACCGATGAGCTTATCTCAGCATGGTAAAAAATTTTGTTTGACATTTCTCAGGATTGATCACAGAGAGTGGATTTTTAATCCACTATTTAATAAAATTTCTCTAAATCCGCTCTCTGTGATGGTGTGCAACATCTTAGCTCTCACCACTATTGATATTCTGGGACAAAGATTTCTTAAAAACAGATTCGTTAGGCATTCCAACTCGTCATACATCTTGTGGATTCTATTGGAAGTATCTATATCTACTATTCAGATATTTCCACAAAATAACTTTTAGAGAAATTTGAACAAGTCTTCCCGGTCTTCCATTTTGTAGCATGTCACTTCTAAATGGATTCGTAGTTGGAAAAGTTTCGTAGTTCACACAGTTTCTTGTAGTTTATTTTGACAGGAAGTACAAATCTACGAATAATTCAAACACACTAATAACTGATATGACCATCATCATTCATCGAAAAAAAAAATCAACAAAAAGTAAGACATAAAACAATTATTAAATTATTAAATCAATTAACAAACAGCAAAATGGCGTTAATCATTTTGACAACTTGTTAAATGTTTCAGCAACGTGAGGATACTTGAAGCATCTTTGAAGTCTATTCGTCCTCAAATAATTATAATAATTTTAACTATATGCCTGTAAGACCCATGGTCTTTTTGAATGCAAACTGCACGGTAATAGTAAGAAGGAATAGAAAGATAGGAAAGATTTTTTGTTGGTACAATGGATTGAGAAATAGGTGATATTTATCTTATCAAAATCCCACGGGTGGCGTCCAGTTGAAACTGGGGGAAAATTGAAAAGTTGCTGCCCAGGCTGGGGCTCGAACCCACAACTCTTAGGTTAGCAACCGAGCACTTCATCCACTGTACCATTGCCACCCGCAAAGTAATTCTTTTTTTTGTATCATCCCCCTTTTATATGGTATGCTCATATGAAGACATCTCATTGACAAAAACCAAAGATATTAATGTATTTAAGGACAAAAATTAAATGCTTTTTATTTAGTGTAAGTTTGTTTAACTTTTTATTTCTATAATGTGCTATGTTAAAAGTTAATTTTAATATTGAAGCGCTATATTGGTCTACTAGTTATTTTTATACGAAATTAATGTCAGAACAAAACATTTTGATTATACTTTTGCTCGCCTCTTTTACCCCACCCTATATACCCAGTGATCCAGAAAATGAAATATTCACACATAAAATCTCTGTGGCTTTTCCGCTATTTTGAATTTCAAGGTTGGTTTGGTTTGTTTTGGTTTTGTGGAATATCTTTTTCATTCCCCTAATATAACAATAATCTTTCTGAGATTAATTTTATATAGGAAACTTAATTCCATATTACTTTTAATGTACCTATTGTTTTAATGTCTCATAAACAATCAAAAGGACATAAACAAAACAAAAAACATAAAACCATTTTTATTATTTTGACTCTAGCGTTGAAGGACTTTTTCCTGATTCAAGGACTGAGTTGGTAAAAAAAAAAAAAAAAAACAATTTGAGATTAGAAAGCGATTTCGCGCCTCATGGCTTAAGAGAGTGACATTTTTCTTTTATCCATTTTAGCTATTTCTGTGCTTTTTTGTTTATAATAAAATGCAAAGCTAATGCATTTCCCACTCATTATTCTATATCATTTTCGCATAAAAATTTAATCTTCTCATATATAAAAATGGATGGATTGGATATGTCTGTCCGGTATCAACTTCCAAAACATTCAACGGATTTTTATGAAATTTTCAGGATAAGTAAAGTTTAGTAAAGGGATGGTTCCTGTGAAGGTTTGGTGCCGATCAGAGAACTGCATGAGTACATGCCGTTGCACTTGGGATACATCCAGTCCAATACAATTCAATTGACACAGTTACGGATGAAGAACAAGCAGTCAACTATCCAATCGAATTTCTAAATTCGATGGAGCCAGCAGGAATGCCACCACAAATATTATTAACATTGAAAGTTGGATCGCCGGGGAGGCTCATTCGATACTTGAGCGCGCCAAAACTGTGGAACGGAAGCAGACTGAGGCAACAATCATTATTGGCAATTTCAAAGAGGAAGACGTGCTGATTCCACGCATATCGAAGATTATACCAACGAATTGCTATTTGATTTCAAGCTGTTTCAGTTTCCCTTAGGCCGCGTTTCCATTTTCAAGTTAACTCGCGCAAGTCTTGCAGAAGTTTCTTGCAGTGGCGTTTACATTTTCATGTGAGTTCTTGCAATTTCTTCAAAACAAGTTCATTTTACATGTATTTACTTGCTTAAGTAAAGCCTTAAACAAGTTGTGTCGTACATCGCTAATTCAAGAACTCCGTAAACAAGCTTTAATGACTGTTTTTTTTAAATTGGATTTCATCGTATTTAAGAAATAGACACAACACCAAGTCAGTTCGGTGCTATTTCTGGGATCCCTCAAAATAGCCAATTAAGTCAGTTTTATTCAATTCAGTTAAGAATGACTTGGTTTCAATTTCAATCATCACGAAATAATTGTCAGTGCTTATTTATAACAAAAGTATAAGATCTTCTTTAGGTACCGTAGTTTGGCAAGAAGGTCTTATTTATGGAATGGTTGAATATAAATCGTATCTTAAATGTCCAGAAATGTAAGACTATGAGGTTAACACACAAATTGAAATATAAGTTTGATTCAAGTCCCTTAAATAAAGTAATCATTACCAAGTCATTAGCGAGTGATGGATTCGTTGAGATAACATTCACACATGACATTGCGATGATGGGGAACTCGAAAAAAGTGGGTCTGGAAATTCAGTCTGTTTGTTCGCAACTTTATACGCCGATTTACTTCAAACCACGGACCAAGAAGATACAGACCGCCAACTCACCATATGGTCTCTCTTTTTGCCACCAAGCTAAAAATCAGCTGATATGCCATTTATTTTGAGAGTGTGACGCTCTCCCTTGCTTTAAAACCCATTTAGCAAACACACCTAAAAAATAAATGGCATACGCAGGTATAGTATAGTTGCCATTACAAAATGCACAGAGAGAGATGTACACGTATTCACAGACTGAAAAAAATATTTCGAGGGTGTTTCAGGCAAGAGGAGTACGAGTTGGCGGTCTGTGTGTGGTCTGTGCTTCAAACCTGGTACTTAGCAATAACTTGATAGAACCGGTTTCTTTAAATCTGGTTTTTTCATTAACAACTCTTCGGATTTCAATAAAATTTGGAACAATGCAAATCATTTATAAACCTCAAGTTTCTCGAAATATTTTGAAAGCGGTTGGATTGAATTTTTTTAAATTATTTTCTAAGATGAAAACTACTAATTGCCATATATAAACATACTCGAATAGCTTCAAAAACCCACGCTCTTAAAAAAAAATTGAAAATATTTCCAAATAGTTGTTTTATTCGAAATGTAAGGCGATAGCCATTAAAGCAAATATAGAGCTAGTTCATGCGAAACAGTTGAGAATTTTATTTTGATGGCATTTTATTTTGAGAAATGACAATGAATTGTATTTTTGCAGTAATTCCGACTAATTGATGTGGGCGTAGGCTGTGGGCGATGAATATTTTATTCGAAATAGATGATTCAATTTCTGCAATCTGAGTAAAAAGAAATATTATTACATATATGTTTATGTTCCTTATAGAATGTGTAGAGAACGAAGTTTATATGGGTTCTGACAATAATTTAAACCAATTATTTATTTTTCGAACATAACGGTGGGTAGTCAGTTTTGAGCAAATACCATAAAGCCGCTTACAGAAAAACACAATTTTTTTAAAATGCGTAGCAAAGAAACATTTTCAATTAAAACAAGAGTTTGTATGCTTCAAAGTATCAAGCATTAATTGTATCACTTAGGAAAACTCAACATATCGTTTGGTAAAGTCCAGGAATTTTTCTAAATAACAGATAGCTGTTTTAAAAGATGGATCATAGAAGACAGTAAAGTAATTATTGAAAAATGCTAATTCAAAAACACTTAATGTCTCTTTCAATTTGGAATGGAAACATTATTTTTGATTCGCCAATTCGATAAGTCATTTTTGGGTATTGATTGGGGCAATTAGAAGAGATATGAGTAATATGTATATAATTTATTAAATTGAATTTCGGAAGACCATGGAAGAGCATGTCTTAACAGTTTTTAAATGCCTTTTATAGTATGATCATATAATATTAATTTTTTCTATCCCTCCAAAACAGTATATATCGAAATCAAGGAAAGCCTTTTTTTTTAACCATGACAATGTGCGCACAAAATTTTACGTCGATCAGTTGAGTAGTAACGCACATTCTTATATTTTATAAAACTAGTTAGGGTTGAAAGCCTTTAAGGCACCAGGATGTGGGGCTAATTGATACCTACGAAGTACGATATAAATTCTTATTCACAAAAACAACGCCCCTGCCTAAACGCCGCGCCGTGAACAGTAATTTAGCAAAATGCAAGATTCCCTCAATGATAACCATAATAACCAAAACCTAAGCCTTCTTGAACGTTCGCGATGAGTTTATCCACAAAGAGTGTACGAGTCTAGCCATCATATTGAAGCCAGAGCGTTCATCATTATGCCGCCATTATGAATTAGAACCATGGAGAGAGAATTCCTTTTCCATAACTTCACGATTCCATGCCAAATCTAATTTAAAAAAATAATTGTGTAGAAAGGAAGCAGTCAGTACCCGCACTCATAGCACTTAACAAATAAAATTATTACTTTGAGCAAAGCTGGGGTTCTTTTCATTGACTTCTTTTTGATTGACACATACAAATTGCATTTTCTTTTTCTAAGTGTCTCGCAAGAAAACCAGACAAAAAGTCTCGCATCTTAAACTGACAGAAATAAATAGATTGGAAAAAATTTAACAGACGTTTAAAAATATCATTATTTAATAAATTTTTCAAGAATGTATAACACATTATAGTAACTATGGGTTTCAGAAGCTTTTGAGACATAAATGTAATTTGCTTAAATTTATTTAGTTAAAAGCAACCATCACATATGAATGTTACCAAATTTAGGGAAAAGTTTAAGGCTGAGTTAAAAAGTCATTGATCACACCCGACAAAGCCTGAAGCAACCTACAAATTTATTTGGTTTTTTTTTTCATAATTGTCAAGTTGTACTTGAATTTAATAGGTGGATTCGTTGCCGATTACGTTCCTAGGGTACCGTTACTGAGCAAAGTGTGATTGAAGGCTATTAATTTAATATCATTAATGTGGTTCACTCGATTAGGGTAAACAAAGGGTATAGTAAATTTAACATTGACAACTACAGACCGATCAATTTTCACATAACATCACATTTCTAAACTGAACGCTATTAAGTGTGTAGGAATAAGGAATTGCTAATTGGATATATTTTTATCTCCAAAATTGATCATAGTTACCTACAGTTAAGTTTAGACATTAGTTTTCTGATCCTGTCACAGGAAAACTAGGAGAACCACAAGACAGTCATCTGGATCCGATACTTTTTATACTCTTTTAAGATCTTTGCATTCGATCTAATGCGATCTTTGTGTTCGATGACGATACAAAAATGTGTATAACAATTAACTCTGCTAATAACCTTGTGGATCTGCAAGCTTACCTATGTTGGCGAATTTGAATCATTTTTTAAGATTGAAAAATCTGGGATTTACTTCAGCCCAGACTTCTATTTCCTTCGACATATCAATCGAATTGATAAAAAAGCAAATGCTATGTATGTAAGAATTTTTAAAAGATGGTCGAAGGAGTTTCAAAATTCACATGTAACAATACAATAGCTTTATTTATCTGCCATGTATGTCCTTATCTAGAAAAGGTGTCTAACCTCTTGATTAGTTTAGGACAGAGGCAGTTCAGCTTTATTCAATTCGGTTTCAACTTGTGAACTAATAAACACCAGATTCAACTTTACATACAACAATGACATTGAACTGGTTCATTAACTTTTTTCGGAATTCAAATTTAAATACACTACATTATAATACTTGGAAACGTTTTTCGTATGATTTGGATAATTATCCTTCTGAAAGATCTACTGATTAGGAATATTCATCTCGGTTTGTTGGTGTTGATGGGTGCTTTTCATTATATTTTGGGCAAACAAGTTTGCAGTCATTGTTTCTTTGATTCGAACAAAGAAAAGTTCATTTGGGTTGAGATGCTTATATTTTTTTAGTCTACTTCGAAGTAATCAATGTAAAAAGATTTTCATCACTTTTTCTCATCATTCTTGCACTAGAGTCAAGATCCAATTTGAAGAATTTCCAATCTTACAATCCGTTTGAAGAAAAATTCTTTATCAAGTTCTTTAAACGAATTCACTCCACATATCATGTATGTAAGTGTAAATATCCCATGCATGCAAGCAGTTTATTGATTTGCAATTTCAGCAAAAACAGAAAATGAGCTGTCGGCCTGCAAAATCAAGTTAGCAGCCGAAACTAAGATTTACCGGAAAAAGTACACTACAAGGAAGCAGGACTAATAGAGAAACATCATCAAAGAAAGTAGCAAACAACAGACAGGTCTCAAGATGCATTCATGTGGGACACCTCCACTAGAAAAAAAAAACCCACCAATAGTACCTTAAATACTGTTGCAATTAATGACGCCATTGTACTGAATTCAAAACGCTCCTTTGAATTCAGAGAAAAATGTATTTAATGCGGTTTCTTGAGATGCTTTATCAATTGAAATTATGATCCACTGTAGAAAATTGCGAGAGATGTCTTATTTTAAAAATTCTGAGTCCGTTTAACTCAAGTGAAGACTCTTCCCTAAGGCATCCCAGCAAATGTCCACTTTAAAAGGTGAAGAAAAAATCTTCAACTGCAGCAAATTGCCTATGATCACCTTTCTTATTACAAACTTAACAGCTTTGGAGAAATTTAAAGAACAAGAGCTCTTTTCATTAATTAGGTTTAAATAAATAGTCCAGAAAAAAGCTTTCCAGATGGGTCGAACGGATAGAGCTTGAGATTAAAAAAAAAGTGCAGGACTGGGTCACACGAACTTGCTCCAATGTGTGACAGTGGCCTTGGGGCACGAGATTTTGAAAAAAAAATTAAGCTCAGGACTGGGTCGCACGAACTTGCTCTAATGTGTGACAGTGGTTTGGGGTTTGAGATATGAAATTTTATTAATCAATAAAAACAAATTAAGTTAGCCATCTGATTTCTTTTACTATTTTAAGTTTTAAGAAAAAACAGCAAAACGACCAGTTTTTTTTTCTTCAAAAAACGATTTTTTTTAACTTTCCAAAAACATATTTGATTTTTTTTTTTTTTCTAAGACAAATTTCTAAAACTGTTTCTTTTTATCAGGATATCAAAATGTACATTAAATTGATCAAAATGTTTTTGAATTAATCTCAAATGAAATACGAATATTTTGTCAACAAGTACAGGTACGCTCCCACGGGATATATGTAACTGTTACCAGCAGAATAGTCCGATAAAGTCAAGTCAGTCTTAATCTAACAATCTGATGGAAAGGTGTACCGATTAGTCTACACAGCGGACCAAAAACAAATCTCAAATTTTTTTTTTTAATTTTAAGCAACAACAATAAGGCTTCTATATTAGAAATTTCATTGAAATCCGTCAAGCGGTTCACGAGAAAATCAGATATTATGAAATCTGGTCCTATGGGAGTTACCGTTAAGAGACATTCACTGACAAAACAAAAACCCACTCAGAAAGCTTAGCCAAAATCGTAGGAACAGCTTTTGAGAAAAATCAGTTTTTCATTAAACCATATGGCAGGTACCGTTAGTACTGAACAGACAGACAGACATACAGACAGAATTGTAGTACCATTTTTCTAAGGCTTCTCTGTCTTGTTTAATTGTCAAAAAAAAAATCGCAAGTAAAAATTGGTAATTCATTGATTCCGAAACTGCATTGTTTCCATTTTTTGTGAAAAAGGAGTTTTTAAATGAGCAGCTAATAAATTTTGAGCTATCTTCAAACTTTGTTGCCATAAGCTAAAATCACGCACGTTGTGCTAGAGTTCTTTTGAATCTTTGCTTAATTGGAATTGTTTTGCAAGATTTTTGTGGCAAATTATTGTTTTCAAGCACCGCACAGTTGTTAAAATTTTCAAAAGTTAAAAATTTTAAAGTTTATTTTTTTTTTTAATTTTCACTTGAAAACAAATGGTATATCACCAACACCTAAGGATTAAAAATTTTCCAAATGTCTAAATTCTTTCTACCTTTTTGACATATCTTGCGAGAAATCACCTTGAATATAGAATCCTTTTCAAACATACCTAACCCTCTTTTAACTTTATTAATATCTAAAAATAAGAACACAAACAAAGTGTTATACTCTACTATACGAAATACGACTACACTACGACCACAGATACTTTTTCCATCTATACTCAGCTACAACACAAGGAGTTGGTAAATAATGTGTGGAGAGAAAATGTGTGCCACCACTAAATGGGTGATTTCAGTTTTAATTATCAAACTTCAGGAGATAATTGCCACACCAAGATGAGAGAACAAATTTTCTTTTAGAAAAGGGTTCAGCTGCTCGTCCTTTCGCAACTGAACTTTTAAAATTATTATTTTATTTCGCATTTTTTCCAAATGTAACTTTCAAAGACCATTTTAATATTTTATAAAACGACCTTAAGGTGCTGGGATTGTTTTTTTTTTAGATTTGTATTTTCTTTCCAACATATTTATGAAACAAACAAAAAAAAGGTTCTCAACCGAACATAACACAAATCGATTAGATACAAAAGAATATTTTTTTTTTTAATTTTTTTTTTCTTTCCCACTTCCAACTTCAAAGAAGAAGGAAAATCTCATTTACTCTGGACAATAGGACATAATAATGCCAAGGTTAAGTGGGAAATTTATGTTCGTTATGTTTGAGAAAATTGAATTTTTTTTATATAAACCTTCCATTCAAGTCCTTACAGCAATTTTTTTTCTATTTTACCATTTTACAAAAAAATGACTACGGAAGGCAAAATAAAAACCAAACTAAACTTAATTAAAAAAAAAAAGTAGCTACCTACTTACATTCACATAATCACCATTGGAAAAGTCTGGCGTACGAAACGAATGTTTATTCCCGTTTTCAAAACACGCATACACTTCTACGAAAAATAGTATAGTACGAGTAGTTAAGGTTTGGAGGACTCCTATACTGCATTTCACAAGAGAAAACTCGAACAAAATTTTCCTTTCACTAAAATTGCTTCAACAGTTACTGAAGAGCACACAAAGGAATGTAAGGAAAAACAGGATAATTCCAACCAAGCTTGTGGTTGTGCTGTGCTGTGTATACACGACGAGCGACGCTTAAAAACAAAACTTGTTCACTTGTTTTTCAATTATTTCTTTTTCTTTTTTTTTAGGGAAAACTTAATTTAGAAAAAATTTTCTGATACTCATTGCACTCACTTGAGTATGTTACGAGAATAGAATCTACATTAATATCAGGTAAAGTGCATGATTGTGCTTATTTTTTTTTTTAAAGAATCGCTTGCGTTTTCAATTTTTCCATTTTCTTTTTTCCACTCAAAACCACCATTGACACTAATTTTGTATTTAAACACGATAACGAATGCAAATATTACTTGCACCATGAACATCGAATCACAGGATCGAAGGACCATAACATTTTCCTATCAACGCATATACTCTTATCAAAGGACGAGTTGTAATTTGATTTTTTTTTGTTTCATATACCGTTTAACACAATTTCATCGCGGACAATTGCACCCACTTACGACTCGAGCAATTCAGCAAATTTATTTATATATATACTTTTTTTTAATTGCTTTTAGGTAGGTATTTTTTTTTAACGCTTCACATAAAATGCCACCATTAAAGATTAATCATTAAACAATACAATAGATACACGGTACGTATTTACGAACGAACCAAAACCACCGAAGTGGCTTTTTAATTATTCTTTTAAACGGATGTTTACATTTCGGAGCTTTGTATCCTCGGGATGAATTTTATGTGCTACACACTTTAATGTGGATAGAAAAGGTCAAGAAGAGAATTGTTGAAAAATAAAAAAGCTTCACCTCTGCTTGTATCAAAGTGATGATGGATCAAAGCCAAGAGACACACAGCAAAAAAAAAATTAATCCATTGAGTCAAGTTTTGTGGACCAAAGGAAAGTGTTTGAATATACACTTTTTTCTGTACTCCTTAAAAAACCCCCCAAACAAACAAAAAACAAAAAACTAATTGTTTTTATCAGTTTTTTTTTTTAATTTGAAACTTTCTCCGACCACTTAAAATGGTTTTTGGCTCACGAAATCCACCACGGGCGTACTATTATCATGCCGTAATTTTTTTTTTTTATCACCAAGAGATACCGAAAAACGAGCCTTCGAACAATCGAATTGATGCCATGCGATGGGGGGAAGTTTTAATATTATCTTATCAACAATCCGGTAGATAAACCGTCCGTATGAAAAGTCACGATTAAACTGGTGAAAAACTTCAGTGATTGTAGCTTTTGCAAAGAAATTTTGATGCGCATCTCCTTTTTCTGTTGGCGTTGTTGGGGCATTAAATTGGGGGTAACTTTTTCCACGTGAGTGTGTGTGATGGGGATGAATTTGGATTCTGTTGAATAGAGACTTTTGCAGACTCAGTACAAATGTGCGAGCATTTAGATAGCTTTAATATTGTCACGTAAAACTTCATTGGGGTACGTTCTTGCTTCGTGACATTTTCTATACGTACCTACTGCGAGCTAGCTTTTTTAATTTGATCAAACAATAAATCAATTTCAAAATTTATAACCATAAACCAAACGCGGTCTCTACAAAAATATCGAAAACCAAATTATGTAAATAATTGAAAGCAGAGGTTTTAATAGGATATCCCGCTAGTTTGGTTCTCACCCTTTTAAGCATGGTGTATTCTATTTTGAGGATTTAAATTTGTTGGTTAGGTTTATAGCTAATTTTGAAATTCAAGGCGAGACATCCTTGTTTCTCACTATTAATCATTTTTGTGAGAGGGTTAGTTTTTCACCGTGAATGTCCTTCGAATATTTTCTGTTTTTGACGTTTCTGACTGGACTAATGATACAGTCTTAGAAACGTTGGATGAAATAGATTTAAGCAGCTTATTTTAGTTCGAAGGATATTTGAGAATTTTTTTTTTAAATTGATGGAACATTTCGAACTGAATCTAGAGTTCGGTAGTGGGGACAAAGTTTTGAGGGATGCATCCCATTCCAAATGTCGTGTTAGGTTAGTTATTGAAAAAAGAAGGTTGCTGCTTAAGTTTGACGATAGGAAGATCATATTAAATTTTCGGTGAAGATTAATATATTCTCGCATGCCTTTGAAACAATTTTCCAAGCACTTTTCCCATTCCGATTGAGAGTACCTCTTAACCTCTGTACCTACCAACAGCTCCTTTATCATGTCTTTTTTTAATTTGATGTTTTGAATACACAAAGTGCACTTGTGTCAGGCAAGGTATAAGAGAATGCATTATCGTGTTGAAGAACGATTTTTTTTCTGTGATTGTTCTTTTTTTTTTTTTTGAACTATTCTTGAAAAAAAAAAGTTGGTGCACCAATTGAATTTGGCCATTTTAAGATGCACAACTGCCTAATTATTCTTAACAAACAAGCGATTTTGCCTCGAGGTGATTCGTGATTGAACAACATTTATTGGATTTGGCTCGACTTGAAAAACGAAAATTGCTGTTAAATTTCGGGTTCATATGCTTACGAGTTGATTCATTATCACCCTGTCGCAATTTAAAGGCGTCTTTTTGGGACACCCGTAGTTAATTGTTTCCAAATTTCTAGACACCTGCCGAAATGAGTCTTGTTTTGAGCGATAGTGAATTTATGCGGTGTATAAAACATTTTATTTTTTTGAGGATATAGTCCAGTCGGCAGGTGGGTTAAGTGGAAAAATGTCAGAACTTAATGAAACTTGGGCATTTTGTTCAGGGATAGTAAACTTACATTTTGCTAAGTTTTTGACCTCGAGGGCCCTGTGCTAAAAGAGGAGCAAAGGGGGGGGGGCTGCAAATTTGTCGACCTTGCTCTGGATTTTCCTCAATAATTTTTTTTTCTTATGCCCTATTTCTAAAGTATGTTTGACTTGTTTCATAGAGCATTGAATTTAATACGAGAAACATTTGTTTATGTTCGTTACCAGGATATGGACAAAGAGGATGATACATACTGATGAAAGTGTGAATTTCAATTTTTTTTAAAGAAATCAACACTTGAAATATCATAACAATTTATTCTTCAAATTGTAAGGAAGTAAAAAGGAACGTGATACCAGGCGGTTTTAAAGCTGTTAACCATTCTTTAAAACAGCACACACAGAAAAACAGTTTTATTATTTGTTTTTGATAACAATTTACTGATACGCATGTCTTTTGAACCGATAAGGAATGAGTAAATTCATAAAATCTTACATCGCACATTGGAGTATTTGATTTGAAGATTTGGCTGCCACCGGAAATTTAGTGAAAGTTTTAATTTTCCGATTTCGTGTGAAAAAAAACACTCATACGCCATACAACGGTTTTAATGATTAGTTATTGCAATGTCGGTATACTGTTTTGTATTTTTTTTTTTCGTGAAAAAAAGATACACCGTGATATATGTTTTTAGTGCATAAATGTGAGCTGGTAAGGGGATGTGGAGATAGAAAGCAAGAGCAAGTGAAGTTACGTATTTTTATTATGTTCATATCTTGAATGTTTTTTTGGGTGTAAAAGTAACCATTTTTATTTTATTGTAAATACATTTTAAGGATCATCTGGTTCGAGAGTTGTGATCAGAAAATATTTATTTAATATGGAAGAAGTGGAGAGGTTGATAAAACCCAAAAAGTGAATTATTTAAAGAAATTTTTGTTAGATATTTCTTGCCCAAAAGATAAATATTGAAATTATAAGTCAAATGTAGTTAATTTGTTTTCGATTTTAAGCAAAGATGGTTAGCCTCTAGCAGAAGAAAAGATTTGTTTTTAGAGGACAACAAAGATTGGCTTGAAGAAACTTTCACACTTTCAATTATCAGTGTCAGATCAGGAGGGCGACCTGAAAAGACATTTGAACAATCGAGTGAAAGATTATTTTACATATTAATATTTCCTGTAAAGTTCTTTTAAGTATGAGTATTATAACAGATGATTTCTCAAGGGAAACAAAATTGCTTCTATTTAAAATTGTTTAGTGGAAATGCTTAGAAAACAAAATGCTAAATGTGCAATAATGTGGGAGAGAACTTTATTAAGCACGAGATTATGTTTTTTATGTGAATAATTAAGAGGTATTTCGGGAGAAAACCTGAACACTTGTGGCTCCAGAGCTTAGGACACTTTAAAGCGAACAAATGTATGTATGTATGTGTAATAATGATGTAATGTCTTTTTTCATTGCACTCTGGTATCGTGTGTAAATTACAAAAACGGAATTATCCATGTGCATTTGTGAACATAACATATCACTGAAATGCATTTTTTAATTCCTCGCTCTGATTTTCAATGATAACTGCTCCTTAATTTGTAAAAACTGAACTTTAAATGAAACATAACTTTAGAGTTTAGAGAAATTATGGAGAGAAGCGTGTGCGCTTTTGCACATTTAGCTGCGGCATGGACGACTTGACGGATTTTATTCAAATTTTATATACATAAATAGCAATAATGTAAGTCCAGTCTACAAGTCGCAAAAAGTGGGTTCAGGTGGGAAAAGGTCAGAAGTTAATGAAACTCGAGGATTTTATTCAGGGATAGTTAATTAACATTTAGCTTAGTTTTTGACCTCGAGGGCCTCGTGCTAAAAGAGGAGGGGGACTGCAAATTGTTCGACCTTGCTCTGGATTTTCCTCGATAACTTTTTTTCTTGCGTCATATGCATATTATACTTATATTGTAGAGCGTTAAATTTCCTACAATTTTCTTAACATTTTTTTATGTCAATTTGTTACCATTTTTGAAAAAAAATTGGCATTTTTTTATCGATTTTAAAAAAATGGCCAGTTTTTCGAAGCGCCATATCTTGGTAACAAATTGACAAACAACATTATTCTTTCATCAAAATTTAAAGCTCTACAAAAAAAGTCACATTATGTCTTTGCCGAAGGACGTTAGGAAACAAAGCTATAGAGGGAAAATCGAATCAGGCAATTCCATCTCCTCATTATTATATTTCTAGAATCAACATTTTAGGAAATATACCGCTTGACAAATCCCTTACGTTTTTTTCCGTAGGACGTAAGGAAAAAAAAAAAGTTATTGAGGAAAAACCGGAGCAAGTTCGAAAATTTTTGCAGTTCCCCATCTAGTGCCTCAACACTTCGTTTCTTATAGCTTTATACAATACAATCTGAAGATAGAAGCGGCGCCTAGAACCCACTGATTACACTGGTGCTGATGTTTTTTTTTCAGAGACGCTAAGCGTGTCCAAATTTTTTCGCCTCCCTAATTTTTCTAGCGTGGTTTTGGCAATAATTCTTGAAATCAAGGAAACTTTGTAGCTTACTAAATCAAGATCCTAATCAAAATTGCGTATTGACAAAAAGCCTCCCAGGTATTTAAACTTTTGTTTTTTTTTTGTTCCGGTTGGTTTGCATTCTATTTTTACTTGCGATTATAGGTACTATAAGGCAAGTTATACATTCGAAAAAAAAATTCTAACAATCAAACATGACAAAAGAAATTACATAAATTCCTAAATTTTTCAAAAAAAAACGTTTTTTTGAGTTTTTTAAAAAAGTGTCAATTTTTTTTTTTAATTTTCGTTTTTTCCTAAAACGGTTTAATCTATTTTTTTTAAATTTTATTTTTCTGATAAAAACTACAAAGTGTTAGAAGTTGGCATGCTAAAAAAAAAAGAATATATTTTCGAAAAAAACTGTTTTTTGAAAAAACTGGTCGAACGATTTTTCGTAAAAATTCAAAAAAGTAAAAGAAACCTGATAGTTTACTTCATTTTCTCTAAAAAAACGTTTTAGGTATTGATTTTAAAGTGATTTATAAAATTTCATATGATTTTTTCAACGCCTTTTTCCCAAAATTTCAAGCTCCCAAGACCATTTTTACACATTAGAGCAAGTTCGTACGACCCACTTTATTTTTTTGGCGTTAATCCTGCTACATTCCTTATTTTGTTGAAGTGAATGACACATTTGGTTGAGTGCACCAGTGCTGTTAATACAGTTCTTGGGAAAGAGTACGATAACTACGGCGGGGCTAAAAACTTATAACGGTCTTTTGTAGAGGAGTTTAATACAAGTATTTTCTACTATTGGGCGGGGCTCTATGTCGCCTTGTTTAGGAGGTAGGTGCGATTTTCGAAAAAAATGTCTTGAATGGAAAAATAAATATTTAAAAACACCGACAACACTTAAGATATATTAGTTTAACGGGTTTAAAAGCCAGACATCGATTCTTTAGTCCTTCATTTAAACTAAATTTTGTGTGTCGATAGTTTTCAAAATATTCGAATTAAAACTAGAAATTTTGAAACAAGAACGTAAAAAATATCTTTGAACCAATTTTTCCAAAATTGTGACATGGAAAATACAATTTTCCTTCTGTGATCAATGCTTTTTTCGAATTTTTAATCGAACGCGAAAAAACGAAAGCTTTTATGTCTTCTAGTATTTTCAATATATCCATACAATCGACGCACTGTGCGCTGTAGTTATCGTACTCGTGCAAGTTCTTGAGATCACCTTTATTCGGTAGCTTTACGAATTTCCATTCCCTTGGAAAGATTCTGTTTTCCAATACAACCTTAAACAAAATCTTGGTCTGCTTTAGGAAATTTCACAGGTATGGCTATGGCATCTGATTTGTTGTTGTTGTTGTTGTTGTTTTTTTTTCTGTTGTCCTTATTTCTGCACTTATCGTGGGGTCAATATTCATGCCTCTTGAAGATCTACGTCTGCCAGTCAGTGTATAGTTTGCATAAATGCTCTCTTCTTTGTTAAACAGTACACAGAAATACTCTTTCCATCTTTATTACTAGTCTTCTATTCTTGGCACTTAAAGATTACCGACGTGTCAAGGAAAGGATGATTCCTAATATTTTGTTGGCCTTCAAGGTCCTTAGTTATTTTATTTGATCAAACTCATAACTAAGGTGTGGAATTTTCTCGGAATACCCAAAGAAATCTGTCTGAAGATTGACTCGATACCGTTGATAATAGCTTTTTGCAGCTGCATTGTTGCTTGTAGTAGACCTTGGCCGCTTCATGTATGCACACATCTCTTATTCTTGACATCGCAAACAGACTTCCTCCATCATTGTTGGATAGTAAAATGGTAGATTTAATTTTGTGTTCGACCACCAGGTGGCTTTATGACAGACTTTGTATATGGAAACAGGGTTTAACATCAATAGAGCTGACGAGCGTTACATAGACACGCAAGCAAAAGCCATAACGTGCTCAAGACAAACGTTGGCCGGTCCAACTTAGGCATTGAGGTATCCCCTATAATGATGGTTTTGTGGTTTTGTTTTCCTTCATCGATGTATAACACTGAATGATGGTGACTTTATGATGCGATTTCAAGATTTGAAGTTTCCAGCCATTTTCTTTGCCAAAGCCAGATTCCAGGAATTTCAGTTTTTGTATAGCATTTTTATTCAATATTATGCCAACACCATTCAGTCTTTGAACACTGACTGCCTGCTCTTCCACGAAATACATCATGCGAGTCTGTCCTGAGTTTACATTGTATTCAGCTCTACAATTCGTTGCACCCAGTTCATGAATGTGGTCTCTGGTCTGGATGTTGTGTCGGATCATTTCGCTTTCCACCTGTTCATAGATTGTATGTGTTTATATTGTCTGCAGTATCTGGGAGAATTCAAGAGTTTCTCCTGGTAGACGCACAATCCCGAAACATATGTGCGATTTACTATACAGTCAGTGGGGCTGTATAAGAGAAGTAACAAGAGATTTGCTACCTATTAAGGAATTATTTCCGTTCGTTGTCATTTTTCATAAAAGAATAACTTCAAAGCTTTGTTGACGCAGAAATTGTCATTTTCATCCTATCGCATCTTAAAAGCGAGTATATGCGACCCAGTCGTGTATCTTATTTGTGATATTTTCCTTGCATGGTGAGTTTCCGTGAAATTCGTTTCGAGATAAGAAATGTAAAACAGCAATGCCAAAAAAGCAATAAAATAAGAAGAACCAATATGCAATTTCAACAGTTTAAAGACCGATATCTTAAAAACCCACAGCCAAAGGAATTCAACCTACGAGTATGTCGCCACTCGAAAAGTCCTTTCGAATGATAAACATCTCATTATTTTTGGTATGTGAGTTTATTTTTTTTTAAATTCAGTTGCTCATTAAATTGTTGTGGATAAAACTTTTAAAATCCATTTAGCTGCAGAAAGTATTACATTTGCATTTGAATAGCTTTCGAAATAAAATTAAATATAAATTTGAAATGCAATATGCAAATGTGTAATGATAATAACGTATCCAGTATTTACCCAAAAAGATGCTTGCAGAAAACTTTTATTAGATTGTGGCGGCGCGGCGCGGCGGCGGCCAGCGTGGGACTTCTTCCCATAAATGTTTGCTTAGGTAGCTCATTCCACTTTAAAACATAAAATAATAATTTAAGTGTTTACTACTCAAAAGCTTAACAGTCATTAAAAATATTGTTTTGTATCTTATAGATGAATCTATTTATAGTCTAATGTAAAATTTTATAAATTTTGTTTAATTGGCAATTTTTGAAACATGATAAGCTTCAAATTTGTTTAGTTTGCACTTATTTTATTGTTTTGTTTTAAATCAAAATGCGTTTAAAGCAAAATGGAGGTTTTAAATATACATAGTTGGGCGTTTTGGGAGAGATCTCGTTTCCTGTAATATTTGTTTGCCTTAATTTATATTATACGAATATAAAATAAAATAAGTGCACTACTGGGTCGCACGAAATTGTTATAATGTGTGACAGTGGTCTAAGGACTGGAGATTTTGGAAAAAAAAGCAGGGAAAATATCATACGAAATTTGATTAATCACTTTAAAATCACTAGTTAATACGTTTTTTGGAAAAAATGAAGTAAGCCATCGGGTTTCTTTTACTGTTTTGAATTTTAAGGAACAGTTTGTAGTTCTTACCACAAAACAAAAGTTTCAAAAATGTTGGCCAAACCGTTAAAAAAAAAAATGCTTTTTTTTAACCAAAAAACTTTTTCTGAAAAATAAAAGAAATAATTTTATTTTGGTTATAAAAGATTTTCCACGTTAAAATTTGTTTCGAAATATGACAAGTGGTTTACGAGAAAATCTGAACTAAAAAAACCGGTCCTTTGGGAGGCACGAATCCATAACTCGCCTTATAACGGGTTTTTTTTTAAAGCTATAGAACTTTAAGTTGGCAACAGTATTTTAACTGGCGGATCAAGGGATTTATTTCCAGTTTTCTGGCCAGAACGTTCCAGTCAATGAGGAGCCTGATTACTGACTTTTTCGTTCTACTGAACAACCATAATGTGCAGGAGCTGTGGTTTCTACAAGACAGCGCAACATGTCACACAGCTCGTTCCTCCATTGATTTGTTGAACGAAACGTTCAGTGAGCTCATAATTTCGCGTTCTGGTCCCGTGAATTGGCCTCCAACCTCCAAGATAGTGCGATTTAACGCCGATTGACTTTTTTCTGTGGGAATATGTGAAGATCACTTGGAGGACAACATTCGCCGGATTATTTCCGATATAGGACCACAAATGATGGAAATAGTCACCGAAAATTGGACCTCCGAATCATATGCCAGAAATCATATTTAAATTATAATGCCAGAAGACTATTTTTCGAATAAAGTAAATTTCATGTCAATTTAAAAAAATCATCTTTGTTTTATTCCATATCATTTATTTATTCTATACGTCTTTAAAAAAAACACCCTTTAGTAGGTACCTATAAAAGCAAGTAAAAACAGTATTTGGTTGAATATTCTGTTTAGTGAGGTGCTTTTTGAGGCACAATATATTAGAAAAAATTGTCGATGAAGTTTTAAAAATGGTGGGGGTAAGTTGGGGGAGTGGCGCTTGGGCGGTTGTGGGGCTAGTGAGTTATTTTTATATATATAATATTTTTAACAGAAAGATGAGCATAGACAACAACTCAAAGTGGTAGTGTTTGCAAAACAATTAATTTGTAAACACCTTACGTCCTACCTTTACCCGGCTTTAGTCAAACAAACAATTGAAAACCACTGTTATTGTCAACTTTTGTTAAAAATTTAGGTACAAATCACTAAACCCTTTGTAACTGCTGCAGGTTTTCTTAAGTATCATAAAATCAGTGCCTTTTTGTGCATACTTGTCATTGTTACGTTCCTTCCAAAATAAAATATTACAAAGCTATGTTTATTACGCATTTTCTGGAAAAATATTGACCCGAAAGTCAAAAATAGGATATCTTAAAACTGAGACAAGATATCAAATTAATTAAAACGCATTTAAAAAGGCTTATTTAAAATTAAGTCTTAAATTAACTGTATATCGTTACTACTAACAATTGCCCTTAACGAGGATAAGGGTACATAAATAAAGCCTTTTCTTAAATCCCCAAAAAATGATATGTTTCAAAATCCGCAAAGGCTCTTACTGTAAAACGATTTTGGTCTTAAAATAGACCCGAGAATCATGCCCATAAATATTTATTTCCTTAACTCCTTGGGTTCTTTTACATACACCATCCTACATTCAAAAAAGATTTGTATGTCATTAAGTCAAACGAAAATTGATTCCAGTATAGTTTTAATAATAAAGTTATTGACACAATGTTTTTTTTTTTTTTTTTTTTTGGTATCACTGAAGTTCAATTTTCCAAAAAAAAAAAAAAAAACATTAACCGAAACCATAGTCAATGTAATTTGGACATTTCAACCATTCCTTATATAATTTTTCAAATTAGGCTTAAGAAACCTGTTATCTTATTGAACTCATTAAGTTAAGGATAGGTGCCCTGGAGGCATAAAAAGTGACGAAGAGAGAAGGAAAAAATAACTACTACACAAAGGAGATGGCCCATTTTTGGGCCCAGTGCGTCCACTAATGAATCTAGTATCAAATGAAAGGTGATATTAAGGACATTATGTGAGTGAAATATTTTTAAAATCGTTCGTGGGGTTTTTGAGATATTTGAGCTTGAAGTTGACTAATTCAGAAGCAGAATTTCACTTATTTTTCCGACAAAACTGCTTATATTTTCCGATGTAAGATACATAGAGAAATAAATCTGGTATCAAATGAAAGGTATTTTGTTAACCTTTTCATCGTATTAAAAATTATTTTTGTACATATCCTATATTCTCCAATATTTTGTTTTAAGTTCTTAGAAATCAAGTTTTTTGTTCTTACTTTTTAAACGTCAATATCTTAAAAAGATCGGCAGTGATTCCTAATTTTTTAACATCATTATAAAGATTATTTATTTACCTTTAATTTGATATATAATTTAGTGCCCTTTATTAAATACAAACTTAGTTTTGAACTAACTTACACTAAAAAGCATATTTACATGCACTATAAGCTATGCACTTTTTTGTTTATCGTTATTTTTTATAATTTCTTAACCAAAAATAGCAAAACATGTATTATTTATTACTTACTTTAAGCCCGATAAACAACATTTATATTGATGACAATCTAGGTGATGTTATTTAAGAAAACATGCATCATGCTACTTCGAAAATATAGTCCATGTAAATAACTTACCGTTTTCTTTTTATTTTCAGAAGAAGTTTATAAAAGACACATAATTATGTAGATGTAATAACTTATAGTCTTTATTTTTTCAATATTTATATGTACAAAAAGGTTTAAAACTAAATGATTTTTATTAAAATGAGACATAACTTTTAACTTATATTAAATGCGAAATGGAGTTATTGCATTGAAATAATAAATTTTTATAATTCATTTTGGTTTGATTACATACATAATAACCTACGTCCTACATTAATTATAATATTAAGTATTATTTCAGATTTATTCTCCTTCAACTTCATTGTCTATTAAAATAGAATTTAAAAATTAAGCTGGAGCTATGTTCATATTTTGTTGGTGACGAGCAAATCCTAAGTACCACAAAATACTCATAACATGAGCGCAGCAACCAACAGTTCTCATTCCTACAAGACAATTGCAATAGTACGCTTCTATTGCGTTGCAACTATTGGCTACATCAGATTCATTACTGACAAGGATGTATGTAAAATATATTTTCCCACTGATGTGTCGAGATTTAATGCGACCTCTAAGTAAATAATTGTTTCCAACCAGGCTTTGATGTGTAGAATTAATTCTTAATACATTTTCACAAACTTCTATTATATAACTTCCATTGATTTTAAGATGTTCCCCACAATAAGAGCGAGCTTGTTTGATTTGATAATTTCCCAATGATATTTTACGAAGCTCTGTCAAATCAAGCAAAGGAAAGTTATTTAAGCTTGGAATGTGTCCGTTAATTCTACGAAACACTGCCCTAGTTCTATTTAAGTTATTTTCCTTAACAAAATCGCCTAAATGGTTGGGAGTATTTAATCTACTCAAAGCCAATTAAAAACATTGATATACTATCTATAATTTATTCTTAGTATGCTAAAAAACTGATCTTTTCACTTTTTATAAAAAAAAACAACGACTTACTTGTTCTGGAGATATCCAATTAACTAAAATTGATCGACGCGGATTTGAAAGCATTTCAATTCTACGAACTTGCAAAATATTTTGTTGTAAATGTATTCTACAATTAACACATTGACCACTATTCATTTTCACTTTTTTTTACGCACTTTATATATTTACATACAATGCATCGTAACTTAATACGTAATAAATAATGCTTTTTAGTTTAAGCTGTTTAATTTTTTCTTCAATATGGGAACACAATAAACTATTTAATTTAGCGGAGCTTACACCTGCAATTAAAAGGCGCGTGGGAACTCTCAATACCAAAGTGTCACGTTATATTGTACGAGAGGCATTATCAGATCATGTTTATTATCTTAAACAAAAGAAGAGAGGCTTAATCGAATCATATTTACATTTACAAAAATAAAAAGAAAACGGTAAGTTTTTTACATGGACTATATTTTCGAAGTAGCATGATGCATGTTTTCTTAAATAACATCACCTAGATTGTCATCAATATAAATGTTGTTTATCGGGCTTAAAGTAAGTAATAAATAATACATGTTTTGCTATTTTTGGTTAAGAAATTATAAAAAATAACGATAAACAAAAAAGTGCATAGCTTATAGTGCATGTAAATATGCTTTTTAGTGTAAGTTAGTTCAAAACTAAGTTTGTATTTAATAAAGGGCACTAAATTATATATCAAATTAAAGGTAAATAAATAATCTTTATAATGATGTTAAAAAATTAGGAATCACTGCCGATCTTTTTAAGATATTGACGTTTAAAAAGTAAGAAAAAAAAACTTGATTTCTAAGAACTTAAAACAAAATATTGGAGAATATAGGATATGTACAAAAATAATTTTTAATACGATGAAAAGGTTAACAAAATACCTTTCATTTGATACCAGATTTATTTCTCTATGTATCTTACATCGGAAAATATAAGCAGTTTTGTCGGAAAAATAAGTGAAATTCTGCTTCTGAATTAGTCAACTTCAAGCTCAAATATCTCAAAAACCCCACGAACGATTTTAAAAATATTTCACCCACATAATGTCCTTAATATCACCTTTCATTTGATACTAGATTCATTAGTGGACGCACTGGGCCCAGGTTTCCTAGGAAAATGGGCCATCTCCTTTTATAATAATTCAATGCTTTTCATCTCGTTTTCATCTTCAATTACCTTCGTTCTATACACAATTATAATTAGAATAAATTGATGTAATATTTAAAAAGTTTCTACCACAAAACAAAAGCCTACGGTTCATTTAGTGGCTAAGGCGAATCTTCTTACCAAACCGAAAAACCCAAACGCCAAACCTAAGGCTAAGGTACAAAGCCAATAATTTAAAAAAAGTAGCTAATTCCCTAATTCTGTCCGCATTGTGTGTTGAACCTGTTTGATAATAATTTTCCTTTATCCTTGTATCCTTGCGGAGCAGCAGCGGCGGCAGCGGCTGCGAAGCCAACAACTGCCAGCTTGTCTGCAATTTTCAGCTTTCCAAATAGCAATCAAGGCTGATAAAAATGGCTAAATTAAATATTGTCTCCACAGTATTCCACTCTGGTAATGGCAATTACGATAATCACATAAAAATAATGGGCAAAGATTTTCAAACACAAAAATGTCACCACCCTTATATTTCTCTGTAATCTTTTTTATGCCATCAAATCCATGCCCTCTGCCCTCTGTCTCTGCCACTGTCTTCTGACTTAAGTCCCGGTGGTTGTTTTTATTGTATCTTCAAACAGATGAAATGGTTTCTGTTCGTTTCGTCGTCGTTTGTCGTTTTTCCGTTTTTCGCTTATATACGTTACGTCTTCGTACTCGTATCCATCGGATTTCGCTTTTCGATCTTAATCATAAATTGAACTTTAACTTTAACAATATTTTCACAGTAGGTCAATGCAGGAAATCGATTCTCAGAAAAATGTCAATGAGGTGAGTTATGTTTGTTTTTCGGTTAAATTGAATCTTTCTTTTCAACAACCTTCAATCTTCAATATTTAATGGAATGGGCAATGGGGGAGTATACAGTATAAGTGAATGAAAAAAAGAAAACGGACATTATTTTCGAACTTATCGAATTGATTTTTTAATTATTTTTAATAGGCGAATGGGGATTGGAATGAAAAGTCGTCGTCGTCTAGAAACGGAGGAAGTTGCCATGTGTTTCAAGTCACAAGTGTTGTTCTCATTCGAGAGGTGTGTTTGCGAACATTTTTAAAGCTTTAGTAGAATTGAAAAATGTTAAGTTGAACTTGGAGGATGGATATTGATTAATGACTTATTGGAACAAATATATTGAAGAGTCTTTATTGTGTTCTAAGAAGTTTCAAGCAAGTATGTAGAGAGGGGGGCAAATACAAGTTTCTTTTTTAAAAAAATGCAATAAAATGAACAAAATTTGTAAGAACAAGCATTCCTATTAATTATTTATTTATTTCATTTTTCATTTTTTTATATCTATCGAGCTTTAAACTTTGTAAGACTTAGCAGTATGTATAATATAAAATGGATTAAGGAAATAAATATCCTTTGTCAAAAACAATTTTAACAAAGTACTTCCATCTAAGTTGGATAAATTTTCAACGGCCTTTTGGCGCTGATAAAGCATCCTTCCCAGAAGATCAGCGAAATCAAGCATATGCTCGTGATTTGTAATTAGATGCGTGCTGTTGGCATGTGTTGTTGTGTGTTTTTCTCTCTTCTCTTCTGTTATGTTTGTCTCTCTCTCTCTTTCGTGATATTGTCGTGTGTTGTCTTGAGATGATGGTTTCAGTTTCCAAGTGCTTGTAAGTTTGTCTGCTTCGGTGATTCATGATTGCAGTAGATTTAAATTTCCCGTAATGTTTTTTTTTTCTTATATTAGGACTAGAATTAACACCATTTTAAATGAAGATCTACTCGTAATTAAATGAAGGTCAATAATTATGTCACAGACTGAACTTAATAAGATGCAGGAGCTAAATACTGGATCGCTTTTACCGTAATTTGTATTTTAAATCGGGGTACATTAAAAAACGGGTGTCCTACAGAATCCCAAAAAAAAAATCCCCAAAAATTATAATCCAACTAGCTAATATCCCCAAAGACATAATTTACATGGATGAAATCCACACCCAAACAATATTTTTTGCCAAAATCCCCAAAAAATCCCCAAATCCTCAGTGTCCGTGTACATCTAAATTATGTGAATTTAGTTTTCAGAAACATCTCATGAAATTATTTTATTGTGAATCTAACTAAGTGATAACGATTAAGTTTTTCTCTTCGTTTCATTTAAGACTTTATGAATATTTATTTACTTACTAATTTTGAAACTGTATTTTTATTTTAATAAACATTACAAGCACTAAAAGGAATTTTATATTAACTCTTTGGATTACATTTCCCAATATCAATTGAACCAAATATCACCAAAACAAATATGTTCAAGTAGTGAATCATGCGATCAAATCGCGCGCGCGATTTCATCGCATGATTCACTACTTGAACATATTTGTTTTGGGGATATTGGTTCGGAGATTTTCGGCTTGTAGATTTTCTCTTTGGGGATTTCGTTACCAACCCAAAAAAAACATATTTTTCACCTCAACGGAGGGAGCATAAATTGGGAAGAAGGCAAGTAAGGCAGCACAAACAATATGGGAACACAAGACGTCGCTAGCCAACATTACAAGATATTGTTTACGCCTCGATCCAAGAGTTAGCAACCCTAACAGAACGCACCTCTGCTTGTATGAGGTCATCACACTATCGATCGAATCTAACTTGCTTATGGCATACGCATAGCGTGTAAGTTTGCGCTGGATTGCCTTAATTCTTTTTCTGTTTACTAAGCATGACAGATTTTAAATAGATCAAGCAAGTTATTACCTTGATATTCGGTTGAATGAAAAATGTATAGAACGCCAACTGAGTTGGCCCAAATTGTTCTTTATGGAATGAAAACTACTAATCCGTTTGCAGGTTGTCGATAGACTGATTATTTATTCTTCACAAAATATTCAATTATATTATTATAAGGTTACAATTAAGGTTCACATAAACTTCACGGTCACCGCAGGTTTCCGATGTCCTCGTCTATTCGTCCAGCGTACCCGTGGAAACTTGTTGAGATCAGCAAAAGCACTTCGGCGCGTGCATTGGTTGGTTCGATTGGTGAAAATGCAGGTAAGTATGCGTTCGTCATTTTGTTAACGGTGCATTTTCACAGGGTGTTAACTACCATACAAGTGAGACAAAATTAACAAACATGGTGGGTGGTTGGTTGGGAGTTGGGGGTAGGGGTTATAGGAGGTCGGTGGGGGCGTTTGACAAAAATGGTGGGTGCTGCAGGTGGGGTGTGTGTTAACTGGCGACGGGGATGAGGTGTGTGTGTGGTGGGGAGGGGAATTGTCAAAAATGGTGGATAGTTGGTTGGTGGTTGTAGGTGGACTGGGTGTATGGCGGTGGTGGGGAGATTTGGTGTGAAGGTGGGTTGAGAAAATTGATTATATTGATTTTATTAACGCAACACTAGATTATTAAAAATATTTCACTCCATAATTTTCTTTGATGGTTTTTATTAATTATGAATTTTAATGTAAAATTGAATGTGTCACATCTAACTTTCTATTAAATAAAATGTGTGACTGGGTTCCAAGTTCTTCCGCTCTGTGGATGCACCAAGGGCGATGATAAAAACACATTCGCACTTTAAATTCGAGCAATAAGAACTTCTTTAAGTTGTATAAAATAAGCAAAGTATTTCAAATTCTTTGTTAAGGAAAAGTTTATGTCCCGCATTTTTACCACATTTACATTTTTATAAGATACATTTATTTTTTGTAAATATTTTGTTATTCTAAGACCTCTACTTGAATTTATTATATAAAATTTTTATAATTTCTATAAAAATGTCCGTAACTTGTATTTTTAGGAGTGAACTTTGAAATGCTGTTGCGGTAAATTTTACCACAACAAGTTTCGCCAACCCATTTCCTCTCTAATAACTTTTGTTTCCAAATCCCTTCCTGTTGCGGCTCCAAAATGCTTTAAGGAGTGCAGTAGAAACCTGGTCCATCAGCCAGAGGACTGCTCTTTAAGTATTTTGGAAAAGTAACCAATCTAGGTTCCATCAGAAGTGTTAGACAGGGTGTCAACACGATATTACGAAAGGCAGAAGAGCCACTAAGTCACCGAGTTATCGACAGAAGGTCGAGAAAGCAGAGAAAGGCATGAAGATGACTCATGCCCAACTATGTGTGAATTATAATCACACCAACGTTAATTTAGTATGGCCGAGTGCCCACCATAAAGTGTCGGACATCAAAGAAAGATCACAATGATGTGTTTTTCCCTTTTTGATATTTTCTGCGCGAAGGTCTACAGAAGTAAGATTTTTCTAGTTTATAAATTCCACCATTTTAGTTGGAAAATGGTTAAGTTTCTTTCCAAAAAGAATATTCTTCTCAAAATAATTAATTTGGGCCTGTTTGGGCTGGGGACTGCGCGTTGTGTCGTAGTTTTTCACTTGCCTTTTAAAATAAAATACAATTGACGTTATATGGCTGAACACGTCCACTGAGCCTACGAGGATCGCATCCTCAACGCATAGGATCGCGTGCAATGGTTGTATCACCGCTCTCACTCGCACGTCTCTGCATATATGGGCGAGATGCTGCTGTATGACTGAGACAAGAACACCACACCGCAAAAGATCCGAAGAGGATGGCTATATGGTCGGGGCGAAGTGGACAAGCCAAGCCTCCCTTTTGAATGGCAATTCAATTTTGGATTTGATAGAAAAAGGAAGAATTTTTTGAAATTTAGAAAAAAAGAGAAGTGAAAAACTGTTTGTGGTATCGAAATTGAGAAGAAATATTTGGAGTTGTAGAAGAAGAATCGTTAAGGAAACTCTTGGAAGTGTTTAAGAAGAATATCGTTGTTGGAGATTTTTTTGAGAAAAGCCAAGTATTTCTGTGTCTGGTGGTGTCCACAAATTTTATCTTGTTAATTGTTTGTTTAATTGGTTTTTAATCCGTTTTGTTTGTGACCCTATGTGGGGCAAACAAATTTAGATTTGAGTAGGCCTTCGCTGAGTATTTGTTTTCCTCCCAAGATTGTGGGACTCGTGACCTTGTTTTATTCTTACCTTCCATTACCATTGTGACCTTTCTTTGTGTCATTTTATACAAAACATTGTTTGTTCTTTTTTTAATTGCCCATACTTATTCCTAATTTCGAGAATTAGCCTTCTGCTAATCCCGAAATACCATTGTCTTCTTTTTCTTTTGATCGAAAAGACTCTGGGATTTTATCCCGGCATTTGCCAAGGTTTCCCAGACCAATCAATAAAATAATTCAATTTCCCATTGGGAATAATAATTCTATAGTTTAATTCTTTACAATATTGAAGACATTTTTCAGATTTGTATTGGTAAGGCAAACTACCATGAAAGATTCCTGGCGCCCACTTGCTACCGAGTACACCCTTTACTCTATATACATATAAATTCAATTCGTTTCATTTTATTAATCGAGCGCGATTAATAAAAGTGTTGTTCTTTTCGAACCCACTCCCAGCTGAAATAACGGGAGACAGCACTGTATTTGCTGTCTGGCTAGGGATATATGTATATTTTTTTTGTATTGTTCGCTTTTTATCAAACACATCGGCGCGGCGTTTGACGTTTCGCGTTCGATTCCAGTTTTCATTTTACTAATCGTGTTGCACATCGTCTCTGTGCATTTGTTTTTTATTCTTTTTTTAATAAATATATTCGCGTTTTGGTCTTGGATTCGGATAATCCAAGTAGTTTAATAATTATAGTTTAAACAAATTAATTCGCGGTCGGTGTGTTTTCGGTTTTTGGTTTTCGGTGAAAATATAATTCCTAGCAATGCTCCGAGAACCGTACCCTACAAAATTAATAAAAAGTGTATTAGCCTATTTGAAAAAAAAAAAACCAATATACAATCTCAAAAATGTTAGATTGCACTAAACTCGATGTAAGGGGGTCTCCGTTAAGCCGCCAGTGGTGACCCACTGTCTGTGAGACCGGGTTTCAATGTAGTTCATATGGCCCGTTATTCAAGTTATCACTCTGGTGGATTAAGAATTCTTTAATCTGTAAACGAAGATGCCATTTGGTTGTAGCTATGGAAGATTATATACCTTGGCAATCCGAACTATTTCGATAATTGCACTGTACACTTATGGCCATTTGAAAAAAAAAATGTTTAAACCTTATTCTCGTTATGACCAGTTATGACAAAAACAGCAGTTTTAACAAAAATTTCTTTTTTGTCAAATTATGAGTTCCAGTCCAAATCGTTACAGCAGTAGCTTTGTTGAGCGAACTCGAAGAACAACCGTTTCTTGAAAGATACCGCTTCGATGCGAGTTTGTAAACAAAATATAAAAACACCGATACCAATTTTTCTTCAAAGCCGTTTAGACTATAGCTTAACGTGAAAAAGCTTGGGCTTCTCGATCATCGTATTGTCGATACTTCGATTTCAAATTTTAATTTATCATCAAACCCAATTGGGTTGAGCATGAACTACTTTTGTACAGTAGTTCAAGAAGTACTTAATTGAATTACATAGTTCATTGAACATGTTTGTGTATTGCTAACTTAGAAGAGAATGTCATTAGTTGCAAAAAAAAAGTTTCGATCTAAAAACGGCAAATTTATCCCAAGAACGCTATAGTTTTTAAATTGTAAGAAAACTTATCAGTTATGAAAATTGATTTTGTTCCATTTAGTACACAGTGTGGAATAAAGAAAACTCAAAATTTAAATCCATATCCAGTTCGGAATACCTACACATTTTATGAGTTGAATGAGTATCGTCTGTGATTTGCTATATAAAGGTAGTTGAGTATTTTTACAATGACGTGAACTGAATATATATTATATTCTAGTGCTCAGAACATTATATATCTTATATTCTGTACACACAAAATCTGCTCAGATGCACCCGATTGCATCCTTTCGAAATGATAATACGCAACCACGAAAAGTAATACTTCCTTATTTTTCATTCTGCAAAATAGCTGATAGAATGAATTATTGCTTTCAGTATAGAACTGAGGTGGTATCATTTGCAATTTTTTTCGAAAATGGAATTTTAAGAAAAAAATTACGAGGAAACCAACCAATATTAAATTATATTTGAAACACTGGTTCCAGTGATGGTTGTTAAAATAAAAACAAAGTAAAGTTTTTTCTCCTTTGCTTTTTACTTGCTCTATAGGGCAAGTATTGGTTTCGTGCAGGAAAAAAAAATGTTTTAATCAAACATGACATTACGATGATAGAGAAGCCCAAAAAAGTGGTTTTCGCCATACCGTCCGTCAGTCTGTCTGTGCGGATGTGCGTCTGTGCGCTTTTTCACGTCTTGCTGCAGTCTAAACCACTTGACGGATTTTCTTCAAACTTGATATAAAGTAGTTTGAAGAAAAACGGTTTTCGAGGTTTTTTTATTTCATTTCAGCCCTGCTCAAACTGGTACCTTTCTAATAACGGTTTTCTTCAATTTGGATTTGCTCGAAAACGGCTCTAACGATTTTGATTAAACTCAAAATTTAGCTTACTTTAAGCATTTCTAACAAAACTGCGTTTTTCGTTTTTGGCTCAAATAGTCCTAACGAAAATCAGGTTTTAACGGTTTTTTTTCAAATAGCCATAAGTTCACAACGGCTTGATTGAATCGACTCAAATTTCGTTTGACATAGTTTTTCATAGTTTTCTTTGTAAATTTTTCACTGAAGCTTTTCTAAACGGTGGCTTCCATACAACGAGCCGATAAGTTTTAGCCAACATGTTTTGGTTTTTTCTAATTTGCTCGAAAACGGCTCTAACGATTTTGATTAAACTTTGTGTGTTATATTCTTTTAGTGTTTTTAAGAGAATTGCGTTTTCTGTTTTTGGCTAAAAATGCAAATAACGGAGATCTGCTGTTAACGGCTTTTTATTTGCGATTATAGGTACTATAAGGCAAGTTATGCATTCGTCGAAAAAAAAAGTTTTGAGATAACAATCAAACATGACATTACGATGATAGCGAAGACGAAAAAAGATGGTCTAAAAATTCTGCCCGTCTGTATGTCTGTCTGTCTGTCTGTCTGTATGTATAGACACCTACAGCCCAAACGGGTGGGTCGAATTGCTTCAAACTTGGTATATAGACTTTTTTAGGTATTGTACAGAGGGGAAATTGAATTTTTTTTTTTTGCTCAAAAAATAACGGTACCTGCCATACAACCGTTACGTTAAGGCTTATTTTTCTCAAAAACGGCTCTAACGATTTCGATTTAAAAAAATCAGTGTTGCTTTTTAGGTACGACCAATCATATGGCTGGAAAAAAAGTTTTAAAAAATGGCTAAGAACGGTACTTTCCATAGGACCGGTTTTTTTGCTTTCGACTATCTCGAAAACGACTCGAAATTTCACACACATATAGCTGTAGGTAGCTCAATTTGTATTGCATACAAATATTTTTGAAAAATATTTTTTTGTATTTTTAAAAGCATTTTTTAAAAAAGAATTTAAAAAATTAATATTTTGAAAACTGCTTATTAAATTTTTTTTCTAAAAATTTTAAATAAATGTATTTGCTCAATACCTATGAACTGGCGTTTTTGAATTTTTTTTGAAAATTTTTTTCAAAAAGTTTTTCAAAAAAAACTTTTTTTCTCAAAAACCGCTCCACAGATTTTTATAAATTTATTCTCATAAATTCAAATTTATCGAAGAAATAAAATGGCGTACTTTTTTTTCAGCTCATTTTAGTTTAAGTATTTATTTAAGGATTTTGAAAATTTTATTTTTATCAAAATCTCAAGCCCCTAAACCACTGTCACTCAATAGAGCAAGTTCGTGCGACCCAGTCGTGCATTTTATTTCAAATGGCCATAAGTTGTCAACGGTTGCATCGAATTCACTCAAACTTTGTTTGGTACAGTTTCTTTCAGCTTCCTATCAGATGGTATGGCATTGATTTTTTTCTGTTTCTTTTTTTTAAATGGTGGCTCCTATACAAAGAGCCATTAGATTTTGGCCAATTTTTTCGTTTTTTCTTATTTACTCAAAAAGGCTCCCCCGATTTTTATGAAACTTTGTATGTAACATATATAGCATACTTCAAAGAAAACTGCATTTTTAGTTTTTGGCTACACATGATAATAGCGGACATTTTTGATTTAACAGTATTATTAATTTGGCCATAAGTGGATATTTGTATCATTTATAACACCCAAAAGATGATATCTTAATTTTAAATATTAAAGGTTTCTTAACGTTATCTTCCGTATATCGGTTTTTCCAGTTTTAGTCAACATTTTTTAAGTTTGACTAAATTCTGTTCTTATTGATCGAAAAGTTTGTTTTCATCGTACTATTCCACCCACAGAGCAAGTACGACCCAGTCGTACATTATATTTACAATTTTCTTCTGTACGATTGTATGGCAGGCACCGTTATATTTGGGCGTAGTGCACAATTAAAAATTCTCTCCGAGGGACGGCCAAATAAATGATTTGTACAAAGTTTGAAGCAAATCGGCCCATGCGTTCAGGTAGAGGTGCAAAGCAGACAGACAGACACACGGACGGAGTTTCCAGACCCATTTTTTTGTGTGATTTTCATCTTTAAGTTTTCTTTTTGCACGAATCCATAACTTGCCTTACAGTACCTATAATCGCAAGCAAAAAAAAGTGCGCAGAATTTTGGTTAACAAAAATTTTGTGCAGTCAGAATTATGCAAAACAGAATTTTCAAAGCAGAATTATGAAAATTCTGCACGCCAAAATTCTGTATTTCAAATATCTGTTTTAAAAATTCTTTAAATATGTTGTACAAGAGAAAAATTTTGGATAATGTAAAAAAGTGCGCACTTTTTTACTTGCGGTTATATGTACCCTACCGAATTTTGACCCAGACCCTAACTACAGCCTAAACGGCAGGACCGATTTGCTTCAAATTCAAACTTGATATAAAGTATTATAAATACGTCCTACGCAGGGTTTTTGGCATTAGCAAAATTTTTTGGGTATAAAAAAGTATATATTTTTTTTTTTATTTTTGCTTTTATCAAAAACGGTACGATCAAATTTTTAAGATTTTATTTCTTGTAAAGACAACAAAGTGCTAGAAAAAAATGTATAATATGTTTTCGAAATTTTTTTTAGAAAAACCCGGTCGAACGATTTTTAAAATTTGTTTCTTTAGAATTCGAAACAGTATTTAAGTTTCATTTAAATGCATTCGTGAAGATTTTGGTTGTTGGTTTGAACACGATTTAGCAAACAATGGCAAGTTTTATCGATATAAAAAAAGGTAGGTAAATGCGAAAAATACTTTATTTTGATTAATACTGTGTTCCAAAAACACGAAAATCAGCTGTACATTAAAATCGAAATCATCTTAAAATCAGAGTTTTCACTGATGCATTTCAATGACAATTATGAATTCAGTAATTGTTTCAAATTTCTTTTCAATAAAAAACTACAAAAGACCTTGAATCAAATGTGCATTCCAGTAAATCAACGGGATACAAAACCTTTTGCAAGATATACACGTCTGCAATCGTTCTTGACCCAATATTTTCTTTTTCAAATCACTCCTGTGGGAAGAACTATAGAAACGCTTCGGTAATGATATTTTAACGATAATCAAGAAGGTGTGTATTCAGTCAATGATAGTGCTTTGACAGTGACAAATCACCCCAAAGCAGTGGGGTTATCCTTTGGGATTAGCAAAATCAATCGCATACCCTTTATCATCTGTGTGTGTCTGTACGTACATATATGTATGTTAATTTAAGTACTTTTTTCTAATCGACTACTAAAGCACCTTGTCAGCAGAAATATAGCTCACAATGATATGTTTTTGTACTATTCGGATAGATGCCAGTATAACGCCTACCACCCGCCAACGCCATCGTGCGTCGGTCGTCGCCGTCGGTTCTTGTCTCAGAGTTGTTAGAAATGCTAAAACTTTCAATATGCCACACGTACGAGTATTACAGATGTGAAAGTCTTCCCTCAAGTTCAAATATAGGTTAGTGCCAGGGTGGCAGGTTTTTTTTTTGCTTTGCTTTTTTTTGGGTCGATAAATTGACATAATTATACTTCGTGCTTAGCTCAGCTTAGTTCTTTGGTGATTGGTTGTCTCCTTCAATCAAGCTTGCATTAAGAATCAATTCTATAATAAAAATCAAAGAATACAAAATTAGGGGATTGAAATTATTTCCTCGTGCTTCCAGATGGCCAGAAACAATTCGAAAGTATTTTATTTCATGGTGGAAGGATGTGAGATGAAATTGTTAAAGCAAGAGCAAAGGTAGTCTGGCTGGAGCGCGGCTTTGGGTTGAACATAAAAAGTGTTGATTTGCTTACTTTTAATTGCTCTTTGGGACAATGCTGTATTGGTTTTGTGCCGGAAAAAATCAAGGTTTTGATCGAACATGATTTAACGACGATGACTGGAACAAAATATTAGTCTTTGGAAAATCATTAAAACAGGTTATTGTACGACAGAAGATAGTAAAAGAGGTCACTCAGTTTAACTACCTCGATAGTGGCAAAGACCTAAGAACAAAGTATAAATAAGGGAAGCGCATGAATGGTCGACAAAAAATTTTTCGACTGGATAGGTACAAATTTCATCGACTGCTAAAATGTCGACTGATGTTTGATCGACAAAAAAAAATTGACAGCTTAAAATCCAGACTATGAAAATGCCGATTGAAAAAGCGTCGGTAAAAATGTCGACTTTTATCCTAATAAAAAAAAGGAAGTTCTTTTGATTGCATCGACTGCTTGAATAATTTTTATATCAAAGTAGTAGGGGCGACATAAATCGATCAAAATCGATTTTTGATCAGTCGGCATTTTTATCAATCGGTTTTTCGAAAGCCGACATTATGACGCTCGATTTTTTTAATTTAATCGGCAAATCGTAAACAATCCAATAATAAATCTCTTGATCCTGCATTTGGAATCCGATCTCCAGTATGGAAATCCAGAAAATATTCGCTTCGTACCAAGTTGAAATTCTTTGAATAAAACAAGAAATCTGTGCAGCCTCTGCTACGTGAGAATGCTCTGCAAACATCTCGAGTGAACTACAGGCTTTTGTGAACTGTTGCATGCGTTACATCATTAAAATCTATGTTAATCCAAAACCATATCCAACAACGAACAAACAAAAATGGATGTATAGACATCACGCGAGAAAGTGCCGCTGCATTTGTCATACACTGAGGAAGACCAATGAAACAATATCAAAGCAGTCTTTGAATGGAATCCCTAAGGTGAAGGGCGCGTTAGAAGACCAAAGACAAACTGGAGGTCGACTTCTTCGGAGGAAGCTGATTTCCAATATTTGGAGTCTGAGCTGAGCTGAGAAGACCAAAGACAAACTGGAGGTCGACTTCTTCGGAGGAAGCTGATTTCCAACATTTGGAGTCTGAGCTGAGATATCGTGCTGCGTACAGAGAAAGATGGAAGAATCTGGTTGGCGCCTTATGCTGTAGAAAAAACTTAAGTGTTGCTGATGCCGATAGCAGCTTAAGGAATTTTACTCTGAGCACAATGGTTTAGCTGCAGCAATAGTTCGTAGCATTGTCAAAGTTAATTTAAAAATAAAACAGCGCACTTAGCAGCATTCCCGAATACAATGGTGTACGTTCGTGAAGTTGGAGTCGAGTCGACTTGTACTTCAGCTACTTTCTGTGCTGCAGCTGCTACTTCACATTGTAGCCGTACAAACGGCATTACATAAATTTAACTACTGCTGCAGCAGTTGTGCGCAGCCAATAAGAGAAAGAGAGAAGGGACTATCTTCAATGTGTTTCTTGTAAGGAGAAGTGCCTTGATATTCAAAAATTAGCACGTATAAGATAATATCTGAAGATTTAAAAAATGTGTCCAACATACTAAAACAAAGTTACTAATTTAAATATTTTTTCTAAAAAGAATTCCTTAAGTTTATTCAATTAGTATTAGGAGCGCTATTTCCGTTAGTGCGTCACAGCCACAGTAAGACTTTTCTTAAACCGAATAAGGAAACACCCAGTGTATTGGATATAAATTTACAGTCAAACTACAGCGAGAGGATATCTACTTACTGCAAGTAAACACATATACCATATACCTATTCTAACTATGGCAACCCTGTGAAAAGTGTGAGCTTTAAATGACAACAGGTTTAAGGAAAGCTATTACAACCTACCAACCAATTGTTCTATCTTCACTATGCGGAAAATTTTTTTCAAACAGGACATTTATTTTGAAATTGGATTTTTCCCTGTGAAAGTAGTTGAACAGCTGCATTTTTGATACGTGAGTGCGAATATTTGATGGTTACTATCGGAGCGGGCGCCGGCGCGGCGGCACCATTTCTTCGATATATCCTTTCAGATACACGATTCCAACATAGTACAATTAATTTAAGGACCTCTATTTAAATTGAATGTATTGTAAGTTTATAGCTTATTGGTTTAAACAGCATTTCTGAGAAAAATGTCCATGAATCTAATTATTTTCCTGATACAATCTAATCCTTTTAAATTGTCGGTCGCCACGCAATAAAAAAGAATCAATCATATAAAGTCATCAATCTTTATTTTATTATTACCAAAACCTTGCTTCAACGCAAGGTTTTGACAAAAAAAAAATATTGAAAGAACATTGCAATTCACTTGCAATTTGTACAATTTGTATGTTTTCCTTCATTTCTGCAGTCCCGTATTGAAAAAGAGAAAAAGGACTGGAGCACAAAAAAAAAATTTCATACGCTAAGGACTTCATTTGTCTATATAATTTTGTCTGATTCTTACTTTGCGAAGCAACAAGCACATTGGACAATGCAGCAAGTTTCACAGAAATAATGTTCATAAATGTTCAATGAACGACGCACGAGAACAATAGCTGCAGTCAAAGTAAGTCTGGTTTGTATAAGTCGACCTCAGTGAACATTCACTTTATATTTTATTCACCTGAAGTGTCCTTGTAGAAAAATATGAGAAAAATTCGTAAGTGAAGCAGTACAGTAAGTTTCATGTTTTTCTTTTTTTTTATTATTTTCTTTTTGTAAGTAATATGGGCTTGGTTGAATTTTCATTGAACACTGAACAATGGCGAGTCTTCATCCCTCTTGAAAGGCTTTTATATTGCCATTTCAGCAGCGGCTTTCTGGAAAAGATACTTTAGAAATTTGCTTCTGTAAGTGCGCATTCAGGTTGTTGAATTTTAAATGAAGTTTAAGTCTCAGATACTGGAAACTGCAAATGGTAGCAGTAAATGGGGGACAATTGAAAATAAATGGTTTGTGTTTATAGGCATATAATTTTTTTCCACCAAAAATATGATTCAGGTTTGTACAATCGGTTTTATTTTCCGCTTATGTCTTGTCTTTCTGTACGTCTGTGCATTGCAATGTATTTTCTTTGATTTTAAAGTATCGAATTTTATTATTTTGTGTGGAGTTTTTTTTTTATAATAAGCTCCTTCTACGGTCTTATATTAACACAAAACGAACGATGGAAACTTGGATAAGAGACAAAGGAGAAATAAAGATGTACATTGGCTTTAAATGTCTGAGTATTGCAATGGGAAGGAAATATTGAGCCGGGCTAAAATTTCCACATTCGTTTCGTGCGGCTTAAGAAGAAGTCTCTTTATATTATAAAAGAGTATAACGATTAAATAAGGCGAGGCAAGAAATATTACTACGATGTTCAAGTAAAACAAATGGTCCGGGAATGGTTCTTACACATATCAATTTCGAGATCTAGACAGTAGACGCAAGCATAAACTTCCACACGGTTAATAATTCTCCAATGGATAATTGGATAATGCTGTCAAGATCGAAAACTCTTGCGCTTATCATAAGCGGCCGTCGTTGCAAATTCACATTCTAAGAACAGGAATGTAAATCTGGAGACGAATATAAAAATCTGAGAGTATCATGTCTACTCAAGAGATCATTGTTAAAAATTAAAAAGGAGCTCGGGTACGAATAATTATTTTATGAACTGAAAACCTTCCGAAACAACTCGAATGGATAGTTCTGAATGGAAACATCGGATCTTGGCTTGGTGGCAGAATCTATTTAATGCCCAACTTTCTGCAAAATTATGTATAAGGATTAGTTCCACTGTTACGTAGGCATACCATCATTCCGAAATCATATGAAAACCGTATAAACCGATTCCGTTTATCAAGATATTTGTTGATTTGACGGTTAATAAGTTTTCATAACCTTGAAGAACGTAAGTCACGAATTAGTCGGTAGTGTTTGAGGGTGTTGGAGATCCCCATACCTAGGCTGGATAAAATGCTGTTTTTCGTCTATTCGGAAAGACTTTTAGATTAGGACAAATAAAAAAAAGGACTCAGCATCTTTGCAACATTGGAAACACACCTCTTTAGAACATTGTCTTTAATTTTATTTATTGGGTCTTTTAAAGTAAGCATTACTGATCTTTTTCTAGGAAGCCGTTCAAAATCCCGAAAAAATCAAGATCCTGAGAGTTAAAAATCCTCAATGATGAACAGCAAATCCCTAGTACCATTCAAAAGTACTACTAATTAAAAAACCTGTTGAGACAGGCGCCTGTCAGACGACTGGACATACCCTTAGCGGTGCAACGAAGTTGCGTGAGCGGGTGTGCCCCCGAAAAAGGTAGTAAAAATACCTAGATTCCGCGAAGCGTTCCATTCAAGTACTGCTGATTGAGAAAACTGTTGACACAGGCTCCTGCCAGACTACTGGACGTATTTCAAATCACGAATTATTTGATTTTTCATATATTGATTGCTTTTCGGGATTTTTTCGGGATTTTGAAACTTTCAATATTTCGGTTTTCGGGATTTGAACCAGACCCCTTTCTACCTCGTTTGAACTTATTTAATATTTTCTCTATCTAGCATAAGCTAGTGAACTCAGTTGTGAATTTTTTTTTTTTTTTTTTTTGTTCAGGTGCCTCTTGCAAAATTTTTTACAAATATACAAATTATTTTAAGTATTTTAAGTCCAACCAACCCCTCAATACCTCCTTTGTATTCTACAAAAAATCTACAAAAGAAAGAAAGTCATTTGGTGTAGGGACTTTAACGCAGATTATTTTGTTTCCTTCATTTTATCACTGGTTCGAGTTATTTACAAAAACTGAAGGGGGAGCTTTGGCCGCTCGCCCCCTTTAACTCCACCACGCACGTAATTTTTGCATGTATGTATGTAGTCCTGGTCACCTTCCTCGACGACTATAATATGATTGCCTTATAAATATAATATACATTTTTTACGTTCGCTTTTTACCCTTTTTATGTTTTCATTGTTTGGACTACTCAGCTTGTTTACAACTTAAAAAAAAAAAATATCAGACTTATCTTTCGTGTACTTTGAACCTTATATCCTTACAAAATTCAAAGAATGAAGAGTTTCTGTTGTCTTAGTCTGCCAAAAGAAATCTCAAAACCAAATGCAACAGTAAAAGACTTAAACGTCCACGTAAAAATATATATTTTCCTCTCTGTTACCTTAGAACTTCATCTTAAGGCGTTGCACTTTGCTTACGAAAGATTTAGTTTAACAAAGGAGACATTTTGTTTCACAAGCGTGCAAGGAGAAAGGGAACAGTGAAAATCGCTTTGTGATTTTCGCTTTTTTCTTATCATCATAAAGCAAAGTGAAATGGAGATTAGGTGTATTCCGATACGTTCTATGAGCTTTTTAAATTATAAATTTACAACAATTTACGAATTTAAAAGAGATGCTCTTGATAAGTCGAAAAAGTGAGAGAAAGAATACGGAGTTTCAGCACAAAAAAGACAAATGTGGAATCGTTTTGTTGTTTAGCTAGACAGTTTTAGGAAAAGGAAGGAATCTGGCGGGGCTCAAAAAACAAATGGAGGCGGTTGAGCAAGAAATTATATAAAATTGTGAGCCAAAATACTAAGCAGTAAATTAAAATTTAAAAATAAATCACAAAACTCTAGAAAACATTAAATCTCATGTTAATAAAATTTAAAAAAAATTCAACTATGAAATATTGTAGTGCGATAGTTTAAAAATTGAAGCCTTTTTGGCGGATATAATTCATGAAAATATTTCTAGACCAAAAAACATATATATTCAAAAAAATATAATCTAAAATCTAGACCTTTCATCAAGTTCTTAAATTATAATCTGTTTACAAACAATCTTTAGGAAAGCCATTCATTTTTATTTTATTTGTTGCTTGAAACACCTTGTGCAACATTTTTTTAAATAACCTTGTTATTTTAAGCAGACATTTTTAAATTTAGCGAACAAATCTCCTGACCATTTCTTCTTTTTTTTTTTTTTTTTTTATAATGCACACGCGCTCAAGGGGTTTGTTATAGCCCTTTTAATGATAAGTCACAGCGCGAGCGATAGGAAGTTAGGAAGGAAGGGAAAGGAGGTGTCGATGAACATTGATCTTGAATGTTTGAAGATCAAAATGGCAAGGAAAAATTGTGCCAGGCAATCCATTCCACATTCGTGTTGTACGGCTAAAGAAAGAATCTCTATATTTCACGGTACGTCCGAAATTGGGCTCAAGTGTAAACTGATGAGCGTTCCTAGCAAGACGAGTATTACGGGGGAAATGTTTAAGGGCTGGCTACCTCGAGTGAGCATTTTTTGTAAAAGAACCTGTAAAATAAGGAAAGACATGAGACATTTCGACGATGTTCGAGTGACGGAAATGTTTCCATAATGTTTCTCTCTCCTATCAATTTTAACGCTTTTTTCTGAACTCTGTCGAGCAGGTGGAGAAAAGTTTGAGAAGCACCTGCCCAGAGATGGGAGTTATACTCGAGTTTAGGACGTATAAACGCTTTGTAAATTGTAGCCAGATCAGAAGGGGTGAAAAACTTCTTGCAGCTATTAAGAAAGCCTAAGCATCTTGCAGCATTCTTGGCAATCTCAAGTATATGATCATTCCAACGAAGATTGTCACTGATACACATACCGAGTACTGATAGCTTTTCGGCCTCCTCAATGCAAGTACCATTCATGGATAATGGCATAGGGGGTATGTTTAGCTTCAACGACAAAAGACAGCATTGAGTTTTCGACGCATTAAACTCCACACGATTTCTAGTACCCCAATTCACAATGCTGTTTAAATCGGAGTTTAACGAGCTTATCATACGATTTCGTTGTAATAACACGTCCGAAGGCGAAGGCCGTGAATTATCAAACGTATACGAAAAGCTGAGGGTTGAGTCGTCAGCAAAACAATTTAATGGATTAGAAGTCACAGACAAGAGATCATTTATAAAAATGAGAAAGAGAGTCGGAGACAGAACCGAGCCCTGGGGCACACCAGCATTTATTTTGTGGAGATCAGACTTGAAACCGTCTAATACAACTTGTATTGAACGGTCCAGAAGATAGCTTCTAATCCAACGAATAAGAGTATCATCAATACCAAATGCACGCATTTTCGATAAAAGAGCTTCATGCCAAACTCTATCAAATGCCTTTGAAATATCAAGCGCAATAATCTTGCTTTCGCCAAAGCGATGCACAGATTTGTTCCACTGTTCGGTGAGATATGCCATCAGATCACCAGTGGAACGATTGCTGCGAAAGCCGTATTGCCGGTCATTTAAAAGCTCCCGATCTTCGAGATATTTCTTGAGCTGACGATTTATCAGCGTTTCCATGACCTTGGAAAGAAGGGACGTAAGTGCAATTGGTCGGTAGGAGGAGGGGGAGGAGGAATCACCTTTTTTTGGGACGGGCTGGACAAATGCTGTTTTCCATCTACTAGGAAAGATTCCTGAACGATAGGAGCGATGGAAAAGCTTACGCAGTGGTTTGGCCAGAGATGAAGAACACTTCTTCAGAAGAATAGGGGGTATACCATCTGGGCCAGCGGATTTGTGTATATCAAGATCTTGAAGTACTCTTGCTACTGTACGAGTGCGGAAAAATATCTGTCCCATAGAAGAATTAACGTTCTCAAGTACAGGAGGGGCATTGTTGCTTGCAGGCAACGTAGAACTTGCAGCAAAATGAGCTGCGAGCATATTTGCCTTCTCTGAAGAGCTGACAATAGGTTTATCGTCGACGATGAGCGTTGGAACTGATGATGACGTTGAGTTCTTGACATTTTTTACAAATGACCAGAAGTTTTTACTGCCTTTGGGACATTGCAGAATTTTTTGCCGTAACTTCTGGTCATGTAAAAATTTCGTTTTGTGTATAACGGAGTTGCACGAGTTCCTAACTTGTTTGTGTTTCTTCCGATTTTCCTCAGTTGGGTTGGCTTTGTAGGATCGGAAGCTTACTTCTTTCAACCTGATAGCTTCTTTACACTCTTCGGTAAACCAAGACTTTTCTTTTGGTTTGATACATTTTGTTCTGTGAGGGACAAAAGTTCTCATTCCAAGAAAAATAATGGTTGCACCCCTATTCATGCTGTTTCGGCGAATTTCTCGAATAGGTTGGTTTGTATCAGCAGGTTGGAAGACATTTCAAAAAATTGAATAAAAACTTTCGTATAAGTTTGTTTTTTATAAAGGTAGGAAAGTTTTGTGCCGACTCTAGCAACATTCAAAGGCTGAGACAAAATGTCTATGCCGCATACGTCCATACAGCAAAATGCAGGCCAGCTGTTTTGGCATTAACTGAAAGTCTGATCCGTTAGAATTTAACTTACACGGGTACAACTTAGTGCCATTATTCTTCTCTTCCCGCGGTCTCTCCGTATAGGTCAGAAATTATGTTGCTTATCAGCTTCTTCCACAATATGAATTTAATTGCTTTATATTGACCGTCTAAAAGCACATCATTCGTTGCTGTTTCATTAACAGAAGTCCTGGACAGTATCTCGACTTTTAACAAAGTCGATGTGCTGTCTGTCTTCATACAAATAATTGTTTCCCATCATCCCCGCACTAAAATTGTTGTTACGGGCGATTTCCATGTATACAATTCTACGTGGCTTTGATATTCTAAAAGGAAGGTATGCCAACATTGTCGGTGAGGTCAACAACGTAACTTAGCTTTTTGCCAAGCCAACAATAATCCCGGACATTGCAGGTCACTCGCCCACCCTAGACTTGTTTCTTACATCTCATCCCAATAAAAAATAATCCATTGATGTATTATCAACTCTAGATCCGTCGGACCATTTTTTTTTTTTTTTTTTTTTGTATAATACACACGCGCTCAAGGGGTTTGTTATAGCGCTTTTAATGATAAGTCACAGCGCGAGCGATAGGAAGTTAGGGAGGAAGGGAAAGGAGGTGTCGGTAAACCTTGTTTATTATTTCAGCCAATTGTTTGTACTCCAGCATACCAGTTAAAGAAAAAATTCCAAGAAACCAACTGGGACGGTCTCAACAATTTCGTCGTAATTTTTAACTGGTCACTATGTTTCCTCGATAGTGAAGCAGACTCGAACGCTGAAATCATTACAAAAATCACTGCGGGATGAGAAATTTTGTTCCCAATAGGACAAACAGTCTCAAACAATAAAAGGGAATTTATGGTTCGACTTGACCAGCAAAGAGGCTATCGATGTGATAGAAGTAAGTTTCTTCTGAGGAAAACCGGAATAAGTTCAAACAAGCTAGAAAAGCGAAAGTAGACTTATTCGCAGCAGTTTGCTGCCAATTCGACACTACCACAGAGTGATATGACTCCTCCATTTCTTAATAACGTAAATGGTTTTATAGGACAAATCTGCTTTTGCACTCGATCAGTTGCAAGGCTATGTACTAAAAGATCTTGATATAAACAGTTCTACTGGTCTGGATAGTATCTCCCCCATAGTTCTGAAGAGGTGTGCTTCCACACTGGCAAAACCACTGCGTAAGTTTTTTCCACCTTTCCTATTCTACAGGTCTCTTTCCGAGTGGATGGAAAAAAGTATTTGTCCAGCCCGTTCTTAAAAAAAGCGTTTCCTCATCCCCCTCAAACTACGCTTACGTCCCTTGTTTTTAAAATCATGAAAACTCTGATAAATTACTATTTAAAGAATTGATTTGAAAAGCGGAATGGCTTTCAGAATTTTCAAACCTTTTTCTTCGATTTCTAAAAAACAGTTTTGCAAAAGGTGCTAAATATGCAAAGAAATATTATTGCATTATTGCGATTGCAACACAGTCTTTCTTTTTATTTCGTTAAAGAATGTTAAGCTTGCTGTTTATATGGTGTTTCTTTAACATGTTGCGTTAACAGGGTTACACCAAAGTAAGCCTCAAATTGAAATCTCGTCAAATGATGATAAAATTTGAGATACACCCTAACTATAATTTATAATGGTCACCGAACAAAAACACCCTTTATGCAAAAGGTATCGACTTTTTACGGAAACCTAAAAAAACTATTTAGAAACCGGGTTGGAATATATATCATGAAGACACTATAAAAATCGCTTTAAATAATTATTCAATAAATTAAGTTATGTACATAACTTTTGTATACATATGTCAAAATATATGTATGCATCCTGAAAATAGTTTTTGACTTCGTTAGGAAAAATAAAGGTTATAAAATGCACACACAGCGAAATGCATCATTCACAAATTTATCTAAAATGGATTTAAGTAAAATGTATCTTCCCAAAATCTGAACTCACTTTATACAGTTACTGTTACGACTCTTTCTTCTGAATGTATGCCCGTCTGTTCCTAACTAAGTGCCTTATATTTCCATTTCGCAATTTGTCATTTTGCAAAGAGAAAGAAAAAAGCAAGCACAAAAAACATCGCAAGTTTGTCCTTGCGATTTTCAGATCCACAAGAATATCCTTCTCAGAGCTCGGAGTTTCTTTCTATTCGACAGAAAATTGAACTTTTAAACTTTTTTATGGATTCGTTGCCGCAGCAAAATAAAGGATAAGGCAATACTGATGGCTTAAAACATTTTACCAAGATGACTGAAGCGTAAAGAACTTTTTGGCAAACTTCTCTATCTCATTATGATGGCATAAAAAAAGAGGGAATCGCTGAGAGATTGTGTGTATCTTCTTGCAATGTTTGTTTATGCGAAAGCAAAATTACATCTTAAGAAGATTTTTGAGGCTATTTCTCTTTTTTCGCATTTGGCATGAATACTTTATCACTCCGAACGAAATACATAACATATTAAGATGCTTCAAAGAGAAGAACCCAACTAAAACTCGCTACCGCAGATACACAGATACAAATAAATTTATATGTATGTAGATAGATACATTCACTAAAGAAGGATTAAGTCTTTTTGTCATGTTGTGAAAACGTCAGTTTTTCTATACCAGCCTAATAGTGGACCTAAATATCCTTTCATTTAAACTTTATTGAAGGCTCTGAATCCGTTTATATTTGGAATTTTGTTTTTCAACTTAGATTAGGTCACTTTGATTTATATTGGACAAGTTAATGTATCACTGCTTTCGTATTCTGTTTTTTACTTGTGACCAAAAACGTCGCAGAGACTCGGATTATGCTTAAAAACTAAAAAGAATAGGTAATGGATATATTATGTTTCATGTAATGAAATGACACCTACGCTAAAGGATAACATACATCAAAAGGCAAGAGCCTACGGTTGGGTTGGTTTGGTAAAAGATACAAGATACAAGGTGGGAGTAGGTACTTTATCTGTGGCTTTTGGGTTTTCTTCTGACACTCATATCACAGAACGACAATATTTCGTGTGCCTGCCGACGATGACGGATGTCAGTGAAAAATTGTAAAATACATTTAAAAAATATTTATACACAGTAAAGTGTGAAAATTATGAAAAGGTATGGTCGCGTGGGAGCGAGAGTTAATGTCATAGAATTTAAAGTTAAAAAAGGTGCTATATATTTTAATGGTACGCGATTTGCAAAATTTCAAAAACGTCGCTACTAAACTTATTCATGAGTGAATTTTACCGTCAGGTAAACAAATGCTACAGCGGCGTGTGAGTAGCTCAAACTGCACCGCAAAAAGAAAATGCTGCTGAAAGTCAAGTTAAGAACCTTTTGAATTCTGTTTGTCTCAGTAAAAGCAAACATAAACTGCGTGAACTGAAATTGTTTTATGAGATTGTAATCAAGAAAAACTTAAAAATTAATGATTCATTTTCAAAAAAAAAAAAATTATTTAAAAAGGAACAAGCCAGGACTTAAACTGTCGCCATTCTTATATGTGCGTTTATACTCGGTAGTCTACAGAGATGGAAGCGGCTTATTCCCGATATACAGAAGTTTACGTTAAGAAACCTTAAGTATATCAAATTTAGATGTCATCTTTTGGGTACTATATACATTACATATGATATAAATGTCCGCTTATTGCCAAATTAATAAAATTGTTAAAACAAATTTCCGTTATTATCATTTGTAGCCAAAAACTTAAATGGAGTTTTCTTCAAAACATTCTATGTATATTACATACAAAGTTTAATAAAAATCGGTAGTCTTTTTTGAGCAAATTAGAAAAAACTAACAAATTTGGCTAAAACCTAGTGGCTTTTTGTATGGGGGCCACCATTTAAAAAAGAGTAACTGACAAAAATGCAATGCCATCTGATAGAGAGTTGTAAGGAATTATATTAAACAAAGTTTGTTTGAATTCGATACAACCGTTGACAACTTATGGCCATTTGAAAAAAAAACCGTTTAAAGCAGATCTCCGTTATTAGCATTTTTAGCTTTTTTACTTTTTTGAATTTTTACGAAAATTGTTTTTTTTTTTTAAACTTTTCGAAAATATATTCCAAATTTTTTTTTTGAGTATGCCAACTTCTAGCACTTGGTAGTTTTTATCAAAAAAATAAAATTAAAAAAAAAATTAAACCGTTTTTAGAAAAAAATTTTTTTTTTAAATTGAAACTTTTTTAAAAAACTCATAAAAACTTTTTTTTTTAAATTTAAGAATTTATATTACTTCTTTTATAAAAGGGCTTCTATATTAAAAATTTCATCGAAATCCATCAAGTAGCTTCCGAGAAAATCGGATTTCAAAAAACCGGTCCTATGGGAGGTCCCGTTATAAGACTTTTCCTGAAAAATCTACTCCAACCAAAACATTAAGCTTGCACATAAGACCCTATTCAGAATGTTTTATCGAAATCGTAGGAGACGTTTTTGAGAAAAATTAACTTTTCACTAAAAATCGTATTGCAGGCACCGTTAGTTTTAAAGCTAGAACGGTAATTCCAAAAACCTCTCTGTAGGACCTCATAATAATATTATCTACCATGTTTGAAGCAAATCGGTCCAGCCGTTGAGGCTGTAGGTGCCGATACAGACGGACGGACAAACAGACAGACAGACGCGAGCGATAGGAAATTAGGGAGGAAGGGAAAGGAGGTGCCGATGAACATTGGTCTTGAATGTTTGAATTGAAGATCAAAATGGCAAGAGAAAATTGAGCCAGGCAATTCATTCCACATTCGAGTTGTACGGCTAAAGAAAGAATCCCTATATTTCACGTTACGTCCGAAATTGGGCTCAAGTGTAAACTGATGAGCGTTCCCAGCAAGACGAGTATTGCGGGGAAAATGTTTAAGGGGTGGAAAGACAGCTGGCTACCTCGAGTGAGCATTTTTGTAAAAGAATCTGTAAAATAAGGAAAGGCATGACATTTCGACGATGTTCAAGGGATGGAAATGAGGGTAGTGTAAAAAGGAAAGGCGAGGGATTAATGGGAGAAGAAAAATAGTAGGTTATGTACCTCTAGCCTCTAACGTGCCACCAACAAATATTTTGAAGAGGCTAGAGGAGTGTTTGCTTAGGGCAGCTTTCCAAGTTCGTTGTTGTGTATTCACAGAGTCCGTGCTCTTCTGCCTCTTCATCCTGGCATTTTATTCTGCTGATGTGGATTTTCATAGCTTTGATCTTGTCCGTCATTAAGAGGAGTAAGTAGGTGTTTTTTTTTAAATGTCTGGCCATAGTTTCCTTGAAACCGACAAGTTTCGATTGATGACTATTTGACGTTAGTGGTTGAAGGCAATTTTGGAAAGGTAGTTCTGTTTTTCAGATTTGGCACAAAACAGAGGGTGGTTCGATTTATTGGGTTTATTGGTTTCAACTCATTAAAACAACGATCAACCAGTTTAGACTTCATTGTGATCAAGGACAAGCCTTACATATGAAGATATCAATATTTTGATAGATTAGTTCACACGTAGCAAGATGATTTGCAGCTTCGCAGACTTCAAGCACTTAGAAAAATCTTTAAAAGTTCAGAAAATTTATAGAATTGCCGGGGGGTTTTCTGAAAACATACCTGACCCCATCATTCGTTTTGAAGTTGATGAACCAGTTAACCACCTAGCATTCTCTTGTTGGAGTTCTGTTTGGGGTATATTGTTGAAAGCGTTTTCTATGATCAAGGAGTGGCCAGGGTACATTCTTTGTAGAGTGCATTTACCGCAGATTAACCTTTCACGTGAGACTACTCAGTTATATGCTTTTCAGGCGATACAACAAAATGGCTGAAGCATGGCGAAATACAAAATTTAGATTTTGTGCGCGTTAAATGTAAATAATATTCTTCATTTTAAAATTTAAAATTTTTTATAGAAACATTTTTCTTTCCGGTTAAGAAATTCCAGAGGTTGAATACCAAACCGAAAGGCTAAGGGTTTAAGTATTTCAAATCGAAACCCTGAAAAAGAAGTGGATTATTTACATTAACACAAACAGGACGAAATAAAATGCAAGACTATGGGTCGCACGTTCTTGCTGCGTGAGCATACACATAAATATAAATAACTCCTTTAGGTAACCAATGCAATGATTTTTGGGGTTACAAGAAAACGAAAATCTAGAAATTTTAAGTTCGAACAATCAAAATCTAGAATAGCCGACATCTAGAGTTAATATTAATTTTTGAGAAAATAATTATATTTCGTGCGCGTTTAGATTTCGCCGTACTTCCGATTTTTTGTCAGATCAGACGCGGGAACAAATATTTCTTGGAGTTCAAACATTTCGCAGCATATATGGCGAAAACTACTTTTTCGAACTGTCCTTCCATTTTCAATGTTAGATTTTGGTTTAAACTTCGAATTTTTTCCCACAAGAATCCAATACTTGCCCCCAAAGAGCAAGTAAAAATGAAGTGGTAAATCAGTTTGCGGATTTTGCAAAGTGTCCACGTTCCGTTAAAATCGCAGCAAGAAAACTGAAAAACCGCTGGCGTAGTCTTATTAATAATAAATTTCACTGAATTTGATTTCACAATACACAACTTGCAATACACTTCAGTTTGTAATCCCGAAGTTAGGTACATAAATACATTTCTAGAGATTTCGTTTACAAAATCCTAAGCAGGGGTGGCAAAAAAAAAAAGTAAAAAAAGAAACTTGGTGCAGAACGACAGCAAGGAAGAAAAAAAAATTATAAAGCGCACATTCAATTAGAATTTCCATATCATTTAACTTACGGTAAATATTTGCTACAACACCATAATATTATATGCCTGCCATTTTAGCTTTGCCTGTAGCCTGGTAGCCTGTGCCTGTGTCAAAGACGCCTTTCGAATGCCAGCATGTTTTTCAGTAAAGTGTGTACTACTGGGAACTGCGATATGTATGGGCTTCAATATTCGTTCACTATTTTCTCTTATTTTTTTCTAGTGCTATTCACAGTGCTGGAATCTGGAGTTTTTTTTCTACTACCAGGCTGGCTCGGTTCCTTCTTTAGAATTCAAAACGAAAACGAACCTGCTTACTCTCTCCAATAAGGCAAGAAATATAATAATATGGAGTATGTAACAACAGTCAAGCAAGCTATGGTGCAGAAATCTTCGAGTGCTTAATATCCTTGCATACAAATTTTAAGGATTTTGCCTTTTTTCGTATTTATTTATGTTTATTTGCTGCTTCTAGTTGTATACAAATGCGATTGAAGGATGGGGATTGTACTGAATCCCAAAGCATGAACCGAATGGAGGTAATATTATGGTATAATTTTTATGTTATTCTGTTCGTACTTGATTTTTTTTTGCTTGCTTTTGCTTTCACGTTAAATAGAATTCCCTATTCTAGGAAGTGACAAGAGAAGCAGATAAAAGTGTTACGTGTTTGAAGAATTTAGTTTTTATTTTTTTACAAAAAAGAGAGGATGTGTTTTTCTGTATCCTTTTATGGAGCACAAGTTGTTTTAATAAGAGAAAAAGGAACAAGTCCGTGGATGATAATAAATTGACATTAGAACGAAGTTTTATAATCTTTTTTCTTTTAACCGAAAAGAGCTCCCCGTAGTTTTTCTAATGATGCCTGATAGCGACATGGGTGTTCGATCCATATTTCCAGATTAGCCTCCTAAAATTGTCTCAAATGAGGTCATATTTCCTTAGTATAAAATATTATGTATAAGACGACGAATTGTTTTTTGCAAATAAGCTATGCTCGTTGACGATTATTTTATTTCTTTGAATGATATTTCAACAATATTTGAGACACCATATTCAACTGTCGTTATGACATTTTTTTTTGTATATCAGCTGCTACAAGAGATCGCATGGTTTTAAGCTTCTTTTACATAAGAAGAAAAAGATAAAACTTCACATACACTAATACAAATACTCTTCAAGGCTTTGAACCTGATTTCTTGAAATTGATTTCTTCGTATTTAGAGAACCGTTACTACAGTGTGCGTTTCAGATCTGTTCTCTCCAATCCATTCTTGGCTACCTCAAGGGTTCCCCAAGGTATCCACTTAGGCCACTCTTCTTTTCATTCTTATACTTAAACGATATTGAAATGTTAATATAATCTTCCCATATCGACGGTTAAACTTCATAACCTCGTAAGTCAAAAAATTCGAAAAAAGTTCAGAGCCTTATTTTGGTATTTTTAGCTCAACAATATTGTCCCAAAGATTTTTCAGGAAAAACAACGTTCAAAAACTAGTATATTAAATCTATCTATATTTTCAAAAAAAAAATTAAGCAGTAGGTACCACGTAAGTCTCATACTACGCAAATAAATCGAATTGAATTCTTATATACATACTTACGAGGTTTGCATAAGTACACAATCAGGTATTTCTTCATTTCTGAAAAACTTGCAAAAACCAAGTACGAGGTTATGAAGTTTAACAGTCTATATCTCGCTTTAAGCTGACGATACTAAGTTCTATAAGACAATATCATCGGTACACGATTCTTCTCTTATTAAATTAAAAATTAAAGTCGATCACTTTTCACGTAAGCGCATCAAACCTCTACCTTATCCATAATGAACCCATATCCACCGTGGATGTGATAAGCATCCTTGGCAAATTATGCGACCGAGAACTGAACTTCTTGACACACATCGACAATATTATCTTAAAATCCACCAACACTTGGTTTTTTGAAGCGATGGTAAACAGAATTCTCCGACCCATACACGTCACCTCCTCCTTGAATACGCTTGCCAAGTATGGTGGCTATACCAAAAATTCATATTTCTAGAATCGAAACTTGCTTTCGCAGTCTTTCTTGCGATGAAATTTTGAAAAACCTACCCCCTATCAAAATAGCCAGCAATCAATTAACCTGAACTAACTACAAGAACGAAGTGAAATATCCCAGATTCTCTTCTTTTTTCGACTCCTCTCCGGTTCCGTTGACTGTAAAACCCTTTACAGGTCAATTTTATCAACACGCACCCCCGTAACCGAAAAAAAGGTCAAACAAAATTCCGAACTTATGGCGATGGCGAACAGATCAAAAAGAAATACATAGCAGTAAAACTAAGAACAGATCACGAACTAGGAAATAGACGCTTACAAAAATATGGCATTTCTCCTAAGACAAAAAAAAATTGGGCTTTGGAAAGATTTTGGAAAACAATATTTTGTATGAGCAGAATTTTGGGTATAAACAGAATTTCAAAATACTAAATTTATTTCCTGTATAAAGTTCTCAAAGAAAAAGATAATGCACGCAAGGGTCACATCTCACATGTACTTTATCTAATTTTTTGTTTTGGTCCCGCACTCAATTTTTCCCGTTATTGCGTTACACTAAGACCAACAACTAAGACATAGTTATCTTTCCACTCCCGAAACAGTTTTTTTTTAACACTTTTAAAAGAACTGGTCTATTATTTTAAAATGTTTGTATCTTGATTCTTGAGTTAACATTTAAGAAATCAAAAAATGCTTGTATAGGGTCTTTAAGACTGCATGTTTGAAGGAAGGGAGGAAAATGTTCAATCTGAAATGTTAATGTAAATATATTTGAAATTTCTTGGCACAACGTCAAATATTTGATAAGATGCTCAAAATATTTGCGTTTGGTTCAAATTGATTTGCTTTCCGATAAATTTGTTTTCTCTTGGATTCTATAAGTGTGCGAAAGTTGTTATACCCTACGTATAAGTTGAAGAAAAAAGTAAGAATTTCTTGAATGTTGTATGTATGTCCTGAAGCTGAAAAGTTTTTTTCTCCTTATTTTTTCTTGATAATGTACGGTACGTGTGGAATGAAAATAGATCCCCATCCCATACTATCAACATGTTAACTTGTCCTAAGAATCACGAATCATACCCTAGACACCCTGTTTGTGACACCCTAACTGCAGCAGGGTTTTCTTTGTGCGGTCTTGCTCTTTTGCTATCGTTATTTGGAAATCCCTAGTTTGAAATTTTTTCCCCTTAACGAAAGTAAAGATTTTCTGCAAGAATTGTTTCATGCTTAAAAGGATATAAGAATTCCGCTTCAAAATGAACAAAGGCGAGATAGGAAATTGCATTTGCCTCAATGCTTTGCCTGAAAAAAAAATACACTAAACAACGATCGAAGTCACGTGCTCGCGAAGTTGGTCTTGTTTTGTGGTTCTTTTAGAGTGAACTTTACTAGGAACGATGTAGAAGATGTAGGAACTATACTCATGTATACCTTACGTACATAGATACATATAAATGTTGGCAACGCCAACCAACGGTACCCACTCTACTTGTACGAAGATAACACAACTTGTGGATTGCTTTCATAGAGAAAATATATCTGAACCTGATCAAAAGCAACCAGAAAAGTAGGAAAGAGTTGAGTTATTCAAGACCTGGCCTTGCATATAAATTCTTTGACCATGGGAGTTAAGAAATGCGTTTGACTTTTGGACGTAAAGAAAATATTTATACTTATATAAAACGTATCGTTGTGTATAATATTTTCTTGTTTCCGTTTTGAGAGTACTCCACTTGAACAGCTCTCCTCATGGGAGATAAGAAATGTTATATAAATTAAGAAATATTAAGGAAAAAAAACAGTAACAAAAACTTAACCTCTACTTTATTAAAAAAATACTGAAGTGAATTTTGCTACCACGATTTTGATTGAGTGCATAGACATTGGACAGGTGGATAAAGCTAGTTCCTTAGAAAAAGGATATAATACTCGTACGAGTTATTTTTAACAACATGTGGGTAAGATACATGGTTTCTTTATTGAAATCGATTAATATAAAAGAGCATTTGGACAGACCCTGTGGAATTTTATTGAATGCATGTAGTAGACTGGTCTTTGGAAGATATTGCTGAAGATAGTCGTTGGCCAGACAAATGCTGGTATCTTTTAATTCTTATTTGAGATTACACATTACAAGTTACTTCAATTGACGAGGGTAAGTTTTGGCGGCCATGTTGTTTTGGTGATATCTGTTATTTATTATTCAGTTACTGATGAGGATGATAAATCACCATGGCAAGTTACACAGTTAAACATCATGTCCATATAATAAAACTTTATTATTAAAATGAATGTTGCGCCCGAAACATCCAAGTGTACAACAGAGCCTAAGAAAGTCGATTTCTTGTTTTTCGCACTTCATCTTGCCCAATTTTGTGTTGGTACTTGGCCCTACACCCATACAAGATCCAACCAAACCAGGAACTCAAAGTTCATTACCATACACAACACCGTTAGTTTGCTGACTGGTCTTCGGATCGTTTGGAAGACGACCAATATTTTGGACGAAAACCCTTTTTTAACGACGAAACATTTAAAAATAAGTTTTAAGTATGAGTAAGCTCTAGTTTGCAACGGCTATTAGGATAAAAAAAGATATTTTCGGCATGAACAATGATCGGCCTCAGGAGAGAATTAACCAATTTTGTACGGATATTAAAGTGGGTAAGGCTACTACTGCACCAAAGTTCCCGAAGCAGACCATACACCTTAGCAATGACAGTTTACATGATCAAAGGCTGACAAATCACTATTGACGACAACATCTTAATTACGGGCTTTTCGATAGAGGGGAACAATATTATTGCTTAGAATAACTTCTGAGAGCTCACTGCATTCCAATGAGGATTGGGATACCATTAAACATTGCGGTTTATTTGGACTGACTGAGAACCAGATTTTCGAAGCCGAAACCGATATATTTCCGAGGTCCTCATTCAGTCTATAAAAAGCACCCGTAAGAAGCCCTCTTCGTCGCGTAATATAAATTTGTAAATCATTGGCGTACATACATATGAATATTAACATAATTACATACACATATCTGTCTCTTTAAATGTCATTGCGTTTGAATTTTCACTTTGCAAATGCTTTGTCTCGGAGACAGCTCCAGCAAAAGCCGAATTTGGCGCCCCCCACCATTTCATCATTTCATTACCATTTTATACATTTTGAAGATCTTTTTTTTGCTCTTCACTCTCTCCCTTCCTTTCTTTTCTTTCTTCATCTTCATTGGTTTTGCGCCTCACAAAGACACGTGTACCCTTTACCCCCTCCCTCCCCCCAGTTGCTGATCAGAGATTCTTAAGCTTTCGAACAAAATGGGTAAAGCAAGGTTTACTTTTATTTTATACTATTAGTATTTTTTATCGGACATGTTTGTCAAATAAGGTATTGCGAATACTAGAAAAGTGATTACATTTGTCATCTGCACATTTTTGGATGAATAAATTGCGGTATATGGGACGATGCACCCTCAAAAGTTACCGTTTAGCGCCAGCGTCGACATTGGTTCGTATTTTTTCGAAAACGACGCACGTTAGGGATATGGTCATCGTCAATGGCGAGCAATATAGAACGATAATAGCCAATTTCTTAGGACCCATAAATGAACCATTATTAACCTAGATGCATGTGGTTCCTACAACGTGGCAAGGTGTTTTGTATTATAAAAAGGGTATCTTTGAAAAGTTTATCAAGGTATCAAGGAGAAACAAGGTAAATGGAACTGCTTCTGAAGCTTAATCGTTTGGAATACGCCAATGACATGAAGAGACATCCGCCCATATTAGCAATACACTTTGGACCCATTTTACCAGCGGGTGGTGGAAATGATTTGTCTCTTAAAAGCATACACTGAGAACACGATTTCGCTTAACAATCATATGAATGGAAACCTCAGGGTGCACAGCGCGCGGGTTGGAAGACCAAGCAAGAACGAGGTGTGGATCCACATTCTTACTGGGATCGGAAAATACAACAATTGAAAAATCTAGCTGTATATCCTTAATTATACAGGAAATTTGTTGAAAGCCCTTGCCCTTAGATACAGGAAATTCGTTAGAGGCCCTTGCCCCAATCAGAGTTGAATGACCGTGAGATGATAATGATCCCATAGCATTATGAAGTGCTATTTGATAGTTTAATTATGCTTTTGTTTTAAATTTTAATTTTTCCGTTTCTTTGAACATAATACTTCATAAACATATTAACATAAAATATTTGGCTGTGGGATAATGAATATAGTGCGCGGTGGCATTAAAACACACAAAGGATTTCCCTGCTTTGGAGACTCTAATTTTAAAAGCTTCAGTGGAACCCACCCCTAAAAGTACCAATACACTTCCATATGGATAGATCCCTAAACTATTGGAGGGAAATTGCATTAGAATTTAAACCTTTCAAAACTGAGTAATTTACAATTGAATTTATTTAAATATCAGATGATATGTAGGCAGATACATAATGTCAATCAATATTTGGGATTGCAATTGTTTGAACAATGACGTCAACAGTTATGTAGAAAAATTTTCAGCAATGTCCACAACCCACATTTCATTATGAATATGATGTTCTTTTCAAAAAATTTTCATACGAAATGTTAACTAATGCAATAATCCTCTTATTTTAAAACCCCCTACTCAATTTTATTTTGACACATACCGACTCGAAAGTACGAATTCGGCAATATAGACAAGTACACCCACAATGTCAGCAACACACATCTCATTGTTATTGATGTTTAAATATACAAACGAAAAACTCAATTTATTAGTCGAATATTTTTGAATCCCTACAATCAGAGAGAAGCATTATGGAAACATTTCCATCCCTTGAACATCGTCGAAATGTTTCATGTCTTTCCTTATTTTACAGATTCTTTTACAAAAAATGCTCACTCGAGGTAGCCAGTTGCGTTCCACCCCTTAAACATTTCCCCCGTAATACTCGTCTTGCTAGGAACGCTCATCAGTTTACACTTGAGCCCAATTTCGGACGTACCGTGAAATATAGGGATTCTTTCTTTAGCCGTACAACACGAATGTGGAATGAATTGCCTGGCACAATTTTCCCTTGTCATTTTGAACTTCAAACATTCAAGATCAATGTTCATCGACACCTCCTTTCCCTTCCTCCCTAACTTCCTATCGCTCGCGCTGTGACTTATCATTAAAAGGGCTATAACAAACCCCTTGAGCGCGTGTGCATTATAAAAAAAAAAAAAAAAAAAAAAAAAAAAAAAAATCAGTGATTCTCAAAATAATTATACTTTGTCAATGTTCTCGATGAACTATCTTGTGTCGTATGAGAGGGCTAAAGATTATTGTCAAGTTTTGGTAGATATTTTAAATTGCGATTATAGGTGCTATAAGGTTAGTCATGGATTCGTGAAAAAAAAATGAACGACGCACGTACTGGCTCTGTGGGTGCAATAACACGATGATGACAAATTTGTCGAGCAAAAACTACTCTTTGTTTTAAAAAATAAGCAAAGAAGTTAAAATTTTTATTTAAGAAGTGTTTATGTCCCGCATTCACAGTTTTATACGATACGTTATTTTTTTCCGTTATTTTGTTAAACTAAGACCTCTAATTCAATTGTCGTTTATAAATAGATGCCCAGTATTTGTATACTGAGCCCAAACTTAAGAACGCAGTTATCAATGAAATATTAAAAAAAAAATACCCACAAAGTAAATCCAAATGGTTAGTCATTTTGAAAAATTTGGTAAAAACTAAAAAAAATGGCTATAACTACAAAACCCGATAAACGGGAGTTTCCGTTAAAAACCTTTCATATTTTAAATGTAGATGCCATGTTTTGGTTGCTATGAAAGATAATAATACCTTAACAAGTCTGAACCATTTCTTTTATGTCGTTGCTCACATAGTCAGCCTTATCAAACCGTTAAAACCGATTTCCGTTATTATCACTTTTAACCAAAAACTAAAAATGCCTTTAATATAATGTATAACATACAGATTGATCAACATCGAAAAATGCAGCATTATCAAAAATGCCCTATAGGTTTGTTCAATTTTGAGTTTAATCAAAATCGTGAGCAATTATCGAGCAAATCCAAAATGCAAAAACGTTATTTGAAAGGTAGGTACCATTTGAGCTGGGCTAAAACAAAATAAAAAAAAATTTGGATAACCGTTTTTCTTTAAACTGCGACATATGAAGTTTGAAGAAAATCCGTCAAGCTGTAAGATCGACGGACAGTAAGCCAAAAATATTCTCTATCATCGTAATGTAATGTTTGATTAAAACCTCGATTTTTTCTGCACGAAACTCATACTTGCCCTATAGAGCAAGTAAAAAACTGGTATGTACTTATAGATATACTAGCTGTCCCGGCAGACGTTGTTCTGCCCTTCCGAGCAGAGATAGCGATGATAGATATAAACATTTTGAATACTAAGTTTGACTTCTTAATTATATTTATAACGTCAAATTAGTTTGACTAAAATATGATTAATTTATTTTATTTCTTCTTCTTTTTATTTTACTATCGCAGAGCCTTTTCGTAAACTATTTTTTGTTTTGCCCGGAGTTGTGCTATAAATAAACAGAACTGATGGCTTTCCTACGCGTGAACATGATACATACAATTGTCCGTGGGAGAAGCATGGATATTCAAGGTTGATTCCGCACAATTCCAAATATTGTCCTTGCGCCTTATTTATTGTCATGGCGAAAGCAAGACGTATTGGAAATTGCAATCGTTTTAAGATAAAAGGTAAATTTGGCGGAATCATTGGAATACGCGGAATCAATACATCTTCACCTTTAAAGTTTCCTTTTAAAATTGTTGCTTCTATAAGATTATTCATGACATATTTGACTGCTAGTTTTGTTCCGTTGCACAATCGAGGTGGATTTATATTACGAAGAAGTATAATGGGTGCACCAACTTTCAAATTTAAACGATGAGGCGGCAGTCCAGGCAAATCCAAGGAATTCAGAAATTCCGTTGGATAATTGACAGCGTCATCTTGATTTGTGACCGTATCTACTGATTGATACGTCACAATCTCACCAGGCATATCACTTAAAATATCCGCATTCAATTCACTTATTTTTGGCTGCCAGTATTGCTCTTTCACCTAAAAAATTGTGATTTCGATAGTTTTGCGCAATGTTTGGAAAACACTTGAAACCAATTGTTGTTTTGTTTGTACGAAATCACAAAAATTATATGGCAAAGTGATTAATCCAGTAGTAGCATCAATTGGAATTTGTCAATTTCCTATCGACAGTAGTTGTCTAGAAAATTCGTCAGCCGATGGGTCATTTAGTAATTGTACTCTTAAATTTGTTGTTAAAGTGAGTGTTTGTACATATCTCCATAAACATGCCTTTAATTCATCTGCAGGAGTTGAACGGGGAATCACTGGCAGCGTTTGACGGAAATCACCAGCCAAAAATATCAGAGTGCCACCGAATATTTCTTGATTAGAACGTAAATCTTTCAAAGTCCTATCTAAAGCTTTCACCGATCTCTTATGTGCCATTGCACATTCATCCTACACTATTAATTGGCATTGTTGCAAAACTCTTCCCATTCCTGAATTTTTAGAAATGTTATACGTTGGATTTTCATTAATTTGCATATTCAATGGTAATTTAAGTGCGCTGTACGGCCACCATCCAATAATGTGGCATCTATTCCAAATGATGCAAGTGCTAATGCTATATTGTTCTGTGATCTTATAGTCGCTAATAGCAAGGAAATCAAAAATGTTTTTCCGGTACCGCCTGGCGTATCTAAAAAAAAAACATTCCTCCGCTTTCGATTTGTAGAGCTTGAATTATGGTATCATATGTATTTTTTTTTTCTCGATTCAATCTGGGCAGATTCGAATTTATAAATGTGTTCATTTTATTTATATCATATTGTTGTTCACGTTGCATTTCTTGATTAAATGCGTCATGTATTGGTCGATGAGGAGCAGGTAAACCTAATTGTGACAATGTTTTATTTGAGATTGCTAAGCACAATATCTTCAATTATAGCTAATGCCTCATTATACATTTCTAGCGTAATGATTAATTCCTGATTTCTAGAAATACGACGCATTCTATTCAACATATCTTCAGTCATATGATTATCATTTTCAATCAAATGCAGTTCTTCACATGGACGATAATTGCGACAAAGACGCCCATTCACTCTTTTCAAACTCAAAAAAGATGGTCCAGGAACATTAACCAATAAAAGATGCAAATAAAAACATTCATGTTTGCTGGGATGCACTGCATAAGGTCGTCAGTATATCTAAGAAATTATGTTTGTTGTTTTTTTTTTGTCTTAATTGTTTGGCTTTAATTTTATCATATGATAAGAAATTTCGCGCGAACATTACGTCAGACAGTTAAAGTCTGCAGGATCACGGCTTCTTCAAAATTAACGCACATTTTCAAACAATTCTTTTACTTTGAAATATTGAAGAAATACCATTAATTTATGTATTTGTATGTTTATTTTAAAACCAACATACAAAGAGTGCTCATACGCCATACACCCAAAAAGCGTGATTTTGATGTTTTTAGAATTTCTAATGATCCCCAAACTGTAAACGTGCATACATTTGCCATTCCATGAAAAAAAAGAGAAAAACAACTATTGAAATAGTATTGCTTTATTATTAAATGTGCAGGTAACCAAAAGACTCCTTTACCACATCGAAACACCATCATCGCTTGGACACAAATCCAACAATGCAACATCTATTGGGCAACCAAAAAAACTCTTCCAGTTTCCCATAAACCATTACTCAAAATATAGCGACCAGGCTTCACCATAAGTATATTATACATATGTATATACATATGTACATAAATTATACATACACATACATACATACATATATATATAGGTACGTCACGAATACATTTTTTTCGAAAATCAAAGGAGTATGGACAGTTTTTGGGCTCGCGGCCATTGACAAAATAAATCTCAAATTTAAGGAATGAGTTTTTCTATGGTCAGAATACTAAGTGAAATTGTATGAAGCATTCAAAAACAAAAATGCATTTTATAAGTTTTAGAAGTTTGCTGCAGTCATAAAACTTTTAGATAGTAATAGGAGAACTAATTCAAACTAATAAATAACAATATCATTCTTGGCCGCAAACGCCCACGATCACGGGGTTTTGCCACACATTGTGTTTAAAAATGTCATACGGAACACCCATGCCAGGACATCGGGCACCATCTTTAATAAATCGACACAATAACTTGGGTTTGCTGATGACATTGACGCAGTGGGAAGAACAAAGCGAGCAGTGACCGGTGACTCCACTACTATGGAGTCAGCAGCAAGCAGGATGGGACTGAAAATAAACGTGGACAAGACGAAGTATATGCTTGCATCAACAAAAGTGCAATCAGACCACTGACTTCGTCAGAACGTGACTATTAATATGACTATTCGACAACTTGGAATGCAAAATTGGAGACGGCAGGCTAGAGATCAACCCGGCTGGAGGGGCATATTAAGCTAGGCCTATGAGCACCACGCTTTAATTGAGCCAACATAAATTAAAAAAAAGGATTTTGCCACAAGAGTCTTAGAGATTTTATTTGGTTTTGATAAAAGCTTTAACACCAGATATTATTAAACAATAAACTTTAAGCAATACCAAAAAATAAATGAGTTACAGAACGGGTGTGGTTTTCAAAACAACTCCAGAGAATACTTGTGAAAGCGTACGTAAAATAAAATTCACGACTGGATCTCACTAACTTGGTCTTATTTCTGACATTGGTTAAGCAACTTGATTTGAGAGATACATATAATTCCAACTAAAAATTTAGTTTAAGTACAGTCGTCATTTTAATTTTTCAGGATGATGAAGCAAGCCTTTATACAAATTGTGAAATGCTTTGCAATAGCTCACCAAAAATTCAAGAATAAAAGTATTTTTTGGGCGTTGGGCATATTATATTTGGAAGATGTGAAAAATACTTTTAAAACTTCCAATTCAAATATCTGTTAAAATTGCGGATGTATAAATCAAGTTACACTTTTTTTTACTGAAGAAATTATCAGGGCCTATTTTAATAGCTATCAAAAATTTCAAAACCTTCATTCAAAACTACATAAGCCTCATTCCCAAAAAAAAAATTGTGCAAACTCATACTTTGACTATTTAAAAATGAACCCCTTGAAAAGTTAAGATAGCTTAATGGACAGTTATAGCTAGCAGTTCGGGGAGATGGCATGCGTTTCTTAAGCAAACAACAACTTCAACAACCCACCCTGCGTGCTCCATAATTGCCTGAGTAAACACATACTTTAAAACATAAGGTTCAAAGGCAGCTAAACGCCCCTTTAGTATACTAATCCTTGCACATCTCCCACAGACATCGTTATTCCGTTACACACTTTTCGTATATTTATTTTATTATTTAATTCAGGTGGCACAAGACATTACTTACAAATTACGCTGAGCGTACATTTTAATGGCAATATTGCTGTAACTGTTCTGGTCATCAACACTTTGGAATCAAGAGGTAGGTCTAACGTTAAGTCAACAGTATCTACAACACACCACTTAATGGTAGGGTTGCCATCGACCGCATAGAAATAGAACTTGAGAGGTTGAAACTTTAAAAATATGAACTCTAAAGTCTAAATAAATTAAATCTAATTTCTTCTTAAGTTCTATTTCTTTTAAGAAAAATTATTATTCATAAGTATGAGTTTTTACCACTCCCATTCTGACACCAACTAAACGATTAGGAATATCCCTAGCACATGGGTATTAATTTTCTCCTTTCCGTGGCGGGCGTCCTGTACTTCTTTTAAGGGGAATTCATACAAAGGTTCCCTTCAGAGTTCCGACTATATCTTTTTCAAGTACTCTCTGAAGACAACGTGTTGATGTAAAATAGATCTTCCGATAGATATGATATAGGATTGATCTACTTAGCTCCGCTTGCGACTTGTTCAAAGTCAGCTTCAGACATCCCCTTCAAAGTTGCTGAGCAGATCTTTTTCCAGGCTGCTTACTGGAGACAAAGGTTCATCTTCAGTGTTCCGACCAGACCTTTGTCCAAGAATTCTTATATAATTGTCTGCCCGTATATAAAATACCGTGTTTGTTGTATGTAAAGGGTGTTTTTTAGATGTATAGATCTTTAAGCTGGCAACTCTATTTTAACTGGCGGCCATTTTGTCAGCTGTCAAGTGATTTCTTTTAAGTTTGGTATTTCAACATGAATAAACTGACGTCTGAACTACGCTTCCAAATTGTGGTGTACATTTATTTTAAAAATCATGGTTCTGTTTGAAGTACGTATCGCAATTTCCATAAGCGAATTTTTGTTAGCGTTGAAGCTCACATTTGGTTGAATGGATACGTAACATCCACAAAAACCGACTGTTTGGTGTGCTTTATGGGTTGGTGGAATAATTGGTCCGTACTGCTTTAAAAACGATGCAGGCCAGAACGCTACAGCCTATGGTGACCGCTTTAGAGCGATGATTATTGACTTTTTCGTTCATCAATTGAACAACCATGAGCTGTGGTTTTAACAAGACGGCGCAACATGTCACACAGCTCGTGCCACAATTGATTGGTTGAAGGAAACGCTCGGCGAGCGCATAATTTTACGTTTTGGTTCTGTGAATTGGCCTCCAAGATCGTGCGATTATTCTCTGTGGGGACATGTGAAGTCGCTACGCCGATAAGCCCGAAACGATTGACCACTTGGAGGATAACAAGTCATTGAAAACTGGACCTCCAGATTAGTATACTTCCGAGAGAGCCGTGGCAGTCATACGCCAGAAATAATATTTAAATTATAATGCCAGAAGATTATTTTTCGAATAAAATAAATTTCATGTCAATATAAAAAAATCATCTTTGTTTTATTCCACTTCAAAGTTATATACCTCTAAAAAAACATCCTTTATAATAGTTTGCCCGTGTATGAAATACCGTGTTTGTTGCATGTTCATTCCATTGTTTTATGTGTTTGAGACGAATTATTGTTTTTTATGTGTAAGAGTTAAGACATTAGTCTTCACATTAAGAAAATAAATAATTATAATTTCAAGGGAGCTCAAAACTGAAGTTTTTATGTTCTTTTGTTAAGTGGGTTTTTACTATGTTATCGCTGTCGTCCAGCTTGAAAATTACCGACGGACGCGACGTTCCGAATTTAACTTTAATTTTGGCGTGCTTTGTTTAAGTAATTCTTCTTCAAAATCCGCTGATTTCAGTTTATTTTTCTATTAATTGAAATCAAAATCAAATATTAGAACACATACATATCAACTAGCTTTTATATTGTCTATGAACATGATGGCAACCCTGCTTAATAGCTCAAACGCTAAAATTGTAGCAACGAAGGTGTTGCAAGTGACAATTATTATACAGCGGCATTAAAAATAACTTTATGTATTTTAAATGTAAGGGTTGCGCTTATACTGCTCCCCATGGATTGTCACTTTAATTATTTTACTCAGCGTACTAAAAAAAAAGTTAGGCCAAAGTATATAGTCAAGTGGCAATTTGTTTGGCACTTGTGCTTTTGACTTTTTACAGGGGTCATTATTTTTGAAATGAAAAGCGCGCTTCTGTTTTTATGTTTTTATTTATTCTTTCGACAATAATGTATTTATTAAATGCAAAATGTTGCTTTCAATTGAGTATGCTTTGATACAAATATCCTGCGCTGCGATCCAGATTGATTTTAATAGTTTGGTTTGATAATGGTAATGGTACCAATTTTTTTTTATTGTTTTCCGTATTTGACAAAAGTGCCTTGTTTTTTAAACGTTTACAAAAAGAGAGGGAGTCAAATAATGTTGTTTAAATTTAAAGAGAATATCGGTAGTTAATAGGTTATTTGAGATAAAATAAGTGTAACTTTAAACATTAAGAATTTCAGGGTCATAAAGAAACTAATTAATTTTGTATCTATCATTACTTTTACAAAAAGTGTAGTGTGTAAACGTAACAAAAACTGAACAATCCATTTTTTGATTGTTAAAGCTGTTTTCGGAAATTTTGTGGTGATTTTATTTTATTTTGGAGGACAGTTTAAAAACAAAAACAACAAATCATTGGTTTATCCTGAGTGTACAAATATTTGATAACCGCCTTTATCTAGGACTATGTTAAAAGTACCCCGTTTTCAAGTTCTATTAGGAATCCTATTTGCAAAAAAAGGAACCATTGCCTTCTTTAAATAAATTTGTATCTGAACATTAGAAATAAGAGCTTTTTGCTGAAGGCTGAAGCACGTGTTTGTGGGTCGAGAACCAAGGAAAACAAGTATCATATGGCAATTCCGGAAGTCTAAGATGGGTAAAACGGCATCACCATATTCGTTTTAAGTTATAAATCATTCGATGTATCCTTAACTTTAAGATTAAGATATTGGTTCATTTTAGCATATTTTTCGAAAAAAATTGCCATCCACTCCAATCGGAGAGCAGGGCGAAGACTCTATTCAACACAATTTGTTTTTTTTTTTTTTTTTTGCACCACCCGAACATATCCGATTTAGTTTTCTATCGCGTGTTATGTGAATCACCTATTTATCAATGGTAACGGTGGCGTATACGTAATTTTTTATATCTAGCATAGAATTATGTATTTGCGAAATTTATCGATAAAAAATCTCTGGGGGGAAGTCCCTTGCAAACCACACGCGGTAAATACGATGCAAAAGAAGCAAAGCAGCATGAAGCCAGTTTCTCCGTAGGGACACAGAGAGTGTTAGCTGGAAGGCTTTTGCATCATATTTGTATTGAAGGTTTGAATGAAACAGTATAATGTTGATGACAATGGAGTAGTCATCATTTACATGGATTCGATACTTATACATCCTTGCAGTCAGCATTTTTCGCAGATTTCTTGCAGGGACCAATAATGGCTGCCGTATAGTTGGAAAAAAATGTAATTCGTGTGCAGGGCATTTTTAGAAACAAAGCTCATTTTATCGCAGAAACATAGAGTGGGAGGGGTTTTGGAATAAAGCTCCGCTATTTTCTGTTGTCTGAGAAATCTTGAAGTCAATTTTAGCTTCCCTAACTAATTCTCATCAAAAATGTATGAAAAATCCAAAATTTAGCAAAATTGAAAGCTGATAACCTACGGAGCCTAACCTTAGTTTTTAAATTACTAAATGCTTTTCCACAATTAATTTAGGATTAGAAAATTGTACCTTCTACTTTTTACAACTTTTTTAATAAGTCTTTTCACTGATTCTCCGTCAACGCTCACAAATTGTATTATGAAGCATCATTCTGGCCATACTTTATACGATTAATAAAAAGAACAGTGCTAAGCATTGAAAAGGCTGCCCATACTGACTTCCTGAAATATGTTAGACTGTTCCATGCATTTTTGGTTATGTGGAAAGGATAAAATGGGGGTTTTCCTTTAAAAATTAAATTTTTTAATGATGGCAAAGGACCAATGAATGTCGCCAGTATTCGATACCATTGAACGAAATGTATTGTTCTTTTTGAGTAATACGTAAGTTTTATGTTCGTTTTATGTTCTGCATTTTGTTTTTTCCCATTTGAGAATTTGTTAACTAATAGTTCAAAGTATTTAGAGTATATATCTAAAAAACTAGCTTCAACACTGTCATGTTTCTTCTAGTTTGAAGACAGCTAAGATAATGGGATTGTGAATTTAAAATCTCGAGTCGCGTTGAAATGAAATGGTTTGAATCTCTTTGAAATTCCAGTTCATGTCGCGACCGCCGCTCCGCGCTGTAATTTTTATTCAAAAGGCATTGATTTTTAAGAAAAAGTAATTCACTTAACTTTTTGTGCACGTAGCCAATACCAAATACAATACTTTATCCTTTATTTTGCTTTCAAAAATATTGCCAACGTAGACACATGTAAGTGAGTATTCCTATATGTACGGTACTCGTAGATATTACGTCAAAAACTCAAAAGCATTATTTGATTTTTTTTCGCCTTGAATATTTCTGAAATTAACTCTACATTACCATCCTTCGATAAAAATCAATTTGTAGTGCGAATATTCTCCATGGAGCAATCAAATTATTTTTCATTCATGTAAATTAAATGGAAATGAATATCAATATCCGCTTATACATTACAAATTGGTATAAATGTTTCCTTCATTTCCATTACTGCGGCACACTCCGATATGAATCCGTGCAAAAATATGTATTATGTTGTACCTGCTTACATTTTTTGTATCCTTTCGAAATCTACCTGCCAACGAACGGGAGGAAAGTGGGATGGGTTTTCACAAGTTTGTAAATTGTGTTACAGACAGTTGTGCCGATGCCGAGCAAAAAAAAATTATAAGAGAAATAATAAAACAACATTTTGCTAGTAGAAATGAATATTGAATGATTGGAAATCAAAAACCATGCCACAGTTGTTGATCGTAATTAGGTGTGGAAAATTTAAAGAACAAACAAGTATTAGGAACAAGATTTATACGACGGAACCTTGAAATAATCGTGCCGTTTTTTTATGTAACAAGTCCTTTTTATGGGACAAGCCCGCCAAGAACTTATGGCAGTTGCTTTGATCGAGAATATTTTGAATGTATGGTGTTAGCAAGGCTAGAGCGTAAAGATTGGATCGAAACAATTCATACCAAACACTAGCAGAAAATGTCCAATATATGCTTTTGTTAACTCATAAAATGCTATTGGAAGACATAAATAAATGGAAAAATATAACTATGCTTAGTATTTAAAAAGCACCTAGCGGATTCAAATCCATAAAGCGACATTTGTGGTATCAAAATCGGCAAAGCCGCTTAAGAGGGAAAGATTTAGGAAAACGGTAATAAAAATAAATACATATGAACTTATACATACACAGCTGGTCAAAAAAATAGGTGCAATTATTTTTTTTTATATAAACTTAATTTTTTAATATGATTTGTTTATTTAAATATTATTTTAACATTAGTTTTCATAGGACTATCAATACTTAATGAAATATTAATATTTAAGGCTTTTAAATTAAGCAATTTTAAATTTTATACAATAAAACGGACGGTGTAGACATTTGCGCCTGGACAAAAAAATAGGTGTGTCTTCCTTAATTAAGAATAATGATAGTTTGAATGCAAAATTTGTTGTATTTGATACTAATTTTCGTTTACCATTCTCTTATAACCCGAGTATACGACATTGTTATCCAAAACTTTTTGAAGTCGGCGTGGCATTGACTCAATAAGCTTTTGGCATCTTTCTTGGGGTATAGAATACCATTCCCTCTGGACAGCAGCCCACAATTGGTTCCCATTTCGAAAATATTGACCTCCTAGTTTCCGCTTAAGCTGATATCACAAGTTCTCAATCGGGTTGAGATCAGGGGATTGACTTGGCCACGAAACGATTGAGACTTCTTTCTCTCGAAATCAATCCTTCACAAGATGCGCCGTATGTTTCGGATCATTATACTGCTGAAATTTCCATCGGAGAGGCATGTTTTCTTCGGCAAATGGAAGCATAACATCTTCCAAGATATCCCTATAACCGTATTTGGTCAATACGTTATTAATGCGGAATATGGGACCCACACCATACCAGGAAAAACAGCCCCAGACCATTATATTTCCTCCCCCGTGTTTGATTGTTTTCCGGGTATAGTGAGGGTGGTAGTCCTTTCCTTTTGGTCGCCTGACATTACGCCCCGAATCTGATGAGAACAAATTAATTTTTGTTTCGTCACTCCAGAGGATATTTCGCCATTTTTTTGCTCCTTCAGGTCCGTTCCAACTTCTATGGTTTAAGGCAAATTCTTTTCGGGACCTTATATTACTTGCTCTTAGTAAAGGAACTTTCCTGGCAACTCTTCCTGGTAGGTTGAAGCTCTGAAGCCTTCTGCGGATTGTGCGGGCACTGACTTCATTATTGATTTGTGCTCCTATTGTCCTTGACGAAGCAAAAGGTTCAGATTTAGCCAAAAGGAGGACACGGCGATCAGTGGTGACTGATGTTTTTTTCGGCCTCCCACGATTTTCGCGCACTAATCTGGCCTTGAGTGCATTTGTCACAAAATTTTGGGATCTTCCTAGGGCTTCTGCTATAATTTTGTAAGTCTTACCTTCATTTCTTAGCTGTAAGACTACCCGTCTTTCTTCCGCCCAACAGTGGACGTTTCTACCCATACTAAAAGTCTAATAAACTATTATTTATTATTATTTATTATTTTATTTATTAACAACTTTCATTTATGGATAGTAAAATTATTAAAAAGAGGTTACCTTGAAATTTAGTATTTTTTTGAAATAACAAAGATATAAACTGTGGGATTATTTGAAGAACACCTATTTTAATGACCAACTTCTTAAAAACACCAAATCCTAATGCAACAAAGAAAATAGAACAGCTCAACATAACACACACAAAATGCAGTAAGCTCAGCATCAGTGTCAACAGAATAACCGTTTTTTCTTAAAACAAGAACTTTTTGTGTATATGAATTATGAAAAAAAATGAAATGTTGCATGTGCACCACAGGAAATGCAACTGCAGACAATTTATGTATTTATTTACGCATTTAGCGAGGTATACTTACGTCGAGCTAAGAGAGTTGCATACTTTCCGGTGTTTAAATCAACGTTCGCAGATTAATAGTGCGTTGCTACAGCTTTTGGTATTTATTTCGTGATGTTAACAATATAATGTAAGCAATATTAGCCTTAGGGAAAAAAATATCAATAAGATGGTGAAAACCGTTTCAAAAACCGTTCCGTGGTTTATGAGTTAGCGGTTGAATAGGAGGGCAAAACATAATCTCTTCGATGCTCTTTTGACGACTTGAAATATGTGTTTGTTACACAAAACGATTTTCGCCAGGCAAGAGCAACTCATGTATTATCAAAAATACTTGTACTTTCAAGTTATTTATGTCACTAAAAAATTTTAGGCTATGCTAGCTATGCAATAAAAGAACGGAAACGCCAGTAAAACTTTGATTTACGATAAATTTTGACAACAAATCTTACAAAAGAGGTAAGCAGTAAAAATGAATTTGAAGTCGTTTCTAATAATGGGCACTCTACTGTTTTGTAATGCCCATATGACGAAAAAATTTAAATTGGTCGTAATTGTTATAATTATTCGAAACTAAATAAGATTTCAAAGAATATTATCTACGAAATGAAATGAAAATGTTAGTAGTTTAAGATATATTTCCCCGTCCAATGAATTGAAGTAAAGTGCACGTCTTTTCGAAAACATATACTAAATTATTTTTGAATGTGCCAGTTCTAGACGTTTGTAGTTTATATCAGGAAAAAAAAATTAAAAAAGAAATTGAACAAACCATTTATAAACAAAAAAAATTAAATAACAAACGAGATTTTCATACTACGATTTGTGCTGTTTCATAGTTTCTAAAAAATGTAGTATGAAAATCTCGTCATACAAAAACCTCGCACTAGTTTTCGTCTATAAGAAGAAATAAGCTGAATTTTTTGGAATGTTTTTAGCAAATTCTAAAAAATTACCTGTTTTTCGAAGAGCTATATCTCAGTAAAGAATAAACATACAAACATTTTGGTACCAACAAGATTGTAGGAAATTTGACGTTCTACTATAAAATAATTTTTTTTGCTATAGAACGTAAGGAAAAAAAGTTACTGAGGAAAAACCGTTGCAAGGTCGAACATTTTGCAGTAACCCCTTCACCCTCCCCCACTTCTTTTTCCATAGGGCCCTCGAGGTCCAAAACTTCGTACATTTATTAACTATCCTTGAACAATATCTGATAGTTATATTAGCTTCTGACCTCTTTCCACCTTCTACCCACTTTTCTAACCTGTCGACTGGACTAAATTTATGAATGTGGCATATATGAGCATAATCATGTAGAACGTGACTCCTTCGAGTTTTAAAATCACGATATCTCCGAAATTGTTATTCTTACAAAAAAATTATATTAACAAGTTTTGTAGATAATTCCATGGTCTAATGTCTCATGTATTTTTATGATAAAACCTACCGTTTACCAGAAAAATTGTAAAAACCGTTTATTTGACCTTTTGACATTGAATAACTTCTAACGCACCAGTCGGACCGATGAGGATGTTGCTTAGTTTTTTTGAAATGGTGTTCCCAACGTCTGTATCAATTTGTAGCTTTATGCGAATTTTTGCAAACCGAAATGTCTATTTTGACCGGACTAATACCCTTATCTCTGACTCATGAATAAGAAACTTCGTTGAGATGTTTTCAGAAAAATACTAACCGTTGGAAATGTTTTTTTTAATAAGTTTGATTCTTCAAATAGTTACCTAGCCAATTACTTTCTTAATGTTCAGTTTTTCTTGTTTAATTTTTGTCTTTCAGGATAATTTTCAAAAATAATCGGATAAGGACCCTCCTGCTTAAGAAAATAAAATGCACGACTGGGTCGTACGAACTTGCTATAATGTGTGACAGTGGTCTTGGGGCTTGAGATTTTCATAAAAATAAATTTTTCGAGTCTTAAAATTTTAACTAATTTGAGCTGAAAAAAAAGGACGCCATTTTATTTCTTAGATGAATTTGAATTTATGAGAATAAATTTATAAAAATCTGTGGAGCGGTTTTTTAGTTTTTTTTTTTTTTGAAAACATTTTTCAGAAAAAAAATTGAAAACGCCAGTTCATAGGTATTCAGCAAATAAATTTATTTATAATTTTTGAAAAGAATAATGTGCAGTTTTTAAATTATTGATTTAAAAATAAATTTAAAAAAATGCTTATAAAAATACAAACAATTTTTTTTAAATAATGGTATGCCTTATAAATTGGGCTAGGTTTAGACCTTTATGTGTGAAATTTCAAAAGATTTTTCAAGATAGTCGACCTTTACCCGAATAATTGTCATGGGATTATAAAACACCCTGTGTGCACAGATATAGTCTGGTGGTTAAAAATAAAACAAAACACCTGGATATTTTGAGTTAGAAATAGAGATAGATAGAGATTATTTAAAACTAGAAATAAATTTGTTTCTATGTATATTTTATATTTGGTTCCAAATATTCCAAATACAACAACACTTTTTTTATACACAAAACACAACAATGATAATGTTTATGATAAGGCGATAAGAACAACTCACCGACGTTAATCATTTTATTTTCTCCATATAAACTTATACATATGAGCAGCTGGGGGTATTATCATTTAATTTAAATACACCCAATCAACAGAATAGGTTCCCTTTATTAAAAAAAAACACTCAAACCTACACTTTCAGCCCAATTGGGACAAAAAAACACATCATCGCATAATATTCTTTTTTCGAAATTCTAATTTTCTTGCCACTCCCGAGAAGCAAAAATAAGACTATCGTGGTGGTACACTTTTTCTTTTTAAAAACGGGATGGATAATTTTTTCCGAGAAAATAAAGACAAATGTAATTATTGAAGTGCTTTGGCGTATTGGTTAGTCTGAGGGACAGCTAGGTCGAAAAGGTACTGGGTTCGATCCCTGATTGCAACTAGGTTTTTTCAAAGTTCTTTTCAAGAAAAGTGCATCTCTGATAGCCGTTCGGATCCAGCAGTAAATTGAAGCTTCCTCTGATTTCTGCAGTGAATCAGCGCACACAACGAAAAGTAGTGCAACAATACCATCTTATAAGTGGCTGATTGTGGCCTATTAGCCTTCAGATCTTGCAAGTCGGAACCTACAAATGTGGAGCCCGTCCCAACCGGAATATACTACATTAAGAAATTGGATAAATAATTCGCTTGGAATTTTTTTATCCACATTTTATCGAAATAAAAACTTTATGAAATCAATGTTTTAAAAATTTGAAAAACGTTTTACAGCTCTTTATTTTACAATACTTTAGAACAATAAAACTGGAGATATCATAATTGTAAGGAAATGACGACAAATCTTTAGAAATTCTGATAAACAATTTTCGGAATTGCGGTACCCTGGTCTCTTCAAAATTAAGTTAATTTTGGAATGGTATTTTTTTTCAAATACTCTTAAAAATTAAATTAATTTACAATAAAGTTCGGCTTGACCTGTTTCACTGAAAACAATTATTTTCTTTTTGTTTAATGGGGAGAACCTATTATCTTGACCAGCAGTGCACTTAAATGTGATTGTTTACTTAAGTTGGTGGGTATCGTATGTATCTACATATATATTGTTTTGCTGAACGCCATGGAATATTTGTTTTAATATATTTAAAGCAAACAAATCAATCGTTATCATTGCAAAACAAAACAGCAGCTTATCACGGGCAACTTAAAAGATTTCATATTTAAAAACAAAAAATTATTTATTTCAATCGCGACAAAGCTGGATCAGTGATAAATCCCTTCATAAATGGCATCAGGACAAAAAACAACCTTGCAATTCAAGGGCCTCATGGCACCCGTTTTTACATCCTTTAACGATGACAAGTGAGTAAAAAAAGCTTTTAATCTCGTAAGTTCCTTAATTTTTTTTTAATTATTTAGAAAACGAAGCATTAAAGTGGACAATATCGACTCATATGCCAGTTTTCTCAAAACCAAAGGTGTTCATGGAGTTCTGGGTAAATATATTCAGGCAAGACAATAAACATGCATTTTATTTATAAATTTTTTATCACCGCAGTCAATGGGACTACAGGAGAAGGACCAGCTTTGAACTTGGCAGAAAGAAAACTCGTCACTGAAAAATGGTGGGAGGCAGCTAAGAAACATAATTTGACTTTGATGGTGCAAATAGGTGGTGCTCCACTCCCAGATGTAATGGAAATGGCTAGTCATGCAGAATCACTTAGTGTGCATGCTATTTTGTGTTTACCAGAACTTTACTTTAAGCCTAAGAACGTGGAAGGACTGGTTGAATACTTTAAATTGATATCAAAGTATTGTCCGAATACACCTTTGCTGTACTATCACATTCCGATGTTTACTGGACTACATTGTAAGTACACCCTAAATGTAGATACTAGTTAGAAAAAAGGAGTAAAATAGGTTGTAGGGTTGTAGGTATGTATAAACATACTCATACATAATGGAGAAAGAAACCAATCTCTTTAAAAGGGTATGCAACCCACCCACTTTTGAAGAGATTGCTAATTTAGGTCAACCACTAATAAGGGTCATTCGTATACCATTGGAAAGGCTTTTCTTTGTTCATTAATTTATTATTGTTTCCAACATTGTACGTACGATAGGGTACATACGGTAGTAATTGTAAATTCAAAGAAGGAAGAATACAAGAAGTAGCATAGGTAGTAATTAATATGGAGTGAAAAACCATAAGGATATGCCAATGTTTAAGATTCAGTAGAAATTTAAGCTCCAAAGTATCTCAACTACAATCGATCCGGAAAGTTTCCAAATTTTAAAATAGGATTTTTTGGAAATTTAAAATAAGGAATAAGTTTTCATTTTATTTTGACCTGTGGGACTTTGATTTTCCTAATCGGCTTTTTGTAAAGTAAATTGACATAATTTTGTATTGGTCGGATGAACTCTGGTTAGGGTTCGCAAAACCAGAAATTTTTTTGGAAGACCGATTGCTCAGAATTGTATGCGTACTCGTATCCTGTCAATTTTGGCGTTTTTGCTTGGTAATCCGGAATCGCTCTTCGGGGCTTTTAGACCCGTGTTCCAGGATATAAAAATACAAACCACTCTTTTTTCTGCAGCAATAGTAAACGTCATGGTTGGTTGTCTACCCAACTACGCCGCGTCGCTCCCCTGAAGTGCAGATGGGGTCAGACCGAGCGCGTTACTGATAAATGGTGTTGCTTCAGCCACTGATTTTAAACATAATTTTATTACAAAAATTAATACTTTCGGTTCTATTTAAAATAATTTTAAGAAATTTGTAATTTAAATTAAACTGCAGCAATACCCTCTTGCTTAGCTCTTAGATACACCTATGAAAATGAAGTTTCTTGAAGGATATTATTTAAAAACTGTGAACTTCGAGGGCTAGTTTCGTTGGCAATTTTTAATAGATTTTTTCGTTGAGCCCTGGGTCGTCCCCACAAATCGTTTTTGAATAAACCTCAACCCGCCCTTATGAGAAAATTTTCAGTTTTTTAAAACCTGGGAACTTATGAAACAAAAAACTTTTTCTTTTGGAAGCTTTTTTGACTGCCTTGTCAAATGCACTCTTTGTCAAAGAAGAAAATTACAGCGGATTTCTAAGTGTTCTTAAGCTCGAAGAGTGAGGTTTCTGCTGACGTTGATTCAGAGGCATTATATTCCATAAAACTTATGACCTAAAAATGTTATCAATCACTTTCTCCGAAGTCTCCACGAAGAATGATGTTGGGCTGATTGGTCTAAATGACTTCCGATGAGTTGTTTTTTTTGTCACGTTATTGGCATGAGGCTTTTCTCCATACATTTGTTGTAATTCCATGTCCAAGTGCAATTACTTCTTTGAAGTGAAATAGTGCGATACGGCATTAAATCATCTTTCCTGTATTATGGAATTTGATCATATATTATGTTTTAATTTTGTTGATTTGATATTTGGGCTTAATGATCAATGAAAACAATGCAATTAATTAATTAAAAAACTAATTCATTTTTTCCCAACGTTTCTCCGGTTTTTTCCGGCATCATCAGGGGTTCAGATTTATTAGTTCTTGGAAAACGAAATACAAAAAAAGTTTTGAATAAATCAAACAAGTAAATAAAACATAGTAGGTTTTCCTTTTTGTACAAAGGCTGGAAAGGTTTATTGTATAATGCAAGGGGTTATTAATACCTTTACCATGAATAAATACGAGAGAAGGAATATAAGAAACTGTGGTTGGTACATTGCGATTGAGATTAGGGTGATATTTATCTCACGAAAATCCCACGGGTGGCATAACTGGGGCAATGACTTGAAAAACTGAAACGTAGTAATTGATTCTGTAATCAGAAATCGAGATATCATTGGAGACTATCCTCCCTTAAAATCAAAGATCTTAAAACTCTTCCTTGCTTTAGTTATACAAATGGAAATGTTTAGTCTTAAAAATATTAACGTTTTTTTTAAGAAATAAATAAAATGTACTCACCCCTATGATGTATGTCACTATAGTTACTACTACCCCATATTGTGTGATTGGCGTTTCTGAGTTTGCACCACTTCATCAGTCCGGTTAATATTTAAGCCTGGATATGTACCTTCACCTGCAAATGAAAACAAAAATTTTGTATTTGACTGATTTTCACCTGCTGGCTCAAAATTTTGTTTACGAGGGAGGATGTTTTTTTATTTCAACGGGTCAAGTTGCACACAACACTATGGCACAGGAAAGCATGTAGAGGTGGATAAGGTATGTAGTTATGTAAGTATTGAGTTCGGATTTATGTTTTTTGCTGTAAAAGGGGGTAGGGAAGTAGTGAATCTCAAATTTTATTTTGATTTGTTTAATTAACAAGGAATCCACTAAACAAACAAAGGAAGCTAATGAATGGTGCGAGAAGTGAATTAAACCGAAGAGAAGACAATAAGACAAAAAAAATGCGTATGTGAACGCTATGAAATGCTAAAACTTTTTCTAGTTCAGCTGGGTTGGGTTTCGTTTGAGGATGCCGTTTTGATGCACAATGAATTGATGGATTAGATTAATTAAAAGCAAGGAAGTAACATGAACACAATGTGAACTCTTCAAACAAGAACAAATTATTAGGAATTTTCAAACCTAGTGCTGAAATAAAACATTTAAAGTAATTTAAAATTTCGCAAGAAACAAAACCAAATAACTGAATACAATTGATGTTATAATGCGATAAAATTTTGTAAAGAACTAAGAGATTTTAAACGACAAGAATTTAAGGACATAACTAGCTGGGAATAAAACAACAAACTCCATTCAACTCAAAATGAGATAGAGTGTAGGAACCCAAATAAGTGGAAGGAACACCAATTCAAAAAAGCCATACAATACAAACTAAAAATTTTGTATGGGCAAAGTGCTGGGGTGGAATTTTGTAAGGTGATAGTTGATAGTCACAGTAGCGAATTTGGTATGAAGTAAGGTGATAATCACCGTGACTGTCGCCTTTTTGCGATGAAAATCGAGTGACACCTAGTTAGGTGTCACATCCATAATTTTTTTATTTTTGAGAAGTAATTTGACGGCAAAGAATACAAAAGTTAAAGTTGAAAATATTACTTTAGTGTTATATGATTTCAAATTAAAATATATTCCAATAAAAAGAGAAAAGTGAAGTGCTTTGTATAATCAAAAAGCAAGGTACTGGATAAGAAAGATTTATTTGCAAATTAATTCAAAAATAATAAAAAATCACCATTATAACAGTAGTTATGTAGTTACTTATTTTTTGTTATGTGGCCTTATCTTCTTTTCTCTCTACTCAATTTCTTCCTCAATGCTTTCTTCTAGATTTTAATCAGTGGGCCCTATCATGGTAACCGATCGGAGAAAAATTGTCTCTAATTCGGGCGAAATGTACGGTTTTTGTATCATGGCACCTCTCCGATTGATAAATCGGACACACATCCGAAAAATAATAAAGCATGCGTTGAAAATGTCAAAATGACAATGACGCACAGCGAATTCATGCGATGCATGGCTTTTTTATATTTGTATTTCTCTCGATTGTCTCCGGCAGCAAATTACTTGCGGACCTTTGTCGGATGGTAGTAAAAAAATGCAAACTATTTAATTTCTTGTGTATTTGTTTTTTTTTATTCTTTTTTCTTTGTTTGAGGCTTTCTGCTTGTGTTATGTATTTCATCCCCTAAAAATACAGCTGCGCTGTGCAGCTTTATTCGACTACAAAGGAGGTTCATACTTTATTTTTTTTTTTGTTTTCCTCATGCCATGGTATGCGCGTCGGTACGCATTTGTATTTCTCTTCCGATTCGGTTACCATGAACACAATAAATGCTCCGATCGGAATATTTACCCGTTCGGAGGATTCTCCGATCGGTTACCATGATAGGGCCCAGTATCTCTCATCTTTTTTTTACTTATTCCTTTCTTATTTTCCCCGAATCTTCTTTGCAAATTGTATCATGGATAGCTCACCAAAAGGGATCTTTCCACTTTTTTTAAATCCTCCCCTGATCAATAAATCGTTTACGCGTTTGCTAATTTGTTTTGTTGGTTAGATAAGGCATTGCATACATAAAATTTTCGTTCCACCATTTTAATTGTTGTTGTTGCTTCATATGGTATTCTAGAGCTTCGTTTTTCGTCGATAGATTGCGCACCTCAAGTGGTAGTACTAGTTTATATATACATACAATGGTCAATGGATAAGGTTAAGATGACTTTCGGCAGCAAAGGTACAAGCTTAGAGCTTAGTCCAAAAGATTACCGCCGAAATACCACAAAATTTTGAGGTGTTACCCTCTTAAAACTTACACTTAAAAGTTTATGAAACTTGGTGAATTTGTTCAGGGATAGTGAATTAACACTTTGTTAAGTTGACCTCGTTGGCCCTGTGGGAAAAGGGGGGACTGCATATTTTAAGACCTTGCTCCGGTATTTCCTCCATAACTTTTTTTCGTTACGTCCAAGCAAAAACCACTTTCGATTGTTTTATGGCACGTTGAATTTCTTATAACTCTGTTGGTACAAAAATTATTGTATTTGAACTCGTTACCGAGATATGGCTTTTCGAAAAAAGGTAGTTTTCGAAATTCGCCAAAAAAAAATGAGAATTCCACTTTATATCTTCGGACAAACTCAAATTAAATTTGGTTTTATACAAATTAATGATAGTCATTTGTCATTTGATTGTATTGCACTTACTTCTTTCCAGCCATCAGTTGATTTAATAGGAGGACCAAGACCATTTAAAACATTTGTAATGCCTTCCCAAAGAATAATACTCTTTGCTTTGTATTCGGGTGCATTTAAAATACCCTTAGCAAGTCCACTGTTCTCTTTGAGAAACTCAACGAGTTTAAGAAAAAAATCACAAAAAAATAATAAACGCAATTAAAAAAGCCTTATACACAATTGAAGGTAAGTAACTTGGTTTTATTAAATATTTACATTTTTTTAAGATCACACAAGCAATCCGCCAGCAATCCGTCACCTAAATACCTATCGCTTTTACTTTCAATAGAAAAATGACATTGCAAAGTGCTTTCGCTCTACTTTTGGTCGAATGGAAAGCGATTCGTATTTGGGAATATGAAAATACAAATCCGCCTTCCAAAGCGATCCGCCGCGAATTCTGGAATAAGCCCCCCGCTTTCCAAAGCGATCCGCCGCGAATTCTGGAATAAGCCCCCTGCATTTGATTTTTGTCTTCCACCCGATCGGAACCAAACCTTCACTGGAACCATCCCTGGACTAAACAATATTTAGGCTGAAAATTTCATAAAATTACTTTGGGCGGTTTACGAGTCCATACACGACATACATACATACATACATACACGCATTTAATTTTATATATATTGATTTTGTTTAAATATTTGTGTCAGCACCAATAATTTATACAACTTTCTTAATCTGACAATTTTCATAAAAAACATGGGTTACAAATCGGCATTAAAAAGATTAAAACGATATTAAAATGTAATAAAAACAACCTTTACTTTTAACTTATATTTTTTTAAATTTTATTTTATAAAATGAAGAAAAACTTAAAACAGATCTCGGCTATACTCTTAGTTAATTGATACCTTTTGTTTGCTTTCAGTTCACATGCCAACATTCTGTGACCTCGCCGAAGCTTCTGTTCCTAACTTTGTTGGCATTAAATATACCTCCAACGACTTGGATATTGGATCTGCTTGTCTCAAGCCCGGACGTAATGTTTTTCTAGGAGCCGATACCCTTCTATCGCCAGGCCTGCTACTAGGCTTCGACTCAGCCATTATGACCTCACTCAGCATTTGTCCAGAATTTTCCGTTGACATTATGAACAGCATGAAAAGTGGAAAAATGCTCGAAGCTCAAAAAGCCCAATCGTCTTTAACCCATCGTATAAAACAAATTCTTGAAAATGGAAACGGTGAGTGGGTGCCGTCGATGAAAAAAGCCTTCAACAATCTTAAACTGAAGGGAGTATCTGCTGGTCCTGTTCGAGAGTTTCACGTATAGATTTGAATACAAAAACAACAACAAAACAAACAAAAAAATCACTCATTTTTGAAATAATATATGATAACATGATTTTAATGAATAATGTATATGCGCGCATGCATTATTGGTTATTTAAATAAATGAGATATTGTAAAAAAAAAGATGTGTGTACAATCAAAACAATAATAATCAAAGCTTAAACAGATGATATAATAAGTAGATAGTAACGACGACCAAATTGAATGTTCACATAAAACTAGAAATTGAATCCTCCTTCGGGGGCATTCGGTTGAGATGACGAATTAAAATCTAGCGCACCGTTAACTTCTTTTGGAGCCAATTCTGACTCGTTGTCATTTCCGTTGCTGAAGTATGAGTCCACAATCGCATAGGCTCTCTTGTAGACTTCTTCGTTTTCGTGAGTTTGTAGATTTTCGAGTTTATCCAAACCTCCCATCTGTTCGATCATCAAGCATAGATTCTCGGTGCCACCAAGTTTTTCTGCCAAAGCGAATAGATTGGAAAGACCAGTCAAAACAACTTTGATAGTTCGGGCATCTTTGGCTTCCAAAAGATCACAATATGGCTTGAGAACTTGGTACTTTTCAATTAGGTCGATAATTTGTTCTGGAGTTCCGCTAGTTGTGGTGTTTGTTACCGCCCAGGCAGCTTCTTTTTGTGATTTGAAATCGCCCTTTTCCATGACTTTGCGAATGTGGACGAAGATATCTGTTTTTGAAAAGATAACGATTACAATTAAATTGAATGTGTTCTTCTTCTCAACACTTTGATCATCACTTTGAAAAACCAAAACCGACAAATTACAAGAGCTACAGTTTCTATAGAAATACCACGCCAAAAAATATAACAAACTACTTAGGTCATATAGAAACTATAATAAGCCATACATTCCATCATACAATACTTTTTTTTTGTATCCACAATTTCCAACAATCGATTCTGGCAGTTGAGAGTGAAAGTTTCACAACTTGCAGATTCTGATAAAATCCCTGGGGGATTTAGTGACAGAAAACACATAATGTGTCACTCTAAACTTTAGATTTTCATTTAACGAATCAATCCATCATTTCCCACGATATACGACAGTTTTAAACAAGGCGAGGGTGGTTGGTGGTTCTGACGAGCCAGCAATAAAAAGGATAAACTTTCTATCTGATTGTTGTTTACAATTACTGTTTCGTTTAACTTTTGCTGATTGGACATTATAATGGAACAGAAATTTATAATTAGGTTGAGGACATTTGAAACCTGATTGCGTGTCGTTATCACGCATTAAAAAAAATTTCAGTCATACAAACAAGGACAAAGGATTCAGTTCATTTTGTCATGGAATAGTTTGATTGAATGATCAGGTGGCTACCATGGGGTTATACGATGATAGTGTTTTTATAGTAATGAAACTAGCAACAAATCTGTTCCGTGGACCAAAGTAACGATAGGGCCCTGGACTTATTGATTTCAAATAACTAGCAAGCTTAGCTGGAGTAGATTTTTTTTTAACCCACTTGTCAAAAAGATCGACCATAAGACGGACTCGCACACTGTCTGTGTCACAACGTGGTGTGCAAATTCATAGTTACATCATCGGCTCTTACTTTTCGAGAAAAAAAAATTTCGTAAACAGTCACTGAAGACCTTTATTCAGGACCATCTTTATAATATTGAATTACAAGCTAAACCTAGTTCAACTCTTAAAAGATTCAGACGATCAAGCAAATTATAAACGTGTACCACTTTTGTATAGTTTATTAGCCCGCAAATGCGGTGAAAGAGTTGCGTTCCAGAACTAAGTCTACAGAGAATCCTTTTCAATTTTGTGTAGCGACAAGATAATGCACCTGCTCAACTAGCCAAAAGTCCTTATAATCTGGTTTTTAGGAACTCCACATTCTGTTCGCCCCAATTTCACCAAATCTATTGGAAACAAATTTTACGAGCTTTCCACATAACAATTGGTTCAGGTCTTAGTTTCGCATTTTATCAAGTTTCGTGCATTTTTCATTTTCAAATTGACAGAATGTACGAAACTACGACGAGTGCGAATAAGCTAATCAGTGAAAGAAATGCCTTTAACATTAAAATACTTTTCAAGACAATTCCTGCTGTAACCCACGATGTACAAGGGAATGAGTACCTCTTCGAGGAAGGAAAATAAACAAGGAAAATAATCATATAAAACAAAGCACGTGGCAGTAACTCATGTTGCCATTTCTCCTACGCTTCATCATATTCTCTTTTTGAAGAAGATGATAGCTAATTTTCTCAGAAAAAAGCATGCATGAAATATTACTTTCATTTAAAGATTGGCCAGTTCATATTTCAATGCTCTCAAACCAAAAAAAAAAATCCTCCTTGAATTCTTAAGGGAGAAGAAGACTTAAACAAACACGATGCCTCAATTTAGTGGCAAGGAACAAGAACACTATACATTACTGAGTTTTTATAACTCCAAGTTTGCTGGATAAACTATGTTTGATGACTGGAACCTCATCGTCGTGTGATTCATCGACAAAAAAAAGAGAAACTCTAAACTGCAACAACCAACAACTACACAGGTTTCATCAATGTCACTCTTAAAATAATGTCGGCCATTCTGTGGGAATGTATGAACCCTTTTGCGCGCGACCTGGTTGGCAGCTATCAGTGTGGTTGCAGGCCTGGTAGGACACTTCTATTAACAACATTTTCACACTCTGGCAGATTAAACAAAAAATCTTTTGTCTGGGTCTGGTAGTCGATGAGGCCAAGAAGACGCATATGCAATCATCTAGGTATATCATCCACAACTTAGACAAGACGTTTTTATGGAAAGATATAACTTTGAGTTTACGGCTTTTTCTAATTAGGTCCAAAAACAAAACATTAGTGACGAGAGCGTTCAAAGAATCACTCTTGTCAATCAATCGTTTTTTTAAATGGCGCTTTAAATTTGACCGGTCGGGCGTAGATCCTGTCACAAGCACATTATAAGCGACTGGTTTTGTTTTGGTAGAACAAATGTTTGGGTGAGTTTGGAGATTTCATCAAGACCTTAACGGGATATACAGCAGTATCCACCTAGCTAACGTTTTGGCAAAAGCAGAATATGGATGAAAAAGCACCAGCAGCCCGGCAAAAAAAAACTCCTTCTGTAGTGACGCGATCAAATGGAAAGCGACCACAACCACCTCGTTGTGCGCAACTGCAGGCAAATGGCCAGTTACCGCGGGGTATATTTTTTAAGGTCAAGGCGTACAATGGACTTTAAGCTCAAACTTTGGTATTTTGGGAAGTTTTTTTTATTTAATCGACTCTTGAAGTGGAAGGTGTTCATAGTAGCAATGAGACAACTCTCCGACAATATTCCTGAGCTGCTTCAAGGCCTACCGTACCCAATAAGTCATTAGTAATCTGAATAGTTGATGGTTTCGTGTAAGGGATTTTCAAGGGCGTCGGGGATAAAAAAAAATTGTATTACGGGATTAAAGTGACACGTTTTCTGTCATTTAAACAAGCACTTCCACGTTATAATAAAGAGACTCGATACATCATATATATGACAGATAAAAATCGGACTGCTAAAAACTCAAAAAAAAAGCCATATTTTTCCTATTGCATACTCTTCAACAGTCTTCTGCAGCTCTGATAGTCATGATCACACATTCTTAGTCTTACTCTACAAACTAAGATAAACGGAAAAGACCAGTCCATCAGGAAAAAGGAGAGGCAATTGGTATAAATTCAGTTACATATACCTCCTCTATCTAGGAATAAGAAAACGTGAATCCACTTTCTTTCTAATGCCTTTCCCCGTCCATAATTAAAATTTGACCACTTCAGAGCAATAAAAACTAAGTATTCCTTTCTAGGGAAGAACTTCTGAATGAATACTTCTCAAAAACCTTGGCTGTTCTACTTCCAACGTACTTCTTTGACGCTCATATTTCATAGTTTGTATTATTTTTTCTGTTTGATGGGCGCTGCATACTTCAAGATTTCTTAGAGACTGAATTAAATGAATATGAAAACTAAACTACCTCATTTGGTCGCCCAGGTTCAAATGGGAATAGCTTATTCATCGTTTAAAGGGAATCATTCTACTTGCCCTTATTAATTGTTTTCTTTGTAACTCCTTAAAAATTTCAAACAAAGCTTTTCGTTCGCAAGGAGGTACTGCACTTAGCGGGAGATTAATATAAATGTTCTGTGAAGCAGGTGATAACGGGCAGAATATTGTCTTCATAGGTTTTCTACTATCTCATTCGAATTGCGAGTATTTCAAGCCTCTGTCAGGGAAAGCTCTTTTAGCTTTCTGGACCTGGCTGGTATTTGTTGCCGAGTTTTTCTTTGACATGTGAATGAAAATGCATTATTTGTGTCAATATGTTCAGGAGGTTGGTTTTGTTCTAGGATTGTCTTTGCTAGAGATTTACGTAAGGCGTTTCTAACACATAGATAGGACTAAACGACTAAAATAATAATAATAATAAATAACACTTACCAGCATCGATAACAGCTTGAATTTGTTTCTGATTGCCAGCAGTGATGTTGCTAACAGTCCAAGCTGCCTCCTTCACAATATTATGTTTTGAATGTTGGAGAAGTAATCCCAGTTTGGGTAAGCCACCTGCAGCGATAACAGCGTCTGTCTAGAAACAAAAACAAAAGTAAGAAATATTGTAAAATATCGATTTTCTAAAATATTTTCGATGAAATGTTGTGTTTTTTATTGACTTAAGAGCTTATTGTTCTTTAGTGCAGCTTCTCCATGTCCCTTAGGGAACGAGCAAAAAAAAAAATAAAAATATGCCCTTCCAAAATTGGGGATCACAATCCATTAAACCCAAGCTATCTAGGCAGGCATATACCTTTATGCTTTAGCTTTGTCCAAAAGGTTTCGTTTATGTCGTTGCTGTTTTTTTTTTTTTTTTTTTTTTTTTAATTAACAAATCGAGAATCCTTTTTCTTTTGCTCACTGAACAAATAAGGGATTGCGAGTTGAATTTTCTTCTTATAAATCAACATTTCCTGCACCTCAACAAATATTTACAATAATCCCTTTTAGAGGAATGGAAAAAATTAAAAAATAAAAAAAAAATAAAAAAAAAAAAACAACCACAATACATAATTCGAACCATGTCGTTTATTTTGGATCCGTTTACAAATTTATGCAAAAGAATTTGTAAAGACTTGTTTGATATTATAAATACCAAAGGTTTTGATATGGCATCCTAAGTAAACATATTATACATTTTAGTTTGTCTGAGCAAATTCAAAGATGTAAAAGAACACTGCAAAGCAAAAGGACGACGCACGACGGACGTAGCCAAGGACGAAGAAGACGACCATGTTGGTTGGCCTCAACATTATAATATTATGTAAGCAATGAACTTTTGTTTCTTAATATTCCTCATAAAAGCTATTTTTGGTTAATATTTGTGTTATTATAAGCGTTTGTTTGCTTTATTTGAGGAAAGTTTTTTGCACTTTTTTGTTATTGTTTTGTTTTTTTTAATTTTTCGGACAAAGCTTTTAAGTTTAAGTAAAATCAACTTTTGTGCAGGAAAAGGTGCGGAGAAGGCTCACAACATGTATTAAACATTAAATTCAGAATATTTTAATTGTAGTCTGTCTTCTTTAGTCATGGGATTTGAAATTTGCATTTATGTAAATTCCAAAAAGAAAATACGACAGGACACAAAATGCCTGATTTCTTAAATTCAAGGCACAATACATTTTCAACGAACAACTGTTCAAAAGTAAAAGCAACCACAAGTTCAAAATTGGATACAACGGCTTTATTAAGTGACACAAATATTGAAAGTGAAATGGTATCGGACACTGCCACGTAGAAGCGAAGGTTCGACACCTGACTCCATCAAAGTTTTTTCCGTTTCACTGTTGAAAAGAAATAGTGACAAATCATCAAAAAGTAAATCTTGTCGTGAGCAAAGCGGATATCTGCTAGCCGCACGGATTCGGCGGTTAAATGTAGGCCTTTTCCGTTCCTTGAGAATATCAACGTACACAAAGGAATGGGTAGGAGTGTAAGTCACTTACTAAGACCCGGCCCGCTTGTCAAATCTTGGTCTAAGTGTTACCATTGAGAAGATTTGGGACAAGGTTAAGACAGTTTTAATGGAAGCTGTGTCTGACACGTTACCGAGGCGATCTAGATATAGACCCCAACACAATCTGGAGCTACTCAAAATAAAAATAAGCAATGACACTGCTGCTCAAGGGGAAATTCCACAAAGAAGAGTATAGAGTATCAGAGGTAGTGCAGAGGTGTCCGTTTGGCCAAATAAAATAAAAAAGGTAACGCATGGGTGTTTAAATAAGTTTCTAAGGACCAAGTAGGTCAACAAAGAAGAACCAACCATACTGTTCTTGACACTATCATATAAACTCTTAGTGTCCATTTCCATCGAAGACCTGTTGCGAAGGTGGAAGGATCATTTTTTTTCTCTGCTTAACGACGAAATGTTCACACTTCGACAGGTTTAACCCTTTCGCACCTGTTGGGCTACATATGTCCCACTCAATGTTCAAACAACCCTAAAATTTGAAATACACTACTGATTTGGGTGAAATGTGTCCCAGTTCGTAGTTTAACCATTTTTAACGGTTTTTTCATATAAGAATTGCAGCTGAGAGTATATAAAACAATCTAGTCACCTTTGTAAAACTGCGGTGCTTGGCGGTTGTTCTAATTTTTTTGCAAAATAAACTAAAATAGAGCATTTATAAGTGTTTTACCAGCATACAAAGTTATAAAAAAGTTATTTGGTGATTTTGTGCAGTGATATAAAATAACGTAAGTGAAGATTTGTTCGATATTACATGTTTTTTTATCATTATTCAAGTCTGGGTTATATGTGTCCCAATAGGGCTTTCAGGTGGGACACATGTATCCCACTAGGCATTTTGCTGTTCATTTTCTAATTCAAGTGATTTTTTAATTATCAATAGCAGTTAACAAAATGGCAAGGAGAAATGCGCCCAATGAAGTAACTTTTTCCGATAACGAAGATAGGGACTTTAGTGACACTGAAAGCGATTATGAACCTTCAGAAAATGCATCTTTTTCAGAAGAGGAAAGTGACAGTTCATCAGGGAGCAGTGAAGACGCCGACATTCTTCCGAACACCAGTGCAAATGAAGGTGTTACAATATGGTCGAATCCAGAAGCTTCATTTGAGCCCCGATTGGAGGTAAGTCATAATCGAGATTCGTCCATAAACGACGTATTCAACCGCAACGATACAACATTGGGCCTCTTCAAAAAAATGTTTCCGCAAAGTTTATTCAACTACATTGCGCAATGTACAAATGAACGCATTCAAATATATAATAGAAACAAAAAACCTTCAGCCAACAAAATAAAACCTACAGACGAAGGCGAGATAAAAATCGTTATAGGTTGCATGCTGATCATGTCATATAATCGAGTGCCTTCTACGAAGCATTATTGGTCGAAAAATGCATCTCTTTGTAACGAAGCTGTCAAAAATGCAATAGCCCGCGATCGCTTCATGAATATAATTTCAAAAATGTATTTCGCTCCTCCTGAAAAGCCTGAAGGGGCAGGAAAAACATATTACATTGATGATGTTATAGAATGTCTGAAGAGTCGGTTTTTGAAATCTCGACAAGACAGCCCCTTCCAGAGCATTGACGAGTCAATGACTAAATTCAAAGGCCGCTCATCGCTCAAGCAGTACATGCCACTAAAGCCTACTAAACGTGGCATAAAAATGTGGTTGCGTTGCGATGCTCTTAGTGGATACACTTACGACTTCAATGTCTACAGTGGACGAGAAGAAAGAGTTCAAGAAGGTACTTTAGGGGAACGTGTTGTCAACACTTTGGCTGAAACGATCACAGAGAGAGATGTTACCCTTTGCTTTGATCGCTTCTTTACAAGTGTTCATTTGCTTGAGAACCTGAATCATGCTGCCCTGGGAACTGTAATGGCGAACCGCAAAAATTTGCCTAAAATCGATATGAAGTTAAAAAAGGGTGAATCAGTTTTCAAGGCTAGCAATACAGGTCTAATTTTTACAAAATGGCACGACACTAAGGAGGTATCGGTTTTGAGTAACTGCCATTCCTCCAAAATAGTCCAAGTGAACAAAAAACTAAAAAATGGAGAGCAAATAACCATCCCGTGCCCTGAACTTATAAAATTTTACAGAGAAGTAATGGGTGGAGTTGATAGAGCAGATCAACTAGCTGGGTTGTACGAGTTGGACCGAAAGTCTACCAAATGGTGGAAGAAAGTTTTTTATAGACTTTTGATGATGAGTGTAGTGAATTCACATATCATTCAGTCCAAGCTTACACGAGCGAAAACACCTCTTATAGGATTCCTTGTAGATCTAGCAGAAGATCTTATATCCGAAGGAAAATTATCTGCAAAGATTCATCGGTCAGCCAGATCAGGGTGTTTATCCAGAAAAAGAAAACAGATGTCTGCAGTACACCTTCCTGTAGAGGGAGCAACACGAAGACGTTGCACCAATTGCAGCGCAAATAAACGAGAGCGGCGTACTAAAACTATTTGCGAGGAATGTCAAATACCGTTATGTAAAGACTGCTTTGCTACTTATCATAAGTAAAAATTTTCAACAATTAATTTTTTATTTTGAACTCTACCTACATTCACATTAATTTTTCTTTATTTTTCTTACGCTATCTGTAAAAAATAAATTAATAAAAAATATTTATTCAGAAATGGTTGTTTTGAATCTGAGTTTGTAATTCCCTGTTGGGTCATATATATCCCACCCAAAAAACCTACTGGGATATATTTGTCCCAGCTTACCCAGCGCCCCCTGTGGACAATGTTTGAACTTTTATTTTAGAAATATTTTTAAAATAAATCATTTGCTCGGCTCTGCCTGATTTTTTTAATAAAAGTTTAGTAATGGCTTTCCGGTTCGAAAGGGTTAAAATTTAATACCAGCATGTACCAAGTATGAACGCCATCTAACTGATGAGCCCACCGTTCATACTTGGGCGAAACGCACTCAGACCACGGAATTTCTTTATTTTATTAATCTTAAAGATTTTAGAAAATGGACAGAAATTCCAGATCGATACTCACCATCTCTTTATCGATTTAAAAGTCATCTATAACAACTTAAATAGGATCGAGCTATGCACAGCCAAATGCAGGACGACTTTGGAGAACACGGTCTGATCCGTAAAGGTTGGTAAGAACACCACCGACTCATTTAATGTCGAGAAAGGCTTAAGACAAGGTGACGAGCTATCATGTAACCTCTTCAACATCATTCTTGAGGCAATCGTACGCAACTCGCATGTCAACACCAGCGGTACGATTTTATTTAAATCAGTTCAATTACTTGGCTTGCTGATGATATTGACATTATTGGAAGAACGAAGCGTGCTGTCAGTGGAGCATTCGCAAGTATTGAAGTGGAGGCGGCGAAAATGGAAGATAAAACAAAGTATGTATATGCTGTCCTCGGGTGAAGTAGATCATCACCGTAGGCTCGGACAAAACGGCACAATGGACAGATATAACTTTGAGGTTGTCAAGGACTTTGTCTATTTGGGTTCCACTATAACCTCTCAGAACAACATCGGTGAAGGGATCAGTCGAAGAATCACTCTTGCCAATCGCTGTTTCCTCTCCCCCAAAGAACCAAGGAGACACTATACAAGACTAATCATCCCAGTCCTGCTGTATGGGACAGAAACGTAAATACCGCCACAATCGGATGGGTACATGCTGGGGGTGCTTTGAGAGAAAGATTCTTCGGGTGATATTCGGTATAGTATGTATCAATGGAGTTTGGAGAAGATTCAATGACTAACTGTATACAACTATATACAGCAATATTGACCTGGTGAAACAAATTAAAAATACAGCTGCTTAGATAGCAGATATGTGAAAAGTGTAGCGTATATGGACTAAGTCTTCAATTCCAACACGGAGGACCGACGCATCTGGAAGATCCCATCTAAATGGTGTGATCAAGTAGAATGACTTAACCAAACTGGTTTGCGCAACTGGAGGCCACTGGCTAGGGACCGGCCTAGCTGTCGAGGATTGTTGGTTGAGGCCGTGGTCCTCAATGGACTGTCTGCGCCACCTTTAGTAAGACAAGTGCAAAAATAGGGACCGCAATCTTACTCTTAAAAAACAACAAAGCAGCTAGACTTACTTTGTTTGTTTTGTTGACACTCGTTAAGGCTCTTTGGTAATGCAAAACCTTCCGAGGACAAAAGTATTGCAAATGTAGCTACCGAAGAAAAGTGATATCAAGAGCTGTCAGAGTGACAGGGAGGAATCACCGTTCAAGGATCGATTAGGAGGCACCAAGTAGGATTTGGCAGTGCTCAATCATGTTTCGATCACATCAACACCTTACGAATAATGCTTAAGCAATTGTCAGAGCATAAAATGCCGCTCTATCTAACGTTTGGTTTTGATTTCTACTGCTTCGTACATGCGATTGATGATGATATGACTGCCACGGTGGGTTAAACTGTGTCACACTTCACCCGTAATTCACAACAACGGAGGAGGTCACTCAGTTTAAGTACCTATTAAGTTATTTGCACTCAATGGTGGCAGAGATCTGGGCTTAGCGCCTAGAATACAGAATGATTAAATCTCGTAGTACATTCCAGTTTGGAACTCCAGAATTTTTGGTCCGTACCAAGTTGAAAGTTTTTCAACAGTTTTGAAGGAAGCTCAGTTAAGAGTGTTGCTTCCTACTAAATGAGATCAAAGCAGGCATCGAAACTTAAAATGAACAAAACAGCTAAAGCAGATGGATTAGAAGCAGAACTGTTTAAACACGCTGGAAATGTCTTAGTCAGGTACGAGGAATTTGTCTGGCGGTTATTAATGTCAGTTCCATCTACCCCATCTACAAAAAAGAAGATCGCCTCCTCTGTACCAATTATAGGGTCGAGTCTTAAAACAGCGCCAATAAAATCCACTCCACCAATTTATGTTAGCGTTTTGAACGATCTACTTGTCCTTACCAATAAGACTTTTGGCCTGAAAAAAATAGGGCCGACCAGATCTTGGAGAAAACCCAAGAATTTAAAATTTATACACATTACCTGTTCATGACAATGGGTAATGCTCATTATTCCGCCAAAATTGGCAGAGATTCTACTGAAACCTTCGAAAGCACCAGACCAGAAGGTTAAGTTAAGTGTTGCACTTTCGTGCACAGCAACCAGAATGGTCCTGATTATAAACGAGGACATGACAGTTTGTAAATATTCTCACTTTCATCAACAAACGTTGGAACTCACCATTGACTTGATCGGAAATAAGTATAACTTGGTGATTGAGTGATTTGTCGACAGCTTGGAAAACAAACTTAGAAATAACTATTGATGCTAGAAGAACCAAGAAGTTGTACAGAACACTCATCACCTCGATCATGCTATCTGGTGCAGGAGCATGGACCCTGTTGGCGAGGAAAATTTTGCGTCCTTTTCGTGTCGAAGAAGAACCAAGTGCGACGCACTGCAGCGACACACCCCGTAAAAAAAATTAATATTCAACAGTTAAGATGGTTGGCCATGCAGAGCGTTCATAAGGATTCAGCTTGTAAAGGTAAACAAGGGAGCGTCAGAAGACAATAAAAAAAGACCTAATTTACTAAGGAGCGACCATACAGAGGAGCACCACTCTTTGAAGGTTGTTCCATTATTTTTGCCCGGTTGACCACTAAATACTGGGTTTAGAATTATCGTCAAAATCCAACTTCATTCTTGGGCATGTCTGGTTTTGATATACCTATTCGTGTTCAAAGCAGCTTAATTTGGGCATTCAAACAAACTAGATCTCGAAAACTTTGGGAAAATTTCTAAAACATTTTTTGTTGGTCCCAATCAAGGAAGCTGCATTTTTATATTTATTTAAATTTTCTTTTTGCTGTAAATTGGTAGGACTCTACTGAAACTTTCGAAACCAACAGAGGGCTAAGACAAGGTGACGCACTGTCATGCAGCTGTTTTAACATTATGCTAGAAAATGTCATACGGAACACCCATGCCAGCACATCGGGCACCATTTTTAATAAATCGACAGAATAACTTGGGTTCGCGGACGACATTGACGTGACAGGAAGAACAAAGCGAGCAGTAACCGATGCCTTCACTACTATGGAGTCAGCAGCAAGCAGAATGGGACTGAAAATAATTGAGGACAAGACGAAGTATATGCTTTCATCAACAAAAAACCAATCTCACCACCGACTTGGTCAGAACGTGACCATTTATACGTATAACTTCGAGGTAGTCAGTGAATTTGTCTATCAGGTACTGCTGTAAACACAGGCAACATCAGCGCTGAAATCAAACGCAGACTAACTCTTGCTAATCGCTGTTTCTTTGGGCTGAGTAAGCATGGAGCTCTCCCAAGTCTGTGATAAATAATTTAAAAATAAACAAATAATGAACGAAGAACTTAATATGTCCTTTAATTATCCAATTAATTATCAATTAGCAATTATCCTATGTTAGCATTTCCAATGACAAAAGACAAAAACCATATGACAAGAAGTCAATTTGCCACGGGATACCCAAAACAAGTTTGATTGAAAAGAGCTCGATTTTGAGAACAATTCTTCCAAATCTGAATGAAACTCGGTATAACATAGCAAGGCCTAGGAGCACCACTCTCCAGTGGAGCCATCATAAGTAAGTTTTGCTGTCAATTATTAAAAAAAATACTGAACTCACCTGTTGATCTGTCCCAGTGACAATGTTTCCCACACTACGCAACGCAGGTACTATGATGCTCGGTTCATCGGTTGCCAAAAGATTAACCAGTCTCGGCACAACTCCCGTCTCCACGACAGCCTGGATTTTCACGTTATCATCGTCCGTCACATAGGATAAGGCCCAGCAAGCGTCAGCAAGTACTTGCACATCATTGCCGCACAACAATTGAGACAAGACAGGTAGCAAACGTTTGATTTCATCAAACGGTGGCGAAGGATTCTTATTACGGCACAAATTGGACATCAACCAAACAATATTTCGCAGGAACGACAGAGGAGTGTTTTCATTGATTAATTGAAGTATACCATCGACGACGTTGTGATTGAGGACAATGTCGCGGGCTTTTGCGCCATCACCAGCAATGTTACCCAACGCCCAAACTGACTGCTCCGCAACGGATATCATCTTGGATTGAAGCAATGCAATGAAATGAGGAACAGCATCAGCTTCGATGACACATCGTGTCTGTTCAGATGTGCCAGAAGCGATGTTTGTCAGGGCCCATGCAGCTTCGAATTGTAACAGCGAGCTGAGATAAGAGTACAAAAATTTAATTTTAGGATTGATGCTTGTCCATCAAACATGAATGCCACCACCACGTGAACTTACTTATCAGCTCTCTGCAAGAATCGTACGCAAATTGGAACGATTCCGTGACCAATCATCATATCAATTGGAGGATTTCGTTCTCTGCTGAGCATCTTGCGAGCAGCCTGTGTCCCCGCAAACTGGCGATCTGGATCTGTGCTGTTCATCGAAGACACAATCTCATCGACAGACATTTGAATGGGCGACTGTCCATTGACTTCCTTCAAAGGGGAAACAACATCGTCTTCATTGATGTTACGCCTCTTGAACATTTGATCCTCTTTCTTTGACTTGCGGAGCTCAATGGTTACCTCGTGTCTCCGCATCCGCATTTCCTATTCAAACAACATATTCCTAAGTTCCAAGACTAATTTTTTGGAAGCAACTTTATTATTTAACTCACCTGGCTGTTGATGGAATTGTTTTTATAAGCATTTTGACGGCTGGTAGGTTCCATGTTCCAGAACTTTTCTGAAAATTCACACAGATAGAGATAACTGTTAACACAAAGGACTTTCGTGATTTTTTTTTTTTTTTTTGAAGAACAATGGAGAATGGACGGACGATGACGAAGACTCACTGACCTTGTGTGATATAAAATTAGACTCCAATTTCAGCAAAAAATTAAAAATAAATGTTGGTTTTCTTTCTTGTTCAGACAAATTAAATTTATCCAAGTGATATAAATAAAATATAAAAATTTACACAAAATAAAAAAAATAATTGGACAAAAGCCGGGTCCGCACAGAGTAATTTTATTCTAGCGAATGGCGGAAAAAATTGCCGTTTGCGAAAATTAAAATTTAAAATTCCCGTTGCGGTAAAATATTAAACTTTTTGTCTCTTTTATTACAAATTGTTTAGATGTACGATGGTAGTTTTGTCTCTTTTTTATAATTGAATTCTGCCTGTCGGCATTGCAGTTCGAATTGATCAGTTAAAGATGAGAATAGAATTTTGTTTCAGATATAGATGGCAGCAGTGAAAATTATAAGGCACCCTATCAACGGTGCCAGCTTCTGCATTGGGGTTGTTTGAACGGTATGATAATAATTTGAGAATAAATATTTTTAAGATGCTTCGACTTTTTTATAGGAAATATACTCCATTTTTGATAAAAACAGTATTTTGAGGGAAAAATATAAAAAATTCGCCGGTTGACCAAATGATAAGCTTCAGCTCTCCATCATACGCGACATGCAGGGACAAAATAAAGCTGAAGCAGAAGTCGGATCTCCAAAAACAACTTCAGTAAAAATTGAATACAAACGATTTAAGAGCTGCGAATAAATTTAAAGGGATCATCCATGAAAAGCGCAAACTAGAGTCGGACGAGTTGGTTTTCTTTTGAAAACAACACACACATTTTAATCACTATTCCTGCGGCAATACACATAGGTAAAGGTGGCTTTACATGAAGCTGCGAGCCATGATCTGCAAAAAAAGAGGATGCAAAATATATAAATCATATTTGTGTGATAGAGAGGGAAGGCCAAAATGCAGACGTCTTCATGGATGCAGATTATATGAAAATTATGGATGCAGCTTGAAAATTATAGTGAAGACGAACATGTTCATCTTCATCGTCTGCGCCATGATTGTTGTTGTTGCTTTTTCGTCTGCACTATAATTTGTTGCAGCTCCATGTAAAGCCACTTTAAGGTACACACCAGAGACTTATAATAAAATGCACATCAGCTGATTTACAGCTTGTAGGCAAAACTCGAACCAAAATTCGGTCGCTGGTCTTGGTTATAGACATGCGATTTCATTGCAATTTTTTATGTTAATTGTGGAACAATAAGGGATTCTAGTGACGAAAAGAGAACATTACATGATGTCAATATGTAATACGGAAAAACTCACTGATCTTTGAACTTAAAGGTAGTTCCAAACACTATCCCACAGTGTAATACGACATGTCAAAAATGTGCGAGAAACAGGTGTATAATAGTGTGGAAACAGAATATGACAGCGCAGATCTCATACGATTTGACATGGTGTTTAGATCTGAAATATTTTTTTAGGATTTTAGGATCACACATTCCTTCACACTTTTTGTTTGACATGTCGTACTACACTGTGGGATAGTGTGGAACTACCTTAAGAGAACAGTGGAATGCCTATACACCATTGTATTTATAATTTACTGCTGGAAAACAAAATGGAGACGGAGACAGATCCGCAAACGCAGACGTATCGCATGTCAAAATATTAAATACACACGAATTCAATGTTGTGAACATAATGCGATCTATCCGCAAACGCAGCCGCAAACGGCGACGGACGAGTTGGCTAACTTTTAATAAATACGTGCGTATTTTTGACATTTGACACACAAAAAAACAAGAGGAATGTGCTAATAAAATCATTTTAGAAATTAGGTCAGGTAAGTACAAATTTAAAGAAAAAAACTTGTATACTTCCATATATACCTATTAGGTTTTATCATCTATTATATATGCATATATACGAGTATGTATATTTTTCAGTGGTAATTATAAAAAAAGGTGGAATACGTACGACTCCATTGTGGGCACTTCTAATTAGTTACGTAAGTTTTCATTTGGCATGCAATACGGCTGCGGCTGCGTTTCCGTCTGCGTTTTTCTATTGTGTTTCAGCAGTTAAAGTACTCCCATAAAGCGGAACGTTTGGTGCGTTATCTATGGACGAAGTTCACAAACACTTGATTGGCGAGTTGGGAGTGGTTTTTGCATTGTATATATAAACTATAGTACTACCACTTGAGGTGCGCCATCTATCGACGAAAAACTAAGCTCTAGAATACCATGGGAAGCAACAACAACAATTAAAATGGTGGAAATTGTTGTTGTTGTTGTTAGCAGATTTATGACAAATTTTGCTGTTTCTTTGTCGAATCGATATCGTTGAAAAAAATCTTTATCATTTAACTCGAGTCTATGGAACTCTGCCTTATAAATTTTCTTTTGTCTGGCTGGTGGCACAATTTCATACAACAAATCTACATATATGTATGTATATGTATGTCTTCCAGAATTAAAAAATTTCCTTCAGTTTCTACGTCTATTGACATTTTAAAATAGTATTTTCAGAATTTCCAAGGTATTTTTTTTTTGTATCGACTTGCTACTGGCAGACAAAGTACCTTACTACGTTTTTCAATTATTGTATGACAGTAGTAGTTTAAAAGTAACTTAAACACTACCTACATTAGCCACTTTTAAAGTTAAACCCCAGGCTAAGTCCTAATCCTAGGTCTAAATACGTTTATGAATAGCTAAACTCCAGGTTTGATTGATCACAACTTAGCAGCCGTTTAAGATACGTCTATGAATACAGCCCATTTGGCTAGTGTGAAAAGTAACTTTTGTTCTAAACAAGTAAAATAATCAAAAAAAATAAGTGTTTTTTTTTACTAGCTATAGCAATATAGATATTGGAAAGTATATAAGTATACAAATTATACCGCCCACAACATCACCATACAAATCAAATCTGGAAACCATCTCAACTCCAAAAACTTCGAAGCGACCAAACAGGAGACCGTTAAAGTGGCCAAAAAAACTAAGCGGCCACCTATTAGAACTGAAAGCGAAAGTTAGGATTGCAAGATCTTCAACCTTAATTTTTCTAACGTAGCAACCAAGGAGCAATATACCAACTTGTACTCCTCTTGCCTGAAACACCCTCGAAATATTTTTTCCTGTCTGTGAAAACGTGTACATCTCTCTCTGTGCATTTTGTAATGGCAACTATACCTGCGTATGCCATTTATTTTGTAGATGTGTTTGCTAAATGGGTTTTAAAAGCAAGGGAGAGCGTCACACTCTCAAGATAAATGGCATACCAGCTGATTTTTAGCTTGTAGGCAAAAAGAGAAACCATACAGTGAGTTGGCGGTCTGTATCTTATTGGTCCATGGTAGCAACCAGCCGCAGCCGCAGGCTGCAGGAAAGTTAGCATACCTCATACTCAAACATGTCCGAGAAATTGACATCCTTCGAAAAAATTAAACATACCATTACCATACCATACTTCCATACTAAAAAACCAGTTCCTATTCCTAGTCCTACGAATACGAACCACGGCACGGTGGAGGGTGGAGTGGTGGAACTGGAACCACGATCAAGGAAACACAAAAACACAACTCAAACTCAACTACTGTACTCCACCCTCCACCGTGCCGTGGTTCGTATTCGTAGGACTAGGAACTGGTTTTTTGGTATGGAGGTATGGTATGGTAATGGTATGTTTAATTTTTTCGAAGGATGTCAATTTCTCGGACATGTTTGAGTATGAGGTATGCTAGCTTTCGATTTTGGTATGCTAGCTTTGAATTTTTTTTTGAACATGCTTTTGTTCTACTATTCTACATCTGTATATTTTTTTTGTCTGTGGCCCAACTGTGCATATCTGGTAGGTATTTTTGTGTCATGTCAAAATAATATGTCTGCTTGTCAGTCAATCACTATCTAATAGTACGATTAAATGGAAACAAGTTTCATTGAAAAGAGCAATATTTTCGATATTGAGAGAATTATAAATCTTCCAAATTTGAATGAAACTCGCTAAAAGAGTCTCAGTCTATTGTTTATATATTTCACAGAATCCGTGAATTACTGTATTATATGTATGAAAATACCCTAAAGCATTCAAATCCGGGCCTGAACACAACACAAAAACCCAATTTAATTGAATAAAGTTTAAGTTCATTGAGCATCGGCACTAATCATAATTAGCTTCCTATATGTTTGTTACACTTCTTCTCCTTCTTCACTGTCGCGTGAGCTACCTTTAAGTCACGATACCTATCTTTCAAACCACAATAAATGAACTTGAACCAGTTGGAAATCACGTTTGAATATCTGATTTTTATGCGTTCATAATCTTACACAATAATATTGTCGTCAACCATTGTCAATTACTCCGAATACCCAAAAGTATAATACCTACCATTTGAAATTCAAACCCTATTCTAACTATAACAACACAAACCACCTCGTCGTCCACCGCATCCATAGCATACGATATTACTATAGCACCTATATAATATCTGGCTACCACTTCCTCCTTCTCGTGGTCCCATTCCCACCATCAACCAACCCATCATAGCACACACTTAAAAACCAAAACTAATGCCTCGACTCCACATTTTATGGCCAAATCTTGTTGTTCACTTTTTTCCATATAGCTACAAGATTGGATTAAGTGGTGACAACTAGCAACCGTTGAACTTCACGGAACAAACAATAGCGACCACAATGTCACAGATACTGACAAAGTTGTTAGGGAGAAAACAATAGATGACAGCAAAAAAAAAAAAAAAAAAAAAAAATGTATCGCCCAAACTCGCCCTGGCTTAATGCTCAAGCTCAAAGAAGTGTGGGTGGGAGGAGGTATTTGGATTTTCTAGAGCTATTTTAAAACGGTCTTGGGGGTATAAAATAAAACACCACACTTTGTTGAAGTGTCACTACTTAACAACGGTTTCTAACAGTGAACTCATTCAGCACTATACAGACAGATACAGCAATGGCGGCGATTCAGGTGGGCACATAAAACTCTATACAAACTAGACTTATTCCTTGGGATAAAAATAAATACGAGTAACCTTTGTTTGAACCCTTCCGCAGGTGGTGAGTATGTTTTGCTTGATAGCATGGAGTGCAGCATCCTCGTTAACCCATCATCAGGCTTACAGTCCGGTGTATCACCAACTTTACCGTTCATATGTCCAAACGCCTACATCCTACGATGCATTCCCACAAATAGCACCAATTGTTGCTTCAATTCCCACAGAGCACCAAGTTCAATACAATCCAGCTCCAAGTACAGCCAAATATGATTTTTCGTATGGGGTGCACGACTCTTTGACAGGCGATATTAAGCATCAGATGGAATCACGCGAGGGCGGCCTTGTGCAGGGATCTTATAGTCTTATCGATTCTGATGGATACAAACGCACTGTGACCTATACCTCGGATGATGTGAATGGTTTCAATGCTATTGTGCAAAGGGAGCCCGTGGCGAAACTTGCCGCTTTTGTTGTTCCAACAATTCCTCAATATCCACATCAGCAACATCAGTATCCTCAGTCACAGTATCTGCCAGTATTTCAAGCCCCTTTCCCAGTGACTCATCCTCTTCAAAAGCCCACCATTGTTGAACCAAATTTCGATGATGTTGAAACTGTTCCTGCACAACAACAACCGGAAATCGACTCATTCCAGCAGTCGGACAATGAAGATTTTCAAGACAGCCCTCCTCAATCCGATGATGACAGTGATGTTATCGAAGCTTATGGTGCAGCAGCTTCGAAAGCAGGAAACACAGACAACACATCACAAAGTAACCAGAGCCCATCAGAGGAACCAGCAAAAGCAACCCATGAACAGCAACAGCGGCAATGAAAGAAAATATAGGCGTGACAGTGAGATGGTTGATTTTTTTATGAAACAGAAATATTACAAAATGTTAAAATAAAATAAAGTTTTACTGTGAAAACGTCTTATGCAGATTGATTGAGGACATTTTTATTGGGATGACACTGAATCGTATGAATTTAAGCTTGTGTGTTAACGGTACTTGAAGTCTTATCAATTTAAAGTTCATTCATAGACCGAGACCGGAAATACATCTAATGCACCAGGCACAAACACAATAAACATTATTTTTGAAACATTTGTTGAGAGGTTAAATAGTCACTAGTCAGTAGCGAGTCCTCAGATCCCTGCTATAGGGGCACTGTCTAGTCTAACATGTTGTGAACTCTGATGTAACAGATAATGGGAGGGAGCCTAAAACTTTGTACACGTAAATAATATGTGTTTTTAAGACATGTGGTTTTCGATCTGGCAATACTTTTTGTGGAGTTGGTCTTTTTGACAGCTGTCACTTGATTTATGCTCAGTTTGGTTTGTCATTTCATAATGAATAGATTTACTCCTGAACAACGTTTGCAAATCATGAAAATTATTTACCAAAATAATGGTTCGGTTCGCGCGACGCATCGCGAACTGCGTCCAATATTCTGTCGACAAAATTGCCCAGGAATTTATGCGAGCCAGCAGCGGTGGCCATTTGCCCGAAATCATTATTAAAACATAATGGCAAACCCTTACCTTTATAATAAAGCTAAATTCTTGGACTTAACATTAAATTTTATGATGCGTTTTATTTCTTCTTGAAAACCACACGTCTAAAAATGAAACACCCTTTTATATTATATGAAGGTCCAAAACTCAGATGTCGGTCAGGGTAGGCTTATCAGTTAGGTCGGATGGAAAGAAAAATTATAAGCAGGTGAACCCACACCCAGCCTACATGCACTTAAACTGTACAAGTAAATCTGAGGTTTAATTGTACGTAAATTTTGATTCTCAATTGCTGTTGAGAATCAACATTATGGATGTAATATTTAAGGCCGTGTTGGGAACCTTCTTGAAGTTAATGGTAAGCCTTGAGCTTCAAGTGCATGCTGAATCATTATTTCTTAATATACCTACCATGACTTGTCAAAAATTCCAAAAATGAAGTGCAGCAATGCAGTTGTTAGGCATTTTATTTTCTTCATGATATCCAGAATCCAGAAACACTACGTATGCTGAAGGTTCGGTATTTTGTGACGTCACAATCATCTATATCATTTATTTCGTTTCAGAAGTGAACACGATATATTTTTTTAGATTTCGCAATTGAAACAAACTGTTTTATGATTTTAAAAACTATAAAAATCAAATGCTTTCTATATTTTAATATATTTAATTTAACTCTGATAAAAATCAGCAGATGTTTGTGACGTCAACTACAAAATAAGCATACCTTATACATATTTCTTTATATCGAATTGGATTTTTGTTTGTTCCTGAAGTCTGACCTTTTTCTTACTTCCACAAAAAATACAAAAAAATATGAGAAAACCAAGGAATTTGATTTTTCATGCGCAAAACAAATCTCTTTGCTGTTAAAATTTCTATCACCTGGTGTTGTGTTTTTACCGTTATCTCGCTACTTTTACGGTTGACATTAACAAAAAGTTTTAGCTCATCGGAAGGCAACGCTTACACTTGGGATATTCCAAAATATTGAAATGAAAAACGTCCAAACTGAAAATGTTCCTAAATAGAAAACTTTCTTACGAGTTCATAGAAACAACCAAGTTTTTGAAATCACAAGTTTTTTACTGTTAAGAAAAATTTGTCAGTTCTAAATTCACCCCTCTTCAAGTAATCATCCTTAGCGAAGGATATAGTGATGATCTGTGTTCAGTCCTAAAGCCAAAGCACATTTTCTCCGGGGTTCTGCATCTTGCGGGAAAGTGACAAATCCTTCAAGTGCAAATCATGTTTTGGAAAAGTGCACCTCTGAAAGCCTTTTGTATTCGCCGGTAAATTGAAGGTCACTGCATTTCATGTCCTGGTAACTTTTCACTTGTGGCGGGTTTACACTTTACACATTCATGAATTCAACGGTGTGCCTGTAACTGTAGTAATAGTTTCGCGACTTTAAAAGTTTGCAAACCAAATAAAATTTTTCTTACAAATTTGATTTGTGAATTAAAAAAGAAGACAGTTCAGTGCTCCAAGTTTTGTTACTGGCGCATGAAAAATTGCTTACTGTTGTGAGGATTGAATTATAACTTGACTTAAGAAAGTATGTTATAAACTGTTATATGAATCTAAAGATACATATAACTTAATCTGCTGACTAAACTAAGATCGCTCAGCGTTAGCTACTGAGATTGGTACCTAAACTACAAAATATGCGGAAAGCTATTAATTCAAAGGTTTGGAAAAAGTGTGTCCAATTTCTTTGAATTTAACAATTCAAATGGAGGAATGCAAGGCATGGAGATTCCTCGATAAATTATTTTCAGTTGAATAACTCAGCCGGTAACTCTTGAGGAATATTTCTCTATAAAACTGTCTGTTGTATTCATGACATCACCTTCTTTCATCTTTGGACACCTCCATAAAATTTCTACAACATTTTTAACCGTGGAAAATCTGGGATTGATTCTTGATATTACTGAATCGTTTATCACAAGAAAGTATTTTCCTTGAAACCGTTTTCTTCCTCGGAATTGTTTTTGTCTTCGATTTCAATGTTCGCGCCCTCTGGCCTGTTTGTATGTAAAACTGAAATTTATCATTTTATAGGATATCATTGAAAACAAAGTTTAAATACTGTAAGCTGCTTATTTTCGAGATCTGATAGATCAAAAATTTAAAAAAATTAAGTCCTTGTCAGGATGTGGGCAGCCATAACAAACACACTGCTGTAACATCGGTACATGAATTCTCACAGTCAAAAACATAGACATTTTTAAGTACTCCCATTCATCCCATTCAAAGATTAAACAAAATCGTTACAATTGTAGTTATGTGGAAATACGTTTGTATACAAAAACGTTTTATTTTGGCTTAAACAAAGTCAGTTGTTATAAAGAAGCCACAGTTAAGAACACTCTGATCAGCAAAATAAGCATGTTGACCAGGGGTGGAATCAACTAATCTGATTTGTGATTGTCACATTTCTGACAATCACATGTGATAAAATAATTTTATTCGTCTGCGTAATCTGATAACCGAAATTTTGACGTACTTTGGCAGCACTTTCAGAGAATGCCAATGACGTTTAGTTATTTTTATTATGTCATTTTCCATTGGGCAATTGGACATGTGTCCGTGACGTAGATACACGTAAAGCGCAGTTTAAAACAAATACAAAAATGCAAGGCTATTTGTGTCCGTGACGTAGATGAGGATACCGAAATAAAAATGTTTAGTATTTAGTTGTATTATGAATCTTTGACAGAAAATGCAAATTATTTTGTTTTATGTCAGCGTCAGTGCCAGGTGCCAGCTATTTAGAAGACTGCAGAGACTAAAACTTGGATGAAATGTAAGTATAAACGTAATTTTTTGTGTAGTGAAAATTTGAAAGTGGCCCAGAGAATGCTGTGGGAGAGGCTCACAGCTTCTTTGAACGAAAATGGGCCACCACCCAAAACAATGGCAGAGTTTGAAAAGGGTGAGAAAACAAAATATTGAAATTGAGACCCCTTTTTTATTTAATTTTTTTAATCTATATTATAAAAATGAATTGGTGTCTGTTTGTACGCGCCTAACTCGGCTGAATTTCATCCGATTTGCATGGGGATTTTTTTGTTGGGTTTGTATTAAACCAGGTAAACGCATAGCCGAATTTTTTAAATTTTGAACGGTATTTTTTAAAAATCGTTAATAGGTACACTGTTGACGCGGTTTAGCGGCAACAGAAACTATTTTTGAGAATTCAATACAATCTTTTTGGTGTGGTATCGAATTTCAAATTCCTTTATTGAAAAACAAATATGTAAGAAAGGGCACATTTAGGAATATACATTATATTACTTACATTAGTTTCAATTCAAGTTACTTTTATATTTCTTATAGGTTATTATAGATAAATCGTCACGTTTCGATTGAGACAAAAAGAAGAATGGCGGAAAAAGTGAAAAATGGGAAATGATTTTAATTTACATAGGTAAGTGAAGTTGTTTGCAATTCAAGAAGCGAAATTTACATGCTTAAGGTGCAAATACATTTTGTTGCGTAATTGTTTACACTGGAAATTGCTCACGGAGCAATTAACACTCCCCCTTTGTAGTTGCATCCGGCACTGAAGGTTCCTTCGTGGAGACATCCAGAACTGCTAGTCTCGAAACGGGCCTTTCATATACACCGGCCCGGGCTTGTACGACTGCACTCCGTACTTGGCCATCTTTTGATGGATTGGTTTTGATGACCTTTCCTTTAATCCAACAGTTCCTTGGGGCATCGGGGTCCACAATGACGACGATATTTCCTACTTCAATAGGTTTCACGGGAAGGTACCATTTTGTGCGCTTAGTTAACGTAGGAAGATACTCACCTACCCAACGCCTCCAAAAGATACCCGCGTACCGCTGCGACGTAAGCCAATTCTTTTTTAACACCTTGATATTATCGTCGAAAACCGCCAGAGGCTTCGATCCATTGGAGGAACCAAGGAGGAAATGATTCGGCGTGAGCGCTTCATCACTCTCGTTATCCAAGGGAATGTAGGTCAACGGACGAGAGTTGACAATATGTTCGGCTTCCAACAACATACTTCTTAGCAGCTCATCCGTCGGGTTGCGAGTGGGCATTATCTTATATAAGACCGTTTTAATAGAACGCACTAAGCGCTCCCAACTACCGCCCATATGAGGCGATCCTGGGGGAATAAATGTCCACTGAGTTGTTGTCGAAGTAAAGGCTTCCATCAGTCTTTCTTTGTTTACGTTCTGTAAGGCTTCCCTCAGTTCCCTTTCTGCACCTACAAAATTAGTGCCATTATCACTGAAATACTCCAGGGGTGTTCCACGTCTTGCTGCAAAATTTCGTAACGCCAGAATACAAGAGTCGGACGATAAAGAGTGTGCAATTTCAATATGCACTGCTCTCGTAGTCAGGCAAGTAAGCAAAACTCCCCATCTTTTTTCGCTCCTTCTATGAACGGTAACGTGCATAGGCCCAAAGTAGTCAACACCTACGAAGGAGAATGGGCGCGAAAATGATGCAAGCCTTGCGGGAGGAAGTTGAGCCATGAGTGGAACCTTGGGTCTAGTGCTATTGTTCTTACACTCCTGACAAGACAGTCTCACCGTACGTAAGGCAGCTCGCATTCGAGAGATATGGAATTTCTGGCGGAGCTCGTTGATCACTGTCTCGTGATTCTGATGGTTGTATCGGTGGTGAAAGTCAGATATTATTAAGTGGGTGATCCGGTGACTTCTTGGAAGAATTATAGGCTGCTTCGTGTACTCATCAGCATCGGCTGAGAAGTTAATTCGTCCGCTGGCTCGAAGAATATTGTTTTCATCTAAACAAGGACAGAGCTTGAATATGGAACTGGACCTTTCAACTGGTCGGTTATCCAACAGGTCTGCGATTTCGTCCTCGTACATGCAGTGTTGAGCCTCTTTAATCAATGCTACTTCCGCTAGCTGGAGTTCGAAACGTTTTGTAGGGCCTACGTCTTTCTTTTTTCTTTGTTTTTTCAGTTTTAAGTTTCCTATAAATCGGAATACATACGCAGAACTCCTTACCAAAAATATCCAACTTGAGTTCTCCTGAAATCGAAAAATGCCTTTTGAGATTTGAATGTGGATATTGATGAACTGGGCCTTCAGTTCCTCAGCAGTTTGATGTTGTTGATCCGGTTCTTGAGGCCAGTGTTCTGGGGGGAGTTTAAGGAAATCTGGCCCATTGTACCATCGACTGTGACAGCTAAAATCAGGAGGATTGTGCCATTTGGTTCCTTTGTCGGCCACGTTAAGTCTCGTTGAAATCCATTGCCATTCTGAAATTTGTGTGAGACTTAGAATTTCACTCACCCGGCAGGCCACAAACTGCTTGTATTTCCTATGATCTGACCTTAACCAGCATAGTACCGTTCTGGAATCCGACCAGAAAAACTTGTGAGAGAACTTCAGGGAGTGAGTGTTGGATATAGTTTTGGCAAGTCTTGCACCTAGGACAGCGGCTTGCAGTTCTAACCTCGGAATCGATAGGTTTTTGAGAGGTGCAACTCTCGTTTTGGCACCAATTAATGTACACTCGATATTATTGCTTTCATCGTAGGTTCTTATATAAGCAACAGCTGCAAATCCGTTCTCGCTCGCGTCTACAAATACGTGGAGTTGCCTTTCCTTCCTTCCACAAACGTTTGAGCCGATGTAGCATCGGGGAATCTTCAGTGTTTCCACCTCTGGGAGAAAGCGAATCCATTTGAGCCACCCTTGATACTCTGCATCTTTTATTTGCTCATCTCATTCTACTTTGGATCGCCATATATCCTGTAAAAGTATTTTTACGTACATGAGAAAATGAGCCAGGAGACCTAAGGGGTCAAAGATAGTCATAAGAATCCTTAATACTTCACGTTTGGTAGGACGACGAGTGCCTGAGAGAACCTCCGCTTGTTTGATATTGGAACTAAGCTTGAAGACTAGGCTGTCGATGGAGGTGTTCCACCACATTCCCAAGACTTTTTCAGTACATAGCTCAACGTTCATGTTCAGATTTAATTGCTCGATGGGCTCGGAGCTAAGGGCTTTGAGAACAAGTGCAGAATTAGAAAGCCAGTTTCTAATGTGGAAACCTCCTTCTAAATGAATATGCCGAATCTCTCGTGCCAACGTAATAGCTTCCTCCGCCGTCTCCACGCTATCCATCAGATCGTCGACGTAGTGGTTTTCACGTATGGATCGTACTGCTGTGAAAAGTCGTCTGCATTTTTATTTTTGACGTATTGGGCGCAGCAAGGAGAGCATGTTGCACCGAAGGTCATGACGTTCATGACGTAAACGTCTGGAGATACCTCAGCAGTGCTACTCCACAGAAATCTTTGAAAGTCTTGGTCTGCTTCTCGGATGCGTACCTGGTGGAACATCTCTTGAATGTCGCCGCAAATTGCCACGGGGTTTTCCCTGAATTTGTGGATAACAGAAATTAACGAGGTGAGTTGGTCCGGACCCTTCAGTAAGAATGAGTTGAGTGACACTCCTTGGGCTTTGGCAGCTGCATCCCAAACTAATCTTACCTTTCCTGGTTTATTGGGATTCACCACAGGAAATATGGGCAGATACCACGATTTGTTGTGTCCTCGGACAATGTCTTCTGTAGAGAGTTTTCGCGCGTAGCCCTTGCTTATATATTCTTTGATTTTCGCGTCCATCACCTTTGCCAACTCTGGTTCTCTTAACATCCTCTTATGAAGGCAAGCGAGGCGTTTCTTTGCCATTGTGAAGCTGTTTGGTAATTGAAAATCGTCAAATTTCCAAAGAAGTGCCGTTTCGAAACGTCCGTTCTTACGGACTGTATGAGTATCCAAAATTTCCAGAGCTCGTTTGTCGTCATTTGACAGGAGTGTATTAGCGCTACTAGAGTGTCCGAACTTTTCAGTGTCTATAAATTCTTCTACCAATCGTTGTAGCTCATCATTGTTGCACTCGCAGGTGTGGAAGGTGTGATGCTCAGTTACGTCTTTGCCTTTTAGAAAAACGTCAGAACAGTTTCCATGTATAATCCACCCTAGTCTCGTTTTGGTTGCAACAGGTTCCTGGAGACTTCCTTCTCTGCTTTTCAAAGGAAGTGCAAGATGGGTATTGTTGAGCCCTATGAGCAAACGAGGAACTGCGTTTTCATAACCTTGGATGTTGAGACCTCTAAGATGCTGAAATTTTCTTTTTAAGGCAGTTGTGTTCATTGTTTGTGGTGGGAGCTGTAAATTTTCAACAGTATGGACATCAATCAGAGTATACTTTTTAGCATTAGGTATTGAGCTAGATATCTGCAAGCTAAGAACTTCAGAGGCATTCTCATATCTTCTTGTGTTACCTGTCCACTTTAAACACAAGGGTTGCACCTTTCCCTTTGCATTCAATTGCTTAGCAACATCTCGATCTAACAAGGTTATAGACGAGCCTTCGTCCATGAATGCAAAGGTCTTCAGCTCACAGTTGTTTCCATAGAGGGTAACAGGAACGATCCGGAATAAAGCGGAGTTAGAGTTATGGCGATGGCTATGCGAATGATGTTCAGTAGAAAGTCCATCTTGATTGGCGTCGTGGTTGTGGAGCAGTCTATGGTGTTTCAGTCGGCAGTTGTTTATACCGCATACAGATTTCGAACAGCAGTGGTTATATTCATGTGTTAATAAACATCTCTGGCATAGGTGGTTCTCTCTCACAGCTGACCATTTTTGTTTTCGACTAAGCTGTTGAAACTTTAAGCATTCAGCCACTGAAGTGCAGTTGCCCTCACATACTCTACACTTGGACTTGCAGATAGAGAGTGTTTTGTTTTCCGTATCATTTCTAAAATGCGCATTGAGGTACCCCCTGTCCTTTGAACTCCTGAAGTTGGCTTTGTTTGAAGCAGCTGAGGTAGATGGTGGTAATGGAGCTGTAAGTCCATTGACGGCGTCGGCGATTGTAAACATCCACACACTGAAGTGGGAGAGATTAGTCTCTGGAATTGTTTGTTTGTGAATAGCCCAATTAAGACGAAGTTCATGAGGTAATTTATTTTCTAGCTCTTGAAGAAGCGTCGGGTTGTTAATATAGGCAACCAAACCAGAAGCTTCTATAGTAGCGCAGAAGTTTTGTACCTCCAGAGCAAAGTTGACTATGGTTTCAAATTTGTCTGCTTTAGGAGCTGGAGTCATTTGAATTCTTTTTTGCACTGCCTGAATCACCATAACCGGTTTACCATACATGGCCTTTAGTGTTGCGATAACACGAGCCACACAGTTCGGCTGAGTTAATAGGTTTCTTACAGCGTCGAGTGCCTTACCTTTCAATGTTTTTTGTAGTCGCATCATGTTCTCCTCATCACTAAACCCGCACAAATTGGTGCTTCTATCGTAATTGGAGATGAAGAGGGGCCACTCCTCCGGATTCCCTCCGAAACTTTGAAGGTCACGAGACATAAGATGTCGAGCTGCAATTTGGCTTCTCGACAGGCTGGAATCGGCGTTAGCTGGCGGTGAGGGAGTAACATGCAGGAGCAATGCAACAGCAACGCCACAGCAATGCAGGAGCAATGCAACAGCAACGCGACAACAACGCAGGAGCAATGCAACAGAAATAACTTGAATTGAAACTAATGTAAGTAATATAATGTATATTCCTAAATGTGCCCTTTCTTACATATTTGTTTTTCAATAAAGGAATTTGAAATTCGATACCACACCAAAAAGATTGTAATGAATTTGAAAATTGTTTCAATCTTTTTGGTGTGGTATCGAATTTCAAATTCCTTTATTGAAAAACAAATATGTAAGAAAGGGCACATTTAGGAATATACATTATATTACTTACATTAGTTTCAATTCAAGTTACTTTTATATTTCTTATAGGTTATTATAGATAAATCGTCACGTTTCGATTGAGACAAAAAGAAGAATGGCGGAAAAAGTGAAAAATGGGAAATGATTTTAATTTACATAGGTAAGTGAAGTTGTTTGCAATTCAAGAAGCGAAATTTACATGCTTAGGGTGCAAATACATTTTGTTGCGTAATTGTTTACACTGGCAATTGCTCACGGAGCAATTAACATACACAAAATTGCTTAACAAATATCGCCAAATTATGACTTTGTTCTTTGTACAAGCATAACTTGGCTAAATATTATCCAATTTGCATGGGGATTTTTGTGTTGGATTTGTTTTGAACCAGGTAAACCAACAACGGAGCCGCTTTTTTAATTTTAATTTTAATTTTTTTTGTCACTTGCAAAAACAAACGAGTTTCTTCTCCACCTGTGCAGGTGACCCGTTCGCCAGAACGCTGCTCTACTTGGAAATGCCTCGCTATTATATTGCTAATGCGCCGTACAAAAAATTTCAACGTCGAAAACAAGGGCAAGCTGTTGCCGGATATGCGGATGTGTATTAAACTGATGCGCTTGGTCGTATCTATACTGTTCATCCAAAAATTGACGACTGCTTCTATCTGCGATTGCTTTTGGTCAATGTGCCTGGTCAAACAAATGTTCCACTGCTCAATCCCGAGCAAAAGAACGTGGACGACTCATTGATGAAGGCGGTTGACGTCGGTAACGGTGGCATATTCTTCCTGGATGCACCTGGTGGAACTGGCAAAATGTTTCTCCTTTCGTTGATTTTGGCCTCTTTTCGAATAGCGGCCACGTTGTTGGAAGTTGGTTGCACAGCACATTCAGCGATAAAATTGCCACTGAATCTGCAGTTGAATGACGAACCAACATGCAATATTTCAAGAAATTCTGCTATGGCACAAGTGTTAAAAACTTTCAAAATTATCATCTGGGATGAATGCACAATGGAACAATGGCACACAAGCGAGCATTGGAGGCTCTTGAACGAACAATGAAAGATTTACGGAACAATATCAGACGCTTTGGAGGAGCAATGATATTGTTAGCCGGTGATTTCTGTCAAATTTTACCAGTAATCCCGCGATTAACGCCTGCAGATGAACTGAACGCTTGCATAAAATTATCGTATTTCTGGCGATACGTAAAGAAGCTGCAGTTGACGACGAACATGCGAGTTGCGTTGCAGAACGATCCATCAGCCGATGATTTTGCAAAAAAAAACAATTGGCAATTATTGGAAATGGTCGAATTACCGTTGATGCTGCAACTGGCCTGATTTCGTTCCCGCTGAATTGTGAATTCACATCATAGAAGGAAGAACTCATCAGCAAAGTGTTCCCTAACATCGGTCACAATTATTTGAACCACGATTGGCTCAGTAAACGCGCGATATTAGCTGCGAAAAATAAGGACGTCGATGATTTGAATTTAATCATTCAAAATAAAATCGCAGCTCCACTGCATTCGTCCAAATCGGTGGATCGCGTAACAAATGATGACGAAGCAAGAAACTATCCAATTGAATTTTTGAATTCGTTGGATGTTCCCGGTCTACCATCGCACAATTTGCAACTCAAAGTCGGCTCTGTCACCATAATGCTGCGCAATCTGAACCAACCAAAACTATGCAATGGAACTAGGTTGACAGTGAAGAAACTCATGAACAACGTCATCCAAACGACAATAATCAAAGGCAAGTTCAAATGCGAAGAAGTTCTCATTCCAAAAATTCCTTTACCGACCGACTTGCCGTTCGAGTTTAAGCGCATTCGCCATGACATTTAACAAATCGCAAGGCCAATCCTTGCAAGTGTGTGGCCTTAATCTTGAATTCCCTTGCTTTTCACATGGACAACTGTTCGTGGCGTGTTCGCGTGTTGGAAAACCATCTGCATTGTTTGTTTTATGCACCGGACAAAAAAACAAACAACGTTGTTTATCACAAAGCATAAAAGTAATTTTAATCAATTTAATATCAATTGTGAAATTATTTCTTAAGAGAGGCTCGACTTTCAAAAGGGACATTTAATCAATTTAAGGCGGAACGAAGTTCGCCGGGTCAGCTATTAATACCTAGATTTGAACAGTTCGGAAGTACCATGCTAAAAAAATTGATTAATAATCGGAAATCAATTCATCAAACTGGTGGTGTTCCATTTGTTGAAACACCGTTGGACAAGAACGAAGAAGCTATCGTCCAAGCCTGTGGCATTGAGGCTGCCGTGAGTGGCATCATCGGATTTTTTTGTGTTTGTTATTAATGAATTTTTAAATAAAATTAACTTATTTTGAAAAATGTGCATTTTTCTTGCTGTCACAAGAAAAAGTCACAAAATTGTGATTGTCACATGTGACAATCACCTTAGCCAGACGAAATTTGTAGATTGTGACTATCACATATCACAAATCACCTTAGCCAATTCCACCCCAGGTTACTTGCATAAATAATGAAGTTTAGGGGAAGCTGGTAGAATGGCGGTCACTTAAGAGAAAAGTATGAAAACTCATTTAAAATGTTTTTAATATTTTTTTATTTAAAAAGCAAAATATTAATTAATTAATTCACCAAGTTTCTCAGAAGCAACAAATCTTCTATAAAAAAAAAGTTTTAAAACAAAGTCTAATTTGACCGCCGCGCCATTACCCATCATAGTGGGTAATGACGGTCATGAGCACGGGTAATCACGGTTAAATAATTTACTTCGTATATGAGACAAAAAATAAAAATTCTTCAATTTTCAACTAAATAATGAATAAAAACCCTTGGCAAAATACTACTGTTATATACGTATAAAAAAAAATTTAAAATTAAAGTTTTAACAAAAAGTACCTATTAGTTAAATTAAACATTTTACTAGCAACTCTCTGAGTTGGATGCCATCAATCAGTGTAGCATTTTTTGAGTTTTAAACCGAACCATAACATACTAAATTTTCCATTTGATTCCCGATCGCTATAACTGGCCCCAACCCTATTCTTTGTAGAGTATTTCTATTAATTTGTTACGATTTTCGTTTAATTTTCTTAGAGTAAAAAAAAAGTTTTATGCAGGTATATCCAGCATCAGTGATAAATACAAATGATAATCTATTTAAAGCAAATTCAATCCACTATTTGAAAGGATTTACTTGAATTGTGCATAGACCATGATAGTTACTCAACAGTTGTTATATATTCTAATCTAATATGTCCTGACACTTGATGGGCGGGCGTAGCACTATAAGGACTTCATCTTTCATACATATAACGTCAATCATAATTATTTATTGTGTCACCGCAGCATCAGCAAAATCTTAGCTCAATTACTAAGAAATCAAAAGCCACAAATATTAAATATGATATTTCCTCAAGCAAATTTCCAATAGCATCTACACTTCAATGCAAGGACTTTTTTTTTTTTTAAATAAATCATGTCGATGATGATGTACATATAAAGTATAGATGAAGGAGAGTCAAATGGCTAAGGTCGAACGAACAAAATCCTTTAGAGCCATTCATACAAGGAGAGTGTTTAGAACTCATAATTTAATCAGAGAGATGTATTCCTATAAAATTACTTTGTCAAGAGTTCTCTTCTATCACTTTGATGGCGTGTGAGAATGAATGACCTTAACCAAATATGATTTCCAACCCATACCCATAATAAATAAATCCTTAATCAATTTGAGTCACCTATACATAAATATTGTTGGCATGAAATAATTCTGCCCCAAAGAGGTTCGTGTGAATTATCCTGAACCTATAGCCACAAGTTGAATCAGATCTGAAAGAAGACTTCAGGCCATAAAGTAACTTGAGTGATAGCCCATGCTTAATTTAATAATAGAGTTCCGCAGGCAAACGAAGCTTGTGCCAGAAAAAAAGTTATTCAATAGTGATTGACTTCAAGACCCCATAATTGTTGTACCTACTCGTACCTCTACTCAGCAAAGGAAAACATTTTTTGCAAATCTCATGTTTTCGACCAAAAGTTAAAATCAGGTTTGACTTGTAATTATATTTTGGGATGTATTTGTTTTTGTTGTTCGTAGGATAGAGAGATATACTTCAAACTTCAACAACAATTCCTTCAGCTGAAGGATTGAAATGATTTAAATTAAAATGGTACACCCATAAAAATCGTAAATTCAAAGAAAACCACTTTGATTTAAGCAGATTTCAGAATGATTCGGAGCTGAAGACGAACATTTAACAATCGAAGTGGAACATCATTAGTTCCCTTATGTCCCTTTATAATTCAATGTTAAATCGACTACGGTTCATTTTTAAACAACCTCTTAATATTAACGTTGCGTTGTTAATTCAAAGCATTTTCAACGTAAAATTAAAGATGTTTGTGTACTATTATAAAACTTTAAATCAAATACGATCTATTAAATTTTACTTTGCGTTTTTCCCTCAGTGTATTTATCTGTTCCATAATAAAACTATTTATTGGAATCAAGACTATGTGTTTACACATTCATGTGTCTTACTCATTTTATTATTATGTACATATAACCCTTTTTGCCTGTGATTGGTCAATTAAATCTTTGAAATCAGAAAACCAGAAAAACAAAGATTTCCGGATATATAACCACAGTGCCCTAGATTCGTGCAGATGCAAGAAAGTGGACTATACTGCAGACCGAAACTAAAGTAGTTTTCCTGTTTCCTGAAGACACTTCTACAAATACAAAGATGTGGTCAATGTACCTATTGACTTTATGTACCACAACACCTTCTTCCCTATTGTAACTTTTACATGGAGTATACAATATAGCGTAAGCGATACAATTATTGACACTGCAAAATTTCAGCCTAGCTATTGACACCCTCTTCTTACAGAACGTTTCATTGGAACAAATCTGAATGGTTCCCAAAACTGTTTCCTTTAAGTTCTTCACTCTTTATTATTCTCTCACTCTTTGTTTTTATATAGTTAAGGGCTAGTCAGGTTTGTTGTGAATTCCAAAACATAAACATCACTGTTAGGCGAGTGTGTGTTTTGTGAAAAAAGTGTCTATTTTGTTAAGGAATCCGAACATGTAAGTGGATAATTATACTATATTTAATACAAGCTTGATCATATTAGTTTAATATATATGACATATAATGCCCTGGAGAAGAATTCAACTTATTTTTATTGGTTTCTGTTGATTATATATTTAATAAAATGGGGTGTCAACTATTGTGTTAAGATTTTAACATTTCCTATAATTGACACCTCTGTGTCAATAACTGTTTTCTATTGGAGTATAAACATTGACACTGTGTCTATTGTTGTACTTATAAGGAGTGTCAATATTAATAATATTCTTTTAACTTAATAATTAGCTGGAAAAATGTCTAATTGTCCTGAGAAATATACCGAAACGGACAAAGACAAGACACATATTTAACACAGACAATACAAAGACTAACGCAGAATTAGCACTGACGTAGCACAAACTTAGCACAGACTCAGCACATACAAGACACAGACAAAACACAGACAAGACACAGAGAAGACACATACAAGACACAGGCAAGGCACAGGCAAGACACAGACAAGACACAGACAATACACAGACAAGACACAGACAAGACACAGACAAGACACAGACAAGACACAGACAAGACACAGACCAGACACAGACACGACACAAACAAGACACAGACAAGACACAGACAAGACACAGACAAGACACAGACAAGACACAGACAAGACACAGACAAGACACAGACAAGACACAGACAAGACACAGACAAGACACAGACAAGACACAGACAAGACACAGACAAGACACAGACAAGACACAGACAAGACACAGACAAGACACAGACAAGACACAGACAAGACACAGACAAGACACAGACAAGACACAGACAAGACACAGATAAGACACAGACAAGACACAGACAAGACACAGACAAGACACAGGCAAGACACAGGCAAGACACAGACAAGACACAGACAAGACACAGACAAGACACAGACAAGACACAGGCAAGACACAGACAAGACACAGACAAGACACAGACACAGACTAGACACAGACAAGACACAGACAAGACACAGACAAGTCACAGACAAGACACAGACAAGACAAAAACTTAGCACCGATTTAGCACAGACTTAACACAGACTTAGCACGGATTTAACACAAACAAGGCACAGACAAAACACAGACTTAGCACAGTTTTTTGATTTGTTTTTAAATTTTATTAATAAAGCTTCTTACAGTTTTAAAAAATTATTTAAGCGAACCTCAACTAAAATATCGCTAATTTTATTCCTTGCTATCTATTCCAAGATATGTCAATAATTGTATAAATATGTTGTGTCAATAGTTGTACATGGGTGTCAATTATTATATATTTTGATAAGGTTTTAGAAATATCAAAATTAAACATTATCACGAATCTCTTAATCGATTTTAATACATATATCATGAAAACCAATTGAGTAAGGTATTTAGAAATGTACTTATAGTTTCATATATCCATACCAAATATAATTGCCAGCTGTGTGAACTGAAAAATTCCTTAAGAGTGTCAATAACTGTATCGCTTACGCTATGTATTACAGTCCATTTTGGACCACGTCCTCAACCAATATACCCTTCCAGCCTATCCGGTCCGTGTCCACTTGCCTCGGCCCTCAAGTTAAACACGCCAATTACGCACGTTAATGTCGTCCTTCTCCTTCTGATCCTTACACCTGGACTGGTATAATTAAGGTCTTGTTCTACTTACTAAGATACCTTAATACACCAAAGAAACAGCATTAAGCAAGAGTTATTCTTTGACTGATTTATGTCTTTCTCCTTTCTAAAAATTGGTAAATAACTGTATTGGAAGGGGAAAATTGAGTCGGTTAAGGTATTAAACATTCGTGTAGTGCGGCTGAAGAAAGAGTATTAATTCTCAATAGTATACGTCCGATGCGAGGTTCAAGAAAACATGTAGTAAACGTTTTAAATGGTGCGAATATTAAGGGGAAGTTTCATGGTGGGAATTTAGCTCTATATTTAGTTTGAGCATTTTGCTTGTAAAAGAAAAACGAAAAAATATGCTTAAACAAGAAGCATTGCCACGATGTTTAAGTCATATACAGATTGTTCTATTGTTGATGTTTATAAACTGAATGGGTACATTGTATTTGGTGTGGAGTTTGTAACATAGAGAAATAATACCGTTAGGTATAGAAAAGTATATATATTCTGACTCAGAATCAAAAGCCTAGTCGATTTAGCCATGCCCGTCCGTTCATCCGTCCGTCCGACCGTCCGTATGTATACTCTCTAGAGGTCGCAATTTTTGAGCTAAAAAACTGAAATGGTTCAAGAGTAAGGCTAAGTTCTTGAACCGAAAAAATCCGCCCACAAACACGCCCACAATCGCCATTTTTGTTGAACAACCTCAATTTGGTAAAATTAAATTATGTTTTTTGTACAGTTACGATAAAAGCATAACGCTAAAATTTTGCACACGTCAGTTTTAGTTAAACCTTCTTCCAATTAAATAAAAATATTTCAGTTTGGGCGTGGCTGACGCCCATTTTTCATACAAAACCATCAATATTGTTTTTATAAAATAGTAATTGTTATATTAAAGCGAAAAACATAAAAATTTGTGGGTATTACTTGTACATAAACATTTTGTGTACAAAATCAAAAAATTGATTTTGGGTGTATCTGACGCCCACTTTTCACTAGAAACTATAAAAAATTGTTTTTTGCAAATAAACGGTATTTATAATGAATCTGCAAGCCAAAATTTTGAGTCTTTTAGTAGAAACTAAAACGTTTGTGTATGAAAAGAAATTTTTCAATTTTGGGCGTGGCCTTAGCACACTTTTCATGAAAGAAGAAAAACCGTAGTTTTAAAGATTTAAAGTAATACTAATATTCAATTTTAACCTTTTTTCCCTTCCGTTCGTTTTATGAAAAATATATCTCTACATTTTCTTGTGTAAATTTTTTTCAATACGTCCACTTTTAAAGGCGTGATTTTGATAAAATACCTTTTTTCAGGTAAGATCGTTTAAAAACTACTCGATTCAGCTGTAGTTTTACACATATGCCTAAATACTGACTTATGATCAAAGCTCAGTTAATGCTTCAAATTTTTAAGACACGCTCACTTTTAAGGGGCGTTTTCGTCAAAAGTCGTATAATGCATTAATTTTGTTTGCGTTTTTTAACTATCGGTCGCAGTTTTGAAGTAAAAAGATGAACACTTACATTTAAATTCCTTGGTAACGTAGCAGAGTGTGGTTCAAGAATTATTAAAAACACCCATAATTGCTATTGGCATTCAAAATCTAATTTTTAAAAATTTAAGTTTTGTCTTGTTTTGTTTAAATCAATCAAAAAAATTGAGGCTTTAATCAAACATAACATTACGATGATTAAGAAGCCCAAAAAAGTGATTTTCGTCATACCGTACATCGGTCTGTCTGCTTTTCACGTCATGCTACAGCCTAAACGGCTTGACGGATTTTCTTCAAACTTGATGTTTAGCAGTTTGAAGAAAAACGGTTGTCGAGGTTTTTTTATTTCGTTTTAACCCAGCTCAAACTGGTACTTTTCAAGTAACGGTTATTTTAATTTTGGATTTGCTCGAAAACGGCTCTAACGATTTTGATTAAACTCAAAATTTAGCTAACTTTAAGAATTTTTAACAAAACTGTGTTTTTTTGTTTTTTGGCTCAAATGGTCGTATCGAAAATTAGGTTTAAACGGCTTTTTTCAAATGGCCATAAGTTCGCAACGGCTTGATTGAATTGACTCAAACTTTATTCATAGTTTTCAACAAGATGGCTTTGTTAATTTTTCAGTGTAGCCTTTCTAAACGGTGGCTTCCATACAATGAGCCGTTCAGTTTTAGCCAACTTTTTTTGGTTTTTTCTAATTTGCTCGAAAATGGCCTTAACGATTTTGATTAAACTTCGTGTGTTATATTCTTTTAGCGTTCTTAAGAGAACTGCGTTTTTAGTTTTTGGTAAAAAATGCTAATAACGGAGATCTGGTCTCAACGTCTTTTTTTCAAATGGCCATAAGTTGTCAACGTATGTATCGAATTCAATCAAACTTTGTTTGGTATAGTTCCTTACAATTCTCTTTAAGATGCCATTGCATTTTTTTTCAGTTACATTTTTTTAAATGGTGGCTCCGACACAAAGAGCCACTAGGTTTTGCCCAAATTTGTTAGTTTTTTCTAATTTACTCAAAAAAGGCTCTACCGATTTTTATTAAATTTTGTATTGAGTATACATATAATGTTTTGAAGAAAACTGCATTTAAGTTTTTGGCTACAAATGATAATAACGGAAATTTGTTTGAACAATTTTATTAATTTGGCCATAAAAGGACTAAAATTTTGTAGTTTTTCCCAAATTTTTCAAACATGAGTTTTCATATTGCTCGAAAACTTTGTTTTCATTATATATACTATTGCACAAACAGAGCAAGTACGTGCGACCCAGTCGTGCATTTTATTTAATTACACAATGACTGCAATCGGGAAAACACTCACCCTGAAAACCAATAGAATAAGAAAAATTGCTTCTGCTCAATTTTACCAAAATGTTTACTCGCATGCATCAGTTTCATAAGTTTTGTGTATGTCAAGCTCGTTTCTCATATTAAATACCACTCACTCAACTTCGTTGCTGGGCTTTGACCTTTGACGCTAATAGCATCATCATCAGATCATATAACCAATATGTTAATGTGACATGTATGTGCGATATCATACCAATACTTTCGATAAGACTGCGTGCGAACAGACTTCTCCAACATCTAATGCTTATTTTGATCTCTAGATTGAAAATAAAATGTATACAAAAGAAGTGGAATAAAAAGAAAGAATGATGGCAGAACTATAATGAACAGAGCTGTATTACGTTTGAATTTGCTTCTCAAGCTAGGGTAACATTTGTGTTTTGTCTAAGTAGAACCAAAACAAGATGGACAAAAACTTAAAGCGGTTTTCCATTTCTTACAATAAAATCCTTTTTTAAAACAGTTATCCAAGATGCAACAGGTTATATCGAAGTTGTGGATTCCTCTTAAAAATAAAGCTAAGCGGGGTGTGGTTATATCATTTTTTATCCGAGATACTATCTACATAATCTTTTTTTTTTGAGTATTGTTTACCATCTAGTTTTAAACAAGCAAGGTTCATAATAGTAGAGTTTTTGACCTTTTTGGATGTTGACTTTACTTGACCTACCTACCTTAGTCTGTCGGGCTAAACTAGTTCATGACAATGACAAATACACAAAGAATATAAAGTCATATGTATATGTATACAACATTAAGTATCAACATCCATGACAGGCTTCTTTTTACTCGTATGTCGTATCTATATACATATGTCATTGCTGCAGGACATCAACTCTGTTGAGATCTGGAATTGACTCGAGTTTATCTCAAGAAGAACTTTCGTGAGACGTCTTTATGTTTAGAGAAATGTATCTTATGCCTATATGCATACAAAGTAAGGTACAAGTGATGCACATTAGGTCCCAAATCAAAAGTGTCTCACATTCACATTCAAATTCAACAGGCCTTTTGAATAGCGTTTATTCAATATGTTGCCGTTCGAAGAACTACAACATAACTTTGTTTTCGTTTATTATCAGCAGAAATTATGCTCTGGGTGAAAATATGCAAATTCGACTCAAATATTATATCAACCCTTCGTTTCCCACCTCGTCCATAGGATCTTTGGCAAATATACCTTATCTCAGGATACAACTTAATAAACAACAACAGCGACAGACTATAAAATAAATTTCACCCATCGACAAGCTACGTCGGACGTCGCGTCGCGTCGAGTCGGTGTAGTAGTCGCAGTCGTAGTTGTCTCCAAGACCTAACCATAAATGTGTTACTTTTGGCAGAGAGGCATAGTAACCTACATAATTCCTATCTACTTGTTAGTTCACAATTATTGTTGGAAACAGCTGTTTTGGGCATTTCTCTGAATCTCTCTGAAAGCTGCCAAGGCTACGACCTACGAGGAAGAGAGGAACTCACTCTCCGTACTCCGTCTTGAGGCTGTGTATCTGCGCATGTTGGCGGTTGATACTCCTGTGGATGAATAGTGGAACCCATTTAAAATTTGGATGTTTGAAATGTGTACAGAATCGGAATGTATATAAGATATTGCAAAAAGTTGGAAAACAATATTTAAAAAGCTGTATTTGAATTGGGAATAAACGGCAAGGATTTGAAGACATAATGTAATCTATTGAACATTTAGGGTTCACAATTAGATTACAACGAGACTTTTGCTGTCATTCCAGAGAGACTCGAGGAACAATATTCAACTGTCAATACGAGATTTGATAAAATATTAGGTATCACCTGCTTGTTTGATTCATGATGATTCACATGAAAAGAAGAAAGTGTCAAAAAAGGGTATCTTCCAATGCGTCTGTTACCAATCTTATTACATTTTGTTGGTGCAGAAATAAAACTAAATCTTTATTAAAAAAATATTAGAGACTTACTCGTATATGGGAGGTCAATTTTTAGTAAAACTTACACTGAAGTTGTAACTTCAGCGCATTTTCTTGTGAAAGTAAACCCATAATGTCCTTCCCAGCAGAATATCGTGTTGTTTTATTAAGACATAACCTGAACATCCAGCTGGAGAGAAAATTTTCTCTTCCATAAATACAATGTCTTTAACAATGTGTGGTAGGTTGCTCTCAATCCTGTGAATTTGCCTTGGAGTTTGCACTCATTCAAACCAATTAAAACTAAGTTTTTCAATTATGATATGGTTTGGAAATCTTAACAGTTTGCAAAGTAACGATAGATGTTGAGGGGTTATAACATCATGAGTTTTCCTAGTCCAATTCTCACTGGTTTCAAATATCGAGGTAAGAAATAAGTCAGGTCGGGGTAAGGTTTTTCACATTAAGGTAAAATATTGGTTGTGAATGATAGGTCTTAAGATGGGAAGCGTTATTAAAGATAGTATCACTGTTAAATTTTTAAGGCATTTGAAAATTTGGTATAGGCAAACTGTTAGAATCTTCACATAAAGAAACTTACGCTCTATTCTAAACTATACTTTTGAAGAGCTAAAATATAAACTGAGTGCGTATACGAGTTACCAAATATGGGATTTCTTAAAATTTTAAAATTTAAATTTTAAAGATTTTAATTCTTCTACAAGTTAACATTGTATATAATTTGTGGGGCTTTACACACTTTCAAAAATGGTGCAAACTTAACTTAAACCTTGGATGTCTCACTATTGGTTCATACATAAACACCAACAGTGAGACATTAACTCCCCGGAATTAGGAGAGTATAGGTAGGTTTAGTCAGATGATTTGAAAAGACAAAATGTTGTCTATGTTTCTATTTAATTTGAGCGAAACAGTATCAAGAAAACTATGCTAATGGCAAGTTTTAACCTCACCAAAAAAAAAAGAAAAAAAAACCAAAAACTCTGGATTGATTCAAGACAACGGACATATATTAAACCCACTTCAAGGGCACTATAGATTTGCAGATTCATATACCATCTCAATAGAAGCACTTCAAATAAACAACATATTTGACAGATGTGACGAAAACAACATGGCCATTTATAAAACTCTAAGTCTTAATTATTATTGTACCTACACTAAACTGAAAAATTGAATTGATTTGAAACCTTTTCCGTTCTTTCATTCAGGCATTTTGATTTGGGTCGTTCTTCCAAAGTAAAGTATGTCTATCTTTTTTTCGGCCTTTTCGAAGTATCCGTCGGAGGGGACACTTTTCCCCAACGAAACGCAAACTTTTTCAGAGAATTCAATTGCGTTGGAGGCACATTTATGTACAAACATATTTATAACCGGAAATATTTCGTTTCTTACATTTACCAACACTTTCCTTCAATTCGTAAACAAATTCCGCCAAGAATTTGTGTCGAAAGAAATCGAAAACAAAATTGTACCTAGTTGTCAAAAATGACACCAAAAATGTACTTGATCGCACTGCAACGCAACTCACCGCTGGAGCTGTGCGTTAAGAAATTTTGAAGAAATATTCTGAGCAGCTGGTGGAAAAAAAACACATCGAATCGTATAAAATCGGAGAAATTTCTGTTCCAACGGATGCTTGAAGAGGGCTAATTATATGTATTTTTTTAGACTCTTTACTTGCGATTATAGGTAGATAAGGCAAGTTATGCATTCATCGAAAAAAAAAGTTTTGAGATAACAATCAACCATGAAATTACGATGATATAGCGAAGACGAAAAAAGATGGTCTAAAAATTCTGTCCGTCTGCATGTCTGTATGTATAGAGACCTACAGCCCAAACGGGTTAGCTGAATTGCTTCAAACTTGGTATATAAAGTTTTTTAGGTATTGTACAGAGGGGAAATTGAAATTTTTTTAGCTCAAAAAATAACGGTACCTGCCATATAACCGTTACGTTAAAGCTTATTTTTTTCAAAAACGGCTCCAACGATTTCGATTTAAAAAAATCAGTGTTGCTTTTTAGGTACGACCAATCATATGACCGTAAAAAAAGTTTAAAAAAATGGCTAAGAACGGTACTTTCCCTAGGACCGTTTTTTTTTGCTTTCGACTATCTCGAAAACGACGCAACCGATTCTTTCGAAATTTCACACATACACATCTGGTCAAAAAAATAGGTGTGATCAAATTTTTTCGCATTTTTTGTCTTTGATGCAAAATAACTGTTTTTTTGATCGCAGGCCTTACAAAAAGTTCTTGTTTTAAGAAAAAACGGTTATTCTGTTGACACTGATGCTGAGCTTACTGCATTTTGTGTGTGTTATGTTGAGCTGTTCTATTTTCTTCGTTGCATTAGGATTTGGTGTTTTTAAGAAGTTGGTCATTAAAATAGGTGTTCTCCAAATAAACCCACAGTTTATATCTTTGTTATTTCAAAAAAATACTAAATTTCAAGGTAACCTCTTTTTAGTAATTTTACTATCCATAAATTATAGTTGTTAATAAATAAAATAATAAATAATAGTTTATTAGACTTTTAGTATGGGTAGAAAAACGTCCCACTGTTCAGCGGAAGATAGACGGGTAGTTTTACAGCAAAGAAATGAAGGTAAGACTTACAAATTTATAGCAGAAGCCCTAGGAAAATCCCAAAATTTTGTGACAAAGGCACTCAAGGCCAGATTAGTGCGCGAAAATCATGGGAGGCCGAAAAAAACATCAGTCCCCACTGATCGCCGTGTCCTCCTTTTGGCTAAATCTAAACCTTTTGCTTCGTCAAGGACAATAGGAACACAAATCAATAATGAAGTCAGTGCCCGCACAATCCGCAGAAGGCTTCAGAGCTTCAACCTACCAGGAAGAGTTGCCAGGAAAGTTCCTTTACTAAGAGCAAGTAATATAAGGTCCCGAAAAGAGTTTGCCTTAAACCATAGAAGTTGGAACGGACCTGAAGGAGCAACAAAATGGCGAAGTATCCTCTGGAGTGACGAAACAAAAATTAATTTGTTCTCATCAGATTTGGGGCGTAATGTCAGGCGACCAAAAGGGAAGGACTACCACCCTCACTATACCCGGAAAACAATCAAACACGGGGGAGGAAATATAATGGTCTGGGGCTGTTTTTCCTGGTATGGTGTGGGTCCCATATTCCGCATTAATAACGTATTGAACAAATACGGTTATAGGGATATCTTGGAAGATGTTATGCTTCCATTTGCCGAAGAAAACATGCTTCTCCGATGAAAATTTCAGCAGGATAATGATCCGAAACATACGGCGCATCTTGTGAAGGATTGGTTTCGAGAGAAAGAAGTCTCAATCGTTTCGTGGCCAAGTCAATCCCCTGATCTCAACCCGATTGAGAACTTGTGATATCAGCTTAAGCGGAAACTAGGAGGTCAATATTTTCGAAATGGGAACCAATTGTGGGCTGCTGTCCAGAGGGAATGGTATTCTATACCCCAAGAAACATGCCAAAAGCTTATTGAGTCAATGCCACGCCGACTTCAAAAAGTTTTGGATAACAATGTCGTATACTCGGGTTATAAGAGAATGGTAAACGAAAATTAGTATCAAATACAACAAATTTTGCATTCAAACTATCATTATTCTTAATTAAGGAAGACACACCTATTTTTTTGTCCAGGCGCAAATGTCTACACCGTCCGTTTTATTGTATAAAATTTAAAATTACTTAATTTAAAAGCCTTAAATATTAATATTTCATTAAGTATTGATAGTCCTATGAAAACTAATGTTAAAATAATATTTAAATAAACAAATCATATTAAAAAATTAAGTTTATATAAAAAAAAATAATTGCACCTATTTTTTTGAGCAGCTGTGTATATAGCTGTAGGTAGCTCAATTTGTACTGCATACCAATATTTTTGAAAAATATTTTCTTGTATTTTTAAAAGCATTTAAAAAAAAATTAAAAAAATAATATTTTGAAAACTGCTTATTAAATTTTTTTCTAAAAATTATAAATAAACTAGCAAACCCGGCGAACTCCGTTTCGCCACCAGATGGCTTCGTTTTTTGTAAAATTTCGTTTGGGGATTAAAAGATGAAGAAAAATGATTTTTTTTTGTTTCATATTTGAAAAGGAAAAATTTTATTTCATTTCACAACAGTAATGAATTCATTTCGATTACAAAAATGAAGTGTAATTTAGTTGAACTTTTCTAATTAAAAAATGAAAGTGAATTTAAGGTAAATACTGAATCGGAGCGTTACACGTGTCCGCAAATTATCCGTTTCATTGAAGTGCTCTTTAGTAAACCACATTTTTTGTTTTTTGGTCTGACGTTAACACAAACAAAGCGGAAGGTTTCCCAACTCGTGAACACGCAACGTATAGCTGCCCATGTGAAAAACAATGATTTTCTAAATTTATCCGCCAAACACTACGCGATTGGCCTTACAACTTGTTAATTGTCATTGCGAACGCAAGGCGAACCGGAAATTGCAATCGTTTGAAGTCAAACGGAAGATCAGTCGGAATCATTGGTATTCGAAATTCGAGGAATATATACATTTTCACCTGCGTACTTTCGGTTAATAATGGTTGCCTCAATCAAATTCATCATAAGTCTTTTCACCGCAAGTCGAGTACCGTTGCAAAGTCGCGGTGGATTCAAATTACGCAATATCATAATAACTGAACCAACTTTGAGTTGCAAGTTATGTGGTGGAAATCCTGTTAACTCCAGAGAGTTAAAAAACTCCGTTGGATAATTTACTACATCATCGGGATTTGTTATGGAATCAACAGATTTGTATGTCACCAAATCGCCATCGATTTTTGATTGAATGGTGCATTTACATCATTATTCCTTACGGCGAGAATTGCTCGTTGACTTAACCAAGCATAAGTCTGATAATTCTCACTCATGTTTGGGAAAACATTTTCAATAAGAGCTAATTGAGAGTCTACAAATCAGCAAAAGTCGTTGGTAAGAGTAATTAATCCAGATGTCGCATAAACTGGGACTTTGTTTGGAAAATTGTGCAGCACTTTGATCATTTTGAAGTTGAACTCTCATATTAGTGGTTAGCGATAATGTTTTTACGTTATTCCACAAATGTGATGCCTTCAGGCAAGCATTCAATTCATCTGCAGGCGTTCCACGGGGAATTATTGGCAACGTCTGCCTGAAATCGCCTGCCAACAATATCATCAAGCCACCAAAGATGTTGTTATTTCGCCGAAGAGCCTTCAGTGTGAAGTTAAGTGCTTCAAGTGATTTCTTATTGGCCATTGTGCACTCATCCCAAACAATGACCTTGCATTGCATCAACAATTTTCCCATTGCACTGGATCGGGAAATATTGCATGTTGGAGTATCAATTGTGTTTAAATTGACTGGCAACTTAAGCGCAGAATGTGCAGTACGACCGCCATCTAGAAGAGTCGCCGCAATTCCAGATGATGCTAACGCCAAAGCTACATACGTCACATCTTGATCGAATAGTGGCTACAATCAATGAAATGACAAAAGTTTTCCCTGTTCCTCCAGGTGCGTCCAGGAAGAATAGACCACCAGTATTATTGTCCACCGCTTGCATTAATGTTTCGTGTACTTGTTTTTGCTGTTCATTCAGCAACGGCACATTATTTTGAACGAATTCCTGCTATGTATCAACATTGTATTGCAGCTGTCGATTTAATTCTTGGTTGAATGCATCGTGCATCGATCGATTTGGCGCAATCATTACTACTTCAATCAGTAGCTTGTTTGCAATAGTCAAGCATTCACCCTCAATCAGAATCAATCCTTCATTGTATTTTTCATCGGTTATTTGCATGTCGGGATTTTTCGTTCGAATGCGCAAGCGATGCAAGATATCTTCACATATTATGTCGTTTTTGTATTTGTTCCATAACTGAATTGGTTGTGAAGGGAAACATGTGGTGATGATTTGTTGATCACTCCAACTATAATTTTGCCATTCCCGAATCCCGATATCCAAAAGTTGTTTCGTTGTTCTTGCGGCGAAAGAACACGCATGTCCGTCGATACGGTTATTTTATCGACTGAAGTCCAATGGCTCACAATTTCTTAGATTTGTAAGTAATTTGGCAAAGTAAACTAAAAATTTATTGTTACAAATCGCTTCGCTAATTTTATTTTGTCGAATGGTGTCGCACTGTTCCGCTGACGAATAGTGTCCGATAGTGCGGTTGCGTGTGCTTAAACTTTGCAGTCTACTCGCTGATGATATTTCACATTTGTTAGTTATTTGATAAAGTGCACTTAAAATGCATTATTTGTTGCAAACCGCAATTTGAGCAATCATCAGATAACATTTCAAATGAATATATCCAAGATAAGTAATTTCTTTCATTGTGTTAAGATTTTTTTTTGTGGTCTTAAACTTTGCCCAACCAAAACCAAACTTACTGAATTTTAACCAAGCTTCTCATAAACCTTCGAAGGCGTCCTCAGAGGACCCTACCAAACTTTTCACAATATTATAAATGGCTTGAATCGTATTTTATTAAAGATATGAAAACTTAACAAAAATCGAAAAAAATATAAAAAAATCTATTATTAATTAATATTTAGGGAAAATGGCATATAAATGTCAACAAAATTTTGAAATATTAAAAATCAAATATATTTTTCAGAAATAAATTCCAATAATTTTTTTTTCTTCTAAACCTCACGGAGCCTGAGACCTTTCCAACGAATGCAAAACCGTGGAAGTCGGTTCGTGCGTTCTGGAGTTATAGCGTCAGGAAGGAAAACCCGACTTATTTTTATATTATAGATGTATTTGCTAAATTCTTTTATTGTGTTGGCTTTTACTTGGTGGAAGTCTTTAATATTTGAGCAAATCATTTTTGATTTTGGTACTTCCACTTTGTTTTTATATTTATTTGTTGTGACAGCAGCTGTTTCGCCACACAGTACCTTCTTCAGACTAAAGTATTCAAACTTAAAAAAGCTTACTCAAACGTATCAGACTAACATCGAAAACAAATACATTTAAATAAATTAAGTATTAAGTGTGTGGTGTAAGACTAGGGTAAATTCAAATTCAGCAAAGGTGATCTATTTAACTCTAACATATCATTTAATAAAGTATTTGTGTTTTTCTTTTTGTTAATTTCAAGTGCTTCTAATAAGTCTAGTTTTTTACTTTTATTGCATGTGTGTAAAATCTTAAATTCGTCATTGTATGTATGGTTTTCTTCAATTAAATGATTTGAGTAGTTTGACTTATCTGTTTTGTGTGTATATGCATGTTTATGTTCTTAATTAAAAAATTAATTAAGTAATTGACTATGTATGTTCATGTACGTATACTTAATTTATTTAAATGTATTTGTTTTCGATGTTAGTCTGATACGTGTGAGTAAGTTTTTTTAAGTTTGAATACTTTAGTCTGAAGAAGGTACTGTGTGCCGAAACAGAACATCTGCTGTCACAACAAATAAATATAAAAACAAAGTGGAAGTACCAAAATCAAAAATGATTTGCTCAAATATTTGCTTAATACCTATGAAATGGCGTTTTTGAATATTTTTTGAAAATTGTTTTCAAAAAGTTTTTCAAAAAAAAACTTTTTTTCTCAAAAACCACTCCACAGATTTTTATAAATTTATTCTTATAAATTCAAATTTATCCAAGAAATAAAATTGCGTTCTTTTTTTTTCAAATCAAATTAGTTTAAGTATTTATTTAAGAATTTTGAAAAATGTATTTTTATCAAAATTTCAAGCTTCTTCACCACTGTCACACATTAGAGCAAGTTGGTGCGAGCCAATCGTGCATTTTATTTATTTAAACAAAAAACTGATTCAAACCGTTTTTCCAGTTTAATTTTTTTTCTTTTTTATTTATTTTTGGTAACGCCACTAAATTATTATTTTCATTTGAGTATTTTAGTTTGCCAGTTTCACTTTCTTTTTTGCACTATCAGTTCTCGAGAGTAAGAAGCTTATATCAAGCAATAACTTACAATCAGAGATTAGCCAACACATATTAAATTGATTGATCAGTGTGGTTTCAGGCCCGGTAAGTCAACCGTTGACCAAATTTTCACACTTCGGCAGATTTTGGAAAAGACCCAAGAATTCCAGATCGATACTCACCACCTCTTTATCGATTTTAAAGTCGCCTATGACAGCGTAAACAGGAACGAGCTATACAGAGCCATGTCACTTCTTGGCATCCCTGCCAAACTCGTTCGATTGTGCAGGATGACTATGGAGAACTCGCGCTGCTCCGTCAAGGTTGGTAAGAACACCACCGACTCATTTAATGTCGAGAAAGGCTTACGACAGGGTGACGCGCTGTCATGTAACCTCTTCAACATCATTCTTGAGGCAATCGTACGCAACTTGCATGTCAACACCAGCGGTACGATTTTTTTTAGATCCGTTCAATTACTTGGCTATGCTGATGATATTGACATTATTGGAAGAACGAAGCGCGCTGTCAGTGGAGCATTCGCAAGTATTGAAGTGGAAGCGGCTCGAATGGGTCTGGCTGTAAATGAAGATAAAACAAAGTATATGCTGTCCTCGGGTGAAGTAGATCATCACCGTAGGCTCGGATAAACGTCACAATGGACAGATATAACTTTGAGGTTGTCAAGGACTTTGTCTATTTGGGTTCCACTATAACCTCTCAGAACAACATCAGTGAAGAGATCAGTCGAAGAATCACTGTTGCCAATCGCTGTTTCTTCGGGCTAAGAAGGCATCTTAGTAGTAAAGCCCTCTCTCAAAGGACCAAGGAGACACTATACAAGACCCTTATCATCCCAGTCCTGCTGTATGGGGCAGAAGCGTGGACACTGACACAATCAGATGAATACAGGCTGGGGTGCTTTGAGAAAAAGATTCTTCGGGTGATATTCGGTCCTGTATGTATCAATGGAGTATGGAGGAGAAGATTCAATGGCGAACTGTATGGGCTATACAGCGACATTGACTTGGTGAAGAAGCTGAAAATTCAGCGGCTTAGATGGCTGGGCCATGTGGAGCGTATGGACGAAAACGCTCCTGCCCGACGAGTCTTCAATTCCAACCCGGAGGGCCGACGCAGTTCTGGAAGACACCATCTAAGGTGGCGCGATCAAGTGGTAAACGACCTCAACCAACTTGGTGTGCGCAACTGGAGGCCACTGGCTAGGGACCGGACTAGCTGGCGAGGATTGTTGGTTGAGGCCACCTTAAGAAAGAAGAATATTAAATTGATTCATCAATTGTAATTATAAGCAAGTTTTTTATGAATTTTATAATCTCTTATTCAAGCTCTAAGCAAAGGCACCTATTTATTGAAGATGATTACACAAAACGTAAAGCAAAAACAAAGGCACATTTTTTAATAAACTTTATCTACTTAACTTTGATAATGTGAAATTCTCGGTTAATTCCTTGGCTGTGTCATTCATTACGGTTTTTTTTTTCAGGGACACAATGTCAGCCCAAGTAAAAGTAAGCCAATGCAAAAGACAAAAAAAAATAACCTTAATTTACGACCTTTCAAATAAACTGCAACATGCCTCCAATGAAAGTGACACCAACAAACTATAGGCGCTATAGCAAAAGAAAATCCCTGGGTCAACGAATGTGGCCAACTATCAACATTAAGGGTTCGGGATAAGTCCTTGTAGATACGTATATCTACTTTGCAACGACACTCACACCGCACACCCACACCTACACCTTTTGCCTCATCCACTCTATCTGCGGAGCGAGCAATTCAAACGCCATCCAGCACCAAAATTGAATAAGTTTTCCACAAACTATAGTAAATCACCCGGGGATGATGTATGGCAGGATATATAGGACAGTTAGCTAGGACTAGTACTAGTATCCCAGACAAGACAAAAGACAGAATGAGGGTATATTACTCTTTGGTTGCCAAGTAAAATTAGTGAAATTTCGCTTCGGTAGAAACCACCATGTTTCCGAGAGGAAGCTCATGAGGTTACAGGAAAAGATTCTACAAGAGGAGTGGGTAAACGAACACTTATCTTAATAAGCCTATTATTTCTTTGAGCACATCAGACTGATACGAAATACGATAGGTTGGCGAAGCATTGACGGAGTAACAGCAATTTTTACTTGTTTTTGTTTAGGTATTTTACCTTCTTAAAAAAAAAAAATAAAATGTATAAATTTATAAAATAAAAGAAGTTGAGTTTTTAATGAAATTTGAAATAACAATGGTAAAGGAGCTTATAAACAATTAATCCAGTTATCTAATTAGTATGCATGAGTGTTGTAATCAGCACCTATTTCAAGTCACCATTTTTTAATTGTTTTAATTGCAAAAAAGGGCCACTCTGTATTTTAAAATAAAAATTTAAATCAAAATCAAACATGACAACACTTTGATAGAATAGTCGATGAAGTGGGTTGAAAAATTCTGCTAAGGCTGTCGGTATGTTCATCTGAAGCATGATTCGCTTCCAACTTTTGGTATAAAATGTATATTTGGTGTTCTTCCGGTTCCGCGTCCCGTGGAGAAGGTACTTGGAGTTTGAACTCTTGGTCCAAAAATAACGGTACACAAATCAGTGACACATCTAATTTTAAACTGACCGACAGGTTAGTTAAAGAAAACATGATCATCATTGACATGAATTGAACAACAAATTGAAATACTCAAAAATCACATAAACAACATCAATGGAAACATAAAATTCACAGCAGAAACAGAAAATAACAATGAAATCAATTTCTTGGATCTAAACATAAAAAAGATAAACAGCAAATTAAAATTCAAAATATACAGGAAACCCACCACAACAGACATCACAATACATAATGATTCACACCATCCACACAGTCAAAAAATGGCCGCATACAATTCATTCATACATAGACTCCTAACAATACCAATGGACGACGAGGATTACCAAAACGAATTAAACATAATTAAACAAATCGCAACATCTAACGGATACACCCCAGATAAAATAGATAAAATTCTTAGAAAACAAAAAAACAATATTAATAAAATAAAACCCACCTCAACCGATACAAAATACACATCAATAGAATTTACCAATATAATGCCAAAAATCATAAATAACGAATTTAAAAAACTTAACGTCAACGTCTCCTTCAAAACCAATAACAACATTCAAAATATCCTACAATCGAAACCAAAAATAGAAACCAAAATGAAATCTGGAGTTTACAAACTTAAATGCAACGACTGTGACAAATACTATATCGGACAGACCGGACGGACATTCTATGAAAGATTCAATGAACACAAACCAAAACCTAGTACCAAGTCTAATTACGCTTTACATTTAATCGAAAATAACCATAGCTTTCCCAACTTTGATAAGAACCTATCTCCAATGCATATAATCAAAAAGGGTAATCTATTAAATGCATTGGAAGAATTCGAAATATATAAAGCGTATAAGACAGAAGAAGACAAACTTTTAAACGACAAACTAATATTCAAAACGAACACACTATACGATACTGCACTTTCACAAACACACACTAACATAACTCAACAAAGCAGGTCAGAACTACAATAGAAAAATGAAACAACACATAATCAACAATAATAATCAAAAAATACAAATAATCAAAAGAGGGAAAGAGACAAACATCTATAAAAGAATCATTATAAAAAAAAAAAGAAAGAAGCTCCTACTTTATTTTGAAAATAAACTAATTTTAGAACAAGTATCAAGTGGAAACCTGTGCTAACTTATAAAAAATTCAAAGCGAAATAGCCCAACATTAAAATTTGGTGAGTTTGTATTAAATACATAGAACAAATAGGCAAACCAAAAATGCTCGGCAACTTGCAACGATCGCCTGTCAGAAAGGACTTTGACAATATGGCTACTAACGATTCTGCCGCCAAAAGACCGCGACAAAGCTTAGAATCTTTTTATGATCCAAATCAGAGTGCCCTGGTGGGAGGTATGACAATTCCGGATCTTCAAGTAATTATAAAAAGTTCAATGTCTGAATTGTTAGATGATAAGCTTAAAAATTTGCCCACCAAATCCGACATCGATAGCATCCACACCGAAGTTCAAGCCCTACACAAAATTAATACTTCACTTCAGACACAATTAAAACATATGGAAGAGCGATGTGATTCCCTGGAGAAAAAGGTGGAATATTTGGAAAAAAAGGCGATTGAAAGAAACATTATTGTACACATCCCATCCAGCCAATGTTCGAACCCAGCGGAGAAGGCGAAAGAACTATGTTTAGAGCTACTGCAAACAAATGATTCTAAAGCTATCACAAGCGCAAGAACTTTGAGATCGAGAAACAACAAGGTTGCTAATGTTATTGTTGAGGTTCACGATAGAGAAGACGTAGCAAAGATACTCAATTCAGCTTCTGTTGGAAACCTCCGACGATCAGGTGTATCCATGCACAGAGACTATCCAGCTGCAAGTAGAGAAAGGAGAAGAAGGCTTCTTAAACTCAAAGCGGAAATCTCAGGGAAAAGTAACATTAAAACTCAAATGCGAGGTAACTCATTACAAGTTGGAGAAAAAACATTTTATTTTGATGTTAATAATAAATTAATAAGCGATGGAGAGGACGGCGTGTTGACTCTTCAAAACCTTATTGGTGACAGTGGAAAGCAACTTATGACACTGACAGGAGAAGAAGAAAAAGAATGTAATAGATTACATAAAGGTGGAAGCGTAAGTGGATGTAGCAATGTGGCGTCAGATGTGGAAGCAGTAAGACCGACGACGACGGGACCCCGTAGTCAGCTACATTTTTAATAACAATGCCGTCTGCCCCAGAAATTATATTAATAGAACCCTTTCGAATAATAATAACACAAAACAATTTAAAATGTTGTCATATAATGTATCTGGTTTAAGTAATAAGTCTTTATATGTAGAATTCTATAATTTTGTAAACGATTTTGATTTTATTTTCTTATACGAAACTTTTTTAACTGAACAAAATTACCCTCTATGTGAAAACAAATTTATAAACTACGAATTCATCTGGATTCCTGCGACAAAAATTCATTCAAAGGGAAGAGCTAGTGGAGGCTGCTATTTTGGATACAAAAAAAGCACTAGAAATCTTAAATGTGAATTTGAAACTCGGATAGGGATGTCCTATGTTAGTCTACAGATCGGTAATAAAAGCTTTTGGATATTGCCGACTTATATAAACTGTAATTCTTGGGACTCGGATTTCGAAAAACTGCATGAGTTGTTGGATTCGAAGAACAATTCAAATATTATTGTCGTGGGTGATTTGAATGCACGAATAGGAGAGGAACAAGGGCTAGAGAACCAAGTAGCGGGTATCGTAAGAAACTCTAAAGATAAAATTTGCAATGCACGTGGCAGAAAGCTATTAGAATTGTGTAGCTACTTTGGATTGAGAATACAAAATGGAACTAGCATTAAGGACAAAAATGGGGAATTTTCTTTTGTGGGGCAACAAGGATCGTCAGTAATTGACTACAGTCTGGTTGGTGGAGAATGGAACGCGTACGTTACTGACCTTGAAATCGGACACTTGCCGTACTCCGACCATCTACCACTTATAGTGTCCTTTCAGCTTGATGCTTCCGCAATAGAGGATGAACAGGTTATGTCCTTATTACCTAAGCTAGTGTGGTCTGATAGTAGCGCGGAAAGGTACCGCAGTCAGCTTGAATATGCCTTGCAAAACCAAGCAGTAAATAACTTGGACGAAATAGAAGCAGTGATCAAAACATCGCATATAGTGGAAACTCGGAACAGAGGAAGTACGAAACATTACTTGGAACCGTGGTTTGATAGAGAATGCCTAGAAGCAAGAAAACAGTCATTTGCCTGCTTGCGGCTTCTGAGGGGTTCTAATAGCAGTTTTCACAGAAAGCAGTACATTGAAGCCAATAAGACTTTCAAAGGGATATGCCAAGAGAAAAAGAAACATTACTACGAAATTGAAGCACAAAAATTGGCAAGATGCAAAAGCTCTTCTGAGTTTTGGAAACTGGCTTGGAAGCTGAATGGAAGGCAATTCAAAATAAGCGGAAAACTTAGTTCGGAAACCCTTTTTGGTCATTTCAAGAGCTTACTCAACCCCCCAGTTCAGCAAATATTCTTCCATTATGCGGCACCAGGACTCGTAAATAATACCCTTGATCGGCATATATCCACCGAAGAAGTTAAACTGGTTTTGATAAGCCTAAAAGACGGTAAAGCGGCAGGGTCGGATAGAATACCAGTTGAATTCTACAAGTATGCCACTAATGGTTTCTGTGAAAACCTGACAATCGTCTTCAATAATGTTTTTGATTCTGGTATTACACCGCGTCAGTTTAAGGAAGCACTGATTTTCCCTATATTTAAAAAAGGAAGTGCTTCAGATCCTGCAAATTATCGGGGCATTTCTTTTCTGAATGCTTCATATAAAATTTTTACTGCAATTTTACTAAGACGGTTAACGATTTGGATTGAGGAAAACAAGCTTTTGAAAGAATTCCAGGCTGGCTTTAGGTCAGGCTACTCAACGGTGGATCATATTTTTGTTCTGACGAGCATCGCCAACTTTCTTCTAGCGCAAAATAAAAAACTGTACGTGATCTTCGTTGATTTTAAAGCAGCGTTTGATACGATAGATCGTAAAGCCCTTATTTACAAGCTGTTTGGCTTAGGGATGTCTCTGAAATTTGGCAGCATAATCGAGAAACTTTATGAAGATACACAAGCTGCAGTTTGGAATGGTGAGAATATATCAAGTTGGTTTCATTATGCAACAGGAGTAAAACAGGGCTGCTCACTTAGCCCCCTTCTATTTGCACTCTTTATAGAGGATATAATAGACTGCTTGCCCGGAGGCATTGAATATGCTGGAACGCTTATAAAAGCATTGCTGTTTGCAGACGATATTGTTTTGCTCGCATATTCCCCTGAATCACTTCAATTAATGATTAATAGACTTAATGAATACTGCAAACTTTGGGGGCTGTTTGTTAATTTAGAAAAGACCAAGGTGATGATATTTAAGAACGGTGGTGGCAGGAATAGCATGAATGAAAAATGGAAATTCGATGGAAATTTGATTGAGGTGGTCAATGAGTTCAAATATCTTGGTGTTCTTTTCACGAAAAATCTCAATATGGAGAAGCACCTGAATGAAAAACTCGAAAAAGCAAAAATGGCGATTAATCTAACGTGGAGGAGGTGTTTCGTCAATAAATCTGTCACTCATAGCAGCAAATACAAAATTTTTGAAGCAGTAGCAGAATCCATTATGTTTTACGCTGCACAGATTTGGGGATGTAAGCAATATGAAACTGTTGAAAAGCTTTTACGATTTTATATTAAAAAAACGTTTCATCTACCGTCGAATACGCCTAATTATTTGATAATGCTCGAAACAGGATTGTCTCCGCTCTTTGTGAAAACACTCAAACTACAAGTGGATTACATATGCAGAAGTTTAAGCTTGGCGGACCATCGGCTACCAAAAAAAGCGGCCTTAAAGGCAATACATTCCAAAAGCGGGTGGTACAGGGAATGGCTTGAGTTGGCAAGTACTACTGGGGTGGATATAAGCTTTAACGCTGACGAGCCAAACAAATTTAAGACGGACTTGTATCAGCTAATTTCAAAAGTCGATGAACAATCTAGAAGCAGGTTCATGGAGGAAGCCACAAGCTCCTTGTATCGTACGGTTTACTGTCAGCTAAATCACAACTTGCTACAGAAGAATTACTTTCGTGATGAGCTTAGCATCGAAGAAATATCCATGATGATGCGGCTGCGAGGTGAAATCCTAAATCTTAACTATATACCACACAGAGGAGACTTACCATTAATCTGCAGTATATGGAACTTGGATGAGAGGGAGGACGTAGTACATTTCTTAGGGAAGTGCCCCATACTAAGAGAAACAAGAAGAAGCATTTTTGGGAGAGATTTTCTGGATGCCAATGAAGTCATAACCAAATTGAATGAAATGGATGTTTCTAAATTGTTCCAGTTCTGCAAAATCGCTTTAAATTATCGTGAAAAAATTATACTAGGCCTATTTTAATATTAATTGTTTTCTGTGTTTAATTTCCAATTTAAAAAGAATAATTATTTAAAAAGTTTATATTTTAGTTCAATTATATGTAACGGTATACAAAAATTGTCTATCTGGCAGACGGCAGAAGCCATGTCATACTGAATTTTGTTTGTCAAATGCATATCATGTAATATTTATAGGAATGCTTATTTAACAATAAAATCTATCTATCTATCTATCTATCTAAAAAAAAAAATTTTGACATTCAAGATCACAATAGAAGAAACCTTCAACATAATAGTCCTTAGTTTAAGATAGCTTTGTAATTATTCTTAGATAATTAGTGCCAGATGATGGAAATTTAATTTCCGAAACGCGTAGCACAAAGTAAAATAAAGTTGTGATATAAGTGATTTAATTTAATTAATAAAGATTTTATAAGTTTAACTTAACAAATATCTTTTATTTCATATTCAATTCCACGCAACTTGGAGACACCAACCAAAAAATACGTCATGAATTGAACAAATTGACATGAAGGTGACAACACATCATCCATTACTTGTTTTATTTACAGAAGCCTGAGTCTGGGCATTAACTCGACTTTTAACGAATTCGATGAGCTTTCTGACTCCATACAAATATTTGTTTCCCATTATCCTCGCATTAAAATCATTGTTACGGGCGATTTCAATGTACTTAATTATATGTGGCTTCCAAATTCTAGCCAGACAAGACCCGAAAAAAGGTATGTCGAGATTTTGGATGAGGTCAACAAATTGACTCAGCTTGTTGACAAGCCAACACGATTCCCTGACATTGCAGGTCTCTTGCCAAACACCCTAGACTTTAAAAATTAAGTGTATAAACATAAAAAACAAAAATTTAGAATTTTTTAATTTTTATATTTATTAAAAGAAAAACTTTAATTACAACATTAAAAAAATTAAATACGCGACGCGTTTCGGACGTTCGTCCACCATCGGGCTTTTTAAGAAATCAAAATGAGATAACAGTTTTAGTCTTTTCTAGATTAACCGTTAAATGCCATGCTTTGCAGTATCGCTCGAGTCTGTTGATGGTAAGTTGCATGCTATTAGTCTAAGAGCCGCTTTGTTCTTCCTATCACGTCTATGTCGTCAGCAAACCCAAGTAATTGTGTCGATCTATTGAAAATGGTGCCTGATGTACTGGCATGGGTGCTCCGTATTACATTTTCAAGCACAATATTAAAACAGCTGCACGACAGTGCGTCACCTTGTCTTAGCCCTCTGGTGGTTTCGAAGGTTTCAGTAGAGTCTCTGCCAACTTGGACGGAACAACGAGCATTCTCCAACGTCATCCTGATAAGGCGGATCAGTTTAGCAGGGATTCTAAAGTTAGACATGGCACGATACAGTTCAACTCTATTAACACTGTCGTAGGCGGCTTTAAAATCGACGAACAGGTGGTGGGTGTCGATGTTATACTCTTGGGTTTTCTCCAGGATCTGGCGTAATGTGAATATTTGGTCGGTGGTAGATTTTCCAGGTCTGAAGCCGCATTGGTAAGGACCTATCAGGTCGTCAGGAAACGGCTTGAGACGTTCACATAAAACGCTGGACAGGATCTTATAGGCTATGTTTAAAAGGCTTATGCCTCTATAGTTGGCGCAGAGGAGGCGGTCTCCTTTTTTGTGAATCGGGCAGATGGTACTGAGATTCCACTCATCGGGCATACTTTCCTCCAACCATATTTTGCAGATGAGTTGGTGTATGCTCCTGACCAGGTCATCTCCAGCGTGTTTAAAAAGCTTGAAATCCATTCTAACGATTTTGATTGAACTCAAAATTTAACAAACTCAGGGCATTTTTGATATGACATAACGGAAGGGAATTTTTGATAATACTGCATTTTTTGTTTTTGGCTTCATTAATTTCATTTTATAACGAATCAGGCTTAAGGCCTTTTTCAAATGACCATAAGCTAACAACGGTTTGATTGAATTCACTCAAACTTTGTTTGGCATAATTCTTTACAGCTTTCTTTTAAATAGCGTAGCAATTTTTTCAGTAAACTTTTTTTAAATGGTTTTATTCACATTTTTTTCAGACCTCCTAAGGTATTAATTTTTCATACACCCAAGATGGCATCTACGTTTTAAAGATTAAATATTTTTGATGATTTGATTTTTTTTGCTAAAATTCAAGTAATGTACATCTGTATACAAACAACTTAATTCCATAAGGGGTCTTAGTATAACGAAATAACGGGCAAAATTAACGTTTATTGTAACACTGTCATATCGACAGCTCCAAATGGCATAAATACTTCTGAAAAACAAAAAATTTAAACTTCTTTGTTTGTTCTTTGCAACAAAGAGTATTTGGAATCATGACGTAATCAACTTTAAGCTTGGCTATTTCGTTGTTTCCTAGTTGTTCTCTATTTTAAATTATTTTGAAGTAATCTCAATGATGTTTCCATTTAATGTCACAATACTGGCACTACTTACGTATTCGTAAGTAACTGTAATAAATTCCATGTTATCACAATTTTCTTCATGTTTCCGAAGTAAATGACAAATATCATTCTCGAGAGAATAAAGTTAAGTATCGAGTCTACGAATAATTCTTGAACAATCATCTGAGTATTAAACACCGCTCTATCAAACTTTAGTTTCGCACAGCCGACAGCTTTCCGATGCGTTTGAAGTACAACAGGGTGATGTGCTGTCACCGATTTTGTTTTCACATGCGATTGATGATGTTATGACTGCCATGGTGGATGAAAGTAATATACCTGCTTGGTATTCAATGGGTTACCAATTTGGACGCCAAATGAAATGATGACAATGGCAATTGGAACTGGTGTTCTTAACCAAATGTGCCACTTACTCAAACCAAATCGGGAAGCGCCTGGTTTAAGGATTAACGCGAAAACGACAAAAACTAGCCGAAACCAACAACAACAGAGGTTTTAATGGGACAGGAGTCAATAGAGGTTGTCACTCAGTTTAACAACTTGCGAGTTGAAATCCTGGAGACCAACTGTGAGCTCCAGAATTTGGAGTCGTGAACAAAGATGAGGTAGCATAGTAAAAATTGAGAGTTGTGGATGTATCTCGTTGTTACCCTGTACTCCAATATAACTTAAAGTGTTGCTGCCAACAGCAGCTTGTGGAGACAAAGACAAAAGAAAGAACTCAAAATCTACGAACATGCCAATATTCAAAAAAATAAAATGCACGACTGGGTCGCACGTACTTGCTCTGTTGGTGCAATAGTACGATGAAAACAAAGTCTTCGAGCAATATGAAAAAGGGCATGTTTGAAAAATTTGGGAAAACCTACAAAATTTTGGTTTAAACTGGAAAACCCGATAAACTGGACTTACTTTAAGAAGCCTTTGAATATTTAAATTTTAGATGTCATCTTTTGGTTGCTATTAATGATAGAGAGTTTTTAAGAACTATGCCAAACAAAGTTTGTTTGAATTTGATACAACCGTTGACAACTTATGGCCATTTGAAAAAAAAAAACGTTAAGATCAGATCTCCGTTATTAGCATTTTTTGCCAAAAACTAAAAACGCAGTTCTCTTAAGAACACTAAAAGAATATAACACACCAAATTTAATCAAAATCGTTAGAGCCATTTTTGAGAAAATTAGAAAAAACCAAAAAATGTTGGCTAAAACTGAACGGCTCGTTGTATGGGAGCTACCATTTAGAAAGGCTTCACTGAAAAATTTACAAAGCCATCCTATAGAACACTATGAAGAACGATGCCAAACGAAGTTTGAGTCAATTCAATCAAGCCGTTGCGAACTTATGGCCATTTGAAAAAAAGCCGTTTAAACCTGATTTTCGTTACGACCATTTAAGCCAAAACCGAAAAACGCTATTTCGTTAGAAATATTTTAGGTAAGTTAAATTCTAAATTTAATCAAAATCGTTAGAGCCGTTTTCGAGCAAATCCAAAATGAAAAAAACCGTTACTTGAAAGGTACCAGTTTGAGCCGGGCTAAAACAAAATAAAAAAAACGTCGACAATGGATTTTCTTGAAACTGCTATATATCAAGTTTAAAGAAAATCCGTCAAGCCGTTTAGGCTGTAGCATGGCGTGAAAAAGCGCACATCCGCACATCCGCACATCCACACAGACGCACAGACGCACAGACGCACAGACAGACCTACGGACGGTATGGCGAAAACCACTTTTTTGGGCTTCTCTATCATCGTAATGTCATGTTTGATTAAAACCTCGATTTTTTTTTCTGCACGAAACCAATACTTGCCCTATAGAGCAAGTAAAAAGGAAAAACTCCAGGTTAAAGTATAGGTACCTACCAAAAGACTTGTATTTCAAAATAATCTTAGCGTGAATCGATTTTCTTTGAAAAGCGAACAATTATATCCTTACTGACAAATATAGGGACGGAAATAAATTTAAAACAAAATGTATCTTGTTGTCAAAATGAAATCCTTTTAGAGTTGTTTTTTCAATTTGTAGATGATTGGATCATCATAACTGAAAACCTTTATTGTTTCCACAATACAGTTGGTTTTCATACTGCGGATTTGAAATTTTCTTTATTGTCAACCATATTGAACAAGAGTCATCTTAAGTCAAAGGATAACAAGGAATATTCAAAAATTAACATATACCATGCAAATTCCATGAACGCAGATCAAAGAACCGATAGCATAAGCCCCCACCATAAAAATTCGTAAATCCCTTCTAACACACATTTGCATAAAGTCGTCTCAAAGTTGTCAAAAAACTAAGATACTTTAGATCTTTTATTTTTTATTCATAAATAGTTCAATGATTCGTTCATTTCGATGGCTCAGGTATGGTTGAAAGGACGAACAAAAAGACAGAAAAAAAAAATAAAAAAATAAGACACCACTAGAAGAAGTGCTTGAATTCGCAGAAAGTTAAAATACACGAAATGGATATGTAACGCACATCCATAATTCATGTTCCCATCATTCACTCAGCTAAAAGTATCTTCTTTGAATGCTGAAGTGACGATAGCTCGCTTAAACCACCAACAACAAGGAATAATGATGGTTGGCGGGAAAGTGCATTTGTTACTGACAGGAGGATGTGCGGATGAAATCTTCAAAGAAAGGAACAAATATGGATGTGTACTCAAAAGTGAGCGAGGCGAGCGCTAAAGTGAACTTCCTGAGACAAAGGGGCAATCATCGTTACATCGAAAAGAAATCAATTTTTATGTCAACCGTGAGCTGCACACCGACACACCGACGCGAACACCGTAACACAGGCACACATGCTATACTTAACGTTAACGTTTCTATATAGCACCAAGAGTGGTGATTTGCATATAAATATCCTTCTTGCACCTCTATGCTATAAAAACCATAGGGATGCGATTTACTTAAAAAAGACAAAAGAGTGGAATGAGCACAAAATCGTTGGTGTGTTCTAACACAGTAAAGCTTCCTTTTTTTGTGTACCCTTTTCCTAAGGGAGGTTATATTCAATTTATCACGTTGTTGAGAGCTAAAAGATACAATCGATAAATATACCCGCACCGCGTAAGCACCCGCTTGAATTCTTACGTCCGCTTCCCTTATCCTTGTGAGACAAATAATGATAAATCTTTAAAGTGGACAAACATTAAGACGAAAATTGCATCTTTTGGTAGAGCCAAGGATAATATTCAATCTGCTCGTAATGCATTTTTATCAATGCCATATTTTATTAAATATAAATGGATGCCTCGTAGTGCTTTGTGGTGTTGTAGTTAGTGGGGTTCAATCACTGATTCTTGCCATGAAGAAATCTGTTTGATAGAATCTGTTTTGATATGGCGGCTTATTATATAGAGTCCTTTCAATTCCTGAAGTCTGAAGAGTATAGTTTATAGACTATAATCTATCACTGTGCTAAATTTCATCCAGATCCGTTTATCCATTCTGTCATGATTTCAAAAATTAAAACAAATCTATCCCACGGGAACCATACATTTTATCGGGATAAAAAGCAGCCTATATATGCTATTGAAGGCTATAATCTATCTCTGTGCTAAATTTCATCCTGATCCGTTCAGCCGTTCACTTTTATTATATTAGTAGGATGTCAATGACAAAACCTTTGTACCACTTATTGAATTATTGAAATCGATATGTTGACCAATATGTGGATGTCCTATCCTTAGAAAAAAAACGCATTGATACACAAAGGCATTAATTTTACAAGTATCTACATCTACATAAGACCTCATGGAAACATGGAAAGAAGGCCGCATTTATGAGCGTAGAAAAAATTTAGAATAAGGCTTTATTTTTATGAGAAGATGGAATCAAGCCGCATTATCCCATTTCACGAATAATTAATTAATTAATTCGTTAAGAAAATAAGGTATTCTACAAAAATATATATGAGACAAGTTCCTTACTTAAGGTGGCGCTGACAGTCCATCGTGGACGACGCGTCGGCCTCAATCAACTATCCCCGCCAGCAAGGCCCAGCCATCTATGCCGCAGTACTTTCAGCTTCTTAAACAGGTTAATGTTGATGTATAGTCCCTACAAATCGTCATTGAATCTTCTCCTCCATACACCATTGATACATACATATAAGACCGAATATCACCCGAAGAATCTTTCTCTCAAAGCACCCTAACCGCTTTTCATCCGATTATGTCAGCGTCCACGCTTCTGCCCCATACAGCATGACCGGGATGATAAGGGTCTTGTATAGTTTCCCCTTAGTCCTTTGAGAGAGGGCTTTGCTACCCGAAAAAACAGCGATTGGAAAGACAGATTCTTTGACTGATCTCTTCACTAATATTTTTCTGAGGGTTTTTATCCATGTGTTCTAGCCTGCACTCATTATCGAAACAGGTGTTTCTTTTATGGTCGCCTAATGAATCCCAAACCATCCAGTAGCTGCGTTTTTGATGACCAGTTTGCAAAGTTGCCACTAGGTTTGGCACATCGCATCGGCTAGCTTGTCAAGAGATAAGAAGAGACAGGGTTTGCAAAGGTTCTGGCGGTCTCTTGCGATTGCAGCTTTGCAACATGAAATTTTCTCACAGTGGAACATGCTACTACAAGGTAGTGGTCCGAGTCTAGTGCGGATATCTATAATATTGGAGGCATGACTGCTATCAATCGCAATATGATCAATTTGGTTGAAGGTTTATTGATCAGGAGACCGCCTTAGGTCCCTTTGTCTGTATTGATGTGTGGGAAGTACGTGCTAGCTATGATGACACTTCACCCCACACTCCCACAGCAAAATCGATTAGCCGGTTTCCGTTACTGGTAATGTTGTCGTGCAGGCTGTGCTTTCCGACTGTCAAGCCAAAGTAACCCTCCTTTTCGAACTTCGCGTTTAAGTCACCAAGAATAATCTAAGTATCGTACTTCGGGGATTCATCGTACGTCTTCTTGAAAAGGTCATAGAACTCTTCTTTGGCTGTGTGCTGTCTTATCTTTTTCGTCAGTGGGGGCGTGGACGCAGATCAGCAAGATGTTGCTGAATTTGGACTTAATGCGGATTATGAAAATACGTTCGCTTTCGCCCCAAAAACTTAAGACTTCTTGCTTATGTCTTACTCTTATCACAAATCCGCATTCCAATAACCGATATTTTCTTGTCCTGTAACACTTGCCATAGTAGTCTCAGTTTTCCATCCTCCTTGTTCCTTCAACATCCCATCGCACTTCTTAGATGGCTGGGATGTTGGCTTTGACACCATTTAGGGCTTCCACTAATTGTTCGGCTGCACGTGGTCTATTTCGTTAATGTTATTTTTAATTCTTCTCCTAAAAGAAATAAGGCCCCCTTATTTTTAACGCCTTAAACCGTGGAGCAGTTGAGGATAACAGGAGCGGGTGATAAGAAGCGCTCAATATTGTTATCCTTGATTGTAGGATTTTGAATAATCTTTCTAAATAGCGTTTTTTGTGTAAACTTTATGTTTTGGTTGGAATGGATTTTTCAGGAAAAGTCTTATAACCGTGCCTCCCATAGGCCCTGTTTTCTTGTAAACCATCTGACGCGTTTCATAAAATTTTGATAATAGAAACTCTTTTATAGACAAAATAATATTATTTTAAAATTTAAAAAAAAAGTTTTTTTGTTTTTACTTGCGATTATAGGTACTATAAGGCAAGTTATGCATTCGTAAAAAAAAATGTTTGACAATCAAACATAACATTACGATGATAGAGAAGTCGAAAAAACTGGGTCCGACAATTCTGTCTGTCTGTCTGTCTGTCTGTCCGTCGGTCTGTATCGGCACCTACAGCCTAAACGGCTGGACCGATTTGCTTCAAACTTGGTAGATAGTATTACCTCTGTTCGCGTACCCAAATGTAACAGTTTGCATTCGATTTCATACGTTTACATTAACACAAAAAGCGTTCGCGTACTGAGAGATGAACGAAAGATGAACGAAAGAAAACAACAGCTGTTTTATTCTTTCGTTCATTTATTTGCAAGTTTTTGCCCACTGAAATTTCATAGTATTATTATGACGTCCTACAGATGTGTTTTTGGAATTAGCATTCTAGCTTCAAAACCAACTACACGCTTTTAAGTGACAAATTGATTTTTCTCAAAAACGGCTCCTACGATTTTGATATAACTTCCTGAGTAGTGTTTTCTGTGCAAATTTTATGTTTTGGTTGGAATCGATTTTTTAGGAAAAGTCTTAAAACGGTACCTCCCTGATGAATGTCGATGAAATTTTTAGTGTAGAAGTTTTTTTTTGAGTTTTTTAAAAAAGTTAATTTTTTTTTCAAAAACGGTTTAATCCATATTTTTGTAATTTTATTTTTCTGATAAAAACTACAAAGTGCTAGAAATTGGCATACTCAAAAAAATTTGGAATATATTTTCGAAAAGTGTTAAAAAAAACAGTTTTTTTGAAAAAACTGGTCGAACGATTTTGAAAAAATTTCTTAAAATTTAAAAAAAAACAAAAGAAATCTGATGGCTTACTTCAATTTTTTTCCAAAAAAACGTTCTAACTAGCGATTTTTCAGTGATCAATAAAATAAGTATCATTTTTCCCTGCTTTTTTCCAAAATCTCAAACCATAAGACCACTGTAACACATTAGAGCAAATTTGTCCGACCCAGTCGTGCACTTTATTTTTTTAATTTTTGTTTTCTGGTAAAACTTAAAGCTGCTAAATGTTGGCATATTCAAAAAAAAATTGAAATAAGTTTTCGAAAAGTTTATCAAAAAAACCGTTAAAAAACGTTCCACTTTAAGATATTTATAAAATTTCATATGATTTTTGCCCTGCTTTTTTCCAAAATCTAAACCCCTTTTTCACTGTCACACATAAGAGCAAGATCGTGCGACTCCAGTCGTGCACTTTATTTTAAACACTAAAGGACACCCAAATTGCGAACAACCAATTTTAAGACGAATCCAATCTAAGTATAAGTCAAACATTTTTAAATGCAATAATGTTTCGTTATCCTGTTTGTGAATTTATGCCAAATTATTAAACATTATCGAAGGAATCCATATTTCAAAACCCCTCTGATGGAAGCTCTGCTCAATCACGAGCATACTTCAAAAATGCAACTCCTGGAAAACTCATGTCGAATTTACATATAATCATAATGTATATATCGACATGAAAATGTTCTTCAAAGTTCTATTAAATTAACAATGATTGATAGAAATCGTTTGCAGGATTCATGGGTTTTATACGACGACGACACACAAGGATGCTGCTGCAAATGCTAAGAAAATATACTTTTATTGGCAATTATGCTAAGCAGGCGCTCTTGTTAAGGAAACAAAGTAATCAACATTCGAGTTAACTTCATGAGATTCTAAATGAGAATGAACATGATGTGGTTTGCAATTAAATTACGAACATCACTGTGGAAAATTGTATCTCATTAAGTTCTCCAGGAAATAAAAATTTGCTGATGTTGTTTTCTTGAAAATGTATATTCCCTCGAGCATTATAAAGACATATGTGTTAAATCAAAAGAATGAAACTTACAAATGCTAAGCAATATAATGTATATGTATTTATACTGAAATTTTTAAGACGTTTTTTTGGTTTTATTTGTTTTAAGATACATCGTATACTACCAACCATCCACACTCCAGAAGACTGGGATGATTCTCTTTCAGGGATTATTATACAATTCATTATGCATTCATTAAAATGGTTTTTTAGTGTTTTTTTTTCTCTTTTTTCTCCGTGGAAGAAGTACATATGTATTGGAAAGGTTGGATTCTTATATAGGTATTATACTACCCCACAAAGCCAGTGATTCACTTGCGAGGGGCATAGGATTGCTACCATAAGGATAATGAAGATGGTATTTGATACCGGGTCAACCATTTGCAAAATCTAAGAATCAATAAAATAACTAAAAATAACTAAACTATAAGAAGTATTTAAATAGCTCGTCATCATAATCATCCTCTCTTAAGACCCCGGTTGTTCCAGTATGGGCATACTGCGCGTCATCTAATCTGCTCCATAATAATTTTGTGCTCGAACTGCTAGCTGGTTTCGGACTACCAACTTGCTGCCAAATCTTGGGGACGCTATTAAGCAATAACATCACTTAGCTTTTTTAGTGTCCTCATATTTGTTTCATAATATCGCGATCCAGTAAAACTTGATTTCTTCTCCACCAAAAACTTATAAGAATGTAGCGGAATAAGCGATTTCAAAATAATGTCCAACAAGTCTGCTGGAGTTAACGGCCTCGTGGTCGACCTCTTCAAAAAATTAAGAGATGACACCAACTCATCTGTACAATCTGGACGCAAGAAAGTACCTAAGCCTGAAAGATGGATGCCACTTAAAAGGAAACACTCTGCTGAATAACACCAACTATTGTGGTTTTAGTCTTCCTAATGTCGCCTATAAAATCTTTAGGGATTTAACTGATCAATCCCTTTCAGTGTGGTTCCAGGCCAGCTAAGTCGACCAAATTCTCAAACTCGACAGATTTTAGAAAAGACCCAATAATTTTCTTTAAAGTCCCCTATGACTATAGAGACGAGCTGTACAAAACCATGTCACATCTTGTAATCCCTGCCAAACTCGTTCAAATGTGTGTAAGAAAGTTATCTAGATCACTCTCTTTGGCAATCAGAGTTAGTTGACGATGAGACGTTAACCAAGGTGGTCTTAGTTTTCTTAAAATAAAGTAAATATATAAATTATAGTTAAAAAGTGTGTCTCCATTGGGTAACATGTGTATATTGATTATGGAAAGCTTGCGGTGTTCCGTCAAGGTTGGTAAGAACTTGCTATCATGTTACCATTTCAACATCCTTCTTAAGCCAATCGTACGCTATTTCGATGTTAAAACCACTTGAACGTTTTTTTATAGATCCGCTCGATGACTTGGCTACGATTCTAGTGATGAGATTGACACTTTTGGAAGAACGATGCGCACTGTCAGTGAAGCATCATCCGCAAGTATTAAAGTGAAAGCAGTGAGATAAACGAAACCAGGGACCGAACCAGGGTTTCTGCCGCCCTAGGCAAACATTTAATTTTGCCGCCCTTTGCAATTAAAACATAAAGATAAGTTATACAATTGTTTTTGATAAGATTGTTTGATTTTTGACCGACTCTCGAAAAGTGGAGCTTATCTTTCTTTGTTGGAGTTGTATTATATTCACATCCATATGGTAGTCTGATAATTCTTCTAAACGAGTATATTAATTTACATAAGTGCATGTGTCATGCATATGCTATGCATGTATAGTAGGTAGGTGTATATATTTGTAAATATCTCAGAGCTACTAATAAGATTTAAATAACCTTTTTTCATTGTCAAAATTATGAAAATCGGTTCAGTAGTTTATCTTTTAAACTACTGAACCGACTACACTCAAATCTGTTTTTTTTTTGTATGTGAAACATCTATTGGCGCACCTAGGCAGTAAAATCGATCGTAATTGTAACGAAAAAGTGGCACGACCCTTGATAAAATTTTTCAAAGTGGAAAGTGTTGGGTGGTTGGTGGTTTTAGGTTGGGAGGTCGCTGGTGATGCTGGGGCGGTAGTGGTGGAGGGGGTAGGGTGGTAGTGGAGTAGGGTTATGGGTAGGGGGGGGGGGGGGGGGTGAAAAATTGTGGATGGTCGGTTGGTGGTTATAGGATGTAGGTGGGCTGGATGGCTGGTGAGGGGGAGGGTTGTGGAAAAAATTGTCAAAAATGGTAGGTAGTTGGTTGGAGGGAAAAATTGACTAAAATGGTATGTGGTTGGCGGTAGGTGGGGTGAGTGGTACTGGTGGAGGTTGATGTGGGGTGGGGTGTGGGGAAGTTGGTGAAGAAAAAAATTACGAAAATGGTAGGTGGGTGGCTGGCTGTTGGTTCTAGGTGGGGTCGGGGGGAACTGAGTGTTGTTGGGGAGGGGGTTTGAAGGAATTACGTTTTTCATTCTTTTCACCAATCAGCAAAAAATTGTTATAAATGAGGAAAAAATTGTCAAAAATGGCGGATGCTTGGTTGGTGGTTGTAAATGGGCTGGGTAAATGGTGCTGGTAGGGAGACTTGCTCTGGGGAGGGAATCGACAAAAATGGAAGGTGGTAGGTTGGTGGTTGTAGGTTGATTGGGTGGTTACTGGTGGTAGGTATTAGGTGATGAAAAACTTATAAAAAATGGTGGATGGTTGGTTGCTAGTTGTAGGTGGGCTGGAAGTATGGCGGTGATGGCGGTATCTGATGGGTGGGTTGAGGAACATTTTGTTCCTATGTGTTTATAAATGAATATAATCTGTAATAATTGATATTTTAATAAAATGATAAGACACATTTATTGATTTAATCAACGTTTAGGGTTTAAATTATTAAAAATTATTTCACTCCATATTTGTTTATGGTTTTTTCAAATTACGAATTTTAATGTAAACTTGAATGTTTCACATCTGCCGGGCGTCCCGTGACGGCTAATTTTTTTTTAAGTTTCTTTTTATTTTATGTTTATATTTTGCAACATCGACTTTCTTTACCTATTTTTTGCATTCATCGAAAAAAACAAGAAATAATATTTTTGCATACTTTATCCAAATATTAACGCACAGTTGATAAATAAAGTTGACATACAATCGTGGATTCCAGCCAAATTTTTAAAGTTTAGGCGATGGAAGAACAATAAGAGCAATGTAGCAAATGAAGTTCCGGCTATGTCAACTGTGCGTAAAAGTTGTCCATGCCATTAGCAGTCAGAATTGGTATTACAGAATTCGTTATATAGGCCTGATAATGCTCTCCATTGATGGTTACGGCTGCTTTAGTGGCTTCTTCAAAGAAGAACGTTCCAATTATTCCTTCCAAACACACACTTCCACCAAACAGTCACGCATTGGTCATGGTTCATTGATAGGTTGTTCGAGAATTTAATAAGGGTTACCATTATGGAAGAGACTTTCAAGAGATGTCCAACTGCAAAGAACAAAAGAAGCATTTAGATATAGAAGTTAGATAGATGTTTAGTTTACACTAAGTTTTAAAATAATCAGGCAGATGACGTGTTGCTACAATGTTTGCAATAAAATATGCAGTTTTGGTTACATTTTTCTCCACCGCGAGTAACATGAAGACATCTGGCTTACACTCAGAGCCATATGACGTCATGTTTAACGACTTGAGACATTCTCTGTTGCTAAGCAAGGCTTGAGCACAAACATCAATCCAAGCTTAATTCAGCCAAAATCAAATCATTGTTGGTACGAGTTTGCAATGTAAAGCCAACATCAACCCAAGCCACTAAAGAAGAAAACTCTCTATTTCTAAAGAGCAATGATTTTCTTGAGGATGCTAAGCCGAGCTTTGCTGAATACAGAGCGCAATACTACTCTACATTAAAATGCGTTTCAAGGTTGTACCTAGCTAAAAATAAGATAGAACTTTAAATAAGGACAGAGGAATAATTTTTGGTTAGAATTTTGCGCAGTCTTACCATGATCACAAACGAATAAAGAACTAAATCTAAAAAATTGTAAGAGTGAAAGCGTTTTATTTTCTTAATCTGTAAAATCGGTCTACAGACTATTACTCGCGGCGCCACAAGTTTGGTGCCTCACATCTCAAACACTTTTTTCAGGCTATTTTTTGCATTTATTTGAAAAAATGGGTGGAGCCAAAAGCAGAAAGAAAACGGTAAAGATCAATTTGGAAGTTTGGTTTCCAGGCGAAAGGAAATTTAATTCACACCTCAGAGGAGGTGCTGTTTGTGTGTGGGCCGCCTTAACTACTTTCCATTCTGTCTTTCTTTATTCATGTCCTACTTTGGTTTCACCCTCTTTCAAATTATCGGCAAATATAAAAGGCTTCCTGCTTTTTCCGAGCGCCTGGTGATCCTAACAGTTTTCATTATGCTTTCACGCTTTCGCAATCTTAAAACCTTGAGAGGTTAGGAAGTAAGAAGAAACACTTTAAGCAGTGGTAGACATTGTAGAGGCCATTTGCTGCCAAAAGTGTGTGATGAGTGATGATGTTCACAAGGAGGACCAACAAGTTACGGTTTCGGAGTTCACCTTTTGCACTTGCTCATATTAAAATTTAATACTTTCACTCACTGCGATTTATCTGATAAACAGAAGAAAGTAAGAAAAAGGCTTTTTATTGGCTAGGTCAGCAGCAAACATTTTTGTGTTGGGATTGAGTCAGGTGGTATTTTTATAATATTATGAAACAAGGTGCTGTTTTATTCTGTGCTGTACAACAGGAAACGCCTGGAATTAGAAAATTGAAAATTTCAATACACATTTTACAAAGAAGGGATTTCGTAAATGGAATTTGGGAACTGTATAATTATGACACTGACACATTCATAATTTGGTAGATTTCTACTACGAAAAATCAAAATTCTTTCTGAGTTATATATTCCCCCCCTTGATGTTGTTGAGAAGAAGGAAACAAGTACAAATATTTTGGAAAGGTATAGCTATATTGAAAGTCCTCAATTTTAAATTGTTGTCGCCTTGAAATTTAAAGCCCCCGGGCAAATGCCCGGCACGCTCCCCTAGATTGGGACAACAAAACATAATATCTAAGAGTCAACGACAAAAAGAATCAAGTCATTTATTTAATGTTGCAAGGCATTATCAATCGAAATCTTTTGGGGAGTTCGACAAGAATCACTTTGTAAGGCAGCATTTTGGTGTGACCAACTTAGGTAAAATTTTCCACAAAGTACGAAAAACTGAAAAAAATGTAAAATCATTTAATTAATTTTGTAGCTTTGATTCCTAACCCACAGTTATTTGCAAACTGTAACCAGCAGTGACTAAGAAGAAAGTGACAAGAAAAAGATGGAGGGAGGTTTATTCCCCCCACTTCTTTTATTTAATTTTTAAATTAAGTTATTTCCATAAGCCGTTTTAGAAAAAAAAATTTCAAACTCAAAATTAAAAAAAAAAAAAATGTAAAACTACCGAGATTTCTGGCTTTACAAAAATGTAAATAATGGTATTTAGGGGCCAATTATAGCTATACGGAAAACCAAACCGAAAAACATTTCAGATGGAAAATTTGGTATGTTTTGATTCGATTCTTAAGGCAAATGCTACACTGATCGATGGCAGTCAATTCAGAGAATGTTTTTTGTGCATAATAATTTTAATTGATCAAATACTTTTTGTCAAAAATGTATTTATTTGTTTTTCTGTTATACGTATAAAAGAAAAATAATAAATTTCGTTTTCAACAAAAACAACAAGCTCAATTCAAATTTTTATTAGCAAAATAAATTCTCTGAGTTGGTTCCCATCGCTCAGTGCAGCATTTGTGTTTTAAATCGAGCTATAACATACTAAATTTTCCATTCGCAGTTTTTTTCGGTTTTGTTTTCCGTATCGCTATAACTGGCCCCTTAGAAGTTTCTGTTATATTTTAGTTTTTCAATTTAAGTCAAAAATTGCCCCTCAAACGACAATAGACCACCCTATACGAATCATTGTATCTTAGTCACTGCGGGTTACAGTTTTATGCAAAACCATGAAGCCAATCTGGTGTTTGGAAAAAATTTCGAACTGTCAACATTTAAAGTTGTCAGTCGGGGTGTTCGTCAAAAAAGTTTGGTCTAATTTTATGCGCTGTCACTTTTGGGAGTATTATGTTACAAAATGGCGTCACAAAAAAAAAATGCAAATTGTACTGTCAATTAGGAATTAAAGTTAAAAAATTATTTAAACGCGAGTTAACTGTTTTTCATTGTTTCAGAATGTTTGCCTGATTTTAGCGTTGGTCACATCAAAATGCAGCCATCATCATAGGCTTGGACAAAACGTCACGATGTAAAGATGTAACTTTGAAGTTGTCAAGGAATATGTCTATTTGGGTCCCATCATAACATCTCAAAATAGATTAAATAGAGAGAATAGTCTAAGAATCATGCAAACCTCTGTTTCTCCGAGCTAAGAATGCGTCTTAGAAGCAAAACTCTCTCCAAAAGGACCAAGGAGGCAGTAAACAATAATCTTATAATACCATTTCTATGCTGTATGGGGCAGTAGCGGACCTCGACAAGAGCAGTGTTAAAATGTGGTCAGGCATACATTTATTGACGTAAATTTCACTTTTAAGGCTTTGGTTAAAATCATGCTTCTTACCAAAATGTTTCTCGCTGTTGAAGAACTTGATTGGGAGTGAGTAGCCTTCTCCAGAATCTTTGTTCAACTGGTCTTATTATTGGTGTTCTTATTTGATCCAAATCGGGTGGGTGGAATGTTTTGCCCATCAATTTGTCGAACAAATATTGGTTTTGGTGAAATGCTTGATCTAAGTAATTGTATGTGATACAAAAAGTGAACACAACACTGTCGACAGTTAAATTTTTTTTAGGACCCTCAAAATGGTGCAAACTTCCCAAAATCGATTACACATCTCCTCGTAAGGACCTTGTATTTGCTTGGTCTATTCTAGAACCGAGATATAATCAGCTTATTTAAAGCCAAATTAGAGAAGCTTTTGAAGGATTTATCACCTTATCGCTGAAAACAGTTCTAAATATTAAATTGAATCAGGTATAGAATATAATGGCTTAACAATCCAACTAATCCCTCTTACCTTATTTTTTTTTTGCCTACTCGGATCAAGAGTTCGAAATGAAAAACGTTTTTTGTTTCGATAACCTTAAACATTATAGAGTTTTCCAATCTGTTGATGTTTAATCCCATACATTTATGTACCTACTGTTGAAGTTAAAGAAAGCAAAAATTGATCGATAATACCAAATAAAGTTCTTTTTCAATTTTCCAATATTTCTAAACTATTATCTTGATACAACAATGCAATACTTTCACAGAGCATATGGGTTCAGCGTCCAGGTGGCAGGAAATCGATTTCGTTCCCTTAACATTGTGTGGTATAGGTTTTGCCAAAGTAACCAAACTGCCTTTGTTGTCCATAGCAAACTATACTATTCCAATTATGTAGTTTCCACGCCAAAGGCTATTACAATAACTCTGAAAGTGTCCTCCCGATAACACACAAAGTGACTTCTACTGACTTGCGGCCCTTTTGTGGAAATCGCATAGAAGTATACCATGGAACACTTAATTTTTCCTCTTACTTTTAAAGTGGTATAATAATTCACATCGCATTTGTTTGATAAATGTGAGATTTAAAATGAACTGGTTTCGTTGAAAATATCCAATTTATCATGTTTCTCATAGAAATTGACTTTTCGAAACCATCTCATATCAACCTGATTTCCATGAAATTTGTTGCAAAATGAGTAAAACCTACAAACTGTATCCTTTTCGATTTTAACTTAAAAAAAAAAAAAGAAGTTGATTGTTTTCGTTTAAGGCATTGTAAGTTTTGAGTTGTTTTCAGTTCAGATGGTTTCAAATCATACCCACCCAACCCATTCATTAATTTTCTATTTCATTGAACTTAAGAAACTATCTTAAATAAATATTTACTCCTAAAATAAAGGCAGCGAATTTCACCCTTTCTTATGTCTAATGCTAATAAAGGTCACATTACCAGTAAATAAAGGCGACATCTGTGACCTTAAAAGGATTGGTTAAATTATAAAAAAAATGTTACACATACGCCCGCATACAACCGCTACAACTTAACTTATAAAACATCTGAACCCTAGTTAAATCAATTAACTTTTCCTATACTTTCGGCAAAACATCTCATCAACCACTCACGCACAATAATGAAAAAAAAAAGAAAAAATATTGTATTAGAAAAGTCCAAGTTGGTGTATCCTGGACAGAAAAAAAAATAAACTCCCTTTACTTTACTGACGACAGTATAGGCACCATATTGGCTGGATGAAAAAAAGGTCTTATACTAACCCGGACCCAGCTAGTAAAACAAAAAAAGTAACTTTAAGCAATTTTTCTTTCTCTATTAGCCTACCTTTCATAATGTTTTGTTTCTGACCTTAGGGCCGGTTTCATCACTTCGAAGTAAGCAAATTTTTTGATTTAATATTGAATCATTTTCGTTGGCCTTCTAAATTACTTTTCAAATTCACTAAACAGATTTGATTATATAATTGCTCCTTTTAAAGATTATTAGTGTTAATTAAAAACACAAAAATAAATCGAATCTAACATAAAATCGTTGATGAAAAAGATACTTAAGTTAAAAGTTTGTCCGTTAAAATGGGAGCAAGGCTAGTGAAGTCCTCCACCCACCCAGATAATTACTTTGAAATAATAAACTACTGAGAATTATTGGAAAAGTATACCTTTCTTTAAAAATGTTCTTGGAAAACCTCTCATGCGATTGCGATTAAATGTTGGATTTTTAGTTTGCGTGAAATTTTAAGGGAAAATTTCAAAATTACAATTTTTTTAGTAAACTTTCTCAGATACTTGTGATATGAATCTCCTTATTAACATCTGTGCTGTAATAACAACCATAAGGTTGCATTGGCTTGCTTGCATCATTGTTTATTTTTAAACTTGATTAGAAGTGGAAACATAAGTTAAAAATACTTTTATACTTGCGATTATTGGGAAGTGATGGATTCGTGGAAAAAAAAGAAAAATGCACGACTGAGTCGCACGTACTTGCCCTGTAGGTACATATACATTTTTTACTGATAAGCTTGCAATACCTATATAGAAAACTTTGGAGAACTATGCCACACAAAGTTTCAGTCAATTCAATCAAGCTGTTTCGAACTTTTGGCCATTTGAAAAAAAGCATAGTTCCTTAAAGCTTTCTACAGGATGGCATTGCAGTTCTTAAAGTGAAACATTTTTTTACATCGCCTCAAATTATTTGGTTCACCTGTCGTATGTCGCAATATGGCGGCGCCAGCCAATAGCTCGCATTAGCTGACAGTGTAGTATGTAGTATTTATATTCGCTCTCATTCAAGCACGTGCTCCTCGGCATTTGTGTGTTTTGTATTAATTTAAATGTTTTTCTTTACTAACTTGATCTTGATGGACGACGATTAGCTAGTGAGTCCAATATGTATACTTGTTAACAAGGGAAAAACCAGGAATAGTGCGAAAATATCGGACGTTGTATTAATTTAAGTCGTAAGAGAAAGCCAAAAGATTTTGTGCTTGCAGGGAAAAGAAAAAGCTCTTTTGGTGACTTAATTTGAGTTTTATAGTGAATTTATTAGAACGAAAAAGTTTCACTTGCATCCCGGTTTCATAAAACCACACAATATTTTTTTTAAGTGAACTCTTTTTAAAGGGTGGCTCCCATACAAACGATCCGTTTAGTTTAAGACATCTTTTTTTCTAATTTGCTCAAAAACGGCTCTAACGATTTTGATAAAACTTTGTATGTAATTGTAATTGTATTTTAGTGTTCTTGATTACTGCGTTTTAAGTTTTTGGTTAAAAATGCAAATATTGCAAAAAATAAAATAGCTTTTGACTTAATAACGGAAATTGGTTTCAACACTTTTATTAATTTGGCCATAAGTTTACATTTATTTTATTTATACGACCCAAAAGATGACATCTAAATTTTAAATATAAAAGGTTTCTTAACGTAAGCTCCCGTATATCGGGTTTTTCAGTTTTAACCAACATTTTTTTAGTTTTTATCAAAATTTTTCAAAAATTACTTTAACAATTTTGAGTATCTAAGTGGATTTTTTTGAGTATTTCATTGATAACTGCGTTCTTAAGTTTTGGCTTAAAATACAATAGTAACGGACATCTGTTTATAAAGGACTTACTTTAATTGGAGGTCTTTTTTAACGAAATAATTGACAAAACTAACGTATCTTTTATAACACTGTCAATACATAATAGTATTATGCTCAAAATTCGGGACATAAACACTTCTTAAAAAAAGAATTTGAACTTCTTTGCTTATTTTATATAACAAATAGTAGTTGTTATTGCTCGAAAAACTTGTTAACATGGTGCCACTGCACCCACAGAGCAAGAACATGAGTCTCAGTCGTGCATTTTATTTTTCTGCATGAAACCAATATTAGCCCATATAGAGCAAGTAAAAATTGAGATAACACAGCCTTTAAAATTTAGCCAATTTTCTTCAAACTTGGGGGAATTTGCATTGATTAACCAAGAATACAACGTATTCTTAAGTGTTGGGCCTACTTTTTTTTTTTACATCCTTATATGCGCATCATTTTTTGCACCCCGCCATTTCAAAATTTCAAAATTTGTGTGTTTCCACAGGAACGACCAAAGCCTAAAATAGTATTTTAAAATTTCTTGTACTTGTACATACATGTTATAGTACTGTAGTACTAAATAACTTGAGAAATTGTTTATAATCAAGAAATCATTAAATAATAATTTTATAAAATATGTCACTTAAAAAAGTATAAAAATAAAGAATCTGTTCTTCTGGAGTTCATAATTACCTGGACTGTGAAGGAAGTACGCCGATTGGATTGGCACAGAATCCTAATTTTATTGGTACTTTATCATACATATATGTTTTAATAAATTTTCAACTGAGATGTAAAGTAGGTTATCTGAACTTCTAAAAATTTAAATTTTTCAGCATCATTAAAGAATTAGTCTGAAATTTTTTTTGGACTAATCAGATCACAACGACGAATGAAACCAGTTGCAAATCGCTTAAACGCCACGGAAGTGCTCTTTACGGAGAACGAAAGGGGCTTTTCAAAATCACAAGTTTCACTGCTTGTCGGACCCCCTGTATATAATAAGAACATTTATTTATTCTTTATTTTTCCTTTTTTAATGTTTTTTTGTATGGTTTGTAAGTTACAAGAGTTCCTTAATGCCTTCCAAATTATTATGAAGGAACACAGATTTCACAATTGGCTTTGAACTAAGTTATCTTCCATTTCTTTCGTTTATGTGCTGATTGACAAAGTCTGAGATGAAAGGCGTCGGCGTTGTTTGATTTAAATTCACTTTATTATACGTATTGCTTCAGGATATCAGAAGACCAATTTGGATGCATGCTACTGATTCAAATTCAAATAAAGTGCACGACTGGGTCGTACGAACTTGCTCTAATGTGTTAAAATGGTTTTGGGTGCTTGAGATTTTGGGAAAAAAGCGTTGAAAAAATCATATGACATTTTATAAATCACTTTAAAATCAATACCTAAAACGTTTTTTGGAGAAAATGAAGTAAGCCATCAGGTTTCTTTTACGTTTTTGAATTTTGACGAAAATTTTTTTCAAAATCGTTGGACCAGTTTTTTCAAAAAACAGTTTTTTTTCAAAAACTTTTCGAAAATATATTCCAAATTTTTTTTGAGTATGCCAACTTCTAGCACTTTGTAGTTTTTATCAGAAAAATAAAATTAAAAAAATATAGATTAAACCGTTTTTGGAAAAAACAAAAGTTAAAAAAAAATTTTTAAACTTTTTTTAAAAACTCAAAAAACCATTTTTTTGAAAAATTAAGAATTAATATTATTTTGTTTATAAAAGGGCTTCTACATTAAAAATTTCATCGAAATCCGTCAAGCGGCTTACGAGAAAATCGGATTTAAAAAAACCGGGTCTATGGGAGGTACCGTTATAAGACTATTCCTGAAAAATCTATTCCAACCAAAATATAAAGTTTGCACAGAAAACATCATTCAGAAAGTTTTATCAAAATCGTAGGAGCCGTTTTTGAGAAAATTTAATTTTTCACAAAAAATCGTATGGCAGGTACCGTTAGTTTTGGAGCTAGGATGCTAGTTCCAAAAACCCCTCTGTAGGACGTCATAATAATACTATGTACCAAGTTTGAAGCAAATCGGTCCAGCCGTTTAGGCTGTAGGTAACTACGTGTAGACAGACACACGGACAGACAGACAGACAGATAGACAGACAGACAGACAGACAGAATTGTCGGACCCACTTTTTTCGACTTCTCTATCATCGTAATGTCATGTTTGATTGTTAGAATTTTTTTTTTTTTTTTACGAATGCATAACTTGCCTTATAGTACCTATAATCGCAAGTAAAAACGACTGTGCTTAAAGGGGGGCAAATACAAAAAAAAAAAAAAAAAAAAAAACTAATGGTGTCGGTTCTGTCACTTTGTTATGCTCTGCCAAGCAGGTGTGGAGGTAGACACGTGCCGGGGAGATTGGCTTGGCTGGTTACGCTGTAGGGAGCTTCCGAAGACAAGCTTGTGAGTTTTATAGAATCATTATGAAATAAACTTTTGTTTTTGGTTTGTTAGAAGTTCCGGTATTGTGGGGGTTTAAGATGTATATATGTATAAAATACATATTCATAATCGAATAAGGTTATTTATTAAAGGACTTGGGCTTTGAAATACTTATTTTTTTCAGTTCGTAATTTAAGAAATTGCAAAATACACTTTCATCTTGATTCCAGCAACAACAACAAGAAAAACAAGTTTTGCGTCCAAATAAATAAGCTTTTTTGAAAATATTAAATTATTGAAAACAGTTTTAAGAAATGGCTTAAAATTGGAATGCAGCAAAAATTAGCTCAACCTGTGTCAAATTTCGAAAGAATCTGTTAAGTTGTTTTCGAGATAGTCGAAAGCAATGAAAGGTACCTTTTTTAGCTATTGTTGGTAATTTTTTTTTTTTCCAGACATCTCATAGGTCATACCTAAAAAGCTGCACTGATATTTTTAAATCAAATTAATTAGAGCCGTTTCCGCAAAAAATAAGTTTCAACATAAGGGTTATATGGGGCATTTGCAGATATTTTTTGTGCTAAACAAAAATTCAATTTCTCCTCTGTATATACAAAATCTAAAAGAACTTTAAAACGAAGTTTGAAGGAATTCGGCCCATCGGCTGCAGGTGTCTATAGACACCACACACACAGACGGACAGAATTTTTAGACCAACTTTTTTCGTCTTCGCTATGGGGATCCGGAGAGAAACGTCAAACGAAATGACGTGGGGGACGAACAAGAAAATTCAACTTCGTTTGCACCTATCTTTATTCTTTAAAGAAGCGCCAAATATAAAACATTTTCCTGTGTAATGCATTAAAAGTATTTATTTATTAAATTAAATAGTTTCAGAGTGTTGTGAGTGTTGAAATTGCAGGCAAATTAGCTTTTGTTTGCCCTCCACGTTCGATAAATTATACTCGAGATTTGGCAGCTGTCAAAAGATATAGAGCCCCATTATCGTAATGTCACGTTTGATTGTTATGCCAAAATATTTTATTTCGACTAATGCATAACTGGCCTTAGAGTAGATACATATAACAGCAAGTAAAAATTATCGGGAATTCAAAATCTGAAATGAACAAAAGTCCCAGGAAATAGAAAGTTAGCTCTAGTCCTCCTATAGTTGTTTAATATTGATGTCTTTGTTTTGTAGTTCGTGCAGTTTTGGAAACATACATCAAATTAAAAATTTTATGGACGCATTGCTTAATACGATATTTTTAAATTCTATTTTCTTTCTTTTTCTTAAATGTCTGCAAACTCGTGTTCTGATATAAGGCTATCGAGAAGATTATTGATCTGATTCTGCTGGCATCGAAGCCCATGATGCATCTTTCATATATATATTATGAAAGAGCATCATTATGTGAGTTCTATAAAAAACAATATTTTTAAGCTTACCCTCATTCTTACACGCTTACTTGACCAATAAATTAATAGTGAGTATTGCTCCCTTTTTACTTCCGATTAAAGGCACTATAAAGCAAGTTATGCGTTCGTAAAACAAAATTTTTTGTTTGGACGATCAAACTTAACATTGATGATAGAGATGCCGAAAAAAATGGGTCCGACAGTTTTGTCTGTCTGTCTGTTTGTCTGTACATACACCCTAAACGGCTTTACTGATTTGCTTCAAACTTGGTACATAGTATTATTATGACTTCATGCAGAGGTGTTTTTGCAATCAGCATTCTAGCTTAAGACTAACGGTACCTGCCATACGATTTTTTATGAATTTGTTTTTTTATTTCAAAAACGGTTTGTTTAATTTTAATAAATTTTACTTTTCTCATAAAAACAAAAAAACGGCTAGAATACGGCATATTCAAAAAAAAAAAAATTGGAATATGTTTTCAAAAAGTTTAAAAAAAAAACTGTTTTTGAAAAACTTACCGAACGATTTTGAACTTTTTTTCTTTAAATTCAAAACTTTAGAGGAAATCATATGGCTTACTTGATTTTTTCAAAAAAAAAAAAAAAGTTGTCAGTAAATTCGGTTTACAGACGATAATTTTACGTGATAATCTCTCTACGGAACGTGAGACCTATGGAACGTGACAATTACGGAACGTGACAATTTTTCTTGCGTAACGAAAAAAAAAACATTATCACGTCAAAACGTTCTAACTTATCATATTTGAGCGATTAATTAAATTTCATATGATATTTTCCTGGGCTTACTTTTTATAATTTGATGAACACCGGATGCATGCTCGAAAAAATGTTTCCTTCCGCCTGAGCCGAGCGTGCAAGCGAGAGCGCGAAACAACCAATAGAGAGGCACGATCGACCTAAGCGTTAGGCTTGTGATGCATCTATCTCTCTTCCACTCCATCGGCCGATGCGTCCGAAAAGAAGAGATACCCCGGCAGCACACAACCTATAGTCAATTGATTATCGCTTAAAATTATCGTCCGTATAAACCGAGTTTATAGACAATCTCTTTCTTTTTAATCTCAAGCCCCAATACCACTGTCACACATTAAAGCAATTTCGTGCGACCCACTCGTACATTTTAATTTTTTGATTGCAAACTCGGGTTATGATATCAGTCTGTCGGAAAAAATTGATTTAAATTTGCTTACATCGAAGTTCATGTGTAATGCGTTCATTGAACTAGCCTGCTTCGCCAATCACATCAATAAGGATCACTTTTTAAACTGTTCGCTCTGTTCTTAGTTTCATACTTGATTTAAAAGTTTATAAACATAACTACATAACTATTTAGCTAAGACAACTACAAAGTGAGATACATACTTCTATATTTTTGGATTCTAACAAAAAATTCAGTATCTAATACCATTATTTTATATTATACGATACCATTATTTTATCGACTGATTTTCATTTCAAACCTTCATAGGCGTACTCAGAAGATCCTAAAAGTTTCATCACAATCTGATCAATCGTTTAAATCGAAGAAAAATATAAGATTTTTATTTTTGTGGGCTTAAACTTTGCAGTCCGATTTGTTGCAACCCTTTTAGCCGATTTTTTACCAAGTGTCCTCAGAAAGCCCTACCAAAGAAGATATTAAAATCAAACTCACCGAATTTTTACCAAATTTCATACGAATTTTATTTTGTCGGATGGTGTCGCACTATTCCGCTGATGAATGGTTGTGTGCATAGTTTTCGAGACTACAGCGTAAAAACACACACATTTTGAATTTTATATATTATATAGACTATGTCGTACCAACAACAACGCTAAACCTAATATGTTGTAAAAATATAAAAAAGTGTAAAAGTTTAAAAGGGAAAATGTCAAAAACATTTGCTCTCTTAATTCTTTTTTTAAATTGTGTTGTTCGAGATAATATCATGATCCCATTCGCTGCTGTTATACAATTTTGGCGTTCATTTTGTTATGATTATAGAAAAATGATTTTTCAAATTTGAATAGAAATAAATACTTCCATCCCTACGTTCCAATCCAATCGGGTGAATACAAATTTATAAGAATTGGACCTGTCACCATGACAATTTTCAAGTGAAAAGGTAAACTTATGTGGAAGAAAGACTGATTGCTGAACATTTGATATAGGTTTTTTTTTTTAATCGGGAGAACATCATTTCATTTCCTTTACATAAGCGAATATAGTTTGGTTACTTCCAGATGAACTAAGAGGGGCACATACCCATGCTGACAAAAATAACATGGGAAAACATTCCTCATGGAATAAACCAACCGCTTTCTAATGTTCAAGGGGTTTAAAGATTTGATTTAACAACTTTTGACAACAATAGTCTTTAAAAATTAGGGATTATAAGGTTATACCTTTTTGAAATGGTACTTATCTACAATGGCTGGACCCTGGACCTGCTTGCGATGCTTCTGACAAGCCTGGCTAAAAACTAATTTCAACTAATATACTTCACCCCAAAAGGTATATTACGAATCCTTTGAAACCATCGCACTGAGAAATGTTCAATTTCCAAAACACAATCCTTAACCTCAACCAACAAATTTCCCAAAGGAACACAACCTGATAATGCGTGAAATCTGTGAAACACTGACTGAGTACTGAGAGCCATTCATGGTGCAAGTCCCAGTGATACAAATAATATGTATGTTTATATATGCCTGACGACGACGACGGCACAAAGATACATATCATGTTCCAAAAGTCTTGGATATGTTTCGGAAAATTCACAAGCAATGTGTCTGGGTCTGCACCTCTGTTTTGGGATTAGGAGTTTGAAGTATACAATTTTTGAGGCATTCTTTTCTTGTAAAATTGTTTAAAGATTCAAAACAAAATGCGTTAAAGGGCCTTTAGTACGTTGGAACCGAAAAGTTTTCAGGGAAACTGATTTCACAAGAATGAAATTTATTTAACGCCGTTTAAAGCCGCACGATTTTACTTATCATAAGACTAGCTGACCTGGCGAACTTTGTACCGCCTAACAGTCAATGAATGTTAGAAAAATATACCGACAAAATTATGTGGCACCTCCCACGCACCGTATCGTTAAAGGGTGTGGTACCCAACCCTTTAGTTGGAAATGTTGCTTTTTTTGTGGCTACTATTCGTATCATTCTAAAATTTTTAAATTTGGAAGACCGGTATTACTGATGATGCAACAAGGAAAAGTAGAAAACTCGAGGGCGTGGCTAGCTACCCTGTTAGTAATTAAAATATCGGAAGTCTTTACCAAAAGTAATGAAACCCCACTAGAAATATAAAAGTCAACAAAAGCCAAGATCTCCTTTATACTTAACAACTTAGTGCACGACTGGATCGAACGAACTTGTTCCAATGCGTGACAGTGGTCTTGCGGCTTGAGATTTTTTAAAACTTATCAAAACCGTAGGAGCTGTTTTTGAGAAAAATGAGTTTTAAATTAAAATTCATATGGCAGTTGGCGTAAGTTATATAAGAACAGCATCTAACTGATGAGCCCAACTGTTGTACGTGGGCGAAACGCATTTGGACTAAAGGTCACAAAATCTTTTCAATTGAATTTAATTCAATAAAGTCCACAACAACAAAACGTCTTTATAAACTTCAGCTAGACCACAGGTGTATATATGTAAATTTTTATGTGTATATTTTTGGGTGCATGAATTCAAACGAATTCCCCTAAAATTAGAATTCACAGTGTATTCACGCTGTAATTTTTACAAGAGTGTCGGTAATCATCGACCAAAAATTTTGTGTCTCAGAAGGGTACAACAACGTTCGCCTCCCGCAGCCAGCCGCTGTTCCAGTTTCAGAAACAAAATTCTTCTTTAGCAGACAGGAACAAATTGAATAACATTAATTTTGTGTGACCGATGTTCTTTCACCGCGGGCGCAATTAAAACAGGCGTGTGCCACGCCCAAAGTTGAGACTTTTTACTGCCAGGCCAATTACTATGAGCTCAGTGACATTCAATTTTAAGCTTGCAGATCGATTTGAACAAAACAAGATAAAGTTTACATTTTTAAAAATTAGATTTTGATCGGAAATAGCGATTGTGGGTGTATTCAACAATTCTTGAACCACACTCTGCTACGTAACCAAGGAATACAAACCGAAGTATTCATCTTCTTACTTCAAAACTGCTACCGATAGTTTAAAAACATTAAAAAAATTGATGCATGTTACGACTTTTGAAGGAAACGCCCCTTAAAAGTGGGAGTGTCCTCAAAATTAAAAAGAAAATTTAAGTTAAAGCACTATCTGTAAAACTACATCTGAATCGTGTAGTTTTAAAACAATCTTACCTGAATAAACTTATTTTATAAAACTTACGCTCTTAAAAGTGGGCGTATTGAAAAAATGTAGAAGAAAGGGAGAGATACATATATTTTCCATATAACGAATGGATAAAAAGGTTAAGATTGAATATTGGTGGTACAATAAATTTTTAAAACTACATTTTTCGTTCTTTCATGAAAAGTCGGCGTAAGCCACGCAAAAAATTCAAACATTTCTTTTCATACACAAGCTTCTTATTTTTGACTATAAGAGACACACAAATTTGGGCTTATAGATTTATTATAAACTAGCTGAGCCGCGAACTTCGTTTCTCCAAAATTAATCAATGTATTGAAAATAATAATTCTTTCATATGCATTTAGTAAATAGCTGATATTTTACACTTTTTATTTATGTGTATAGATACTGTGTAATTTTAAGTTAATTCGGCTTATCAGCTACCTGCCTGTGAAAATCCCATCAAAAATCGGCCCATAAATAAGAATTTTTGAAAATTGCAACCGCAGTGCCACCTACAGGAGTAATCAAAATAGCCTAAATTACTCCATCAAATTATTACATCATTACAACATCATTACAACATCAGCTATCCTCCAGTGAAAATCCCGTCAAAATCGGTTAAGCCGTTTCCGATATTAGCCGGGACAAACAGGCATACAGACAGACAGACACAAATTTTAAAAATTGCGTTTTTGTTCTAAGTACCGTATATACTTTCATACGCATTTAGTAAAAAACTGATATTTTGAAATTACAAACAGACACTTCATTTTTATTTATATATAAGATACCGTTTATTTGCAAAAACATTTTTTATAGTTTCTTATGAACAATGGGCGTCAGCCACGCCCAAAATCAATTTTTTTGATTTTATACACAAGAGTTTATGTACAAGTTATACCCACAAAATTTAATGTTTTTCGTAACTGTACAAAAATCATCATTTAAAAATGGCAATTGTGGGCGTGATTGTGGGTGGCTTTTACCGGTTCAAGAACTTAGCCTTGAATCAAAAATTATACATACCAAATTTCAGCTTTCTAGCTCAAAAATTTCGACCTCTAGAAAGTGACATAAGGCCATAGTGTCATGAAGCCATATTTCGAAATATATCCTTATGACGCATTCCAAAGTGTCACAAGAACATAATTTACTTTATTGCCTTATGTCACTTTACGAAAGCACCATGAGACCTTATGACGCTTTGAGAAAGTGTCATAAGGCCATATGACATTTAAAGAATTGAGACGAAATTACTGAAAACAACAAAATTAAGATTTTTACCGTTAGAATAGTGGATAAACATATTTTTTACATATTTTTATTAGTCTTTTTCTTCAGTTTGGTGTAAGCATTAGTGTATGGTGGATAGGCATAATAGAAATGCCAAGTGATTTAATTTTTAAAATTGTTAGTTTTGTGAAGGTTTGAGGAAAGCAAGTAAATTGATTTACATATATTCCTGATACAAAGCATCGGTTCAAGTATAAGTCAAAATTGTCTAACCACTTTAGTTGTTATAATAAAACATGTCGCGCGAGTGCTATTGTAGATTTTAGTAATGAATGCCTCGTTCGTATTCCGAAATCAAGTGCTACGCATGATCATTTGGACATTGAAAGTGTGATCAAAAAAGAATGTGCAAAAACATCAATGAAGCAAAGAAGTGGCATTCGAGAAGTGTTTAATGAAGTCAGTACTAGAGACACTGAAAACCCCCCTCAGGTTAGATAACTAGAACAGTCCTTGTATATATCTGCACGCGATGTAAGTGCCATATGGTAACAAAACATCTATCATTATGTTTTTTGTGGACGTGATAACGTCTAATAAATCGGTTTGGAATATATGGGCAGCACGCACGGAAAAATGTTACAGTCACAGTCACGTTACCTTGCTGCTTTCATAGCCTAGAAAGTCGATAAAGTGGAGGGGAGGGTGTTGGGTGGTTCTTTGGTTGTGGTGGGAGTGTGTGTGGGCCAGGCGGGGGGGGGGGGGGTAGTGTCGGGAAGAAGAAAAATTGTCCAAAATGGTGGGTGGTTGTAGCTGGTTTGGGTGGTGAGATAAATATTGTCAAAGCTAATGGGTGGTTCCTTGGTGGCTGTAGGTGGGATGGGTGTTTGGTGTTGGGGGGATTTGGTATGGTTGGGGAAGGGGTGCTGGGGGTGAATTGTCAAATATTGTGGGTGGTTGGTTGGCGGTTGTAGGTGGGTTGATTGGTTGGCAGTTTTGATGGTGGAGATGGTTGATTTGATGGGGTGCGATGAAAAAGCTGTCAAAAAAGGTGGGTGAGTGGAAGGTGGTGGTAGGTGGGGAAGTGGTTGGATTTGGGGGATTTGGTGTTGGGAGGGGTTGAGGGAAAAATAATTGTCAAAAATGGTTGGTGGTTGGTTGGTGGCTGTAGGTGTGATGGGTGGTTGGCGGTGTTGGGTGAGTGGCAAGTTGTTGTAGGTGGTATGGGTGGTTGGATTTGGGTTGAGGGTGCAGTGAAGGGAATTGTCAAAAATAGTTGTACTGGGGATGGGGAGGGGGTGGGGGTGAGGAAAAAATTGTCAAAAATAGTGGGTGAGTAGCAGGTGGTTGTAAATGGAGTAGATAGTTGAATGGGGGAATTGTCAAAAATAGTGGGTGGGTGATTGGTGGTAGTTAGGAAGGGCTGGCTTTATTGTGTGGGAGAGGAGGAACAAATTTTCAAAGAAATTGTCAAAAATAGTGGGTGGTTGGTTGTGTGATTGGTAGTGGTTAGGAATGGGGGATTTACTGTGTGGGGGAGGAGGAACAAATGTTCAAAAATGGTGGGCTGTTGGTTTGTGGTTGTATGTGGGGGTGGGAGGTTGGTGTTCAAGGGGTGAAACAAATTAAAAAATGGTGGGTGGTTGTAGGTAGTTGGTGGTTGGAGAAATACATATACACATGAAGTGTTTTGTGAACTGGTTATAACGTAAAATTATCGTCCGTTAACCAACTTTTCAGACAACCATGTTTTTTTTCAGATTTATTCAAAACTGAATCAATCATAAGTTGAATTGCAATGTCGCGGAACGGCAGCGGACCATTTTATAGGGGCATTATGGAACAAAGATTTTCTTACACGTTATTTATATCGCCCACAATAGCAACTGCTATTCAGAGCTTGGGGAAAGGTTCCACCAGAAACTATTTATAAGATTCAACGTTTAATATTGTGCCAACTTGCGGATATAAGCTGTTATTAATTGTTCACTTTACACATGATAATCATGGAAGTTATTTTAGTTTAAAGTTTTTTTTTTAATTGTAAAACGTAATAGCTTAATTTTTTCACGTGATTGAATCCTTTTTGGGATATATTTGTTTAGTTGTTCAAAGTATTATATTTTATTTTCAGGTTTATCCATTTATTTATGTGCTTATGGCCAATAAATCAGAAGAAGCTTATCTGCATGCATTTCAGTTTATTGAAGCAAATTTCTTTAAATTTGAAAAAAATTCATTTGTAACTGACTTCGAGAAAGCTTTGAGAAACAGCCTAAAAACGGGGGTTAAGTGCAGCACTTGTTGGTTTCATTTTTGTCAAGTGCGAAGCGAAGAAAAGCTTCAAAAATTCTACAATTTATTCATGAGTTTGTTCCATAAGAATAAGGAAGCCAACAGATTATTTTGCAAATTTTTAGAGCTTCCCCTCATGAGACCACCAGATATACATCTTGCTTTTGATATTCTTAGTTCAGAAGCGAATGGTACACAATTATTGAAAAATGGGCAAAGCATCTTTACAGATTTCTTGAACTATTTCAACAGACATTGGATGCAAAAGGTAACTTGCATTTGAATATCCAAATATGCAAATTTATTTAACAAATGTCTTCATTATATTTTTATCGATTAGGAAACTCCCTCAGCCTTTTCTGTTTATAAAGCCTCAATGAGGACTACAAGTGCACTTGAGCACTTGAGGGATACAACAGCCATCTGAGTGGAAAAATGTCGAAACACGGTAATTTTTTTAAGTTTCTCCATGTTTTGCTGGAGGAGGACCAAATCAAATCCAGAGAACTGACTATGTCATTCGATGGGACATTTGACATTGTATCGAATCGCATGAGTCCTGGTAACTCTGCATTCGATGGTCACTCAAGTATAAGAAGATAAAATTAAACGTAAATAAAACTTAACGTAAGAACTTAACGAAAGAGTGCTTGTTCTGCGAACAAGCACGAGTGAGAGTTAGTCTTAAGCAGGATTTTGAAGTGAGATGAATAAAATTTGCTAAGTGGTTTTTTTATAACATTTTTTCCACTATAAATTATCGTGTTTTATTTCTTTCCTCATATTTATTGATTGAGATGATATTATACAGTCCATTTGAGCTTCGATACATTGGTCCATGTCGAGCGTCGGATATTGTGCCAGTGACGGTATGGTGCAGGCTTCCTTTACAAAAAAAAAAATATTAAAAAAAAAAATAAGTGCAGTGATTGATTGTGGTTCGTTTTAAAACGAACAAAATATTGTGAATAGTAAAAATGTGCTCAATTGTGTCACAAAAAATTAAAGTGTGCGCAGCAGCAGCAGTTTGTCGCGACACGCGACAGGAGTATGGGCAGGAAACTGTGTATCACCAGCAGGCGATGTGCAAAACGGTACTTCATTATATAATAATGATCAATATGTACCAACCAGCATGTAAGTAGATCAATATAAATTGTTGTTGTTTTTCCCCTTTTTCAAACGGCGGTGACCGATGAAAATTCTTCGTCAAGACTCAAGAGAATAAGAGCAGGTAAGAATGTACGTATTCTCTCCTCAAAGCAAGAATACACACTTTCGAGTTACGACTCATGAGCAGCGAGCCGGAGTGAAGGAATACGCATACACAAAACACATTATCTATATGCGCAACTGTGACAAAGAGAAGGAGAAGAATGACAAATTTCGTCATTCGGGAAAAAAAAAAACAAAAGCGGTCTTTCGAAAGAAAGACAATTTAAAACAACAACAACAATATCTATACAATAATAATATGTATTAACATATTTACATTTTAAATAACATTTATTTAAAGCAAAAAAAAAGGATGAGCTGAAATATAGTCCTTAAATAGGACAAAGTATTTTTTTATTGTTAAGAAGTGCAAATATTTGATTGTGTGAATGGTGGTGGTTTTTTGGATTATTTGCAATGGAGTAGGTTTCTTTTTTCTCTTCTTTATCTTTTCCCGTTGCATTGAATGTGCCCCGATGTATGTGTGCAGTGTCTATGAGTGATTTTGTTTTGTTTTCGTTGAATGCGAGTCTGAATGACGGAATGAGCATTGAAGGGGCGATCTGAGTTTATTTGTTTTCTAATGGAGGATGAGAATTTTTGAAATGAGTGAAATGCGCAGGATGTTCTTTTTCCTCTTTTGGTGCGTGTGTGATTTACATACCTTTTTAATATCGTTTTTTATGAATAAGATATTTTTTCAATATTACCTAGATATATTACGGCGATGTTGCTGCTTTGTTGTTTGGTAGGGATCAAAAATTAATTTCTTTTATAGGTGTTAAGTTTTTTTTTTGTGTGTCACTTTTTTTTTTCTCTTGAAGACTTTGTTGCTCGAGATATAGCAGGGGCGAGTGGAACTCAAAGCACATTTGTGCGAGTTACCAAATATGAGAGAGAAGTTGTGAAGGACTCGAGATATAGTAGGGGCAACTCAAAGCACATAATGTGCGAGTTACCAAACATGAGAGAGCAGGTATGAAGGAGGAACTTGAGTGCAATTGCGCCAGTTGCCATAAACAAATTATTATTAAAAAAAAAAAAGGACACATAGCTGAGCAGGAAAAAACTCAAAGCACGACGGTGCTAGTTTTTAGAGAAGGAAAGCTTGCAAGCGGCAGGAATAAAATATTTTAAATTCAAAAAGAATAAATATTTTTAAAGCAGGAAAATGAGCCACAAAAGAACTTCGTTTCTCGATGCAACATACCTTATAATAAATAAACTATATTTGCAACGACAAAAGCAGCAACAACTAGCCGACCTTTTTTTATTACATCTATTATTTATTTTATTTTATTTTTGCATACTGGGAATTTTAGTACCTACTGCAAACTATTATTAATTTATGTATCTGCATATTGGGAAATTGAAGTACCTACTGCAATCGAGTATCTCTTTCATTTTCAGGGTAGGACATTTTTGAGAAATAATTTCTAATGCAATACGATTTTATATATTTACAGAAAAGAGCAGCGAATAAAAAAGATTGACAACCAGCAGGAGAAAAATCACCAATATGTATTGGATGCTGCTGTATTTTCATTGAGCAGGATGCTTGCCTTCGTGGAGTCTCCAGCCTTTGGAACTTCCACGATGGCAGCAGTGCAGGTCAGGCTTGAAGCCTTTCAGGATGCCTGGACGCAGATCAGGTTACGCGAGAGCAGGATTGCGTTGGCCGACGATATGTTGGTCAAGGTGGAGATACAACGCAGGATTGCTGGAGCGGAAGAAAATTACTTTGATGCCCACGCAGTGTTGCAGGAAAAGCTAAAAAAATGGCTCCAAGAACAAGCATAGCAGGCATACCAGGTAGAGCAGAACAGGCATTGAGCGGAGCGATGGCAGGAAATTTGAGCAGCCGTTGTCACAACTTCAGACGCATCCGAATTCGAGCTGGTATATGAGGACATGCGAGCAGCTGGCAGTAATGCCCGAAGAGCAGGAGCACCAGGTGACAAGAGGCTGTTCCCTTGCCACTCGTGCAAATTTCTGAATCATCCAGTGTGACGTTGTCTAGAGTTTGCAGTACTGAGCATTTGTGCAGGATCTCGTGAAGGAAAAGGCACTTTGCCCAATTGTCTTAAGACGTACCATGCCCCAAAGGACTGCTTCCAAGGGCCGTGTTGTCGATGCCCCGGGAAGCAAATGCAAAATAGTGCTACGAAAGAGATTGGGAAGGGTGCAGAAATTGTTCTATATGCGCAGGAAAAGTGAAAGAAGAGAAGGAGCCAGACAAGCGAAAATAAGCAAAAGGCAGATTGACTAATTATGCCTCCCAGGAAACGCCCTCGGTTGGAGAAGGGCAGGACGGAAGAAGTAGCAGGAACAGCAGGAAGAGAGAAAGCAGGAAGTGATTGGAAGAGGTGATGTCCTGGAGGATTTTAAGAGAGCTAGGCGTTTGCCTTCTTAAATCAAAAATAAAAATATGATTAAAATTTATTTCGTCTTTTTATGTTTTTTAATTATAATGAGCAAGAGCAGGAGAGAGTTACTTTGATGCCTACGGCACAAGTAAGAATTGAGATGGATAACAGGATATGGGCCGGTAAGAGCACTTTTAGAGACGGGCGCACAGCCCAATCTGGTTTTAATAGAGCAGGACTTTTGGATTCTTCCTGAGCAGGTTAAATGGCAGCCAGTTGTGCCAACACACAACTTGAAATCGCCACGGATGAGTATTGCTACAGCATCTCTTGCTGATCCACATTATTGGAAAGCAGGTACTGTAGATTTATTGCAGATTCATAGCAGAAGCATTTACTTCTGTCTTAGAGCATCGACGAGGTGGTGTCCTTGAGATGGAAACTGTTTTCGGCAGAATAATATTGGGAGTATGGTAATGAGAAGGATAGCATGAACAATGAGCAGGTATCGCAGGCAGTGCGCATGGATAATAATCAACTTCATGAATCGCTTAAGCGTTTTTGGCATAAATGTTTTAAATGACACAGAAATGTCTTTGAGCAGGTCAAAATAGCAGGAGGAGCAGGTGGAACAAGATTTCATGAAAAGATTTTCACGTGATGATTTTGGCAGGTTTCTTGTGACGATTATTTGAAGGAATCAGTGGAAGAGCGGTGAAGTTCAGAGCTTACAGCTAAGCGTAAGTTTTTTGCTTTGGAGCGAAGGTTGGCAGGAGGTCCTGAGTTTAAACAAAGTACCAGGAGTTTATGAGAGAACATGAAGACGCAGGACATATGACACCAGTGACTGGCACAATGCATGGCAAAATCATATACCACATCATTGCGTCACCAAAAATTAAGGATCGTATTTGATGCGAGCTGTAGGACAAATAAAGATACTTCAGTAAATGAAGTGCAATTGCTTGGAGAAAACTTACAGAAGAATCTGCACGAAATTTCAATGCGCTTCCGCAGGCATCGTGTCGCTATTACTGCGGATATTAAAATGATGTTCAGAATGGTGAAGGTGGCGAAGGAACAATGGGATTTGCAGCGTATACTTTGGAGAGAAAACCCGCAGGACAATTTGAGAGAATATTGGCTGACAGTATTCACCTATGGTATGACCACATCAGCTTATAATACTGTACAATGTGCAAGGGAGGCATAGCAGGAGTTTCCAGAAGCTGCAAAGAGAATTAAGCAGGAATTTTATATGGATGACTGCACCACAGGTGGTGATTCTGTAGAGAAGGAGATCAAATCATCAAAAGATTTCGATCATGTTTTAAAAGGGGCAGATTCTGAGCTTAAAAAATGGAACTCCAATTCCAAAGCTCTTGTGAAGGTCATGAACTATGAAGAGCAGGAGTCAATTATGTTCCAGGATGATGAGAAAATCAGTTTTGGGCTTAAAGTGGCTGCTTGAGAAGGATCAATTCACGTTTGTGGTTAAAACACCGGAGACTCAGCAGGCAATAACAAAGAGAAGCGCAGTGAGCTGTGTCGCTCAACTTTACCATCCTAATGAGTTCGTGGCTCCTGTCACGATCGTACTAAAGATTCTCATCCAAGGACATATAGCGTTTGAACGTTGACTGGGATGAGGGACTCCCTAGAGACATATATGAGAGATGGAGAGATTTCTGGCAGGAAATAACATATTTAGAGAACGTGAAAATTTGGAGATGAACAGGTACTTCAGAAAAAGTACGAAAAGAACTACATGGATGCTCGGATGCTTCTGAGAGGGCATATGGAGCAGCGGTTTATCTGAGAACGATACGTACGGCAGGATCACAGCAGATCTCATCACAGCAAGAACACGGGTTGCACCACTTACAACGGTGGCAATACAGCGCTTAGAGGAGGCAGCAGCGGAGCTATTGGGACGGCTAATTTTAAGCGTCATTAAAACGATGGAATGAGAAGGTATCGAGTATGATCTTTGGACAGATTCACTCATAGCGCTGCATTGGATAAATGAATTACCATGCGATTTAAAAACGTTTGTAGCGAATAGAGTCTCGTCTATAGAAACAAACACCGAAGTCAAAAGGTGGAGACATGTTGGAACGAACGATAACCCGGCTGATATTCTAAGTATAGGAATAAAGCCATCAGCATTGTTTGATAGCAAGTTGTGGTCGCATGGGCCGGAATGGTTGACAAAACCTCAGTCGAGCTGGTCATCTGAAAAGTTTGTGCCAAATGTTTCAGATGGGGGGAGGGATGAGATGAAAGTTTTTGTGATAACAAAATTTACAGAGCCTTTATCTATTTATTTGAAGTGCTGGAGAAGGAGTATTCCATTGATTGAATACACGTCTACATTAGAGAACGCGATTAATGTAATCAGCTATGTAATAAAAAGCAAAAATAAAGCAACGAAAAGAAGATGAAGAGATAGATGGAAAGAGATGGAGACGTTCTGCACGTCAAGTGAAAAGAAGGAATAGAGCAGATGAGAGTGGAGGAGATACAGCAGTACTTTGGCAACCATCTGAAGAGAGGATGAAATCAATCGGTCACCTGTTGACAAAAGAGCAGGAAAATTATTTTGCGAAGGAAATCATTTATATAGAGAAGGACAGGTGTTTTCCTGAAAAGAGCAGGATAGAATCCTTAAAGATAATCTTAGATGGTGAAAAGATTCTGAGAGTAGCAGGGAGATTGGAAAGAGCAGAAATGGGATACGAGAGAAGGCATCCAGCTATCGTGCCAAATGGTTCTCGATTGGCTTGGTTGATCATGTATAATGCGCATACAGCAACGAATCATGGAGCATTGCTGGTCATGATGCAGGACATTCGTCAGATATTCTGAATTCCGAAGCTCCGAAGTCAGCTGAGGAATTACTTACATAAGTGTTTGGTTTGCGTGCGCTATAATCAACTTTTTGAGATGCAATTGATGGCTGATTTGCCATCAGAAAGAGTAACAGCAGGGAAGGCTTTTCTACACACAGGTCCATTCGAAATAAAGATGATCGACAGAGCAGATGAGCAAATAATAATACAGAAATGTTGGGTTTCCGTCTTTGTTAGCCTTAAAACTAGTGCAGTGCATATAGATTTGGTATCAAATCTGACGTCAGTGGCGTTCATTGCTTGTTTCGAAAGATTCATGGCAAGAAGGGGCAGGTGTGGAAGGACAATGATACAGCATTTGTCGGTGCAGCGAAGGAATTGCAGAAAGCCGAAAGCCAAAGAGCGTTGGTTAGTGAAGGATACATTTGAACACTTAAGTTTGAAAGAGAGAAGAGACGGAATGGAAGTTTATGACTCCTGCGGCAACACATCAGGTGAGAGTGGGATATACGAAGCAGCGGTAAAGTCGATGAAATATCATTTGACGAAGATTGTTGTAGCGAAGGTTTTGGCATATGAACTTGAGCAGATTTTGACATTAATTACTGGGATAGAAGCCATCTTGAATTTAAGACCGCTACATCCATTAAGCAATGATCCTGATGATTTGCAGGCGTTAACGCCGGGACATTTTGGTTGGTGAATCGCTTGTTTTACCGTTAACATTTATAACCAATGAGATGCCAAATACCAAGGTCATACAATTGTGGAAGGAGCGCAAGTGTATGCTTGCACTCTTCTGAAGCAGGTGGAAGGTAGAGTACTTATCTACTCTATACGAGAGAAAGAAATGGTGAAAGGAGAAATATGGCTTGACAGAAGGACAACTCTGCATAATCAGGAAAGAAAATTTCCCATCATCGGCGTGGGCGAGGGCGCGGATACTAAAACTAATACCAATCAGGGATGGACTAATAAGGAGGGTGGTTCCGCAGACAGCGAGCAATCAACTTACGAGACCGGTACAGAAGATCGGCATCTTACTAATCAAGGAACTGGAATGATTAATATATTAGAATAAATTTGTATTGAGCAGAGATATATGTATGTAAAATAAAAGCGAAAGGGATGGAAAACCGTAGGTTTTCGCCGGGACTGTATCGAATCGCATGAGTCCTGGTAACTCTGCATTCGATGGTCACTCAAGTATAAGAAGATAAAATTAAACGTAAATAAAACTTAACGTAAGAACTTAACGAAAGAGTGCTTGTTCTGCGAACAAGCACGAGTGAGAGTTAGTCTTAAGCAGGATTTTGAAGTGAGATGAATAAAATTTGCTAAGTGGTTTTTTTATAACATTTTTTCCACTATAAATTATCGTGTTTTATTTCTTTCCTCATATTTATTGATTGAGATGATATTATACAGTCCATTTGAGCTTCGATACAGACATATTTGCACGCCAAAAAAAAAACTCAAGGACAAAAATGCTCAAATTATACAAACTCGACAAAAAGTTAATTCTGTTAACGATTTTTTGAACCAAATGAAAAATGAGCATAATCAACTTGTAACTGAAGAATCAGCTGAACTAAGCCATTGCCAAGAAGATGATCCAGAAAATGAAGAAGCAGAAGTTCAAGAACCTTCTAAGCCAGATTTTTGTACTGCAGATGAAATGCCTGTTTTGTGTGTTATTTGTTGCGAAAACACTCGCACAATTCTCCTGCAGCCTTATAATCATTTTAAACTATGTTTAAATTTCTTTACACAGCTGTCGAAAAATTATATAAAAATAATAATCCTACTCTGTCCGATTTGCAGACAAATTGTAAAAAATAGTATATCTAATACTTTGTTAGAATGATGTAAGTTCTTTTTACTTGCGATTATAGGTACTATAAGGCAAGTTATGGATTCGTGCAGAAAAAAAAATTTGAGATAACAATCACACATGACATTACGATGATGGAGAAGTCGAAAAAAGTGGGTCTGGGAATTCCGTCCGTCTGTCTGTCTGTCTGTCTGTCTGTCTGTCTGTCTGTCTGTATGTCTGTTCGCGCCTCTGGAGGCTGAACGGGTGGGCCGATTTGCTTCAAATTTGGTATTTAGGATTTATTTGTCCGTCCCTCGGAACAAATTTTTTATTTTTGCTCTAGGTCCAAAAATAACGGCACCTGCCATACAATCTTGAAGACAAAAATTGATTTTCTCAAAAACGGCTCTAACGATTTTGATAAAACTTTCAGAATGCTATTTTTGCAAGACAGTCTATCTTTTGGTTTGAAATTTTTTTTCAAAATTTGTCTAATAACGGTACCTCTCATAGAACCAGTATTTTCAAATCAAATTTTCTCGTAAACTATACATTCGATTTCAATAAAATTTTGGCCACAGGAAGTCATTCATAATTTTATTAATATGGCATTTCAAGATTTTGAAAAACTTTTTTTTTTTGATTTTTTATAATTTTTTCAAAAAAATTTTTGGTTTTCGAAATATGTTGGAAACGGGTACATTGATTTTTTTTTAAATTATTTTTCAAATGTAAACTACAGATTGCCATATATTTGCATACTCAAATAAATTTCAAAATATTTTTTGAAAAAGTTTTTCAAAAATAACCTTTTGAAAAAAAAACTGCTCCAACGATTTTCAATATTTTTTTTTCCTAGATTGACGTATAGCTTTGAAATTTTATTGCATACTTAGTTTTTCCGAGAAAACTCTTAAACTAATTTAAAAAATAAAAGAATTTTCGAAATTATTTAATTTTTTTTTAATATCCATATATGCATGCAGCCACTACGCAATTGCTTATCATAAGAGCAAGTTCGTGCGACCCAGTCGTGCATTTTATTTTTTTTGAAGTTAAGTTTGTTTCATTTATAATTATGCTATACCAATGTACCGATATTTTTATTATTAAGTATGTAATTCCTGTTAAGGATATTGTTATCAATGTATTGATATATCTCTTTTTTGAATAAAAATTCAAAGTTCATGTTAAAGCATCTGTTTTTTATGAACTACTAGTTGACCCGGCGAACTTCGTTCCGCCTTAAATTGATTAAATGTCCCTTTCGAAAGTCGAGCCTCTTTTTAGAATGAATTAAACAATTGATATTAAATTGATTAAAATTACTTGTATTTAAACAGAAATGATTAGGTCACTGCAACGCTTTGTGATAAACAACGTTGTTTGTTTTGTTGTCCGGTGCATAAACAAACAATGCAGATGGCTTTCCGACACGCGAACACGCCACGTACAGTTGTCCATGTGAAAAGCAAGGGAATTCAAGATTAAGGCCACACACTTGTAACGATTGGCCTTGCGATTTGTTAATTGTCATTGCGAATGCGGGTCGAACGGGGAACTGAATCCGCTTAAACTCGAACGGCAAGTCGTTCTGTATCATAGGAATTCTTGGAATGAGAACTTCTTCGCCTTTGAACTTCCCTTTGATTATTGTTGCTTGGATGACGTTGTTCATGAGTTTCTTCACTGTCAACCTAGTTCCATTGCATAATTTTGGTTGGTTCAGATTTCGCAGCATTATGATGACAGAGCCGACTTTGAGTTGCAAATTGTGCGGTGACCGGGAACATCCAACGAATTCAAAAATTCAATTGGATAGTTTGTTGCTTCATCATTATTTGTTACGCGATCCACCGATTTAAACGAATTTATTTTGAATGATGAAATTCAAATCATCGACGTCCTTATTTTTCGCAGCTAATATCGCGCGTTCTCTGAGCCAATCGTGGTTCAAATAATTGTGACCGATGTAAGGGAACACTTTGCTGATGAGTTCTTCCTTCTATGGTGTAAATTCACTCACAATTCAGCGGGAACGAAATCAGGCCAGTTGCAACATCAACGGTAATTTGACCATTTCCAATTGCCAATTGTTTTTTTTTTTTGCAAAATCATCGGCTGATGGATCGTTCTGCAACGCAACTCGCATGTTCGTCGTCAACTGCAGCTTCTTTACTTATCGCCAAAAATACGATAATTTTAGGCAAGCGTTGAGTTCATCTGCAGGCGTTAATCGCGGGATTACTGGTAAAATTTGACGGAAATCACCGGCTAGAAATATCATTGCTCCTCCAAAGCGTCTCATATTGTTCCGTAAATCTTTCATTGTTCGATCAAAAGCCTCCAATGCTCGCTTGTGTGCCATTGTGCATTCATCCCAGATGATAATTTTGAAAGTTTTTAACACTTGTGCCATAGCAGAATTTCTTGAAATATTGCATGTTGGTTCGTCATTCAACTGCAGATTCAGTGGCAATTTTAACGCTGAATGTGCTGTGCAACCAGCTTCCAACAACGTGGCCGCTATTCGAAAAGAGGCAACCGCAAACGCGATTACGGATCTTGACCGAATTGAAGCCAAAATCAACGAAAGGAGAAACGTTTTGCCAGTTCCACCAGGTGCATCCAGGAAGAATATGTCATCGTTACCGTCGTCAACTGCCTTCATCAATGAGTCGTCCACGTTATTTTGCTCGGGATTGAGCAGTGGGACATTTGTGCGAACTGTTTCTATCAAAGCGTCTCGATCGAATTCTCGCTCAACAGGTTGCTGCACATGAGCGTACACATGTCTTCGATCAATATCAGCGCCTCGTTGCGGATCTCATCGTTCATTTGAAGTTCGGGATTTGATGTTGTTCTTCGAACTCAATGCAAAATATCGTCAGCCATGTTGTCCTTGTATTTGTCACACAATATGAGGGGGTTCGATGGAAAACATGTCGAGATGATGATGGGAAACAATGTACGAATTTGAGTCGCAGGCGCAGAAACTGTAGCATCGGCAAGTGTTGCGTCCCAATGATTGTCGTTGGCAAGCAAATTCATCCACTGACAGGCTTCTCTAAATGTGGCACACAGCACACCATCAACAGTCCGCAGGTTCTCGTATGAAGTTGGACCAGGCACATTGACCAAAAGCAATCGCAGATAGAAGCAGTCGTCCATTTTTTGGATGAACAGTATAGATACGACCAAGCGCATCAGTTGAATACACATCCGCATATCCAGCAACAGCTTGCCCTTGTTTTCGACGTTGAAATTTTTTGTACGACGCATTCTAAATATAAAAGCGAGGCATTTCCGAGTAGAGCAGCGTTCTGGCGAACGGGTCACTTGCACAGGTGGAGAAGAAACTCGTTTGTTTTTGCAAGTAAGAAAAAATTAAAATTAAAAAAAAAAAAAAAACAAAAACAAAAAAATCCCCATGCAAATCGGATGATATTCAGCCGAGTTAGGCGCGTACAAACAGACACCAATTCATTTTTATATATATGTATGTATATGTAGATAACAAATTTTCAGGTTGGATATCGTCATGTAAAGAAGATAATCTAGAAAGTGTCATAAGTCAATAGTGGCATTATGACGCTTTGGCTTTGGTAAAGCGGCGTAAGGCCATCACTTCGAATATGGTCTTATGACAGTTTAGAATGCGTCATAAGGCCATATTTTGAAATATGGCCTCATGACACTATGGCCTTATGTAATGGCACCGGCTAAATCTACTAGGCTTTTGATTCTGAGTCAGAATATATATACTTTTCTATATACCTAACAGCATTATTTTTCTCTATGTTACAAACTCCACACCAAATACAATATATCCATTCTATAAAATAGGGCATATTTGAACTACTCGCTTGCGTACAGAAAACGTTAACCGTTATCCTTATGATGTTGGTTGAAGTCTTATTTATTTATTTATTTATTTAGTATTTATTTCTATTCTAATTGATAGAAATAGTGACATTCCGATCAACATGATTGTGGTAAGAAGTGGTTTTAGAATATTCAGTGGGTTTGAAAAAAAATTCCAACAAAATGGCTGGACTTTTGTTGCTGAGTTGACAACTGAATCAGTGCTATTTCCCGTTTTTATAACGTCCACAATATGTTATCGAAACGGATAAGGCAAACATTTAATGCAATCAGATACATTGTAAGTACATCAGTTAATTTTAGACCGCTTCGCTAAAAAATTAAAAATTGTTTTAAGTAACCCCCATTTTTACTTCTCGCTTACGTGATGGTTTCTTAGTTAGATCTTTGCAAATGGATTATGTGATTAGAAAGAGAGTAATATAAACTAATCGTGTACGAAACAGGATGCATCTTACCCTGTCCGAAGTAAATCCTTCAAATCAAATTCGTATTGTACGAATAACGAATATAAAGATGTAAGTTCAGGTAAAATTCTTCAAAATAAAATTGAATTAATCAATTCAAATAAGTCGTATTGATTTTAGATTAGATTTTTATTGTTCCTTAAATAGTTACAATAATTTAAGCATGGCTTTGCCGTCTGCCTGATTAGCAACTCAAGAATATAAAAGATTAAAAGTTTTTAAAGATACGGTTTTTCAAAAATTTTCGTTTAAAATTCTGCTTCTATAAGATAGTGCTGTTTTACAAAATTGAAACATTTTAGGAACATCCACTTCATTGAGAAACCTTAATATTAATTCTTCTGATAAAAAATCACTTCCTAATATATGTCTTCTTGTTTCTCTGAGCACGGGACACCTTCCAACAAAATGAAAAATATCTTCTCTTTCCGCCATATTGCACATTTCGCAAAGTAAGGGAAGATCATCACGGTGGGGTATGAAGTTGAGACCTAAAAGTTCACCTCGCAGTCTAAACATATTTGATATTTGTTCCGTCGTGAAGTCATCTCTAAAATAGTTGTTTTGGTTTAAGTTGTAATTTAGCTTACTGTATATCATCCTGTACATTGATTCTTCTGCTTCCTTGGTGTATTCTCTCCTCAAACGTTCATCAGTGTTGGCAATCATCTGATATAATAAAGGCTTCCACGAGCTGTAATCGTCCAAGCTTAGTACTATTCCAGAATCCTCTGCCAAACCAATCCAATCCATGAACCATCCAGATCTGCTGCGAATTGCTTGAAGAGCTGCTTTCTTTGGAAGGCGATAACTAGGCATATTCAGAACTTTAATGATGTAGTCAACTTGAAGCTTGAGAGTCTTAATAAACTCTCAAGTCGTATTGTTTCGGCTGATTTAACATTTTTTTCAAGATACAGCTGTAATTTTGTTAAAAACCATTCTACGCTAAGCGGCACGATTATATTTTTATATCTAACTTTTCTCAAAAAAATGTTGGCGAAATCGTTCCTTAAGTTGGTAACATTTAGGTAAGCACAAGTTTTTTTTTTTTTCTATCGCTACACCAAATTGGCGACTATGGCTTGTGTAACATACAGTTAAATGTCACGTTGATTAATATGCTCCCTTGGAAGTTTTAATCTCGGCATGAATTAGACGAATGAATGCGACACTTGTTCAGATCTTACACACATCATATAGCCTATATGGCCGTAGCACCGCTGGCGCTACTAGCCGGAGCCATGCGAACATAGTCCAGTGTCCAGTACTTCATTTATCTGCGCCTGGGGTTCTTTATAACACTCGTTCTTTATAATATGGTCAAGATGAAGGATTTTCTTTTATCTTGGATAATTTTTCTTCTGCCCTTTGACTATCTGTGGGAGCGGGCGTATGTGTGAGTAAGTGAGTGATTTTTTTTTTTTTCTTGCGTGGTAGATATGGTAGGCCAAGGACGAAATGTTGAGGACATTGTTTTATTTTCGAAATATGAGAATTTTCTTGGTCACGTACTCATCGTAATACAATCAGATTAAGAAGAAAAGAATGTGATTATTTCATTTGATTTGGTTTTATGGGAATATAGTTCATTTGTTAAGTGTTTTGTGTTCTATACATTCATTCGGTTTAGTTATTGTCCAATCAAGATGGGTGAGGTGGCAAATTGTTCAAGAAAGTGTTTTCATACACTCACGTTTTTACCTTTTTTTTAATATAAAATGATGAGCATTTCTTATTTTTCTTATTTTTTCTCCTGTTTAGTGAATTTTTCTTTTTCTGTATTTCGTTTTTGTGAATCCATGGACCTTGAACAATATAAGAGTCCAGTACATAATCAGAATAGTGGGGTTTTAAGGATTTAGAAGCTTTGTAGATTTTGAAGTATTGTTTTAAGGGACCCTATCAGTTATTCCGGAGCACGTTCTTTCTACTAAGTTTGTAACTATGTCTTTGAGAACAGGATTTTTTTTCTTCACCTGAAATACATAGTGTGCCAGCGAAACTATTCCCTTCGTTCTAAATTCGAATATTTCAGATAAGAACCGTTTTTTTTTTTTTTTTTTTGTAGAAAGGCTGGTAATTTCCACGTTGATCTTCATCTCTCAGCCCGTCGAACACCCTGAAAATTCCAATGACTCGCAATATTTTCTTAAGGATTGTCCGTATCAAGGTTACATGTGGGTGGCATTGTTACGGTGGATGTAGTGCTTGGTTGCTAACCTTGAGTTGTGTGTCCGAACCCCAGCCTGGGCAGCAATTTATCGCTTTTCACCCAGTTTTATCTGGATGCCACCCGCACCAGTAGGATTTTCGTTATATAAACATAACTTAAAATGTCAATCAACTCTACCACCAAAAATATTCTTCCCTATATTTCTATTCCTTCTCTCCTAAACGATTGCAATGTGTTAATTTATTATATGGGTATTTATGACCTCTTGAGAACCTCTTTGAACTAATTTCCATATGTTTTCATTTCTCATGTAATAGCATTTCACGTACCACTATGATGTGTTGCAGGATATCGCTTACAACATCCATTAGCTCCATTTTAAAAAGGTAGTGGTGCCTGGCCGAATATAAACAAAAACAGAAAACAGTATCCGTTTTTAGCCACTAAATATGGACACAAACACTACATATGCTGCTCGCATCTACTCCTTTCCGATAGGGTCATCCGCTACTATAGTCTTCCATGCTGGTTACAGCCATTTGCATTTTATCCGCTCAATAACAAGTCTGTACACTGACTAGCAGGACTGGATTATTTGCTAATACCAGCAGTGCAGCGATTTTGTCTCCATGCGTTACCCGTTTTTTTTTACTTCGAGCCTTGAATCACCAAGATAGAGTTAGCTAGTAAGTACTCTCAGTGCTTTTAGAGAAATCACACAACCGTTCACACAAATTTATTGATTGTTTGACAGTTAAGCTAGGAGATAGTTTGTGTATGGTTAGAAAGGGTGGTTATTATCACCTTATTCGGATCTCAATATATCTTGTGATTCCCAGAATATGGTGGTGAAAGTAAGAAAGGAAAATATGAGGACTGTAAGGTTAACCATACTAAGAACTAAGGGATGTTCTTTTGTAGCTTGTTCAAAATATTGCTTAGCTGGTTGAAGAAGTATTCAAAGAGGGCTGCCTTGCAGGTCCGTGCACTCACAAATGAAGTGAAATTAGCCCTCATCCAACTCTTCGTCCTTACATGCTCTGAATAAGTCAAATTTGCAGGTGCCCGTTCTGATCATATGGGTTCCCATTAAATTGTGACCCGTCAAGGTCCTAACCAACAGGAACTTTTGAGGCCTGTTCAGCATGAGTAAGTCCTCTTAAGTCCAACATGCTGGCTACCCCAAAAAGTTCAAACTTAACGCTATTTTTTAATTTAATTGCAATTCCATTTTAATTAAGTCTAGGAATTGTCAAAGTAAATTGCTTTTAACAGGGTTGGGGTCGGAATACTGTATGGTCAAAATTCTGTTTACAAAATAACGTATTTCAAACTACTGTTATTCAAAATTCTGGTTACACAAAATTCTGTATTTTAAAATTATGTATGGGCAAAATTGTGTATTTCAAAATGTACTTTTGTACATTATCAAAACAAATTTTGTTTGAATACAGAATTTTTAAAACAGAACATCAAAATGAATTAGCTATATGAACAACATTAAAACTATCAACAAAAACAACAATAATAAAATTTATAAATATATTTATGTTTAGCGAATTCTTTTTCAAAATACAGAATTTGGGCATAAGCAGATTTTGAAAACAGAATTTTATACTAACAGCATTTTGGATAAATAGATATTTGGCATTGGCATACAGAATTCTAAAAAACCAGAATTCTGAAATACAGAATAATAGTTATATACAATATTAAAAAAAAGAACAGAATTTTGGTCATACAGAATTTTGACAACCATTAATATGACCCACTCCCCTCTTAACACTATCGAAGATCCCCTCTATGTTAAGGAAGAAGACGTATTATAACAATAAACCCCATTCTATGGACATTGGTCATGTTCTGAATAGCATGATAAACTTATGGTATATACTTTTAAAAATAAAACATAATGCAACACAAATAAGAAACAAAATTTTTAGCTAAACAGGGAGTGTATCGGAAGCCTGCTTCTCAAAATCCAGTTTTCTAAAATCCCGGAAAAAAAGTTTAAAATCCTGTTTTTTTTTTTAAATCCCACTTTTAATAAACCCGATCAAATAAAATCCCGTCTCTTATAAGCCCGCTTTTTAAAATCCTTGTTAATTCTGCTTAGCCCGTTTCGTATTTTGATAGATAGTACTCAATATTATTCAACTAAACATTACATTGCACTTCCCTAATTTAAAAAGCTGGGCTGAGCAATAAAGTTGTTTGTGATTTGCCTGAACACTTTTTTTTATTAATACAAACTTCAACTTCCTGAGAGAGGTGTGTTTATAAAAACGGGAATTTAATAAACGTGATGGTAAAAACGGGATTTTAAAGGCAGAATTTTGAAAAACAGGATTATGAAAAACGGGCTTTCGAACCCAACCCAGTTAAACATAAGTGAGACCTACAGTACATTTACAGTCCAGTGCCAGTTCTCTGATGTTCAATATATAGGTAACCGCTAGTGCAATAAACAGAGGCGTGTGCAAGCTTAGTGATATTCAATTTTAAGCTTGCAGCTCGATTTGAACAAAACAAGATATAACCTGGATTTTAAAAAATTAGATTTTGAATGAAAATTGGTGTATTTAACAATATTGTAATGTTTTAGTCTTGGGTTCGAAAATAAAACTTATTTTCTTTTACTTTTAATTTACCACTACTATCTCTATAAATGAAACTCACTTTTATCTAAGTTCAAACTCTTAATTTATTTCTTTATCTTAGCACCACTAATTATTCACCATTTATTCGCTACCACGGTTAAAATGAAACTGTGTCCGAATAAAATGTCCTATTTATACTTGGGATCAAAGTTTCCCGAACAGTCTAAGTCTCGAACCATTCGGAATTGTCAAGATGCTTTGAAAGCTTTCAGAGCTTTCAAATTCCCCATTGTTATTTTAGCAGAATCATTCAGCATTTTACTGTAGTATATAGACAAAAACCATATAGTAATATTTCTGTAGTAGAAACAAAAACCATTCATAAAACTGTAGTTGAGACAAACACTATTCATGTAACAATATATATTTTTGAACCACAATCTAATGCAAAATTAATAACGACTTTTAAATAAAAACGCCCCTTAAAAATGGGCGTGTCCTAAAAATTTGTTACAAAATGTAACACTTAAAGCATATGTGTGAAACTACATCTCAATCGAGTAGTCTTTTAACAATCTTACCCGAATAAAGGTATTTTATAAGGATCAGTCCCTTAAAAGTTGGCGTATTAAACATATGTACGTATATATACGCAAAAAAAAGATTCAAGCAACACCCAAAATCATATTTTTACTTGCGATTATAGGTACTATAAGGCAAGTTATGCATTCGTCGAAAAAAAAAATTTTGAGATAACAATCAAACATGACATTACGATGATAGCGAAGACGAAAAAAGATGGTCTAAAAATTCTGTCCGTCTGTATGTCTGTCTGTCTGTATGTATAGAGACCTACAGCCCAAACGGGTGGGCCGAATTGCTGCAAACTTGGTATATGGTCTTTTTTGGGTATTGTACAGAGGGGAAATTGAAATTTTTTTTTTTAGCTCAAAAAATAACGGTACCTGCCATACAACCGTTACGTTAAAGCTTATTTTTCTCAAAAACGGCTCTAACGATTTTGATTTAAAAAAATCAATGTTACTTTTTAGGTACGACCAATCATATGGCTGAAAAAAAAGTTTAAAAAAATGGCTAAGAACGGTACTTTCCATAGGACCGTTTTTTTTGCTTTCGACTATCTCGAAAACGACTAAACCGATTCTTTCGAAATTTCACACATATATAGTTGTAGGTAGCTCAATTTGTACTGCATACCAATATTTCAAAAAAATATTTTTTTGTATTTTTAAAAGCATTTTTAAGAAAAAAATTTAAAAAATATATATTTTGAAAATTGCCCATTAAATTTTGTTCTAAAAATTATAAATAAATGTATTTGCTGAATACCTAGGAACTGGCGTTTTTGATTTTTTTTGAATTTTTTTTCAAAAAGTTTTTAAAAAAAAACTTTTTTTCTCAAAAACGGCTCCACAGATTTTTAAAAATTTATTCTCATAAATTTAAATTTATCCAAGAAATAAAATGGCGTACTCCTTTTTCAGCTCAAATTAGTTTAAGTATTTATTTAAGAATTTTGAAAAATTTATTTTTATCAAAATCTCAAGCCCCTAGACCACTGTCACACATTAGAGCAAGTTCGTGCGACCCAGTCGTTCATTTTATTTTTCTTTCTTACACAAATGTTTACGTATACAACAAATACCCACAAAATTTAAAGTTTTTCGCTTGAATATAAGCACCACTATTTTATGAAAACAATATTAATGGTTTTGTATGAAAAGTGGGCATAAGCCACGCCCAATCTGAAATATTTTAATTTAATTGAGAAAAAATTTACCTATGGCTTGCGTGTTCGAAATTTAAGCCTTGTGCTTTGATCGTTACTGTAAAAATAAACAATTTAATTTTCCCAAATAAAAGTTGTTGAACAAAATTGGCAATATGTCGTCGGACTTCATGAACTATGCCTTGGACCAAGGATTACATATACCAAATTTGAGTTTTCTTGATCGAAAATGGAGAGCTCTAGGAAGTATACATTAGGACGGATAGACGAAAGGACATCGCAAATTCGACTAGGCTTTTGATTCTGAGTCAGAATATATATTTCTATATCTAACGGTATTATTTCTCTCTGTTACAAACTCCACACCAAATACAGTATATCCTTCTATAAAATAGGGCATAGGAACGTGATAATTTGAAAAGACTATTTAAGTCCTCCTTCCTAACGTAAACAACACTTTCTTTACTTTATCAAACTCAGAAATCTTATTTTATTAAAATTCCAGAAATCTCCAATGCCAAGACTATTCAAAAGTCACATTTTAGAGCCAATTTTTATGTTTGTCCATTCAAGTGCAAGAAAATGTTCTCCTGCACGCTTAGTTTCATTTCCCAAAACTTAAGTTAAAGTTGAAAGTTTCAAAACAAAAATTTTCCATTAAAATATTCACCCTATTGTCTTACGTTACGAGTCTAGTTTCGAGTAGGTACCCCAGTTTTGTCTAAGAAAATTTAAAAAGACAACGACATTACATTGGCCGATGTTTAACAATAAAAGGGCAGTTCTATAGAAGCAAATGAAAATGAACACACTTGCTGCAGTACATAAACTTTGGAATGATGCTAAAATTTGACTCGATTAAATTTATTTCACAGTCCCCCATTGTTATCCATTGTTGTAAAGATTCACAACTATGCGGAGAATGTGCCGAAAACGGTCTCTCAGTACAAAATAATTTCATACAATGCTTTACCCAAACTCAAGGGGTTTTTGGGGGCTGAGGTATGTATATAGTTTTTGTTTTGCGGCTTTCGGTTGTAGATTTGAAGCTTAAAATAAACCACCGGCTGGAGTCTATTTTTCCTTTACTTTTCCAGTCCCTTGGGTAACCAAAAGAAAATTATGTACATGTATACATAAATGTGTATACGGTATATACGACCTATGACGACGACGTTTCGTTTTCGTATATGTATGTACGTATACGTAACACTACGTCGTATGAAGGTTGAACGTGCTTGTGAGTTAAAAGTTTCTTGTTCCCATGTAATAGCTATGATGGCCAACTACAAAACCACTATCCTTTTATACAATGCGGCGAATCATTTTCATGAATGCGTTGCTCCTCGACCCCTGGCCCAATAAATCGAGCCTGAAAATTATCCCTAGTCCCCGATGCAGCAAAAGGCAAATTCCAATGAAAAACTAATATGCCCTGGCCCAGAACCAGAACCATATAACCCAGATTCAGAACCACAGTCCTATAAAACGTGAGCTTCAGCAAGACAAAAGGGGGATTTGTGATTTATACCATCATCATAATAAATTGAAGTGATTTATCTGATGGGATGCAAAAATAAACTTTTTTTTTGCCGAAGTGGTGATAGCAATATTGTTCCCGAGCAGAGTGTGAAAGTGGACGACGGCGACGGTATGCGAGTGTATGAGGCTGTGATTTCTTTTTTTTTGCCTTTAAAAGGTCTGTTAAATTATGAATATTACAGGATTAAATTTTATTATGCCATTATGCCAGATTGTTGTTGTGTATATCCGTATTAGCCTAGTTATGGTTTGCGTATGTCGTCGTTCAAGAGGGCTGTTTTTATTGATTCAAAATAGATGAGATGGTAAGTTTCCCTTTAACATGGAATTGAGAACTTTTTCATAGATGAGGGCCATTTCAGCTAGCTATTTGCGAGTTCTGTGAAATCGTGCAGATGTTATAGTAAGCTCAATTCTGAAGTGATTACTCGCCATTAGGTTTATAGTATAAATAGTAAATAAAAGAATTACAAAAAAATACTGACTTATCAAATATTAGTTGAATTTTATTTAAAGTTTCATACAGAAATTAAATCCTTTATCCAGATTAATTGGAATTGTTTGCCATTTATTTTTTTTCGTTCAGATTGTGGTAAAAATTAACTATTTTAGTGTTTTTAAAACAGATTGTTTCATCAAAATCAAATATACACAGCAATTCCATAGAAGCCTATTCACATGACACTCAACTTAGAAAAGCAGGGTGTTCCCTATTTCATCATACTAATATTATAAATGTGTATAATATAATTATAAGTAAGGGCCTAAGCCACTGAACCGATTTTAAAAATTCTTCCACTTGTAGAAAGCTAAATTATCTGTGAGTAACATAGGCTATATAAATTTTTTTAATTTCAATAAAAGCTCACTATAAGAAAATTACAATAATGTAACGCAAAGTATCAAATCTTTTCCTTTAAAAGTAATAATTTAACGTGCGCTGCCGTTTTGTTTGACGTATTTGATGCAAGCGAAGCCGCGGCTAAAAGCTATACTCTATTCCACATAAACAGGCAGTACACGTCTTATGGGGAAGCTTTTTTTAAATCTGTTGCGTGCAATATTTTCGCACTATACTAAATTGAAGGAAACCCTTAATAAGAATTGTTGAGCTGCCAGTGAATTTCCAATCGCATCTGACGTGGATACTACGTCTTATTCAGAGCACATCTTAATGTTCTGTGCACTGATTGGCTGTGGCTGCTGGTATTTAAAATTCGACTTCAACCCCTTTTTAATTGATGTGCATTCTTTTGGTAACTCGTTCAGCTTTCTTTCTTGGGTTTCTGCTGATGAGCTTTAAAAAAGAGCTTTTAATGATCAGTGTTGAAATGCTTACTACGGAAACCCTACAAGATCTTTTGTATGAAACGCCCTTTCTTCCCTGTACCGCCAATTTATGTGGAACAGAGTATAGTAGGGAATAATTTTTGAAATGATTTACTGACAAAATTGTTCTGCTCAATCATACAGAAAAGGTCTAGGACCCATAAGCTTATCATAATTCTTTCTTAGATCCTTAGAACCTCTGATTGATATCAATGTAAGCGATAACATTGATATGACCCTCTTGTCGACTTCTCAACATGCTTAGTGTAACAGAGAATCTGTAGAAATTGCGTTGCATTCAATATTGTCCCCACTATGAAAAACTCTCTTCACCAGATGGAATACACAATGGTGGCTTTTCTTGATAAAGAAGGTGCTTTTAACAGGTCTAAGTACAGATGGCTCAATTGGCGAGTTGATCTACTAAATGCCGAACAACAGGGTGGATAAACTCATAACTGGGTGTTACATCTGTAAGAAGATCTGTTAGTAGAGGAACTCCACAAGGTAGTTTCCTATCCTTACCTAGTAGTTATTGAACTTATAATAATGCTGGAAGAGAAGAACTTCAAGGTGATTGCTAATGCGGATTACGTAGATATTCACATTTCAGGAAAATATTTCAAAACTCTGTGTGAACTCCTCCATTTTGGAACTAATAAGCTAGTTAACTGGGCAAGGCTTGAATGTCTCAAGCAATTTGCTGATGATCTCATAGGTTCTTACCAATGCGGCTTCAGACCGGACTCTACTGAAACCTTCGAAACCACCAGAGACTGTCATGCAGCTGTTTTAACATTGTGCTTGAAAATGTCATACGGCACAGGCTAGCACACCGGGCACCATCTTTAATAAATGGACAAAGTTACTTGGGTTAGCGGCTACATTGATGTGATCGGAAGAACAAAACGAGCAGTAACCGGTGTGGTGCCTTCACTTCCATGGAGTCAGCAGGAAGCAGAATGGGACTGAAGAAAACGAGGACAAGACGAAGTGTATGCTTTCATCAACAAAAGTCCAATCCAACCACGGCTTGGTCAGAACGTGACCATTGATAGGTATAACTTCGAGGTCATCATTGAATTTGTCTATCAACATCTAGTCAACATCAGCGCCGAAATCAACTCTCGCTATAATTGCTGTTTCTTTGTGCTGATTAAGCAATATTGAGGAACAAAGCCTTATAGATACTGTATAGAACATTCTTCATCCTTGTCCTGCTATATGGTGCAGGAGCATGGGACCCTCTCACAATCGGATGAAAGGTCACTTGAAGTCTTCGAGAGAAAAGTGCTGCGAACGATTTATTGTCCTGTCTGCGTAAACCGAGAACACAACATTTGGCGAAGAAGATACAACGAAGAATTATACGTACTGTACAGTGTACAGCTACATAAGCCTAGCCAGAAAAATTCGAATTCAGCGACTAAGATGGTTGGGCCATGTAGAGCGAATGGACATCGACGCTGCAGCTCGTAAAGTCCTCAACGCCAAACCAGAGGGAGTCACAAGCCAAGGTAGACCTCATCTTCCATGGAGCGACCAGGTAGAAGGAACTGGCTGGAGGGGCATACTTAGCAAAGATTAGGAGCCCCACGCTTTAGCGGAGCCAACATAAGTAAGTAAGTACTGGGCAAGACTATGTGGACAAGGAGGAATGTAGATTCTTGGAAGATGAGCAAATGCAGTGGCAGGTGGTGTTTTTTTCTAAAAAAAAAAAAAACTAAACCTATGTCTCTCCTTCCTTCTTCCACGCCAGTTAAGCGTGTTCGAGGCGGAATTTATGGCAATAAAGGGGGTTTTATCCCGGCTTAAAAAAAAAAAATGTTTCATCATGACTTCATCATATTTTCTCGGATAGCCAGACTATACAGTTAAGTCTCTGGATTCCATCTCCACGTACCCGAGACGAGAACAGCTTATCATTAACCACTGTTGGGGGCAAGGGCGGAGAGTTATTCCAGGGAACTGCAAGGATGACAAACTTGCCAAACAAGGAACAACATTACATTACCCATTTTAGCTAAGTTCAATTTTCTGGGTGTTCCCATTCCTGCATGTAAATTTTTGTTTAAGCAAGGTGCCACTGAAACGAAAAATCTTAGATGGACAGGTGGCTTTGACATCTGTAAGCTGACGGAAAATTAGCTCCATTATATAGGTGTCATTACAGTACAACATTTTTCAAGCCACGAGACTTGCTGTGCTCACAAGTTGCAAAAAAAAAATATTTCTTAAATTATTGTCAACGAATGAGAAACACACTTTTTGAGTTATGTATCCAGGCAGTTACCCATATTTGTCAACTATCGCATCGCGATAATTAATCGAGAAACATAGCCAGGTTTTGAAACTTTGACATTCTATTATAGGTTTTATCACAAATTGGAATGAAGGTAATCAATTAATATTCTGTACAAGAATATCATTGAAATCGTCAAATTCTTCGACTTGGTTTTTTCTTCAAGGTTCAAGCTGAAGGTGGTTAACAATGGCTGAGCGGAAAAGCTGCGATATTTCTTCATAAATCTGTTTTTACAAAATGGTCAAATATATGACAGCACCTAACCTTGTATGGTGTGTATTTTGGCATGTACTTTGGAGATCTCGTTTTTAGCGAGAAAGTTCAACAACCGAAGCTTAAGTACAGGGTGGCGTACCAATTGTGCTACAATAAGAAATTCAAATAACTTTTTTTTAATCGATGTATTTCATTTATTTATTTTTTTTATTGGATAGAAAATTAAATTATATTTTAAATAACTTATTGTTTTTAAAGATTATAGAACGCAAATGACCTTCACGCTCACCCACGCATTGCGGCACCTGATTAGAAAATTGTTGATTGGGATCGCCATTGTATATACATTTTTATAGTAATTTCATGGCACATGTTTTTTTTTAGTTCTGAACTTCGTCAATGGCGGCGCTACTTAACATCAAATGTCTTCTATTGTTGTTTTTGCTTCCAATGGCAATCTAGACAAAAACCACTCCTAACTCACCAATCAAGTGTTTGTGAACTTCGTCCATAGATGGCGCACCAAACGTTCCCCTTATTGGGAATGATTGTCAATGATTGTCTTAATGGACTGTTTCAATTCAGTCAAATTCCTGGGTTTGGTTTTGCACACCTCCTGCTTGACATAACTCCATAAAAAAGAAGTCTAGTGCAGTCAGTTCATGAGACATTGGGGGGCAGAGAAAAGTGGAGTTCCATAACTGCCATAACTGGTCTGGCTCTTTGTGTTTGTGCAGTTGCTCCATCTTGTTGGAACCAACTGCTGTTGAATGGGATACGTCTTCGGCGCAGTTCTGGGTAAAAAAAACTCCTTCAACATCTTTAAATAACGATTCCCATTGACAGTTACTGTTGTTTATAGCACGTTTCGTGCGCCACCCTGTATTATTTCTTGTTCGATAAAAACAAATTATAAACTGTCTTTTTTTTTGTTATGACTAAAACCTCGAGGGAAAATATTAAATGCCATAATAATATAATGTGTGAAATTCAAAATTTGCTGTATAATCAAAAGCATTGAATATCCTGTCTTGAGGAAGTTTAAGGATTAATTCCATACTTGAATTCCTAAGGACATGTATGTGAAATTAAAATTATATATGGCAGAAGAAAAAGTTAAATTAAAAACCCCACTTAAATTACTTGTGCTCTGCTCACACAATAGGTGCTCAATGGGACTTTCTAACCATGGCAATGTGTAATCACAATTAAAAACTCCTTAGGGACATTCAACCTTATAACCCAACCCTTAAAATATTATCTTCACTTCAACGTCTATAAAATCAATAAATTCCATCACCGATTTTGTAAAAAAAAAAAAAAACTTTAAGCAACAAAATAAATTGAATTCCAATGGCAGGGTGGTTGGTCGTTTCTATTTTTATAAAGGATACGAAGAAAAAAAAAAAAAACTTTTTTGGAGCACTCATCATAAATAAAATAAATCAATTTGATTGTTTTTTTTTTGTTTTGTTTTTTATTATTAAAAATACAGAACATAACATACGAAATATATTTTCTTCAATTCCTGCCAAAGTATGAACATAAGAACTGCATTACCTAAAAACACACGCACAAACTTTAGGTTATGTATATAAAACTCTGCCTCTCCTACTCTATGTCCTCAACAACAACTACAGGCTTCGGCCTTGGTAGTCTTTTCCTTTGTAGTCCCTTTGGACGACTGGGATCTCTAGGTTTTGGTTTTGGATTTTCCAGTTCGTCGAGTTGGGCATCAGTCAAACGATCCTTGTACCATTCAGCACTGAACAGGAACAATGCAAAGGCATACAAAAATGTGGAAAAGAAAAAGAAAAAGGAAAAAAAAAAACATACAAATTACTTTACAGTTGAATTAATAAATTTTCATTGTGAGGGAATTTCAGCTTCCCTTTTCAACTCACACACCCCATCACCGCAATCCCCAAAAACACACCATCTCCACCATCTATCAGAAAAGCTTAAATATATATGGATGTGGATTTTCTTACCAATCGGGAACTTTTCGAGCCCATTCGCATAGTTTATTGGTTTCATCAAACACCTGGCCCAATTTGCAACCATTACGACGAGGAGTTTCGCCATTGATGCACACATAAAAGAATTGGCAGTCATCTGGGTCGGCATAACGTGGATGTGTCTGTGCTTCGGATTCGTTTACTTTGGGGCAAGTAAATTCAAATACATCTTTTGAAGAGCAACCAAGTTTTCCAGCCTCATCCGGCCAGGTGCAAATGCCAGTTTTTGGATTGAATACCAAACCTGATGGGCAGGTTATCATATTGAATTTACCATCGACACAGTAGTAGAAGGTATCGCATACGTTTTTGTCCTTGTGTCCAAAGTAACCATTTTTGCGGGGACAATTTTGGCTTGGGATTGGAGTTTCTGTTGATAAGAGAAGACGGATATTATTAAAGAGTGGCTAAAGCTGGAAAGTGGCAGTATTTTTGCATTTATATTTTTGGTTTTCTGAAATATTATCTCACCAAAAATATACCTACATGATGAAAAGATGCCTAGATCTCTTGTATACAAAAGTTCAATGAAGTGTGGAATACCAGGCTCTCAATTTAAAACTCCAAACTTTTTGACTTTTCGTGCATTTCAGTAAGCATACTCTGCCAAATTTAGATTTACGAAACATGCAATGCCCAGAATTGTTCGACAAAAATAAAATTTTTGACTAAATGGTTGGACACCACACCCTCTGAATTGAAAATATAGAATGTTTAATTTAACATTCCACTTTGCAACTAAGACCCGACAACCTTCAATTTTTACACTATGCACACAAAATTACTCAATATAATTTTAGAACATATTTTTAAAATGGGCGGATACCACTCCCTCTGAATAGAAAGACGCACACATTGTATTTATACTTTATTCTATAGAATGGGTATATTGTATTTTTGGTGTGGAGTTTGTAACATAGAGAAATAATACTGTTAGGTATAAAAAAAGTACTTAGTATATTTTGACTCAGAACCAAAAGCCTAGTCGATTTAGCCAAGTCCGTCCGTCCGTCCGGCCGGTCGTATGTATCTACGTATACTCTCTAAAGGTCGAGTTTTTGAGCTCTATAATGCTGAAATTTATTATATATATAATCTTTTGTTCAAGATTAAGGCAAAGTTCTTGAACTGGTAAGATCCGCCCACAATCAAGCCCACAATCGCCATTTTTGTTAAACAACCTAAATTTGGCAAAATTAGATTATGTTTTTTTGTACAGTTACCATAAAAGTACAACGCAAACATTTTGCACACACAAGTTTAAGGTAAATCATCTTCCAATTAAATAAAAATATTCCAGTTTGGGAGTAGCTGACTTCCACTTTTAATACAAAATCATCAATTTTGTTTTTATAAAATAACAATGCTTATATTATAGCGAAATTCACTAAATTTTGTGGGTATTACTTGTACATAAACATTTTGTGTAAGAAATAAAAAAAATTGCTTTTGGGAGTGGCTGACGCCCACTTTGCATTAGGAACTATTAAAAAATTGTTTTTTTTTGCAAATAAACGGTATTTATAATGAATCCAAAAGCCCACATTTGTGGTCGAAATTAAGATGCTTGTGTATGAAAAGAAATTTTTGAATTTCGTGTGTGGTTTACTCCCACTTTTTATGAAAAAGGGAACATTTTCTTTTGTTCGTTATATTCAAAAATTATGTCTCTACATTTTTTACTTGCTCTATAGGGCAAGTATTGGTTTCGTGCAGAAAAAAAAAATCGAGGTTTTAATCAAACATGACATTACGATTATAGAGAAGCCCAAAAAAGTGGTTTTCGCCATACCGTCCGTCGGTCTGTCTGTGCGTCTGTGCGTCTGTGCGGATGTGCGGATGTGCGGATGTGCGGATGTGCGGATGTGCGGATGTGCGGATGTGCGCTTTTTCACGTCATGCTACAGCCTAAACGGCTTGACGGATTTTCTTCAAACTTGGTGTACAGCAGTTTCAAGAAAAACGGTTGTCGAGATATTTTTTATTTCGTCTTAGCCCGGCTCAAACTTGTACCTTTCAAGTAACGGTTTTTTTCAATTTGGATTTTCTCGAAAACGGCTCTAACGATTTTGATTAAACTTAAAATTTAGCTAACTTTAAGCATTTCGAACAAAACTGCGTTTTTTATTTTTGGCTCAAATGGTCGTAACGAAAATCAGGTTTAAACGGCTTTTTTTCAAATGGCCACAAGTTCGCAACGGCTCGATTGATTTGACTCAAACTTCGTTTGGCATAGTTTTTTATAGTCTTCTATATGATGGCTTTATACATTTTTCAGTGAAGCCTATCTAAATGGTAGCTCCCATACAACGAGCCGTTCAGTTTTAGCCAACTTTTTTTGGTTTTTTCTAATTTGCTCAAAAATGGCTCTAACGATTTTGATTAAACTTTGTGTGTTATATTCTTTTAGTGTTCTTAAGAGAACTGCGTTGTTAGTTTTTGGCTAAAAATGCAAATAACGGAGATCTGCTCTAAACGTCTTTTTTTCAAATGGCCATAAGTTGTCAACGGTTGCATCGAATTCACTCAAACATTGTTTGGTATAGTTCCTTACAGCTTCCTACCAGATGGCATTGATTTTTTTTCGGTTTCTCTTTTTTAAATGGTGGCTCCTATACAAAGAGCCACTAGATTTTGGCCAATTTTTTCGTTTTTTCAAATTTACTCAAAAACGGCTTCCCCGATTTTTATGAAACTTTGTATGTAACATATATAGAATACTTCAAAGAAAACTACATTTTTAGTTCTTGGCTACACATAATAATAGCGGAAATTGCTTTTAACAGTATTATTAATTTGGCCATAAGTGGACATTTGTATCATTTATAACACCCAAAAGATAACGTCTTAATTTTAAATATTAAAGGTTTCTTAACGTTAGCTCCCGTGTATCGGTTTTTCCAGTTTCAGTCAAATTTGTTTAGGTTTTACCAATTTTTTCAAAAATGAGTTCTTCTCATTGGTCGAAAAGTTTGTTTTCATCGTACTATTGCACCCACAGAGCAAGTACGTGCGACCCAGTCGTGCATTTTATTTTTGTTAATTTTTTCAAAACGCTCTCTTTAAAGGGCGTGATTTTTATAAAATACCTTTATTCAGGTAAGATCGTTTAAAAACTACTCGGTTCAGCTGTAGTTTTACACATATATTTTAACTTGTAATAGTAATTACCCTGACAGTAAAAAGTCTCGTCTTTGGGAGTGGCACACGCCTTTATTTTTTATTGAACATCGGCCACACAAAATGAATATTATTGAATTTTTTCCTGTCTAAAGAAGAATTTTGTTTCTGAAACTGGAACAGTGACTGGCTGTGGAAGGCGAACTTATACACATCCAAAAATGTAGGGAACAGTTCGTTTCAAACTTACTGTAGCTCTATCGCTTATATTTTTTCTTTGTATATGTTGCAAGACCCAACGTTGCTTACAAATTTTAAGGTTTTTAAAGACGGAAAATTCTCTATAATTTTGATGATCTGTTTTGTCTCTGAAATTCAGTAACTTTTTATGTTATTTTGAAGTCCTGTATCTCAGAAACTGCTTATGCTTTTTGTTTGAGATTAAGTTCAGTTTTTGGGGTTTTCCATACAAAAGTTAGAGGCGGTTGAAAGTGGCCTGAGTTTTTTCATGTTAATAAGTGTGTAGTTTCAAATTTGTTAGTGAACTTTACTGGACACTTTCGTGCCCTTGGTACAAGTATTCATAAGAAAACCCGATATGTACCAGGATCTGGTAATTTATATTGAAATTTATTCTGACTGTCAAAAATATAGGGAGGAAGTGTTATAACCCTCGAATTTTTTAAGAAGTTTATGAAGAGGGAAACTTTTGATAGCAGGAAATTTCGTGTTAATTTAATTTTCTGAATATAACTTCAAGCACAGGATGGGCATTGGTTTAAATGCATTTGGATCAAGTGGAGTGTCGATCAAGTACTCGTCGTGAGCGGTCGCGTTGCTAGTTCTGTGCGCAATAAAAAATCAAATAAGCCAGTGACAAACAAAGAAAAGAAAAAAAAAAGTTGAAGAAAGCAGGAAACCAAAACCTCGCTCGTAGTCGCAGCACAGCATCCGACACCACCCATGACCCATCCTCTCCACCCGAGCCCACCCATAACTGTTGCTTTCTATGCACTGCAAGCCTCTTGTGAGGCTTATCGCAAGAGGTTTGCGGTGGATGGGTAAGTAGCTTTTGTCGAATAGTTCTATTGTGTTGTTTATACCTATATATATTAATTTCGTGTGCAAATTGTCTTATGGGCATAACACCTAGGACAGTTTGTTATCATTGATTTGATATGGGCCTACACTGCACGGTCGAATTTAGGTACGTCAAAGTTGAATTTTGTGTGTTTAGTTTTTCAGAATGGTAAGTGATTTTTGTGTCCTCTATTCAAATGTTCGTGGGCTTAGGAAGAATTTCTTTTCTGTGTACGCCCATACTGTTCAATACAGGCCAGCTGTTTTGGCATTAAGTGAAACCCAGGTTGGACAGAATACTGATTTATCAGAATTTTGTTTGTTTGGATATAACTTAGTGCCATTACTTTTTTCCCACCATGGTCTTGTCGTTTATGTTAGGAATGATATTGTTTGCCAGAGCCTTCCCCAATATGGGCATTGTTCTAATACGAACTTTAATTTCCTGTGGCTCAAATTCACTGTCCGCAAGCATATCATTCATTACTGTTTTCTTTACAGGAGTCCGAATCTTGACAGCATGTCTACTTGTGATGAGTTAGATGTTTTGTCAGATTCAATTTCCCGAATTGTTTCCCATTGTCCTCACACTGAAGTCGTGATTACGGGCGACTTCAATGTACACAATTCAAGTTGGCTCCGATATTCTACCCAGACAACACTCGAAGGAAGGTATACCGAGATCTTTGCTGAGTATAACCATCTTACCCAGCTTGTCGATGAGCCTACTCGTATACCGGATGTTGATGGGCATTCCGCCCATACTCTTGACTTGTTCCTTACTTCCCATCCTGATAAATATACTATTAAAGTAACTTCTCCATTTGGCACCTCGGACCATTGTGTCATTTCAGCTAATTTCTCGATCTCCAACCATCCAGTTAAAGAAAAAATTCCCACTAGGACCGTTTGGCAATACGAGAAAGCCAACTGGGACGGTCTGAATAATTTCTTTCGCAACTTTAACTGGTCATTATGCTTCCTCGATAATGACATTGATGCCAGTGCTGAAATGATTACAGAAGTGATTTTTCTTGGAATGAGAACTTTTGTCCCTCACAGAACAAAATGTATCAAACCAAAAGAAAAGTCTTGGTTTTCCGAAGAGTGTAAAGAAGCTATCAGGTTGAAAGAAGTAAGCTTCCGATCCTACAAAGCCAACCCAACTGAGGAAAATCGGAAGAAACACAAACAAGTTAGGAACTCGTGCAACTCCGTTATACACAAAACGAAATTTTTACATGACCAGAAGTTACGGCAAAAAATTCTGCAATGTCCCAAAGGCAGTAAAAACTTCTGGTCATTTGTAAAAAACGTCAAGAACTCAACGTCATCATCAGTTCCAACGCTCATCGTCGACGATAAACCTATTGTCAGCTCTTCAGAGAAGGCGAATATGCTCGCAGCTCATTTTGCTGCAAGTTCTACGTTGCCTGCAAGCAACAATGCCCCTCCTGTACTTGAGAACGTTAATTTTTCTATGGGACAGATATTTTTCCGCACTCGTACAGTAGCAAGAGTACTTCAAGATCTTGATATACACAAATCCGCTGGCCCGGATGGTATACCCCCTATTCTTCTGAAGAAGTGTTCTTCATCTCTGGCAAAACCACTGCGTAAGCTTTTTCATCGCTCCTATCGTTCAGGAATCTTTCCTAGTAGATGGAAAACAGCATTTGTCCAGCCCGTCCCAAAAAAAGGTGACTCTTCCTCCCCCTCCTCCTACCGACCAATTGCACTTACGTCCCTTCTTTCCAAGGTCATGGAAACGCTGATAAATCGTCAGCTCAAGAAATATCTCGAAGATCGGGAGCTTTTAAATGACCGGCAATACGGCTTTCGCAGCAATCGTTCCACTGGTGATCTGATGGCATATCTCACCGAACAGTGGAACAAATCTGTGCATCGCTTTGGCGAAAGCAAGATTATTGCGCTTGATATTTCAAAGGCATTTGATAGAGTTTGGCATGAAGCTCTTTTATCGAAAATGCGTGCATTTGGTATCGATGATACTCTTATTCGTTGGATTAGAAGCTATCTTCTGGACCGTTCAATACAAGTTGTATTAGACGGTTTCAAGTCTGATCTCCACAAAATAAATGCTGGTGTGCCCCAGGGCTCCGTTCTGTCTCCGACTCTCTTTCTCATTTTTATAAATGATTTCTTGTCTGTGACTTCTAATCCATTAAATTGTTTTGCTGACGACTCAACCCTCAGCTTTTCGTATACGTTTGATAATACACGGCCTTCGCCTTCGGACGTGTTATTACAACGAAATCGTATGATAAGCTCGTTAAACTCCGATTTAAACAGCATTGTAAATTGGGGTACTAGAAATCGTGTGGAGTTTAATGCGTCGAAAACTCAATGCTGTCTTTTGTCGATGAAGCTAAACATACCCCCTATGCCATTATCCATGAATGGTACTTGCATCGAGGAGGCCGAAAAGCTATCAGTACTCGGTATGTGTATCAGTGACAATCTTCGTTGGAATGATCATATACTTGAGATTGCCAAGAATGCTGCAAGATGCTTAGGCTTTCTTAATAGATGCAAGAAGTTTTTCACCCCTTCTGATCTGGCTACAATTTACAAAGCGTTTATACGCCCTAAACTCGAGTATAACTCCCATCTCTGGGCAGGTGCTTCTCAAACTTTTCTTCACCTGCTCGACAGAGTTCAGAAAAAAGCGTTAAAATTGATAGGAGAGAGAAGCATTATGGAAACATTTCCATCCCTTGAACATCGTCGAAATGTTTCATGTCTTTCCTTATTTTACAGATTCTTTTACAAAAAATGCTCACTCGAGGTAGCCAGTTGCGTTCCACCCCTTAAACATTTCCCCCGTAATACTCGTCTTGCTAGGAACGCTCATCAGTTTACACTTGAGCCCAATTTCGGACGTACCGTGAAATATAGGGATTCTTTCTTTAGCCGTACAACACGAATGTGGAATGGATTGCCTGGCACAATTTTTCCTTACCATTTTGATCTGCAGACATTCAAGATCAATGTTCATCGACACCTCCTTTCCCTTCCTGCCTAACTTCCTATCGCTCGCGCTGTGACTTATCATTAAAAGGGCTATAACAAACCCCTTGAGCGCGTGTGCATTATAAAAAAAAAAAAAAGAAAAAAATTTGGATATTCTTTGATAAAGCTCCTGATAACCACGATTGAAAAATGTTCCACGGGATCATCTTTATTTCGGCTAGGAGAAATTAGGCCCCAGGAAATAAGGCCACAATAAGTCCCCGAATTGGGGCATTTGTTCATTATGAAAATATAACCCAGTGAAATAAGGCCACAACGAAATGAAATAACGTCCCAAAATTTGAGAAATTTCATTGTTATTGTTTTGTGTGTTTTTTTTTTGTTTTGGGCTTAGGTATTTCATTTTTTGTTGTGCCTTTTTTCCTGGGGCCTAATTTCTCGGAGCCGTTTATTTCAGTGATGATTGCTTCTCACTGTATATGACTGACTCGTGGTTTACGATAAATGTGCACAATCCTTAAAATAAACCACAATAGAGACCAGATTAGTTTCTTTAAGTTTCGTTTACTTTCACAAACAGAAACAAGAGCAGCTAAGCGATGCAGACGCGAGTATGGCAGTTGTAATTTTCATACATATAATGTAGTGTCTATTTGCATTTACTTGTATGACACTAGTTAAAGTTACATCTCTTTGAATCAAGACATATATTTGCAGTCACCTGCCAGACAATATCCAACGAATAGCAACGAAGTTTCATAAGCGAGGCTGACTATAGGTAAAGTATGCTCTAAAAGCCACCCACCTCAGTGTATTGCGGGCAAAAATGTTGAGTAGGAAGAAACGGACTGGAAAAAGATGCAAAATTGAATTTTTATAAGCATAGCTCACTATATGAACACAAAAGTGCATAGTCCGTACGTGGTACAAAAGGAAGTTGCCTTCTATTTATCCGCTAACTCCTTTTGAGACACGCCACGTATTTTAAAATATGTTTCACCATCATGCAGATAATGTTTTCTGGAAGGTTTATATGTATGCTTTGCTTATAGATATTTCCTTAAGTCAAAAAAAAAAAAAAAAATATATTCAGAGCCGTAGCAGCCCACTTGCTTAGTTATCTGAAGGATGTTAATCTTAAAAATTATTTCATTTTTGATATATAAATAATAAATGAACGGTCACAAAACCACGCTGATTCTGAAGTATCAATTCGTTATTAAGGAAATAAATTTAGTTTTTTTTTCGAATTTCATTTTAGGAGTTTGCAATAATTCCCATGTTTTTGATTCGGGAATGCGTTGTTAAAGCAACAAAGTTCAACCAAAAAACCATAGCTACTTCCAGTTTAAATAATTAAAATGTATCTCATATAGGACTTTAAGGTTTAAAAAGACCCAGAATAAAATTGTATACAAACATATTAAACCCTAGCAATAAGAACAAGTTCATGCGTCATAGTCGTTTATTTTATTTCTGAATTTAATTGGCTCTACGAGATGAATATTAAAATAATTTCGATAATGGATGCAATTTCTACAGATTTTCAGAATGAATTATGGCTGGGATAATTCCGAAGATTATGTAAATTGTTCAAGTAAAAGCAGGTGCCGACGATAAGGGAATTATTTCAAGGGATTGGTGTTAAAGGACACGGATATATTATAGTATTATATATGAATGAGAAATATTCTTAAACCAACCAATTCTTTTCCATTCACATAGTACACTGTAGAGAAGTTTATTCAAAAATATCATACTCGTAGATACGAAACGTGAACAGTTTTATCAGATATATTTATACAACTCAATTTATCACACCATCCCTACACCTTATGCCTTTGAGAGGAGTTGAATATTGACCCTGTGAAGTTCTCTCAAGTTTTAAACCATTTAGTCAGGAAAACCCACTGAGGTAGGTACACCGTTCTCGAAAACGGAACAAAAACAAACAATTAAAAAACCATTGGAATGTGGGAGATCGGGTATATGATTCCTGGAATTTTGGCGAAAAAAAAAATATTTTAATCGTTTAACCCACAGCACCTCACGTAAAAACTCTTATAAAAAAAAAAAAAAAAAAAAAAAACATTTTCATATAAATTATAATGGTTTAAACCACCCATTTGTGGAAAAAAGGTGCAGCAATTGTTAGAATTAAATTTAAATATTTTAATGGCTATTAAATGCAAAACTGTTTGCATGCAGATACAAATATTTTGCCTTCACGAAGAATTTTTAAATGCCAATATTAAGATTAAACAAATTCACGAATAGGTCGCACTTCCTTGTTCTTATATAAATAAATAGCACACCAATTTAAAGCCTTTTATAATTGTGAGAGATCAATTAAATGTTTACACTCGTACAGAGACACCGTTTTGAGCCGTTGTTAATTAAATTGATTTACCCAATAAGATCAGGCCGGCCAAACCAACAAAATAAAGGTTAATTTAATTTCTTCTTTAAAACTCGTTGCAGTGATTTTCTGAGCTGAGTTTCTCTTTTGTATGACATCAAAAAAAAAAAAACCAACGAGCCGTTTGGACAGAAGTTGTATGAAGAAAACATAGGAATAGACGGACAGTTCCGGACCAAAATCATGCCATGTTTAATGTTATACTTTTTACTTGCGATTATAGGTACCTATAAGGCAAGTTATGGATTCGTGCAAAAAAAATATTTTGAGATAACAACACACATGACATTACGATTATGAGTAGATTGCGAAAAAAGTGGGTCCGAAAATTTCATCCGTCTGTCTGTTAGCACCTCTATTTACTTTAAACTTGGTATTTAGTATTTTTTTGGACTTCCCTGTGAAAATGTTCGCTTTTTTAGTTCTAGGCCCAAAGGTACACAACACTATAATTGCCCTGCCATAAAGCTCCTCTGTTTCTCTTGTTGGCTAGCAGTTTATTCTGTACGAACCCCTCAGAAAGCAAGCGAGCGGCGGATGAGCTTCCAATTAAGTGAACCAACGGCGACGCTTACAGACAATATGGTAGGCACCACATTGAGCTACTTCGACATATTCGGAGCTCAGGTGTTTGGGCCCTTTCACTACTATTAGTCAGGGTAGTGAAATAGAGAAGGTGGCGGATGAGCCCATATAGGACCAACGGTAGCTCTCACATCCCCGTAGTGGGTTACTGACTCTGGATTTCTCCAGCTCCTTTTGTCCTAGGAGAGCAGCATAGGGCCTGGTCCCCCAGGTTGGGGGTTGTGCGTCGGGGTAACTTCCCTACCACGTAAAAAACCTCTTTGTTCCGAAACAACCAACTGCCTCGGATATGGATGACCCTACTGATGACGACCCTAGCAAACGAAACAAGGAATTTCGGCTCTGCACGTGGAATGCCCGGACCCTTAACAGGCCACGTGCAGCCGAACAATTAGTGGAGGCCCTAGATGGTGTCAAAGCCGACATCACAGCCATCCAAGAAGTGCGATGGGATGGTGAAGGCACAAGGAGGATGAAAAACTGTGACATCTACTACGGCAAGTGCTACAGGACAAGAAAACAGCGGCTATTTGGATGCGGATTTGTGATAAGAGGAATGCTTAGGCAAGAAGTCTTGGGGTTTCGTGGCATAAGCGAACGCATTGTCACAATCCGCATTAAATCCAAATTCAGCAACATCTCGCTGATTTGCATCCACGCCCCAACGGAGGAAAAAGATGACACGACCAAAGAAGAATTCTACGATCTTCTCGAGAAGACGTATGATGAATGCCCGAAGTACGACACTAAGTTTATTCTTGGTGACTTCAACGCCAAAATCGGAAAGGAGGGTAACTTTGGCTCGACAGTCGGAAAGCATAGCCAGCACGACAACACTTCCGGTAACGGACACAGGCTAATCGACTTTGCTGCGGGGCGAAGTGTCATCTTAGCTAGCACATACTTCCCACACCTCAATATACACAAGGGGACCTGGCGGTCTCCTGATCAAAATACCGTCAACCAAATTGATCACATTGCTATTGATAGCAGACATGCCTCCAGTGTCATGGATGTCCGCACTTTCCGAGGGGCCAACATAGACTCGGACCACTACCTTGTTGTAGCTAAAGTGCGAATGCGGATCTCCACCAGACCGCAGAATCGAACATCCACTGTGAGAAAGTTTGATGTTGCGAAGTTGCAATCGCAAGAGACCGCCACAACCTTTGCCAATCATGTCTCCTCTTATCTCTTGACAAGCCCGGCGCCTGCGCCAAACCCAGAGGCCCAGTGGCAACATTGCAAAATGGCCATCAAAACCGCTGCCACGGATGTTTTGGGTTTCATTAGGCGACCACAACGAAACACCTGGTTTGATGATGAGTGCAGGCTCGCACACTTGGCCAAAGACGAAGCCTATCATGCAGTTCTGAATGCCAGAACTAGAGCTGCCAAGAGCGCTTCCCGTGCGGTTTACCAGCAAAAGAGGAAAGAGGAACATCGGCTTTTCAGAAGAAAAAAAAGAGAACTGGAAAAACGAATGGTTGAATCTATTGAGGGGTGCTACGGCAGAAGCAATGTTCGAAAGTTCTACCAAAGGGTAAAGCATTCGTCCAAGGGCTACAAAGCCCGAGCGGAAGCATGTAGAGACGAGGGTGGGAGTATCGTTGTAGATACACAGTCGGTGCTGAGAATTTGGAAAGAACACTTCTGCAGACTGTTAAACGGCGAAGACAACCAACTAATCGCTGTCAGGCAGAATGATCCATTCGATTTGGATGATGAAGAACAAAATTTCTGTCCTCCCGACCAAGAAGAAGTTCGGATAGCAATATCTAAACTAAAGTCCAACAAGGCTGCTGGAGCTGATGGCCTTACGGCTGAACTCTTCAAAGCAGCGGGAGATGACTTGGTGAGGAGCATACACCAACTCATCTGGTCGGATGAAAGTATGCCTGACGAATGGAACCTCAGCATTGTGTGCCCTATCCACAAGAAAGGAGATACTCTAAGCTGCGCCAACTACAAGAGGTATAAGTCTCCTAAATGTCGCCTATAAAATCTTGTCGGCCATTCTGTGTGAACGTCTGAACCCTTTCGCACGTGAACTGATTGGCCCCTATCAGTGTGGTTTCAGTCCCGGTAAGTCAACCGTTGACCAAATTTTCACACTTCGGCAGATTTTGGAAAAGACCCAAGAATTCCAGATCGATACTCACCACCTCTTTATCGATTTTAAAGTCGCCTATGACAGCGTAAACAGGAACGAGCTATACAGAGCCATGTCACTTCTTGGCATCCCTGCCAAACTCGTTCGATTGTGCAGGATGACTATGGAGAACTCGCGCTGCTCCGTCAAGGTTGGTAAGAACACCACCGACTCATTTAATGTCGAGAACGGCTTACGACAGGGTGACGCGCTGTCATGTAACCTCTTCAACATCATTCTTGAGGCAATTGTACGCAACTCGCATGTCAACACCAGCGGTACGATTTTTTTTAGATCCGTTCAATTACTTGGCTATGCTGATGATATTGACATTATTGGAAGAACGAAGCGCGCTGTCAGTGGAGCATTCGCAAGTATTGAAGTGGAAGCGGCTCGAATGGGTCTGGCTGTAAATGAAGATAAAACAAAGTATATGCTGTCCTCGGGTGAAGTAGATCATCACCAGTATGTATACTGGTTTGGCGCAGGAAAAAAACGAGGTTTTAATCAGACATGAGACATTACATCATGTCATGACATGAGAAGCCCAAAAAAGTGGGTTTTGCCATACCGTCCATCGGTCTGTGTGTAGTGATGTGCGCCTTTTCACGTCAAGCTACAGCATAAACCGCTTGAGGGATTTTTTCGAAATTTTCCAAACGCTGGCTCCCATACAACGAGCCGTTCAGTTTTAGCCAATACTTTTTAGTTTTTACCAAATTTCTCAAAAATTGCTTAAATAATTTTGATTAGCTTTGTGGATATTTTTTTGGGAGTATTTCAAAAATTTATTATTTTATATAGTAAATAGGAGTTGTCATTCCTCGAAAAATTTGCTATCATCGTACTATTGCGACTGGGTCGTGCATTTTATTTTAGGTGCAGCGGCATATTTACTTTTACATATTTGCCGCCAGGAGGCTATTAAAATGTTGGACCAAATTCGGCGGCCCATGATATCCGCCGCCCTAGTTTTTAGCTTACTCAGCCTTCTTGTAAATTCACCACCACTGTTTATATGATCATTTAGACCCACGAAAAACAATAGAGAGTGGCTAAAAGCTCTAAAATCTTTTAGAAATAATGTCTTTCGATTGAATTTCATAAATGTGCTTTTCACTTGCAGCATCACTAAATTGTTCAGATTGATTTTCTTCGTGTTGGATTTGTATTCAAACTATAAAATTTGTTATTTCTTAAATTTAGATGAAGGAAGGAATATGATGTTCGAAAATTTTAATAAACTATTTATTTTTAATTTGACATTACCTTCTTCGAAAGTCAAATAAATATCTGAACAAAACGGAAATCGTGCAATGGTCAGAACTATTTATTCCAAAACTTGAACAAGTACAATAGCTGAATTATAATATAAAAGTCCAACGACCGAAATGGCTCAAACAGGAATCCATACCTATTATGTACTTTAAACCTAGGTATGGTTCAGTTACACAAAAAAAGAGAATACAGTTTTTAGTTGTGATTGCTGCATAAGAATTGAATATCAATGTCGATGTCGGACTTTCATCGATATTCAAAGTTAATGTGCTCCATATATCAGGGCAGGGTATACATTAGGAAAAGTCACGTTCTCATTTAATTTGCATAAGAATCCCAATGACGGTGAGCTTTATCTTTTTTATTATCACCCAAAACCACTACGTTTAGGTATAGGTATTACGCTCCATAGTTTAACCTGGTAAAATTATTTTCCATTTATAGGTCATCTCATCGTTAATGAGTAAGAAACTCTTACCTAACCCTGGGTTTTCCTTTAATATTGTATGTATGTGTGTGTGATTTTTAGTTTGTTTATTATTATTATTTCAGGGGAAAAGGAAAAGAAAATATTAAATGATTATTTATGGATTACTGAAATCCAATTTAAATAATAATCAATAACTTGGAATGGGGAAACAATAATGATGGAAGGATTAACATACAGGATGCTGTTTGTGTGCTTGTGTGTGTGTACCTCAGATTTTACTTATAAATACAACTTGACCTAATGCTTCGGAATCGGACAATCGACGGAATGGATATCGGCATTTATGCCATTATATGAGTTCCCTCTTTCATTCTTCTAATAATCCTTTGTAAGGATACCGGAAATCGAAATGAAGCAATGGCATTCTGATGGGCGACCAACCGACGACGACGACCGAAGTACGGACGTATACGTATAGTACTAGTACCTACTTGAACAAAATGTACATCAGTGAAATGTGGTTGTGGCTTGAAACTTGTGTATTTGCAGTTTTCCAATTGACTTTTCAGAGAACATATTATGGAAGGACTTTAACGATTGATTTAAATTGGCTTTTTACTACAGGGTATTGTCTAACAAATCCATTCACGTATCCATTTTTCATGCTTCCTATATCACACTCAACCCACTCCCAGAGTCAATTGTATAGTTAGGTACATACAATTTATATTCCATCCTTTGGTATTGAATCACTCGGGGTCATTGATAGATTTGTTTTAACAAAGAAAAAATATTCACTAAACTACAAAAAGGAGTTCAACATGAATGTAAGGCAGGGGCTGGACATTGGGCTTGCTTTTGAGTTGAGAAAAGCAGCAGCAACAGATAAATCAAGTTGGTACAACATCCGATGAGTCACGTTTCGATTTTCTTCGGTGTAAACTTTAGTAAAGTCAGCCTCGAGCAAATTGGTTTCAAGTAAAGTGATTATTTACGAACATTTTAACAAATCAACGCCAATGCAAGGGGAAATCTGATAGTTTGAGTCATTAGTTTGATATATTTGATTCAACTTCGAAAAGATGAGGGACTGAAAAAGACTTACGTGTATACACTCTGATAAAGGTATGTTGTAAGGATACTTTATGGCTTCGTAAAAAAAAGTGACTATACAATGAAGTGAGTTGTATATTATGGTTTTCGGGATGTACAGGGTCTTTTATTTCGTGTTTTCAAGTTGGTAGCGCTGGCATTTGACACCTGTCAAACTGAGCTATCATTGCATGTGTTGCTGAATATCCGAGTGTATCGATTTTCCGGCGTTCGCGTTAATAACTGACTTTTTTTTCTGGCCGGCGCGCGATTGAATATCGTGACTTGGGTGGTATGTGGTTCAAACAAAATGGGGCAACAAACCACACAACATGATTTGTTATGACTTCAATGCGTGAGAAATTTCCTGGTCGCGTTATTTCACATTTCGGCGACAAATCATGTGATTTGACACCGTTAGATTTTTTTCTGTAAGGCTACGCAAAAACCTTGTTTACAAATAATCCTCAAATCTAGGCACATAAAGAACTAATCATTACTCAAGTTATGGCCGAGATACCACCCGAAATGTGCGAACAAGTTGCTAAAAATTTCTTCAGAAGAAAAACGCATGTCGCGAAACTTCCCGCGGCGGCCATTTGAATTTTGTTGTTTTTCACACTTAATTGCAAAGTCCAAACTTCATAATAAAATTTTCATATAAAATTAAAGCTTATAGTGCGCCTCTAGTAGTGAATATTAAAATGTTGGAATTGTTAGCGAAAGTAAAACTTGTGACTTTTCCTATAAACCAAAAAAACAGCACCTTACCCAGTATTCATAGAGTTTAATGATTTTGGTAAACCAAATAGAAAATTTCAAAACGAATTAACTCTATTAACAACATGGCTTCAACTGTCGAATTTCATTACAATTTAACGAGATAAATTAAATTACCACACGTGAAACGTGATGTATTTAATCTTCAAGGCATACTAAATAAATTGCCTCTTTTAATGTAATTTCGTTAGGTATGCAAATACAGCTGTCATCTGTCATATTGGGATGATAGCGGGGAACGATTTATTAAGATTGTGACAGCGCCAATCACACCGCTGACGTCATCTGTGTCTCATACTAGTCTCGTAGCTCGCCTTGATTATTGCTCTATGTGAACATTCGAAAGCATAAAGAAAGAGTGTCATATCATACAAAGACATGATACACACAAGTTGATTTGCCAAGTGCGGAAGAATTTTGATGTAAAGGGTGTATTTACACAACTTATAACGTTGATCTGGCAAAATCTATTCACACGGACCGATGCGAACTAAAATAGTAGAATGTAAAATTAGGCTCTTAAAAGCGAACAAAGAGCAAAAGCTTAGAGTCAAATCACACATAAATAAATCACTTAAATCACTTTAAACTTAGAAATATCACAACGTCCAACTATTATGGGTGATTTGACATTATGCAAAGTTACCCAAAACATAAGCATTATTTTTGAGTGAAGGTGTCCATTGTGTAGCACGTAGCATATTTCTGCTATAACCCCATGGTGTCTATGTCCATATATGGCTCGCCATTGGCGGTGACCGCTTCACCAATGTCGTTTTCGGAAATCCAAGTCAGATCTTTAATTTTTTTTTACGTGTAGGTAACGAACGTTGGCTGATTGATTACCAAACCGATCGTCTTAAATGTTTTCCCGAAACGTGGAAGAGTCCTCCGTTGAGGACGTCTACCGTAAAATAGGCTCAAAGTTTGCTCTAAACAACACTTATTCTAATAATAAAGTTTAATAACTTGGACATTTGACGTGCTGTTCAATCGTGCAACTTGCCATGGTGTTTTGACATCTTACTAACTTAGATAATAATTAACAACAGATTTGACAGAAGTCACCAAAACAACATGGCCACCACAAGCCGCCAAAATTTACCCAAGCCAATTGATCAGAAGATATTATACGTAGGTATACATAAAAAAAATAAAATAACTTTTTTTTCTCATTAAAATATGTCTTAATTTGTTGTTTTGTATAAAATACATTTCTGTTTTGTTTTTATGTGAAAATTAAGTACATTTTTGAGTTGAACTATACTAACTAATATAATAAAAAATATGTCATTATTATATGTAAGTTTGGAATCATTCATTAAAATTTTCTCGAAGCTGACAAGTCCCTTCACCATTTTGGTGTCATAGATTGAACAAACAAAATAATTATAGAAAAAGACCCAAGTGTTTGAAATATTTCAGGCAAATAAATTTGAAATGTCAATTTGTCATTGGACTCCATCTTTGACCACCAATCTTGTTGTATTCGCCCATAACAACTAAAAACTTAACAGACCCCCAATTTGATTAAATATTAACTTTTACAACACTCAGTTTTTCAAAACATAATAATTTCAGAACATTTTAGTGACAGAGGTCTGCTTAACCCTCATCAAGTTGTCCTAGTTTTGTTCTAACCCAACAAATTTAATTAAAAAACTATTACGGTTAATGGGTTCAAACGGCTTCAATATTATACTTTAGCCACCATCCATGCATACTATTATAATAGATGAGAATATTGTGTGTATGTGTATTGTGTATACTTACGTAGTTCTGGCCTCTTTGTACAGTCAATATTGTAGGGTAAATCACATTTTTCCTGATCTGGACTGTAATCGTTGAAAACCATACCATCTGGGCACAATCTTGCTTCAGATACACTCTCACTATAGAATCACATTTTTCCACACACACACACACACAAAATGTGATGAAAAAAATTAAATAAAAAAGAAAGAAAAAAAAAACATTTTTAAAACTTTGTTCGTCAAACAAATAACCCTCATGTCATGCTTACGTGCACGCAAAATATCTATCACATTGCTCCGGATCTGGGAAGAAACCATTTGGCTCTGGGCATTTCTCAGTTCCTTTGGCCTTTGGATGTTCTTCGTCTACGACATCATCTGGATCCTTAACTCCTTTATTTAATTCCTCTCTCACTGGAAATACTCGTTTATTTGAATGTTGTGCCAGTGTCATTCCTGATGAATAAAAAGCAAATATTTAATAATTATCTTAGAAAGTTGAAATTGGGTATAATTGTTAAAGGTTTGAGTTTGAGAGTGCGGGCGGCAAAGTGGCTGCCACTGCGATTTTGACACACACAAAACACAATATAATTTGTATATAAACTCAAAAAGAAGGATAATATCAGGAAAAGTTAAAGGGACATAGGGTCGGGCATCGGAGAGTCGGCGGGCGTCGGTGGCGGGCGTTGGGTTGGAGTTGGGGTAGTGTTGGCAGACATTTTCAAAAAGGGAAACAGATTTTTCAGGATATCCTTGTGAATGACAAATGCCTTTTAGGCTTGCTTATCGTAAATCACCATATTCACGCTACAGAGACACATAGAGATTAAGCTACTTTTAAAGTATCGCACATCCACAGATACGTATATTATTATATTCAGCTTCGGAAGCGAAAAATATAACTGTACAATTGTCATTGTTGGGAATATTTATGTCGTTTGTCTGTTTTGTTTATATTCTGTTTTTGAGAGATTTCCAACTTAATCACTTGATGGAATACACATCTAAAAAAGATATACAATTTGACCTAACCTATAAGAGATTATTTAATTCAATTGGAAGGTTTCTATTTCAAATGCCTTTTGATTAATCATTTAGTTTTTGTAAATTATTATATAAATAAAAATTAAGTCGGTCTTTGAGACACAGTTAATGTTCTTATGCTAATATTTGGATGAATCATTAAGTAAAACTAAATAATCGATGATGTTTCCATTGAAACAAAGATAGCGTATTTCCAAAAAAAAAAATATACTTTTACATAAATAAGTAGCTTTACTTTGTGTATTAACCAAAATTGTTAATGCCATTGAAATAATCTGTTAGCTTTGGAATCAAAGTTATACTGCATTTAATGTTATTGTTTCGTTGTGTGTGTGGTATTATTAATAAAAGATCTAACCAAACAATCTGATGCTCTAATAGAAGTCTAAGATTTTACCCAGAATCAAAGATTTCAAAAGATAAGATAGATTCCAAATGCCCCTCATGATAATTCAGAATTACGAAAAGCAAATCCTAATGCTGTAAGGATTATTTGTGTGTGTGTGTGTGTTCAACTGCCTTTTTTTTGGTTTTCTTTTTAAAGATTAAAAAAATAAAATGCACGACTGGGCCGCACGAACTTGCTTTTATGCTAAGAAAATTGCTTAAGGTAGTTCCACACTATCCCACAGTGTAGTACGACATGTCAAAAAAAGTGTGAAGGAATGTGTGATGGTTTTACATTCAATCCTAAAAAAAAATTTCAGATCTAAACACATGTCAAATCGTATGAGATCTGCGCTGTCATATTCTGTTTCCACACTATTATACAACTATTTCATCACACATTTTTGACATGTGTCGTATTACACTGTGGGATAGTGTGGAACTACCTTTAGTGGCTGCATATGTAGGTATATTAAAAAAAATTCAAAATAATTTTTTTTATTTTTTAAATTAGTTGAAGAGTTTTCTCGGAAAAACTAAGTATGCAATAAAATTTTAAAACTATATGACTATCTAGGAAAATTTTTTTTTTGAAAATCGTTCGACTCGGTTTTTTTTAAAAAAAGATATTTTTGAAAAATATTTCGAAATTTGTTTGAGTATGTTAATATAGGCAGGGCAATGTTAAAAAAAAATAAATATACCCGTTTCCAAAATATTTCAAAAACCAAACATTTTTTTGAAAAAAATTAAAAAAAAAAAATTCTGAGAATTTTGAAATGCCATTAATAAAATTATGAATGACTTCCTGTGCCCAATAAATTATTGAAATCGGATGTATAGTTTATGTGATTTGATTGAATTTGATTTGAAAGTACTGGCTCCATGAGAGGTACCGTTATAAGACAAATTTTGAAAAATCTTTTCTAACCAAAAAATAGACTGTTTAAAAAAAAATTGTGTGGTCTTATGAAATAACGATGCAAGTGAAACTTTTTCGTATCATTGCCATTTCGCACTATTCTTGGGTTTTCCCTAGTTAAGCGGATTATTTGACTCACTAGCTGTATCGGTGTCCATCGCGATCAAATGAACAACAATATTTACATTAATACACTGACTGATCAAAACACACATAAAAACCGCGGAGCATGTGCACGAATAAGTGAGAATATATAAAATCTACACGGTCAGCTGACGCGAGCCATAGGCGCCGCCATATTGCGACATGCCAAAGATAAACGAAAAAAATTGAGGCGATGGAAAAAAAGTTCTACTTTAAAAAATAGCATTCTGAAAGTCTTATCAAAATCGTTACAGCCGTTTTTGATTAAATCAATTTTTTCTCCGATTGACGGGCAAACTTATCCTAAATACCAAAATTGAAGCAAATGGGCCCATTCATTCAGGCTCTAGAGGCAAGAACAGACATACAGACAGACTGACAGACAGACGGACGGAATTTCCAGACCCACTTTTTTCGACTTTTCCATCATCGTAATGTCATGTGTGATTGTTATCTCAATTTTTTTTTTTTGCACGAATCCATAACTTGCCTTATATGTAGTACCTATTTACAATCAAAAGTAAAAAGCCGTCACAACAAGGCAAGGTGATGGCTTACTATTATCTTCAAAAAAATAAGCACATCGCGGAATCAGTAATGTCAGTATATGTATATTGAACTCTTTCATATTTCATCACCCTGATTGGACGAACCAGGCTAGCTTTCTTTGAAACAGAATTTGAAAGATTATAAGAGAAGACGAAACAAATCACAGGAAGGAAGCCACCACCCGGTTCTTGATATTGTGTTTTTAATATTAAATATTAACACATTTTTTGATAACTTAAATATCAAAGTTAATCACAATTTGGGTAGATGTAATTTTACTTATTTGCTATGCAATATAATAGGCTTTTTTTTTTTTTTTTAATTCACAGCAGAGCTTGAGTTGTCAAAAAAAAATAAGTGTTTCTTTTTTGCTTCAGAGACTTTAAACATTAGAAATCGTATTTATTTTCTCCTTCAGAGTGTGTTCAGATTGCGGCACCAAATAAATAGAAAGGATAGACTGAGCTAAAAGCTGAACAAAAACATAACCGTCAAAAGTGAGACGCTTCCAAACTAATTCAATTGATAAAAAAAAAATAATAAAAAAAATTGAAATGGCCGACGAAGCTATGTACATATTTCAAAAGTAAAAAAAAACTTTTCCAGTTTTTTTCAAATGGCAGGAGAAAAAGTTATAAGCGCTTAAGTTAACGTGCTTAAATTGAATTTAAAATAAATAAATACTCCAGACCGCTCTGAGAACATAATTAGCTTAGAGGACCCTCAGATCGAGCTCATTATACTTAAGATTAAGTCTTAAGATCGAAATCGTCATAACGCTGCAATGCTGCCTGCCCCTAGAAGAAAGAAATCTTTTTCAATGAATTCCAACCTTTTGAACAAAATGTTGGCCCCAATGTTAAGACTTATTTTTTATATTATCGCAGATCTGGAAATACTTGGTTTTCCGAAGAACAGATATAACGTCAAATCTTCCAAGAAGCACGGCAGTGACTTTAATGTAAAGTCAGTTTCCTATCCCAAAATGTATGTTTACCTTTACTTACTATCGCGCCATTTTGAAAATGAACTGGCAACCTTGACATTGACTGATTTATCCGCTTTTCTTATATTTTTTTTCAAAATTGTTCTCAAAAGGCGTTTTTCTTTTTTAGTTCACAGCAGAGCCTGAGTTGTCAAAAAGAAATAAGTGTTTCTTTTTTGCTGCAGAGCGTGCTCAGAGTGCGCTCTACGATCTCCAAATAAATAGATGGGGCAGACTGAGCGAAAGCTGAACAAAAATATAAATGTCAAAAGTGAGATGCTTGAAATTAAAAACAATTAAAATGGTCACCAAAAAGGTATTTTAAATGTTAAAAAGAAACTTTTATTCAGATTTTTTAAAGTGGCATGAGAAAAGGAAATTGATGGGATATTAAATTTGTTTTATTAATAGCTTAGAGCGCTCTGAATACAATTTTGGTTCAGAGGACGTTCAGAGTGAACTCAATATACTCGAACTCTGTTCAGAGCTCGTTTCTGAATGAAAAAATAAAATAGCCTAAAGACTATCATGTTTGATTAAAATCAAAATAAAATTCATTTGCAGCTCTTGAAATCTTCCTTTCTTAGGCTGAATTAAGAATTCTAAAAATAATCCTTAGTAGGGCTATGGTAGAGTCACCATACGAGCGATAAATAAAATAAAAAAACCTGTCACATTTATTGCATTGCTACACCTGCCATTCAAGCCAATTTGCCTCAAGCCAACAAAATCTTCAATGATGGACTAAGCAAAGATTTCAAAAAACCATAATTAAAAATGTATTTTTATATCATCGCCACCGTCACTGTCGATGGTTGCGTCGGAAAAGCATCCTCAAAATTCACCAAGTTGGTTAGGAAATGTTAACATCTTTCCGTTTCGTAAAGGCAAGTCAACATCATTCAAAATGCCGGATAAACGTCAAAAAGTTAAAAGTGTCATATGTCACCCATGTTCAATTTGATGTTTGACATGTCAACAATCAATTCCGAATCTGTTGGTGGTATTGATGGCTACCCCCCGGACCCGGAAAATTGTTAAAATTAATGGTGTTGACAAAAAAAAAAAGTTCAATAAATCAACTTGCCTTTTTTATGAACTGTGGAGAATATTTTGTACATCGCGTTTTTTTTTTTTTTATTTTTTTAATAATACTCATAATCAATCATATAACTTATGATGAATTTAAAAAAAAAAAAAAAAAAAAACGACCATATAGTCCGAGACCACATGCGTCTAATTGCACATAAAGTAGTCAATCATAAAGCTCGCAAACGAACAACCGCATCCGTGAAGCCGAACCAGAACCAGACAAATAGTCAACTCGTATCCACCACAATTAACAACAATCCTGTGAATTCACTTCCTTCACAAGCAACTTGTACGGATATGTTCTGGTTGGTTCGAGCTATAACTACACGTGTCCATGAGTGTTAATTACTCTCGTCATCAACACTACTGTTCCAACCCTTTGTAAGACCTATTTAGTTCAGCTTTAGTCCCGAATCCCGTCTACCGGCACGGCTCCCCGGCTACCAACCGGACAGATGGCAGGCGATGGGTGTACCTTTACAGTGTATACATGTGGCTTCTGGTCGGACGTGCATATTTTTAAATAAATATCCCCAGTCGAAAACAAAACGTCAACCTTGTGGTATTCCTACCGCACTGCTCCATCGCACACTCCATTAGGCAAACAACCCAATCAAGGTGTGAAAGGATGTGAAATTTTTGTCGGTATTTCTTTGGAATTTTTTTTTTCTTTTTTTGAAACACTGTCAGGACACAGCAGCTCCCAAAGTTTATTGTTTTTGTTTGTATGTATTTTTTTAATCAATACATTAAGTCTATATGAAATATTGTTAATCATTATCATTTTTGGGTGTTTGTGAAGTGGTAGTTGCATATTTATTTATAGTCGAGTCGGCTAGCATGTGTGCAAAGTATAAGTTTTCAATTTGATGACACTTAAAATAATTAATCCCCAGCGGCTAGTATCCTTATAGGAGAGAATATTATGCCAAAATAATATTAAATTTATAAAGAGGTTGGTACATATGTATGAGTCTCTCACTAACGGTATCTTGTAGTTGTAAGCAAAGCTGCTGCTGATACTTTCATAGCTTAATGATAGTCTAAATTAAGACCTCGAGAGAAGGGCTAACTATGTTTAAAATTTATCACACAAGGATGTGTTTGTGTGTGGCAAGGATTTCACAATGTGTGTAGGTAGCTGTTTTAAGTAAAATTACAGCGCTGGAATTAATTATGACACTTTAACACCCGCATTTAAGTCACCCACAATCTAAGTAGCGTTAAATGAGTTGAGAGACAGAGAGTGAACTTTATAGTAAAAGTACGAGTAGTATATGTATGTATTTGTATACTCATAGTAAGTACATATACGTATATATAGTTACAACTAACATACGAATAGAGATTGTGTGCATTAAGGAAGTTTCTTGAGCTTATATGGAACAAATTATGTTATTTTATTTTTAAGGGCATTCTCGGATGGTGTGTGAGTTTTCACACAAAAACAGCAAAGCGTATGGGTGATGTTAGAATGTAGAGAATTATGTGGATGTGGATTGAAGCGCAAATGGGTTTATCTCTTAAACTAAGTTTGAAAATTTGATCAAGGATAAGCAAGTGGAATGGAAGTAATTTGTAGTTAAATATCAATTTCATCAAGTATTTGAGCTACCTCGTTAAATGTTTTTAGTATAGTATAGATACTATTTTATGAAGAGATAAAAACAAATTATTATCGCGTCTTTCTGTGTATTGTATAGATTCTTGGTAGAAAATTGAAATATAATAAGTCTTAACGGTCATCAATTAAATATTCCCAGAAGTTCTTATCCGATAACAGTACTTTGTTTTCGAGTAGAAAATAAGGACACACGGCTTATGTAGGTATCGAAGAAAAGTTTTAAGCAAGATTCTGGAAGGTACATATGTATATCGTCCTAGGGTTTTGTGTTCGCCTTTACTTGGGTGTTTTTTTTTTTTTAGAAGAATAGGACTTTAAGTTGGCAACACTATTTTAACTGGATGCAATTTTGCAAGCTGTCAAATGATTTATTTTTAGTTTCGTTATGGCATTTCAACATGAATAGGTTGACGTCTGAACAACGCTTCCAAATTGTGCAAATTTATTTCGAAGATCATGGTTCTGTTGAAATACGAATGTTTATCGCGCACTACGTCTATTTAACGGTGTTTAGCGATGAAGCTCAAAGTGCCGTATTTATGGAGTGATGATAATCCTCTATGTTGAGACACTGTTTCAACTGTCAAACCATATGCACAACAACCATCGAAACTTCTCAGACCTTTAAAAAACACCCTTTTCAATAGAAAACCAAAAAGAAGAATGTAAGACCCAGGCAATTAAAGTCTTAAATGTATGGGAAAGTTCTCTACAGTACCCAATATTAACAATTTTAATTCAAAAAAAATTTAATTAAAAAATTAATTAATTAAAAAAAATTAAATTAATTTAAAACAAATTGAATTCCATGACAGAGCCAAGGTAGACCATATCTTCGATGGAGCGACTAGAAAGACTATGACAATTTGAAGTGCGAGATTTGAGACTGCAAGCTAGATATCAAGCCAGACGGACGGGCATATTGAGTTAGGCTCTGGAGCACCATACGCTTTGTAGCGCAATTTGTAATATTTTTCTGCAAAATTTTGATAAAGTTGAATTAAAATTTAATGAGAAGTGGGAAACAGGAAACGCCATTTAAAAAGAAGTAATGAAATAATTGCAATGCCATTTTATAGAATAGTGATATGTCAAGCAAGGCTTAAGCGAATTGGATCAATCCATTGCATACTCATTGTCGTGATATTCTTTATGTTATGTTATGACCATTGAAGCCAAAAAAAAATTGTTTTGTCAAAAATATATACAGAATGAGCCATCAAGTGGTTTCTTTTAAATCATAGGTTATTTTGTAACTGACAGTTGTTTCCCACTCGAAATCGTGGAACGAACTACTTTGAGGAATATTGAAAACTTATTTCCAAAGTGAGTGCAGTGTTTTTTTTTTTCTGAAAAATTTTGTTTGGCCGAAATCAAGTACCCACCACACCTACTGTACAAAAAGTTCACTTATGGTCGCCGTCATCGTATGTGTGAGAATCAATTCACAAACATCAACTCTGCATCAAAGATCTCGGATTATTCACTTACAGGGTCCAATATTGACTCAGCAATTGAAGGCATTTTCATCTCGGCGGCAGTTTTCCTTATCTTTCAAAGTCCACACGTTATTGTCGAGAAGACAATGCATTGAGAGTGACAGTTTGGTGCGGATTGCAGAGTGGTGGCATCATTGGACCATATTTTTCTTCGAAAATGCTGAATATAAACTCACACACATTAATGGTTGAGAGTGTAAGCCACTTGACAAGTTTCGATGAAATTTTTTAAGGTATAAGCCCATAGACAATATAATATGAATTCCTAAATTTTTCAGAAAAAGTTTTTTGACTAAAAAAAAAATGAAACCATTTTTTTTTTGTTTTTTTTTCCAAAACGGTTTAGTCTATTTTTTTTCTGATAAAAACTACAAAGTGCTAGAAGTTGGCACACCCCAAAAAATTTGGAATATATGTATTTTCGAAAGAAAAACGGCCCTTGTCAAGGCAATTTCAGTATTTCAAGTACTTCATCCTCTGTCTAAATTATTCACATGCATGTTAATTGTTCCAGTGAACACAGCAATCTTGCTAATTTTTGGGAACTTCGTTTAACTTAGTAGATATAAGGTTTGAGAATGTTCGATTTGTCAACAACAGAATTGGAAAGGATAACTCAGAGAAACTGATAAAAATTTAAGGTTCATTGATTGACTCGCTATCAATTTATTTCTAGGTTTAATGGACACAATTTTATAGTTTGTAATGAAAGCCATATCGAGAAGGCAGTCTACGATACGTCACGGATTTCACGGTTGATTTTAGAATGGTTTTCAGTTTGCTGTTGAGCGATAGTTTAAGCGATATATGAAATGATTTATGTAGAAGCCGATTAGATCGCTAGGTATCTAATAAGTTTGCAGAAAACTAATCAAACAATGCCAAAAAACTGGAATGAGACACAACGCGTGCTAAAAATACTACGAGCTTGCAAAGTTCAAAATTGAAAATTAAATATACCGATTTTCAAAAACTTCCGGAAATCAATCCAACTGTAACTATAAGAATTTTTACTACAATTATAAATCAACTTTGGAATTGAAACAAATCCGAATCTAAAACGAGAAATATCACATTCGCACAAACTAAGTGATTGACCTTGAACTAAATATCTTATCAAAAAAGACAAAGCAAACGAAATACGATATATAATTCGGTAAAAAATTTCTCTACAAACAACACATAAAAGTGTAACAGGTTTCGTTATATAAAACTCACAAACAGCCATATATGAAACATTCGGATTCGACAACAGTTATTGCATTGACATTGTAAAACCCGATTGAATAACATAACTTCTGCATAAGTATCTTATTGGAAATAAAAGATACGGCTCCCACTGTACATACATAGGTATTGTTTTAAGGTGTGATCGATTGGATATTCCACTTTTTAATTAAACCATGTTTTTTTTTTGTATCTTTTGAGTTGCATGTATCTATTATTGATTTAAATTAATTTTATTCATAAATCACAAATGCGAATGTTATAAAACGCAATGCACACACACGAGTCCGTTGTCTGATCACTTTCACTTTTAAGGTCATTTCATCATATCACACTTAAACTTTTAACAAAATCACACCCACTGTTGTACCGTACCGCTTAAAAAACTTGTTTCAAAAAATCGATAACCTCTTGACATTTCCAAAAAAATCTTGTCTTTTTTGACCAAGTATTTGAATAGTTTATTCTGCCAACAAACACAACAACAACAACAAAAAGACTCACCTATTGCTAGAAATAGAACAATAATCCTTAGAGAAGCCATTTTGTCTTATCTCCAAGACTTTTAAAATTGAGAAATTAAAATTTAAAAAACTTTCGACTGCACTTCTTCCGTATGTTGTCTTGTGTGAACTGTGCAGTAACGAACAATCGACTAGGAGATCTAGAAGATTGTCTCGTTGTTAAATATCTTTTTTTCAATTCAATGAGAGCCGAACGCAGTCTTTGGAGAGACACTTTTCTTCAAGCTGTTGGATTTTTTGTTGTTTAACTCTTGAGCGCTTGAGCTTGAGCCATGTTCGTTGAGCTTGCTTTGGTCTTTTCCTGTTTTTCCAATTCCAACACAAACTGCTTGCTTTGTGCTTCAGCTCTCTTGCTCTTGGATTGGTGCTGGTGCTTGGTCTTTTCTTTAGTAAGGTAAGTTACTTGAGAGAAACATTATACATAAGATATATTATTATGTACTCACTCTCTTTTGGCCAATTCTGGTTTTTACTATTCGTATCTCAAGCCCAACCATTCGTGAAGGTAACTTGTTATTATTTTTTTTTTCTTCTCACTAGTGAAATGTTGTAGGTGGCTTCAGTCGAAACTGGCTTTTATTTGTGTGAAAACTTGTTTTGAAGATGGTAACTGGTAAGACACTTCATTAGTTTACAAGAAAATAACTTGGCGGCAGATAATTGCATTAAATCGAGAATAAAAGTACAAAAATCGGAATTCCATTTGATTTGTAAATACGAATCGCTGGCACGCAAATTTGATCTTGCGTCAAAAGTTATAGACGATTCACGATTTTGAGGACAAGCAAATATAAAGCAAAAAAAGAAAGAAATTGGCTTACATCAATAAGCTTTGCTTAAGTTGCTTTAACTCGAGTTAAGCTAGTATTCTATTTCTAGTACCTACATTAAGTCTACTAAAATTTTGTCTCGATCTATTAGAAAAACACTTTCGGAAAGCAAAATAACACCAAATTATTGATTTATACCTCTTTTTTATTTGTATGAATATAGTAGGCTACCTCTTAGTTGTATAGCCATCGGACACGGACACGTTGTTGAAAACGGAAAAAATGCAACACTACCTAGAACGAGATGCAGGAGCGGGCTTTTGTGTTTTTTTTGAATCTCAGATAACATGAATGAACCCGTTAGAAAGTGAACATGCGGCGGATGAGTTCCAGTCACCGTGGAAGTACTAATGATCTTCTTCGACATATTTGGCACATAGTTAGGACCTTTCATATTAAAATAGAGAAAGTGGCGGATGAGCTCTTAAAGGGCCGACATATTACTTTCCAGCTGCTTTTGCAATAGGGCCTATAGCCCCCCAGGTTCTTATTACGTGAAAATAATTAATGGTTCCAAAACAACCCACTTCCTGGGAAACAAACAAAAATCGAATTTCAGTTCAGCACGTGGAATGCAGCCGATAAACAAATGGAAGCCCTAAATGGAATCAAAGCTTACAATACAGTCATCCAGGAAGTGCGATAGATGGTGAAGGCACAAGGAGTATGAAAAACTGTGATATTTATTAGGTATGGCAAAAGCTAGAGGACAAAAATACAGCCGTTATTTGGATGCAGTACAAAAAATGTATACAAGAAGTCTAAGAATTTTGTGGCATAAGCAAACGCATAGTGACTATCCGCATTAAGTCCAAATTCGATAACATCTCGTCTGACCTACGTCCACGCTCCCAATGAGGAGGAAGATGACAGCCAAATCATGGTGTTTTGAGGAGTAGATGTAACGTCTTATTATATACAGGCTGCACAGTGACATCGAGTTTGTCAAAAATCAGAAAGTACAGCTGCTTAGGTGGCTGACATGTGACGACGAAAAAACCTACTTTTTTCAATTAAAAGAATTATGTCCCTAAGTAAAAATTTGTATTCTACTGTTTCGAATGATTCTGAAAATTATTTGTTTTCATACCTATAATTAAAAATTACGAAACCTGCGAATTTTCAAAAACTAGGTTTATAATAATTTAGAGTATCGATAGATCGTTTGTCAGTTTCATGTTTTTTTTTTCGAAGAAGCACTATGTAGGATCCAACTACCGCACTAATAGCCCTCTCAATCTCTTGATCAATATATTAAATAAAAACTATGCCACATTTAATTCCACAAATGATAATGTTAAATCACACTGTCTTGATCCAATATTTATAATTTAGATATGTTTAATATGTATGTATGTTTTAATTTATGAATATGTACCTCTAGTTTTAATTTAACTTAAGAATATACCGTTAGTATTTAACGTATTTCAAATAAATAAATAGGAGGCTTTGATACCAAACAGTTCTAAGAAATTACTGAGTTAGGTAGATAGAAGGCACAAAGCTAACTAGAATGTAATATTAAGACATAATTTAAAACATAAACGGCTGCATATTTTTTTTAACTAATTCAATAATTCCATACAAATATTGTTTACTTGTATGCAAAGTGTACCATCTTCTTCAAGTAAAGCTTTGTTATGTAAGAAAAGCTGTGAAAGCGATTAAATATGGTTTTGATTTGGTGCGGAAAAAATCAAGGTTTTTATTTCAAACAATTTGTATAAATTGAAATGAACGAAGCCTTCCAACTACAGTTTTCGGACATTTTCCTTACTTCTTTATAAGGGCAATAAAAATAATCACACAAATAAAAATATACATAAACTAGCGGTTCGCCCCGGCTTCGCACGGGTATTTTACAAAAGTTTTAAAAAAAAATATGCATTGTAACACGCTACGAATGGCGTAGAGAGTTATTAAAAAGGAGTACATTATAAAGAAAGATTGAATATTATTATTTGAATGAATTTTTTTGTTGATATCACACTAATATTATAAATGAGAAAGTTTGGATGGATGGATGTTTGTTGCTCAATCACACCAGGGTGGCTGAACGGGTCTGGATTGGCACAGATATAGATTATAGTCTTGAAAAGCACATAGGCTTCTTTTTTCCCTGTAAAACGTATTGTTCCTTTCGGGTCCAGCCGTAGGTCTGGTTAAGAGTGTATGACATAATTCTTTCACAATATTATTTATTTATAAAACACTCAATGTAATTACTTTTTCCGGTTCGTCAAGGTCATTGAAGAGATCTTAATGAACCCTGCTTGAAATACTTAGTTTTATCTAAAATATTTTAGGTAATATTAGGAATATCAAAATAATTTTAAAAAATAAAATAGAAGGAAAGTGTTATTGGCTCAGAAGTAAGAAGGGGTACGGGGTACCAAACGTCCTAAGTTTGATCTTATGAAAAAGACGTCGTGCCATGCTAGAGAACTTGGCTGCACTACCGTGCCCTTTGATCGAATTATGAGCTGAGCTACTTACTGTCTTCAGTTAAACTGGGGATTAAATCATACAATTTGTTATTTTTTTAACAAAAGAATTCGATTAGATATATTCGTTCACTGTGGCGTATGTGGAATCTTTTTTTTTAAGTTTTTAAGTAAAAATGTTGCAATTGTTTTCTTAATTTCGTCCGAAGGCATATTAGTTTTACTGATGCCAATATGATAAAGAAAAGCCAACAAAGATTTGATTTAAAACACAAATCATCACTGATTGATAGCAAATACATACATTTATTTTTACTTGCGATTATAGGTACTATAAGGCGAGATATGGATTCGTGCAGAAAAAAAAATTTGAGATAACAATCAAACATGACATTACGATGATGGAGGAGTCGAAAAAAGTGGGTCTGGAAATTCCGTCCGTCTGTCTGTCTGTCTGTCTGTTTGTCTGTCTGTCTGTATGTCTGTTCGCGCCTCTAGAGCCTGAACGGATGGGCCGATTTGCTTCAAATTTGGTATTTATGACTTATTTGGCCCTCCCTCGGAACATAGGCCCGAAAATAACGGCACCTGCCATACAATCGTGAAGAAAAAAATTGATTTTCTCAAAAAACGGCTCTAACGATTTTAATAAAACTTTCAGAGTGCTATTTTTGTATGACAGTCTATCTTTTGATTAGAAAAGATTTTTCAAAATGTTTCTTATAACGGTACCTCTAATAGAACCAGTATTTTCAAATCAAATTTTGTCGTAAATTATACATCCGATTTCAATAAAATTTAAGGCACAGAAAGTCATTCATAATTTTATCAATATGGCAGTTCAAAAACTCTTTTTTTGATTTTTTATAATTTTTTCAAAACAAATTTTGGTTTTCGAAATATGTTGGAAACGGGTATATTGATTTCTTTTAACATTATTTTTTCAGATGTAAACTACGTATTGCCATATATTAACATACTCAAATAAATTTCAAAATATTATTTGGAAAAGTTTTTCAAAAATATCCTTTTTTAAGAAAAACTGGTCGAACGATTTTCAATATTTTTTTTTTTCCTAGAAGACATGTAGTTTTGAAATGTTATTGCATACTTAGTTTTTCCGAGAAAACTCTTTACTAATTAAACAAATTAAAAAAATTTCGAAATTATTTTTTTTTTAATATCCATATATGCAGCCACTAAGCAATTCATAAGAGCAAGTTCATGCGACTCAGTCGTGCATTTTATTTTATTTCTTCACATGTTAGGTTACATTATTGAAGTTTTGAGATGCATCCCATTCTTTTTTGTTAACTTGGAATTTGGAGGACACATAGAATATAAAATACTGTGTAATTTATAATGTATTATATTTCGTTCTCTCGCCTCTTTAATCTTTTATGTACTAACTTTTTTTATCGTGACACATTTTCGTTTCATCGAGTTTCAAATCACAACGATTGGAAAGAAATTTTACTTCAAAAAATAAAATGTCTAATCAAGCCTCCCAACTTAACAAACCTAGAACATTTACTGCTATTTTTTGTTCAAATGGTGCATAACCTTAAACAGATGTGTTAACGGTTTTTCGTCCACATGACCCTATTTTTTCACACTCTCCTACAAGATTATAATGCAACTTTTTATTAATTGCTTTTTTAATCATGTGGCTCCCATAAAAGAAGCCCCTCAGTTTTAGCCATTTATTGCAAAACATTTTTCTTATCACAGCACGCGTGATTTTAATTAAACTTTAAGTTAACAAGGTCTTCTACTTAATTAGATGAATTTAAAATCATTTTTCAAAAATCCAATCCAATTCAAATTATTTAAAAAATGTTCTCCCTCGCCATTCTTTTAGTTAATTGAACATAACTTTTCACTTAGATATACAGTAAAGGTATATTTAATGTTCTATAACTTGTGGAAAACATTTTTTTAGATGGTCTCGCCCTCCTATTAATTTGTGATAGGTTGAAGAACCCTTTATTTTCTTTAAGGCGATTGAACTTTCCAAACTTGTACACGTTCGAAAAATCAGAACAAAAAATTGGGTTTGCGGCGTACGTGTATGAGATTGAGATCTATACTAGCATAAATTCAAAATTTGTATGCATGAGCATGGTTATATACCTACGACGAAACAATATTGATTATGTATTTGAAATTATGTGACGTACGTTACAAGACCATTTACCATAAGTCGAAACAATTCGAACAGAGTATTCTTGTAAATTTGTGTGGGAAAAATCTTACGTCAGATGATTGCAGGAATTATGTGAATGTGCGAGGAAAATGATTCTGATTACGCAATAAATAGAAATAAATCGCTAAGGTTTCATAAACACGCAGTTTGAAAAGTTCATTTTATTAGGTATACAGGAATAGAGAATATTATGTACAGTACATCACCAAAGGAATGGGCGAAATTAAAACTTGCCAAAAGAAAGGTTATAACCTCTTCGCCGAAAAAAAAGTTTTGAAACGAAAAAAGATGGTCAACAACTTCTGTCCGTCGGTATGTCTGTCTGTCTGTATGTATGATTGTGTGTATAGACAAATTCATCCCAAACGGATGGGCCGAACAGCTTCAAACTTGGTTTATAGAGTTCTTTTGGTATTACACTGAGCGGAAATTGATTTTTTTAGTTCAAAAAATAACGGTACGTGCCAAAAAACCGTCATGTTAAAACTTATTTTCCTCGGAAACGGGACGACATTAATTTAAAAACATAAACGAGAGCTCCAATACGTCTGCAAAGAACTGTTAGATACCTCATTCCCAATTTTTTATGAGTATGAATTCGCTAGCGCAATTAAAAAAGGCCACGACCAAAGTTGAGATTTCTATTGCCAATTACTATGAGCTTAGTGGCCTTCAATTTTAAGCTTGCAGCTCAATTTGAACAAAACAAGATATAACAATTCTTGAGCCGCTACAAACTGCTACATTACCAAGGAATACAAACCGAAATGTCCATATTCTTACTTGAAAACTGCGATCGATAGTAAGAAAACCTTAAAAAATGAATGCCTATTACGACTTTTAACGAAAACGCCATTTAAAGTGGGCGTATCCTGAAAATTAAAAAAAAGTGAGTTTGGGCGTTGCTGACGCCCCTTTTCATACAAAACTGTCAATATCTATTATTTTAACAAAATATCAAAGCTTATAATTAGAGCGAAACACATACAATTTTGTGGGTAATACTGCTACATAAACATCTTGTTTGTGAAGTCAAAAAAATTATTTTGGACGTGGCTGACGCCCATTTTTGCAAATAAACGGTATTTGTAATGAAACTTTAGTGCGTCTCTTAGTAGAAAATGAGAATCTTGTTTTTGAAAAGAAATTTCTGATTTTTAGGCGTGGTTTACACCCACTTTTCATGAAAAAATGAAAAACGTAGTTTTGAAAAATTAAGGTTGGTAATACTAATATTCTATTTCAACCATTTTTTTGACGTTATATGCAAAATATATCTTCAAGTTTTTTGTTAGTGCAGCGTGTGTTTCAAGAATTGTTAAAAACACCCATAATCGCTATTTTCATTCAAAATTTAATTTTCAAAAATTTAAGTTTTGTCTCGTTTTGTTCAAATCGATCTGCAAGCTTAAAATTGAATGTCACTAAGGAATGAGCTCATATTAATTGCCCTGGCAATAAAAAGACTTAACTTTGGCCTTTTTTTATTGCGCCAGCGGTTATAGAACATCGGTCACACAAAATTAATGTTATTGAATTTTTACTTGCTTTTATAGGTACTATATAAGACAAGTTAAGCATTCGTCGAAAAAAAAGTTTTGAGATAACAATCAAACATGACATTACGATGATAGCGAAGACGAAAAAAGATGGTCTAAAAATTCTGTATGTCTGTCTGCCTGTCTGTCTGTATGTATAGACACCTACATCCCAAACGGGTGGGCCGAATTGCTTCAAACTTGGTATATAGACTTTTTTAGGTACTGTACAGAGGGGAAATTGAAATTTTTTTTTTAGCTCAAAAAATAACGGTACCTGTCATACAACCGTTACGTTAAAGCTTATTTTGCTCAAAAACGGCTCTAACGATTTCGATTTAAAAAAATCAGTGTTGCTTTTTAGGTACGATCAATCATATGGCTGAAAAAAAAGTTTTAAAAAATGGCTAAGAACGGTACTTTCCATAGGACCGTTTTTTTTGCTTTCGACTATCTCGAAAACGACTCAACCGATTCTTTCGAAATTTCACACACATATACCTGTAGGTAACTCAATTTGTATTGCATACCAATATTTTTGAAAAATATTTTTTTGTATTTTTAAAAGCATTTAAAAAAAAATTTTAAAAATTAATATTTTGAAAACTGCTTATTAAATTTTTTTCTAAAAATTTTAAATAAATGTATTTGCTGAATACCTATGAACTGGCGTTTTTGAATTTTTTTTGAAAATTTTTTTTCAAAAAGTTTTTCAAAAAAACTTTTTTTCTCAAAAACCGCTCCACAGATTTTTATAAATTTATTCTCATAAATTCAAATTTATCCAAGAAATAAAATGGCGTACTTTTTTTTCAGCTCAAATTAGTTTAAGTATTTATTTAAGAATTTTGAAAATTTTATTTGTATCAAAATCTCAAGCCCCTAAACCACTGTCGCTCATTAGAGCAAGTTCGTGCGACCCAGTCGTGCATTTTATTTCTATCTGCTAGAGAAGAATTTTTTTTTCTGAAACTGGAACAGCGGCTGGCTACGGGAGGCGAACGCATATACATACAAAAATAGAGGGAATAGGGTACCCAACAGTTCTTTGCAAACGTACTGTAGCTCTCGCTTATGTTTTTACTTGCGATTATAGGTACTATAAGGCAAGTTATTTATATTAAAACGACAATAATTTATGCTTGTGTATATTGTAACCTAAACTTAGGTGTGGGAAGTGTTACTTCTATTATTGCAAAGGCCACCACAGTAGGAAGTCACTAAGGCGAAGAATTTTTATTTATTCTCCTGGGATACTTTATAATCAGAAGAGAGGAGAGAGGACATCTTTGGAAGACGATATGAATGCAACGCCTACGAGACACCACTTGCGTTAATGGACTAAGAGTCATCGATTTTGAAGCGGACAAAAATGGTGTTGGGTAGTGCTTTATCCCCTCATCTTGATTTTTGCCATAGATCATATGACAGAAAAATATCTTTTGATCCAACCATCAGCCAACATCGACTCAGATCACTGCCTAGTTGGTGATGACCTTCAAGAACGGATGTTCAGGGAAGATTTTAGGTGAACAACAACTAAAAGTACGGCGAAGATAACAAAATTTTCCGATATCAAATGGATATCATTGAACCTGAAAGACCATTGGTAGCTTTGTGAACAAGCAATAAGAAATGCTGTTTCAGAAGTGCGTGGGTTCTTCGCAACCACCTCCTTTAGTAAGCCTCGGTATGCACTCAACGAAGGCCTACAGGTCGATGTTCAGGAAGAATAAAGGATGTTGAACTTAGAAAATATAAGTTACGCTACGCTTAACTAGAGTTTAAAGAAATTAGATCACTTAAAACATAAAGTCGGAGAGATGCAGAGTTTCTTTGCCATAAAACCATTTAAAGATGGCGATGGAAACATGCTGGAGTAGAGTCACAGTCAACGTTAACAATTTGGAGAAGATACTTTAACCAGTTGATTAATAGTTATGAAACCAGCCAATGAAAACACCGGTTCAAATCAATATGAATGGCAACTGAGATTTGCAGCCACCGGACAAAAATAAAACCGAAGCATCAATCGCCAGTCTTAACAAGAACAGAGCAATTAAAGCCAATTGCTTACAATATAAATATATATTGTCCGATTGCAATTGCAAGTACTGCAGGGGTCCTCCTGGAGCAAACGGCCACAACAAGATCTTTTCAGCTGTTTCGATTCACCGCAGGCTTTAGATATGAATATAATTATTCCTTGAGATTGACCTGTATGTTGTGTTTGGTCTTCCGACGCGCCTGGATTCCATTCGAATGATTGTTTCACTATATTATAGTCATATTTCCTCAGTGAGATACGGTATCCAATGCCACTTCCGTTGCATGATGTCTTACAAGTTAACCTTGTATACGAGTATAAGCAGCTTGTTGATGACCTGGTCACGAGCAAACATCGATTAATCTGAAAAAATATTCGGAGGAGAGTATAATCAGTTATCGGAATCCCAGTACCATCCACCCCGTTTGAAAAAAAAAAGGAAATCGCTTACTTTGGACCAAATATAGAGATATAAATCGCCCATAATACACTGTTGATTGCTTTCTGTAAGCGTCTTAAGCCGATGGTTAACGATCTAATCAATCCTTACCAACGGTTTATCTTACCAGCAAAATTCTACTATCGACAAAATTTACAATGTGAATTAGCGCTAGATTCTGGAGAATCGAAATAATTTTTCACCGAGACCCGCAACGCGTTAGTCGATCTTTGGGCAGCTTATATACGAAAGTGTCAACAGGGAAAAAGTATACTCCGTCAAAATGGGTAGCGATCCTTCTGAAATTGAAACTTTCGTTCCACCACCGACTTGGTAAGAAAGTGACCGTAAATATATCTACCGCTGCACTATCGCTAAAGGTAGTTCCACACTATCTCACAGTGTATTACGACATGTCAAAAAAAGTGTGATGGAATGTGTGATGGTTTTACATTCAATCCTAAAAAAATATTTCAGATCTAAACACATGTCGAATCGTATGAGATCTGCGCTTTCATATTCTGTTTCCACACTATTATACATCTGTTTCATCACACATTTTTGACATGTCGTATTACACTGTGGGATAGTGTGGAACTACCTTAAAACAGAACACTACATAAGCTCACGTGGTCATCAAACGTGCAACAACTCTCCCTAATCGCTATTTTCTGGGGCTAAGTAAGTTATTAGGGAATAAAGCCCTAACCAAGAGAACCAAAGGGCAGCGCCGGATCTAGGAGGGGGGGGCAAAGGGGGGGCACTTGCCCCGGGCGCCTGGCCTTGGGGGCGCCAAATGGAAGATGAAGAAATACAGGAGAGCAAAAAAAAAAAAAGTTATCCAACATTTGAACAGGGCGCCAAAGTAATGCAATCTTTATTATTTATTTCTTGTTCCAAATATGAAAGAAATATATAATGAACCACTTTCGTCGCCTTTTAAGCAAATAGGAAGATGAAGAGAGAAACGAGAGTAACAAAAAAAATAAAGGTCTTCAACTTTTGAAAATGATAAACAAATTCGTTGCCCTTCAGCAGGGCGCAAAATTAAAAGATGAGCAAAAAAAAGTAAGAGTAATAGGGTTTTCACACCGAGCCGAAAACCCGGTTTTCAGCTAAAAGTTTACGTAAGCCTGAAAATCATTCACACCGGACTTTTCAAGTTTTCGTTTGACATTTCACCTAATTTTTACAACTGACTATCAAATTTTGAAATGAAAATATTTTCGGCTGCTATGATTGATTTTTTTTGACGTTTATGCGCTTTTTAGGTGTGTTTGGAAAGAATCGAAACAAACTGTGTGTTCTGAAAGAATCACAACAAACTAAGGTGTGTTTGCTTTGTATTCCAACAAGTTTTCGACAGGTTTTATTTAAAACTAGTTGTTTTCGAAAACTTGCGTTTAGCAATAATGTGTGTTAAAACTTGTGTTTTCGTTCAGGTTTTGGGGGTTTTCAACAAAAACCGTGTTTTCGGCACGGTGTGAAAACTCTATAAGAGTAAGAGAGAGTCACAAATGTAGGAAAAATCCCTTTTTGCGGTACTGCAAACGGCTCTGCAATAGTTGGGTAGACTACCAATAGTTTACTGGCACTAAAATGCAGCTCCAATGTAGTGTGGTGCGACTTTATTCATATAATTTCATACAAGGAATACGTGCATTTCAATTATTGTAGTGCAGTTCTACGTAGCGGTCTTGCATATAAACAAAGATCTGTTCGCCGTAACTGGTTGCGCACAATGGTGAAGCTGCAGCTGTAGCACGTAGCATGTCAAAGTTAAATGTACGTTAATCGTATTGCACGGCTACAATGTGAAGTAGCAGCTGCAGCACAGAGAAGTTGAAGTCGACTGAATTTGAACTTCACGAACGTGCTGCAATGAAAAACAACAACAAACGGAATGGCGGACACGATTTTGGTTTGAGTTCAGTGCTACACCATTTTATTCGTGAATGCTGCTTAGTGAGCTACTTTTTTTGACATTTACTCCGACGCTAAGTGCTACTGCTGCAGCTTCACCATTTTGCGCAGCCAGTTAAGCATAGTTCAAAAGTTGACAACAAACCAGATATGACCTTCCCATTTGGCATGTGTGTCCGTAACGTAGAGCGCAAAACAAAACAAAGTTTAATCAAAATCGTTAGAGCCGTTTTTGAGCAAATTAAAAAAAAAACAAAAAAAGTTGGCTAAAACTGAACGGCTCGTTGTATGGGAGCTACCATTTAGAAAGCCTTCACCGAAAAATGTACACAATCATCCTATAGAACACTATAAAGAACGATGCCAAACAAAGTTTGAGTCAATTCAATCAAGTCGTTGCGAACTTACGGCCATTAAAAAAAGGGGTTTAAACCAGATTTTCGTTACCACCATTTAAGCCAAAAACGAAAAACGATAGTTTGTTAGAAATATCTTATTTAAGTTAAATTCTGAGTTTAATCAAAATCGTTAGAGCCGTTTTCGAGCAAATTCAAAATGAAAAAAACCGTTACATGAAAGGTACCAGTTTGAGACGGGCTAATACGAAATAAAAAAACCTCGACAAAGGTTTTTCTTCAAACTGCTATGTATACCAAGTTTGAAGAAAATCTGTCTAGCCGTTTAGGCTGTAGCATGACATGCAAAAGCGCACATCAACACAACCGCACAGACGCACAGACAGACCGACGGACGGTATGGCGAAAACCACTTTTTTGGGCTTCTCTATCATCGTATGTTTGATTAAAACCTCGAGATTTTTTTTCCTACACGAAACCAATACTTGCCCTATAGAGGAAGTAAAAATGAAAAAGAATTTTTGTTGTGTACTACTGAGCTATTTCACTAAAGCTGTTCTATGGATTAGTTATGATTTTGTATATCGGTGAGTAAAAGTTAAATGCAATCAAAATATCGGACAGAATCACAAATAAGCATACAGCCTTTTAAATTTTTATGAACAACATTAGCAGGTTCTCCGCTGTCGTTTATTGAAATAGAAAAATTATCAAATCAATCTGGATATGGCACATACCCCAAAGGTTTTATTTTGCACATACGCCAAGATTGCATTTTGAGTAATCAGTAACACGAGAACCCTTAGCAAATCTTATTTTCTTAGGTTGGGTCACACAGACTTGTATGACATGTATCGTACATAAGCTAATGTCAACAGCATCAAGCATTAGAGCATAAAGATAACAACAGGTTAACGATATGAGTTCAAGTTTTGTACGTAAACTTAAAAAAAAAATTGCTGGGGGGGGGCGCCAAATTCAACTTTTGCCACCCCTTGAACAAATCCTAGATCCGGCGCTGCCAAAGGGACACTGTACAGAACAGTCATTATCCCCGCCGTACTGCGGTATGTGAAGAAGCATTGTCCCTTACTTGCAGCAGCATTCCAGAGAAAAGTGATGTACAGTGACAAAACAAAAAATTACATAAACATCACCGTTAAGGTAAGGTTTCGCTGTAAAAATCGAATGTTCAATAGCGCCCCAGCTCGTCCATTGTTTAGAGGCAGTCAGAAGCCAAGGTAGATCAAATGCAGCAATCTGGCAGAGAGAGATCTCTGAGTCCTTGCAGTTTGAATTTTGGCAAAGGAGCACCATACATTGAAGTGCCATAAAAAGTAAGATTAATTCCTTGCTTGGGTATCAGTTATCAGATTTATATCAAGTGTACCAAACCACTGGTTTACTCCCCCATCAGTCAAGCAGGATGCTTAAAGTCTCAAAATCTTTAAAAAAAAATTCCTCGCTTAGAAAGCCAAAACTATTTGGTAACAACATCTTACCTTCTGTAGAAACTTAAGACTGACTAGAGTAACCATTTTCTTATTAGCACTTTAAGACAAATTGACTTAACCGTTAAATTTGTTTAGATATGATGTAATGAACAAAATTAATATTTTATATTCTTTTATACATTTAATTAAAATGAAAATAATCTGATATCCAATTTGGTTGAAAAGGTACTCAGCTATGCGAGAAATTATTCGGCATGCCTAACCTCTACGCTCTACAATCTACATTCTACACCATATACACACTAGACAAGAGTTAAACACCAGTGACACTTTAATCAACGGGTACTGAAAATAACCCGTTTTCATTTCTTCTTCTTCACAAAGTGACATTAACAAAGGCCAAATAGTTAATGAAAAAACCACAATTTCCTCTATCTTCTTTTCGTATATATATAAACAAGAACAGAATACCGACACCATACCTCACCAACAACACCATACTGGGACTGGGAACTAGGACTCTGGAGTCTGGAGCCTGGGAGTGATTTTGTAACATCCATTTTAACACTTCCTTCGGCGCCACTCTGTTTCGTTTTGTATCGTATCAAGCTCAAGCTCATACTATAGAGTATGAGCTCTCTTAATAAAACGAAAAATCGCAAATCTTCTAACTTCTAACCTACAAAACAGAATAACAGCCCCCCAAAATGGTACTTCGGCTTCAACGCCACACCAGCTGGAGTGTAAACATGTTCAAAAATTTATTTTCTTCTCCCATACACTTACAATGATAGCATTTTTATTGGCCTACCGCAGTTTATATGTATAAATTTTTTTTTATGGTATGCAACTCACTGTGGCGTAACCTATTAGGAAAAGGGGATAAGATGGAACACGCTGTGTGCAAAGTTTTTGAGGTTTACAATCCATTAAGCAATTATATATAAGGAAAGTACACTACCTCAGTATATCAGTATAACCCTACGCATATTCAAGGATTCAAGGATACACAAGCAGCCCTTAGCATTTCTCACATTCTTTCTATTTGGCGTATTATCGTATTAAGAGTGATAAATAGCCTGTACCTATTTCTCGAGGACTTGTAATGCCAAAACATCAAAGTCAAACCGTGCACGGGGTAATTAAATGCTCCTTCAATAATAATAAGCTTCCTTAGTCTACCACACACGTTTATTGTGGCAACATGTACGGGTATGCTTCTCCATTCGACATCAATGAATATCGATTTCGATTGCAACACAAACACCATACACCAAAACCATAAAGGATAAGGAAGAGTAGAGAATGAAAGGCAATTTTAATGGCCAATATGAGGATCATTGAGGTTATGGAGTGCGTGAATAATAGCAAATTAATTACATTGCCACACACTCTATCGGCTTAAAAGTAGACACAAACTCCTTCTAACATTACAAACAACACACATCTTTGATGGTATCGGGCTTTGCCATCAAAGGGGAAAGCACTCATTAATTTAATGAAGTAAAAAAGGAAGTTAAATCTTTCTATAATGGTCAAGTTAAGTCATTAGTATGCTATTAGGTGCGTAAAAATACATTATTTTGTTAAGGACGACCCCCGACTGACCGCCCGACCGACGCGACGACGGCGACGATTCGACGGCACGCTGAAGTATCCTTTACTTGATCTAAAATAAAATCTTTGAGAACCTAGTTTAGTATGCTCATACGAACCCGCTTAGAACTGCCCAAATGCAGTTAATATTTATAAATTTCAATGAGCCGTCCTTTTTACTATCGTCCTTACGACGACGTATATGGGCGATTTATTATGGGTATAACAGTTTGTTAGTGTAGTAAGATGAATAAGAAGAATAGAATTAATTGAAGAATTTGACATGGGTCAAGAATTAATTCTTAATCACACGGCTTTTATTTGTTATAGGGTGGATTTATCGATTTGTGAAGCTGTGAAGTGATAAATTATATCACCATTTCACACTTCACACTTCACGTATTTTTAACGTGATTCTCGTTGGGTGAGAAACTGGAAATAAAAGTTAATATTATTTCAGCATAATTAATTTTGCGCATTTCGGGTGACGATTTGTATTATGTTAGTGACACACTTACTAAGGACCTAGTAGAGCCTTTTAGGTCAACAAAGGGTAGTACCAATCACCCTGTTCTTGACACGAAAGGTAGGTTTTAAGTGGTAAACAGAAAACCGGTTACGAAGATGGAAGGAGCATTTCTGTGCACTGCTTAACGACGAACAAAGCTCAAAAGAAAACCATCGAATTCAGGGAAAACGGTTGGTTTTAAGAGGGGGCTCGCCATAATTTCAAAAACCAAAATCTCAAACTACTGAATTTCAAAAGACGCAATAATTTGAAAGTTAAAATCCCAAAACCCAAAGTTCACTACTTCAAAACGACAAAATCTCAGAAAATCCCAAAAATCCAGATTTTTAAAAATTTAAGAAGTCAAATATGTTGTTTGCAATTATTATGCTTAATCCATACACACAAGGCGGACAAAAAAAATTATTTAAATGAATAGGAAATCCATCAAGTTAGGTGTATGTTCAGTAACGAATTTAGGTTTGACGGCGCGCTAGGCCCAAGACGATATGGATAATGGATAATGAGTTATACCTAAAAAACCGGAAACAGTATGTCAAATTAGGCTCGCATCTTTTGAAAGCTATTTTTAATCATTCGGGAGTTCCACAAGGAAGTCATTTGGGTCCTCTCTTTTTCATCTTGTTTATTAATGATTTACCAGACTTTATTTTAGATTCAAATGTATTACTTTTTGCTGATGATTTTAAAGTGTATAGGTAAATCAAATCTGTGTCAGATTGTTTAAAACTTCAAATAGACATTAAAAGGCTTATAAATTGGTGTGTAGTCAATTGTTTGTATCTGAATGTTCGTAAATGTTCCGTTATGTCATTTACTCGTTCTAAAAATCAAATTTTGTTTGAATATAAAATATCTGAGACTGATCTTACACGAGTTTCAACTCAAAAATATTTGGGAGTCATTTTTGATTCCAAACTGAGTTTCACCTTGCAAAGAGACTTTTTGATTTCAAAAGCGAATTCCATGCTTGGCTTTATTTTTAGGAACTCTAAAGACTTTAGTGATGGTTACCCTTTAAAGTGTTTGTACGTCTCTCTGGTTCGCTCAAGTCTTGAATAAGGTTGCGTAATATGGTCACCTTACCATAACAATAGTTCCTTACGGATTGAACGAATTCAAAAAAAAATCACTAGGTTTGCTTTGCGTGAAACTTACTTGCATTCTGAAATGCCTACTTATGAAATTCGATGTCAGTTAATTCAGTTAAAACCCCTTCGAACCAGACGAATTTATTATTTCGCAATGTTTGCTAGGGACATTATTTGGTGCAGGGAGGAACTAACTTCACGGGCACTACCTTCACATGGGAATTAACTTCACCACTGGTGGGAACTAATTTCACTTTTTTCTGATGAAGTTAATTCCTACCGAAAGTGGGAATTAATTTCACTATTTTGTGGGAATTGATTTCACTTTTGTATGAAGTTATTTCCCACGGTGGATGGGAGATAACTTCACTTCTTATTACAGTAAATGATATAATTATCGTTATTGTGTTATTTAGTTTAGCATGATAAACTAAAAAAAAGAGGGCAGAAGCATTTGCAGCGAAAATAATTAAAACCAAATGTTTGCAAAAATTGACTTTAGTTTTAGTTGAAAATTCGCACGAATTTTTAACTAAAACTAAAGTTAATTTTTGCAAACTTTTGGTTTTTTTTTTTGCAACTTGTTTTATGTATAAGTAATTGTTTTAATGCAAACTTCATATCCAAAAAAATGGTATTTCGTTTTAGTATAAAATTCGCGCGAATTTTTCCTAAAACGAAATACAATTTTTAAATAAAACAAGTTGAAAAAAAAACAAAATGTTTGCAAAGATCAACTTGGGTTATACTTTAAAATTCGCGCGAATTTTAAAGTATAACAAAAGTCAAACATTAGTTGCGAAAATAACTAAAACAAAATGTTTGCAAAGATCAACTTTAGTTTTAGTTAAACATTCGCGCGAATTTTTAACTAAAACTAAAGTTAATCTTTGAAAACATTTAGTTTTAATTATTTTCGCTGCTAATGCAGTTTCAGTGCATTCTATAATACAATAATTTCTTTGAAAATATGAATAATGCATAAGTATTTCTTTAATAGGTACCTATATCCCTTTTTGAAAAAGCTTTTGCTTATAAATTATAATAAATTGCTTAAATCCATATGATCTTTTTAATTGTTCGAAAGTTTTTCTCTTGAGATTTTCATTTTTTGGATGGAAATTTATTTCACACGATTTTTTGGTGAAATTAATTCCCACTTTCGGTGGGAATTAACTTCATCAATAAAAAGTGAGATTAGTTCCCACCAGTGGTGAAGTTAATTCCCATGTGAAGGTAGTGCCCGTGAAGTTAGTTCCCTGCACCCATTATTTGTGGTCACATTGACTGCCCGAACTTGCTATCGTTATTTAATCGTTGTGAATCGGTTAAGCAAAATTTTGTTGACATTTAATGTGCCACTTTCCCTACAAATTAATTAAAATTAGATTTGCTTATATTTTTTTTCGATTTTTGTTAAGTTTTCACATCTTTAATAAAACACGATTCAAGCCATTCATCATATTGTGAAAAATTTGGTAGAGTCTTCTGAGAACACCTTCGAAGGTTTATGAGAAGCTTGGTTGAGATTCAGTAAGTTTGGTTTTGGTTGGGCAAAGTTTAAGTCCACAAAAATAAAAATCTTAACATAATGAAACAAAAAAACTTATCTTGGGTATTAATCTGAAAGTTTATCTTAAGTTTGCTCAATATTCAGCGATTAGACTGCAAAGTTTAAGCACATGAGGAATGAAATTTGATGATACCCAAAATAAAAACCTTAACATAATAAAATAAGAAGAAAAACTGATGAAATCGCTAATCTCTTGGATGCTAACCCAAGTGTATTGGCTTGAGATTGTGATGAAGCTTTGGTGGGGTATTCTGAGTTGGCCCATGAGGCTTTATTGCAGTGTGTGTTTGTATGTTCCTTATGGACTCCAAAACGACTGCATGGACTTTGATGACATTTTCAGAAAATCTTCAATTAAGCCCAACGATGTTTAATTGCGTCATTTCCCCAACAATTATGTAAAATTAATTTTTTTTTTATATTTTTTTTCGATTCAAACGATTGATCAGATTGTGATGGAACTTTGGTAGGATCTTCTGAGTACGCCTACGAAGGTTTGAAATGGTTTGCAACAAATGCATTTTTAGTGCACTTTGTCAAATTACTATAATAAATCTTAAAAATTGTCAGACATTGGACTTCAGTCGATAAAATAACGGTATCGACGAACATGCGTGTCTATTATCTGACTAAATTTGTTAATTGCTTATTCGGAACTTGAACGCACCAAAAATTTGCAATGGAACCAGATTGACCCAAAAAAATCATCAAATATATTAAGGAGGAACAATATTTTAAATAAAAAACTATTTATTTACGGTACAGAACCCATTATTATTAATATTCTTACATATTATTATTTAATAAAAATGTTTTCATTTTTTTTATTTGGAAACACGAGTTGGCCGTACTCCCTTTGATGTTGTTTGAACATCAAAATCTTCACATCCATTTTCATTTTCAAAATATTAAGCTGAACACAATGGGAGACGGAGCTGCAATAGATGTCAAAAATGCTGAATATGGAGCCTTTGAGCAAATTTTAACTTAATTTAATTGAGCTAAAAATTTGAGACAATATTTATTAAATCTGAGGCGGTACGAAGTCCGCCGGGTCAGCTAGTATTATATATTATATTGATTATAAGAAATGGATTTCGAAAGGATAGGTAAAGTTTATGTTTGAGGAAGAAAATTTTGTTTTTCAAGTTTTAACTGGCATAGTAAAATGACTGCTAATGATTAAAACAAATTTCATAAAAATATTTAAAGCAGAAGAGAAATTTTTGTCTTACACTTTACGGTATAACGGTAAAAATATGTTTGACTCAGAGCAATTTTTTTTTCAAATTTTAGTTTTTTTCGTGTTTTGAAATATATTTTTAAAACTTTACAAATTCAATCTGCGACCTTTCAAATCTGATCAATCATGCTGGCGTTACATTACTAAAATTCATCATGGTGAACTAATGTTTTGTTTTATAATATACTAGCTGACCCACGAACTTCGTTCGTTTGAGTGTTTAAAAGGTTTCAGGAGCCAGTGGCTAACATCACTGACCAGGCAGTGGGGGGGTACGATGCACTTCGGTTCGGGATGACCGATGTATTGTACCTACTAAAAACTTTAAGGAACCACTTCCTCGCCGTCGTTGCGTTGAGGTCCGCCAGCAGCATCAAGTCACAAGAGAAGTCAACGTTAGCGAGCGTTCGATAAGAAGACGTATGGAGGAAGCGAATTTAAAAGCTCTTAGGCCAAAACGTGGTCCACAAACCATGCACATTTAACTCAAGAGCAATGTGGCAGAGTTGCTTAAGGTGCATCAGATGGTCGACAAAGTGTATAAAGAAGAAGAAGGGAGCGGTTTCTACCCATCAGGACCACAGAAACTAAACCATCATTTATGGGGGAGTTAGATAAAGCAAAAATCAAGAGTGGCCAAGTTTCCGTACCGGTGAGTTTAGATATGATAGTGATAGTAGCATTCAAAAAAATTGTTTGGTCTATTTGTTAGATATTTCAGATTTTATTTTAACAAAGAAATTCTACTCTTGAAATGGTAAACTATATATGTTAAGATTGCAAGAGCTCAAAAAAATAAACTTTTAAATTTGATCCAAAAGTTTTTCAATTTTAGTAGTCTACAAAATTTTGGCGCCCCTCAAAATTTGCCGCCCTTCCGTCCGTATACTCTCTTCTCTCTAGAGGTCGCAACTTTTGAGCTAGAAACCTGAAATTTGATACATATAATCTTTGGTTCAAGAGTATGGCTAATTTTTTGAACCCGTAAAATCCGCCCACAATCGCAATTTTTCGTGAACAACTTCACTTTGGTAAAATTAAATTATGTTTTTTGTACAGTTACGGTAAAAGCATAACGCTAAAATTTTGCACACGTAAGTTTTAGGTAAACTTCCTAATAATGAAACAAAAATATTTCAGTTTGGGCGTGGCTGACGCGCATTTTTCATACAAAACCATCAATATTGTTTTTATCAAATAACAATTGTTATATTAAAGCGAGAAACATTAAATTTTGTGGGTATTACTTCCACATAAACATCTTGGGTGTGAAATCAAAAAAAATTAATTTTGGGTGTGGCTGACGCCCAATTTTCACTAGAAACTATAAAAAATTGTTTTTGCAAATAAACGGTATTTATAATAAATCCGCAAGCCAAAATTTTGCGTTCCTTAGTAGAAACTAAAAAGTTTGTATATGAAAAGAAATTTTTTTAATTTTGGGCGTGGCTTACGCCCACTTTTCATGAAAGAACGAAAAACTTAGCTTTAAAATTTTAAGGTACCACCAATATTTAATTTAAACCTTTTTCCCTTCCGTTCGTTTTATGGAAAAATATTTTTCTACATTTTCTTGGGTAAATTTTTTCAATACGCCCACTTTTAAAGGCGTAATTTTGATAAGATACCTTTGTTCAAGTATGATCGTTTAAAAACTACTCGATTCAGCTGTGGTTTTACACATATGCCTAAATACTGACTAATGATCAAAGCTCAGTTGGTGCTTCAAATTTTTAAGACAAGCCCACTTTTAAGGGGCGCTTCCGTCAAAAGTCGTTGAACACACACAAAATTATTGTTGTTGAATTTTTTTCTGTCTGCTAAAGAAGAATTTTGTTTCTGAAGCTGGTCCATCGGCTGGCTGCTGGAGCCGAACGCATATACATACAAAAATATAGGGAATAGGTTATCCAACAGTTCGTTGCAGATGTACTTATATTTATAAAGACAAACACAGTAATCTTAAATTGCTAAGTTAGTATGTACTGTAATTAGAGAGCACAAGCGGCAAAGGCTTTCGGTTCTATTATTATCTTATACCTTATCTCATACCTCAATAAATAAACAAACAATAAACTTGAGTGTTAAGTGTTGGGCATACATACGTTTTAAAAATTAGTTTCAGATACTTTTGAAGTGAAATAATTAAGAGTTCCTAGAAAAAGGGAAGAAGAAAATTAGTTGTTTAATATCCCAAAGTCAGCTCAAAGGACCAAATATCCTGATTTCAATATTTTAAATTTTCATTTTTACAATAGTATTATTGTATTATTATACATTAACCGAAACCATAAGTCAAAGAAATGCATCTTCATACACAAAATATTTAAATTATGTACCTATATGAAAAGGATCCGATTTAATTGGGAATTCATTTGGACTCGAATTAATTCATTTTCATATAGAATATACACAAAGAGATACACAAGTCTAAACGAATAAAAAGATATAAAGATAAGATCGAAAAAATATTTTGTCCGTATCGTATCCTTACTCACAAAAATAATTGAAAAACAAAACGACATTTTCTTATCAATGTGCCTCAAGTGGGTTTCGTCTTCTTTTGAATATCATATCTCTTATCATTATCTAGAGTTAAGTGAACCAAAAGTGTGCAAGTTCCATCTTCCCTCTACTTTCTACTACCTACAACAGGAATGTTTGAATATAATATTTCAAGGCAAACTTTTTTGATTGTTTTTTGCATCTTAAGAGAGTCTCTCGTCAAGGACTCTGAAAACAATTCCTGTTCCCAAGCACCATAAATGCCTCTGATGGTAACTCCACACCTTCCGATCTCACTTCTGCCTGATGCTGGAAGGATTCAAATAAAAATCAATTGTATTTATGCAAAAAATTTAATATCCTTTGACCTGCTTTGTTTGCTTTTCATTCAATTCACGTCAGTTAAAACAATATAAAACCACAGGGTTTTACCCCTTCTTTCAATTTATTTTCCTTAATTTGCTTTCAATAAAAAAAATGAAAAAAAACATTAAATAATAATATTATAAACGGAAAACGCTGCCTGGATCTGGAGCTGGACAGAGGCAGAACATAAGAATTGAATTGAATTGAAGTAAATAAAGATATTATTTATCGAATTCACTCTTGGAAACGTTTTATTGTATTTAATACAACATAATATATATCCGCAAATATGAATATATTTACTCACATTATATGATGTTCCCTTCTATCCGCATGTGGGTTCGTTTTCTATAATATAGGAGGCCGGGAATATAAAAGAAGAGAGGGAAAAAAAAGGTTCAGTACCATTTTCATGAGTTAAAACGCATTATTAAATTTAATGGCCAGGCACTTTGGGACCAGGCCAGCCAGAACACCAGCAACAACCCACAAAAATATAAACAAGAATAAGTTCTCACAATGAAATTGTATTTTGTGTACATAAATAAAGGGTGTTATTTTATTTATGTTGACTTCAAGTTGAGTTTAAATAATATTTTAAAACAAAAAATAAATAAAAGTTGTTTTTGATTTTAACCAAAATTTTAAAAGCATTTTTTTTTTGTGGTACCATTTCCTCAGAATTTATTCAATCCATTTTAATAAATTTTAAATGGTTTGAAAGCCTCATCTAGGAAATAAGGTGAAAAGAATATAAACTGAGACACACGATGCAAGTGAAACTTTTTTCGGATAGTAGGCATTGCGCACTATTCTTGGTTTTTCATCTAATGAGAAATTAAAAAACAAAACTAAGATTAACACAACTTTTAAGTTAAGTACAACTATGTGGTCTACCAAATTCTGCTCGATTTGAGATTCACGATCGCATTTTTTTGTTTACAAAATTCAAAATGCACATGTAGCAGTGCATTGTCCAGGATTTTTGTTTTTGTAAAGAGCAAAATAAAAGGACTAAAATAAGCAAAACTGTTTTATTTAAAAATAATAATTTGAAGAAATTAATTTAGGTATGTATGTATGTAGGTTGAAACCAGTCAAACTTAACTGTCATCTGAAGTGTCATAATATTAGTTGAATGTTTGCCATTAACGATAATGTATTATTTAAAATTATTAAAACTTTCTACAAAGTGGTTGTTGGAATTGGAACAACATACAATGAACACCGACTTTCGAACAATCTGCAGATTTTTTCTGTGGGGCTTCACAAAAAGAAGCATTAAACATTACTCAAAATATGGCCGAGATACCGCCGAAATGTGGGAAAAATTGGTTAACCATTACCCCAAAAGAATCGCATGCTCCCCGAGGCAGCCATTTTGATAATATTGTACTTCAAACTTAATGGCAAAGTCTAAACTTAATAATGAAATAAATTTGTTCTTAAACAAGTATCGCTGTGTATGTTTAATTTAGTTTTACTTTCGAAACCAAAAATTAATGACCCTATGCAACACCAATATCCAATCCAAAGCTATGTAGTGTAGATGCATCAAATCATGGCCGCAAAATGATCAATTATCTTTCAAGCACATATCGCATTTGACGCGACAAATGAACACCATTGATGTAAATTTGGAGTTCATTCGGAAGACATGTATGTAAGTCGAGGGTTTTCAATTTGGTTGGTTCTGCTAGAAGACGAATACTGGATTCTGGATTTCTCTGTAGAGGTAGGGTAAAAGTGTTAATTTTTAAAAGATTTTCATAAGCGAGATCGTGCAAACTTTTCAGAATAAGATGGAAAGGCACAACGAGCGGTTCAACAATCATTTGCCCTGAATTTAGTTGATTAATTTTTTTAGGGACCAAAAGAATCCTCAATGCACGATATACCACTGCATTACTACGAGTATAACAGTTCCAAGTAAGAATACACTCCTAAGTTTTTAGCTTCTTTATACGCACTCCACTGTTATACCGTCTACCTTAAGAACTGTTAAATAATACATATCGAGCAATAGTTAAAGGCAAAATGTTATAAGCTAAACATCATCAGCAAAAATGCTTATTTTGCAATGACTTATTACAGATGGTACGACGTAAACATATGCTGCGAAAAGTAGATGTCTAGTGATGGATCCCTGTGTAACCTAACGATCTAATGAAAGCAGCTCAAAGACTTGATTTTATACAGCCAACGTTTGACTTATCGCACCAGTAAGATAAGAAGCGATCAACATTAACGCCTTATTGCAAAAAATAAACCGATGAAAAAGTTACATTACGGAGTGATGAATGGTATGAAAAGCTTTTGTGCAATCAAGCAAAACCACAAATTCGACATTATCGCCATTTGATCTAAAGCTTTCCTTGTCTACTCAACAATATCAAGGATAGCAGTAGTGCTTCATTTCGCAAGAAAATAAATAAGAAATTATTTTTTCAGAGAAATATAGGGAATGCTGACTTAACACAGCCAAAACGCTTTAAGAGGCTAATGACGTCACAGTTAAATATTATTTCTAAAGTAAAAGTTTTGTTCAAATTCTAAGAACTGTTAAATTAAAAACAGTCAAATAAAATTGTTAATATTTGTGTTTATGTCCAGCAAATGTTTATGTTAGGCAGTTGGTCAATACCGACAAAATTAAGCTGAAACTCAAACTTTAGGTTAACCTACAAACTAAAACCGTTATTGAGGGAAACCAGTCGAAATATGGCCGATAAGGACACGTTTTTCAACTTCACTATAATGATCATCTTAGGGTTTATGAAATATTGCATTCGAAATCTAAAAACAGTTATATGTATTATGTATCCTGGTTTTCTTTGTTTGGTTTTTTTAATTATTTAAATTTTAACAGAAAAGGACTCTCTACCCTTTGCCAGAGAAGATCATGATCTGGACATTGGTTCTGAGGGATCATAACATTTCATCTTTTGCACTAATATTTCACCCCTGGCTGGCATATTTCTATAATTTTTCTTTATTTTGTATGTATTTACAAAGAATTAGTAGATTCTAAAATATTTCAAATAGAGTTTGGTAAACTACATATATTGGGAAAAAACAAACACGTCGATGGCGTTTCCAAATAGTGTTCCATAACAATTGTTTTACTTCAAATCTATAAAATACTAATTTTTAAATTCACTTTATTTGAAATTGAAAGTTGGCTCAGTCATCATCAAGCGTGCCTACCCTTTTTGCAACTACCAATAACAAAACACATGTCGCGTGTTCGCGTGATGGCAAGATATCATCTTTTGTTTATGTACGCAGTGGCATGCAAAGGGAAACAATTTGGATTAAATGCGAGAATAATTAGTGTTTATTGATAAAATTCATTGAATCAATGTATGCTATACGAATGAGTTCCAACTGATCACCAAACAAAACTCTAACCAAACATAGTTTAGCTAAATTTTGATGATATTAATGAATCGCGGAGTTAAAAGGCTTATGAAAAACTACAACCAAACCAATTTTAGATGTTGCGAAGAAATATGTAGAAATACAAACTCTTATCGTCGCGTCGCCGCAGGAAACGAAGCAGATCGCCTTCGCTTCAGAAGGGCCGTGTGCAATTGGTACCGTAGGGATTTATTTAAACAAGCTCTACACTTTTGATTGATGAGCGACGAAATTTGATTAAAAAAAAGTTTGTCAACATTATCGCTTTGGTCATACATAGGTTCAGATAAGTTAAAGGTTAAAAAAAATAACAAAAAAAAAAAAGAAGAAGAAAAAGATTTTACAATTACAGAATATGTATATACCTTTTTTAAATAGGAAAAAAAGTAAATATTTTTAAGAGAGACTGTTTTACAACACAACTCCTAAATATTATTTGACGTATTGTGGGTAATTTCTGTAACAGTAGCTTTGAAGGTGTATTAGACGGCATTCAAGAAATGATTGGCCAAATGGCATTAGAGCATTATGCCGTTTTTCGTGATGGCACGGCTTAATGGTCGATTTTAATGCTTAAACAAACCTTTGGAACTCATGTGCCTCTGCACAATAATATGATAGACTACAGTTTATTCAATTATTATATTGAAGTGTTGCTGGAGGGGAAAGATGAGTGGATATTAATTTTGAGCTCCACTTTCTTAGATAAGGCTCCAATCAATTCAACTTAGAGTTGCCGATTAATGTAAAGTTCTATAATTCTCTTTTTCTTTAAGCATGATGAGGGAGGTATCACTTAAGGTGCTTACAAATAAAATGTTCTGCACACCCCAGCCACTTTGAATTGTTGTATATGCTCATAATTCTGCTAAAAAAATTTACGGACAAATATTTCACCAGCCCCACCACCATCCAAGCACTCCCCCTCTAACAACCCTCTACTCCCACTCCTAACTCCTAACCAACCACCCACCTTTTTTGACAATTGTTTCCTCGACTTAGTTTTATGGACTTCGTTTCTTTAAAGTAGTCTTAAGTTTTATTTAAGTTTTGAGTTTTTTCAACAATACCTATTTTCTCAAAATAATTTTGAAAAAAATAAATGAATTTTTAAATTAACTTAGGTTTAAGCTGAAAGCCAATAGAATTAATGGTTATAATAACGATCGCCAGTAAATGGCCAGTAAATTATATTAAACAAATATTTAAGCTAGTTTTTAAGGTTTTTGGTCTAGCTGTAAGATAGGTTTAGAAATGAATAAAAACTGAATTTGAAAAAAAAAACCAACACAATTATTTATTTAATCATTTTATCAATGTTTTAAGCTTTAAAGAAGCCCATTCGACTATTAGAGAAAGAACGGCCAACGACACTCTTTTTGTCTATTTTGTAAGCCTTGGATATCCTGCTAACCTACTACGGTGCGAAGGTATCATTTCGGCTGCCAGTAAATTCTTTTCACACTGAGTGTTGTGTATATTTTTATTTGATAATTCGTATGTAAACCATCACCACAACGTGACGAAAGTGACAATCCTTAAACTAAACCGAGAAGAAATTTTTGACACGGGATACAAGAGCAGTTTCCTCTCTCATTCTTGTTCTCAATTGGGATCAGTTAGAATCTCTGGTGAAGTTCAAATAAACGTCCTTAATTTTAGGGTGAACCTCAAGAACTGCTTTTGACGTGATAACGTCTAATAAATCGGTTTGGAATATATGGGCAGCACGCACAAAAAAATGTCACAGTCACGTTATCTATAGCTGCTTTTTGTCAGTCAACTGATGTTCATTCCAGTTGGAGTACTCATTATTGGGCTCCCGATCCAGCACATAAAGTCTAGTATAGGAATACTAAAGTCACAAAAGAAGAATAAGTTTACGATGATCCATGGATGTATAAATTGGCTACTCCACGAAATTTCCCAAAAATAGCTTTTTTTCGAAAAACCTTTTTAAAATAATGCACAGCATGTTTATGTTCAATTTTGCAACCCTCTTTAAAAATTAGATTTCAAATTTCCTATCGAAAATCTTTATATTTTAATTCACATTTTCCTTACTCATTCCGCAACTTGAAACACCAAAAAGTTGAGGGTACCCACTAATATATCAGTTTGCAACATTTATATACTCTTTAACTTGCATGACAATTATTTGACAATTGAGTTTGGAAGCAGGACGGAGCAACCGACTTCTTTTCGATTTAATATAAACGTTTATTTATTTTTTGACCTTCTCGTTGTCAAGGTATGGGATGTAGATATTTATGTTCTTATTGTGCACGTCCTTTTTATAAAGGATCTTATACAAAAAAATAAACAGTTTAATATGTACCTTTCGTAATATCTGATGTTTGCCTTTTTATTATATTGATGATGACGATGATGATGATGATGATTCTGATGAATGATGGTGATTGATGATTTTTATAATTCCCTTTCGTGTCCGTTTAAATAGATGTTAGATGTGAACCACAATTGGTAATGTTAACGGTTCTATTATATTTTTACAACGAAATCGTTCCCATGCCTTGATTGATAACAGCATCGGAAGTGGAATGCTTTTATCCTTTCTGGGTTATTTTTTTTTTTTTTTTTTTTTTTTTTGAAAAAGTTTAAGTTTAAGAAAATCCAAATTGTTAACCTACTGATATCTTCCCAGAAAAATTGGATCAGAAAGGTAAAAAAAGGTCTTCGAATTTGGCATCATTGTGTTTATAAAAGGTGTTTATTGTGCACAAAAGCTGTATAAGCCGAGCACCAAGTGTGAACATTTTAACACGAGCATAATCATTCTGAGAATTCAGATGCCCCAAATTAAAAAAAAAAAAGTCGAAATTCAGATATGCGACTCGTGGATATTATCCAACATAATTTCAAAAAATCTTCAGGTCTATATCGAATAAGCCCGTCAGCATCATTCAACTGAGTGAATATGCTATCATATCGATTTTAATGACAAATGCCAAAGTTGGATTGAAGTTGGTTCTCACCTGGACTTGATTTGGGTGGAGGAAAGTTCATTCGCGAAACCACATATCAGTAGAAAGTATTTTTCCGGTTAGATTACTCCAACTAGAAGGTCCTTCCTACTCTTCATCGGGTTGCAAGAACTTGACCTCCTATACCAATTTCGTGGAAGGCTAATCAGAAGAAAATGCTATCAGGCTGTGCTACGGGTGGAGCAATTTATGTTTTTTTTTTTGTTCATAGATAGAATAAACTGACTTTTTAAAGCTATAAATTTACTTCTTAAAAGCATAATTTGCATAAAGAAATTGTTGACAATATTTTGAGTCAAAGGTCTTAAAAATTAAAATAATATTTTAAAAACATAATTTCTTTACAGTTTTTAATTACGTGCAATTAAAACTTCCCTCGTTTAGAATCGAAACCAAATTCTTAGCACCCTGTAATTAATTGTACTTGTTGTATTTTCCCAGAAAAACTGTCCATATTTCAACGAAGGCCATAAGAGTGAATATTAAATAAACTTAATTTTTTTTTTTCACTGGGATGTTTGGTAAGGACTCGGAATGTAAATCACGGGTTCAGATCGAAAGTCTGATGTTTATTAGTTAAATCGAAATATTTATGAAAAGTCAACTGTTAAAGTAGATACATACAATACATATCTGAAGGACAATCTGATTAAAAATAAATTTTCGAATATTAAGTGTTGCCATTGATTGATATTTTTCCGGGAGCTATATATGTCATGAAAACCAAAAAGTTTTTTATTGGAAAAAGAGTTAATTTGTGGTAAACAAGATACATTTTCAATCTGAAAAAAAAACCAAGTACCTACAAACTGTAACAGGATCCTGATAAAAATCAAAGTAAAAAAGAAAAGAAGAATACATTGTTCTATGCCCCAGAAAGTTTTTGCAAATGAATCCAACCCAATTAAAGACGTGACATGTGAATAGCAATTAAAACTCAAATTGCAATCAATTTAAAAGAAGAAAAAACAATTGTGATTAAGTGCTTAAAATAAAATATCAAACTTTGCACAAATAGCGATTTGAGAAAAACACCCTAAGGCAAGCAATTTAAAAAAAAGCATTCGATGGATAGGTTTGAGCCGAAAATCATTATTGATTGGAATTCATGGACCAAAATTTCTTGTCAAATTTATTTGGTTTGTGGACATAAATTGTTTATTTAGATAATCCTTATGGGTTTTTTATTGAATGGTATAAGGTCATATTTTGCGTTGTCTTTTTTTTCTGCCAAAGCCTTCCATTATGGTCAATTTTTATCAAATACAGGGTGTCCTTTAATTTGTCAGTAATATTTAAGAGCATGATATTTGGGTATATTCCAAGAAAAAAAAATGTTTATACTCAGGGCCTATCTCAAAAAATTTGATTAATTTTATCGGAGATTTAAGAAAAGGCTTGCTTTGAGACTTCTTTAGAAGAACTACCATCCTTTGTAATGGTCTTGAAACATTTAGTATTTTGATTTAGTCGTTTGATATCCAGTTTCTACACTATTCCTTTTTTCCTGCCCATGATAATTTTTTGACTTTGGGGTTAATTTTGTAATAATTAAAACGTAATAAATATTATGTTTTACTTTTTTTTAATGAACGTAACAAGAATAAAAATGGATGAGCAGTTTGCAGAGAAACCCTTAGATCTTATGATACTTCGGAAAACCCTCAAAAGGAAAATGTTTTACCATTCAAATTTTGTCCTGTAAAGTAAATTTTATAAAAACACGGAAGCGAGAGCTACAGTAAATTTTCAACGAACCGTTTGATACCCTATTCCCTATATTTTTGTATGCATATGCGTTCGCCGACCGCAGTCAGCCGCTGTTCCAATTTCAAAAACAAAATTTGTCTTTAGCAGACAGGAAAAAATTCAATAATATTAATTTTGTATGTCCGATGTTCAATAAATAATGGCGCAATAAAAAATAAATACTGGCGCAATAAAAAAAAGGCGTGTGACACGCCTAAAGTTGAGACTTTTTATTGCCAGGGCAATTACTGTGAGTTCTGTGACATTCAACTTTAAGCTTGCAGATCGATTTGAACAACAGAAGCCAAAACTTAAATTTTTAAAAATTAGATTTTGAATTGAAGTAGTTATTATGGTGTATTTAACAATTCTTGAACCACACTCTGCTACGTAACCAAGGTATACAAACCGAAGTGTTCAACTTCTTACTCTAAAACTGCGACCGATTGTTAAAAAACATTAAAAAATTAATGCATAATAAGACTTTTGACGGAAACGCCCCTTAAAAGTGGGCGTGTCCTAAAAATTTTAAGCACTCACTGAGCTTAGATCACTAGTCAATTTTAAGGCATATGTGTAAAACTACAGCTGAATCAAGTAGTTTTTTTTAACGATATCTTACCTGAATAAAGGTATTTTATAAAAATCACGCCCTTAAAAGTGGGCGTATTGAAAAAATGTACACAAAAAAAACTTAAAGATATATTTTTCATATAACAAACAGAAAAAAGGTTAAAATTGAATATTGGTACCTATCTTAAATTTTTAAAACTAAGTTTTTTGTTCTTTCATGAAAAGCGGGAGTCAGCCACTCCCAAAATTAATTTTTTTTGACCTAGTACATAAGATATGTATGTACAAGTAATACCCACAAAATTTAATGTTTTTCGCTCTAATATAAGAATGGTTATTTTATAAAAACAATATTGATAGTTTTGTATAAAAAGTGGGCGTCATCTACGCCCAATCTGAAAGCTTGCGTGGGCAAAATTTTAGCGTTGTGCCTTGTGCTTTGATCACAACTGTACAAAAAATATAATTTAATTTTGCCAAATTGAGGTTGTTTAACTAAAATGGCAATTGTGGGCGTGTTTTTGGCGGATTTAACCGGTTCAAGAACTTAGCTTTAATCTTGAACGAAAGATTATATATACTTTATAGACTGGGCTTTTGATTATGAGTCAGAACTCAGAATCTATATACTTGTCTATACCTAACGGTATTATTTCTCTATGTTACAAACTCCACACCAAATACAATATACCTATTCTATTGAATTGGGTATACAAATTTTAAACAGATCCCTACAGTACAATGATTTTCATCTTAGAATAAACCCCGAGAATGTTTCCCTAAAATATAATTATTGTATTAATTATCCAATGTATAAATATGTATATGTATGAGTCTACCAAAAATATTCGCTCTCCGTCCCGCCCGAGTAGCCCTTAGTATGTTAAAGTTATAGTTTAAGGCTGATGTAATAGAAATTTTAGTTAATGCTTAACCTGTGAAGCTGTTCTTTAACCATCAAGTCACTCCAACTAGTCTTATTTTGGCCTTCAATCTAAGAATGTTTTTCTATGTCATCTTATGCTTGGTCAGTTTATCCAATGCTTTCCTGTGAATCATTGTTGTGCATTCGATCTATACCTCCTCCATCCATTAAAGTTATTGCGAGTCCCTTCTCTCTAGTTCTTTCTTATACTCTGTCTAGCAAAAATTGTCAGCACAGACCTTATTGGGAAATTTTTCATACACTAACAAAATTCCAAAACGGCCGGCCAGAAAACTGCTTCCATCATCTTCATTGCTGTCATTCCACTCAAACGACCTGCAAACTATAGTTTTGTTTAATGAATTACCCATCAGGGTCGCAATATACAAAGACCGATTTCAGGGTGACTTCAGGGCGACCCCAGGTTTAAAAAAGAAAATTTTCACGTTAGGGCGAGTTCAGGTTGTGGAGTACCTAGGGCAACTTCAGGGCCCAACAAATAAAGTAAACAGAAAAATTTGGATAAAAGCAAAGAATTTATTCCAAAATTTGAAACCAATTTTAATAACATCATCCATCGTTCTCAAGACTGGTTGTTTCACGGTTTTTTATGAAGTTTGGTTTCTTTATAGATTTGGTTAAGAGTACTGAAAGCGTTTCGTATTCTCCACCGGATCTTGCTATTCGAAGCGAAAGTTTTAAGTTCATAAAATCGACCTAACACCACTACAAAAGTATTGAATCCATAATCGACGTGACTCCTGAAAAACCCTCTGGCTTAGCGAAGTAAGGAATACTAAACGAAACAATAAACCTGCGAGATAAGGCGGCGTAATATGGCACCTTAGCCGGATATTTAAGTTTACTTATCGATCTTAAAAAAAGTTGAGATAAAAATCAAACATTAAGATAATAGGGAAGGCTATAAATGTTAAGATGAAATAACTGTATTTAACATCTTATACATAATTGGATTGAAACAAGGACTATGCCCATGATGCGGAAATTTTTTGGAAAAACCTAAGCTTACAATTTTACAATCAACTTCTGTTTGTCTTTCTTCCGTCATGATCATTTTATTTCCATATTTGACACTTTTGAATTGAATTTGAGGCACTTCTTTGGAACCAACATGAAGTTGGCTCCTTAATCTATACATACACTAGAAGGAATGTCGAGGAAGTATAACTTCCAATGAATGTACCAGAGTATATATTAAGGTGCGACTACATCATTCAGGTCTTACGGATTGTGGTAAGATTCTTATTTTTTTTGGATTTCGAGTTTCAAATCAAACCAACTAACTTACCCGCAAAAATAACTTTTATTTTTATTTTCTTGCACTCAAGTGTACAGTAGAAACTGTTACATTTCTATACTAGCGTCAGGACATTTCAAATACCCAAAGCAAAGTTTGACATGAGTGTGCTACCACCACACCACAACAAGAAGAGCATTGAAAGCAACTACACTCTACACAACATGTAAACATAAATATGTACATTATGATGGAAAACTTTTCTCCCAGCTAAAGGACAAATTTGTATGATCAAATGTAAAATTTTATTTCCCAACAATCAGCTATATCCTCTTATCCAGAACGAATATCTATAGCGTCTTCGTGAATGAAAATATGAAAAGCTCTTTTCTGTCAAATGTATCTTTTTGAATTTTAATGATATTTGTGCATAGTAATCGGGGAGTTCTTTTCGTTTGTCAAAGACATCCGAATGTTATCTCAAAACGAATAAATAAACTAAACATGGAATGGATGGATAAGAAGGAAAAGCTTTAGATACTGTCACAGGATATAAATAATGCATGTGGTTCTGTTTCTTGGGGAGTATTAACAAAATGTTTTACGTTATGTCGAAGAAGCTAACGACTTAAAAATAAAAAAAAACATTTTGTTTGCACGTTCCTTAACCACTTAATTTATTGCTTACGATTAAACGTATAGGTACATATTCATATGTTTATGTTAAGGAAAAGGTTAATATTCTCATAATTGCCGAATGAATATAGATCTTTTTTTATTCCGGATGCGCTCTTTGTGGTTAACAATTAAAAGGAAATGTTTTTATTTGCTCAACATTTATTTTGTTCGTTTGACATTATTTTGTTTGACTCAAGTCAACTTTTGTATACTTGCCAGTAGCTTGGCAGAACATAGCCATATTCAGTGGATAATTTTTGTGGTTGGCCAAGAAGATAAGCTGAATGTCACCAGCTGGGAAGGATATGGGATGAATACGCCTAGAACTATAAAAGATCTTCATAGTCAACCTCGAAATCATTATTAATTAAAGTTTTAAAATGAATAGTCGTCGTGGTCTTCTTAGTTTAGTAGATCACGCACAGATTCTTGAAGCTTCTCCATACATTTTGACAGAAAGAACTGTAAGGAAGTTACACATTTTGTTCTGCCACCGACCGCCAACGACCGCCACCACCGGTCAACGCGATGATTTTGTATTAAAACCAAAACCTCCAATCACCATGATGATTTCATATTAGAAACCAGCCAGTGACGCAACACAACCATAATTGCATTCTACTAAGGCGATTCCGACTACCCCTCCAAACCTCACCGCTGATTTGGACTGCCGTCCACTTCCGAGTACCTAAACCAGAAGAGCAGTCAAATAAATTCATCACTCAAAAAGATTTACACATTTGCAAGTATTTTTAAATTTTGACTTTATAATTCACAGTTTCTCCTTCCAGTGAAATTCCATAAGTAGAAGTGAAATTTGCATGCCAAATCAGACTCGACCTCCCACTCTTCCAGCCATTGGTAGAACGCTCTATTGAAAATAGAGTACCGGGATTAGAGTTCTCAACCGAAGGTCGTGGAGCTCTTCCTTTCAAGAGGAATCTCTACAGACCAGCGTTTATTGTCGTGGGGTTACTGCTCTTGTCGTGACTACTCCTTTTCTTAGGAGTACCATAGACCGAGGCCGAGGCTTCGCTCAACCCTTTTTTTCAGCTTTCCACTTCGCTGTTGGTCGCAGCTCGCAGTGCATCACTGACCGGCATAAGGCCACTCGTTATTGTCGTGGAGATCTTTCTTTTTAGAGGAATCTTTGCAGACCTAGTGTTAAGGAATCGTTTGTTGTCGTGGACAAATTCTGGGAACTCCACAGAAGTATCCAAGGTATCATAAGAATTGAAATCGTACTAAGTTTGTTCGTATAAATAAATACCCTCAGGCGTGCCGCAGGAAAGCCATCTTGGCCCGCATTTTTTCTTGTTATTTATTAATGACATTCAAAGCGTACATATTTCTAAATTCCAAGTGCTTCATGTATGCTAATGATTTAAAAGTCTTTAGGTGTATCAAATCCGAACATGACTGCAATTTGTTACAAGAAGATCTGGAGAAACTACCTAGTTGGTGTGTGATTAACTCCTTACACTTGAATATTGCTAAATGTCAAAGTTTATCTGTCAATAGTAACCTTTAGAAAAGATCTTGGGGCAATTTTTGACCAAAAACTATGGATTTCTTGAAACATCAATTTTATTGCCGCCAAAGGTAATTCAATGTTGGGATTTATCCCTATCATCATCATTTAAAACCGTTCCCATTTAAAAAACAAAGTGTGGCATCATCAGATGTTCATCTTCTAGACAAAAAGAGATAACATCGTCCATATGTCACAGTTCGGTGTTCTCTTTCTATGCTGCCAACACAAACACCACAGATCAATTTCATTAATATACATATACGTCTGTACACTTTTGGTTTGCGTTCTCTTTATAAATCGTGATGATTATTGTAGCGTTAAATAAAGTTCTTAAAATGTAAGCCCAGGCGTAAGCTTTGAAAAACTCAACAGCTTTAGGATTGACTTCTCAATTTTTTAAGATTTGTCTAAATTTTGGCACATTCCACATCATCTTTATGTTTGTTTGTTTCGCATTCAAGAATTTCTCATGAGCCCCTTGCACAAAATGTCCAGATTTAGTTTTAGGGGCACAACATGGCCTCATAAACATGGGTATGTTATTCAAATAAAACTAAAACCTTAAACCTCATATATGTGCCTTCGTACAACAAAGTCGGATATAGAAATCCACTTGGTGACTTAAATTCGATTTTTGGGAACTTATATTGCCCTACATCTAACCCAAATCTTTTTGTAACTGTAACCAGAAATTGGTTTGGCCAAAGATACAAATCCATACAATCCCTTAATAATGCTGATGCTAAAAATGGATCAAATTCAAAAATAATATGAGAACTGAGAACTTGTGCCACAATATTCGTACTTAGAAATCTTCCTACAAAATGCAGAAGTTCAAGCGAATGCCAGAGTTTAGAAATCATAACGCATAATGCATACACAGAGTCATGAATAAATCCGTCCTGCAGATGTTTGTTAAAAAGTCACTCTAGTGAAAATCTTGGTGACACAGAATACTGCAAATATATGAGCCAACCCTGAGAGCTAGACACTGGGGCAAGATGATTCCACTGCAATACGAATAGTTACCTCAACACAACCAACTACTGGAAGATAAAATGAGCTTTTCCGTTTGAGTTCCTAAGCCCAAAGTAACAAACTGTCTACCATGAATAATTCTATGCCATTCAACGTAAGGGTGTTGATTCTATATATATACCGTCTTACCCAGGCGAGGCGAGGTATACCTACAAGTGTTGGCAGCAACATACAATATTCTAAGGACACCGGAACCAAGTGAAAGCAAGCAAATTGCAAATTAATAATAAATTATTTTGTTGTTACCGCACAACTCAAGGGAGCTGACAGACCAGTGTCTTGGGTGGATGCACTTGTAAGGTATTATTTGATGTGTACGAGTATTTCAATTCCCCAGGACATTTGAAGTTGGTTTGACTGGCTCTGGCGGAAGCCTTTTGACGCTAATATTTCCTGTTCGAAGGAGTCCTTCGAAAATCTATAAATTATGACAAAGCAGAAGAATATTATGTACGAGAGTATACTTAGCCATAATGTCCATGTTTATCTCAAAACATCGGATTTGATTTTACTGCAATGTGTGATGTATTTAAATTATATTTGATAAAGATAACGCATGCCTTATATCAGATACAATACTAATTTTCTCTCAAGGAGATTCAAATAATGACTTTAGTAGCAATGAAAGGACATTATTTGAAAGATGAATTCACCATTTTTTTTTTAAATGATTCTTGATGAGGTAAATAAAATGTGGTTAGCACTTAGTATAAAGTATCAATGAAATAAACCTGGAAGCTCAAAACTTAATGAAAAGTAAAAACTAAAAGTTCTTCCGGTAAATTGCAGAAAATAAATGTTTCCAGTTTCAGCTTCTTCCGTAAGGAAATGGAAGTGGAGCTAAAAAACGGATTTTAATAAATGAGGTTGGATGCTGATGTGGGACTGTTTGCATGCAATCTGAAAATCTGCTGATGTGTAATTTATTTTAATGTTTTTGTTCACCTTTGGCAGTGTATTAAAGTGGTTCAACAAAACCCTTCCCTAGCCTGCCGTGTCAGAAGTCGTTGGATATCTCCGCCCAACTGATCACTTCTTCAAAGATGAGATCTACCCTGGGTTCTAGTTGCCCGAATCCATGTCTTCAATTTCAGTAAAAAAAAAATTAGAATTGAATATATGCCAATAAAACCGATGCCACCACTCCACAATACACACAAACTGTCATTCTGCGTTGATTCATTTGCTTCTCGACAATAACATGCGGGTTTTCCGAGCCTTTGATGAGGAAATTTTGTTTGTTAACGTAGCTGACGAGATGAAGATTTTCCGCCCAAAATCGTTGAAAAATTTAAACTGCCCGAATGCCCAAACTGGGTAGCGATAACGAAGCGGATGGTAGTGCGCCTTGAAATGTGACTCAGCGTTCGATCTTGAAAGCGAATAATCCGGGATCTTTGTGCAGAATTCACTTCAGGCGTGAAATGTTGGGTGGAAATATAAAACTCAAAAAGAATTTCGATTTTTCGTAGAAGAAATCTACCAAATCGCGAATGTGTCAGTCTCATACTTATACATTTCCCAAATTCCATTTAAGAAATTCCCCCTTTGTAAAATGTGTCTTAAAATTTTCAATTTTCTAATTCCAGGCGTTTACTGTTGTACAGCACAAGCCATATAAAACTACCAACGTAATGAATTTTCTGAAACCTTTGGCAGACACTACGCAGCTTCAGCAGCATCTGAATTTAGTGCTGGAGTAGAAACGATGAAAATTTTGCGATACAAGCAGGACGGGGCAAAAGATTAAATGGTATAAAATTATTCCTGAAGTGGCTATAAGCAACAAAAAAAATAATAATAATAAAACAACCAACTAAATATTTGTATTTGAAAGGCATTTTGAAGACTACATTGTAGATAAAAGATAATGTTTAAGAATTTAATTCAAAAAAGGGAAATCAGTTGAAATGAACAACGTTTTTATTTAATTTCAATTACATCAAAACAAAGAAATAATTCCACAACAAAATACAAAATGTCGAAGAAAACATACAAAAGCAATTAAGTAAACAAACCAATAAAGTTATAATTAAATAAATATTTCTTTAAAGTACTTTAATTCTGAAAAAAAAAGAAATTATCATGATAGAATAAAACTGCACACGATTTTATTTCCTTTATAAAAAAATACTCAAAACAAAAAGCAAAGTCACCCTGTTACCAATATAAAAATATCAGCCGACTCAAGCGCAGCGAACAAAATGGTCGCCACTGAACCTAGCCAATACAAAGCCTTCTTCTTTTTTTCTTCTATTTACCAGATAAATCGGAGTGAGTGAAAGCATTAAATTTTAATATGATCAAGTGCAAAAGGTGAACTCCGAAACCGTAACTTTTTGTTCCTCCTTGTGTGATCGTCATCACACGCTTCACATATAAAACTTTTGGTAGCAAATGGCCTCTACAATGTCTACCACTGCTTAAGGTGTTTCTTCTCCCTTTCTAACCTCTCAAGGTTTTTAGATTGCGAGAGCGCAAAAGCATAATTAAAACTGTTAGGGTCACCAGGCGCTCAGAAAAAGCAGGAAGCTATTTATTTTTACCGATAATTTGAAAATGGGTGGAACCAAACCAAAGTAGGACATGAATATCAAAAGAAAGAAAGAATGGAAAGTATTTTAGGCAGCCCATACACAAGCAGTACCTCCTCTGAGTTGTGAATTAAATTTCCTTTCTTCGCCGTTTTCTTTCAGCTTTTGGCTCCACAAACTTTTTCAAATATGTAAATGGAAAAAATCGCCTCTTTTTATTTGTGAGAGCCTGGTAAGTCAACCAATGTTGAAGTAAATGTTTGAGATGCAAGGCACCAAACATGTGGCGCTGCGGTGGTGAAAAATGTAATCAAAACTGCATATTTTATTGCAAACATTGTAGCAACACGTCATCTGCCTGAATATAATAAAACTTAGTGTAAAAAAAGGAACGCAAAGTGGTAAAGGATAGACACCATCTAACATATAACTTAAAAGTATCTAAATATGTACTTCTTTTGTTCTTTGCAGTTGGACATTTCTCAAGTCTCTTCTATAATGGCAAAATTCTCGAAAAAACTATCAATAAGTCATACCAATTCTGACTGATAATGGCATGGACAACTTTTGCGCACAGTTGACATAGCCGGAACTTCATATGTAGCATTGCTCTTTTTGTTCCTCCATCGATCGCCTAAACTTGACAAAATTGGATGGAATCCCCGATTGTATGTCAATTTTTATCCACTTTGTGTTAATATTTGGATAAAATATAAAAAAATATTATTTTTTTTTTTCGATGAATGCAAAAAAGAGGTTAAGCAAGTCGATTTTACTAAATATAAACATAAAATAAAAATTAAATTTAAAAAAAACATTTTAGTGTATGTATATGTATCTTTTAAACTACTGAACCGATTTTCATAATTTTGTAAGGCAATAAACAAATCTTATCAGTAGCTCTGAGAAATTTACAAATATGTACACGTAGGTACCAACTACATGCATGACACATACACTTATATGTTAATTGATATAATCGTTAAGAAGAATTATCAAACTAACATATGGATGTTAATATAATACAACTCCAGCAAAGAAAGATAACGTCTACTTGTCAAAAGTCGGTCAAAAATTGAACAATCTTTGTAAAAACAATTTTATAACTTATCTACATATATGTTTTCATTGCAAAGTGCGGCAAATTAAATGTTTGCCAAGGGCGGCGGAAAGGCTGGTTGGGGCCCTGTACAGCAGCCACATTCTCGTCTTACGACTACGGGGATCATGCATGAGTGTTGTCCACTAGCATACCATTTTGAAGAGCTTTTTGTACAAACTTGGGTACAGCAAGCAAACTTTTTCTTGTGCTACGTCTCAAATGAAGCACTGAAATATTTATTTGCCCCCCTGACATTATAAATGGGAAGCGTACAAATGGTCGACAAAAATATTTCGGCTGGATAAATACAAATTTCAGCGACTGTCAAAATGTCGACTGATGTTTGACAGACAAAAAAAAGTTGACATTTTGAAATCCAGACTATTGCAAATGTCAATTGAAAAATTGTCGGTAAAAATGTCGACTTCTATCCTGATACAACATGTAGTTCTTTTGATTGCAGTGACAGCTAAAAATTTTTAAATTATTTGTAAGTCATAGTATAGTAGGGGCAAATCACTGATCGACAAAATACTGATGCGGCGCCGCATGCATGTGAATAAACAGCATTCACTTTGCCACTGTCGACCTTTTTTTAAGTCCACATGTTAAAAATCGGCAAATCGTACTAAACCCTATAAATATGCACACAATCTCAAACATTCAAAAGCTTTGAAATGTTCACTATGTTTTAAGAAGAAATAAGAAATAAGAATAGAAAATAAGTAAACACAGTATTTTTTAATAACAATTGACACAATATATTGATATAGAATCTGTCATCTGGTGGGTGTGTTCAGAAATATATACCAAAGGGTTTAAACTTTGTAGGGTTTTCACACCGTGCCGAAAACCCGGTGTTCAGTTAAAAGTTTACGAAAACCTGAAAATCATTCACACCGGACTTTACAAGTTTTCGTTTGACATTTCACTTAATTTTTACAACTGACTATCAAATTTTGAAATGAAAATATTTTCGGCTGCTATGATTGATTTTTTTGTTGACGTTTATGCGCTTTTTAGGTGTGTTTGGAAAGAATCACAACGCACTTAGGTGTGTTTGCTTTGTGTTCCAAAAAGTTTTCGACAGGTTTTATATAAAAATATAGTTGTTTTCGAAAACTTGTGTTTAGCAAAAATGTATGGTAAAACTTGTGTTTTCGTTAAGGTTTTGGGGGTTTTCAACGAAAACCGTGTTTTCAGCTCGGTATGAAAACACTATAACACAAGAAAATATGTTTCGAACAGAAACAGCAGAATCTAAAATTGCCTCAGTTCAAAATTGAATTGCCCTTTGTGGGGCGGGCGTAGGTGGGAAACACTTGGAATTTGTACCTATCATTGTTCAAGTTCTGAGCAAGTCGAAATAAGTGAAAAAAGCATACCTATTCTTCATTTTGGCCTTCCATATTCCTCCCAATAACATCGATGTCATCTTCCAGCCAAGGAAGGGTGTAAATTTTTGTACCATATGCACGTACAACAAGATATTCCATCTCCTTGTTTCAATCTTTCGATGGTGTCATAAAGGTCTTGGTACAAATTTTTTTTTTTGTCAGCACTTTCGGAGTCAAACCAAGGATTTTGCTGAATTGACTGTGAGAAGCCCAACAATTCTGATGCTGTCTTTGGTATGGCTTGTTCACAAAGCTGCAGATCTGTGATCAGCGAGAGATTTGTTGTCAGCATAGGCTTTAGCATTCGCGGTCACTTACAATTGAAGTCGTCTAACACTGAATTTCCTCGGCACAGTTGTTGTTTGTAAAGGATTTTCCAATAAGAGGTGTTATTTTGAATAGCCCGCTATTTCGGTAGTTGTCACTTTTGAAGCTGTAATTTATTTTGACATTTGACAAGTAGAAACTACGCCATTAATAAAAATGGAACGATACACGCTTCAACTACGCATTGAAATTATTAAAATTCAATATAAAAATCGTGAAAATTTGGCAAAGACGGTTCGTAAAACTAAAACATTTTTTGGTCGTCCGTCGTGAAGAAGCTTGTCTGACCGCAATTCAGAAATTGGTATACAAATTTGAGCTGTTGGGACAAATTAGCAATGTGGAGAATAAAACCCGTGCACGTCGCTATAGAACAACTGATTATATTGCTGCTGTAGCCCAATGTGTTGAAGAAAACCCAGGTTTGTCCATTCCTCGTCGTTCTTTGGAATTGGGCATTCCACAAATGTCATTACACCGTATTCTGCATAAGGACTTGAGTCTTTAGGCTTCTAAAGTTCAGTTAACACAAGAACTCAAGCCGACCGATCATCAACAAGGTCGTGTCTTTGCCGATTGGGTCCTTAAAAAACATGAAAAAGATCCGAAATTTCATCGAAAAATCATCTTGAATGATGAGGCCCATGATTTATTGTTGAAAAGCCTCTCCATCCTCAACGAGTAACTGTTTATTGCGGTTTATGGTCCCGCGGGGTCATTGGACCTTACTTTTTCGAAAATGAGGCTAGAGCAACAGCTAAGGTGAATGCGCTATCGAGAGATGATTAAAATTTTCGGAATGATTAAAATGGCCGGAATTGGATGTTATATTGATCTGGACAACGTTTTCTTTCAACAAGACAGACGGCGATACGTGCCACACAAGCAACGAAGTTTCCAGACCGTATTATATTTCGAAAAAGTGATCACAATTGGCCACCAAGATCATGTGATTTAACAACTTGCCACTTCTTCCTTTGGGGCCACGTAAAAGATAAGGTCTACCGTCTACGCCAACAGCCCAGCGTCGATTCAAGACCACAAAGATGGAATTCGTGAAACTATTGTCTTACTAAAGTATAGTGTTTTTCTTAATTCTCCCAAGAGAATTTCAGTGTCTTGTTTTTGGCATTATTTTTGCTTGGAGCTCGTAAAAACCTTTCTTGGTAGCGACACGGGATGACAATTCTTTCTCATTCGAGTACGTCAAAAGTCTAGACTTGCTGTTCAGTTTTGTGAGGCCTGTTCAGTTCAGTGCTTAAACATTCCACGTGCATAACCGTAAATTATTAACAGTTTTTTCGTCACCCCTCCCCCCCCCCCCTCGTGGTCAAAATGTTTGATTTGTTCATCAGAGGCATACCTTTAATTTGTCATCACACATGATTTTCACTTTACGTGACTGGCTTTTCAATCTTGTGCATGACGTTGTGATTTGTTTTTGGGGTTTGATTTTCAGAAAAGATAACTCAGCACTCAGGTATTTACAATCCCTTTGATACCCCAAAAGTTGATTTATCATCCCACAATGCAAGGTGCAGGTTTTAAAAAAAATCTGGAACACAAGAACGGTCGAAAAGTTAACAAATCCACCCATTCAAAGAAAGTGATAAGTAAGAAAAGCCTCAAGGATGTCAGTTTAAGTCCCGTCTTATGCCGTGTTTCCTTTAAGATTCAATTTTAACAAAAGTTCCTTCCAAATCCAAAAATACACAGAAGACACAAAAGAACAATGAATAGAAAGTTTTCATTGAAATACACCTGGATTATAACCATTATTGTTGCCAACAAATACTGTGTTTGCATATCTCCTTATCATAATAAGGATTTAAAATTTTTTGAAATCCTTGCTAAGGAGAGAAAAATCTCTGCACATCACGTAGAGGTACCTATACAATGTTGTTGCTGAACATATTTCATCTCACGAGTATCGTTAATTTAAAGGGCATTAGTGAAAATCTTTGGTCCTTATTGTTATGGATGGATAGGATATACCTTAAACCTTCTTATACCTAAGATGTACTCCTATAATCATAAATCATTTTCAAAGTGCACTCTCCTTTGAAGCAAAAATAGAGAGAAAAAAACACACACACACAAAATCAACGCATTCCCTTTCCTCGGTTAAAATAAACCATTTTTCCAACGCGCGTGAAAGCCAACAGGATCTCCGTTTCTCCGTGTCGGGAAGGAAATAGAAGCAGAAGCAGAAGCAGAAACAGCAGCACAGTAGAAGATACTCTTGCATTGTTACGTGGTAGATTACTTTCAAATGAATTACCAACTTTTAAAGTCATCGCCATCCTAATTGGTACACCATTTAGTGGTCCATTTAACACCGCTTCTTCCAGTTTTCTCACTCTGTCTTGTCGGTGGCGGTGCGGCCGGGCCGGCGTTACTTTTAAATCTTAAAGTTTATGAAATTTAAGTTAAAAACAAAGCTTAGTAAATGATAAAATAAATAATAATGTTGCTTTAAGAAATACACTATACACTGTATACCTAACCACAGCTGCAGATGTTCATATAGGATGGAGGATTTATTTGACAAATAATAGCGAACGAAGTTATTATGAAATCCACAGGACACCATTGAAAAGTTAATTAAACCAAATAAAACAAGGACGTCGTGGTGCAGTCATTCGAGATACGAATATTTTTGCATGTATGTCATATAATCCATTATTGGATGAAACCATAAATAAAAAAGTTTGAGTGAAAACAAAAATGCCAAAATCAATTATGATTTGTGCAGTTTTTTAGTTTGGCTTTAAGAACGGATATAAAAAAAGTTTGGTGTCCACACATCAACGGACGTTTTACTTCATGTCGTTGTCGTTGAAAGGATGACCCAAATATTCCCCCATACCATCCAGAATATTCTATCGTATATCACTTTCATAATATGGGTGGCATGGCGTAGAAGTAACTGTAGTAAGTAATCCATTATTATGGTCGTATCCTTTTGATGGCATCTCACGTCCGCAACTGCTCATACTTTGATGTATTTGTGCACCCAACCCGTACTCTAGTGCAATTTTGTTAAAAAGTATTTATAGGGATTTTACATGCATCATGCGCTAACTTGTTAAGTGAATAAATAAGCCAGTTTCAAGGAAGTTTATGACAGGATGGAGGATATAAAACCACAAATCGTTTGACTTAAAAATATACAAACAGTGAGGAAAATCCATAAACTTAAAGTTACTATTTCTTACTTTGTTGCAGATTCATCTTTCGCAGCAAGGACATCAAGAAGGGTATACATTTGTAACTCCTGAATGCACTCCAATAAGAACCAACGTCCATATATGGAATCATTATTTGTTTAACTGGGTTATTTTCAAACAGGGTAAACGTTTTTACTTTCTGCAGTGCTCTGTCTAAAGAAGAATTCTAACATTTGGCAACTTATATCATTATGCAAAAACATTTAACTGTTTGATCTGTTTTCGAAAACGGAGCAAAGTAATAAAGTTTTTTTTCTTTATTCTGTGGAAATAGGTATAGTAGGTACCTTAGAAGAAAATCTGAAGGTTGAACTTATTTTATCATATTAGGGCGACAGTTAGCCTTGGAGCTTGAAATTTAAAAAAAAGACATTTTTTTTTAAAGTTATTAGCAGTTATCCTTAATTTAAGAGCTGCAATGCCATATCCAAAAATAATTCTGCAGGATGTCCTAAAATTAATTTGTTCCCAGTTTGACAGACGACTAGGCAGACATGATTGCCTGACCTTCCTTTTAATAGTACTTTCATGTTTTAATAAAGAAGTTATGCATTCGTAAAAAAATAATTTTTAAAATGAAAGAAATAATTTTTTCACAAATGCATAACTGCCTTGAAAGCAAGGAAAATAAAATGCACGACTAGGACTGAACGGCAAGTACTTGCTCGAATGTCTGAAAGTGGTCTTGGGGTTTGAAATTTTGGAAAAAAAGGAAATAAAATGCACAACTGGGTCGCACGTACTTGCTCTGTCGGTGCAACAGTACGATGTTTACAAAAAAATTTCAAGCATAAGAACAACTCATTTTTGAAAAAAATTTTGAAAACTAAAAAAATTGGGCCAAAACTGGAATAAACTGATATACGGGAGGTAAAGTTAAGAAACCTTTAATATTTGAAACTTAGATGTCATCTTTTGGGTGCTTTAAATGATAAAAATGTCCGCTTATGGCCAAATTAATAATACTGTTAAAAGCAATTCCCGCTATTATCATGTGTAGCCAAAAACTAAAAATGCAGTTTTCTTTGAAGCCTTATATTATATTACACACAAAGTTTCATAAAAATCAGGGGAGAGTTTTTTGAGTATAAATTAGAAAAAACGAAAAAATTGGCTAAAACCTAGTGGCTATTTGTATGAGGTATGAGAGCCACCATTTAGAAAAGGGAAACTGAAAAAAATTCAATGCCATCTGATAAAAAGCTGTAAGGAACTATGCCAAAAAAAGTTTGAGTGAGTGAATTCTTATTGTGACAACTTATGGGTATGGCCATTTGAAAAAAAGACGTTAAGACCAGGTCTCCGTTATTGGCATTTTTTGCCAAAAACTAAAAACGTTGTTCGCTAAAAAAATATAATATAAAAAGTTTAATCAAAATCGGTTGAGCCATTTTTGAGCAAATTAGAAAAAACCAAAAAAAGTTGGCTAAAACTGAACGACTCGTTGCATGGAAGCCACCGACCGTTTAGAAATGTTAACTGAACAAATTTCAGTGCCTTCCTATGAAAACTATGAAAACCTATGCCAAACGAAGTTTAAGTCAATTCAATCAAACCGTTGCCAATTTAAAGCCTTTTGAAAAATTCGTTAAAACCTGATTTTCGCTATGACCATATAAACCAAAAACAAAAAATCTAGTAGGTATTATTAAAAATGTCCTTGATTTGTTAAATGTTGAGTTTAATCAAAACCGTTTTCGTCGTTTGCGAGCAAATCCAAAATGAAAAAAAACCCTTACTTGAAAGGTACCAACTACAAACTTGAACCGGACTATGAGGAAATAAAAAAAACCTTGACAACTATACAAGGTGATTCACAAGCGTTGTGCCAAAAAGCTAGAGCGTGTAGGTTGAGTTGAGACAAGAAAAAAATCGTATAGGAGGGGGGGTCTATTCCCCCCCGTTTAGCCGGGAGGGGCAATTTTCTGAAAAATTGACTTATTTTGTAAAAATAAAAAATTATTAAAAATCAACGGCTTCGTTTACAACACCGTGTTATACCTTCTTGGAAAGCCAATAACTTCTTCTTTCATTTTGTTTCTAAACTAAATTGTTCTAGCAAATAGTTTAGAAAATATAAATTTTCAAACTCAAAATTTTGAAAAAAAAATTTGAAAAAATAATTTTAAAACTAATTTTTTTCAAAATTTTACGTAATTAAGTATAATTTTAGTTCTCAGAATTCAATGCTCCCATTTATCTTTAATCCAACATTGAAAACCGCATGGCTCTACGACTTTTTGTTGCCAAGGTATTCAAAAATAACCGAAAATTAGTTTTAAAATTATTTTTTCAAATTTTTTTTCAAAATTTTGAGTTTGAAAATTTATATTTTTTAAACTATTCGTTAAAACAATTTAATTTAAAAACAAAATGAAAGAAAAAGTTTTTGGCTTTCGAAAAAAGTATAACACGGTGTTGTAAACGAAGCCGTTGATTTTTAATATTTTTGTTTACAAAATAAGTCAATTTTTCAGAAAATTGCCCCTCCCGCCTAAACGGGGGGGAATAGACCCCCCTCCCATACGATTTTTTTCTTGTCTCAACTTCACCTACACGCTCTAGCTTTTTGGCACAACGCTTGTGAATCACCCTGTATAGTCCGGATAAGGGTTGGTCAAAATTCTGCTTTTCGAAATTCTGCTTTTAAAATTCTGCTTTTCCATTTTCCAAACCTTCTTTTTCCTTATAACTGGCAGAATTTTGATAATCGTTGCAAACTCTTACTTTTTTTGACTAATAAAAAAAGCACAATTTTTTTCTTTTTTAATAGCCAGAATTTTGAAAAGCAAAATTTTGGAAAGCAGATTTTTGTCAACCAGAATGAAAAAAAGCAGTATTTTGAAACCAGAATTTTGACCCGCTCCCCCGGTCAAGTTATCCCGAAAAATAGGGGTACCCTTGCATAAATTCCCAAGAGGCTGAAATTTAAAAAAAAAGCGTTTGTTTAAGTGAAAAAAATTATTCTACAAACGTGTAGTTGTGGTAATTTCTAACACAAATGGTTCAGAAAGTTTTTTCCTTAGCATTTACCGTTAAAAAGTTAAAGCAATGCAAAGAATCGTAATAATCTAACTAATTTTATGAACTATTTCGGCCCCAAAAATTTAAAATAAGTTATCGGTGTGATACTTGGGATTTTTTGAACTGCAGTTACTTTTTATCGGTAAATGTTACGGACAAAACTCTCACAGTCATAACCATTTGTGTTGGAAATTGCATCAGCTATACACGGATATTTTTTGAGTAAATTTAAAAAAAATCCTATTTTCGTGACCTTTGAATAAAACTTTTTGTATACATGGGATCGATGGGGACTTTTTTACAGTTTCATCATAATGGTATCCCTAACGTTTATACAAATTTTCAGCTTCTTGGTAATATATGCAAGGGTGAATGTCTATTTTGACCGGACTTAACGGTTTTTTTGTTTTGTTTTGTTTTGTTTTTAAACTGATGCTATAATGGAGTTTGAAGAAAATCCGCCAAACGGTTTAGGCTGTAGCTAGACGTGAAAAAGCGCACAGACGCACAGTCAGACCGACGGATACGGTATTGTGAAAACAACTTGTTTGAGCTTCTGTATCATCCTAATGTCATGTTTCATTGAAATTTTGAATTTTTTTTCCGTACGAAACGAATACTTGCCCTATAGAGCAAGTAAAAAGCAATATATTAATAATGGCCCAAGCGAAATAGCTTTGACTAAACATTTTTGAAATCGATTTTATCACAATGTTCAGTTGCAACCACAGAACTTCGTGTTGAGTGGCTTTCAGCCATAACTTCCGTTTGGGATATTGTTTGCTCTCTCCAGCGTAAGAATTCTTGTGCAGTCAAAGCACACCCTAAAGAAAAGAAAAAAGTTGCATAGAGTACAAAATAAGTGAAGATCATCCCTGTGTGGTTTAAAATTCATAATAAACATATTCCCTTTGTCTTAAATTTGGCTGGAAGGTAAATATTTCAAAAGCACTACTTTTATTCCGGAAACAATTGTAGTTCAGTTATATAGTAGATTGTACAGTAACATCGTCAAATGAAAGCATGCCCTTTAAATTCTTCTATCAGTTTCGTGTCCAGTATTTTTATAAAAAAAAACATATATTATAGGGTCATTAATTTTTTGGTTTTGAAAGCAAAGCTAAATAAAACACACATTTTTGATGAACATTTCAATTCATTATAAAGTTTGGACTTTGCCATCAAGTGTGAAGGACATTATCATTGAAATGGATGAATGGTGATGCACACACACAGGCTTACAAAATCAGTAACGCTTCCACTCTCTTCAAATTTCTTGAGTACTCGGTCGATTATGACGCCCATAATCATCGCATAATGTGCGAAAATTTGCTACGTTTAAATCACCACATTTGTTGTTAGTTTAAAAAATTTTAACGAGTTTTTCGATTGATAAGCTTTTCATTATCGTAAATGGCACATTAAGTTAAAATTATGACACTTTGTATGACACCTGAGTTTGACAGGTGTCAAGTTGAAACCAGGAAACGAATGACCCTGTACAATATTCTATTTCCAATCACGCAGAAATACCAACCGAAACATTAATGTAGATTGTACCACGTACCTATATCCTTGTTATAAGATGTCATCTTTTGAAAAACAAAGAAAATGTGTTATTGAGCTTGAATTGAAATTCAAAATTAGTGAACATTTTGACTTTTACCAAACCAACCGAAATACAAAAAAGGTGTTTGTCCGCACACCTTATAGTTTACCTTCATCTCTCATGGAGAGGTACTTTTGCAATTGTATTTTTACAAAGTGACACAAGGACAATTGAATATGGTGTTTCGAGTCTCGCTAAAAATACACCAAACTTGTCACACTAATATCAATTTTAAGTCCAAAGATGAATCAAAATATTTTGACCGTAGCATATGACTTGAAATATTGATGTCCTTAAGATAAATTATGGTTGTCATAATTAAGAGGAGTTGATACATAGATTTATTGAATTCAATGACATTTCTTAAATATACCTAGGTAGGTAAGGCCGAAAAAAAAGGCATAGACAAATTGCACTTCCATTTATCTCTTAAAAAGGTTTATAATGATAACACTCCACAGTGTGGCATATATACGTATACGTTGGCCGAATGTAAGGATCCAATTTCTAGACACATATATGTATATCCCCAAGGCACATTATACAAAATAAATCAAAAACAAAGAACTGACATATTTGTATATAAATACTAAAATTCTGCCCTCGTACACCCTAAAAATATTTACTAACACTCAACTATAGGCAGGCTTTAATCATTGTCCAACGCCAATTGAAGCACGTACCAGCTTTGTAAGTATAAATGTCATAAAAAAGACCTTTGACTTTCACTCCTAATTTACTGGACTTCCTTTGGAATGAACATCTCAAGGCAAAAAAAAAAGTGCTGCTCTAACCATGTGCCCTATACTCCTATAGTAAGTGGAAATTCAAACCCTTATGGAAAATGTTATTTATTCCAGTTCAATTAACTTTAGTGTATCCAAAGATACGGTAGTTTGATTTTATGACCATTTTTTAGCTCCCCTGACGAAGACTTCACATTTATAGGATTTTTTGTTCTGTTGTTGTTGTTGTTGCTGTTGATGTTGTCTAGTTAAGAGGGTCACTTTTCTTTTATTCGAAGGTTCTTTTCTTGTATCATAGAAGCTAAACATTTTCTGAGACTACCAATGTATACGCCATATAGCATAATATACTGGTTTTAAGGACAACAATATACTCTCCTAAGCAGTCAGCTATGAGTAATGTTTTATTGTTTCGATTTTCTTTGTCTAAAGTATATAAGTGGAGGAACAATTTATGCATTGTGAAAAAAAAAAAAAAATTGGATCCCCAATCCCCAGATGTAAAAGTCAAATAATTGCAAATTCAATTGCAACTTGGCAACTACACTATTTTATTTTGTTTCCTTCAAATTTTTGTTCAAGTGTGTGTGTTGCTTTTTGTTCTTTGATTTCACTATAGAGTCCTTGTCTTTTCAAGAGCTTCATACAAAGACGAATTACCTAGTTTAGAATACAATGCTCATCGAGAGTTTCTTTAGAGACATGTGAAATATAAAGTGACTTTGTATGAACAGTTTCCTGAGCTGTTTTCTCTAAGAGATGCTCCTTATTTTTGATGAAGTTTCATCAAACTGTGAAAATAATAAATAAGTGTAGATCAATCGCGAATCAATCAAAAACAGATGCAACCCAAAATACAAGGATTGTAGTGGAAAAAAAACATCTTATAAAGACAATGCTTTCAATGACATTCTTGTAGTGTGGCTAAAAAAGGATTCTCTGTTCTTAACAGTACGTCCAAAGCCAGGCTCAAGGTTAATCTGATGCGCATTCCTAGCGATGTGAATATAAGGGGGATATGGTTGAAGAGTAGGAGTGCAACTGGCTAATTTCTTAGAGCATCGTTTTTAATTAGAAAGTTAGAATAAGGAGAAACGAAAAACATTTCGACATAAAACAGTGACAGTGTTCCTGTGAAACCAATTTTTTTTCAATCTTCCTATCATTTTTAACGAACTATTCTGAGCTCTATCCAAGAGACACAGGTGAGCTGCAGGAGCACCTGGCAATATAGAGATCAGCAAGGGAGAAATATTTCTCTCAATTTCCTTGGAAACTAAACTTAAACATTGTGCTGCATTTTTGGTGACTTTTACTATGTCTTCATTCCCAGAAAGGGTTGTTTGTAATACTTAGAAACACTATCTTTGTAATTCTCAATCCGAAGAACTGAATTGTAAAAAAAGGGTGGTTTTTTAGACGTGTGGTTTTCAAGACGAAATATATATATAGTTTAGCTTCATTATAAAGATAATGTTTTGCCATTATGTTTTGAAAATGATTTCGAGCAAATGGCCACCGCGGCTGGCTCGAATAAATTCCTGGACGATTATGTCGACCGAATATTGGACGCAGAGCGAGATGCGAAACGAACCAGTATTTTTGTAATAAATTTGTGAAACTTGCAAACTTTGTTCAGGAGTAAGTCTATTTATTATAACTGCTGGAACACAATAGAAAAACGCAGCCGGAACCGCAGCCGCAACCGTATCGCATGCCGTACGTACCTAATTGAAGTGCCCACAATGGAGTCGTACGTACTCCACGTTTTTTTTACAATTTCCACTGAGAAACATACATATATATGCATATAAAAGATGATAAAACATACATCGCATCATGTATAGTCATTTCTATAAATTTTTAATTACCTGACCTAATTTCTTAAAGGATGTTATTAGCACGTTGCTCTTTTTTTATGGAATGTCAAAAATACGCACGTATTTATTAAAAGTTGGCCAACTCGTCCGTCGCCGTTTGCGGCTGCGTTTGCGGATCCGTCTCGTTGTGTTCACAACATTGAATTCGTGTGTATTCAATCTTTTGACATGCGATACGGATGCGATTGCGGATCCGGCTCCGGCTCCATTGTGTTCCAGAAGTAAAATGGCAAACCAAACTGAGCAAGTGACATCTGTCAAAAAGACCAACTCCGAAAAAAATATCACCAGATTGAAATAGTTCATTGAGAAAAGGAGAAGCTGAGGGAACTGTCGTCTGCAAAACAATTTAGTGGATTATAAATTTTTTAGACAAGAGTTCATTGATAAGATTAAGGAAGAAAGTCGGAGCGAAAACGGAGCTTTGGGGAGCACCAACAAATATCAGACTGAAAATCTTGCGAAATAACTCCAATAGACGGTCCAAAAGGTAATTGCTAACTCATCGAAGAAGGGGTTAACTAGCTTGAGGCTTTATAAACACTGTTGTCCATCCACTCGGAGATATACCTCTAGAATAGGACATATTGAAAATGTAACGCAGTAGTTTTGACAGTGTAAAAGCAGACCTCTTCAGGACTATGGGAGAAAAACTATTCGGAACAGCGGATTTGTGTACATCGGGATACTTAAGTATACTTTTGCAGCCGTTCAAGTGTACGTAGACTTTTAAAAGACGTTAGCTTCCATTATATTCGTTCTCATTGTTCGACTGTAGCGTCTAGCAAAACCGAAAGGCATTGATGTTTTCTAAGGCTAAGGCTAATAATAATCCTAGATCTGATCAGTAAGTCGTCGGGTTATGAAAAAATGCGGAAAATAGTTCAGAGTCAAATCAGCAGAACACGCTGATGGAGCTGTACATAACTAGCAACCGTACATCATGGTGCGTAGGGGTTACCATAGCCATATCCTCCTTAAGGATAACATGAAAAAAGGAGGAGAAAAATCATATGAAATTTTATTAATCACTAGTTAAAATGTTTTGTATAAAATATGAAGTAACCCATCTGATTTCTCTTACTGTTTTGAATTTAAAAGAACAAAATTTTCAAAATCTTTCGACCAGTTTTTCAAAAAAAAAAAAAACGGTTTTTTTTTTGAAAAACCTTTTCGGAAACATATTCCAATTTTTGTTTAATATACCAACTTATAGCAGTTTGCAGTTCTTATCAGAAAACTAAAATTTTGAACAAAGCGTTCTTGAAAAACCAAAAATTAAAAAAAAAATTATTTTTTTTTTAAATTTGAGAACTGAAATAATTCTTTGGTTTTTTTTTGAGATTTAGAAAAAATCGGTCCTATGGGAAGTACCGTTATAAAACTTTTATTGAGAACTCTATTTCAACCAAAACATTATCAAAATCGATTGAGCCGTTTTTGAGAAAAATGAGTTTTCATTAAAGATCATTTGGCAGTTACCATTAAAAGAGCTAGAGTTCTTATCCCAAAACCCCTCTGTTAGGACGTCATAACAATACCCTGTACCAAGTTTGAAGCTAATCGGTTAAGCCTTTTAGGCTGTAGGTAACTATATAGACAGACATACACAGCGCCGGATCTAGGGGGGGGAGGCAAAGGGGGGCACTTGCCCCGGGCGTGTGGCCTTGGGGGGCACCAAATGGAAGATGAAGAAATATAGGAGAGCAAAAAAAAAGGTATTCAACATTTGAACAGGGCGCCAAAGTAATGCAATGTTTATTTATTTCTTGTTCCAAATATGAAAGAAATATGTAATGAACCACTTTCGTCGCCCTTTGCACAAATCCATCGCCCCTCATGGGGGCGCAAAATTGGAAGATGAAGAAAGAAACGAGATTTAAAAAAAGGTCTTCAAGTATATACTTTACAAGTAAGATTCCACTTCCAATATCTTATTTGCTGAAACAAGTTTCAAATATGAGGAAGCTTTCTTAAAATCATAATTTATTTCTGCATTACTTACTAAATGCTATTAAAGCATTGAATAATGGATAAATCATTTCAGTTTGAGTTGATGATTGATATTTTTGACTCGTTTCAGCACCTGGATCTATAAAATTTATTTTGTTTTTGGCTCAATGCCTTGATGTTTTGAAATAAGAGCGTTATTAAAAAAAAATAAGAATTTAATAACAAAAGGGTCAACTTCTATACAAATTCAGTAATCATAGAAGCGACACATTCTTGGGATGTTTATGTGGAATTCTTGAAATCTAAAACCATAGACCGTTTGTCAAGTTAAAAAAAGTTTTTATGTTTCGTTTGGGAAAAGTGCGATTCTAGTGCTTTCGGGAGTCAGTTAAAACTAAATACTATATTCACGTCAAAATATAGTTTGTCCCCCGTCTCTCAAGCAACAAAAAGTCAAATTTTATCGAAGGATGGCTACGATGTTGATGGATTAAAAAACATTTAAAAAAAACTTTGGTATTGTTCCATCAGTTTTTCTGGAAGGATTGGTTAAAGTTGATCATGTAGTTTAGCCACACGGTGAAGAAAAAGGTTCGACGCGCCGAGTCCTTGAAAATCTTCTATATTATTTGTTTGTTTACTAAGACTTAACTCAGAAACCACAAAGATTGAAAGGTTGTAATTTGCGCGTGGAATAGGTGATAAAAATCTTTGGCAAGGCTAAGCTGTTAATAGGGTGAAATGGGCTAAAAGCAAAAAAGTGATATAAGAATTAGGGGCCAAGTTATAGCGATCAGAAAAACTAAACTGAAATATTTTCAAATGCAAATTATCTTGTGTTATGATTTGATTTAAAACTTCTGTTGCCCATTTCTCAACCTAAAAACAACACTCGGGCGCATACGTACTTTTCTGAGTTTATTTAATTTTAAAAAAATCATCCATGTTCTAATATCTTAGACAAATTAAATGGACGGTATAAATATAATTTAGAAGTCAAACTTATCCCTCAATGTTCAACATTTTTGTATCTATCATGGTTTGTATCATCGCGCTATCTGATGCTCATTAGGGCAGCACAACGTCTGTCGGAATAGCTAGTGAACTATAAAATTTCTAATGTACGAGTTTTTCAAAAGAAGTCCTAATTTTTTTATCTAAAGATAATAGTTGAATGTTTGAAATAAATAAAATGCACGACTGGGTCGTACGTACTTGCTCTGTGGGTGCAATAGTATGATGAACTTATGGCCATTTAAAAAAGCCGTTTAAACCTGATTTTCGTTACGACCATTTAAGCCAAAAACGAAAAACGCTAGTTTGTTAGAAATATCTTAGGTATTCTGAGTTTAATCAAAATCGTTAGAGCCGTTTTCGAGCAAATTCAAAATGAAAAAAACCATTACATGAAAGGTACCAGTTTGAGCCGGGCTAAAACAAAACAAAAAAAAAAAACCTCGACAACCATTTTTCTTCAAACTGCTATATACCAAGTTTGAAGAAAATCTGTCAAGCCGTTTAGGCTGTAGCATGACGTGAAAAAGCACATATCAACACAACCGCACAGACGCACAGACAGACCGACGGACGGTATGGCGAAAACCACTTTTTTGGGCTTCTCTATCATCGTAATGTCATGTTTGATTAAAACCTCTATTTTTTTTCTGCACAAAACCAATACTTGCCCTATAGAGCAAGTAAAAATGAAAAAGAATTTTTGTTGTGTACTACTGAGCTATTTCACTAAAGCTGTTCTATGGATTAGTTATGATTTTGTATATCGGTGAGTAAAAGTTAAATGTGCAATCAAAATACCGGACAGAATCACAAATAAGCATAAACAGCCTTTTAACTTTTTATGAACAACATTAGCAGGTTCTCCGCTGTCGTTTATTGAAATAGAAAAATTATCAAATCAATCTGGATTATGGCACATACCCCTAAGGTTTTGTTTTGCACATACTCCAAGATTGCATTTTGAGTAATCAGTAACATGAGAACCCTTAGCCATACCTTATTTTCTTATGTTCTTTTATGACATGTATCGTACATAAGCTTTTGTCAACATCATCAAGCATTAGAGCATAAAGATAAAAACAGGTTAACGATACGAGTTCAAGTTTTGTACGTAAACTTAAAAAAGAAAAAACAATTGCTGGGAGGGGGGCGCCAAATTCCACTTTTGCCCCCCCCTTGAACAAATCCTAGATCCGGCGCTGGACATACATATACAGAACAATTTTTTCCACTTTCCTAAACTTCCTTAAAATTTATTTAACATGCCTAAAATGCTATCCCAAAATATCCAACTGCTTTTGGAAGATCTAGAAACCATATTTTCATGACAATTGATTTTGGTTTGGTCAACATAACCCTATTTTATGAAACGTCAAAGCGGAAAACAGACATCTTGAGAGAGCAATAAGAAAAAGTTCACCCAGCATCAAACCAACCTGTTTTCTAAACTGGATGAAAACCCCTATTCCTGGCTTCTGTGTTAGATTATAGGCAATGAAGGATGTGCGGAATGACAGTGATGTTATTGAAAAGAAGAATGGCCTACAGTCAAGAAAACAGTTGTCGAAATTCATTGACACTGGACTGGTACTATAAATAGCTTTTTTTCGAAAAAGACTGAATTCTGCAATAAAATTTACAGGAAGCTTTAGAATATCCATTTTCCTTCTGCACCTAGAAGGCTTTTATTTCCGAACATATTTCTATGTCTTTTGATATACTTTTGGATGATACTGATGATATGAAAAACTGGATAATAGACCATTTAAAGAAGGGCATAAATTATAGCACAAACTAAAACTTATTGCCGACAAAACGTTAAGAAACCCATTTTGGGAGTCACCGACATAATTTTGAATAACTTATTCATTACAAAAACAAACGGTGCGGGCTAAAATCAATACCGAAAATGAACCACTTCCTCCTGGACTATATTACGGGATTTAACTTAAAGCAAATGTGAAACTCCACACTTTAAGCTTACAAAAACAAGGTGGCCCGTATAACCAACTAATTTTTCCATCTGATACACTATTCACTTTCAAAACTAGACAGAGTGTAAACTTCTGTGAAGGATAGGTTCACTTAAACAAAACCACTGCCTCGCATCGCAACACACACAACACTACAGAGTAACCCTCTCACACAGTTTTTTACATCCTAAAGAGTATATCTGTGTATGTATATATGTATATGGAAAAAGTAAAAACGGATGTAATATCTACTAATGGCAGAATAACTTGTTTATCTTTTCATATCCTTTGCTTTCCGTTGATGATACCACAACCGCAGTGAAAGAGAGGCTATAACACACACTAAAAATATTTGTATAATAACATCTTAATGGATACGTTTTCTAATGGAATAATCCTTTAAGATAGATTAGTGAGTACTTTAGATGTATCTTTATTATTTGAAGGGTATAGAATGGGGATTTGTAAGCTAGCGAAAGTTATATTTCGTTGGAATGTTATTTGGATGGGATCTAAGGATTATGCATTGAAATAGGGACATTGATCTAATGTCCTCATGAGACATTTAATGCAAAAACAAAGGGCAAAATCTTTTCAAAAACTTTGATTTGTGTGTTTTGTTCTGACTTTTTGAAGACATTTACATTTGAAAGTTACAATAATTAAGAATTTGTGGAAACCAAACCAATCAGCACTAGTGAATGAAACCAAATATATAGTGGATGAGTTGAATATACTGCAAAATCGGACCTCACAAGAATGTTCTTATCTGTGGAAAGATCAACCAGACAAAGTTTGAAGAGCCATTGATGTGGGCATCGTGGTGACCATTGTATATAAAATCTAGTGCTCTGGAGATGGCAATTCACCTGTGTGTGTTATACAATACAATATGAAGATAATAGTGGTGCCTAATACCCACTGATTGCAACAGTAATTACTTCATATTCATAGTACTATAGTTTGTATAGCAAAGACGATGGCTAAATATTCTTTCAAGAGTCTTATATCCTGGACCCCGATTTCGGTGAGAAAATTCATCACACTCAACATATAAAATGGTGGCTTATCTCTGGAGAGATTCCTTGATATCCTAAGACACTCTGGAGAAAATCACTTTTCGAAGATCAATGAGAGTAAAGATCAATTATTCAGACAGTGGTATTTGATAGGTGTTAACAAGGAAATACATACTAGAAAATCAATAAGGACATTGTTGGACAGCGTAGTAGCACAAGTTTTAACCACCCACGTTAGATTCGAACCACAATATTTTAGTGCCTAAGTTAGAAGAAGAGCTTTACACTGCTGAATGATAGTCAGAATTCTCGCTTGAATCCTCAATTGACTAACATGCACAGGTCTTCTAGGGGTATTCACACCAGACCTCTAACAAGTACAGAAATATGGAACGCGATCAGTCTTTACAAAAAAAAAAAGCAAGTCTTGATGGTACATCTGCAGAATTCAAAAGCAGGCTATGATGCAGCTTCCCGTATTTTGCCGGCCAATAGGGAGATTCAAACTTATTCACGGGAATGGAGTAATCGAACCATTAAGAAGTTACCATAGAACAGAAATCTCAAGATCAAGACGATGAAGTGCAGGATCAAGTTCAAGTTGGTTTTCGCAGTGGTTGTTCGTGTCTGTGAACCAAACTTTACTTTACCTTATGTTTCGAAATATGAGAGACCAAAGAGACCAACATAATGACAATTCGCCAATGTACACAACTAGAGCACAATAGGACCCCCCTTAACCACTCCAGTATCTGAAACTTATTTACACCAATAGTCCGGTCAAGATAGCCCGAAAAATAGGGGTATCCTTGCATAAATTAACAAGAAGCTGGAAATTTGTATGAATGTTAGGGGTACCATAATAATGAAACTGAAAAAAGTCCCCATCGATCCAATGAGTGCAAAAACATTTTCAACTTCTTAGGAATGTATGCAATTGTCAAATACAAAATTTAGTTCTTACTACGCATACTTACTAATTCATTTTTGACCTGACAAACAAAACTCAGCTAACGAGGAGACTCGATTAAAATGGTTAAACAATATGTTATGAGAAATACGTTTGTTAACATTCCGTCTGTGTTTTGCTTCCCACTAAAAGCCCACGTTGTCAATCGGAGTTGAATGAAATGTCCTGTCGTTTGATTCCAAAAATTTAACAACACCACCACCGACCGCGGCTAACGACACAAACAATATTTAGAAATATTCCCAAGTTGTGTCTGTAAAATATGCTGAAAAAGACAATCTTTAATTCTTTCAGAGGCTTCGGAGATAATCCAGCATCATTAACGATTCCATTTTATAACTCGACATCAAATTCTAAGTGCAACATCCGACAATTTTGCCTTCTGGTCTCTAGTCTGGCCACCAAAAGTGATTAAGTTCTCTTTCCCACCGCATCGCACCGCAACCACCAAAGCGCTGCTTTCAACAAGAACACTTAACTTGCCGTTATAATTATTCAATAATGGTAAATGGAAACGAATCCTTCCACAAAGACCACTTGTTTTGTATCATTTTTTTATATACTCTCTAATAGATACAACACAAAACTATAGGGGTAAGTAATGCATTCATAAAATATTAACAGGAATGTGTGTTAAAGTTGGAGTAGGTTTTTTACGCAGCCAGGCTTACTTTAATGCAAAAAAGATATCTTGAACAATGCCAAAGTTGGCCAGGACAACATAGAGTGTTGTATTTGGTAACGCTCGTCAGCTGCTGGTGATAAAAAAAACCCTGTTTCCATAAGTAACCTGGTGTAAAGTCATGTGGATCTCCTCTGATTGTTGAACACAAGCTCAAATCGATGATTTTATTATCCAATAACGATGAAGGAAATCAAGGTGTGATTTTGAGAATTGAACGTAACCAGCTTTTAGTAACAATAAACTCCACGCTTTATTATAATATTGCAACCAGACCGAAATTCAATACGAAAACGAATACCAATGTAGTCTACCCAACTATTGCAGTGCCGTACCACTGAAGTGCAGTACAGCCTATTACAGTCTTCCTTTGAAGCTACAAGTCAGTTGATGTGTGTGTGTGTTTTTTTTTTTGTAAGCATACCTTTGCCGCATTGTTCTGTCCATCAATTGACACTAGACACTAGTTCACTATTAGGAATAAATATGGACGCGCGTCCATTACAAAATAATTTAGGCTGATCCAATAATGAAGAATTTAAAAACCTGGTTCAGTGGTGAACCACTATCTGAGTACCAGTTGCAGAACCTTGAACCTTGTTTTTAAACTCTTGATCCGTAGATTAACTTAATTTAATTCCCGGAAATCAGTGGGTTGATTCTCAAACTACTCTTGCAAACACGAACCGAGGTAAATTGTTTCTAAATTTTGATCCGTGGATGAACCACTACTGTACAACACATTATATGTACATAAAAAAAAAACAGTATCAACTACAACACAAAGAAGAGTTTCAAAACTGCATACAAAAATCAAACTACAACATCAAAAATCAATAAATTAATACCAAAGCTTCAAAGCAATACAGTGGCAGTCAGTCGAACAAATTCGCTTGAAAATTGCAGAATTCCCCAAACGCGTCGCGCAAAATAAATAATTTATGAAGTTGTGAAATGTATTGTCCAAAAACACATACAAATTTGATTTTAAACATCAAATTAAAAATTATGAATATTGTTTTTATTTATTTAATTATCAAATTGCACACAAATAGAGACAACCATGTAACTACTGAACAGCTGACCCTACAATATTATGTCGTCTGGCCGACGCCTAATCATTCGCAAGTGATGTGATTCAAGTATAGACATTTTTTTTCAAAGACAGTGCTCATAACTTAACTGCCAAAGCCTAACGATGTAGCTGCAGCAGTAGCACGTAGCACTGTCAGAGTTAAATGAACGTTCTTTGTATTGCACGGCTGCAATGTGAAGTTGCAGATGCAGCACAGAAATTTGCTAAAGTACAAGTCAATCGACTGCAATTTCACGAACGTGCTTCACTGCAAAACAACAACAAACGAAATGACAGACATAATTTTTATTTGAGACTAGCTTTTGCCCGCTACTTCGTACGCGTGGATTTTAGAATAAAGTAGGTATCTCAGTATATATTTTGTTTATGCACAACCGGTTCAAAATGGGGGGTATGCGTGGTATGAAAGCTATAAAGTCAGCTCTACAGCCGTAAGGTTTTTGGCTTCTGTATAATATTATTTCGAAGTATCATAACGGTTTAAATTGCAAAGTTGGAGGGTTAAGTTCTGAAGCAATATACGAATATACCTAATTGGAATGCCCACTTTCAAAACGATGCTGCGCGCCGATACTGCTATTTATGGCAGCTCCGCTTCATCAGTTTTGGGAGTAAGTATTGCTCGTTCACCGTTCTTTATGATTACATTATTTTTCGATTTCCGCTTTCGCTGAATGAGGCATTGTCTATATGGTGGTAAATAGCGCCATCTATGATGTTTTTGATGTAACTTCTATTCAGAACGACTAACTTATTTCTATTCATGTATACGTAGGTAAGTGTGGCGCTATTTTATTATGTAAGTGAGACGCTAACGTCCTTAAAATCATTCAATTTTGCGTTAAGTTCATTGAATAACGTTCGATTGCAGCAATATTAAAAAAACAACCAGAATTATATATTTTCCTGCGATAAAATATAGCCTATATTTTAAGTTGGCGTACTACCAATATATCTGCGAAAACCGCATTAAATTCCATGCAGTAGTTTTTGCGTGATGCGCGTACAAACATACAGACAGACAGACAGACAGACAGACAGACAGACAAAAATTCTAAAAACGGTTGTTTTGGTTTCTGTGGGTCTAATAGAGACTCCCCATATTAGTTTTGCATCTATATCTTCAATGTACAGACATCGACCCGTTACAATTTTATTATATGTATAGATATGTGCTACACTATTGTATTCCTGCATGTTGCTTAGTGAGCTACTTTTTTTGACATTAACTTTGACAGTGCTACGTACTACTGCTGCAGCTACACCATTGCAGTTAAAGTGGTCCTGATCACTCATAACTTTTGCGAGTGCTCGCGGTCGTACATAAATCTTTACTGATAGTGTTTGATGAATAGACTTACGAGGGTCATAAGTTAAGATTAATCCGTGGATACCACCCTTAGTCTCTAAAAGTAAGTAAGTATTTGTTAAATAAATAACTTAAATTCCACAAACAACATTATAAGTTCTCGATTCCAAGAAAACCCAAATTTATTATGAACAAAGTGCAAGCTTATGCGACCCGGCACGCTACCTTAGTGTGTGTGTGTGTGTGTGTATAATTTTTTTTTAGGATCGTGAAGGAAGTAATCGGCACTGAAATCTCCTCGTAATCAGTTTCCAACGGATAAAACTTCAAATCAAGTACCCGTGGGTAAAGCCAAGAAGCTTTGTGGGAGAATTAATGAACATTCAACGATAAAAGAAAATTACAAAATTAAAATTCAATTTTGAAGAGAGAACAGAAAAGGAAATGAGAAAGACAATTATGCTGTTGAAGATTTGAGCTGCATAACTTAAAGGAGTTGAGATTTAGAATGTGTAGATATATAGTACCTATGTCTGAAAGTCTTAGAGGGCCTTAGTTACCTTATTTTTTATTTAAAGTGCTTTTTTCAAAACCTTTTTGAATCCTTTTCGGTGGTAATTCTTGGAAATTATTAGGGTTAAGGTATCGTGTAAATAACACAAACATAAATATAAACATCGACCTTTTATGAAATAAATATAAAACAAAGTATAATAAGAGGAACCTAATTTCGTGGATAATGTTAATATGTTTATAATAGATATTACAAATGCTCTCAAGACAGTTCCTGAGATGTAATGGGTTAATGACTAACAATCTCAAAAACAGTTGTGTTGTGGGTTGAATGTGATATATATTTTCTTCAGAACAAGATTTACTCTTGAAGCGTTGACGACTTTTCGACGAATATTCACAAAATCAAATTTTAGGTAGCTAAATGTAAGCTTTTTTTTACCTACTTCGTTTGAAAATCTAACCACATTAAACATAAAGTTCTAAACTCTATTTCATAGAATGGGTTATGTATATTTGGTGTAGAGCCTGTAACATAGAAAAATAATACCGTTATTCACAGAAAAGTGTATACGTAGTATATTCTTTTGCTCAGAGTCAAAAGTCGAATCAAATTAGCGATGTCCGTCCGTTCGTATGTGTACCCTAAAGAGGTCGCAATTTTTAAGTAAGAAATCTTAAATTTGGTATAAACAGGGTGATTGGTATAAGGTGTTACAAAAAGCTAGAGCATGTAGGTTGGGTTGAGGCAAGAAAAAAATCGTATGGTAGGGGGTCTATTCCACTCCGTTTAGCCGGAAGGGAAAATACCCCCCCCCCCCTCCCATACGATACAAAATCTCATTCACTCCATAGAAAATTAAAGGTTTTTAAGAAATTTTCAAATGTAAATCCCGTGTATCTTTCAAAACATTTCTGAACGCACCCTTATTGAATTACCGAAAAAGTGACAGAACGATTGATGGGCGAGAAAGATAAAAAGCCCACAAGTTGACAGTTACACACTTCACATTTTATTTCTTATATGCATTTTGATTTACAAAGGGTTTTTTTTTAGACGTGCGGTAATGCCAACAATTGAGCTTTATTATAAAGATAAGGTTTGTCAATATGTTTAAAAAATGATTTCTGGCTCGAATAAATATATCAGCCGACAGACAGGCTCAATCAATGCTTTATCCCTGTACTGACAATTTTTGTTGAACAGCTTATATAGTTAGCTACTTATTTCCCACCCATCCTTAGTCATAGTGTTCATAGTTTTAAGTAAGAATATGAAATTTTTATTAAGCCAAGCAAATGGAAGTACCTACAATTATTATTTTCTAATACATTTTTAGCTCGAAATTTAAACTCTCTAATGACATTCAAATACCACACCATGCCCCGAAACATATACAATAATAAATCACACTTTTGAGGCATTTACTCTTTCATACATGTGAATGTAATTCAATGTGAATTTTTTTTTCTTATATATTCCACTTCAGTGAAGTTCAAATAACGTGATCTGAATATATTTTCTCAAAAGTCAACCTATCTTCAGCCTCAATATTCCAAATTCTATCGTTGAGGCTCTTCCAATTTCTTTACTTCTTGTGCTCAAAGAAGGAATCCTCCTCATATTAAATTTTTGTATAAACATATAATCAGGCAAAGTCGGGAAGAGTTAGTCGTTGTTTGATTTATTCGTTTAAGAAGGATATTTCAGCTTATATGTGTTTGTGTGTGTTTGTGTGCAGACAAAAATAAAAAATGTCGAATTAGAGTACTCCTCCACAGTTCAGCTCAAAGAACAAGGACACACACATTTACTATCAAAAACCAAGATGGATAGAACCTATCCACACATTGAGGAATTTATTAAACGACAGATGTGACCTTAACTTAAATGGAGAGAAATTCAGTTCAGAAAGTACTTTTTCCTTCAGGGAGCCGCCCGCCGCCGCCATTCCGTTCAATCGTGGTGTCTCATATAGGCTCTCACTTCTTATGGTGGAACTAACGATTTTTGGCATTTAAATTGTGTTTGAATTTGACGTTTGATTTACCTATAACGTGGAATATTGCCATTGCCGTATCAAAGAAGATGGAAGGTATAGGCTAGGTAGGTTAGGTGGTAGTGAAACATTTTTCTTTCGTTTCATTTGTGAAGTTTTTGGTAATGGTGCGGTCTAGAATATTAAGTGATTCAAACAAAATAAATTTTACATAGCAATTTGCTGTCACATTATAAATTAGGAACGACTGTGTGCTGAGTCTGAACCTTCTAACTGGTCCTTGGCATGCCTACTTTGTATGCTGGTAAAGTGTTTTTTTTTTTTTACCGAAAAGAATATGATAATTGAAAGGAGGAATGAATGAGTTTGCTAAAGCTAAAAATAATCGTAATGGAGTAGGTACCGTTACCATTGATTGTTATAAATGTAAATGAGGGTATAGCTACTCGTACAAAAAAAAAAAAGAAGTATTGTCTCTTGTGCTCCCACAGGTGCTTCAGATTAAGGGATCAAAAAACAATTAAGAAGGATTGTAAATCAAGTTGATTGAGAACTATTTTTTCGTAAGAAAATTAAATAAAAGCAATAAGTGCTTAAAGGTTACACTGGTAAAATAATGTGAGTTTCTTTGAGTACCAGTCTCTTTTATTCCGTTTTTAAGATCTTGGAAAGTTTTATTGCAGAGGCTCAAAAGTTGATTTTTGAAGAACTTATTGCAGAACTTCAAGATCTAATTAATTTTAAGGTTAATTAATGTATTTTTTCGAATTCAAAAATGTATGATTGTGATTGTGATTGTTGCGAATTATATAAAAACACGAGGCAGGGACCTATTGCTATTTGAACGAGACTCGAGAGCAACAATATTCGACTATCGTTTTTACATTTTGTATGTCAGCTGTTTTTTTTTAGACAAGAAGAAATGCCATATATGCGTGTTTATTGCTTTTCAATAATAATTTAAACTATATGCAAATTGCACGGTATTACTTGGAAGAAAAAGAAAGATAGGAAGGAATTTTTGGTGGTACAACGGATTCAAAATAAGGTTTTATTAATTTCACTAAAATCCCACATGTTGGCCTCCGACGGAAGATGGGGGAAGATTGATTATTGCTGCTCAGGCTGTGGCTCGAACCCACAAATCTTGGTAAGCAACCAAGCACTACATCCACAGTACCATTGTCACCCGAAAACACACTTTAGATAAACTTTAGTTTTATCATGAGACACTAAATTTTGTCGCAAACGCTGCATGCTAAGGGCGCTGCTTTTTTACAAAGCATTTTAGCTATTAAATACGAAGTTTGAAGCAATAGACTGCTCCACAGTCAAGTGCCACCATGAGAGTTCAATAGAATCTATAAACAATTCTGACACTCATCTCTTTTTTCTAATTTATACTTCGCAATATGTAAGTTTCTGAAAAATCTTATAATATTACAACAGACTTCGTCTTTGAATGAAAAGATGAAAATAGAATCAGAGGCTACAAAAAAATTTTAAAAGTTGGGCATTGCTCAGAATATACAAATCTGAGAATCGACAAATTTTTGTCAATGTCTACAAGAAGATGAGCTATCGGTCACATTACATTCCGATGTTGTGAATAGATTCCACAATAAAAATCTGTTGATTATGTAGGATAGAAGATGTAGAGGTAGAAATCGGTAAAAAAAATGTTTATAGTGTCTGTAAGACTGTTGATATCAAGTCGAATAAGAGAAGAGTATGGAGAAATTATCTTAAAAACATAAAATTATAAGCGTGTATGAGATCTGCGAATATTTGATGGACACTTTAATATATCTAATGGTAGGAACAAAAAGAAGTGGACCTAGATGGTTGCATTGGGAAACCCTTGAGGTAGCCAAGAGTGGACTGGAGAGAACGAATCTGAAACGAATGTCAAAACAACGGTATTTCCAGATAAGAAGAGATTCATTTCAAGTAGATTGGTCCAAGGCTGATGGCTTGGTTGTAAGACTTTGTTTAAGACACCCGTGTTCTCTAGTATAAAATAGTGTGCAAATTATCTTTGAATATTTGAGTGAAAAGTATCTGAAAGTTTGGTAATGAGAGGGCTAAAAAGTGTTTTTTATGAGGATCCCTGATGGAAGGTAATCAGTTTGACATGTTTTTAAATTTCATTTTAAAGGAAATCGAGAGGAAATTAACTTTTTTTTTTCAATATTGTTGTAAAAATAAAGCTATTAAAAAATTAGGATACCGTAACGTAAAGGTGGCGCATGTTCATCGTGGACCACGGCCTCAACCAACATACCCCACAAGCAAATCCTTCCAATAGCCAATTGCCTCCAGTTACGAAGTTGGTTGAGGTCTTCATCCACTTGGTAGTAGTTACATGAGGTCCTTCCAGTACTCCGTTGGACCTAAGTTATATTTTTGAAGACGTGACGGCCTCCAGCATATTTGTCCATACCCTTCCCATACCCGAACCATCTAAGTCACTGTATCTTTAGCTTTTAACCAGGTCAATGTTACTGCGTCCACGCTTCTGCCCCATACAACAGGGCTGGGGTAATAAGTGTCTTAAATTATAAAATATAAAGTATAAAATTCAGTTAAAATCCGGCAGACGGCTTTCACGCCATGCTTGTAAATTTATTGTCAAATTTATTATGTAACATTTTTAATTGTTAATAAATATTAATCTTATCTTAATCTTATCTCTTAATAAGTGTCTTGTATAGTGTCCCATTTGGTCCTTTGACAGAGGGCTTTGCTTTTAACATGCCTTCTAAGCCGGATAAACAGAGATTGGCAATTGCGTTTCCTAGACGGGTGGTAGTGATACAGTGTATGTAATGCTTGTTTGCTATACAAAGAGTTGTGATTTCAAACCCAGCCTGGGCAGACATTTTTATATAGATCTTGCAGGTTACTTATCAGATCATTCTGATTATGATCATGCTGAGTCACTAATAAGCTCATCTAACTAACTGAATCACATTTTGATTTAATGCCTATTCAGTTTTTTGAGAAAAAAAAATACAAAAATTCAGATTTTGACGATGAGTTTTCATTTCTAATCACAAAATTATTGTCTTTCAATATTTATTGTTCTGCTTGTCTTTCTTTCTTCAAGTTGAATTCAGTAAATTGAAAGTGGTCGTTTGACAGTTTAACAAATCCTAACCAACGTATCGTTTGTAAATGGTTTGTAAAAAACCCAACAAATTTTAACCATGACACTCCAACAGATTTTTTTGACATAACAACAAATGTTGACTATGATTAGAAAAAGAACGCACCAACGCCGCCATTTTGCAACATGCAACAGATGAACGAACAAATTTGTAGCGATGGAAAAAAAAGTTTCACTTTAATAATATGCACAAGCAGAAAGTTCTAATACCTAATTCTAATAAATTCACAATAAAAATTAAATTTATTTACCATAGAGCATTTTTCATTTAACAAGGGAAAAGCACGAACTCTCTTGGTATGTTTTCGGAATAAAATGTATTCATCGTCGGATATTTTCGCACTATTCTTGGCTTGTCCCTTGTTAACCGTTTTATTTGACTCCCAAGCTATATCGTTGTCCATCACGATCAAGTTAGTAAACAAAAACATTCAAATTAATACAAAACACACAAATGCCGCGGAGCACGTGCTTGAATGAGTGCGAATATAAATACTACATACTACACACGGTCAGCTAATGCGAACTATTGGCTGGCGCCGCGCCCGCCGGCCGCCCGCCTTATAGCGACATGCGACAGGTGAACCAAAAAATTTGAGGCGATGTAAAAAAAAATTTCTCTTTTAAAAGACTGGAGAAACTATAGTGGATACCAAACAGACAAAGTCCTTGACTACTTCATAGTTATATTTGTCCATCGTGATGTTTGGTCCAAGCCTACATTGTTTTATATTCACTAACAGTAAAGCCAGCATCATAACCGCCCCACTTCAATACTTGCGAATGCTTCATTCACAGCGCGCATCGTTCTTCCGATGACTAACCTTGACGAAGTAGTGTAAATTCTCCATAGTTATCCAGCGCTGTCGAACTAGTTTGGCTGGGGCGACATCAAGTAGTGACATATGGGTCTGTATTCACATTGTCCTAGTCCTAGGCGACTTTGAAATCTATAAATGATGGTTATCTAATATCGATCTGGAATTCTTAGGTCTGTTCTAAAATCTTTTGGGTTTAAATTTGGGCATAATGCGGATAGTGACAATTCTAATTTATAATAATTCTCAAATCCTAGCAATTAGCAAAAAAAGACAAGTTCTTATTTGTTTGCATAAGTAAAAAACAAAAAAAGACATATTTTCCAAACAAAACTGTAGAGAGTGGAGAGAGGATATAATTTTTGATTGAAATTTTTCTACATCCTTTGCTACAATACCTTTATAATCGCACCAGATAAAGATAGAAAGAATATTTCCATACACACCCGGCTCTACATTAATCCTTGCAAAAATTACATTTTCATATTTTTTTTTCCTTTCCTTTCACAGGTCCATCACCAGTTTCTAGTGCCACACTATCCTAGTTATCCTATAGTCTGGCCAAAACCATTCCTATCTCTTAATAGTAAAAGGACGAAAATGCTAAATCGCATCCGTTTTCATGTCTGAATAATTTAAATTTTCATTTCCTTTTACTCTCCCATGTAAGCTGCGAGTCTCTGAGACAACTGAAAATGACAAAAAAAAAAAAAAAAATTACCATATTAATGGTATGATCTTTTAAGCAAATTAGTTTAAATTAACAAGGCTCTTGGTCACACACAACATAGTATGAATAAAACTTGTTCGTTCAAGGAAACAGGAAAATTATTCGAAATAAAATGTCTTTCGTTGTCGTAGGTACTTGCTTTATTGGAGTTGGTATCTATTTATAATATACACTTCACAAGTGTCCACTGGATATGTTAAGGAAGGGATGAAAAAGGCCAGTGTCACAGTAGGGCCAAGATGAAGATAAAATTAATGTGTTTTTTTTTAGCAATCTAAATTAATTAGAACTTAAAGAATCGATACAAATTGACAACATTCTACTTAACGAACCGCAAAATGATGAATAAGGTTACAGGCCAAATTATAACCCACAGCTTAATTTGAGTGTGAGTAAGGAAAAATAATTAATACTTTTGGAAAGGTCCCTCAGTTTTGTTAATAAGTATACAATGCAAACAGGATATCGTTGGAAAAATAACTGCAGACTTATGATTATATTAATCCGTCTATCTCGAAATCAAATAGTTTAATTCATAAAGCTTAGATGCAGCCTTCAAGATGCACCAAAAGTATGAACGGAAATAGTTTGTAAGGGCTGAAAAAGAGGAACAGCCGCGGGTCCAAAATCCACACCAAATGGTAACTTTATGTATTTTTACCTGTTGGCCCTCGTTGGGGATTTTCGTTTTCCAATATATTTTAGTTGCTTACATTTGGCCATTTATCAAAAAAAGTTGCCTCGTCGCTAAAAATGATTTTTCGGCGGCCAAAATTGTTGTCTTTTTGAACTCAAGTTCCAATGCAAAATATGCCAAAATAAGAAAACGTTCAAGAGCAATCTGTGAAGATCCAAAACGTCTCAGGATAAATGATCCCAATGCCTTCAACGTGGGCACTTGCGAACACTGAATTTGATAACAAAGTTTTACCATTTGAACGTGCTGTATAATCGTGTAACTTGCCATAATAAAGTGGCATCAGTATAACTTAATAATAAACATCCGGTTTAACAAATGTGAACATGGAAAAAACATGAGCGCCAATAGGGAAACCTTATAGATTTGTAGTATAAGTAAAACAAAATTAGAAAGAAAGCAGCTTTTATGTTGTTTTGGAAAAATCAAAAGTTATAGCTATCTATTGGTCTAGCATCTTTACTCAAAGCTTTCTTTCAGATCAAAGAATGTCTATCTACGTGCATATATGTTCCAAACCCAAAACAAGACACAATCTGACTTTGTACTATTTGTAAATAAGCTTTTATTTTCGTCACTGTCATTCAAAAAAATAACTAAAAAACGTGAAAAGCTAAAGCGTGTCAGTTCTACTTAGTGAGTTTTGTGAAAATCAGTTCAGATAGTTACGAATTTAAAAAAATTAAATTAGGGGTTTGGTTCAGAAACTTTGTTTTATCCCGTCCTCACTTACTTATGTTGGCTCAACTAGAGCGTGGTGCTCCTAAGCCTTGCTTAAAATGCCTTCACGATCTGTAGCCTGCCGTCTCCAATCTTGCACTCCAAGTATTCTGAGATCTCCCTCTACCTGGTCTCTCCATTGAAGATACTACCTTGGCTTTAGCTCAAAAAATTACGGTACCTGCCATATAACCTTTACGTTAAACCTTATTTTTCTCGAAAACAACCATAACGATTTTGTTTTAAAAAAATCAGTGTAGCTTTTTAGGTACGACCAATCATATGGCTGAAATTTTTTTTTTTAAATGTCTAAGAACGGTACTTTCCATAGGACCGTTTTTTTACTTGCTCTATAGGGCAAGTATTGGTTTCGTGCAGAAAAAAAAAATCGAGGTTTTAATAAAACATGACATTACGATGATAGAGAAGCCCAAAAAAGTGCGGATCTGTGCGGATGCGTGGATGTGCGTATGTGCGTATGTGCGTCTGTGCGCTTTTTCACGCCATGCTACAGTCTAAACCGCTTGACGGATTTTCTTCAAATTTGGTATATAGCAGTTTGAAAGTTTGAAGAAAAACCACTGTCGAGGTTTTTTTTATTTCGTTTCAGCCCGGCTCAAACTGGTACCTTTCTAATAACGGTTTTTTTCAATTTGGCTTTTCTCGAAAACGGCTCTAACGATTTTGATTTAACTTATCTAAGATATTTCTAACAAAATAGCGTTTTTTGTTTTTTTCTTAAATGGTCGTAACGAAAATCAGGTTTAAACGGTTTTTTTTTTCAAATGGCCAAAAGTTCGCAACAGCTTGATTGAATTGACCCAAACTTCGTTTTGCATCGTTTTTTATAGCGTTCTGCAGGATGGTTTTGTAAATTTTTCAGTGAAGCCTTTCTTAATGGTAGCTCCCATACAACGAGCCGTTGAGATTAAGCCAACTTTTTTAGGTTTTTTCTAATTTGCTCAAAAATGGCTCTAACGATTTTGATTAAATTTGGTGTAATATATTCTTTTAGTGTTCTTAAGAGAACTGCGTTTTTAATTTTGAGCTAAAAATGCAAATAACGGAGATCTGATCTTAACGTCTTTTTTTCAAATGGCCATAAATTGTCAACGGTTCTATCGAATTCAAACAAACTTTGTTTGGTATAGTTTCTTACAACTCTCTATCAGATGGCAGTGCATTTTCGTCAGTTACTCTTTCTTAAATGGTGGCTCCCATACAAAAAGCCACTAGGTTTTGGCCAAATTATGTAGTTTTTTTATTTTACTCAAAACAGATTCTACCTATTTTTATTATACTTGGTATGTAATATATACATATAAAATGTTTTGAAGAAAACTGCATTTGAGTTTTTGGCTACAAATGATAATAACGGACATTTGTTTTAACAATTTTATTCATTTGTTGATATGTTAATTTGATATACTAAATGTTTCTTAACGTAAGCTTCTGTATATCGGGTTTTCCAGTTTTAGCCAAACTGTTTTGTTTTTTCCCAATTTTTTTTTTTTGCTTTCAACTATCTCGAAAACGGTTTAACCGATGCTTTCGAAATTTCACACATATATAGGTGTTTAGTTAAATCAATTTATAGTGCATACCAATATTTCTAAAAAAATATTTTTTTGTATTTTTCAAAGCATTAAAAAAAATTTAAATTCATATTTTGACAACTGCTCATTAATTTTTTTTTTCAAAAATTATAAATAAATGTATTTTTTTTAAATGTTTTTAAAAAGCTTTTCAAAAAAAACTTTTTTTCTCAAAAACTGCTATGCAGATTTTTATAAATTTATTCTCATAAATTCAAATTTATCCAAAAAATAAAATGGCGTACTTTTTTGAGCTCAAATTAGTTTAAGTATTTGTTGGCTTCTTAAAAAACACCAACAACAAAAAAGCTAGAAGACTCAGCTATATAATACACTGGATTAATCATTGTTATGCAATTAATGAAATATTGCACGAATTGCAATACACATAATCAATAATTAATCCAATACTTATTTCACTATTTATTTAACTATTTTTATGCACAAAAAACTTTCAACTTTATTATTAAATATTACCTAAGACCGACCCGCCATGAAAGAAAATTAATGCAATAAAGAAATTGTAAATAAATGAAAGAACCTATACATTATTATAACCTTCTCTCTCTAACAATTTGAAGAATTCCAATTTTCCAATGAAGAAAATTATTAAGTAAGACAAACAGATTAAAACATAAATTAAATAAGTGTATCCCGCTCTTGCTAAGGTATGAATTCAACTTTGTATGTCACTGTAAACTAAATAATTTTGAAGTTTCAAACTGGAAGTAATTTCTCCAGGTAAAGGTTGTTGACCCTTAACATAAAGATCAGCTGTAATATTATGTTCTAAAAAACATACAGTAAGGAGTGCGAGCTTTCGTGCTAGTAAATTTGTAATTCTAACTTCACTTGCTTGTGAGATCTTATAGTAAGCAGTAGCTGCAACCTAGCTTCTTTTGATTTTAATAAATTTATTATGACGTTGTTTAAAAGGACTTTTTTTATTTAAACCGTTTGCCACAACGTGGTTAATATTCTTTTCTCTAGTTATTTATTGCACTTACAACTTAAGTCAAGAACATATTTATTTAAGAATTTAAAAAACTTTTTTTTTATTAAAATCTCAAGCCTCTAGACCACTGTCACGCATTAGAGCAAGTTCATTCTTGGATAAATTTCAATTTATGAGAATAAATTTATAAAAATCTGTGGAGCGGTTTTTGAGAAAAAAAGTTTTTTTTGAAAAACTTTTTGAAACAAATTTTAAAAAAAAATTCAAAAACGCCAGTTTATAGGTATTCAGCAAATACATTTATTTAAAATTTTTAGAAAAAAATTTAATAAGCAGTTTTCAAAATATTAATTTTTTAAATTTTTTTTAAAAAAATGCTTTTAAAAATACAAAAAAATATTTTTCAAAAATATTGGTATGCAATACAAATTGAGCTACCTACAGCTATATGTGTGTGAAATTTCGAAAGAATCGGTTGAGTCATTTTCGAGTTAGTCGAAAGCAAAAAAAAAACGGTCCTATGGAAAGTACCGTTCTTAGCCATTTTTTAAAAATTTTTTTTCAGCCATGATTGGTCGTACCTAAAAACTAACACTGATTTTTTTAAATCAAAATCGTTAGAGCCGTTTTTGAGAAAAATAAGCTTTAACGTAACGGTTGTATGGCAGGTACCGTTATTTTTTGAGCTAAAAAAAAAATTTCAATTTCCCCTCTGTACAATACCTAAAAAAGTCTATATACCAAGTTTGAAGCAATTCGGCCCACCCGTTTGGGCTGTAGGTGTCTATACATACATACAGACAGACAGACAGACAGACAGACATACAGACGGACAGAATTTTTAGACCATCTTTTTTCGTCTTCGCTATCATCGTAATGTCATGTTTGATTGTTATCTCAAAACTTTTTTTTTCGACGAATGCATAACTTGCCTTACAGTACCTATAATCGCAAGTAAAAATTTGTTCCGAGGGACGGCCAAATAAATCCTAAATATCAAATTTGAAGCAAATCGGCCCACCCGTTCAGCCTCCAGAGGCGCGAACAGACATACAGACAGACAGACAGACAGGCAGACAGACAGACAGACAGACAGACGGACGGAATTTCCAGACCCACTTTTTTCGACTTCTGCATCATCGTAATGTCATGTGTGATTGTCATCTCAAATTTTTACTTGCGATTATAGGTACTATAAGGCAAGTTATGCATTCGTCAAAAAAAAAAGTTTTGAGATAACAATCAAACATGACATTACGATGATAGCGAAGACGAAAAAAGATGGTCTAAAAATTCTGTCCGTCTGTATGTCTGTCTGTCTGTCTGTCTGTCTGTCTGTATGTATAGACACCTACAGCCCAAACGGGTGGGCCGAATTGCTTCAAACTTGGTATATAGACTTTTTTAGGTATTGTACAGAGGGGAAATTGAAATTTTTTTTTTAGCTCAAAAAATAACGGTACCTGCCATACAACCGTTACGTTAAAGCTTATTTTTCTCAAAAACGGCTCTAACGATTTTTAATTAAAAAAATCAGTGTTGCTTTTTAGGTACGACCAATCATATGGCTGAAAAAAAAATTTTTTAAAATGGCTAAGAACGGTACTTTCCATAGGACCGTTTTTTTTGCTTTCCACTAACTCGAAAACGACTCAACCGATTATTTCGAAATTTCACACACATATAGCTGTAGGTAGCTCAATTTGTATTGCATACCAATATTTTTGAAAAATATTTTTTTGTATTTGTAAAAGCATTTTTTAAAAAAAAATTTAAAAAATTAATATTTTGAAAACTGCTTATTAAATTTTTTTCTAAAAATTTTAAATAAATGTACTGGCGTTTTTGAATTTTTTTAAAAATTTTTCAAAAAATTTTTCAAAAAAAACTTTTTTTCTCAAAAACCGCTCCATAGATTTTTCTAAATTTATTCTCATAAATTCAAATTTATCCAAGAAATAAAATGGCGTACTTTTTTTTCAGCTCAAATTAGTTTAAGTATTTATTTAAGAATTTTGAAAATTTTATTTTTATTAAAATCTCAAGCCCCTAAACCACTGTCACTCATTAGAGCAAGTTCGTGCGACCCAGTCGTGCATTTTATTTCATATACCATGCTTCAAGAAACAATACTGGACACCCCCCATCTTCCATGAAACCTAATCCTTTGAACACTCGTCTATAAAAGGCACGAGCTCAAAGATTATTTGAGTATACATATATTTATGCTCATCCTCATCCTAATGAATTGACAGAAAATAATAATAACCACGTTCTCGAATTTTTTCACGAACACAATATAGATACCAGTTCTTAAGAGTGCGAACAAATATTAAATCATTCCAACTTTGCCTGATTATTATGGAAATTATGTCATCGCCTTAGTCCGCCACATACAAATGCCAAAGGCGCCCAGTCCAATCTACTCTTATATTTACCTGACACGGCAAAAAAAAAAAAAGAGATGCTTTGGTGGCGGTGGCGGCGGAGGAGAACTACTACTTCATGAAATGCCCGGCATAAGCCAGAAACCGTCAGCAGAAAATGAGCTGGTTATGTTTTGTCTCTTCTAAATTCGCCTGGGAATTACCTAGATCTTTTGCCATTTCGTGCAGTATGCGGACACTGATGCTGAGCTACCCGACCAACGTAGCGCCATCGTCGTCAGCGTTAGAAACTTAATTAGCTGTGAATTAAGTTTTCGCAGAAAATCTTTCGGCGACGTCAACTCTATAGCGCACACATTCATCTTTCCGCACCACATCCGCTTTTACTGCACACTTGCCATGTCATGTTAAAAACTCAACAAAAAAAGACAAGCATTCATCTAAACGTTTAATTCAAGCCCCTTTGGCAGAAATGGGAAGATGATAATTAAGGATTCGTTATAGTGTAGTGCCCTGTGTACATCAGGAATACTACGCTTTGTTACCATCGTGTAAAAATATATTCCCCGACCCCACAAAATGAAAAAAAAATGAAAAAAAAATACCCAGTGCGAAAAAAGCGGAAAGAAGCGCGCAGTAAAGTAACCGGATGTAAAAGGACCAGCAGACATTTTACGTAACTCGCGCTACTGCTACTGCTTTTGCTACTGCTGCCACTACTGCAATGGCACACAGAATTTAAATCTTCAAATGAATGAGACACCTTGAAATGGTGTTGTGTTGTGTGTGTCTTATGAAAATATTTTGGTTGGTTGCCTGAATGCTGGAATTCCTTATCCTGACGTGCTTGTGTGTGCAACGCGAAGCACAACGCGCGTTTGTATGAATGCAAAAATAAGTTTAAAAATGTTTTCATATTATAACTAATAAAAAACTTTTTCCGCAACAACTTTCAACAGAAAAACTGTTCCTTAATTTTTTTTTTTCATCCTCAAGTTTTATAAAAATTAAAAAAAAAATTACGTTATAAAGGGATTTAGTCTTTTTTAAAGAGGTCAGTGGAAGAATTCGAGATTCCCTTCTCATCTTGCCTCTTGGCCATAGCACCATGCGCCGCGCCCGCCGTAGGTACAGGCTACTGCTAAATAATAGTTCTTACATCTTTTACTTAAATTTTTTGTTCTTAAGTTTCCTTTTTGAGTCAAGTCGTTATAATTTTCCAGAAATAACTTGTTAAAGTTTTTCAGCTATACAGAATTTAAAAATAAATCGTTTCGACCATTATCTTCATATAATAAGTTTTTAAGAATTTGGTTAAGTATCTTGCAAAGGAATTTTAATATTAAAATAAAAAACTGCTTAGTTGAAGAAAACTTACCTAATTGAAAAAATAAACTTGCTACAAAAAATTTCCAAAAAATATTTAATTCAGTGAAATGTATCTGTGGATCGTTTAAATTCTTTTAACCAAATTGATAACCCTTAAGAAACAAAAACATTTTACGAAATTAAATTAAGAACACAAAAAATCGTTTAAAATTTTTCGCAAGCATGAGGAGAACTTAAAATTGGCAGCACTGTTTTTATTGACAGCCATTTTGTCATCTGCCATGGGATTTTTCTTTATTTTGGCATTCCATTTCATCATGAATAGACTGACGTCTGACAAGCCATTTTTGAGACGCCATTACATCCAGATACACTGACAGTTTGGAGTTAATGCCGTTAATGCAATTTGCAGTCAATGGAGACCATTATATAACCATGATCTATGACAACTTCTTTCCTGAATTATATCGCCTTGATGTGAGGGCTGGGGAGCTGTGGTACAAGACGGCCGGCGCAATATGTCACACAGCGCAAGTAACAAAAATACCTTCAACACACCCTATTGCGAATTCGCCGCAGCGCATCTTGATCAAAAAAGATTGGTGTCAAACGAAATTAACAAACTCAAATGGCAACGTAGTATTTGAATTAAGTGAGTTATAAGTTTGCTTCCGATCAATTAAGTTCGTTTGAATAAAATATACTCGTATCGTTTGTATCTCCTTCAAGTAAAGGGGAAAAATATAAAAAAATATTTGACGTTTGGCGAGTGCATAATTTCGCGTTTGGACTTGTGAGTTGACCTATACAAGATCGTGCGATTTAACACCGCTTGACTGTTTTCTGTGAGGTTACCTATAAGAAAAGGAAGTTGCTAGTCTACAATGATAAGGCAGAGACAATTGACGGCTTGGAAAACAACATTCGAAGCGTTATTGCCGATATGCGGCCCTAAATCCTGCAAAAAGTGATCAAAAATTAGACTACATCCGATCCAGCATATGGCCACGTGCAAATGCCAGATTCAAATAAAAATGACAAAGAATAATTATCTTTCAAATAAAGTCAATTATATGGCAATTAATACAATAACCTAATCTGTGTTTAATTTTGAGACTGAAACTCTAACCTACATACATCTGTTCCAATTAAAACATTTAGGAATGACTGTCCACTGTCTGTCTGCTTACAGATTGATGATGGTCTGGGTGGTAATTCAATTGCAGCTGACGATTTTTACTGGGTCAGTGAAAATTCTCTGGTGCTCCTTCTTATCGTGGAAGACTTTTCGGTATCCTGGACCGCAGGGGCTATATTGAAACGTACAGCAAACCATGCAACACAAGCCGTCGAGCAGGTGTTTGAAAAATAAGCATTTGCGAAAAAAATCACGCCCAACTTTGAACTATCTCTGACACATTTAAATTGAAAAATAAAAGAATTATTTCTATTTCTATGAGGTGTTTCTGGACAGTTACTGCGGGAACGGTCTCTTGACGTTAAGGACAGTAACTCCCATAGGTCTGGTATGTTTAACCAAATCAAACCCAACGCTCATTGGTTTGCCTAGAGAACTTATCATACTCTTTTTATTAGGAGTATGAGTAAATTTAAAATTTGAGAGTATGGTATGGTTGAAAAAACGTCACCGTGGCCTAAACAAACATGCGTCCCTAGCCAGTCTCGTCCCTAACTAAAGTTGCATTAGTTACCTCTATAGCAAATTGGTTGAGGTCACTATCTACTTGATCACTAGGTCCTTAAAGTACTGCGCTGCCAGTGGTTGAAATTGAAGATTCGATGGGCTTGAGAAATTCGGAATATTATGGGTCTTGTATAGTGTCTCTTTAAAACTTTAAAAACTGTTGGCAAGAGCGCTGACATTAGTTTGGTAGGTAGTAGCAGAATCTAAAAAGCCAAAAGGTTTTTACCCAAGACCCCATGATGATCCACCAGTGGCGTTGGCTCCATACAAGTCGATTCCTATCGACTCACCTTTTATATTTCTCACTCTCAACACAAATAAACTTTTTGCAATATGAATCTAAACAAATTATACAACATGCATTCGGCATTGTTTTTTTCTTCCCAGATAAGTCGCTAGCAACATTATATATTGCATGAAACAAAAACCTTAACACGAAATTTCCCGACGCATTTAATCTTATTTTGTCTAAGTAAAGTGTCGAAACCTTTTGCCCTTACAAAGCAGGTAAGCAAAATTCTGCTATTGTTTGCGAGAAGCTTATTTTTCTTGGACTTACCTTTTGAAATTATTCATACCACTGTGCTGCACTGCTCCCGATGACAGATAGTTTTTTGGTCTTCCAACGCCTTTGATCGTAAAGACTCGGTTCAAAGGACGGTTTCCCTATGTATTGTCGTCAGGTTCTCTCAGTGTGTGACCTTTCCAACATCATTTTCTTCGGATGAAGCTTTTAATCAAATTTTGTTGGCCTGTTTTATTTCAAAATTCAACATTTAATATGGTTCTCCGCCAAAGGATCTTCGGAATGTAGCACAGACAAACATTAGCCTACAACCTGCTTGCGAGATAATGGCAGATTCCAGAGTATGTCTTTATTTAACAAGCATTCATATGTAGGTAACGGCAGAGATATAACATCGGATTTGAAGAGTTTCAAGTGTCAAGGCCTGAGTTCTCTGCTCTGATTTGATCTTACCTATTTGCGTTGATCCACATCACCGTTTTTGTTTGATATAACCAGCCGTGTTGTCTGGATAGGATCTCCATTGGATATCATGTGCTTTATTTGTATCCACCGGGGCTGGACAGTCATTACATACTTGGTTGATTATCAGCAGAAATAGAATTATTCCTTGATACACTTCGAAACTCACATTTTTGTACGACTATTTGATATCAGCGAAAATTTGTCCAGGGATAGCTTTCGCTAAAAGTGATCTTCATATATATTCAGGATGTACCCAATCAAAACTCCTGATCATTGTTCCTGGTCACATAAATAATTCCTTTAAGTACAGCTAGCTCCAAATTTTAGTTTGGAAGTCGTCGAGTCGGTCGTGTGAGAGAAGGGATTATTTTTTAAGGAAAGAGAGATATTAAAACCGCTAAGAATTGGCTTAAAATGTTTTGCTTCCGATCCCTTTACAAGCAATACAAATATTGGGAGTTTTCGAAAACACTTACCAGGGACCAGTACAGCGAAAGAGTAAGCGTAAGAAAGAGATGGGAAGGGAAGACTTGGACGATCACCTTTTATTTTCAGTTCCTTATGCATACATACATAATTGCAGAATGGAAATATCCTGAAGCTTTGTCTCGTCTTCAATTTCTCGATTTTTTCACTTTTAAGTTGGGTCCTTTGTCCTTTCCCAAACTAATATTGGTAGATAATTAAAATTTTAGTCGAGCATTGTCAAAAACAATATGATAATTATATTAAATGACAGAAACAAACCTTTGGTGTATCAAAATTATTTATTTTTAAGTCTTTTCACAGTATTTGACTGTGCACTCACAGGCAAAGAGGGAAATCCCTAAGGCTAAAAGAACTACAATCAAACTTGTTTGCGTTAGATTGCATGTAAACTCCCTATTCCCGAATGCTGAAGCTCTGTGTCTGCTTAGGTATAACAAAAACAATTATAAAACCTTAATGTAGGTAACTTTGCGTTTCAGTGATTTAAAAGTTGTTCATTCCCCAAAACTAAATCACATCCTTTTTTTTTTGTGGTTGGCCTTTATCCGCACCAATTTAGCATCATGCTGCACTGGTTCCAGGAAGTATTTTCAAATTTCGCGATGGGATTCTGGGAACGTTGGTTGTATTGTTTCGAGTAGTCTTACATTATTATACGAGTATGTTGGATGGTGTGGTTAACCATGCTGGGAATTGAAGTTAAACTGAAATAATAGAAATACGTTTCAAATAAAAGAACATCCTGCAATAAAGTAATATGGCATATAATGGTGTATAGTATATATAAGGAAACTCAATAATTGTTAGGATGTATACGTTTGTGGTTTGGGTATTCTGCGACAAATAAAAAAGTAATTAAATAAAAAGAACACTGTCTAATAAAACAGTATATTGTCGTCAGGGACAAAAGTATAAAATTATAGGAAAATTGTGTTAAATACAATTATTAAGGGTATGACTTTATATCTCGGTAACAAGGAGACAACACCATTTTAACTTTGGTAAGGCGGGAAAATGAGCTATTAATAAGTACATATAAGTTAACTGCTTGCTTTTGAAAGCTTAAGTATGATTGTTCAGGTTTTTTTAGTACATGCGTTGAATTTTGAATGTTTTAATATTTTCAATTCTGTTTTCACCTTCATCATAATTAAATTTAATTGAATTCTCAATAACTTAGCTTGGTTTTGCGGTGAACTAGGTTAATTTTTATATTCAATGAGAAACAAGCATAACTGGGGTACGTGTTTCCAAAAAAAATTAATCCTATTAACTTAAAAACAAAAATCCACAAAACCCAAAATCCCTAAATAACGTAATATGTTCGCGATGTCAAATCAACATAATTTTTTGTTAATCCGGAAATTTATGACTTTTAACAAAATGGCATTAAATTTTAGAAGTTTTAGGTATACGTTCTTTAATGGTAATGGTAATTATTCTAGCTTGAGCCAATAATTGCACAAATGATCATTCAGTCAATTTATTCACGCTTTCGTGATGAAGAGTCACTTTTTTAGAGTTGGGAACGATTTGCCAAATTTTAAAATGAAACGAGGACATGACGAAGCATATTCTTTCATCAACAAAACTCCAATCCTCCCACGACTTGGTCAGAACGTGACCATTGATAGGTGTACCTTCGAAGTAGTCAATGAATTTGTCTACCTGGGTGCTGCTGTAATGAATGAATGAATTAAATTGGGGGAAAGCGCACTGCGACCTTAAGGATCTATTGTGCTCTCTTTTAGCGCTTGATCAGGATACTCATCATACAGCACTTCCTTCAACTTGGTTTCTTTTAGGAAGTTAAGTATTTGAGGCATTTTTAAAGAAGGTAACCTGCCCTTCTCTATCTGGTAACTACCCAGGTGTTTTAGTCTTTTGTGCATTAGTGCACCACATCTACCTAATATATCTACATGCTGCGCTGCTTGATAGCTCTAGTATGGTTAGGTGTCTTTTTAGTTTGCAGTGCCCTGTGAGGAAGCCCGTTATGATTCTTAGGCTGTTTCTGTTTAAGTTAATGCAGGCTGTAAATCGTTCTTGGTTGTAGTTTTCCAGTAACATTTTTGCTTGTCTTAGATTGGGGAGTTCTTTCCAGTGGTTGGATCTCTTAGTCTCCTCGTTTGTTTTGATTTTGTTTTTGATCACATTCTCTACAAAACCGCAGTAGGGTTCTGGTCCAATAAATGGTGTTGTTGCTCCTATTTTTGCCAGACGATCAGCCTCTTTATTGCCTTCTACACCAACAAGGTATCCAGTGAAGAGTGACTGTGTTTTGTTTGCCCAAAGTGTTTTAAACACAGGCAACAACATCAGCGCTGAAATTAAACGCAGACTTACTCTTGCTAATCGCTGTTTCTTTGGATTCAATAAACAATTGAGAAATAAAGCTCTATCGAGAAGACCCAAGGAGACACTGTACAGAATACTCATCATCCCGGTCCTGCTATATGGTGCCGAAGCATGGACCCTTCCCCAATCGGACGAAAAGTCACTTGGAGTCTTCGAGCGAAAAGTGGTGCTAACGATTTATGGTCCTGTCTGCATAAACAGAGAAAACAACATTTGGAGAAGAAGATACAAAGACGAACTATACCTACTGTACAGCGAGATAAGCTTAGCCAGAAAAATTCGAATTCAACGACTAAGATGGCTGAGCCATGTAGAGCCAATGGACATCGACGCTCCAGCTCGTAAAGTGTTCAACGTTAAACCAGAGGGAGTCAGAAGCACCACACTCTAATGGAGCCATCAAACGTAAAGTAAAGTAAGATGTTCCCATTCACCATTCACTTTGCCACTGTTCATCGGTGTTGCACCCCTACTCCAAATTGTAGTGTTTTTGCTACATTTTTTTTTTTCCAAGAAACTATCACGAACGAACGCTCAAGAAATATATCCTCAAAACACTACAATAATATTTTATACTTAAACCGACTGCGAAGGAGTATCTGAGCCCCTCGTAAAATAATTAAATTTTGCTTTTACATTTAATTACCCCAATGCAAGTCATTATAAAAAAAATGTTCCTTAAATTCCTTTTTCGAAAGATGTACAAAATATTTATTTATATTTCTTTTTTTTCATGAATGAATTTATGTTTGAGATATTTTGCACAACTGGGTGGCACGAACTTGCTCTAATGTGTGACAGTGGTGTTAGGGCTTGAGACTTTTAAAAGAAAAATTAACAGAGAAAAAAATCATATGAAATTTTATTGAGCAATTTGGAATCACTAGTTAAAACGTTTCTTGTGAAAAATGAAGTGAGCCATCTGATTTATTTTACTGTTTTGAAATTTAAAAAAAAATTCAAAATCGTTAGCCTAGTTTTTTCAAACAACAACTTTTTGGAAAACTTTTCGAAAACATATTTTTTTTTCACTATGCTTTAGTCTGGCACTTTGTAGTTTTTATCAGAAAAATATAAATTTAAAAAAATTAAACAAAACGTTTAAAAAAAAAACTTAAAAATTAGTTTTTTTTTCAAACCCAAAAAAAAAAATTTTGGAAAAATTTAAGAATCAATATTATTCCGTTTATAAAAGGGCTTCCACATCAAATTTCATACAAGTCCGTCAAGTGGCTTACGAGAAAAACAGATTTGAAAAAAAACCGTCCCATGGAAGGAACCCTTATAAGACTTTTCCTGAAAAATTTATTTCAACCTTAACATACAGTTTACATAAAAAACACCATTCAGAAAATTTTATCAAATCACCCGTCAGGTACCTACCGTTATAGTTTTAGAATTAGAATGCTCATTCCAAAAACCCCCCTGAAATGTACCAAGTTTGAAGCAAATTGGTCCAGCCGTTTGTTGGAACCACTTTTTTCGTCTTCGCTATCATCGTAATGTTTTATTTTTACGAATGCATAACTTGCCTTATATAATCGCAAGTAAAAATATAAGTAACAAAAACTTTTGTTACATGTCCGTAAGACCTCAGATCTGCTTTAGTCAAATCCACCACTCTTCTTACATCGCCTTTTCAAAAAAAACATACGATGTCCATGTATGATAACTATTATATAAAAAAACACACAAATTCAAAAGATTCAATGGTTCATACTAGGAAATCAGAACCTATTTAAAAAAAAACACGCATACGCCACAGTGTACCGTTTTTTTCATACAAGAGCGAGAGAAGTTAAATTCATACAACTAGAAAAAAAAACGGACTGCATTTCTATGTTTATGATAGGAACGGACATTACATCAGTGTTAAGACTAAGTACATATATGATATTATAATATCAGTTTTAAGATACTGCACGTTTTTACTTGCGATAGGTAGAGGTACTATAAGGCAAGTTATGTATTCGTACTTGGTACATAGTATTATTATGACGTTCTTCAGAGGGGTTTTTGGATTTAGCATTCTAACTTTAAAACTATAACGGTACCTGTCGTATTATTTATTATGAAAATAAGATATTTCCAAAAATTGCTCCTACAATAATTTTAATAAAACTTTCTGAATGGTATTTTTTGAGTAAATTTAATGTTTACGTTAGAATGGATTTTTCAGGAAAAGTCTTATAACGGGACCTCTCATATAGGACCGCTTTATTCATATCAGATTTTCTCGTAAGCCACTTGACGGGTTTCGATGAAATTCTTAATGTTGAAGCCCTTTGATAAACGCAATAAAAAAACAGTTTTTAAAAAACTTGATAAAGAACATTTTTGAGCCGGTGCATTCAAGTTTGTTGTTCAAGTTATGAAAATTTCATCTTTCTAGCCTTAATTCTACACAGTTTTTGTATTTGAATGCTTTTAATATAACATTACTCATGTGATAACTGGTAATGATAGCTTAGGCCACTGGCCACATTTATTCATATCAAAATACGAAATGAAACAAATAGAACGATTTCAAAATATATAGTTTGCTGGGAAATCAAGTAAAATTTCAGGGTATTTTGGTCGTTTTTTCACGTCGCGTCGGTAGATTGTAATCCTTATGACCCTCACATCATAAACTTCCCTCTGAAATTATTGTATTCTAGCGATTCTCAGAAGTAATAATAATAGCAACAACAGTTCGCTGTACCGCCAACTGTCCTGGTCTGTGTGAACACAATTTTTATGTTACCATAGTTGCTTAATTATTCCCTAGTATACATGCAGCATTTGTCACCGAAACTGGTGCATTATTATTCATTCATTATATACCCACAGGAAGATATATTGTGAGAATACGCGTTCCAGCAACATGCAGTGTGGAATAATTGGCCATAGACCCTTGTTTCTGCTTACTTCTGTTTGTTTTACCACATAAACTGCACGTTTTATTCTCGTTTTCGTCAAGTTTTCCGCACAGCGTTTTCCATTTACATACACCTTAATAAAAGCTCTCACTTCATGTACCTAAATACAAAATTTCTTGTGGTTGGAGAAGCATATTATCTTATTAATACTTTCAAATACACCTAGTCTAGTCTCTTTCGAGTGTTGAGCAATTTTCTCCCTCTGTCCTTGTTCCCTTTCTTGTATTTTGAATTAAAAAAATGTTTTTTAAGTTCATGTGCCAATGAAACATAGCTACATAGGTATACAATTATGAATATTGATATAAATACACTGTTATAAAAATCATAAACAATTTTTCAAAGTCAAAGATATAGTTTTGTTTTGAAATCTAGGCAATGCAGTTTTTTAATAGCTGATTTTACGAGTCAGTGAAGTTTACATAGGTATTTTAGCATAAGTCAAAAAACCAATATTGTAAATTTACTTCTTACAAAAAGTGCATTCATCAATTTTAGAGACACTTGAAATTTCAGGTGGTGGCTAATATTTGACATTTGCGTACGTCAATGACCAACAAATAAAATAAAGAGAGAGATAAATATAGTTTTTTTGCTTATTCACATCTCGCAGATTTCTTTTTTCCGTTTCTGTTGTGGTTTTTTTAGATAACCCTGATTTATTTTTTTAAATGTATTTATACATACATATATGTATGCACCTATATAACAAAAAATTAAAAGAACTACATAATTGAACGTACTTTTTTAGATTGTTGTTCATTTCGAAAACTGAATTGTTTGTTCCGTGGACGAGGAAATCGTGTTGCAAGAATATGTTTAGTTTTTAATTCACTATACATAATAATTGATAATAACAGAAACTATATTAAATTAAGTGAAATAAAGTTTTTGAAACATGTTATTTAGTAAAATTTTCCTCAAGCTTTTTTCTTAAAATGTTTTGTATCAAAAAAATGTGTTTAAACTTGAAAAATACACGACTTTCGATTTCAAATCATGCACAGAAATAGCATATCTTTTGAAAAGTTCAACACAAAAAAGATCAAAGGTAAGTGTTTTTGAGTTTGAAAACTGTTTGGTTTTTTTATATTGAAAAGAAAAAGTGAAAAGAAAGAAGATTATGTACTTTGTTCTTAAAACAAAAATCTCATTGACACGGTAAAAGCCAAACAATACATCCACTTTTGTATAAACTCCAAAAATAAGCAATAGACGCATGGCCTAGGGAACAAAACAAAACGTCTATATTATGCAGACTTTATTCATACGCACCGTATAGTCTATTGGAAAAACAGTGTTTGTGTCATATCCTATTTTTAGAAAAACAACATTATGATTAGAACAAAATTTTAAATAAACCGCTAGATTAGTTGCACTGCCAAAACCTAGATGGCCCTGCAAGGAAGCAAGTGGTTCATTTTGGATGCGTTTCATTGCATTGTTATGCGTGAACAACAACAAAACAAAAAGTGATAATAAATGAGTCAGAAATCAAAATATACGATAAAGTGATCTTTGCTGTATGAACACGAACACAGCTACAGCTGCAGCTGAGATACTCTAAATTGAATCATTGAACATAAAATCTATAGTGCTCTCATGGTGGCTTTTACCTGCGCAGGTGTCTGGTGCCTCAAACTTCTAATAGCTAACATATTTATAATACGCATCAAAGATAGCAGCGGGCGCCGGCGCCTAGTATGCAGCGATCACGACAAAAACTATAGCTTCATGATAATTCTTAAGTTTTGATAGCAAAGATGTCATGCCAGAAAGGCATTTCTTTAATAGACCGGAAAACATACAAACTGAGACAATATTTTGTTAAATGAAAGGACCGTGTAACTGAGAATACTCAAGAAAGTTTGCTATTGTTATATTTTTGACGAAAATGGGAAAGTTGACAGACGACTTTAAAAGCTGTTTTTTTTTTTTTTTGACAGATAATTCCATTTACTTCCTTAAACCCCGTTTATCTTGAATAACTGGATTCAACTTTGTTTCGTTTCTTTCATAAACTTTCGTGTACATCCGCCTATTACAGTTGGATGTTTCGAATCAGGATGTTTTTTTTTAGATATCATCTATACATATAATAAAATTGTAACGGGTCGATGTCTGTACATTGAAGATATAGATGCAAAACTAATATGGGGAGTCTCTATTAGACCCACAGAAGCCAAAACAACCGTTTTTAGAATTTTTGTCTGTCTGTCTGTCTGTCTGTCTGTCTGTATGTTTATACGCGCATCACGCAAAAACTACTGCATGGAATTGAACGCGGTTTTCGCAGAATTATTGGTTGTACGCCAACTTAAAATATAGGCTACATTTTATCGCAGGAAAATATATAATTCTGGTTGTTTTTTTAATATTGCTGCAATCGAACGTTATTCAATGAACTTAACGCAAAATTAAAAGATTTTAAGGAAGTTAGCGTCTCACATACATAATGGCGCTGGAAATCATAAAAAAAGCACCACACTTACCTACATATACATGAATAGAAATAAGTTAGTCGTTCTGAATAGAAGTTACATCAAAAACATCATAGATGGCGCTATTTACCACCATATAGACAATGTCTCATTCAGCGAAAGCAGAAATCGAAAAATAATGTAAGCATAAAGAACGGTGAACGAGCAATACTAACGCCCAGAACTGATGAAGCGGAGATGCCATAAATAGCAGTATCGGGGCGTATCATCGTTTTGAAAGTGGGCATTCCAATTAGGTATATTGCTTCAGAACTTAAATCTCCAACTTTGCCATTTAAACCGTTATGATACTTAGAAATATTATTATACAGAAACCAAAAATCTTACAGCTATAGAGCTGGTAAGTTATGTAGCTTTCATACCACGCATACCCCCTATTTTGAACCGGTTGTGCAAAAACAAAAATATACTGAGATACCTACTTTATTCTAAAATCCACGCGTACGAAGTAGCGGGCAAAAGCTAGTAGTATCATAGGGGCGTTAATATCTTCTGGGTGTTTTACATAATATAGTTTGATACACCAGAGGGCAACTAAATCAACTCAGAAGTACTATACTCGTAGATTTGAATACAAGATTTGAACACAAACAAATTTAGTGTACTTGCTCTATATTTCATATACTTCATATTTCAAAATTTTGGAAATTCAATGTTATTTTACAAAAACTCATCTTAGACCATGTCAAACTGAGTTGTAACTCGATTTTATGTTGTTGTCAACTTATCACCAATTTGATAATAACCCAAAAGAAAAAAGTACTTATTTCTACGAAATCACAATGACATCATAAAGGAAGCCTAAAATATGCACCCGATATCAAGAAAAGACAATTTCGTTATTTTCCTTGTAAAATAAAATTCTCGTTATTTATAAAAATGCAGTTAACTTTAAAATACCCAAAATTTAACACATACTTAGCCTAATCAAAATCGCAAGAACTACAGGGTGGGTCAAAAGAAGTCATCCATCCGATGTTGTTTGGCTCTCTTTTTTTTTCCAAATGAAAAACTTCGATTCTGTTTTTTGATTATGTTTATATGAACCTTTAGGATTGTATTGGTCAAGCCGAGAAGATGATATCGGCCAAATGGGCGCCGTCACAATTGATTGCTCGTTTTATGGCTGAAGTGATGAACTTCAGCGAGAACTTTGTGCGACAGATTCTCGCACTCGTGTCGAATATAGTCCTTGAGGGCTTCCAGAGTCTCGGTCTTGTTCACGTAAACTCAGGACTTCAAAAAACCCTACAAAAAAATCTGAAACGGTTAAATCGGGAGATCTTGTGGGCCAGTGCAAATCGCCAAAACGAGAGATGAGGCGACCCGGGAACGCCGCCTTCAGAACATCGGTTAATGTCGGTTCATGTATCGCTCCATGGCCTGTTCACTTGTATTCTGCATCTGTCTAGTCCACAAATGTCAGAATAGATTTGACATTGGCGGTCATTTGTAAAAATCTTCCAATAGGGTGATTTCTTTTTGCCCACCTTGTATTTCTAATTATATATTAAAAGAATAGAAATACTTGAATTGAATAACACCTTTTATTTCTATATATTTACATCGTGGATTATTGGTAAAAAAAAGTCGTATGGTTTTATGAAACCACGATGCAAGTGAAACTTTATTCGTTCTTATAAATTCACTATAAAAATCCAATTAAAACTCACCAAGAGCTTTTTCTTTTTTGGCTTTCTCTTACTTAAAATTAATTCATCTTCCGATATTTTAGGCACTATTCTTGATTTTTCACTTGTTGACCGGTTTTACATCATAACACTGAGGACTGAGCAATACACAAATACCGCGGAGCACGTGCAAGAATGAGTGAGAGTATAAATGCTACACGGTCAGCTGATGAAAGCCATTGGCGCCGCCATATTGCGACATGCGACAGATGAACGAACAAATTTGTAGCGATAGAAGAAAAGTTTCACTTTGAAAATCTTATTGACAGACTAAAATACCGCCACTTTTTTAAAGAAGTAACATGTCTCTATTTATGCGTAGTATCTATGTAAAATGTTATTACTTTATCATGTACATTCTTGCAACGCTGCGCTGTTAAAAGTATTATGAATTTATAGAAATTAAGTGACTTTCAAAACAAAAGAAAATTTTAAGTAAAACCAGAAATTAGAGTATAAGATAAAACGAAAAATGTTATTCTTTTAACGTTTACGTAAATAATAATTAATTTGCTTGAATTTTTTTTTTTAACTAATCGAAAGACAATTAGTTAATTCATAAATATTATTTAAAAAAAAAAAAAAAGAAAAAAAAATGGCAAATCCAAATAATCTCCTTCGCCCCCCCATTCTTGACCCAAATCTACCACCCCAACCACAGCAAAGAGCAAATTCCCCTCCGTCTTCCCAACGCGCTCAAGCTCACATAATTGGCGTCACCGCATTTCAACCGAATGGAGTAATTTCCACAACATGCTGCGTCATTTTTGTTTAACGCCGCACTACAGCGTGTTGATACTTTCATGTGAAATTATTCACAACAAATATGCACTAAACAAATCGTTTGTGCATACGTTTAAAAAAACGACTTGTTTTGATAAAAACGACTAAAAAACGAGTACCTTGCCGAGACACAAACCCTAACACTATAGCTGCTTTTGAATTAACACACCCATAAAAGAGCATCCGACCGGTTGCCGATTTATAAATATTAAATCATGTTAAAAAAATGGAGGCCTCCATTTTGTAACTTGATTTCTTTCTTGAAGTTCTCAAACTTGGTTTCAAGAATATATAAGGTACACAACAATTTTCTTTGTGTCATATATAGGCGATATGGTATAATTGAAGTTCCGTTTGCATGGACAAGGATCGATCGTATGACAGTGATTTGTGGTTGATGCCCCGGCTTTCCTCGGAGAGTGGCTAATTACATGATTACGACAATTTTGGTCCCTCTTGATAAGACATTTGATGAAAACCTTGCATTTTTAAGACCTCGGATAGCTTGGAAGGACGTATGAACAGTGAACACCCATATACATTGTGTTTTCTTAGAGGTATAAAACATAATACTGTACTATACTATAGAACTAGTGACTTCATATATACATACATACACCACCCCCACAGAAATTTGTCTAGCGATGTTCAATCGCACGATCTTGGAGACCAACTTACAGGTCCAAAACGCAAATGTATGCTCTCACTGGCAGGTTTTCTGCATGTTGTTCAGGTGTCAGTCGATTCGTGAAGAAATGGCAAACCAAACTAAAAATAAATCACATTGCAGATTATCACACCGCTATGGCCGTCAATGAAAACAGTGCCAACTGAAAGTTGTAAGCCTTTTAACAACTTCTATAGTACGAAATAAAAGTAACGTTCGTTAAAATGGTTGCGAGTTAAAATGGACAGGCTGTCATTTTTTTAAAGAGTGGGGATGAAATTCCCTCAGAGAGAGAAAAAGTAAAGGCGTTGAACAACAAAATTTGTTCACAACTTAAGAACATCACGAAAAACAGGCTTTTTTCGCAGTTTTTTGAAGTGATTTTCCAAAATAGATTAGATCATTTTACTAAATAGAAAATGTATAATGAGGAAGATGGTCGATTTTTTGAAGATTCTAATGAAGTGAAAGAAAGAAACTTTTAATGTTTAACATCTTGCCGAAAAGGGCTACTTCGAAGACGTGGTTCCTTCCTATCTCTCAAGAAATTTATGAGTTTTCTTCAAAAATTTAGACGTTATAAGTACCAGTACTATAATAGCGGTTCAGCACTGAACCTCGCTTTTAATTTCTTGATCCCTGTATCAACTTAACCTAAGCCTTAGACACTAATAAATTTGTTTCTATTCTTAAAAGAGAAGCAAATATTTTTTCAAATAATACTTCAACCTTTACTGGCTGCGCACAATGGTGTAGCAGTAGCAGTAGCACGCAGCAATGTCAAAGTTAAATGTATGTATGGTATTGCACGGCTACAATGTGAAGTAGCAGATGCAACAGAGAGAGTCGCTGAAGTACAAGTCGACTCGACTTGAACTTCACAACAACAAACCAAAATGGCAGACATGATACTTTTTTTGGCATTTATTTTGACATTGCTGCGTGCTACTGCTACTGCTACACCATTGTGCGCAGCCAGTTAAACTTCATCAAAATAGTTAAATAATTCTATATAGAGATATACACAATCTTACAAACTTATCTCAAAAGTCCGTTTTGCGGGGCAAAATGGACCTTTGAATGGGGCAAAACGAACGACTGATTTCATTAAACAATGATATACAGGTACCTACATATTTGGTAAAAGGTCCATAAAAAAGCTAAAGCGAGTTGCTTGGGTTAAGACAAGAAAAAAATCGTATGGTAGGGAGTCTATTCCCCTCCGTTTAGCCGGGAAGGGCAATTTTCTAAAAACATGATTAAAATTGTAAAAAACATTAAAAAATAACGTTACCTCTAACAATGCCAGGTCATACCTTTATCTAAAGCCAAAAATGTCTTCTTATATTGTAATTTAAAATAAAGTTATTTTCGTGAACCATTTTTGATAAATTAACTCTCAAACTAAAAAAAAAACTAAAAAGTTGAGAGGTGTCAAGGGACACCCGGATGGAACGAAGTTCCTTTCGATTAATTAGTGAAGGAATTGTAATAAAATTTAATTTTTTTTTTAAGTTTTTTTTTTTTTTTTTTTTATAATGCACTCGCACTCAAAGGGATATTAATACCTTTATAATGAATTAACATGCGCGAGCGAGGAAAGAGAAGGAATAGAAAGATAGGAAAGAAAGGTGGTACAGTGGTTTGAGATTTTAGGTGATAATTATCTCATGGAAATTCCACGGGTGGCGTCCAGTTGAAACTTGGGAAATAATAAAAATTGCTGCCCTCGGCTGGGTTTGAACGCACAGCTCTAGCCTTTACCCGCGGCTTCGCTTGCGTTTCAGATGATCAAGAAGTAGACTGTAGCTTGAGGAGTCGTCTATCGTAATCTAGCTTCTTCTTCTTTTATAGCTTTATAACTCCATACCTACATTAAACCGTGATAAAAAGAAACCTATGTGCTATTCCAGACTATAATCTATCTCTGTGCTAAATTTCATTCAGATCCGTTCAGCCATTCTGGTGTGATTTCAAAAATTAAAACAAATCTATCCCATGGGAACCATTCATTTTACCGGGATAAAAAATAGCCTATCTGCTATTCCAGACTATAAGCTATCTCCGTGCCAAATTGTATCCAGATCCGTTTAGCCGTTCTGGCGTTAGTCAGCAACAAACATCCAAACATCCAAACATCGTAACTTTCATATTTAAAATATTATATAGTAGGATTTATTATGTACAAAAAACCTGTTTATACTCAAAAAAAAATAATCGTCGCGACACCACACTGTTCAATGCGAAATAGAAATGAAAATATCTGGCTTGCTTTAAGAGAGAGAGAGAGAGAGAGAGAGAGAGAGAGAGAGACAAACAAACAGAGAAACATGCGCACGCCGCACAGCTTACAATAGCTTACTATAGCAAAAAGTGTCGTGACAACTTTTGGTAAGAATTTTTTCCGTATAGCCCCCTTTCACAACGCCCGATAAGGAACTTCGTTCCAATAAAAAAAATTAATTTTTAAACTTATGTTTTTCAATATCTTACGTAATTAGGTACTTTTTTGTTGTCAAAACTCAATCCTTTTTAGTTTTTAGTACAACACTAAAAACCGTACATATGGCTCTAGGGCTTATTGTTGCCCAGCTATTTAAAAATAACAGAACCTACTTTTTCATAAAAACACGAATAAATTGGCTAAACGATCTCCGTCTGATGATAGTAAGGCTAGGTGCGCACTAGGCGGCCAGGTCGCGTGGCCATTCCGCAACGGCCAAGTCTTACATGCTACGCTACCTGCCCGCCTAGTGCGCGCCTAGCCTAAGGACTGGTAGCCCGTTTTGCCACACTACGTGCTCATTCCATTTGCCCCATATATGTATAAGGAGTTTATTTACAATAAATATTTTTTTCCTTAATATTATTTATTTACCTTTATTTCCAGCAGTTAAAGTAAACACTAACGATCACAAAAAAAAAAAAATGAAAAAAACCTTCAGGATTATTAACCTGTTGTCTTAGGTGAGTTTTACAATTTGGAAGTTATTTTTAAAGATAGGCCGTTTTCAAACGTCCATCATTTAAACCGCAACTAACTTCAGTATTTCAATGAAATTAAGGGATGTGTTGGGAAAGTAGGTTTCTTATTAATTCTAACTATTGCAAATAAGATGGAGCTAAGAATCATGGTAAAAATCGGTTTGATTCTTCTTGTCCCGTTTTATTTCTTGCCCCCTCTCCACTACACACGAATCGTGGTAAATAGTTTTTAAATTTTGCTCCGAATATGAACCACGCTGGCCTTAAAAGAATAAGTGCAAAGAAATGAGTTCCAATATTTTTATAGTTGGCTGACCAGTTTGATGTGTTGATCTCGGTATCTCTTTTAAAAATTTTTTTTTTCGTTGACCCTAAAGTGGACCGAGCATCCCACTTCCATTCAAATTTCTTGAGATAAATACAATACAACAAACTAAATAGGATACAAAGTAATGGGGAATGTTTTCTTTTCTCTTGAGCTCTCTCTACTGCCTAAAATTACTTAATTTCTGTGTTATCGGACAGAATTTGATTGAAATTCATATAGAAATTTTGTTGTTCTGGGAAGTATGTAACCGAACACAACAAAAGTGTAGCACCGTTCTGCTGAAGTCTCGTATATTAATTAAAATATTTAACTACCTATGAACATAAATGTTTGACTTTGTTTTGATGTTTGTTCTTACTTTTAAGTAAATTAAAGAAGTTCTCTTTCAATTGAAAATTATATTAATTTAAATTATTTTTATTGCGCCCGCCGTCGTCGTTTATTAAAGTGTGGTTTATCCAAGTAAAAGGCAATGCATCGCTGTGCGGTCTTATCTTTAATACAATTGTTCCTTTTTGATAATTTTGTAAGTATCAGGAACGCACTCCGACAAAAAGCAAAAATCTACCACACCATATGGTGTTATTCACCTCCAGCATATTTGTGTAACGAGGTAAGTTGTGAGTTTTGACATTTCTCATCGCCATCCATCCAATACAAAAATTCTACAATGCAAAAGTTATTTATAATTTCATTCATTTATTTTATTCATTAAAGTGCAAAAGAAGAGCTAACAAGTGCCTTAATTTTGTTTAAATTATAAAAGCAATATGTAATTTTAATTCTCTTACTGCAGTTAGTAAATGACGCATACATTTCCTTATATATTTTTTTTTTATTATTGAAATTGGTGAGTAAACTTTGGACAAATCAAATAAATATTGAATTCTTAAAATAAATGTTTTATAATAATTGTTGTCGAGTATTTATGTGTATTTTGTTTTCAAATTTTAATCACATGTTTTGTGTTTAACATCATTAAATAATCACACCGGCTTCCAACATTTCTAACAATAAAAATGCTTTAAATCATTCGAAAGTAGTTTGAGACAAATCTTCGATTCGATAAAAAGGTCATTTTTGTATAATTATGAATCACCCCATCTGCTGAAAGAGGTTCTCTGTTATAAGACTAGCCTAAGTTCTAGTAGGTATAAAGGTATACCTACCTACGAGAGTGATATCATAGGTGCGAAGAAGTCTGAAGTCACATACGCGTATCTTTTATCGTTTGTGGGTATTCTCGTTCGTAGCAGATAAAGAAGATAAGATCTCAACAATCTCCAGAAAGCATAGTATTAACTAGAAAGTTTTTGTTATACCTCACTTAAATTATTTGTGTGTCTAGAACTTTGTTTGAAATCAGCTTAAAGAACCTCGAGACGAGATAGATGTTCATGAAATGACACAGTCTGAAAGGTACTTGTTATTCAGTTTTTTTTTTTTGCGGATGTGATGCTCGTTTCATTGTTTGAATTCAATCGTATCAATGTGAACTACGGAGTAGGTACACCTAGCTACCCATAAATAGGTTTGATTTAGTTTCCTAAACAAAGTCAATCTTAGTAAGTAGTGTTTTCAAAACCTCATGTTTATGAATAGAAGTGTTTGTTTTTGTTGTTTATTCGTTACCAACATCCGCTTTTTAAGTATCAAAGAGTGATCCAATTCTAGTTCCAGTTGATGTTACTCGAAAACCATGAAATTCTCAGAAATTTAAAAACATTTTTTCTGTATTATTAACTTGCTCAAGTGTTTTGTTTGTTCCGAGCAAGTTAATGCGAATTTAAAAGATCGAAAGTTTTGTATTTCGGGGAAATCGAATTTTTAATTCGATTAAAGTGATTCAGGAAAGTCGAAATCTTAAAGACACGATTCTTGCAATGCTAATTGTTTTCCTTGTTGTTGGAGGGGCTAATAAGTAGGGGGAAGAAAAATAATCATGCCGTATGAACAGCGACTAATAAAAGTTTGAGATCTTTTGAATATGAAAGTATTTTATGTTAATTTTGTATTAAAAAGTTGTTCTTTTTGAAGATCAATTGAGATGAGAATTGATTCAAAGCACATCTGTAGGGAGACCAGAAGGGCTAGATACCCACACTGTGTGTAAGGCGTAGGTCGACAGAGACAGTAGGGATTTACGATTTGCTGATGATTTTCCTTCAGAATTGCTATTTCCTTAAACGAAGCAAGCACATTGGCTATAGAATCGATTTAAAAAGTACGTTAATGGTCTTGTGAGTAATTCTATTTTTGTTTTGAATGCATGCGGGTAATCTTTTTTTACTGTGGCCTTGAGCTTTTTTCACTTTCTGCCTCCGTAGCAGTAACAGTAACAATTAACGAATAAATGTGCTTGAAACTGCCTTACAACCAACGCTTAAACCTGCGGTACTCTTAGGTGACTGTCAGTTTCTTTGGTTATATCAACGCGTCCCATTTGGACACAAACAAGCTTTGTCGAGGGCCGAAATCTTTCTTTTTACTTTCTTGTACCCGAGCTCCAGCACGCCATCTTACCTTTTTAATTTTTTTTAACTTGCAGTGCTCAACGTCTTGCGCTCTGCTAAACGCGTTATAATAAATTTAGTTCCGAATTTGTCGTGCTGTGCGCGGTTAAAGCTCCAATTAAGTCAGCAACATATAATCTTCGAGGTAATGGATTCTTTCCTTGAAGTGAGGACAAAAATAAAGTATTGCTGGGTAAATTCTACACTTCCAAAATATTATGCGATTTGGTCATAGAATATTTCGTTACATATTGTTTTGTGGTAGCCTTGAAATTGACCTCTCAGGTTAGGCAATGACTGACACACTTCGACCAAATACTAGGTCCATTGTGATACCCTTAATAAAATTGAGCACTACCTCACTAATTTGAAAACCATTTGGAACTTTTAATAAAGCGAGGAAACAATATATATCGGTATGCGTTAGATCACTAATATCGTTGAAGAAAGAGGTTGAGTTATAGTTTCCTCTTCTTCCTCGTCCATGCAACTCCTGCAGAAGTCATTTGAGAAAACGCCCAGTCGAGTAGCATGTCTGCCTATAAGACAGTGTTCAGTAATGACAGTATTTAAGGAGCTCAAACATTTGGTGCATTTTGGATCCAGTTTTGGCCAGATCTGTTTTGTCACCAAACAAGTGGTTAAGCTTGTCCATCAAAGATGGCATCCTGTTTAAGCGTGAGTTTAAAAATGTAGCGATGGGAATACCAATGTTCATCCTGTAAGGTGAAATTTGTGCAGTAGTTTCATTTCTGGCATTTCCTGGAATATCTCTATTCCACGGCACCCATACAAATTGAAATTTAAACTGTTCTGCCATTCACACGAAAGATGAGCGACAGTTGCTAAGTTTTCGGAAACCGCTCCGCGTGATTTAAGGTCTGCTTGGCTGTATGAGAAGATGCGGATATTTGACGTGGATATCACGTTTTCCTTGAGCCAGGATAGAACCTCTTTTATAGCCAGAAGTTCCGCCTGGAAGATGCTACAATGGTTAGGGAGTCGGATCTAGTTCTTCTGAGTACACACCGCTCTCTTCAGAATTTCCCCTCATCCCAATCATACATAGAATTCGGTCCCAAATGTATGTCTGTCTGCCTACCTGCCTTTAGCTTTGTTGTTTGAGTTTTAAACTCGGCCGCAGGACAAGAAAGTTCTCTATTTTTGTAAACCTGGGGTCTCGTTGCAGCCGCATTTTAGTGGATCTAGGTGTTAAGCAAGGGCGAGTAGAGAGAAACACGTCAACTGTTGGAAGTAAAATCCTATGTGAAGCTATTCTTGTTGACTCACCTTCAAAATCGAATAAAGGGATGAGTTAGATGCAACAATTATTAAAATACCTCTCTTGACATTTTCCATATCACTGTGTCGTGTTCCAATCTGAATAAATGTCAATAAAGAGAGCAATGCCATTGGTAAAAGAATAAGTGTGTTATCTACCTTGAAGGCCTTGCACATTTAATCTCTAAAAAAGTTCAAGAATGTCTGCGACTGACGATCATCTTTTAAAAAAATTGTATTCGCTGAGTTATTCAATATCAACCAAAAGCATAATTATATTCCGAGGATCAGTAAGGCCAAACACAACCCTTTTCATTTCACCTAAAACAATTGACTAGTAGGAGAGAACAGATTAAGTGGAAAAGAGGACAAACATGTCCAGCGACAGAAAAGAGGCGATTCTTAATCGTTTTAAGACTTGATTTCGCTAATCGCTTTGCATCGCCTAAAAAATAAAAACACATAGTTTGATTTTGTTATGGTTCGGATATGGTGTTAAGGTTTTTCCCACATCAAAATGGTTGAGGTTCGCTTGAGCTGTAATTGAAACGTCGGTTTCCTGATACGTTTCGATCCATTCTCTCAACTTGCCTTGAACATGAATTTTCAGCTTTTGTATTAAGTTAACGTAGTCGTGTTGCGTGGCCCCTACAGTTTGTTGTTGAATCCTCTCCTCGATTCATACAAGACTACAGGAACATCAACAATAGGATCCTTCTCTTTAAGCACCCAAGCAGATATTCATGTGAATGTTACATACATAACCCTGTCTTTTATAGTGTCTCCTAGATTGTTTGAGCCATATGGCCTCCAGGCCCAAGAAAACAGCTTTTGGCAGGCGGGATTCTATCATTGTTCTTATCAATGATATTTTTTTGAAATCTTATGTTGGAACGCAGCTGAATGCTAGTAATACAAAACAATAACCCGCATTAGGATTGAGTTAAACACGTGACCGCAGCAGCGCTATGCGTAGCTCATCGGTTCTAATGACACTTTGTCTAGGTTTGCTTCCTAGTCGGAGCGAAAAAAGTAGTTTCATTCGAAATGAACAAAACTAGACAAAGCACTACTAAGGGAGTATGATAGCAGACTTAAGTTATTCTCGTGTCATTTAAAAATTAAAACACTTTCTTAATACTAGGCATTAAAACGTAAGCTTGATACGCTGTATATTTGTCTACTTTGTCTTCAGATTTAAGCCACAAAGCAAGTACAAATAATGAACAAAAAATTGCATGCGTTATATTGCCCAATTATAGCTTATTGCTTTTCAATTAGATTAAGCCTAAAAGATCTATGCGAGACTGAGCATGATGAACATGCACATGTAAATATTTAATTTGCTCAGTTATAGCTATTCTTTGTTTTTAGTAGTGATTTTTGTTTAACGAATTTCAAAGACGTAGTGTTGTTCGTCATAGTTAGAACAATAAAATTAAATATTACGTTGTTAAAGGATTTTTCTCTGGCAAGTTTTAATCGAATCTTTTCAATAACAGTTTCTTATGGCTTGTTCGTGGAGCGTTTTTAAAATATATTTAACTTTTGTAGGATAAATCTCAAGGTCCAACATATTGCATGCCAAAAAAGCGAACTAGGATGGTCTTAACAATTTCATTTGAATTTTTAATTAGTCACTGCTTTCTCGCTAGTAATTAAGATTCCAGTGCCGATAAGATAAGCACAATCATTAACGGTATGAGCACTATATTGCTTCTTTTAGGAACAAAAGTATCAACCCAACTGACGACAACTCATGATTTGATTTGAACTGTGAAGCAGATGTTAAAATATTGTCAATTACGTTAGTTTCCGATTGCACAAAGCTAATACTTCTGATTAAGAAGAAGAAGATTGAAGAATTTTTTTTTTGCATTGAGGCACAAAAAAGGTAGTAAGCAGCGTTGTCATTCTTCGATGTTGTGTTTCTTAAACAATGATTTGACTTTCTTATAAGTTGATTACAACAGACAGTTGATTTTGAGGCAGCATGGGTTCTCCTATACTTGAGGGTGTAAAAGTTTATTTAAAAAGCACTGAGAACTCGACATACATATTCCCAGACAGTATCTCGCCGACTTTTCTGAAAAGAAGTTTTTTCTAGCTGCCAAAACCACTGCGTCAACTTTTGGTTTATCATCGTTATTTATTCACATTCTTTTAGTATTTCTTGTGCCAAATCAACAACACCTCAAAGAGCCCTCAAAAACAATTTTTTTAACAGTTTATCATCGTGCTTAGTTAAACATTATTCACGTCAACCAAATTCCATTGTTCTCAACCACATCCAAAGTTTCCCAAAGCTTTGCAGCACAGCACGATCATATACCCATTTAATCATTGAAAAATGGTTCTGATAACACTCATAGTAGCAAACACATTACTATGAGTGTGCCACCTATTTTCCCAGATAAAAACAAAAACAAAAACAAAAAAAAAACTCTTCCCAGATTCTCCATAACAATCGAAAAAACCCACGCAAAAGGAATTTAATTATTGTTAATTAAATATACCTCTATAGTCTATACTTCATAAAAAGCAGTGTGCGATGCCCATGAGATTGAAAAGCATAAATTCATATTGTTAGTTTGAATAAGTTGATTGATTTAATTGATACAAAGTAATAATCTTAATTCATTTTCATAAACAATGTTTAATGGAACGTTAGTTAGGATGATGAGTTATAAGACACGTCGACTTTCGGCAGTATCATCATGAAACCAAGCACGCAGATACTTTGAGAAGTTTTTATTCTTAAACTGGACAAGATTTCCAAGCTGATGTTGAACACTAACAAAGTTCTAGCTTCTTAGGCCACTGGTATCTTCAGTTCTATTTTTAAAAGAATTGATGTTTTGGTCCGTTTTTTCACGACTTCTTCACAGAATTCTGAGTGTTGTACTGCTTTTTACCCCTTTGATATTTTTGTGGGTCTTTAATTTACAATGTAAAGTGAGGAGTGAGGATACTTTATTTCCACAATCTTCAAGGCGAGAGGAGAGCTTTTGTACTTAAATAATATGCCCCATCGAAGTGACCGAAACACTGAATGTACACTGCGTAACCGACATATAGCAGAGGACGTGTTACATTTTATCGGAACCTGTCCCATTCTTAATGCCATTAGACGCCCCCACTAAGGCAAAATCATTTTAAGGATTCCATTATGATGCTTAGGTTGTTCCTACCTATCCTTATGCAGGCTATAAGTGGTTCATCGTGAGGTTTGATTTATAATGTAATGTTCGAGCACACCGAATGGTATTTCTCGAATAACACGAGTAGTGTTGGCTTCCAAAGCGTCAATCGTAGCTGGCTTATTCCTGAAGACCTGAGATTTTACATATCCCCAGAGAAAATAGTCCAAAGGTGTGATATCGCACGATCTAGGCGGGCAATTTACAGTAGCAAAACTTGAAATTAAGTGCTCACCAAAATGATTTCTCAACAAGTCCATTGTTTCATTCGCTGTATGGCTCGTAGCGCAGTCTTGTTGAAACTAGAGCTCACGAAGCACATAGTCCGTTAACATGGCTCATCAGCCCAAAAACGGCAATTTTGTTTATTAGAGTATCCATTGAGCCAGAAATGGGCTTCATCACCGAACAAAATTTCACGATTAAACACCGGATTTTCATAGAGTTTTTCCAGAGCCCATTCAATGAAAATAGAGACGTTGTTGTGGTGTGAGTCTTTCAAAGATGACTTGCGAAATGATAATGAACAAAAATGACAAAGCAGTTTGATAAGAGTCACGCGTGATCTGTCAAAAAAGTCTATTGAAAATCAAACCTCATAATTATTTACCCTATAGTTTCTCAATTATATTTCTGCCTGCCTAAGCTTGGAGAGTTATTTCCAATGACTACATCCATTATTCTCCACGTATGTCTTGCTAATATGTTTTGAACACGTTATTCTCCTAACCATAGCAAGGTTCTGACCCAATAAGGATCGTTTTTCCTTATTTATCCAGTAAACCCTGACTGTGTTTTGACTGCCTAGAGTGTTGAATTTCACCAGGAACTCCAATACTGGTTTTGAGGTACCTCGCTTTAGGTGCCTCATGAGCCCTAACTGTCTGCATGGTTTTTCTTCTTACGATCGTTCCTTTTTAAGTTTATCTTCCGTTTACTTCGGCTTGAAAGATGTTTGAGGTCTTTCTTGGTGTAGTTCTTGGTCCACCAGAGTAACATTTGTTTTAAAGGTGTATCTTTCCTACAAGTCGTCGGCATATCGCAAGGGTCAATAACATTCCCTATCGTTATTTCAAGGTGTGTGTTAAAGAGGAGCTTGTTATCTACAATAATTCCCAGAAACGGCTTAAAGTTGCAATGGTGTGTATAAATCCGTGGTCCAATAGTTCGAATGCAGTATTCGGCAAAAGAAAATCCCTGGTTTGTCTTCGAATATCCATCTATGATGTTGTTGTTACCCGAATAGTGTTCTTTATGAAGAGCATTTCGTTATAAAAAAAATAAAGAGAAAAAAGAACGACAGCTTTGACTGCTTCTTAGCACACCATTGTAATAAATTAACATCTTCACTTCTTAATTTAGACACGAGACTTAATATTGGGGGGAAGGAGATTAATTCGTGACTGCTGATTTTCCAGGCTCTAAATCTGAATATACTGGACCTGAGAGAAGGTTGACGATGCGAGAGTCTAGGAGAGCGTTCTTGTTCGATTCCTTGTTCAAATCAAGTATTTGCTTTCGCCAATCCCAAACCGCAGATCAAATTCTGTTTGATAGCTGATAAATCAGCTGAATTTTGTATGCTTGCTTCTGTGATGGATTTATTTACCGCCGAGTCAATCAGTCTCTGTCTCTGTTTCAAGATTCCCAACAAAGATGATTTTGTTACCAAACATGGTCTCAAGGCCACTAAAGCGACATCAAGCTGTTCCTAATACACTATTAAGATTGATTCCTCGAAAAGACCGTAGAGCCCATCTAATAAGGCTTCGTTCCCTTAATTATGCGAGCTGACAGTGGTGACTGTTTTTTCAGATACGTCGCTAGGTTTCCGCTTACGTGGATTAAGCTAAAACGTCTTCCCCTAGTCTTTTCCCAATGATGAATTACACCAAATCACTACCGTGCAATTGATGCCATAGCCGGAATTAGATATTGCAGTTTCTTACGTTGTACCTCATAGCTTTTCGCATGGCAAGTAATGTCTTGTATAGCTCGAATCCTTACGGGCCGACTTAGAACTAGAAGAACTAGACTTTAACTGTAACTAACCTGTGTTTTACAAGTGAAAATGTATGTTAACTTGAAGTGTTTCTAGGTTTTTTGGTATACTCACTTCACCTAACTCTCTCTATTGCACCAACAACATGATTTAACATTAAAAACAATAGCCTCATATTCTGATCTTATTAATGTCTTTACTTACAGGTTTCCACATTGTAATTTTGTGCTGAAGAAGTTTTTGATTTAAGCGGATATTTTCAGCGAAGATAGGTATACTCATTTGTTATTAATAATTGCAATCAAATTATAACAGTTTTTATTTTTTGTTTTCCAGATTAAGACTGTGATAAAGCTCCAAGGCTGTAAAAAAAAAAAAAATAGAAAAGAATAACAGTTTAACAAATAACAAATAAAATACAACAAATTAAAATCATGGGTACTCTCACGAGAACAGCAAGCATCCTAGACGAAAGCTTGGAGGAGGTATCAGTTATCTCCATGCAAGAGGTCGGTTCATCCGAAGAAACAATAACAGCATCAAGGGTTGCATCTCTTCTATCATCTGTGCAAGAGTCACCCTTAGAAAAGAACACAGATGTCCCGGATAATATAATTGAAAACTCAACCGGCCGCAACATTGACGAACTATACGAAGAAATATTATTTGAAATGATAAATAACATCGGTTGTCCTAGCTCACAAGAAACATGTCCAGAATCCCTTCTAGACTTTGTGAGAGATGCATTTAAAATATCCCAGGAAAAACACGATGAACTGTTAGAGATTGCAAATGGAAAACAGCCCCCCAAAGTTCGCTTGAATGTTGAGATTATAAAAGCCGAAAATCTTATGCCAAAAGATCATAACGGACTATCGGATCCTTTTGTCACATTGTACATAGAATCGAATGCTGTCCATCGATACAACACCTCGGTAAAGTCTTTGACATTGAATCCAACTTGGAATGAGTATTTTTCGCTTCCCATCCCTGATGATCCCAGCAATGAAACTCTCATAGTCGAAGTGTGGGACTTTGATGCAGCCGAAACTGTGGGAACGAAAATGAACAAACTCTTTGAAGTGAAAGGTGTCAAAGGCTTGCGTAAGCTTATGAAAGAAATTGCTTATTCAGCCTCAACAACTGTCAAAGATGATAATGAATTTATTGGAAGAGCAGAAATTCCCTTGACCTCTATTCCCGCTTCTGGCATGAGAGTTTGGCATGACCTAGAGAAGGGATCAAAAAAATCACGCACTAGAGGTTCAGTTCTAATGCATTTGTGTTTTAGTGCTGAAAAAGATAGTAGAGTTGCGGCTCAAGAACATGGAAATCTTATGAGAATTTTACTCATGCACGAACTAGAGTCTTCGACTCTAGAACCATATCTGTGGAATGGCAAATACAATGCCCAAGCTGAGGCAATTATTACACAGCATTACATTCAGAGCGGTTTGTCTGAAGTCGATCGAGCTCTATGCCAATGGGACGCCTATACAAATGTCCACGAGCATCATCCGCTGTCATTTAGTCTATTTAACAAAATACTTCACAAAGTCATCGAAACTTTACCAACCTATTCTGCAGAGAGTGAGTTCTCAAAGACCTTCTGGGAAGCTTCAAAGAGGATTCTTCCGTCGTGCTTTTATATCATTCGAAAAATTCGTCAAGAGACTTTCACGCAGAAGCTCGGAATCAATATGCTTTGTGATGTCCTTGAAATCTTACAAATATTTGGCCTGCTCACAGTTCCTGCTGATGTTAATTTATTCCCGAAATCAAGTTACGGTTGGCTTTTGAATTCGAAGGATGATCATGTTCAATTTGATATCCAATCAGTTCTAATCGAGGCAATTCGAACCGGTGCTACAGACTGGGTGAACACAATCAAAGAAAGTTGCGAAATTGAAAACGACAATGCTGTGCAGCAAATTTCAAAATTGGGTCAACTAATGCGTTTCGATGTGCAACGTGCTATTGACTACCACCACAAGCACTTCTATCAAACAATGAAAATTAAATACGCTAAAATTTTGTACGAATGCTATCAAAAAGAAATTGTTGAATTCTGCAAGCCTGTGGTCATCGATGCTTGTGAAAATCTTGTTCGTCTACCCGAAGCCGATGTTGATAATGTGGAGCAGTTTTCCTGTTTTGATGATTTTACAATGGGGACTCATCTGTTTGAGTTGTATTTGAACCTTAAGAGATTTGTTTCTCTAGGAACTGCCTTATGTACAGCCGAAGAGCAGGGACAAATATTATTCTACTACGATTGGTTTGGTCCAGTTGTGTCACATTGGCTGGATATTGCTATTCTTAAAGCTCTTTCACTTATTAAAAAAGCTATTGATTTGGATAAGTTCCAACCTGTTGATGGGAACATTCGTCACAGTTCATCTGCTTTAGATACACTCTCAATCTTCTATACCATAAAAATATTCTGGGAACAACTTGCTTGGCCGGATATTCAAGGATCATATTCTTATGTTCAAAAAATTGTCGATGATGTTTGTAAATGTTGCTCTTTCTACGCCACTAGATTGACAATGAGGATAGCTGAATTTAATCAAGAAGTTGACTCAGGAGACTTCGAAGTCACTAGAGAATGGTGCATTGCTATTTGCAACATTATCCATGTCCAAAAAAGTATACCGGCATTTGTTAAAGATCTTGGCGTGGATGGAGTCCTGAAAAGCATAGGAGAATCTCTTAGTTCTGTTGAGGCTGAACGTTGCAGGCAGACGATTGACAATGTCATGGAAAATGCTAGAGATACGGTCGAAAATCGAATTGCAGATCTGATTGCTGAAGTCGCTGGCAAAATGATTCCAGTGATGCGAGGATATTTATTTAATGGCATTGATGTCTTAAGCGAAGATTTAACCTCTGTAGATGGCCTTTTTATGTACTTGGAGAAGTCCTTGTCGGTATTGCATGCCGAATTAGATGAGGCAACATTTGAAAGAATAATTGATAGCATTTGGCAGGGATTCTCGGCTGTTTTATATGAACTGGTGCAAGGGAATCTGGATAAACGACGACCGCCGTCTTTCTTTTTGAATCTTCGAAAAATCTTGGAGATAATGGTGTCAAGTTTCAGACTTGGTGATGCTCCATTCTCAGATATAACATCAGAAACCCTGGCAAATATTGAGAAACTACTTAACTTGCATGCGTCCGACACTGACGTCTTAATTCACCAATACTACAAAGAGCGATATGGAAAACAAAAAGAAAAACCAAAATCCGTATATGGACAACTTACTGTTAAAGCCTATTTCGACTCTGAAACCTTACTACATGTCCATGTGTTAAATGCGAAGGACCTTCTGCCAATGGACTCTAATAATTCATGTGATTCATTTGTGAAATTATATTTTATTCCTTTGGATAAATTTGTTGGCATACCAACTCATAAAACTGGCGTCCAATCGAAAACACTTTTTCCTCTTTATGATGAAGAATTTAAAGTGCAGTTAAACTCGGAACAGCAGGAAGGAGAAGACAATATGATAGTTTTTAGTATTAAGGATCGAGATATGTTTGGCTATTCAAATCAATATCTAGCAGAATGTTACTTATCTTTTAATGATATCCACGAATCTAATGGCGAACAGGTGCGATTGAATCTATCCAGACCGGAGTATACGCCAGAATCGGATGCTATTTGTGCCTTAGAATGTAGACAGGCTTTTGATAAAGCAGCACGTGATTTTATAAAGAAACTCAAACAAAGAGCATATTAATTTAGTACTTAGGAAATATGTATATTAAATTAGGAGCATAAGAAACAATGCACATTTATTTTGATAAAGCTTATTATTATATTAGTTTGTTAGGCAACGATTTGTTGAAATATATCATAATATTTATTTTTAACGTGGCTTGTTGCAAGCTGACAATTGGTTGTTCTTTACAGAATCTCAAAGATTACTCAAAAATTTATTGCTCAAGTTTTTTTTCTAATCTTAAGTAACATATATTTACATTATAAATTTGTTTTGCTTAATTATGTAGCTATACATCATTTTTAAACTTCGCTAGAAATAAAGGATATATTTTACGGTCTAGCTAGCGAAACTACTTCTCCTCACAGCTTCCGTCCACAATCCTAGCCTAGCGCATACGTGGAAGAAATACGTTGGAGCACACGTGATTTTTAATAGAAACTCAAACGATCAAGCTTGATTATAAGAAAAACAATACATTTTAATATGAAAGAGTACACATACTTGATGGTGTTTTTTTTTTAATAATTTTTTAAACATTATATATTTATTTGATGAAGCTTATTTAGAGCTGGCAATAAAATCTCTTCATATCACGTAACTCTAATAATTTATTGCTGTTATTTTTTAAGTTTAAAGTTGTATAATTTTGTAAAATGTTTGCATTTTAATAAATAAAACAAAAAATATTTTTAGCACAATACCTAACGGATATCCTTTTTAAGAGTTCTTCTATTGATATTTCCTGGTTTCGTAGAATAACGAGAATTGATCCTTGTTGTGACAAAAACATAAATACTACAACATACCTGCTCTCATTTTAGCGAGACTCAAACCATGTCATTTAGAGACTCGATACATCAATTTCAACCGTTTTTTGACATTCTCTATCCTATTTGTTTTTAAAAAAGAAGGAATATAAAAAGTTTCATCTGCCAAACACTGAAAACTTGTTAAACAAAGTACAAGCTTGAAGGAAAATTTGAATTTCGTTTTGACAGCTCTTATCATCAGTTTTGCGCAGTTTCTATGTGAGTCCAGTGAGCGCACAATATCGCGTCCTAGGTTTGTTTCGGGGTTAAATGGATGAAATAATAGTTTAGTAATTTATTTTGGCTCCGTGAAATAACTCCCAAATAAAGGAAATAACCCCCCAATTTGGGGCTTTATTTCATTATGAAATAAATCCTCAAATTCGAATTTGAAATAAGCCCCCAAAAAATAATGAAATATGTCCCCAACTTAAAGAATTGTCTTACCCTTTTATATATTTTCCAATGAAACTAAAAATTAGGGTCAGTTGGGGTAATTGGGGACAGTTTTTGCAATGTCAAAGACTTCGACATTTAAAATTAAAAAAAAAATTAATTACAATCAATTTTTAACTTCTAAAAATGTTAAACTTATAAAATAATGAGAAGAGTTCATTTTCTAATAGCTAAGTCACGTTATGATGAATTTTAAGTGCAATACTTTGATGTTTTCTTTTCGCAATGTTCCAATCTACCTCATTTTATTTTGAAATTAGGGGTAAATGAAAACGTCAAGGTATTGCACTTAATATTCATCATAACTTGACTTATAGCTATTAGAAAATGAACTCTTCTCATTATTTTATAAGTTTAACATTTTTAGAAGTTAAAAATTGATTGTAATTAATTTTTTTTTTTAATTTTAAATGTCGAAGTCTTTGCATTGCAAAAACTGTCCCCAATTACCCCAACTGACCCTAATTTTTTTTAGTTGTAACATTTTTAGAAGTTAAAAATTGATTGTAATTAATTTTTTTTTAAATTTTAAATTTCGATTTTAATTTTAAATTTCGATATCTTTGAAATTGCAAAAACTGTCCCAAAAACGTTCTTCTTCAATTTCTTTAGCAATGGCAGGTGTTCGCCCAGATCCAATTGTAATGGGAGGTGCTTTTCGGCCTTTAATTCTGTTGTAAATAACTAGTTTTTGGAATATGATAATACCTACACAAATACATGTCATTTTTTTGTTGATAACATCATTTAAGAAACTGTTCTCATTTACCCCAAATTCATGTTTTCATTTACCCCCGACGTTAATTCTACTGGGGTAAATGAAAACACTTTTTTAATATAAAAACCTTACTACTTATTACGAGAAACTGTTTTAACAGATTGGATTATTGCTATTCACTACACTTGAAATAAATAAGTACGAGTACAATATTACTCACCTCTTTATTTAAACACACTATAAAACAAAAGTAATAAAATACTTAAATTATTGACTTTTACTTTTTTGAGACACGTTGACTTTGAAACAGAAATTTGAACTAAAAACTAAAAGAAAGGAACCCGAGGTATAATGCACCAGTTGCACGAAAATTCAAAATGTATGGCTATTATGTTTCTTGAATTTAAATTATGATTTTATCGGCATGTTTCCATTTACCCCAACTGACCCTAATAAGGCAAAATAAGATTTTAATATACATTTTTAATTTATTTTCACTTTTATTTTTCTTAGATCTCAGAATCAAAATCTTAATCTGCTTTCATTTCTTTTTCTCAAATTTTATTTTTCACTATTTTTTCGGGGACTTGAAATGATAAATGATTTCCCAAGTTAAAAGACTTTGCAAAAAATCTGAAAATCCAAATACAATTTTATGTTTTAAAAATTTGCATATGTTAAAATATAAATTTAACAACATAAAAAGATCAATTAATTATCGATTTAATTACAGTAGTTTCTCGATAATGTGAATCACCGATAATGCGAATTTCTCCAAAATGTGAATCGCCAAAACTTAACATTGTCATCTCTATAATGTGAACTTGCGAAATTTTTTAAATCTAAAATGTGAATTCCTTTGAAAATTTTATATACTTACCTACGCATATATATATATTTTTTTTTTTTAATAGTTTTGCATGCATTATAAAAGAAAGCACTACCTTACTGATATTCGTCTAAACAAATTTCGAAGTTTTGCAATAGTAAGATCAAGTCAGACTATTCACTATGTCGATACAGTTGTTTTTTGTTTAATGGTTTTTTTTTTTGCGTAGTAATTAGCTTTGTTTGTTGAGCCCTGAAGTCACCCTGGGGTCGCCACAGCGCGTTTTTTGAATTACCTCAACTCGCCCTCAATACAAAATTCTCTGTTTTTTGAAACCTGGGGCATTGTATATATAAACTATAGTACTATCACCTTAGTTGCGCCATCTATCGACGAAAAACTAAGCTCGAGAATAATATGGGAAGCAACAACAACAATTAAAATGGTGGAAATTGTTGTTGTTGCTTCCCATGTTATTCTCGAGCTTAGTTTTTCGTCGATAGATGGCGCACCTCAAGTGGGAATACTATAGTTTATATATACAATGCCTGGGGTCGCCCTGAAGTCACCCTGAAGTCGATCTTGCTATTTAGCTGGGGCGAGTTGAGGTAACGAATCAGCTGTTGAAGTTACTTTTGCTGTCAAGCATTTCTTGTGTATTTTTCTTCTGTATTTGATTTTTCATGTCTTTTTTTTCGATAAAACTAAACGAAATGCAAGTGAATGCATTTATTTTGATGAAAGTAAATACAAATCGAACAAATAAAGCAAAATGGAAACTTTTGATGTTGTGCGTTGTGAAAAATATACAATCAGCAGCCGTCATGCGTTTTTTGAGAACCGAAAAACCCAGGTTTTTTTGACAACTCTTGGAGTTGTCAAGAAAACCCAGGGCGACCCTGGGTAAAGTTCAACAAACAAAGCTATTAGGTACTCCTACATTAGGTAATGTGTTTTTTTTTTTTCTAAATAAATGTTGAAACTGTGCTTTGTTTGTAATAAATGGATACGAGTTGTTTCAAACCCTTAATAAGAACCGAAAACAATGTTCCAGTAATGTGAACACCTCTAAAATCCGAAAACGCCTTGTTTTAATTAGTTCACATTATCGAGGGACCACATGTATGTATTTGTATCTGAGTAATAGACTTTTTTTTTAACCCTTCCAAATTGTCAATTCCTCCTTCGGGGTAGGATGATTTGACATTGGCGTTAGGGGGTTTTGACAAATGATCACGATTCAACAGTTTTTAATTATTAAATAAACACAAATTTGGTTATTTTTCAGTAATAATTTATTTTGTTATTTTTCTAAATTCTTTAAGTCTTTTTTCATTTGTATTGAATTTTAAAAGCTGCAATGTCAGCTCTTTAAGCCAAGCCAATGTCCTTGACAACTGGTTCGTAGAAACAATTTCGAAATCCTTGGCGGCGATAATTATTTGATCGTAAATCGTAATAGTAAAACATGTGTTTGGTCCCGAATTGAACAAGCACTCAGTCATTTATTTCAGGATTAAAAAGTAGATTGAGTTTCAAAAGTTCACCTTCGGCTGATGGAAGCTCTTCTTCTTCGCTTGATACTTGAAAGGTATTGGAATCGTCCTTAAGTCTAATTTGATCTTCGTCGGAAGATGTTTCACGGTCAAGAACTCATTTTACAAATACTGCTTTTGGCATAAAGACGTGCGAAACTAGTATTTTCTGGCTTGTGTAAGCTAAGAGAACTATTTCGTCTCATAAAACCAGAAAGCCAAGCTTTTCCTGCTAGCTTATTAACATTCCATGAATTTGGGTATGGAATTTTGTTAATTTGCACATATTGAAGAACTAATTGTTTAGCCAACTCATATGTCAATCCAAAATGTAAGTTGGAGCATTTCTTAAAATATTCAACGAGCTCGCTTTCGCAAGCTGTTGTAAGAATTTGTTTTTGCGAATATTTTGTACTATGTCGGCCATCAATTTGTTTTCTTTCATGTATTTTTTAAAGTCTGAACTAATGTGGTACGATTAATACCAAATTTTTTTGCGGCACTGTTTATGTGATTCTTTTTCGTTTTGAATGTCTTTAATAGCATTTTCAACATTTATTTCATCAATGTTGCGGTTAGGATGTTTTCATTTATATATATTGGGCATGTTTAACATTCTATAAAAAAGAGTAAAAGGTTGTTTTACTTTCATATATTCTTATTGACTTAAGAAAGAGGATTTGACATTTTGTCAATTGCTCCTTCAAAACAATAAATTGTCGAAACCTCCTTCCAGTCTACTTTTGAAAACAATTATTCTAAAAAACACTTGGAAAAAGAAAAAGAAAGATTGTTATTCTACCTATAAGTCTTAATTTAAGTATCAAAAGCTTAAAAACAAAGAAATTGCACTTGGATTACTTACTATCAAAAATTACATCAATCAGGGAAAAAAAAATAAAAACACACCCACTTCATACAGCTTCAAAGACACACTGATCAGTTATTTACCACTCACACCAATAGCAACTATCTTCATTTAATCCTCATTTAAAATGCTACTAAATAGTTTTCAAGAAAAAGACTAATGTCAATAATTCATCCTCCCTGTCAAATCATCCTGACCTTACCCTTACTTAAAAATTGTTGGGGGGTTATTTCTTGGGGATTTATTTTACGGAGCCATTTATTTTACATTCCACAGAGCTTTTCAGTGTGCACTGGTTCAGGAGACATCAAACAAACCTTGACTTGCCCAACGGCACTCAAGACAAAACACAAGTTGACAGATTGTAGAGAGCAAGATTTTCGCACAGGGAACACCAAATTCTGTCCTTTTTTAATTTTTTTGTGCAATTTACATTTATTAAACACTCTTATTAGCATTATGCGACATTTCCAAATAATTTGATATTGGAACATTTATTTATAAGTATTTATTTAATTCGTTAAAATCTAACGTTAACAATACTATACTTAATCTAGTTCTTATAATCTAATATTATGTTGGAGAAATTATGACGACATTTTAGAAAAAAATATAACATAGCCATGTAGAGATGCCGAAAAATGTGGGGGCATGCTTGTCCATCAGAAGATTTGTTCCTTGAACTTTAACCAAGGTCGTCGACCAAGGTTTTCTTAGTTGTTAAAAAAATGGAGGTTTCATTTTCATAAAAACAAATTAAAGTCTTATTCGATATAACACGGTATCGCAAAAGTCCAAAAGTTGTTACCCTATGAAGGATATGTTACAACTTATTAAAAATTGACAAATTAGCCGCCATTTGCAAATGTATAGCATTCTCGATGATATGACGAATTTCGAGTTCGAAACAAGGCCTTGTTCTTCTATGCTCACAATATAATACATTTCTTCGTTTATATTTACACAATGCCGATATTCATGTTATATTGTTTTGCTTAAATATTTTTCAATTTAATTGTTTTTTTTTTTAACGTCACATTACCATTTTTGGTGTGAAGGCTTCTCCATATTTTCGTGCTTTTTATAATATGATCGATCTTAGATCTCAGATACCTATTTTAACTTTTCAACCTTGGAAATCAACCCAGAAACAACGTCCACCAAAACGTTGAGGGGTCGATGCAGGGATGAAAGATCCTCGCCTATATGAGGCTCCATTGTCAACAAAGCAAATGTGATTGATTCACTTTGGGCCCGTAACTTTACCTTCAAGGAAACTCAAGACACCTATACTGTGATTTGGAGTTCTTCGGTGACCCATTTTATTTCCATGACCTTTTGCACATATAGGCATGTATAACTCCTATAGTTGCCATTCCCTAAGAACACCCATATCAGATCTCGTGGCTGTCTATCGAATAGAAACAAACACAATATGCAAGTCCTCTAAGGAATACCGATGTATTGCATCTGTTGTTGACTTCCCAGCGTCAAACCCACACTGGTAATCAGACCTATACCCACTCATAATATTATTTCTTTTAATAATTTATTGAAACGAAATTTATATATTATTCAGCATTGTGATAAACTCAAACTAAGAGTAGACCTACTATCTCTGACTCATACAAAAATACTTATCATTAAAGAATGCTAAAAACCCTTTTGAGTTATTATAAAACATAACATTTTTGTTTTTTGTTCTGCTTCTTTTACTTTTACTCTCAGTAAAAATCAGACCTTTGTAAGATAAAGTTTACAAACGATAGCATAGTTTTGGAATACATTTAGTACGAGTATGTGCAAAACCTTCATTTATTTTTATCAGTCCGAAAGTTCGTTTAATTTTACTAAAGTCAATTTATTCTTCAGGATATGTAAACTTTAACATTACGTATTTGTTTTCAAAACTAAAATCCTCAAATTATTAAATACTCATTAAAAAATAATCTAACCCATGTTTTTAAAATTTTAGTTGTTCTTATTCAAACGTCGCTCGGTTATTACATTGAAATTTTAATAAACTCTTTATTTCTTAAAACTTAAATCATTATAAATTTGTTTAAATTAATCTACTAAAACTGAATTTTTCAATTTTTTCCAAATGCCGAAAACTGCACACCCATTTAGATACAACGTTACAAAATTCCTTTCAATAAGGGCAAGTATTGAATTTGTTAAAAACTGAAGTGTATATTTAAATATAAAATGACAGCCATTGAGAAAAAAAAACAACATGTATCCTTATCTTCATTAGTAGCTATAAACATTTTGGTCAGAACAACATTTAGCTGGTCCAATCTTTGGTATAATTTCAGAAAAGTTTTGTATAAAAAGATTTGTATCGAAAGGTTTATTTATTAACTTTCATACACGTAAGCTGATAATCCGATTTTCATCAAATTTACTTGAAGAGGTCCCCGGAAATTACGCTAGACTTTTTTTTGGAAAAAACGACAAACATTTCTAGCCTTTTTCCTAGAAAAAATAGAAAAAGTTTTCTAACAAACTTTTCTAAATTTCAGGCATTTTATCCATTCCCAGTAATGGAAAAATGGTCCCTGGCCCTGCCGAAGAACCAGCCCGCAATCGAGTTGCAGTGCGCCTGTGTTTTGATATTTTCTTGAAGCGTCCCCCCTGAGGTTAGATGCGGGCATGGTAGGAGAGAGACAACCCGCATACCTGCATCTAGTTTGAAAAAACCGTAAAACATTTTCTGGTTTTTTTTCTCTCTAAAATAATGTTTTGAAATTAGGCCAGAATATAGAGGTAAATTTTCTGGCTCATTTTTAAAACCTATATCTGGTCTAATTTCCAACATTTGCCATCTGAAATTCTGGTCTTTTTTATATTTTTTAGGGGCCCTTGAATATTGTCACAGTTTTTCAAGGTGAATATACAAAATTCTTTATCTTAAGATTTTTGTTTTTTTTTTTTTTTATTATTATTTATTTGACTCAGATGAACATTTTCATAATTTATCCATTTCATTTTTTATTTATTTATGTAAATCAAGTATGAATTATATTATTTGACACACAAATTAAGAAGAACAGTATGCGTCACATTTATATACAAAACTTGCATAAGAATTTAAATAAAATGCACGACTTGATCGCGTTCGAGTATGCAAAAAATGGTAATTTGTAGCTATTACATCTAAGAAAACAATGTTAAAAAAATTCAATCCTACCCGTTTTCAACACAAATATACATACATATGTAGCTACATACATATAAAAATCTTTTCTAATCAAAAAATAGCATTCTGAAAGTTTAAACAAAATCGTAAGATCCGTTCCTAACCCAATTACAAAAACATCGAAAACCAGCAACGATATCGGCTCGTCCTAAGCCATATTTCCTGCTTTAATAGAGTTTGTACATAAAGATGTAGCAAAGACAGCTATTCACAAAAGACAGCACTGCATTCTTTTGAGACTTTTCTGGTTTAGCTAGCATAAAATAGTAATGATTTAACTTTGTATTTCATCTATCCCAACTTAGTAGTATCTAAGGTATTCGCCTGGAATCCCGAAATTACTGACATAATTAAAGGAGGAACTGGAACTTTATTTTTCATGCTTTTAATGCGAGATATGTTTACCCCCATCAGCTGAGACATTGATCCAGTAGAAAACGGATCGGTGCTGAAACATTACCTTGTCACACTTAATTTTTTTTTTTTTGCAATGCACTTGCATTCCCTTGAAATAAATTAAGACACTGCGAGAATTTAAGAGATAGGAGAAAGCAAGGGGAAATATTTTGTTGGTGATACAGTGAATTGAGATGAGAATTGCACTTAGAATCAGACCAGAGAGCTGTTCATTGTGTGAAACACAATACCCAGCTTTTTTTGTAGAACTCCTTAATAATAGCAACAATTTTGTGGTAAACTTTCTTTCACTAAACAGAATTCTACGAATTTGTGTTTCCTTGCTATAATTCAACAGCAAATAAGCTTTTATTTTATACTAATAAATTATTGCATTTTTTTTCCAGATATTTGAAAGACTTAACCATAAAACACCAGCTTCACCAGTCACATAATGCAACTGATTTCCTATTTTCTACTATCCAGTTAATCTTACAATGTCTACCCAACGATTGAAATCCAACTACAAACAAAAAAGTTGTCTATCTTTAATAGAGAATACCAAAAATGAAGAACAAGTCATTTTTTCTAGTCATTCGAATTTGTCGCAAATGACAATTGACGACAAATCTATCGCAGAAGAATATACCGAACCCATAAACAGAAACACACTCTCCAATAATGTTGATGGTTTATATATGGAAATTTTATTTCAAATACTCTACAACTGTGAAGATCTCAGCGCACTAGGAATACCTTCTGAAAGTCTCTTGGACTTATTGAGGAATGCATTCAAGATTTCAAGAGAAAAACATGGCCAACTCCTTAATATAGCCAAATGCAAAAATGCTCCAACTTTTATTCTGAACGTTGGAATTGTCAAATTGAAAGATCTCTTGCCCCAAGATTACAAAGGTGTGTCAGGCTATTTTGTAACTCTGTACATACAATCGGATGTAGTCAATCAATATCATACAAAATCCATAACATCTGATCTGACATGGGATGAGTTTTTCTCATTTCCCTTGCGAGGTGATCCAAAAAAAGAAATATTGGTCGTTGAAGTTTGCAAATTACTTAATTCTCCAAATTATTCATCTGACCAAAATTCAGAGAGATCCTTGAATGGAACGTTAAACAGATCATTAACCATCAGATCGTTAAAAAACGCAATGAAAAAAATGACCTCACCAACTTCTCTGCCTAAAGCTTTTAAATTGATGGGCAAACTAGAAATTCCCTTAAAGTCCATAACTGGCTCGGACATCAAGGTGTGGTATACTTTCAAAAAGCGAAAAACTCAAAAACGCGGATCCATACTTGTGCATTTGAGTATAAGCGTTGAGAAGCATAGTCAAGTTGTTGCCCAAGAACACCAGCATTTGCTAATGCAGATTCTCAGGTATGAACAAGAGAAATCCAATGTGTCCTATTGGAATGGAAAGCTCAGTATCGAAGCAGATGCCATAATAACTCAACATTACGTCCAGAGCGGTTTGTCTAGAAACGATGATAGTTTTATGAAATGGATCGCTTACACATGTATCCATGAGAAGGAGCATCTATCATTTGGCCTGCTTAAGGTTTATCTGCAGAAAATTATTAAAATTCTGCCTTATCTAAGTACTGACTGTGTTCAGAGTTTTTGGGAGTCGTTGCAAAAAATTCTTCCATCCTGCTTCGAAATAATTTGGAAAATTCGTGATAAATTTTTTATAGAAAAACAAGGAATAGCAATGCTCATTGACACATTGGGTATCTTACAAGCAATTGAATCGTTAAGTGTTCCCACAGACGTCGAGCTACTACCAAGTTCGTCCTACGGATGGCTTAGCAAATCTGAAGACCAAACTGCAATGAGTATCACACAAATGCTTAACGAATTGATTCGAAGAAGTACAACAGAATGGATCATTGCAATCAAAGAGGATTCCAAGTCTGAAAATGCTGATGTTGTTCAACAAACGATAAATATTATTCAAAATATCTGTTTCGATATGAAACGAGCTGTAGACTTCCATCATAAACATTTTTGTCAAATTATGAAACTTAAATACGCTTGTATTCTTTATGCATGTTACAAGGACATTCTATTGGAACACTGTAAGCCTGTAGTAATTGAAGCATGTAAGAATCTTGTTCCTTTGCGAGTAATCGATGTGGAGGATTTGGAAAATCTAACTGACTTATCCAATAATAGCGATTCTACATCTTCAAAAACACCTCACATGCAGTTATTGGAAATTTACTTGGTTTTCAAAAGGCTAGTTTTATTCGGCAGTAATTTGAGTGAACTGGAGGACGAGATAAAAAGTTTAGCATACTATGATTGGTTTTCACCTGCAGTACCCTTTTGGGTGGAAACAGCTATTGAAAAGGCACTAATAGCAATCAAGAAAGCCATTGATTTAGATGAATTCAAGCCCATTGACGAAAATGTTCGTCATAGCTCATCGGCCTTAGATACACTGTCGATATTCTATCAAATTAAAGTTTTCTGGGAGCAATTTGACTGGCCAAATGATGAAACAATGTTCATATATTTCGAAAGAGTTTTGGATGGGATTTGTAAATGTTGCACATATTACGCAACCAATATATCTAAAAATGTATCTCAATTCAATGGCAAAGGAGATAAACTAACGGAATATCAAATTACCAAGGAATGGTGTGTTGTGATGTGCAACATCAACGAAATAGAGAATAAACTTTCGACTGTTACCAATGACATGGGCGTGGAAAGTATCATCGAAACCATCAAAACAGAACGTTGTGTAAACACAATTAAAAATATTGTTATGAATTGTCAAGACATTTTGCAGAATGAAATTCAAAATCTTGCCGCACTTATGGTCGATGAAATAGTTCGTCTGATTCAAAACTTTCTAGTTCTAAATGTTGATACTTTAATCGATGATATTTGTTCATTGGAAGATCTATTCTTGTTTCTTGATGAAAACCTTTGTATATTGCACGATGAATTAATGGAACCTACATTTGATTCGATAATTGAAAACCTCTATCAGAGATTGATGATTTTGTTCCATAAGATAGCACAGAACAGCCTGGACATATATAGACCATCATCGTTCTTTATGAATCTTCACAAAGTCGTCGACATTATAACAGCGAGTTTCAAAAACGACCAAAAACCATTTTCGCAAGCAACAGCAGAAACATTAGCTGCAACATTAAATTTGCTGGATTTGCATGCATCAACAACAGAAGCTCTAATTCATCAATATTATAAGGAAAGACTGCAAAAGGAGAAATTCAAAACTTCCTCATTACCACATGGCCAGCTTACAATTAAAGCGCATATCTCAAATACAAATATCCTTCGTGTAATTGTCTTAAATGGCAAAAGTATTTTACCTGCTACTGTGAAAAAATATCCTAGTTCGTATGTTAAGTTGAACTATGTACCATCAGATAGATTCTTCCGAGTGCCACCCCAACAAACTGCTGTACAATCGAAAACAATCTATCCGCTGTATGATGAAGAATTCCAAGTTCATCTATCTTCACCTCAACAAAAGCATGATGATAATATTATAATTTTTACAATTAAAGCCAAGGATTATTTTAAAATGGCAAATAAGTATCTATCGGAATGTTATTTGTCCTTTGGAGACATACGAAACTCCGATGGCAAGCAAGTACATTTGAATCTTTTTCGACCGGATAAAACAGTTTTTGACTCAAATATTATTCGTGTATTGGAATATAGGCAGTTTTTTGATAAGACTGCACGTACTTTTATTAACAAATTAAACGAAAGATCCACTCTTGAAATATAAAGAGTAGTTCGCACTAAGATACAAATTGAAATTATTTAATGATCTAATACAAATGTACATTTTAACTTATATAATTTATTTAAAAAAAAAAATTTAAACATTTCAAATTTTGAATAATATTTTTGAGATTTTTTTTAAGTAAAATTAATTAAAAAAATCTGTGCCGTACAAATTATTTGTTGTGTATTTTTTCTGGCTAACTCATGGTAAAGAGAATAAATTTTGGGTGTGTAGGTAGGTACATTTTTATTTCCGTTTTCAACTTTAGATCCTGATGAACTAAAACCATCAATAAACACAGAACGAACCCTGGAAAGAAAATGAGATACCGATGGCTGCAAATCTCAGGGGAGGCACAGCATTCCACATTCATCTAGTGTGGCTAAGGAAGGAGTCTCATTTCGAAACAACACGTCCCGAATAAGTCGCAGTAGTAAACCGATTGGCATTTCTAGTAGAGCGATTATTACGAAGAAATGGGTTCACAAGACGAATGCAACTGGCTATTTGGTTTGAATAACGATTTGTGATTTTGAGTATAAAATAATTTCAGACACGTAACATTACGATGGTATTGAAGTGAATCAATAATAGTATAACCTCTTTCGCTATGGTTCTTTTTTGAATTCTATCTAGAAGATGTTAATGTGTAATAGGAGCACCTGGCCGAGTTTTGAGAGTTATTATCAAGCTTTGGGTGAATGTACACCGGAATTTCCGTCGACGTCGAACATACATGTTCGTGTTCGTTCTACAGAATTGTGGGTTTGTAATAATACTTCAGCCAAGAACACATACCTATCTGTTTGGTTTCCTCAATTCGATAGTGACACAGGGTGTTGATCGTACTTTAACCATACAGGAGACAGTATTGACAAAGGTAATATAATAATAATTATCTTTGGTATTGATTTTCTTAAAACTTCCGCACAAGGTTGATGATTCCCCATTGATGGACACAATGATGTCAAGATCGGAGATTAATGAGTTAATTCGAAAGCTTACGACACACATTTCATGAAAGAGCCTTCCAAAATTAACGTTATCCAAATGTCATCGGGAATAAAAACATAATCACCTCTACAGAAAGCCAGAACTGACAACTGTGACTGTGAAAGTGTGATACTATACCACATCCATTTATACGACAAAAATTCGTTCTCTCATAATTTCATGTGAGGGTGTATAGAACCAGTATTGACCAACAAAAACATTTGCCTATAATAACAAATGTAAAAAAATAAAATGAAATCAAAGAGTCAAAAACAGCTAATGCAAGAGCATTTTCCGACAACCATTCATATGTTTGACGATTCCTGCGGTCCGTTCTCCAACTGCGAATTTGAACGAATTTAGTTCTTGTTTTCAATGTCATCTATGAAGGATGTAGGCATGAATTCACTGGCGCAAGTACATACCATCAAAACCACTTTGCAAGCTTGAACGCAAACTTTCCCGTCAGTTAGAGAAGTACATGAATGACGAAAAAATTTATTTAGTATCTATCTTTATTCATCCACTTTTAAACTCGCCATTATGAAATGCAGACCAGACCCGCCTTCTGTTTGTATGTTTCTTAATTTCATCCCATGGCTTAATTTTGACGGATTGAATTTTGTAATTATTTAATATATTATGTATATATGTTAAATTTTGGCCGAACGGCTCAATTTTGACGTGTTTCTTTGCTAATGATCTAGTGAAGGTGTAAAAGAAAAGAGGAGATTCTTCTCAAATCTAGTGTTCATATACCTACTATAGGTAAATACACTATCTTTGTTGTTAATTTTGTTTTACAGAGATTTGAGATCTAATAAATAAAAATTACTTGTGGTTCACACTCTTAACCATTAATGTATGTGCGTTGATGTGTATATTCTGCAGGAACGGAAAGGACCTACAATTTACCACCGAATCCAAACGGCTATAGAGAAACACTTTTCATGACATGATTTACTCTTGGAGGTGATTATCGCATCTGATAATCACATTTTTGTGACTGTATCTGGTGATAACTATAAATAGCTAATCACAAGAAATAGTCACAAAAATGTGATTGTCACATGTGAAAAGCACTTTGTAAAGGGAAAAAAATTTTTAATGACTACATATCACTTACCAAAAATCACCTAAGCCGATTCCATCACAGGAGATCAAATCTAGTGCTAGCCAGCATTTAAAGGCAGTTGACACACTGCTTAAAAAGGTAGATACTCAATTTAAGTCAATTTGTTTACGATATGGACGTTGTAGAAATCCATATTTCTCTTTCGAGGCTAGATTTTTTGGTTAGTGTTGATTCCCTAGAACTATGTTTATTGGGCTGATATTGTGCAATCACTTCTTTTTTTTTTTAATAATATCGTCCGAATAATTATGGCCATGGCTGTATTTTATACAAAAATACTCAGAACCTACCAACGATCACCTCTTTGCTGTTAGCTGTTGTCACTCTTCTCATCTTCGTCAGTGAAAAAGGCAAACAACAACAAAAAGACCAAAGCAACATCGATCGGTGGTCGTTGTCGTTGTCTGGTTTGGTTGTGTTTCAGACTCAACCTGCTTCACCACAACAGGTTTCTTTTGTTGGTATGGCTGGGCTGGTGGCTAAAACTACTGGCTGTAACCATGGTTACCAAAGCGGCGCATTAATTTACGATTAAGACGGGAGTTTAGTAGAGTTTAACAGCAGTTAATTCGTTTGTTTGTTGTTTAATCATGTTTTCTTAGCCTAAATAAACAATCAAAAGCGATTGAATTTTTTATAATTTCTTAAGCGAAATTTTCATATGCGCAGTTATGATTTGTTTATTCTGAAAATCTGATAATGAAGTTTACATACCTACACACAGTATATTTTATTTACCTTTGCCACCGGGGATTTTAAAGGGATACAATTATGAAACTTATACACACAATAATGACTGCTCCCGAAACCATTGCATATACACTCTATAGTTCTCTTAAAATGGAGTTTGAGTGGGGTGCCTTCTGGTGCACCAGAACTCGGTTACTTTTATTATCTAAAGCTAAACCACCAAAAATGCTGAGCTTGTTTTGATCTGTCCCCATTAGATACAGCGCTATTGAATCGGAGGTGCTCTTCTCCGTTTCCTGCGGCAAAGCGATGGCGACGTCTCCATTACACAGGAGATCTACAATCTTATGTATGTATGGCTGATATTGGAGATTAATAAAACCACCAATTCATCCGTAGCATTTAAACAGGATGAAGCTAGTGAAATGTCGACTCAAACATAAAATAAACTTTACTCTCCCCCCTCTCTGTCGTTAAATTTTTTTTTTTTCATTTGGAATATAAAGGGTGTTTTTTTATTTATTATTATTATTATTATTATTTTTATTATTATTTCATATTATAATTTATTAAAAAAGTAAGTAAATTAAAAATTTAATACTACTTAAAACTAGTTCTAGCTGCCAGCATATTAAAAAAGATAAATTAATTTAAAGTAGAAATTAAAGTGTGATTAATTTTAGGTAGATTTTTCAAGATTTAGAGCCGTCATGATGTTGTAAACAAAATTTATATTATCAGTATTGACATTTGATAGGAGGTGAGGGAGACTGTATTTAGAAACATTTTTGCAGGATTCTGTTACTTTTGTGCAGGAAAGAAGATGTGCCATGGTAAGCGTAGGTTTAGCCTCGCAAAGATGACATAGAGCTGGTGATTCCTTGTTGAATAGATGTTTGTGCGTTATGTATGAGTGGCCAAATCTAAGTCTGATGTATATCTTCAATTTTTTTTGAGAAATATTGTTTGGGTAAATTGTTTTGAATCCATTGGGATTAAAGTTTTTATATGTGTGGTTGTAATTAGACCAATCAATTTTCTTTTTGTTTTTCCAGTTTTCGAAAAGGAAGTTTTTAATATCTTTTTTATTGTATTGGTAGAACATTTGTAGGGGTTTTTTTATCGCTGATTTTGCTGCTGCATCTGCAGCTTCATTGCCGGTTATTCCAGCGTGGCCGGGAATCCAAACGATTTTTAATGTATTGCTATTTGATATGAACTGGTTGCGTATTGTTTCGATGATTTCGATGGAGTTCGAGATATTTACCACTGTAGATATTGAAGCAAGACTATCAGAAAAAATAATAGTTTTATTTTTCTTGGAACAATTTATTGCTTTGAGTATGGCGAAAGCTTCGGCAGTAAATATTGATGAAAAAGTTGGTAGTAATCCTTTAGATAAGACAGAGCCGTTTTCGTCGACAACTGCAAACGAAGTGTGGTTGACCGTTTTTGAGGCGTCAGTAAAAATAAAAGTTCCATCCAAGGGATTTGAATTTTTCGGCTAGGTAGGGGTTTTTTTAAACGTGTTGTTTTCAAGAAGAAATAAAGCTCATATAATTTTATGTTATGGTTAAGAATTTAGCTTTATTATAAAGAAAAGGGTCCGCCATTATGTTTTAAAAATGATTTCGGGCAAGTGGCAGCCGTGGATGGCACGAATAAATTCCAGCCGAGTTGACCGAATATCGGATGCAGCGCGCTATGTGCGAACCGAACCACTATTTTGGTAATTGCACGATTTGCAAACGTTGTTCAGTAGTAAATCTATTCATTAGGAAATGACAAACCAAATTGAACATAAATCAAGTGACAGCTGTCCAAAAGACCAACTCCGAAAAAAGTATTGCTAGATTGAAAACCACACATCTAAAAAACAACCTTTACATTACTGTCTGACCAATTAGATATTGGTGTGCTTAAGGCCAAACGAAAACGTTTCAAACATTACCTTACCTCATCAATACCTACCAAATATGAAAAAACATATTTGAAAAATAGGTAATTTAGACTGTGAGCCGAAATTGGTTTGGGTTAGTGGAACTTCCACTGGGTTGAAACTTAAATTATTTTTAGAAACAATTCCAGCTAGAAACACACACAAATTAAGTACTAGCCAGCTTTTGCATGTGATTTTCTAATGACTGGATGAAAGCCATGTTCAATTTTCCTCAAAAAATTATCATTTAGTAGAAATAAGTTTGGGGTGGCAACCATGGCTATAGCCTGTAGGGCATCGCATCATCTGCAACTTACCTGTGCAGTTTCAACTCCACACCGTACACCGTCACGTCCACATGTCTGTCGTCTTCGTCTCGCATAACCGAAACCAAAAACCAACAGATCATTTTGATTTTATTCGACTGAATGTTTTTTTGACGATCAGACGTGTTTCACGGGAAGGGAAAGTCAATAATAAAGTGCGTTAACACGTCGAGCTACATAAAAGAGATCATAAACATTTTTTGCCCAAAACAAGGTTAATGCAATACCACCACCTTAAGGCTTAAGGCTCAAGCTAAATAAATTAAAAACCGGGAATCCATGAATTTATTGACGTCGTGTTATGCGATGAGTTGATTAACCAAAATTAAAGGTTCTTGATTTTTGCGGAAAATTTATTTCAAAACAAAAAAAAAATATAAAGAAGCTTCGCTGATTGTGGAAACAAGTTTGTTGCTAACTTTTTTTTTTATCGCTTTCTGATCAAGTGGTGTTGTAAGTTCATATCATACGAACGTATATTCCTCAGTTCTCATTCTCATATCAAAATTCAAAACCTCGAACCTCGCGTCGCGATATCAGTCCGCAGTTTTGTTTGTGTATTTGGTTTGATGACAAGAGAGCAAGAGCTGCTTTTAGATACAAAACGAAAACAAACAGGTAAATCGACAAGATTAATCGACGAAAAGCTACATTCCGAGTGATACGCCGTTAGCTTCGGACCAGGCTGAAAAAAAAAATCGTTATAATCAAATTAGCCATCAATGTGAAAGAAATTTGGACATCTCAATCCGAATCCGAATTCGTAGTCGTGTTTTATTTGAAAGGTGATTTAACAATAATCGTATCTGTATCTGAAAAATGCAGCCCGGAGTTAGTGTTATTGAATCAAAAAATTGAATCAAAAAATCGTTTTGTGAATCGCGAAGCATGTGACTTTTTTAAGCTCTTGTGCTCAGTGCGGTATGAAAGAAAAAGCTGTATTAATTAAGTTTGTCGTGCTGCTGCTGACACGGGCAAAAAGCCTTTAATTATTGTTTTGTTTTGTGTACCTACTTAGTTAATTACCTTTTGGATAGGACTTTTTTTTAATTTTTTTTTAATACAGAAATAAGTCCTCCTTTAGGTGTGTGTTGAACTGATAACAATAATGGTGTTTAATTTGTTTCCGTATCCAAAAAAAGATGGCAATTTCATTGTATAGCTTGCACTGAAATAATGTACACATAAATAATTATTCTGGTCACTAATTTGAAATCTTTGTTTCAGAACAGTGACTGGTGTGTCATGCATAGACGTAGTCACGTGTGTTCTAAAGAAATTTTCTAAGAAAGATCATGCAAGTGGGAATTGCTTCTAACTTATTTAATTTGATTTATTTACATTTTTAACGTTTATTTTGCAATTTTTTTTTTTCAACATGATTCACTAATCTTTTCATTGGAAAAAAATGTCATTATGTCATTATTTCAAGGAAACTAGGTAGGCTTTCTATCTATGGTGTGAAATATTTAAGCATTTTGATATCTATACAATGCGCTAGTTGTCGACATACAATCTTACCAATTTTCTTGTGCACGACGATGGCGACGTGTTATCTCGAAAATACAAAGTGTTGATAATCACGGCGACTAAAATTGTGGAAGTGCCAACGATAAAAAAAGGTTTTAGATTGAAGATACCAACTTTTATCGGCACTTGTGCATTGTGGAAGTTGATCATAATTTAAACGGCTTTTGCATTCTGGTTAAAAGTTAAAATTTCAAAATCGTGCTCTTCCAGAATGTTCCTTCAACAAAAACAAATTATAATAAGAAAGCTAAGAGCGTAAATGGTTTCAAGAAACAAATCTTCTTTAGTATTCGAAAAAAATTTGGAGAGTAAGTACATACATACATATTTAAAGATTTCGATACACAAAAATCAGTTGGCCCCGATAAACAGGTAGGCTTTCCCACTATTTTGAAGTGATTTTCTTCGATCAGGCAAAAACTACAGCGTCTTATTCTACAGGTCTCTTTTCTAGTCAATGGAAATTAGCATTGTTAAGCACTATCCCTTATCAAACGACCGACCAATTGCATTTGCGTACGTCCGTTCTTTTCAAGCTCGCGGGAACTTTGATACACCATCAGCTTCAGAAATATCTTAAGAAGCTTGAAACAGACAAGCTTGGGAAACTTCTAAATAACTGGAAAAAAAGAAAATATATAATCACAACAGTACCTTCAGCTTTTTAATATTTGTTCCTAGATTCACAACCCTACTCTTCGGTTGCTAAGCATTAATTTTCAATATTGACAGTTTTATACAATGGGGAACTAGGTATGTGTCGTTGCCACAGCTTTGCGTTATACAGGGTGTCGCCTTATTCGTCGGAAATATTTTGGGGTACATAGGTACATATATTTTCACAAAAAAATCCTAGCCCGATTCATTTTTCCCGCAGCAGGTTAAGATAGTAAATAAAGTGCACGACTGGGTCGTGCGAACTTGCTCTAATGTGTTAAAATGGTCTTGGGGCTTGAAATCATATGAAATTTTATTAATCACTTAAAAATCAATACCTAAAACGTTTTTTTGAGAAAATATAAGTAAGCCATGAGGTTTCTTTTACTTTTTTGAATTTTTACGAAATTTTTTTTTTTCAAAATCGGTCGACCAGTTTTTTCAAAAAACAGTTTTTTTTAAACTTTTCGAAAATATATTCCAAATTTTTTTTCGAGTATGCTAACTTCTAGCACTTTTTAGTTTTTATCAGAAAAATAAAATTAAAAAAAAAATAAATCGATTTTTTAAAAAACAAAAATTTAAAAAAAATTTTGAAACTTTTATAAAAAACTCAAAAAACTTTTTTTGAAAAATTTAAGAATTTATATTATTTCTTTTATAAAAGGGCTTCTACATTAAAAAAAATGTATCGAAATTCGTCAAGTGGCTTACGAGAAAATCGGATTTCAAAAAACCGGTCCTATGGCAGGTACCGTTATAGAACTTTTCCTGAAAAATCTATTCTAACCAAAACATAAGGTTTGCACATAAAACACTATTCAGAAAGTTTTATCAACATCGTAGGAGTCGTTTTTGAAAAAATTAATTTTTCACTAAAAATCGTATAGCAGGTACCGTTAGTTTTAAAGCTAGAATGCTAATTCCAAAAACCCCTCCGTATGACGTCATAATAACACTTTCTACCAAGTTTGAAGCAATTCGGTGGAGCCGTTTAGGCTGTAGGTGCCGACACAGAAGGACGGACAGACAGACAGACAGAATTATCGGACCTACTTTTTTTGACTTCTCTATCATCGTAATGTCATTACGAATGCATAACTTGCCTTATAGTACCTTAAATCGCAAGTAAAAACTGGTCCTATGGCAAGAACCGTTACAAGACCAAACAACCAAAACATACATTTTACTTAAAAAACACCATTCAGAAAGTTTTATCAAAACACATAAAAAATCATATATCAGGTACCGTTAGTTTTGGAGCTAGAATGCGTATTCCAAAAACCCCTCTGTAGGACATCATAACAATACTATGTACAAAGTTTGAAGCAAATCGGTCTAGCCATTTAGGATGTAGGTGCCGGTACAGAAAGATACAGAATTGAGGCGTTCAGAATAATAATGGTCTAAAATTACTTTTAATAAAATTAAGATTTTAGCTTTTAACAAATTATTATAATTTGTATATACCTATCAAAACAAAAAATATAAGCAACAAAATGTATTATTACATTTAAATAAACATAAGGTATATAATATATCCTCGACGTCTTTTTATTTAACTGCAAATATTTACATAGAACTAAGTTTTTTTGCACTTATAACACTATTATTCTGAACGCCTCAAATGTCGGACCCACTTTTTCTCGGCAAGTAATCGCAAGTAAAAAAGGTTCTTATTGCTTTAACCTGCAAAGGTTATGAATAAAGACGTAGAACTGTGACTTAAAACACACATTTCGCAAAACGAACACATATTTTAAGTCGTCTTAAATATATAAATCGTTGTATGAAAAATCAGGCCATACAAGCCATACGCATTTGCCTAAGGCTTGAGCATATTTCCAGGACAGTATTAAGAAGACATCTTCTTCTCTTTTAGCAATACTCATACAAAATATGCGGTTGCATTTCTCCCCTGAATCAATCCATCTCCCCGTATAATACTAGCAAGGAATGCCCATTTCCTTAAAGTCTTATTGCCGACGTGTATACCTACTTTTAGAGATTTTTTCTTAAGCCGCAGCAGTACACGAATGTGTAATGCTTCATCCCGATTCATTTGAGCCTCCCATACATATTTAGGCGTTCGCAACTAAAGTCCTTCGACTAATTAAACTTTATCACGCAGTAGTGCAAGTTGATTTCCGATCAAAAACTATTGTGACCCGATACAATTATAATCAAATCAGTAATCACAACTTTTACATTTTTCCTCCTCTAAAATTACAAAACTAAATTACCAAATCATTGTTTAAGAACGAACGAATTCTTGACGTAGTGTGGTGATGGTATCTTTTATTTTATTACCTTTAAACCAATCATAGGAACTTGTTAAACGCAAGTTATTTTGGTGCCCTCATTATTTTTATATATAACATCGTTTAAATGCCCCCCTGCGGCCAATTTTTTCATGACAAATCCAACTGCCTCGGATTCTTCTGCACAATCTAGAACACCCATTTGGATAAAACAATTTTATCATTTGTACGTGTTGTTGAAAGCTTTATCCGTTCTTGTGATTTGAAAAAAAACAATGAATAAATAGCTTTACTTTACCCATCAGGGTCGCCCCAGGTTTTCTTAGAGTTCTCAAAAAACGCATTAGGGCTTCTGATTGTATATTTTTCGAAATCAAAAGTTTCCGTTTTGCTTTATTTCTTCGATTTGTATTTACTTTTATCAAAATAACTGCATTCACTTGCATTTCTTTTGCTTTCTTTCGAAAATAAGTTATGAAAAATCAAATAGAGAAGAAAAATACACACGAAAAGCTTGTCGGCAAAAGTCATTTTAACAGCTGATTCGTTCCTTCAACTCGCCCCAGCTAAATACCAAGATCGACTTCATGGTGACTTCAGGGCAACCCTAGATTTCAAAAAGCAGATAATTTTTTCTTGAGGGCGAGTTGAGGTATTTCAAAAAACGAGTTGTGGCTACATCAGGGTGACTTCAGGGCTCAACAAACAAAGCTAATGACATCCAATTTGACAGAAGTAGCTTCAACAAGATGGCCACAGTTGATAAACTGTGAAAGTTCGGAAGTCCCTATTAGAAGACTCTTTACTTTCGTAAGGGCAAGTTATACTGTCGTAAAAAATTTAACTAAATGTCAAATATCACACTAAAAATAATTTGCCAACAAATTTTATTTATGAGTCTATCTGGTTGTATGTAATTGCTCCTGTAACTTGCAACCACTTGCTTGGTTTTTTTTTTTCTTCAACAAATTTCAAGATCTGCTTTTAAAAGGATTATATATAAATACCTTGAAATGTCTGGTTTATATTAATTAACCTTCTTTTGTTAATGCAATTCGACCAACTGCTGTTATTCAGGGTAACCATCGTAAAACTGGGTGAAACATCTGTCATAAGAAGAACACCACACCAAAGTTCTCAGTTCGTACTACTTCCTGATACCCCTAGAGCCTAGATACTAGATACACATTTTGAGCAAGAAAACTAATGTTTGGCAAGGACTTAGTTTTCCTCCGCTAAAAATCAAATGATGGATTGGAGATGGGAAGTGTTATTACTCTAAGATAATCAATCTCAGCCCATTCTTTTGCGTGTTTGAGGCGAAAATAATGGCAGTTAATGTAGCTTTATCCTGGCTTAAAGAAAATGTGATTTATATCAAGGAATTATCATTTGTTTTGATAGCCGGGCTCTGCTGAAATCTTTGTTTCATCCGTAAGTATCTATACTCTATTCCACATAAACAGGCAGTACACGACTTATGGGGAAGCTTTTTTTTAATTCAGTTGCGTGCAATATTTTCGCACTATACTAAATTGAAGGAAACCCTCCATAAGAATTATTGAGCCGCCAGTGAATTTCCAATCGCATCTGATGTGGATCTTACCTCTTATTTAGAGCACATCTAAATGTGCACTGATTGTCTGTGGCTGCTGCTATTTAAAATTCAAATTGAACCCCTTTTTAATTGGTGTGCATTCACAGTTACCAGTGTTCTTTTGGTAACTCGTTCAGCTTTCTTTCCTTGTGTTTTTTGCTGATGAGCTTTTGGTTTTAAAGCTTTAAACATAAGCGGGAACTACAGTTCGTTTGCAACGAACTGTTGGATAGCCTATTCCTTATATTTTTGTGTGTGTTCGCGTCCGCATCCCGCAGCCAGCCGATGTTTCAGTTTCAGAAACAAAATTCTTCTTTCGCAGACAGAAAAAAGTACAATAACATTAATTTTGTGTGGTGTGATGTTCAATTAGTGCTGGCACACTAGAAAAAGAGGCGTGTGCCACGCCCAAAATTAAGACTTTTTATTACCAAGGCAATTAGTATGAGCTCAGTGACATTCAATTCAATTCAATTTGAACAAAACAAGAAAAAACTTAAATTTTTAAAAATTAGATTTTGAATTGAAATAGCGATTATGGGTGTTTTTAACAATTCTTGAACGACACTCTGCTACGTTACCAAGGAATTAAAATCTAAGTGTTCCTCTTTTTACTTCAAAACTGCGACCGATAGTTAAAAAAAGTTAAAAAATTAATGCTTTATATGACTTTTGACGAAAACGCTCCTTAAAAGTATGCGTGTCTTAAAAATTTGAAGCACTAATGAGCTTTGATCATTAGTCAGTAGTTAGGCATATGTGTAAAACTGCAACTGAATCGAGTAGTTTTTAAACGATCTTACCTGAAATACGGTATTTTATCAAAACCACGCACCTTAAATATTAAAAACCACGTTTTTTATTCTTTCATGAAAAGTGGGCGTAAGCCACGCCCAAAATTCAAAAATTGCTTTTCATACACAAACGTTTTATTTTCTGCTAAGAGACGCAACATTTTGGCTTGCGGATTCATTATAAATACCGTTTATTTGCAAAAACAATTTTTTTTATAGTTTTTAGCGAAAAGTGGGCGTCAGCCACACCCAAAATCAATTTTTTTGATTTCACACACAAGATGTTTATGTGCAAGTAATACTCACAAAATTTAATGTTTTTCGCTTTAATATATCAATTGTTATTTTATAAAAATAATATTGATGGTTCTGTATGAAAATATTTTTATTTTATTGGAAGAAGGTTAACCTAAAGCTTGCGTGTGCAAAATTTTAGAGTTATACTTTTATCGTAACTGTACAAAAAACATAATTTTATTTTACCAAATTGAGGTTGTTCAACAAAAATATCTATTGTGGGTGTGTTTGTAGGCGGATTTTGCCGGTTCAAAAACTTAGCCTTACTCTTGAACCAAAGATTATATATGTCAAATTTCAGCTTTCGAGCTCAAAAATTGCGACCTATAGAGAGTATACATACGGACGGACGGACGGGCATGGCTCAATGGACTAGGCTTTTGAGTCTGAGTCAGAATATATATACTTTTCTATACCTAACGGTATTATTTCTCTATGTTACAAACTCCACACCAAATACAATATACCCATTCTATGGAATAGATTATAAAAAAGAGTTTTAATGATCAGTGTTGTCGTATATTTGAAATGCTTACTACGGAAACCCTACAATAGCTTTTGTATGAAACGCCCTTACGGAAAACAAAAGAGTGCGAATGAGAGACAAACATCCCTATCTTCCCTGTACCGCAGATTTATGTGGAACAGAGTATAAGTATAACTGGTAACACATTTCTGTGAAGAAACAGGCTTTGCCAATGTTGGGCTCAAAACACTCAAAGACATTGATCTAAACACAATTTTCCATATCCTTTGTATTTTTTTTTTTTAATAACTCAAAAAAAATTTTTTCAAAAATTTTAAAAATTATATTATTTCGTCTTCTGCATTAAAAATTTCATCGAAATCCATCAAGTGGCTAACGAGAAAATCTGATTTTGAAACACCGGTCCTATGGGAGGTACCGTTATAAGACTTTTCCTGAAAAATCTATTCCAACCAAAACATAAAGTTTGCACAGAAAACACTATTCAGAAAGTTTTATCAAAATTGTAGGAGCCGTTTTTGAGAAAAATTAACTTCTCACTAAAAATCGTATGGCAGGAACCGTTATTTTTGGAGCTAGAATGCAAATTCCAAAAACCCTCTGTAGGATGTCATAATAATACTATGTACAAAGTTTGAAGCAAATCGGCCTAGCCGTTTAGGCTGTAGGTAACTATACAGACAGACAGACACACGGACGGACAGACAGACAGACAGACAGAATTGTTGGACCCACTTTTTTCCAATTCTCTCATCGTAATGTCATGTTCAATTGTTAGAATTTTTTTACGAATGCATAACTTGCCCTATAGTACCTATAATCGCAAGTAAAAATGAGCGAACTAGATCCATCCCCCCCATAGCGAAAAGCTATCTACGCCACTGGCTCTCAGATTTCAGATTTTGTTCGCCCAGTGGAAATTGTGCATGTGTTCTTTTCGCAATATCAAAAACAAAACTTCTAAAACTGCATATATTCTGCATCCAGCATCCTCTTTTTTGCAGATCATGGCTTGCAGCTCCATGTAAAGCCACCTTTATACCCTGAACACATTTGTGTGCTACATTCCTTTTCACCAGGAAAGGAAACCAAAGAATATATAGTTGGGAACTTGTTTCTCAATGTTCTGGTGGAACTGGGGTTTAAGCTTTTAGTTGACTTCTTTCAAAGATGCTTGAAAAAGTTCCTTAAAAAAGATAATCATAAGAATGTTGAAGGTTCCTCAGCAGTGATTATTGATGAGAAACTAAAGATATTTTTTTTGATTTTTGCATATTTACTTTAATTCATTTATTTATTATTGTCGTTTAAATGTTTTTGGTTAATTATTTAACTTATTTGCAATCTAGTCACTTTTTTTTTTCTCTATTTTAAATTGAAGGTTTTTATAAGCTTTTCCTTCAAATAAACCATCTATGTATAAATGAAATTTCAATAAATTTAGGATATTGTTTCAGATGTAAGATAAGTTTTATCAAATCCCTGAATTGTAAAATGTGCGGTTACACTATACCTTTAAAAAAATTTTTGCGAAATAAATCTAAATCTAATCTAAATCCAGATGTAGGTGTCATATTTAGTATTTAGACGTTAAAGTCATATCGTAAGATGTTAGATGTTACACAAGATATTATCAGATGGGTGTTTTCGGCTATCCAAAGGCATAGCAAGGAGAAAGTACAGTAAGGCGTGCTTAATAAATTTGAGAGCTCTTCATCAAAACTTTACTTTAAAGAGTTAAAACTTATTTCGATTTAAAACTACGAAGAAAAAATATCAAAATATTGTATAATCTTTGGTTCAAGGAGTAAGGCTAAGTTCTTGAAATCGCCATTTTTGTTCCACAACCTCTATTTGACAAAATTAAATTGTGTTTTGTGTACAGTTACGATCAAAGCGCAACGCTTGAATTTTGAACACGCAAGCTTTTGGCAAATTTTCTTTAAATTAAATAAAAAAACAAATTTCTGATTGGGAGTGGTTTACGCCCACTTTTCATACAAAACTATAAACATTGATTTTATAGAATAACAATTAAAGCGAAGAACATTAAATTTTGTGGGTAACTTGAACATAAACATTTTGTGGGCCGGTGCGGCGCCCACCTTTCATTAGAAACTAAAAATTTGTTTTTGCAAATAAACGGTGCTTATATAATGAAACCTTTGTTAAAACTATTCTGTATGAAAAGAAATCTTTGAATTTTCATAGAAAAAAAACCTACTCCATACCAATATTCAATTTTAACCTTTTTCCTTTCGTTATATGAAACATATACATATCTCTAAATTTTTGGTTTGTATTCCTTGGTTACGTAGCAGGTTGTGGTTGAAGAACAGTTAAATACACCTTTAATCGATATTTTCAAAATCCAATTTTGAAAAATTCAACTTATGTCTTGTTTTGTTCAAATCAAGCTGCAAGCTTAAAATTCAATGTCACCAGGGGAGGACGGGGCATACAGGGGAGGACGGGACACAGGGCACCACTTAACGTTTGCCGGTTTATTGATCGAACGGAGAAAAAGGCTCAAATTTCCTCACCATTTACCTTGAGGTTTTAATATTCACTAAGTAAATAATGGCTATCGCAACTTTATCACTTTTGTTTTTAAAATTGAATGTGCAAAAAAATTGCTTTTGGTCCTCTGGTCATAGGACCTAGGTGGGCCTATATGTGCCCCTATGAAAAATCTTCTTCTCAAAAAGTAATAAATGTTTAAACTCTTACGTAGTTAGGTATTTATTTTATTCTTTTTGATCAAAACATAACTTGAAACTTTGATTAACTTCACTTTTCGTTGGGTATCATCTGCATCAAAAATAATCAAAAATTAAATAGGTTTAATTTCTATAGAGGGCACAAGGGACCACCTAATTCCCCTGTGGCCTAACACGAATGCCTTAAAAAAATGATATCGACGTGTTTGACAGAGAGTATTTCGCAAAACTAAAAAAAAAAACATAAGCGAGAGCTACAGTACATTTGCAACGAACTGTTGGATACCCTATTCCCCACATTTTTACTTGCGATTATAGGTACATACTATAAGGCAAGTTATGGATTCGTGCAGAAAAAAAAATTTGAGATAACAATCACACATGACATTACGATGATGGAGAAGTCGAAAAAAGTGGGTCTGGGAATTCCGTCCGTCTGTCTGTCTGTCTGTCTGTCTGTCTGTCTGTCTGTTCGCGCCTCTGGAGGCTGAACGGGTGGGCCGATTTGCTTCAAATTTGGTATTTAGGATTCATTTGGCCGTCCCTCGGAACATATTTTTTATTTTTGCTCTAGGTCCAAAAATAACGGCACCTGCCATACAATCTTGAAGACAAAAATTGATTTTCTCAAAAACGGCTCTAACGATTTTGATAAAACTTTCAGAATGCTATTTTTGCAAGAAAATCTATCTTTTGGTTTGACATTTTTTTTCAAAATTTGTCTAATAACGGTACCTCTCATAGAACCAATATTTTCAAATCAAATTTTCTCGTAAACTATACATTTGATTTCAATAAAATTTTGGCCACAGGAAGTCATTCATAATTTTATTAATATGGCATTTCAAAATTTTCAAAAACTTTTTTTTTTGATTTTTTATAATTTTTTCAAAAAAATTTTTGGTTTTCGAAATATGTTGGAAACTGGTACATTAATTTTTTTTTAAATTATTTTTCAAATGTAAACTACAGATTGCCATATATTTGCATACTCAAATAAATTTCAAAATATTTTTTGAAAAAGTTTTTCAAAAATAACCTTTTAAAAAAAAAACTGGTCCAACGATTTTCAATATTTTTTTTTCCTAGATTGCCGTATAGCTTTGAAATTTTATTGCATACTTAGTTTTTCCGAGAAAACTCTTAAACTAATTTAAAAAATAAAAGAATTTTCGAAATTATTTAATTTTTTTTAATATCCATATATGCAGCCACTACGCAATTGCTTATCATAAGAGCAAGTTCGTGCGACCCAGTCGTGCATTTTATTGTATATGCATATGCGTTCGCCTCCTTCGCAGCCAGCCGCTGTTCCAGTATCGAAAACAAAATTCTTCTTTAGCAGGTAGGGAAAAATTCAATAAAATAAATTTTGTTTGGCCGATGTACAATAACTGCTGTCACAATAAAAAATAAAATGCACGACTGCGTCGCACGAACTTGCTCTAATGAGTGACAGTGGTTTATGGGCTTGAGATTTTGATAGAAATAAAATTTTCAAAATTCTTAAATAAATACTTAAACTAATTTGAGCTGAAAAAAAAGTACGCCATTTTATTTCCTGGATAAATTTGAATTTATGAGAATAAATTTAGAAAAATCTGTGGAGCGGTTTTTGAGAAAAAAAGTTTTTTTTGAAAAACTTTTTGAAAAAAATTTTCAAAAAAAAATTCAAAAACGCCAGTTCATAGGTATTCAGCAAATACATTTATTTAAAATTTTTAGAAAAAAATTTAATAAGCAGTTTTCAAAATATTAATTTCTTAAATTAAAAAAAAAAAATGCTTTTAAAAATACAAAAAAATATTTTTCAAAAATATTGGTATGCAATACAAATTGAGCTACCTACAGCTATATGTGTGTGAAATTTCGAAAGAATCGGTTTAGTCGTTTTCGAGATAGTCGAAAGCAAAAAAAACGGTCCTATGGAAAGTACCGTTCTTAGCCATTTTTTAAAACTTTTTTTTCAGCCATATAATTGGTCGTACCTAAAAAGCAACACTGATTTTTTTAATTAAAAATCGTTAGAGCCGTTTTTGAGGAAAATAAGCTTTAAAATAACGGTTGTATGGCAGGTACCGTTATTTTTTGAGCTAAAAAAAAATTTCAATTTCCTCTCTGTACAATACCTAAAAAAGTCTATATATGTACCAAGTTTGAAGCAATTCGGCCCACCCGTTTGGGCTGTAAGTCTACATACAGACAGACAGACAGACAGACAGACATACAGACGGACAGAATTTTTAGACCATCTTTTTTCGTCTTCGCTATCATCGTAATGTCATGTTTGATTGTTATCTCAAAACTTTTTTTTTCGACGAATGCATAACTTGCCTTGTAGTACATACCTATAATTGCAAGTAAAAAAGGCGTGTGCCAAGCCTACAGCTGAGACTTTTTATTGCTTTATTTCCAGGGTAATCACTATATGAGCTCATCATTCCATTTTAAGCTTGCAGATCAATTTGAATAAAACAAGACGAACCTAAAATTTTTAGAATTTAGATATTGATTGGAAATAGCGATTATGGGTATTTTTAACAATTCTTGAACTACACTCTGCTACGTAACCAAGGTATACAAACCGAAGTGTTCATCTTCTTACTTCAAAACTGCGACCGATAGTTAAAAAACATTAAAAAATTAATGCATATTACTACTTTTGATGGAAACGTCCCTTAAAAGTGGGCGTGCCCTAAAAAAATTTAAGAAAAATTTAAAGCACAAGCTTTAATCATTAGTCAGTATTTAGGCATACGTGTAAAACTACAGCTGAATCGAGTAGTTTTGAAACGATCTTACCTGAACAAAGGTATTTTATCAAAATCACGCCTTTAAAAGTGGGCGTATTGAAAAAATTTACACAAGAAAATGTAGATATATTTTTCATATAACGAACGGAAGGGAAAAAGGTTTAAATTGAATATTGGTAGCGCCTTAAATTTTTAAAACTACGTTTTTCGTTCTTTTATGAAAAGTGGGCGTAAACCACGCCCGAAAAGTCAAAAATTTCTTTTCATACACAAAGTTTTTAGTTTTTACTATACTAGAGACGCAAGATTTTGGCACGCCCAAAATCTAATTTTTTGATTTCATACACAAGATGTTTATGTGCATGTAATATCCACAAAATTTAATGTTTTTCGCATTAATATAACAATTGGTTTTTTACAAAAACAATATTGATGGTTTGTATGAAAAATGGGCGTCAACCACGCCCAAACTGAAATTTTTTTATTTAATTGGAAGAAGGTTTACCTGAAGGTTTCGCGTGCAAAATTTTAGCGTTATGCTTTTATCGTAACTGTACAAAAAACATAGTTTAATTTTACCAAATTGAGGTTGTTCAACAAAAATGGCGATTGTGGGCGTGTTTATAGGCGGATTTCACCGGTTCAAGAATTGAGCCTTACTCTTGAACCAAAGATTATATATACCAAATTTCAGTTTTCTAGCTCAAAAATTGCGACCTCTAGAGAGTATACATACGGACGGACTAACTTCATACTAATTGGCTCGTTGAAAACGTACTGTAGATCTCGCTTACGTTTTAATCTCAACTTGAGAGAGTATCAACAAAAGTGTTCATTTAAAAGTCAATAATTGACATGCGCGGCAACTTTTACATGCGAATATACATAAAGAAAAAATAGTTTTAATATAACAATCAAACAAGATATTGCGATGACAGCGAAGACGAGAAAAGTTGGTCAACAAAATCTGCCCGTCTGGTTTGTCTTGTCTGTTTGTCTATCCGTCTGGCTAGGAACGGAACTTTCCACAGGACTGATTTTTTTTGCCTTCGGTTTTCCGAAAATGGCTTAACCTATTCTGTCGTAAATTTACTCATACGGTTTTGGTAGCTCAATTAATACCTACTGTATACCAATATTTTTAAAAATTGTTTTGTTGTTTTTTTTTTAAATATTTCTCTTAATAATTAGTTATTTTGAAAACAGCTCATTAATGTTGTTCAAAAGTGTTAAGCACATACAAGTATAGTTAACTGATAAATGCAGAATACTTATGTATGTATTGGGGCTTTTTTTTGAAAAATGTTCATTAAAAATACTTTTTTTCTAAGAAACCATTGCACAGATTTTAATAATTTCACTCCCATAAGTTGAAATTCGTCAAAAGAATAAAATGGCGTGTATAATTTAAGAGTTTCGAAATTTTTTTATTTTTTTTAAACTCAAGCCCCAAGACCAATGATTTATTAGATCAAGCTCGTGCGACCCAGTGCTGGACTTTATTTTTATTTAGACACTGTATTTGACGCGAGCGAAGCCGCGAGTTAAAGGTAGTATATTATTTCATTATGTATGTTGTCGGGCTGCAAAGCAGCGCTTCTACTCCTTCTGGAGCATAGAAGACAAACAAGATTCTTCCATCTGTCAGCGACAGTTTTCTCAGAGATACCTCTTGCAATAAGCGATCTCCAAAGGCATTCACGATAAACTTGGTCAAACGAGATCTCAAAATCTACAGACATGAGACGATTGTTTATGTATGATTCGCAAGGTGTTGACGTGGTGCCTCTTAGGGTAGACTCGATATTGGATTGTAGGAATGTAGGTATCCTTTTGGAAAAAACGGACTGAATGGTGATATACTGCGCAAGTTATTATAGTTTTTGAGGTTCTCTTTCTTTGGTAACTTCACAATAACTCCATCCTTCCAGTTCCGTGGGTAAATTTCACTCTCCCAAACAGCTTATAGTTTACTATACTACCTAAGCACAAAATTGTAGCTGCAGCTCACTAAGCAGCTCACACGAATACAATATGTAGCACTGAACTCAAAGAAAAATCGTTTGTTATTGTTTTGCAGCGCAGCACGTTTGTGAAGTTGGAGTCAAGTCGACTTGTACTTCAGCTACTTTCTGTGCTGCACTTCACATTGTAGCCGTGCAATTCAGTTGCCAGTGCTTTTAAGTGTGTCTACTTCGTCCATTCTTCGATGGAGCAGATTAATTTGAAATGTAATATACGAACTACACATACATAATTTTAACAGTACTAAGTCTACTGCTGCAGCTACACCATTGTGCTCAGGCAGTTAAGCAAAATACGGGAAGCTGCTTCAGAATCTGCTTTTAGGAATTCTGGGGGAATACCGTCAAGTCCAGCTGTTTTTACTTGCTCTATAGGGCAAGTATTGGTTTCGTGCAGAAAAAAAAATCGAGGTTTAAATCAAACATGACATTACGATGATAGAGAAGCTCAAAAAAGTGGTTTATTTTGTTTTAGCCCGGCTCAAACTGGTACCTTTCAAGTAACGGTTTTTTTCAATTTGGATTTTCTCGAAAACGGCTCTAACGATTTTGATTAAATTTAAAATTTAGCTCACTTTAAGCATTTCTAACAAAACTGCGTTTTTTGTTTTTGCCTCAAATGGTCGTAACGAAAATCAGGTTTTAACGGCTTTTTTTCAAATAGCCATAAGTTCACAACGGCTTAATTGAATCAACTCAAACTTTGTTTGACATAGTTTTTCATAGTGTTCTATAGGATGGTTTAGTAAATTTTTCACTGAAGCCTTTTCAAATGGTGGCTCCCATACAACGAGCCGTTCAGTTTTAGCCAACTTTTTTGAATTTTTTCTAATTTGCTCCAAAATGGCTCTAACGATTTTGATTAAATTTTGTGTGTTATATTATTTTAGTGTTTTTAAGAGAACTGCTTTTTTAGTTTTTGCCAAAAAATGCTAATAACGGAGATCTGGTCTTAACGTCTTTTTTCAAATGGCCATAAGTTGCCAACGGTTATACAAAATTCAATCAAACTTTGTTTGGTAGAGTTCCTTGTAACTTTTTATCAGATGGCATTTAATTTTTTTCAGTAACTCTTTTTTAAGTGGTGGCTCCCATAGAAAGAGCCACTTGGTTTTGGCCAATTTCATAGTTTTTTCTAATTTACTCAAAAAATTCTCTACCGAATTTTATTAAACTTTGTATTGAATATACATAGAATGTTTTGAATAAAACTGCATTTAAGTTTTTAGCTTCAAATGATTATAATGGAAATTTGTTTTTACAATTTAATTAATTTGGCCATAAGCGGACATTTATATCATTTATAGCAACCAAAAGATGACATCTCAAATTTAAATATTCAAAGGTTTCTTAAAGTAAGTCCCGTATATCGGGTTTTCCAGTTTTAACCAAAATTGTGTTGTTTTTCCCAAATTTTTCAAACATGCCTTTTTCATATTGCTTGAAGACTTTGTTTTCAGCGTACTATTGCACCAACAGAGCAAGTACGTGCGACCCAGTCGTGCATTTTATTTTACTTGCGATCATAGGTATTACATATATAAGGCAAGTTAAAAAAAGGCAAGTCGAAAAAAAAAAGTTTTTGAGATAACAATCAAACATGACATTACTATGATAGCGAAGACGAAAAAAGATGGTCTAAAAATTCTGTCCGTCTGTATGTCTGTCTATCTGTCTGTATGTACAGACACCTACAGCCCAAACGGGTTGGCCGAATTGCTTCACACTTGGTATATAGAGTTTTTAGGTATTGTACAGAGGGGCAAATTTAAATTTTGTGTTTAGCTCGAAAAATAACGGTACCTGCCATATAACCGTTACGTTAAAGCTTATTTTTCTCAAAAACGATTCTAACGATTTCGATTTAAAATAATCAGTGTTGCTTTGTTTTATTTTAAAATGTCTAAGTACGGTACTTTCCATAGGACCGTTTTTTTTTGCTTTCGACTATCTCGAAAACGACTCAACGTTTTCTTTCGAAATTTCATACATATGTAGTTGTAGGTAGCTCAATTGGTACCACCACATACCAATATTTTTAAAAAATATTTTTTGCATTTAAAAAAAAAATTTAAATTAATATATTTTGAAAACTGCTTATTCAATTTTTTTTTTAATTATAAATAAATGTATTTGGTGAATACCTTTGAACTGGCGTTTTTGAATTTTTTTTTTAATTTTTTTTCAAAAAAACTTTTTTTTCTCAAAAACCGCGTCACACATTTTTACAAATTTATTCTCATGAATTCAAATTTATCCAAGAAATAAAATTGTGTACTTTTTTTCAGCTCAAATTCGTTTAAGTATTTATTTAAGAATTTTGAAAAATGTATTTAGGTATATTAAAATCTCAACCCCTGGTTTTTTTATACTATCTGTACTTGTTTGGGGACTGGTATCAATGTTGTTCGACTGAGGATGAGGATTCAATTCTGTATTGTGGTCGCCATTTAGCAGTGAACAAAAGTCCTCCTTCCATGTTTGTATCTGATCTTCTATCGTCACTTAACGATTGCCGTTCAAATCTAACAAGGGATGGTTAGTGTAAGTGCTACTACACTGGCAGACAATGTCCTTAGTGATTTTATACAGTTCTCCTATTGCGTCCCGTCTTCCTGCAGCAGAAATAGCGGTTATCTCAATATACCACGGCAAAAGTGCTTTTAAATAATGTTTTCCGAATAAAATCACAATAAAATGCATAATATTTGCTTGCACACTTTTAACACATTTCGAATGGGTTAAACTCAGAGTTTAGTAACACGGTGAAAATATTAACTGCTTCATTAGAAAATAACAAGTAGGTATAAGCTATAAGCACATATTTATTTTAGAAGTGAGAACTCGTATCCATCCTTTTTAATAGAAAGAAAGCTAACACTTAAACGAATTTCATTCGAAAGAATGCAAATCAAATTGTATGCGCTATTAATTTGATATTCCTCAATAAAAGTAAATATTCATTCATTATATATGTAGGTATCTGTTTATATAATATCTATATATATATAAGGTGCAAAAGACACTGTGCAAGGTACGGTACAACCTTACGAGTACTGAGTACTGGGGAGGGCACTTATCCAACCAACAAATATGGCCATCCAGATAATAATTTCTGCTACTTTCATTATATTTACAAAGCTAACACACAAACAATTTATACACCTTTTTGCTTATCAGTACGACGAGTATCTTTATAATACACATAGCAAACTAAAAATTTAATTTGCACAGGTGATTTGGTAAGAGAGGCATTCGAATTCGAACAGCCAGCGGCAGCGTCTAAAGACAGGTAGCCCGTATAATAGCCTTGCCAAGTGAATCTGAATTTGAATGTTCAGAAGTACAATATTCGAGTAGAACTGCGTTGTATATTTAATATATTTTAACCTAGCTATATCGCTCGATCGTCGTGTCGACGCGACTCGATCGACGACCGACGTTAAATTTGCTCTCTCTTGAAATAAGATACTTTCAGACTACGAACGAAACAAAACGATCTTAAATTTCGGAGCCGGTTTCTGGATTTTTTTTTTTTTGTTCGTCTTCGAATAATAAGAGACGCAGCTGGAGCTGGAGAAGGAATCACACGATTACTTGTCGCTTTTGTTAAAGAAATTTATAAAATGTGTCGATGTTGTCAGAGGTAAATATTTTCAAGCTTATAGATAGGTACTTTTTTATGTATATATTGTACTTGTAACACATTCCTTGAATGATTGTTTTAGTTGTTACGAAGATATCTACTGGAATTGCTTTGAAGAGAAATTTTGCTATGATGAATCGATAGGTGAGTACATAGACCTAGCTACCTAGGTACATCCCTTTTATTTTGTAATATTGTATCTATCTATACCTAGGTACCTTTAAATTTGAAATATTTGCCGGTTTATTTTTCAGCAAACTATAATCCAGATGAAGATGAGCAGTATATTGTCGAAAAAAATGGTGCTCTCGGACGGATACATACAATTGACAATAACAATCTACCCGTTTGCAACCAGCCACTTGGAAGGGGAAACTCTATGCTTAGGTGAGTTGCTTAAAAAAGGACCACCACCACTAAAAAAGAGGGTTGCAACCAATAATTCTTGTTTTTTTTTTTTTCAGTGCAAAAATACATGAAGAAGATTACCGACGAGAAACACAAATGAATGTGCCGATGTTAGGTCCGGAAATTTTAGCAGTTTTTGCAAATTCACAAATCTTCCAAGATCACCAGCCAACCAAACTGACAAGGATAAGTACAAGATCATATTTGCCAGGGGTACATGCTGCTAAAGATCTTACATCACCGAAAGATAGAGATGTCGTCGATCAAGAGAAATTGATCAAAAGACTGGAAGGTAATGATAATGATAATGATCATCAAAATCATAGTTCCAAAGTCAAATTTTACTTACACTGACGTTTCCCATTACCCCATTGATTTAATAATAATTGTAAGAATAATAATTATTTTATTATCTAATTAACTTTTAATCATTTTTTACACATTTTTATATTTTTACCCAAAAAACATAGTCTTATTTTTGTTAAATTTATTTTTAATTTATAATAATTTAAGGAAATACCAGTGTACAACGTTGAATCGTATATTGTTTGAAAATATATACACACATATACAAATACATAGATAAAAAAAAAAGAAAACATAGGCAGAATTTGATTGATTTTTAATTAGTTCGTTGGAATGAGGCAGCACAGCACATTGATCAAAGGTTATTTTTAATGGGACTCAATCTTTATTTGCAAAGTCATTTGACATTTGTTATCGCGGGAATTCCAGGTGACTTTTGCCTTTGTATGTTTCCTTATTTTGTTGTTGTGCGATACTAGTTGATTGCTTAGAAGATTATAGGTAGGCAATATCACCTTTGTAAGACGTTAAGGAGAAATAATTTTTGTCGCAATTGCTGCATGATATAGGTGGCGCTACTATCTTCTCTGTGAATTTTACATTAGCTAAAAGAAGCAAGCTCTGATACACCAGAAGGTACTAGAGTCAAACGTCACGATGCGAGTTTTATAGATTCTATTATTCTATTCCTGGCATTAAATTATGGAATCCACTACACGTGTTCTAGTACTTTCATTCTAAATACTCAGCGCAAGGTTCTTTTTACCTATTGCATCATAAAAAGACATAGTTAACCAAGTTCTCGATCAGTTGCCCACAAAAATGTTCACTATCCACGTCGTTAGTGCTCAGCTCCTAACAATACGTAAGATAGGTACTGCTGTCATACGATACAGCCTTGTGTAGCTCCACTGTAGACTCCAAAACATGACACTTGGACACATTGTATTTGGCGTTGATCAAAGTAATCATCATTTGTGTTAAACATACGCAGCCCAATGCAAGCCAGATTAGCTTTGTTTGTTGAGCCCTGAAGTCACCGCGGGGTCGCCACAACTCATTTTTTGAAATACCTCAACTCGCGATAAGGAGAAAATTCTCTGTTTTTTTTAAACCTGGGGTCGCCCTGAAGTCGATCTTGGTATTTAGCTGGGGCGTGTTGAGGTAACGAATCAGCTGTTGAAGTGACTTTTGCTGTCAAGCATTTCTTGTGTATTTTCCTTTTGTATTTGATTTTTCATATCTTTTTTTCGAAAAAAAAAAACTAAAAGAAATGCAAGTGAATGCATTTATTTTGATGAAAATAAATACAAATCGAAGAAATAAAGTCAAATCAAAGCTTTTGATTTTGTGCGTTTTGAAAAATATACAATTAGCAGAACTTATGCGTTTTTTGAGAACGGAAAAACCCAGTTTTTTTGACAACTCTTGGAGTTGGCAGGAAAACCTGCGGCGACCCTGGGTAAAGTTCAACAAACAAAGCTATATTAATGCCCCTGTTTGCACTTTCAAAGAATTGAATTGAACTATTAATGTACTCGACTGAAGTGGATTTAGAACTGATTCCTGTTTATTGGGTATCAAGAGTGTCTTTTGGATGTTTTTAGGTTCTGTTCTGCCAAATGTGGGATGACCCAATGGGATGCTCTTCTAAATTCAAAATACACAAGGTACTTTTTATGGAAACTTGTCTATCAATAATTCTCATTGGGGAATTTCCTTGAATATTGTTGGCGCTGTTCCCTAGAGTTCTGAACGAACTATAAACTTCATGTTAATTTGATGGGTGGTAATAATCTCTTCTCTTCTCTGACGGTTTCAGTTTTAGCGCCATTAGGATCCTTAACCAGGTGTTTATTTGTTATTTTCTTCTCGGTTTTTAGGCGGTCATGCTGCTACGGTTGTTGCTTCACACACTTCTGTGAACTTCTTTCACTTTTGTATAGATTCGTATAGTTTCCAGATGTTTGCTTTCCTTCGCTGGTGAAGTAACTGCGATGCGATCTTTAAGCCGAATACCCTACACATTTAACTATCAGAACCAACAATTAAAACGGTCGTTACAATACCTATACAAACATTTTTTGTATAAACTGGGCTTTTTGCTTCCGGTGCCAAAGGAAGATAGTCCTCCATTTGCTGAAGCTTCCGTATAATAATTGGGCAAATGGGAGTTTTCCAGGGATATTTTTGGATGGTACCTGTCTAATGACGATAAATCTTCCGGCCGCCTTACATCGCCAGTAATCTTAAGCCATAAAATATATGTTGGTCCCCCTGTTATTATTCGACCTCCAGAAATCTTCTTTTTTAATCCGTCGGATAGATATAAGCGAAGAGATCCATTTGGCTGGAAGTTCCTTATGTTTAGCAGTGGACACCGAACTTAAATTTTGGCAGATCTTTGCAGATCTTACATGAAAAAGTAGTCAACATGCTTGGTCTAACACAAACACTTCCCATAGAATGGCTGGGCTGGGCTTTGCTGATGCCATTTCCTTATTCTTTTAATAGTTGTTGTCTTTCATAGCTGTAATGATGATTCTGTGTAGGGTGATAGATTTAATTGAAATGTCATCTTTAAGTAGGGTTCAGACTGCCTTATTCTTTCGCAGACAGTTCTACGATTCGTAGTATACTTGAAACAATATTTTGGATCCCTAGTTAGCAGCAGTATAATTTCAGAATTCCAGTTAAACTCAACTTATTGTTCCATATATTTAAGTCCTAAATATATCAAATTTTTCGTAGGAATTCATCCTTTGCCTGGCAACTTTTGCAAATTGATAGTACAACCAGCACTTTAACGTAAACAACTTGCTGCTTTTAAAGAATTTTGTAAAAGTCTTAAAAAACATACCAAAAATGTTTCAGTTTAGATCATATTCGTACTTGAAGTTTCATAAGGATCGGTCAAGCGGTCTTTAATTAAGATTGAGTGAGAGCAATTTGAAAGGTTTCATATGGATGTAAAAGGTCATGCCGTTCTCTGACGTTTTTTGAGAAAAACTATAGTTTTCAGTGGCAATAGTATGGTTATTTTAGCATTCATTAAAGGTATCGATTCAAAAAATTTCAAACATTTACCCCAAACAAAAGTTTCAATCAAACGACTGCATCCGTTTAGGTTTTTGAAGGTGCCGACTAGACAAACAAACAAATAACTTTTTAAATTAAGTGCACGATTGGGTCACGCGAACTTGTTGTAAATTGTGGAAGTGGTCTTGGAGCTTTAAGATTTAAAAAAAAAAATGGAAATAAAATTTTTTATAATACTTTTTTTTTTAAATGAAGTAAGCCATCTGATTTATTTCTTAATGTTTTTAGTTCTAAGAAAAAAAAAACATTTAAATCGATCGACCATTTTTTCCTTGAAAAACTTTTTGAAAAATATTCAATTCATTTTTTGATTAACGTTATGTGAATTTCTATTCTTTCGTAGTTTTTATAAGAAAATAAAATTTAACAAAATTATCAAACATTGATGCTTAATAATAATTTAAGTTTTTTTTTTAATTCAAACAAAATTTTGAAAAACAATATTATTTCGTGTAATTTGTTGGAATTACACATAAAAACTTTGATCGAAATCCGTTTGGAAAAAAACTGATTCAGGAAGTTCCACAAAAATTGTGGGAACGGTTTTTTTTAGAAAAACAATTTTTTCGTAAAAATGTATGTATATGAACGGCAGTGTTAGCTTAAGAGCTAGAATTCCAATTCCAACAAGCCCTCTGTAGGATACAAAAAAAAAAACTATAAGTTTGAAACAAATCAGGCTCTTGGTGCAGATACAGACAGAAATAAATTTGACAGACCTATAGTGCTCTCAAAATATGTTCTCTATACCTAAATTCCCAAAGCCGCTCAATTAACTGTGTGATGGTGCAACTCTTTCAAAACATTTGGTTTTACGTTAACGTAATCAGTAAATCAAATATACATAATATGACTTTTGGATCACCCTGCAACTCAAATCATGTTTAAAGAAGTTCATGGTAGTTTACAAAACTTTACACTAACATTTAGAAACAAATAAGATTCCATGATTTGTTCAATAGCTACTATCATAATTTTACTGTGGTTAGTTTAGCCTTTAAATATTTTTTTAAACGTGCATGTTCAATTATAGGCTAGGTCTTAGATTCGTAGTTGCTATCGCCTAGACTTGTCTGTCTGCCTTTCCAGTAATTATTTAGTGCATAGAGCATAAATAAAAATTCTATACAGTTGAACCCACAAATTCCTTAAACTTGGTTTTTAACAGTTTTGATAAAAATAAATATCTAGTATATACGAAAACGGTGATGCAAAAGCTGTCACCCTATTTAGGATGCTATAATTTTTGCAAATGCCAGCAAATGTTAATTTTTCTTTGACATTTGTAAATTAAACAGAAACACGTCACCAAGACATAAGTTGCTTGGGTAGGGTAACAACTTTTGCGCCACATGTAGGTACATATAATATGTATAGCAAATAAATCTCTTCCAGTGATTGCACTGTTTACGCACTGACGTTAACGTCTTCGATCTGAAACGAAATTCGGAGGGCTTCGTAGTTTGTTGACAGTTTACGAAGCTACACTGACATTTCTCAGTGCAAACAAACCTTTTGGGACATTTTGTACTTACATCAGCAACATATTACATGAGGTGTGTTTGTTTTGAGATTCACTTTCGCAACGTTCAAAGCTGTACCTACAGTCAAATTAGCAAAACTTCAAATGTGTATAATAATTATACTCTTACACACTCATCTTTTTTATCATTAATTTTTTATTGTAGATTATAATAATTAATTCGCTGCATATTTTAAAACTGAGAAATAAAAACAAACTGCCATACGATAAGTGAAGCTTGAGATATTTGATTAAACATTTGTGATTTTTAATATTATTTATTTTATATCCATCCATAAAATTTTTGCACACAAATGGCACCGAGTTCTAAAATCTTACGAATAGGTTTTGCAGCTTAAATGATTTCATTGTTATACGATTATTTGATAAGGTTTCTATAAAAAATGCTATTGCTGTACCCCCTCTTAGTCTTCTACAATGTGACTGTCGTTGTTGCTATCTTTAACTTTTGAATAAGACTTTTTGATTGAAACGAACGTCAAAAATGATGAAACAAATTGAGGGTGTCAGTTAATTACAATCTAATTTTGGCCACGAGTATAGGTACTTATATTAGTCACAAAAAAATTGATATGCTTCCATACTAATTATTTTTTTTTTCAATCAGAAACCTAATCAACCTTACATTGAGTGTGTATTTTTTTAATAAAAATTGCGGAAAAAGAACTTTCCTATTCCTTTTGCAGTACAATATTTCATCATAAATAACAAAATTATAAACTGAAAGTAAATAATTAGATAACAAACGTGATGCATAATATAGTACCACCCACTAAACCAAAAGATTCATTATGTATGTATGTATGTATCTGTTGATTTGCATTTATAATCTTCAGAAATAATAATTATTGTTTGTTTGAAGCACCTTGTCTTTGTTCATTACAGCAATAAAAATTATATTGTTCTCCAATCTTGATAATTAATTTCCGAATAATTCACTAGATTTCCTTGTTTGCAAGAGAATCGTAGAGTAAATTAGTATTCGTTTGAAGTTTCAAGATTTTTATTACAAGAATTTGTATAGTAAAGCATTTTGTATATAGGGAAGATGAAAAATAGTGGTCAAAGAAATTCTTACTTTAGGTATGTACGTATGTACATTGAAATTGTCGCTGCATAAGCTCTTGTTTCTCGTAAATGACTCCTATTATTTTGATGTAGTCTTTGCAAGTGGTAGGTATTTTGTTTGTAAAAAGGAGAGCCTTAGAACAGTTTATCACTGTGCCTCCAAAATTGTATATAAAATCTAAAGTAGATACCCTGTAGCTGACATTTGACTATGTTGCCATCTAGTGCCTCAAAACTTCGTTTCTTATAGATTATATACTATTTAAAAAAATTATAACAGCGGTGCCTGGTAGCCACTGACTGATTACAACAGAAATAACATCCTATTCAAAGAACGTGCATACTGATAATATAGTTGTTTAATTTAAATGTTTAATGTTTATAGTTTTATAAAAAGTCTTGGACGACAACCAACGAAATCATTTGGAAGTTTTTGTAATTTTAACTGATATACAAGTTCTATATAGAGCTACACCAGTGCCCCCTGTCGGGTCTACATTTTACAAAAGACTTTCTTTTTCTATATTATTTTGTTTGAATTTGAGACAGATCGGTCTATAAAGCAGCGTTCACACTCAGACAAAGATTATGGGACAATACTCAATTGTCTTGTCCGAGCTTCTTGAACGGGGTTGGACAACACAATGCCAGCCAGTCGATATATCGATATTGTCCTCAGAGATAGCTCGGCAGGCTAGCTCGGAAGACAATATAATGACAATTGTCTTGTCCTGGAAACAGTTATTCACATGGAACAATGATTGTCTTGTCTCATTGTCTTGTTTCATTGTCTTGGCCTCTGCATTATCCCATGTGAACCTCGCTTAAATAAGAATTTTTTTTTAAATACAAATCCACCGCCACTTAAAGTGGTTTAACACAAACAATCCAAAGCACCAGCAGTTTGTATGATACCATGCAATTTTTTCTGCAGAAAGTTTCAACCGGTAATATAAAATCGTTAATATTGTGAGTGTCTTCTTTATGATATGATAGCTAAATATTTGTTTACCCTAACCCGAACCCCCAAATATAGTTCTTGTCCCGTCCAAATCGTACTCAATATCAACTTTTCTTTTATTAAAGTTTGGCAACCCTGATTCTAGTTTTGGTTGATCCGTTGATCCCCCGATTTCAATTAGTAAAACCAGATTGATCGTAAAACCATTCTTTATAAATCTTGAAGATTGTCATTTCAAACAGCCTTTTATACTCGGAGGTAAATTGTGGGTACCTTCCATTCCTGCAAGCTATTAGCCCATACACAGGACGACTTACAGATTGTGAGTATTAATTGCTAGAAGGCGGCTCCATTTTACATTTTATTCATCACTTTTATTTATTTTTTACATTTATATATTCCTAAAATTTTGACGTGATTGATTTAATTTTTTAGGGCGAAAATGAGCATCTGTTCTGTTTGATTTGTTCAAAATCAGAAATTTTGATAAAGTTTTTGACATTGATTATATTATGTTCAAGTTCACAAGTGTCTATATAATGTATATAACATTCATTTCATAGATTCATGTTTTTTTTTTTGTAAAAATCTATAAAAATAAAAAAAACTACGAAGAGTCTTTAAAAACATTTCAAAGCATATTTTTTTAGAGTGTTTAAGTCACTTTATATTATTTTTACACAATATACTTTGATAGGAATAACGAAACAGCACTGACGCAAAGTACTAGTACACGCCCTATTTTTATAAGGAGATTTGATTTTAATTCGTAGTTTTTTCGTAGTTGTTGTGGTTTTATTTTTCAAATTCAAAATTAGTCAGCAAAATAACACTTCCTTCAAGTCGGTAAAATTATTTGGTAGGCCATTAAGACGCCCTCAAATTATTGTGCTTTTTAACACAAATCATTATTAAATGAAAGTTTTCATTTTGATTATTTTTCTTGGAAGGAAATTGTCAGATGTATCTACTTGCAAAAAGCAACATAAACATGAATTTCGATGCATTAATTTCATTCTTAAGCCGTGTTTCAATTGTTTCAATCTGATCCCTTGGCTTATACTTGACAGGACACAATGTTATCTTTTTGTTGTATTAATTGGCACCTTTTTACACCTTTGTAACCAACGAAAGACGTCAACATTCAGCCGAATGTCTAAAATTTAACCTTCTTTGCAGCAGGTTTATATATATAATATCATAATATAAACAGTCAACATTTCGCCATGGGCTCAAGCCAGCATTTCTAAGCAATTGACTCCCGGCCCGGTTGTACCCCGTGGAGTAGTGGTTAGTGCGTCGGACTGCTACGTTGAAGGTTCAGGTTTCGATCCCTGACGTTGCCACCTAAGTTCTTTTCCGGGGTACTGCCTCTTGCGAGGAAGTGACAAATCCTCCAAGCGTATTTAATGTCATGGAAAGTGCTTCTCTGTTAGCCGTTTCGGATTCGGCAGTAAATTGTAGGTCACTTCCATTCCTGCATTATATTAACACACACACAGGAATGGTTGAGAGTGTAAGTCACAGGCCCCGGCTTAGCTTAGAGCTGTTGTGCCAACAATTCATTTATTTATTTGACTCCCGGCCCTAGGTCCAATTTACACGTACGATGCAAGATAAACTTTAAAAACTTTTCTCTTTTATTTGACCAAGATCGTTATGTTTAACAAAAATAAAAAAATGCTCTGGCAAATTATTATCAGCGGTGTAAATTCTTTATAACTGTAACTGCAAGTCATAAGCTTTGTTTGTTGAACTTTATTCAGGGTCGCCGCAGAGGTTTTGTGCACAACTCCAAGACTCCTTAAAAATAAAGTTCAAACAACAAAGCTAGTTCCCTTTCAAAATAAAAATCCGCTTCTTTCCCACTAAACATATAAAATCCAAATATAAAATTTTCCCAAATACAACTATGTATAACTTTAAATTTGTTTTTATATTTAACTATTCAACTTTCGTTTGGAACTTCCACTTCATAAAAATAGCATTAATAAGGTTCAGTTAACTGCACCCAAGCCTGCTAATTATTTGGTGAGTTTACTTTACTACTTACTACATTCTTTGATTGTGCTAATTGTGTGGCTTTCTTTAAAAATAAATTTATTGTCATTACCAATTTGTTATTAAATGTATCTTCCTGCCCATATTTTAATAACTAAAGCTTTTAATATTGTTTATTTTTTTTTATGGAAGGTGACCTGTAAAGAATTGTGAAAATTAACAAAACTCCTTCCGTTTGCAGTCAATTGCGATTCTAACTAACGAAATATATAATAATTTTCATTGTTGTAAGATATAAAAGTTCGAGGTTTCATTGTGAGATACGAGCTCTGATATCATCTAACCACTTCATACATAAATAGGCGATCCGAAAAAGAGCCAGAGAGGGTGTAGGTTGAAAATGAGAAGCAAGCTCCGGAAAATTACCTTAAACCTTTGCTAAAGAAACTATAGAATTATCAATCAATGTCACAATTTCTGCAAGCTAGATGCCGCTGTCATATTTTGTGTGTATTACCTATAAGATATTTGAATCAGATTCTAGTGTAACAGAGGGTAACACAGTCAAACGCCAGCATGAGAATCTAAAAAATGTGCGATGGCATGACCATTTTGTGGCGGGTCAACATCCAAGTTCGACCAGTCAGAATCGCAGGAGCAGTTTTCGACTAAACTTTCAAAAACTCAAAGCAACAAGGCTTAAACCGAAATTCAAATTTCTCGTCTTACTACAACTGTCCTTCATTTCAGTTTTGGAAAGTGGACGAAACTTAATGAAACGGAGCTGATCTCGGCTAAGAGGGCCAACTATAATGAGAGGAAACAAGTGCCTCGTTTCTATTCTGCGATTTAAATACGTTTTCCATTATAATAGGTGGCGGATGTTCTGTTCTTCTATTTTCTACAGTTAGTCAGCTGTCAAATTTTCGTCCATAGGCGAAAACTTGACGAAACAGAGCGATACGAAATTATAAGCTCCGTATATACTCAAAATTTCGACTATTATAGTTCTGAACTTGTTGTGCGTTTAAATGATTGTACTCAAATACACGGCCATGCGTATTGTGTTGGATCCTTTGATCTTAAAGTAAAATGTTTAAAAGTTAAGGGTAAGGTTAGTCTGCTGATAGATAGTATCCATATCACGTAGATCAATGTTGATCCATTTTGGCGGGCCCAATAAGCGAATGAAAACCATATATATGTATGTATGTATGTACATTTTCAGATCATTTTGTGTTTGTCTGCTTAGATGGTTCGTCAAAGCCCTGTCAAAATTAATTTTCTAGGAATTTGTTTCTTAAGTGACAGAGTGTTTGCCAGTGACAGAGAAAGATGAAAGTGTCCACCATTATTTTTATTTGACAGTTGTTGTCACCGAAACAATATGGCCACCAACTGATGCTAAAACCAATATTACATGTTGAGAACAATAAATTGACTGTCATGCTGCCAGCAGAGCTAATTCATCTGTATCTAAGTCGTATAAGAAACAGGAGTACAAAAAGGAGGGGAAATAGGACACGACCTACACCTTTATCTCAGTCAATTCGTTTGTCTCCTTATCCAACTAATAATGGGTGACATTTCTCATTATTCTTCAATAGAGGTCACTTTTACCTTAGGATGTCTATTCGCCTTTCAAAAGACCAAAATGAATCATATTAGACTTATTGGTCTAAGACCCTAAGTGTTAGTATAGATCGGCTTGCCAGCTTTAAATCCACATCCTAATTTTGTTACATATTGCCAATTGAGGCCGCTTAGGAATATTTTTTTAGGAGTAACGTGATAGGTAGTTTTGTCACTTTTTTTGTTCCTGGGAACTCACATAGTGAGAAAGAGTTAATAGTCCATAATATTAATTGCTAATTGCTCGTAATTCTTAGAAAACTAATGGATTGTTGATCTCTTCAGAGAGTTGAGTGTCAACTAAGAGTACCAGTGGGCAGTGACTCAATACCATAATCTTTTGAGTGTCCATTGGGATCTTTGAAAGACTTAAGCCAGCTGATTCAGCGACATTTTTAACTTTGTTGCACAAAGTTTTCCCCGTGCTATGGTTTGCTCGCTGTGAATTGAATTTTCTTTGACTGGAATTATTTATAGGTTTCCAAGTTATTGTTTTTTCTGTGCATTTAGGAATGGTGAAAGTTCCCTTGTTTCTTTTCCGATGTTGCAAAGTTGAGTAGTCCATCCTGCTTGAGTAGAGGGCATGCTTCCCTGAAAATGTATGTCCTTCTGGGAAACCGTCTAGATTGCTCTTTTTAATAGCAACCAGAATGACTGGGGTTAATACTATTTTAAAATAAGAGTATGAAGTGGTAGTTGATTGAGTGTTAAATCAAGTGATGAGACCTCACACTATTTATGTAATTATAATTTATTTCTAACAACATAATATTATATCTTTTTTATCTGATTTATTTGCAGACAATCTCGATGAAGCTGTTAAAATAATCAATTGTCCACCAGCTACTGAGCCAGTAGAGAAACGTATTAAGTTTACAATTACATCTGATTCATCGCCATCAGAAGATAGTCTTTCCCTGAAATCGAAGAAGTTTGATGCAATCACTGAAGAAATTTCTTCATCAACTCTTTCACAAAAATTAACCACCAAAACAATAGATGCCGTCCGTGATGATGATCTCGACGAAGTTATTCTCCGTCCACGATTGATAGATCGACATCAACATTTGAAATTAAATATTTCACCTCCGAAGAGGCCTTTACGAAGTGCAAAAAGTGTTCCACACTTCAATGTTCGTCCAGTGGCCAGTGAGACTGATATATTTGCAATTTCTGGCTCAATTAGTCGTATTAGCATGACACCTGAAGTTCCGTCCATATCCTTTAGTAATTTGCCCAAGAACTACGAAGATACACCTACAATCGAAAAATACAAAGTATCGCAGAGTTTGTATTCGATTCAGACTGCCAATGAGGCAAAAGCTGGTCAAGAGGACTACTCGATGCCAAGATATTTTAGATGTTCGGCCTTGTTGACCCAGAGTACAGAAAATTTTACAACTACCTCTACCTCATCGTCTAGTGATGATATCACTCCTCGAAAATTGGAAAAGGAAAAGAGCAAACGATTAAAGGCACTACGAGAGGCACTTCCACCCTTATCGATACCATCTCTACGCAAAAGGGATGAAACCAAACAGTTGGATTAAAACTGTTCAACTTCCAGCTAGTTTCATACGTATCTACATTCTACACTAAGTACATCATTTTTTCAAAAGGAATTTTCTCTTTTTTTTTTTAAGTCGATTTTTAAACGATTGTAAAATATAATATTTTAAGATGTAAAAACTTATCATCAACCTGTAATATTTTATAACAGATAATAAAACGTACAAAATGTATGTATTTTTACTCCGAATTTTACAGAGTAATAAAGGTAGTTTTTTTTTCGATATGATGACGAGCCCTTGTAGTAAATTTAAAATATTGAAATGAATGTACCATATTGTACCATTTGTATCCAACACAGATTGAAATTTTATAATAAAGTAAAGGAAGTGACAGTGGTAGCCAGTGCCGGATTAACCACGTAGCAAGAGTAGCAATTGCTACGGGCCCCGCGCGAAAGGGGGCCCCGCATATTTAAATCCACTCATCTCTGCCTGAGCGTAATTTTTTTTAGTGAAACTTATTAAGATGTGGTATATTGAATTTTTTGATGTCACAAGAACGTGAAACGTTACAACTTTTCGTATTGAGACAATCCACGTCAGACACTCGGTACCCGACTATTTCCTTGGCGTAAATAAATCAACGAATTTCATACGGTAAACGCACAAGTTGCTTGCATAAATGTGTAGAATTTCAGTCGGCCTGATAATCAGCTCTACAAAAAGTCTGACGTATGCAAGCACTCTTACCCGACACTTAGTGTGGATGTGTAGCAGAATTGAAATGGGTCGATTTTAATTGTTAAAATTATCTCTTTATTTGTAAGATTAACAGACTACATTATTTTTAGTATAATTTAGTAACCATATACCAAAAATCTACTTTCTAGAATATAAGTATATTGGGTTATAGAAGTTATGACCGAAAAAAAATATTTTATTACTAAAGTAATAAATTGGTTTAAAATATTAATTATAAAATATAACTTATTAATATTAATCTTAAAAGAGAGATTTCCTCAAATTGAATTTTCCATAACCATTTCGTAATCCTGATATAGTAAGATCATTACCAAATTCATAAAGAGCAATGCATTCAATAAACTATTTCCAGAACCAAAGAAGTTGAAATTCTAGACGCGAGAGTCTCTATAATTTTTTTTTTCCGCTTTTACACATCGTTGGAGTCTTCTTACGGAAGCTCTTACTTCGAAAATTCCGATTTTGAAAAGGTTGTTGGATACTAGGTGGTCCGCCAGAGCTGATGCTACGAAGGCACTTTTATGTGGTTTTACCACTATCAAGCAAGTTTTGGATGCCATTTCCAATAATATAGATCAAAAGTCAGAGTGTCGTAATCAAGCTTACGGACTTGTTTCAAAGATGAATAAGTTGGAAACGGGAATAATGACAATTACGTGGAATGGAATCCTAGAACGCATGCAAGCAACTAGTGCGTCGCTGCAATCGTCTAAAATAGACCTTAATACGGGATACAGCCTTTATGAATCATTACATGGATATGTCCAAACAATGCGATCTACATTTTCAAATATTGAAGCACAAGCCAAAGAGCTGACAAGCTGTCATGAATATCAGCAACAGCCTTCAAGACGACGCAAGCGGAACACAAAGTACGACGATTTTAGCGGTTATAGTACAATTGACGAATTTGTTGAGAAATAAACACCTGGTAAAAAGTTTGAAATTGAGGTGTTTGTTGTCATTATTGATAACACACTATCTGCTTTAGACAAACGCATGAAAGCATATCAAAAACTAACTAGTGTTTTTGGAATATTTCGACAGTTAAAATCTATTACAGCAGACGAGATTTAAAAAAAAACATTTAATTATAGTCAGTGCTTATGAAAATGATTTGGAAGACAGCCTAGACAACGAATTAGTGCAGTTTGCCGAGCTGCTGAAAACGGATGTGGCTAGTGCGATTGACAGTACGAAAAACGAAGCTCTGGAAATTCAATATTATAAATTCCTAATGGACAATTCAGTAGAATCATGTTTCCCCAATTTAGAAATTGCTTTGCGCATTTATTTATCTCTCATGATCACTAACTGCAGTGGCGAACGTTCATTTTCGACATTAAAGCGCATAAAAAATGAGTTAAGGAATACTATGAGTCAAGAACGTCTGAATTATCTCGCTTTGATGAATATAGAATATGATTTGCTCAAAAAAATTGATACGAATTGGTAGTATTATTTCTAAATTTGCCCACATGAAATCTAGAAAAGCTACTTTGTAAAAGTTTAAAAAATAATAAGGGAACAGATAAATAAATATAAAATATAAGCATTATTTAAAGTGATTTGATTTGATAAAATATAACATTAGCTATTCCTAAAAATATAATATACTTTGTATTAAACTTAAACTCTGAAATATGTATGTATTGAAAAAAATAATTTGTGTAGTATCATCAGTTTTCAATTGTTAGTTTCCTATCAAAATTATTCTAAATTGCCAGGAAATTTCATCTCAGGCTTTTTGAACTTGTCAGAGCCTAACAGCGCCTATAGTAATTTACTACACTATTAATTACCCACAAAATTGTAACCTATAGATAGCAAATAAACGTATTGAGTATTGAGTATTGAATTGTTTTTTTACCACTTTATACTTAAGACCCCACAGGTAGTAGATCGAGGGCTCTTTGAAAGAATTTGCTACGGGCCCCGCGCTTGCTTAATCCGGCACTGGTGGTAGCTATACTACTGTCTGTGAAAATTAAGCTATCTTGATTCTTGAGGGAGGAAATAAGTTCAAAACAAATAAATACACGGCCGAGCTCGTCCTTCTTTCAAAATCTAAACGAACAAATGTTGTTCTATTTCATTCCAGCATAAAATGGAGTCCAAAATTTCAATGTTGGCCCAGTTTATTGTTCGCGTACCAAAATTAAACCTATGGCATTCTATTTCATACGTTAACATTTAACACAAAAAGCGTTCGTGTACTGAGAGATGAACGAAATAAAATAACAACTGTTTTATTCTTTCGTTCATTTATTTTCATGTTTTGACCCAGTGAAATTTCATTTGGTAAAAACTAGAAATCTGTCAAAAGTAAATGACCTAAGCATTGTTGTTGCAGATGACCCTTACCGCGAAGAGCTAACCAATCGAAAAATTCGAATTTGACGTTTCTCAAGAATTTACACAAAAAGTGTTTGCCTACTCTTCGGTTAGTGAGAGAGATTTTTTTCTCATTTGAGAAATTTTGACAGTTTTCATTTTTTGGTAGGAAAAGACCCCGAACAAAGCTATTGTGTCAAAGCGATTGAAATCAAAACAACTCATGCTTAACGAGAGTTAACGAAATATGCTTGTGTCCATTATCCATTATAAACAATGTGTGTCTACATATGTCTATTCGTTTAATTTACACTTGTTTTTTTTAGTTGTCTATGCTTTGTAATGATGCCCATTATCTTTGGGCCTTAAGTGTCAGTAAAATTTACGGTTTCGTTACTTTGGAAAGCTTACAAAATGCATTCAAGACCTCTGAATTTATCGCAATCCAGCTGTCCTCGGACTGTCTGCCCAACTTAAGTAAGTAAATAAGCTGTATGTGCTTGGATGTCACAATCCCCACATATAACTTCACACACATATTTTTTTAAGTCATCCCTAGGGAAGACTGGGAAAACTTTAAACCACATACTTCTAGTTAATAAGTAGGCTGGTATTCGGATGGTTAAAAAATGGAAACAGGTACTGGTTCCGGTATATTTAGGGTATCACGATCACCTTGAGCGAAATTCTCAGTCTGCCTTGATGGTCTTCATTCGTTCATATTCCAGGCAGAAGTCTTCACTATGCGCGAGGATAATAAGTCATTCGAACTTCGTACGGCAAAAATAAAATAATATTCATCTTCTCAGAATAAATATCTTCTGAACTGGCAAGGAACAATTTTGTGATTCTACATTGGATCAGGGCACAGGCACATAAAGGGGTATGATGGTTGATGGTAATAAAAGGCCGACACCATGGAGAGAGAGGCGCCTTCACTGCCATTTGTCGGCCCTGAAGAATTCTGCGGAGTAAATAAAAACTACTTCAAGAACACTGCCAAGAACATCCTACTCATGGAATTTAATGCAGCTTGGCAAACAACTCCAGTGTCAAATCTGCTATAAGCAATTTTTTACCAGTATATTCAAACAAAACCACAAAATTCCTACTCAATCTAGATAGGAAAACTCTCAAAACAGTGACTGGAATCATAACCGGACATAGTTCTCTGAAAAAAACACCTTCAGATAATTAGACTAGCTCAAGACCCCGTTTGCCGACTCTGCCTCGAAAGTGAAGAAACAACTTTGCATATCCTCACGGAATGTCTAGACTCAAAACCTTCCACCCACAGAATAGGTATCATAAAGTTCTTGTCTCAGTCTATAATAAGAAAGCTGCTGTAGAATCTCACACGAGTTAGCACAATTGGCATCATGGAGATACCGCAGTCCTTGAGATGTAGGTATAAGCTCTCCCTAACAATAAATCTAGGCTGTACAAAAGTGGTACCAGTACAGATGGCATACAATTGAGTTGTTATTTGCTGATGATTGTTTTTTCACAATCCACTCTAACAAAAACGTTTCATTTTTATTTAATCGTTTGATTTATCTTTTATTAAAACAAATTGATTGTACTTTAAATTGTTTCGAAAAAAGCAAAATTGACAGAAACGTGAGCAGTCGTTAGGTATTGTCAAGCATGCTGAGACTGATAGCGAGTTTCATTCAAATTTGGAAGAATTGTTCTCAAAATCGAGAATTGCCCTTTTGAATGAAACTTGTGTTGCGGTAAATTTTACCACAACAAGTTTTGCCAACCCATTTCCTCTAATAACTTTTGTTCCCTAATCCCTTCCTGTTGCGGCTCCAAAATACTCTAAGGAGTGCAGTAGAAACCTGGTCCATCAGCCAGAGGACTGCTCTTTAAGTATTTTGGAAAAGTAACCAATCCAGGTTCCATCAGAGGTGTTGGACAGGATGTCCACTTTATTTAACGAAAGGCGGAAGAGCCACTAAGTCAGCGAGTTGTCGACAGAAGGTCGAACGAAAGAACAGAAAGGCATGAAGATGACTCATGTCCAACAATGTGTGAACTATAATCACACCAACATAAATTTAGTATGGCCGAGTGCCCACCATAAAGTGTCGGACATCAAAGAAAGATCACAATGATGTGTTTTTCTCTTTTTAATATTTTCTGCGCGAAGGTCTATAAAATTAAGATTTGTCTTATTTATAAATTCCACCATTTTGGTTGGAAAATGGTTAAGTTTCTTTCCAACAAGGATATTCTCCTCAAAATAATTAATTTGGGCCGGTTTGGGCTGGGGACTTTGCGCGTTCTGTAGTAGTTTTTCACTTGCCTTTTTAAAATAAAATATAATTGACATGATACGGCTGAACACGTCCACTGAGCCTACGAGGATCGCATCCTCAACGCATAGGATCGCGTGCAATGGTGGTATCACCGCTCTCAGTCGCACGTCTCTGCATAGATGGGCGAGATGCTGCTGCATGACTGAGACAAGAACACCACCACGCAAAAGATCCGAAGAGGATGGCTATATGGTCGGGGCAAAGTGGACAAGCCAAGCCTCCATTTTGAAGGTAATTCAATTTTGGATTTTGGAAAGTAAAGAAAGAGATAATTTTTGGTGAAGAAATTTCTAAATAAGAGAAGTGAAAAACTACAGATTTTTCGTTAATTGATTAGAAATTAAAATTGTGAAATTGAAAGGAGGAAACAAATTTGAGGAACAAGAAAGCCTCAAGCTGGAATTTGGATTTGTGTTGTGAGGATTCTACTCTTGTTGGAAAGAACCATATTGTGCCAAGCTAAGTATTTCTGTGTCTGGTGGTGTCCAGAAAGTTTAGCTTGTTTATTGTTTGTTTAATTTGTTTTAACTCGTTTTGTTTGTGACCCTATGTGGGGCAAACAAATTTGGTTGTGTAGGCCTTCGCTGAATTTTCGTTTTCCTCCCAAGATTGTGGGACACGTGACCCTTTCCGCACCTTTTTATTACCATTGTGATCTTCTTTTGTGTCATCGGGACACAAAACATTGTTTTCTTTTTTTTATTTTTGTCAAAAACTATTCCTAATTTCGAGAATAAGCCTTCTGCTTACCTCGAAATACCATTGTTATACTTTTCTTGTTGTTGAAAAGATTCTGGGTTTTAGTCCAGGCCTTCTGCCACGGTTTCCCAGACCACTAACTTCTAATCAATAAAAGATTCAAATTTCCCATTGGGAATAATAATTCTTGTGTTCATATTGTTAATATTGAAGACCTATTTCAGATTAGTATTGGTAAGGCAAACTACCATAAAAGTTTCCTGGCGCCCACTTAAAACGAGTACACCCTGTACTCCATTTACACATAATTTCAATTCATCGTTTCTTTTATTAATCGCGCTCGATTAATAAAACATTGTTCTTATCGAACCCACTCCCAGCTGAGCTAACGGGAGACAGCACTGCGATTGCTGTCTGGCTAGGAATATATTCTTTTTGTGTATCTCTTTTTTTTTATCAAACACACCGGGCGGCGTTTGACGTTTCAGTTGTTATTCCCAAAGTCGTGTTGCACATCGTCGTTGTGCATTCTTTTTTTTCTTAACTCGATTAAATAGATTCGCGTTTGGCTGTTTTTTTTTTTTGATTCGGATAATCCAAGTAGTTTAGTTTAATAATATTATAGAGTAAATCAATTCGCGATCGGTGGTTTTCGGTAAAAAATATTCCTAGCAATTGGCGTCCAATCTGTGGGGCTTGTTGAGGGAATTCATTGGAATTCTGTGTTAGATAAAGTGTTTAGGGAAGTGTGTGAAATTTCTGTTTTTAAAAAAGATTTTACTTGGTGTTTTTTTTATTCCTTATAGGTGCTGTGTTAATCCAGTGGATAATTTTTCTTTCCTATACCACCTTTTTGGCCTGTGGTAGGAAACATTTTCTTGTACGAGGAGGTGAAGTAGCCTTGAACATTGTTATATGTTCAAGACAAACAAGTAGTGAGTTTGTTTTTCTTTTTTCTTTTTATTTAATTTTTAAGTGGATTATTTTTTGTTCGATTTTTATTTTTCTGTAAAAAAAAAAACACAATTCATTTGCACAGAAAAAGAAAATCGAGATTAATTTTGTTTACATTTTTTTTTCCATTTTAATTCGAATATTTTATAGTGCTGTTTCATTCGCACTTATAGTGTTAATTTTTTTTTTTTTATGTGTGGTCAAAATTATTTTATTGCTATTCAGTGTTCCCATTTTCAAAAAGCCTAGTACCTTTTTAGGACATTTTGACTATTTTTATTTGCAGTTGATGTTTTTTTTTGCGTATTATTTTTCTATTTTGTTCGGAACATTATTATTTATTATAAGTATTTTTTTTAGTGAATTTTTTTTTGTTCTAATTTATCTATCTCAAGGATATAAAGTTTAGTTTTGGAAAGTGTTTTTGGTGGAGTTTTTTTTTTTAATTATTTCTTTCGACTTTGTTCTTATTTTGTGTAATTATACAGTTTTTTTTTTTGTTTTTTTTTGGAAAAAAAATGGATTCGAGTCAAATAAATAGACTGACTCAGGATGAGATTTCTTACGAAATCGAGAGTAGGGGTTTAACTGTAGGAACAGTTGAGGAAATGCGTAAGACGCTTAGGGCAGCTCTTAAACTTCAGCGTAGGGCTTCCTTTGTAGCTCCGGCCTACCCATTCACTTTTGATGTGGATCAAGTGGCCGTAGAGAACAAATTAGGAGAAATTTCGAAATTGTTAGAAAATCCTCCGAAGTCGGAAACTTCGAAGGAGTATTTGAAAATTTTAACGAAGATTGAGTGGGGGTTACGTAGGATGGATAGGTCGGTCCCTGAAAATGAGTCACAGGAGAAGTGTAGGTTAGGTTTGAAGAATAAATTAATAAGTGCTTTGGCTGATTTAGATGGAGATGAAGAGGATGATGAGGATGAAGAAGATGAAGAAAAGGAAGATGAGGAAGTGCAAGTAGATAGACAGGGACCGAAATCGAAGAAGATTACGGGGGCTGTAAAGGAACTGGAAAGTGAACCTCGGGGAATTAAGTCGGTTGTCACTTCTGCCAGTGAATCGACAGGTATAGGAGAGGCAGATAGTAGGAGAAATATAAGTAGTGACCGAATGAATACATCTGGCGAACAAGTGATAGTGAGCTCCGAAAAGTTTCAGAATTTGGCGAAGTGGGATGTGAAGTTCACTGGGGAGCGCTGTGGTGCCTCAGTGAACTCATTCTTAGAAAGAGTTGAGGAGTTGAGACAGGCTAGGGGGGTTTCAGAAAACCAACTTTTTAAGGCAGCGGTCGAGCTTTTCGTAGGAAAAGCTTTAATTTGGTTTAGGGCGATTAGGATTTCGGTTGGTTCGTGGCAAGAACTTGTCAAGGAGTTGAAACTTGAATTCTTGCCACCGAACTATGATGACCAGCTTCTCGATGAGATTAGGCGTCGTACACAAGGCAAAGATGAATCCATCGGAGTCTATGTGGCGACAATGCAGAATTTGTTTGGTAGGTTAACCGACCAAATCTCAGAAAGTAGGAAGCTGTCAATGATTCAAAGGAACTTGACACCTTTCTACCAAACTCAGCTTGGTTTGGCTAAACCAAGTTGCGTTTCGGATTTGGTTGCTTTAGGTAGGAATTTAGAAGCGGTTAGGGCGAATGTGGAAGCGTATGTTCCACCACCTAGTGTTAGGAATAATAGGACTTTGCTAGAGCCGGATCTGGCATATGTAGGTGTCGACACTTCGGAAGTTTTGGTTGTTTCAGACAACAACCCAACTTCTCATCAGGCCCAAATTTCATCCCAACCCCGACCTTCGTCTAGTATTAGGTGTTTTAATTGCAATGGATCAGGCCATTATGCAAATAGGTGTTCTGCTCCTAGGCGTTGTTTTGGTTGTGGCGCTGCAGGCGTCTCTAGACAAAATTGTAGAATGTGTTCGGGAAATGGGCAACGGACTCCTGCGCCAGCAGGGCGGGAAGTCCGAAGACGTTGACAGGGTTGCCTGCTGGTAACCAGTCGGCGAATTTAATTCATTTAGGGTTTACTCTCGAGGCAAACGGTAATGATAGGAGACCATTTTTGAGTGTTAGTGTTTATGGTTCTAAATTTTTAGGTTTATTAGATTCAGGAGCTTCTAGAACCATAATAGGTAGGGATGCCTGGTTAATGATAGGGAGTTTAGGGCTTTCTTTGAAAAAAGACTCTGTTCACTGCGTGTGTTTGGCAGATGGAACAAGGGTTGAAGTTTTAGGAGTACTCTCTCTTCCAATCATAGTTGAGGATAGGGCCGTTTTAGTTGACTGTTTGGTCATCCCTTCTCTGCCACATACGGTGATTCTCGGTGCAGATTTTTGGGCACTGTCGGGTATCGTCCCGGATTTAAGATCACGTATGTGGACTTTTTCAGAGCAAGACAATCCTGTTTCAATATGTTCGATTACAGAACGATCTGAGTTGAGTGCTAGGGAAATTGAAACATTAGAAGAGTTTATAGGAGAATCTTTTAGGAAAATGCCTGAAGGCTTAGGGTGTACCACTTTAGTTAAGCACAAAATTAGGACGTCGGCGGAACCGATAAAACAACGGTATTATCCGGTTTCCCCGGCAATGCAGGAGCATATCGATAGGGAATTAAATGAGATGTTAGAGGCAGGAGTTATTGAGAGATCGACAAGTGCTTGGTCGTCTCCAATACTTTTAGTTAAAAAGAAAGACGGCTCCTATAGATTCTGTGTGGATTATAGGAAGCTGAATAAGAATACTGATAGGGATGCTTATCCACTTCCGTATATTAATTCAATTTTAGATAGGCTTCGGGGTGCTAAGTTCTTGTCTTCTTTAGATATCAAGTCAGCGTATTGGCAGATACCTATGGAGGAAGAATCTAAGCCCTTTACTGCTTTTACGGTACCTGGGAGGGGTCTGTTTCAGTTTAGGAGAATGCCTTTCGGTCTGCATAACTCACCGGCGACTTGGCAGAGGTTTATCGACACAGTTTTGGGTGCCGACCTGGAGCCATTCGTCTTCGTCTATTTAGACGACATCATCATCATTTCAGAAACTTTTGAGAAACATCTTGAAATTCTGAATGAGGTGATGAAAAGGTTGAGTGAGGCAGGATTAAAAGTGAGTAGGGAAAAATGCAACTTCTGCATGCCCTCTCTTAAATTTTTAGGTTATATAGTGGATCGAAATGGGTTACATGTAGATCCAGAAAAAGTGGAAAGCATGGTTAGGATTCCAGCACCGAAAAATATTAAAGAAGTTAGGAGTTTTATAGGGACAGTTTCGTGGTACCGTCGTTTTGTACCAAATTTTGCAGAATTGCTTAGGCCTTTGTCAGATCTGTTGAAGAAAAATAAAAAGTTTATTTGGAGTCAGGAATGTGAGGATAGTTTTAGAAAGGCAAAAGAGTGTTTGGTGACAGCACCTATACTCACTTGCCCAGATTTTAAACGACCATTTGTCGTTCAAACAGACGCGTCAGATTACGGAATCGGTGCGGTTCTTTCACAGAACTTTGATGAGGGAGAAAAGGTTGTCTGTTACCTTAGTAGGTCGTTAAATCGTAACGAAAGAAACTATAGCACAACAGAGAAAGAATGCTTGGCTGTACTTTGGGCAATTGAGAAGTTGCGACCGTATATCGAAGGTGTTCGATTTACGGTTGTGACAGATCATTACTCTTTGGTATGGCTAAGCAATCTTAAAGATCCACAGGGTAGGTTGGCTCGTTGGGCCATTAGGTTACAGCAGTTTGACTTTGAGATCATTCATCGCAAGGGCAAAGAGCATGTAGTTCCGGATATGCTTTCTCGAGGAGTGCCACAGTTGGGTGGTATCTCAGATGAGGATTTAGACCCTTGGGTGACAAAAATGATTTCTTCAGTCAACACAAATCCGCTTAGGTTTCCAGCTTGGAGGGTTGAACAAGGCAAGTTGTTCAAACTGGTGAAGCCAAATCATGTCGTAGTACATGAAACTAATCAGGAGTGGAAGAGAGTGATAGGTAAAAATGAAAGATTAGGTATTTTGCAGGAGAACCATGATAGTCCATTAGCAGGACACATGGGTGTTAGGAAAACTTTCGCCAGAGTAATGGCAAAATTTTACTGGCCAAAAATGAGGGCCGATATAACCAGGTATGTTAGGAATTGTAAAGTTTGCCAACAGGTAAAACCGGTGAATGATAAGCCAGCTGGTTTGATGACGGAGAGGGTAGGAATCAAATCACCATGGGAGATGATTTGTATAGATCTGGTAGGTCCGCTTCCTAAGTCGAGTAGGGGTTTTACGTACATTTTGACGGTAGTGGATTACTTTTCTAAGTTTCCACTACTCTTTACGTTGAGGTCGGCTACGGCCAAGTCTATTTGTAGGGAACTAGAAGACAACGTCTTCCTTCTTTTTGGCATTCCGAAGGCGGTCGTCTGTGACAACGGTCCTCAGTTCCGTTCCAAGGAACTGAAAACGCTTTGCCAGGCGTACGCGTCAGAATTAAAGTTCACAGCCCATTATCATCCGCAGGCGAATCCTGCGGAAAGGATAAATCAAATCATTAAGACGACGTTGAGGGCTTACGTCGCTGAAAACCACAGAGTGTGGGATTCACAGTTGCAGAAGGTGGCGTGCGCGATTCGCACGTCACAACATGAGGTTTTAGGAGTTTCTCCTTATTATGCAAATTTTGGGAGGGACATGGTGACTTCTGGTCGTGAAGTACCATTGGTGGATGATAGCTCCGAAACGGTTCAAGATCAGGTCGAGATCGAGAATCGTTTCAAAGAGCTTAGAGTAGATATTTTAAAAAAATTGCAAGCAGCATCTAAAAGATCTGCCCAAGCCTACAATCTTCGACGGCGTGATGTTCAATATCACCCCGGCGAACTTGTATGGCGTAGAAATTTCTCGTTGTCGGATGCCGCGAATTATTACGCCGCGAAATTAGCACCGAAGTTTGTCGGTCCGTTTAGAATTAAAAAGCGTTTGTCACCTTGGACTTACTTGCTTGAAGATAGTAATTGTAAAGACCGCGGAACTTGGAATGTCAAGGATTTGAAACCGTATACCGACGCATCCGATTTGTAAAGTAGCGTAGCTTGATTTTTTTTGAAAAATAGTAAAGTAGCTTGATTTTTGTTTGTTTTTATAATTTACATTTTGTTTTCAAATTTAATTTTCTTTTACATTAATGAGTCGTTTTTTTAATTAATTTAATTTTTGGTTGATTATAATTCACATTTAGGTACTTTGTTTTTATTTTTTTTGATGGAAAATTATACCTTTTTCTGTTCCCGGGCATCTCTTTGAAAATGTATTACAATTTTTATGAATTGTAAGTACATTTCCTAGGAGGTGAGGGTGGGATTTGTTGCGGTAAATTTTACCACAACAAGTTTTGCCAACCCATTTCCTCTAATAACTTTTGTTCCCTAATCCCTTCCTGTTGCGGCTCCAAAATACTCTAAGGAGTGCAGTAGAAACCTGGTCCATCAGCCAGAGGACTGCTCTTTAAGTATTTTGGAAAAGTAACCAATCCAGGTTCCATCAGAGGTGTTGGACAGGATGTCCACTTTATTTAACGAAAGGCGGAAGAGCCACTAAGTCAGCGAGTTGTCGACAGAAGGTCGAACGAAAGAACAGAAAGGCATGAAGATGACTCATGTCCAACAATGTGTGAACTATAATCACACCAACATAAATTTAGTATGGCCGAGTGCCCACCATAAAGTGTCGGACATCAAAGAAAGATCACAATGATGTGTTTTTCTCTTTTTAATATTTTCTGCGCGAAGGTCTATAAAATTAAGATTTGTCTTATTTATAAATTCCACCATTTTGGTTGGAAAATGGTTAAGTTTCTTTCCAACAAGGATATTCTCCTCAAAATAATTAATTTGGGCCGGTTTGGGCTGGGGACTTTGCGCGTTCTGTAGTAGTTTTTCACTTGCCTTTTTAAAATAAAATATAATTGACATGATACGGCTGAACACGTCCACTGAGCCTACGAGGATCGCATCCTCAACGCATAGGATCGCGTGCAATGGTGGTATCACCGCTCTCAGTCGCACGTCTCTGCATAGATGGGCGAGATGCTGCTGCATGACTGAGACAAGAACACCACCACGCAAAAGATCCGAAGAGGATGGCTATATGGTCGGGGCAAAGTGGACAAGCCAAGCCTCCATTTTGAAGGTAATTCAATTTTGGATTTTGGAAAGTAAAGAAAGAGATAATTTTTGGTGAAGAAATTTCTAAATAAGAGAAGTGAAAAACTACAGATTTTTCGTTAATTGATTAGAAATTAAAATTGTGAAATTGAAAGGAGGAAACAAATTTGAGGAACAAGAAAGCCTCAAGCTGGAATTTGGATTTGTGTTGTGAGGATTCTACTCTTGTTGGAAAGAACCATATTGTGCCAAGCTAAGTATTTCTGTGTCTGGTGGTGTCCAGAAAGTTTAGCTTGTTTATTGTTTGTTTAATTTGTTTTAACTCGTTTTGTTTGTGACCCTATGTGGGGCAAACAAATTTGGTTGTGTAGGCCTTCGCTGAATTTTCGTTTTCCTCCCAAGATTGTGGGACACGTGACCCTTTCCGCACCTTTTTATTACCATTGTGATCTTCTTTTGTGTCATCGGGACACAAAACATTGTTTTCTTTTTTTTATTTTTGTCAAAAACTATTCCTAATTTCGAGAATAAGCCTTCTGCTTACCTCGAAATACCATTGTTATACTTTTCTTGTTGTTGAAAAGATTCTGGGTTTTAGTCCAGGCCTTCTGCCACGGTTTCCCAGACCACTAACTTCTAATCAATAAAAGATTCAAATTTCCCATTGGGAATAATAATTCTTGTGTTCATATTGTTAATATTGAAGACCTATTTCAGATTAGTATTGGTAAGGCAAACTACCATAAAAGTTTCCTGGCGCCCACTTAAAACGAGTACACCCTGTACTCCATTTACACATAATTTCAATTCATCGTTTCTTTTATTAATCGAGCGCGATTAATAAAACATTGTTCTTATCGAACCCACTCCCAGCTGAGCTAACGGGAGACAGCACTGCGATTGCTGTCTGGCTAGGAATATATTCTTTTTGTGTATCTCTTTTTTTTTATCAAACACACCGGGCGGCGTTTGACGTTTCAGTTGTTATTCCCAAAGTCGTGTTGCACATCGTCGTTGTGCATTCTTTTTTTTCTTAACTCGATTAAATAGATTCGCGTTTGGCTGTTTTTTTTTTTTGATTCGGATAATCCAAGTAGTTTAGTTTAATAATATTATAGAGTAAATCAATTCGCGATCGGTGGTTTTCGGTAAAAAATATTCCTAGCACTTGTTTTGGGTATAAATGTCAATTTGAATTATAATTTTTGTCATTTGAGTTTTGTCTTTTGCCATTGCAAAAAGTAATCATTAGATAATTGATAATTAATTGGATAATTAAAGTACATATTAAGTTCTTCGTTCATTATTTGTTTATTTTTGTTATATTTATTACATACTGGCACAATTTCACAACAAACAACAAAAAATAACAAACTATTTCTCATCTGACGTTTGACATAAAAGTTTTCAGAACGATTCTCCCAACCCATGAGAGATGCATTCCTTCTTGTTGAGAATCGATCTAGAATTGCACTTTTTGAATGAATGAAACTCTCAAAAGTGAAAAAGGTCAATTCTTTTGACAGAAAGAGCAATTCTTTTCGTGAATGAAACTCGCTATGAACAAAACATTACTTATGGCCCCAACAAAAAGTAAGTAATTTTCTATAGGGCCCTAGTTCTCAGAAACGGATTGTCTTGCCAACGCGAGTTGAATTCTTTTTGAATGCTTTGGAGCGAACCGAGGGTAACTTCATCTTTAGTGCCCAACAAGCAAAGCCGTTGTAAATTACAACAAACTACGTACTAAGTAAAAAAAAGAACTACCTACTTATTTTACGACAATCTTGCGCAATTAATAGAATCATAAATGCTTGATTGCAGACAAGTATTAAGCAGCGTTCACACGCAGACAAGACAATGCGACAATACTCAATTGTCTTGTCCGAGCTTCTTGAACGGGGTTGGACAAGACAATGCCAGCCAGTCGACATCTCGATATTGTCCTCAGAGATAGGTCGGCAGGCTAGCTCGAAAGACAATAGAATGACAATTGTCTTGTCCTAGAAACAGTTGTTCACATTAAACAATGATTGTCTTGGCCTCTGCATTGTCCCATGTGAACCCCGCTTTAGTCAAGTCATGTAGAAGCCTTCGAAAAACCAGATCAATATTCTGTGCGATAGTTGAACGTTTTTTGGAAGATTTGCTTAATTTGTTTTCGAAGAATGTATGTAATTACCTAAATGCTCAAGCAACCGTTTTGTAGCCTTATACAATGTTTTCAATGAAGTAATTTCGTAGCAAATTTTCAAATAAAATTCCAAAATACCTTTTTTCATTTGGACTAAATTAGGTTGGTTGCAAATTATGTGAAAACTAATCGAACCTAGTTGAACAAATATTTTATAAAATGTCGATTTGGAAACAAAATCCAAGGCAACGGCACTTGCAAACAAAACAAGAATAAGAATGAAAAAGAAATAAGATTAGAAAACTTAAATAAAAACACTTTTTCTTCTAATCTTGAAATGAGTCGCTTTCGACCACAATGAGAATGCAGTATTATTTGTTGTCAACCTATCACGAAAAAAAAATGGTTAACAGAATGATTCAATAATATTTAGTGTTCAGTGCTAACGGGGTGTAAATTCATCATAACGCAACGTTAAGTAGTTGAATCTGTTTCTATTCGCCCCTACGTATCGCTAGTATCTTTGATTTTGACATAAGCGAAAACAAAAAATCGATTCTTCCAATTCAACTCTGCAAGAGAAAATTTTCCCATAAGTTTTTAAAATGTCTGCCGTGCAACATAGATAGTGAAACGCTCGTTCATCGGTTTTTTTAATATTTCATTACTAAATTGAATCAAAAAGTTATCGCAATCACCTCAATTACCTGCATAGTGTTTTAAAATATCATAATTTACAATGAGTTAACCGAATATAATCGATTCTAATTCAAGAAAATTGTATTGAAAATATAGTGCTCATTAGATAAACGGGCTGAAGAAAACTGCGATTGATACAGGACGAGAACGGATACATATATATAAAAAATACAAGAAGAAAAAAAAAATGAAATAAAAATATCAAGTGCGTGTGTTGTGTTGGTTCTTCATTACCTAAATTGTATAAATAATTTTATTCGAATGATTGTGTTTTTAATTCTGTCACGATTTGCATTTGCATGGAAAAAATTAATTTAAATAATAATGCCACCTACGAAAAATTCATTCGATATTCTCCTCATTAGAGACAGTAGAGGAGCCCAGAATATCACTAATACCACTACCAATACCAAAAACAACAAGAACAACATCATCATCAGCAGCAGCAGAAGCAGTTCCAGCAGTTCCGATTCCAGGAGAAGCATCAGCTTCTTCAGCGGTAGCGGCAGACAAATTCATTGATTTTCGGTTACTCTCCATTCTTTGATGGTGTGGTTACCATTGCCATCAGTTACAGTTAGTGTGTGTTTTGCCTTGTCATTGTATATGTGCATTATATTATTATCAACAAAACTGAATCCGAACCGAATAGGACGGCGGCATAAAAGAGAAGAGAAAGTTAAAAAAAACGGTCCGTTTTCGTTTTGGTTCAGTGTGTTATTCATCTCTGTTTGACGACGGCGGTGCGTTTCGTTTCGTTACGTTTCGTTTTCGTGTATCGTATTCGTATCCATGTAGTAGTTATTTGTAAAAGTATAGAAGAACTCGACCGAGAAAGATATCCTGCTATACTACTTCATCGCATCGTGTTCGCGTTGTATTGAGTGTTGTTATCCTTTTCGTACAAATTGATGTTGTGTATCCCGATCCCCCCCTTTTTGAATGTGTGCATTGTTGTGTAGATTAGTTGCGTTGCTCTTGCCCATACCATCCATAATATATTAAACCTTTACGTTTACGTTACCCTTCACTCCTTCAGTACTTCAATATTATATTGTATACTCGTTCTCGTACTGCAGGAAATTTTCTGTTCTAGTTTTTTGTCTAAGTGTTAGTGTTGTCTGAAAGAAAATCTATAATGCAATTTTAACTGTGTTTGTTATGTTAGAATAAGAAAAAAAGAAAGAAAAAAAAAACGAAGAGAGCAAACATTTAATGTTTTTGTGTACACTTTCGGTGTGTCGGTGTCGTTGTCGTTGTCGTCCGATTGTTTTGTTTTCTTCTAAATAATGGACTAAAAAAAAAATTAAATTAAATTTGTTTGCATGGAAATTAAAGGAATAATTTATTTATTTCAAAACGTTATCTTAATTCGTTATGAATTAAAAATATAAAAAAAAACAAACAGGATTTTCCTACTCACTTGACACACTTCCAGGGTGGATGTGGTGGTAGTACTCAAAAGAAATAATGACCCAAAACAGGACGAACCAGAACTAAGCCATTTTTGGAGGAATTCATTGTTGTAGGTATGTTAATCACTCAGAACTCAGATTCGAAGGACATAAGAACATTATATTATATATACATACGTGGAACTATGTCCTTTTTTTATTCTTTTTCTACAATAACAATATTATTTCAAATTAATTTTATTTCTGTTCGAGAATTGCTTTTTATTTATTTCGAAAAAAAAACCAAACATCATTTACATAATTGAGTGAGTAGGCATTTGACAGAATACGGAACCAACCGAGCACAGAGCTCGCATCCCAATTTTGGGTGTGAATCAGTGAATGAGATAACAAAACAGAATAGGAAAACAAATGTTATTTTGGCTGAATTTTGTTATGCCCTTTGATCTTATTCGAATTGTACTCGCATCCAAAAAGATATTTCTACGGCAGAATCTAGGGTCCAGTCTTTCCGGAAGTCGTTTGCCACAAGTAGGTAGGTACCTATATTAGTTTTCATAAGTTTCTTTCAGAAAATTAAAGATGTGAAAAGTGTTACCTATTGTTTATGGTAACTTAGCTAGTACAGCTAGTATAACACGGTCAACGAAATCCGCCATTGCAGTGACATTATGACGTCATAATGACGTAGTTATCTGTCTTGTCATGTCGTGTGATCGTCATCGTAAAATGCTCACAAGATGACCCCCAATTATCCTTGGAAGTCTTAACCCGTAATAGCTCCTTTCTAGCTTGGAATTCTAACAATGCGCTCACACAATTCTCCGAAAACAATAGGTCGAATTCATGCTCCGACGATGACTTTACCTCTGTAGATTTGGTTAGTTCAATTATTCATAGACTTAACAACAAAACTCCTCAGGCCTTGACAAAATTTCAAATTTCATTATCAAAAAATGCAGATGCTCCATACCCAAGTACCTACATAACGCCAATAATCAACAATTTCATAAACAACGGGTACTTCCCGATCACAAGGAAGCAAGCAAAACTGATTCCCATTAAAAAGAATAATAATTCCAATGACATCGGAAATTATAGACCAATATCCATGCTGTCGAACTTAAGTAAAATTCTGGAGAGGATACTTCATCTGAAAATTGAAGATTTTGTGCAAGACCGCCACATAATACCACATAATCAGTACGGTTTCAAAAGGAAACACTCGACTGAACACGCCCTTCTGCAGCTACAAGGCCTTGTCCTTAGCAACCTGCGAAATAAATCATGTACTGTCGCTTGCTCACTAGATCTAGCTAAAGCTTTCGATCATGTCTGGCATGAAGGACTTTGTTCCAAACTAATAGCCCTCAATTTTCCAACTTCATTCCTCAAAATGATATTTAGCTTGTTAAATAACCGCTCTCTAATTATACAACTTAGTGCCGACCAATCCTCTCCTGTCCCAGTGAACTCTGGAGTACCTCAAGGCTCCATCCTAGGTCCCCTTTTATTCAACATTTTTATGCACGACTTCCCTTCCCAAATCCAAACTTCCAAATCAATTCTTTATGCAGACGATACAATCATATTTGACACCCATGAAAGGCCACATTTAGCTCTACAAGGAATTCAAAATCGTCTTAAAATAATATCACCATACTATAAAAAAAAATGGGGCATCAAGCTAAACATCCCCAAATGCGAATTTATATGTTTTCGAAATGCTTCCACAAAAGGCCACCACCTTGCGGTTAGGGAAAGCAAGCAACTCAAACTTACACTTGAGGGTAATGCGATCCCAAGACGAAATGTTCTGAAATACATTGGTATTTCCTTACATGAAAGATGGAAGATGAATATTCACGCTAGAAAATCCCTTAACAAAAGTAAAGCAGCTTGTGCTAAACTAAAAGTCCTTTTTAACTCAGTTGATGTTGAATTCAAAACTAAAATCCTGATGTATAAAACACTGATCCGTCCAATTTTAGCCTATGGGTTTCCAATTTGGTTTCAAATTTCCCCCATAGTTGCTGAAGGATATCAGAGATTTGAGAGAATGTTACTAAGGAAATGTACTCGAAAATTTAGAAACCCTACTGGGAAATGGATTAGGAATAGTAAGCTGTACGAAGACGCAAGAGTTACTCCACTTCTTACTACTTTGACTAAGACTAGACTTCAAATTCTCAGACATCACCCTAATCCTTCAATGCAAGCAGTACTTTACAACAACATTAGACATCCTATATCCGAAAGGTATTACATATCACCGATCAGCATCCTCAGCCAGGAGTCCTCGCCCCTCTTCGAGTTAGAGGATGACTCCCGATTTCTCTCGCGCTTCTACAAAAAGAGCGTTACTCAAAACTATAGAGGCTAAAATGTAATAGATAAAAAAAAAATACTAAAAATTGTATTCTTAATATACAAAAAAAAAATAATAATAAAGAAAAACTTTTTTAATGAATTCACAATCCTTTTTTTCCTTATTAGATCAACATCTCATATTATTATAAGATAATTCAACGTATAATTGAATAATGTACATACATATGCATATATACTAAACTAAGATTGCCTACAAATTTATCTTGTAAAAAATGTTAATGGATGTCCACATCCTTTGCTCTTTCAAATATAAGATCTTAATCTAGACAAATAGATATCCAATTAATAACGCTGATTTGTATTTTATCTTCCACCTTGTATTTGCTCTTACCTTATTTTTTCCTTAGTTTAACGAAACAATCTTGAAATAATATAAAAATGTATTTTACGAATTGCCCTTTAGAACCAAATACCTACACAAAATGTAAGTTTGTTCAACTTTTAATTCCGCCGGCTTCACTGGCAAACAATTTTTCTCCCTCTTTTATATATTTCTCTCGTTACATAGTTTTAAGTTTTCCACCATCTGTCATGTTATTATTGAGCAAACATGCTTTATGAAGTAACCTATGCTGTTTAAAATTGATTTTATTATTAATAATGATAGAACCTAAGTAAACTCTTCATACAAAGACTCAATAAAAATACATACATACATCGTAAAATGCTGTCATTGCACTGACAACTAGAATGATAAGCACAATGACAGAAATGTTTAAGTCATCGAAATGACAATTTTCGATGACCGTGTAATCACCCTGTCATTCTTGATAGGACACAATGACAGATTTTTTGGTAAACTTGTCATTGTCCCATCAATGACATGGCAGGAATTTCTGCCCTGCAATATTGTTGTTAAGGTTGGCTGAATAAATTTAAAAAAAGTTCCTATCAGGAACTTTAAGCAGGAGCTTAAAACTCTTAATTCAACACCATAGTACAAAGCAGCTTTTCGTACCTATATATGGTCTGTGTTCCCATGGAACTTGACTTTCCATGGCAGTTAACAGAACACTTAAGCCCCCAAGCTTTGAAACTCCACTTAAAACATTGTCAGTAACACACTCACGCTCAGACGTTCCTTGTGAAGCTCTCAGGATTTCCAGGACAAAGAAGTTCCGTCACTTTGGCTTTCAAGATAACCCGGTGGAACCAATCAACAAAATCGCACAAGAGATTCTCAAGAAGTAGGTATGTACTTCCATTCTTCAAAATATGATCTTTCTGTGTCAAGATGTAGCAAGCATTTTTGGACCACACAGAACGAACTCTTCGTGATGGTCTTTGGTTGTCGTCGTCTTCTTGGGCTGTGCTTTCCTCTAATATAATATAATGTTGCTAGAATTGCCATTCCAGTGTATTGTTTCTTGACATTATTTGCTATATTTTCAGACACGATGACTCAATTTATGAATGTCGTGTGATCGTCATTGCGAAAAATGACTTCTGTAATAGCGGTTTCAGGCCACCATCGACTTTCAAAGTTTTGAAAGTGGTCAAGTCGTTTTTTTTTTTGCATGTCATGGCAATGACATCGAACGTCAAAAATCAAAATGACAAACTCTGCTTAGCTTATTACACGATCATCAAAATGTGTCACCGCGCAATGACGATCACACGACTTGACCACTATCAACGCTTTGAATGTTGATGGTGACCTGAAACCGCGACGACAGCACAGAGGGCATCTTTCGCGATGACGATCGCACGACATTTTATAAATTGATATAAATATAAAGGGCTTTCCAATAAGAGGTGTTATTTTGAATAGCCCGCTATTTCGGCAGTTTTCAATTTTGAAGCTGTAACTATTTGACATTTGACAAGTAGAAACTACGCCTTAATAAAAATGGAACAATACACGCTTCAACTACGCATTGAAATTATTAAAATTCAATATAAAAATTGTGAAAATTTGGCAGAGACGGTTCGTAAAACTAAAACATTTTTTGGTCGTCGTGAAGAAGCTTGTCTGACCGCAATTCAGAAATCGGTATACAAATTTGAGCTGTTGGGACAAGTTAGCGATGTGGAGAATAAAACCCGTGCACATCGCTATAGAACAACTGATTATATTGCTGCTGTAGCCCAATGTGTTGAAGAAAACCCAGGTTTGTCCATACCTCGTCGTTCTTTGGAATTGGGCATTCCACAAATGTCATTACACCGTATTCTGTATAAAGACTTGAGTCTTTAGCCTTCTAAAGTTCAGTTAACACAAGAACTCAAGCTGACCGATCGTCATCAAGGTCGTGTCTTAGCTGATTGGGTCCTTGAAATACATGAAAAAGATCCGGAATTTCATCGAAAAATCATCTTGAATGATGAGGCCCATGATTTATTGTTGAAAAGCCTCTCCATCCTCAACGAGTAACAACTGTTTGTTGAGGCTTATGGTCCAGCGAGGTCATTGGACCTTACTTTTTCGAAAATGAGGCTAGAGCTACAGCTACGGTGAATGCGCTATCGAGAGATGATTAAAATTTGGTATGGCCGGAATTGGATGGTATATTGATCTGGACAACGTTTACTTTCAACAACGTTCCACACAAGCAACGAAACCATCGATTTTTTACGGGAAAAGTTTCCGGACCGTGTTATCTCTCGAAGAGGTGATCACATTTGGCCACCGAGATCTTGTGATTTAACACCTTGCGACTTGTTCCTTTGGGACCACGCGAAAGATAAGGTCTACGCCAACAGCCCAGCGTTGATTCAAGACTTTAAAGATAAAATTCGTGAAGCTATTGAAGCGTAGCAGTACCGGCCATTTGGCTGATATTGTTTTCCATTTTGAATGACATACTTTCCTCTTTACATTGAAATAAACATCCGATCATTTATCTCAAAAAATGCCATTTTTCTTTGAATATCAAAATAACACCTCTTATTGGAAAACCCTGTATATGTAATTCCAATTACAGCACTTAAAGGCCAAGTTAAAATGTCAAAAAAAAAAAAATATACTGAAGATGGCGATTTTCGCAACAGTATATCGGGTGCTGGACCGAAAGACCATACGGTCATAGCAATATCTCAAACATTTTACCTGCTGATTTAGCTCCATACTCCACTGACTACTGCAAGCCATCTCTCAACCTCTGTAAAAATTCAAAAATAGAGTTCCCTTTCAGAACAGAATTGGAAAACGAAAATATCACGAGAGATGTTGACATGACTATATTCATAGATGGTTCCAAGATGGAGTGCGGGGTAGGTGATGATTTTGCTAACGTCTTCCAGGCAGAAGTTCTTGCAATCAGGAAAGCATGCAAATTACTGCAACAATACTCGAATCTGGTACGAAACGTCACTAATTTAATTGATGGCCAGGCCGCTATCAAAGCTTTGAACTCAACCTCCACCTCCTCCGAATAAGTTAGATAATGCGAGGAGGAACTGGATGGACTTGGCTCCAACCTACTCTGGGTTCCAGGGCGTAGTGGCTTTCAGGGAAATGAAAGAGCAGATGAGCTGGCCAGACAGGGATCAGTCCTTCACAGCTCACTCGCCGAAGCTATCAACATTCCGCTGGGGCTGTGAAGGGCATTGTCTTGTCTCACTTTACATCCACATCTAATAATAGGTGGAGTAATTTGACTAATTGCATCATATCTCTAGAAAGATGTGGCCTGCCTACAACAGATCTCGAACAAACGAATCACTCTACAAAACCGGTCAGATATAGCCAGAGTGGTGGCAGTAAGCAAGGGCCAGTGGGTGTGAATGCTGCAAGGCTAGGTATTAATTTTAACGACTACTGCCGATCCTGTAGAAATGAGGCAGAAAGGAGACTGTTTTCCATTTAATGTGTCAATGTCCAGCTTTATCTCGCATTAGGTGGCGAACTATGGATATAGCTTTTTGTGACGACCTTGGGGAGCTATCCGATAAAAGGATCTCAGTGCGACCAAATGGCTATGAATAAATCGTATATCCTGACCAATTACCTATACAAATACATTCCAGACCTTGCAATCAAAGGATTGGCAGAGGATCCGTCTGAGAATCATACAGCGATACAGCTCACCTAGGTGGTGGGGTATGATTCTTGTATGGTTCCTAGGCTAAATCCGTTTACTGAACCAAGTTCGACAAAACCAGTGTACCCTCACCAACCAGCAACTTGCCTAAGTGGCATAAAGTCTGGAGTATGGTTACATGGAACTCTCCTAGGGTTGGTTTGGCAGATTGAGTCTATCAAAGTGAATGCTAGTTCATTCCATCCTTCTCCGCAAAAACACCCTTTTCCCCAGTTTCAACTGGATGCCACCCGTAGGATTTTCGTGAGATAGTTATCACTTAAAATCTCAATCCACTGTACACGGAAAGAATTTTTAGATCAGATCAAGAAAAATGAGCTGCAAATCACGAAAATCTTATGCAGTTTCTCACCCTAGCTCGGGGTTTTGTAAATTACGACTCCTTGTTCGCAATTTTCAAAATTGAACGAAATGAAGATATTGACACTCAAAAATAGCAAATTACCACTTTTTTGGGTCAATAATTCGATCCTGAGAAATAAAACATTGTCATCGCGAATCGAAAATTGATCCAAATTTGTATCAATTTTATATTTACTCGATTGTAAATTGCAAAAAAGCTAGTCGTAGATTTCCATCTTTTTGTTTTGAATCAAAAATATGTTTTTGAAAAAATGAGTGGTAAAGTCGTAAATTGCAACCCCATTGTACTCAATTTGTAACAAATTATATTGCTTTCAGAGGAGCAACTTTTTCTATTTATTGAAAAGCATTTATTATTTTTTATTGAAAAATGTTATTTTTACTTACTTGGCTGATTCTAGGAATCGAACTCGAGACCCTCTGCATACCAACCTAGCACACATCTACTAGGCCATGGTGATGCATCCAAGTCGGATATCAAAATTAATAATAAGAAGCAACCTGAATATGAGTTACATTTTAGGGGTGTTCTGAATTAAGATTATGTTTTATTGGCGAGAAAAATATAGTCGTCTTATTTTGGACGTGTAACCTCTAATGTACAATTTTTTGTGATGATCATTTAAATAAAGGTAAGAAATTGTATATAATGTGTAGTTGAAATTCAACCTTGTACTCCCTATGTACATAATAGAACTACAAAAAAGGCATTATTGGAGACACAAGCGGGGCCAGGGCCTAATGACTTATATTTTAAACGATTCCTGTATGTGCGTTGATATTCTGGTGGAATATCATTTCCCGCTGAATCCAAATGGCTTACAAAGATCCACTTTTAATATTAAATAGATTTATTTTTCAATGATTTTACATTTCCTCAAAAGAGACAGTACCAAAAAAAAAAATATAATTATTAGTTCGAGGCAGGGATCGAACTCCGGACCTTCGACGTAGCCGTCAGACACACTTGAGTTGAATTTAATTCTCAGTGATTGTAAACCACGAAAAAATTTTAGCAAATCCAGATTGGTAAAAAGTATAAATGGAATTATTCCCTTGAAGTAGTAAATTGCGACAAAAAGGTTGTAATTTACTTTGAAGGGCACAAGCTTGAATTATAACTTTTAATTGTAAATCTCAACTCAGGAATTGTTGTAATTTGCGATGAATTGAAAGTTAAATTGCCAATTGTTCTATCAGTTTCGAATCAAAGCGCCGTGATTTACAAAAAAAACATGTTTTGTAAATTGCAACTGAATATTTCGCAATTGGTGATTTTTCAATTCTCTCCGTGTACCAAATTTCTTTCCTATCTTTCTATTTCTTCTCTCCTCGCTCGCGCATGTTCACTTATTATAAGGGTATTCATACCCCCTTGAGTGCGAGTTCATTATAAAAAAAAACCTCGCCTAGGTTGCGGGCTATGATTCTTGGAGGTTTTCTATGCCGAACCCGCTTACTGAACCAACTCTTTGACAGAACTATTGTACCCGTGCCAACTAGCAACCTGCCTTGGTGGCATAAAGTCTGGAGTACGGTTACATTGGGGTGTCATATGGTTGGCTTGGCAAATTGAGGCGTCCTCCAAGAGAGTACTAGCTCATCCCGTCCTTCTCCGTAAAAAACCTTCCTACTACAATCTTCCAATCCTTCGTTAAATTGTTATGGTTACAAAACAGCGCATACCAGAGCTAATTTACTCGGTTCTTCTTAGGAGTATTCAGCTCAATTGAGAACCGCCATTTCTACATACCTAGCTATTCCCATCATCGAAAGTAATTTAATTTTATTTTTTTTAAAAGACACTTAATAAAGCCTAATATCTTACAAAACTTTATTTTTGAAACGTCTTTCATATCTTTCTATCGTTTGCATTGTATAATTAATTTTCTAATCAGCTTCATCACTAAATTTGATTCCGGAAATCTGGTCAACACCACATCAACAAACTTTTTCGTCGTCGTCGAAGAAAGCCTACAACCCCCAAAATGGAATCTATTTTCACTTATTATTCCACCAACGAACGTAATGAACGCTATTAAACTTCCTTTTTAAACATAGCCGGTTCCCAAAACTTGCTTCCTTGTATCTTTTCTTATATCATCAATGAATCATCAATAAACGCAGTTTGTATAGTCAAGTTGACATCTTCGGCACTCAGTATAATATATCTAGGTACACCTTCGTTTTGTGTTCTTTCTTTGGACATCCATCGATAGACGCTTGGGAATTTGTCCAACTTTCAGTATCCCATTACTCATCCTCTGTAGATTCTTCTTTGGAAAAACATATTTTCTCCCAGTTAAGTTCCTTTATTCCGAGAATATTCTAATATAATAAACACAACATCTGCTCCACTATACTGGACTCATAGATAGGTTCGAAGTAAAAAAGGGTTCGAATTCGAAATATAGAAATTAGGAGAGCGATTGGAGTTTCTTTGATTAAATTTAAATACTGTGCTTCTTATCTATGTTGTTGTTTCAAAGTGATAGATATACCTAATAAAAAATAAAAATCCATTATGGCCCACCAACCGGAACAATGGGATGATTAAAATCACAAAAATTAAGTCATCTATCGACAAAATTGAAATTTTAGTTTTCCTAAAAAAAAAAATAGAAAAAATACTTAGAAGTCCACAGACCGTTTGACAATGTTTAACCCATATAGAGGGCTATCAGATCATGTTGAAGCAAATTGAATAAATAGTCACTAAAGCCATTATATGTCAAGGATTCTCAGAAAGATCAATTTCAGACATGCAAAGCTGGTTTGTTTGGGAAAGCCCCTCCATAAAACCCTACAAAACTTGGTTGTCTGTTTACGGCTTACGGACAATAATTTTACGTGATAACCAGTAAACAAAACAGTTCATGTGTAGGTTGTATCTCTTTAACCACCAACAACCCATCCCACTTACAACCACTCAACATTTTTGAATTTTTTTTCTCACCCCTTCCCCCCAAACATCAACATCTTACCCCAACATACAACCAACAGCCCACCATTTTTGACAATTGTTTCCTCCCCCCCCCACACACACAGTAAATACCCCCTTCCTTACCACCAACAACACCTACAACCACCACCAACCATCCACACCGCCTACAACCATCAACCAAACACCCACTATTTTTGACAATTCCCCCCCAAACACCAAATCCAACCACCCACTCCACCTACAACTACCTGCTAGCCCCCCACCAGTTTTTATCATATTTTCTCCCCCCCCCCACAACCACATTCATCAACCACCACCGCCAACCACTCAACCCAACAATTTTTGACAATCCCCCCACCCATCCCCCAAATCCAACCACCCACCCCATCTAAAACCACCTTCAGCTCACCCACCACTTTTGACAATTTTTTCATCGCCCCCAATCAAATCAACTATCCCCACCATCTAAACCGCCGACCAACCACCCACCATATTTGACAATTCCCCCCACCAAACCATACCAAATCCCCCGCAACACCAAACACCCATCCCACCTTCCACCACATCCCACACCCACCACCACTTACAATCACCAACCACCCAACACCCTCCCCTCCCACTTTATCGACTTTCTAGGCTATCAAAGCAGCTAGGTAACGTGACTGTGACTGTGACATTTTTTCGTGCGTGCTGCCCATATATTGCAAACCGATTTATTAGACGTTATCACGTCAAAAAAAAAGAAAGTAGACCGAGAAAACTTCAAAATCACATCGTTTTAATGAGGATCTGATCTGGTGTACCTATACTTATGGGTAAAACATAAGATACAACAGATACTGGTTACGAAATTTATGCTGAATTTATTTCAGTAACGAGACATGGTCATCAATCGTCCATATTTTAGCCAAAGTTATTTGCTTCAAAACAGTGCACTATGATGACATGACACTGAAACACCGACTATATCCTGCTTGATCTTGCAAGAAATGTGGCTTTGTGTTTCTCCATTGGGTCCCGGTACATAAGAGGAGTGATGGCAACACCGACACTCTGTATCATGGCTTAATTAGTAAGAGCAAACATTCCCATTTATAAATTATGAAACACTACTGGTTGGTTTCGCAGTAGCGCATTCTGTCACTTCAATTTTGCAAGACCTTGTTGATGGTTTCGGGCTATAGCTCAAGGATTGCTTAGATGATATTGGCCTTAAGTGCTTGAATTGTTTCCGATTTGTTGGTACAACATCGGTGTTTCACGGTTCCCACAAAAAAAAGTCCAAAGCCAAATCGAAGCTCCGAAGTGATTAATTGACATCACGAAGACGGCTGTGGTCCACCATCCTGCATGGATCAGATGTCGTCCAAATCCATGTCTTCATTTCAGTAAAAAATAAAGTGCATGACTGGGTTGGACGAACTTGCTCTAATGTGTGAGAGTAGTCTTATGGTTTGAGATTTTGGGAAAAAAAGCAGGGACAAAATTACATATAAAATTTTATTGGTCACTTAAAAATCACTAGTTAAAACATACAGACAGACAGACATACGGACAGACAGACAGACAGAATTGACTTCGACTTCTCTATCATCGAAATGTCATGTTTGATTTATAGAATTTATTTTTTTTACGAATACATAACTTGCCTTATAATAACCTATTATCGAAAAAAAAAGTCGGTAAACATTGCTCTGTAACGGCCACCGTTGACTTCATTTTCGAAGACAAATGGTCCATGATGCCATACCTTACCCCAATGATTCACCAAACTGTCTCTGTGGATGCATTGATTTCTCGACAATAACGTGCATGTTTTCCGAGCCCCAGATGTGGCAATTTTATGAGTCGCTCAGATGAAATTGCACCCCGTCAGAAAAGATGATTTTTTAGCCAAGATCTTTCTCCAATTCAAGCTGCACCGTATACCACGACGGGGAGGGACCATGAGTGTTGTCAACTAGCATACAAGTCTCGCAACAGGCTAGATGGGTGCTTCATTTCGGCCCAAATTTCTTTTCAAAAAAACTCACGTTGTCATGTCCAAGCTTCTCATTTCATTCTGCGGAGGTATGATATTTTGACTTTCTGTCAAAATTTCGAGCATGAAACATCTGTCAGTGTCCAAATTACCTATAATTTAAAAATGAACCACTAGACGGCCCTGCCGAATATTCTATCTCAAGATGAAGAAATATCTTTGCACAAGTCATATAATGGTCAGCACTTCTCTGTCTTGACCGTTTCCATATACAAATCTTGAAACTTCTTACCCATGGAACATATTAAAGTTGTGTTCCTAGTGCTCTAGAAGTTCATATGGGATCGAACATTGGGATTATCTAGAAATTGCAGTCTAATCCCCAATCAAACCCTTTATCTAATACTTATATATTTGTCCTTAGTATACTCTTCAACATACAAGTTTAGTCCATGCATTTTGTGACAGAATACCTTGCTCATTCTAATTCTTCTTTTTTTTTATGCTTCGATACAAAAATATTCTCAGAAGAATCTGAATTTTTTTTTTTAAATCTGTGCTCGAACAAGTTTAAAACACGTGCTTCCGTTCAAACTCCTTCTTCCCATAATTTTTGTCCAAACTCTTCGAATGAATCATAAATCCATGAACTGACTCAACAATTGTCTGCATTTCTCTTTCCGCACATTCGTGTTGTCAGGGATATGGACCATGGTTGGTTCTTTGTGTTTATATTTAAAGATTTCAATTTTTCATATACGTCATGGTCTTAAGATTCAGAACTGTGTTTGCTCGTTTTGTTTTAATTTAAGAAAAAAATCAATCATTCATGAACTCAGAAAGTAAAACTCAAACCTTAGTCTTTGGTTCCAGAAATATATTTTTTTCGCTGAATTGAAAGATATCTTTGTCGTGATGTTGACCCATTTCCGGTACAAGAAATTTCCAATTAGTTTCAGTTCAACTCTGTCCAAAGTGAAGTCGGTGTTAATATATAAAAAAACATGCAACACAGATAAATAAATTTGTCTTGAATTATTTTTTTTTTTTCCAAATTAATACTGAATCACTTGAGGAATGTGTCGATGTCCAATTATTGATGCCAAAGGTTCAAGTGCACTAATATGGCTTGATTTATAACTGCATGCATGCTCAAAAGGTTAATTCTGAATGAAGAGAAATTATACCAAAAAAAAAGAGATTATAATGGAATCCGTCTGACGCGCTATGGTTTTGGTGATTTGTTGCAAACCATTACAAGAACATAGGTTCTAAAAGGTGCATCATAAATTGTGACTCTTATGTCTTGTTTTGAAAATTATATCGTTAAGCTTTTAAATGTTCTTCACTTATTCGCACACTTCAGTCCTTCCTTAGGTAGCTCCTCTGTGGTTACTCAAGGTAGCCCTATTAGTATGTTCGTACTAAAAGGCGTTTAGATGTTGAAATGGAATAAAAAAAGCAACAAAATTCATGTGTTATTAAAGAAGCCCATGTATGCCGTTATGGACGGAATATGATATCGATTAAGTCGGCATATGTTGTCCAGTTTGCCATGTGGTCCAATGCCTTTTTCGTATGTGTTTTGTTCACCTCAAGATCATCGATAGAATGTATTTTATTCGCATAAACCTGTGCCTTTTGGAAACCCCACAAGAAAAAGTCTACCATGGTCAAATCGCATGACTTTTCACGTCACCTCTGCAAGACATAACCTTGCCCTCAAATCGTTCATGGAGAATGTTAATAGTGGCGTATGTATGTCGTATAGGTTTAGGTTCATATCGTTCAATTTGGATTAAAATTACATAATTGGTTATCATCCTGAAGAGCTTGCTATTGAAGGTTAAGACCTCATCATCGTTGTTTTCAAAAAAGTACGGACCAATGACGCCGCCGCGCGAGCCGAAATCCACACCAAATTGTAATTTTTTGAGGGTGCATCGTCACCTGGTGAAACTCGTGTGTGTTATTGTCGTCCTATATACGGCAAATTTGCTTGTTTTTGACCGAAATGGGGGTCCTTTTCTAAACCTCCTTAAGCCAAGTCAGTGAAGAAATGGCGTTGTCTCTGTTCATGAACTTTGACCTCCTGGTTTTAGTCTGCAAAAAACAAAGTTCTTGTACACGGCAGGGAAAAAACTTTGGGTTCTATTGAACAGCTTCACGGACCGCGGCGATGTTCTGGCCCGATCTTAAGTTCTTTTGAGGTAGCAATGTTACCTGATTGATAGCTGAACCCATCGCACAGTAGTTCCGAACATAGGCCAAACCTCAAGTCATGAAATTAATTTTTTTTAATGCAATTAATATCTATGATAATGGGGCAACTCAGTGGCATTAATTTTTTTTTTTAAATAAGTTTTTGACAGTCAGACACGTCGCAAAGTTGAGTTTTTCACAATTTTCCAAAAAAAAATAGTTAATTTGAAAATCGGAAATTGCAGTTTTCTTAACCAAATTTTCACCAAATATAAAAAAAGCAAATTTTAACATCTGCCATACAAACGGAACCACTGTGCATCGGCACAAACACAAATTTAGTCACCAAAATTTTCAAAGAACCCACCACGTCTACCGGAAAATGAGCGCAACGTTTCTACAAACAAAAAATCAACAGATTTGACAGGTGTCCCCAAAAATCATGGCCGCCAAATTCTACCTCCAGCCAATTGACTTTGTGAAGTACTCAACATTGTTTCCTAAGATTTAACCTTTACGATCAATCTTGGACTGATCCTGGATCCTGATTTCAAATGAAAATGAAAACTTCTCGAATATTGAACAATGTTTTTCAAAATTAATTTGACCATTTGCAAGCGTTGGCTTCGATGTGAGAACATTTGTGATGAAATGAAAAAACGCAGATGGAGACGCTGACGTATCGCATGTCAAAAGAAAAAGTACGTACCTTACCTATTAAGTCTCCACAATGGAGACGTACGCATTTTTACTGATTATTGAATTTAGAACTTTGTTAATATGTACACATAACACATGCAAATTCATACAATTGTTTACGATATTGAAATGGTCAAATTCGTGTGTATTCAATATTTTGACATGCGATACGTCTGCGACAACGTCTCCGTCACCATTATGATCCAGCAGTAAAACTTACATAAAACTGATCGTATGGTATCGTGACCTAACCTGCATATGACAGCTGCTTTGATATCCGCTGCTTGATTCACGATAGCACGGCTTATCCCTGTGACAACATGACACGAGAATGACGCAATTTATCTGAAAAACTAGAAGACAGTATGCACGCGTTTACCACACAAAACATCCAACATTACCATCTGTCTAAAATGTGTGTTGAACTTTAAACAAACAGCGTGGTATTCCAGTCTCGTTCTCTTCAACTAAACTGATTTCTGAGAGAATTCATTGTTTTGCCAATACAGGTAGTAACTACAAAATTCGTGTGTAAAAATAGATAACTTGACATTTGAACATTCGCCTTGTTTTTTTTTTTAATGTCAAAGGAGTCCTATGATGCGTGCACATAAATACACAATCGTCCTTTTTCTTATTTATTCAAATTTAGAAAAGGAAGGAGGAAACATGTTTTTTTTTTATTTTTTGTGTTTGAACAACTCATTCATAAGTTTCATCACATTCATGTAGAAATCAATATTGATGTAGGATAATTTTTGTGTCTTGTGTATGGTCCCCTAAGACATTCCATTATTTGTCGGTTTTGATTAAGAGCCCTAATTTAAAAACAATTTTACGCACGCTCTATTCTTTCCGCATAAAGTACGTACTTACAAAGTCTAAATAGGGCCTTAGTAGAAAATAAGGGTGTGTAAAAGTACACAATCGTATTCTCTTAATTGCTAATAAAACACACAGAAGTTCACTTATTGATGTGCTTAATAAATTCTTGAGTTGTGCGATCATCTTCTTGCAAGTTGATGGACGTTACCCATTTTGTATTCCAAAAAATTCTGATAAACTGTTTCGGCTTGTAAGATCCGAAGACGAAGTCTACAATGGGCGCGGTTTTTTTTTAGAAGATTATAAACTCACACTATTATAGGGGCTCTATTATGTTGATACTACAAAAGTGTCAAGAAGTATGTATAGTGTGGAAAACAATTCAAATAAAAGCTTTGCGTTCATGCAACACTTCACACAGGGTGATTCGTTGAAGGAGTGACAAGTCTCGGCTTTGCATAGGTTGGGCAAACAAAAAATGATTTTGAGAGTGATGTGATACTAATCCTTCTAACAGTTTAAAACAAAAATAAAACTCGGGTGTAAATAATTATTGTACTAGAATTGACAACATTTTGAGTCTTTGGGCCCAGCTGTTCTCGAGGTCTTTTTTGGGATGGTGCGATGTTTGAATACATACAATATAGGTATCTTACCTTACATGCGTCTTTTTGTGTGGACCAACCTTAAAGTGCAAATGGTCCTGAAGCAGGAATACGTAGCCGGAGCTGGAAATGCAGTCTTGTATTAAGTTTAGTTTTTTTAAATTCTGCATTGTTTAAGTCGTTATAATTAGCCATTGTAAACTTATGGCCTCGTTTACAAACTCCATTTGCAATTTTATTTCGTTACACAAACAACAATATATTGCTTAAAACGGATGCTTTTTTAGAGGTATAGAACATAAGTTGGCAACACTATTTTAACTGGCGGCCATTTTGTCAGCTGTCAAGTCAAGTGATTAATTTTTAGTGTGGTTTGGCATTTCGACATGAATAGACCGTCTGAACAACGCTTCCAAATTGTGCAAATTTATTTTGAAAATCGTGGTTCTGTTCGAAATACGTATCGCGCACTACGTTTTTTATTCATAAGCGAATTTTGTTTAGCGACGAAGCTCACTTTTGGGTGAATACGTCAATAAACAAAACTGCCGTATTTGGAGTGATGATAATCCTCAAAAAAAAATGTTTTGACACCGTTACATCCACAAAAACTGATTGTTTGGAGAGCTTTATGGGTTATTGGGATAATTGGTCCGTACTTCTTTAAAAATGATGCTATAGAACCATGATTACTGATTTTTTCGTTCATCAATTGAACAACCATGATGTGCTGGAGCTGTGGTTTCAACAAGACGGTGCAGCATATCAGGCATCTCGTGCCACAATTGATTTGTTGAAGGAAACGTTTTGTTAATTTCGCGTTTTGGTCCTGTGAATTGGCCTCCAAGATCGTGCGATTTAACGTTGCTTGACTATTTTCTGTCTGGATATGTGAAGTCGCTAGTCTACGCCGATACGCCCGAAACGATTGACCATTTGCCGAAATACAGCCACAAATGTTGGAAAAAGTCATCGAAAATTGGACCTCCAGATGAGACTACGTCCGAGCCAGCTGTGGCGGTCATATGCCAGAAATCATATTTAAATTATAATGCCAGAAGATTATCTTTCGAGTAATGTAAACTTCGTGTTAATTTAAAACAAAATCATCTTTGTTTTATTCAATTTCAAAGTTCCTATACCTCTAAAAAATAATACATTACAAAATATCAGAAATTGCATCAGATTTTGGACTTCAAGATGCAAACCCAGCTAGGGTGTCGGTAAAGCAGTTTAAAATAATTCAAAATAGAGACAGTTAATTGAAAGACACTTTTAATATTTATTAATTATTGAGCACTGACAGTTTCAAGACCACCAAATCACAAAACTGGACTAAGCTCAAACACGTTTCCAAATATTTGGAAGCGACGAAAAATATGAAGTTGATGGTTACAGAAGTGACAAATAATGAATCACTGTACGGAAATGGATGTTGGATACTCTGATACCACTTAGGCGGAAGACAAAATCGGACGAAAGTCAAATTGTGGCAGAATATTTTCCGTGTGTCAGGAACAACAAGTTGGTCATGGGAAAAGCAAATACTGTTGCATCTTTTACATGTGAAGCGGAATCCATTTCAATATCAGAAGCAGCGAATGGGATCCTTAATTTTTTAGAAGAATAAAAAATTGCACAAAACTAATGCACCAGAAAAATGTCATCTATGACAGTTGAATATGGTACTCATTGTATACTTCGAGTCTCGTTGAAGTCACATTATTTGAGTCTCGTTGAAATGACACGGTTTCAGCCTCATTAATATGACAATAAGTATGTCGCTCTAATCCTGTAACACAATTTGTTTGCCTCCAAAACGGATACAAAAGTGTAATATCAATAATGAAAAACTATTTTTACTCAAAACTCATATAGGGTAATACATAAATACTCATATACAAACATACTCGTATACTGGAATTACGACGGGTAAATAATGTATTATCAAAATTAATATTCGTAAATTTGGGAACTATTCGATATTGTTTTCTCAATCTCTTTCGCAAGTCGCATAACTTCTTTTTTTTTTGTGTGGAACAAAACCACACACACACCCACACAAATGTTAACACTGTGTAAATTTAACAACGATTCTCGTTATAGGCACTTCAAATTCACTGCGCACTGCGCATGTCACAAAATTTATTTTAGTACTGAAAGTAAGAAAAGTCTTTTATAATTGAGTAAAATTTAAGCAACTGTTTTGAAAGTTAAATCATTTTTAAAGTAATGCCACGCGTTAAATTTTCAAACCTTACTGTGGCTTACTGCAGTTAAATACCAATGTCATTATAAAATTCATTCATTCTAAATGAATAACACTGGTGGTGGGATAATGAAAGCTACCATTTTCATTTGTCAAAAATGAACGAAATCGTGCGAAACCGACATTTGGCATTTTATATCGCATTCGGTTTATTTTATCACATTCGCTTATGTTTTATAGCCCAGCCACACTCTTGTAGGTACATATTGCATACTTTGGAGTGTTTGTGAATTTGGTAAGGGATGAGAAGATAATATAGACTGAAATGGTTGGAAATTGCAAACAGAAAAGTGGCAGAGTAGTGCGGGAATAAAAAATATATCATTTCGGATATACATAATATCTTCATTGAAGAGCATCACAATTGATTCCGTTTTGTATTTTGTGCAGTGGGTGGCTTGATTTTTCGAAAGCAGCGAATAAAATTTGTTAGGGAATTTTCTTTACTGGTTGTTAAAGACTCATTCTTAGTATGTATATTGTTTCCTAACTTATGTCTAAAAACAAAGCCAAATTTATAGGAATTAACATGTTTCCGAACGTATGAAACCTCATGTTTATGATACTTGCATCCGCTTTGTGCACGACCGACTGACGCCAGCACCTCTTTTTCAAAACTTAAAGGACTAACCATAGTTGCAGAAGCAATATGTACGTTGCCTTAAGAAAGAGTAGAAATACATGTGAAATGACTTTTTGATAAGTTTCGGCAAGTTTCGTTCACTTTTGTTTCGGACATTTCCTTTTTTCTAAAGGCTGATGTATTTAACAGGTCGGAAAGAAACTTGTCATTCGGTTTTGACACTTACTTTCTTTTGCGTATTATGGTTGGGCCTTAAAAGTCAGCTGAAACAAGCAAAATCAAACGGAAGTTGGTGTCAAAACCGAACGAAACATTATTTTTCGTTCTGTTAAATGAACACTTTGCCCATATACCTACTAATTACCGCAAGTGTCTGACAAAAAAATCATGCTTTATAAACAGCTGCCAAATTTCCGTTCGTAAAAAACCGGCAAGGTGCGCTTAACATAACGAAACCGATCATATCAATAATGCCAGTACAGTCAGTCGAGGTATCCATTGAAACTGAAAATTTTCCGGTTTTATACAATTCGGACGATTTTTTCTACGGGATATTCTTCAGACCAGCTGTTCGTAATATTTCTCCAAAAATTTTAAACGCACACCGGCTAATTGCGTTACGATGCGTTGAAGTACAATTTTGGTTCCATATTTGACAGCTTCTTCATAAGTACAATTTTGTTTAAGATTTCCTCCGACACAAATTATTGTCGGAAAATGTTTACGAATTAAAGGAAAGTTTATTTATATGATTTTTTCTTTTCCGATTATAGATTAACACAATTTGATCATCCGGAAGAGTATGCGTTGCGGAAAACTGTCCGCTCCAACGCGGATACCTCGATAGGGACGAGTTTGAAAATTCTTTGTAATCGTTCAGTTTTACGGTTTCCGCCTTTTGGCCGCACTGTCACTTTTTGAACCAAATAAAAAACAAATACCAAATGTAGACTATGGCTTAAACTGATATTTAAACTTATGTTAAGTGAGTTTTAAATGTATTTTTAGAGCCGCGCAAGTTTCACATTTCGTTCACAATTAGCGCGTCGATCAATTAATTGTGTATCGAATAATCAAACTTCGCACCAACGAAAATGCCCCTTTCACTTTTGTCATAAATAATGTCACTCCTGATGATGACCCGAACCAATACAAATAAAGTGCTCGATTGGGCCGCACGAACTTGATCTGATGTGTCACAAATAAGTGGTCTAGGGGCTTGTGATTTTGCAAAAAATCAAGTTTTTGAAACTCATTTGAGCTGAAAAAAGTACGCTATTCCTAAATCCATACTTGGGTAAGATTATAGAATCTTTTGAGCAGTTTTTTAGAAAATCTTTTTGAAAACATTTTTCAAACAAAATTCAAATATTTTTTACAACTTCAAATTCAAAAAGGTTTTAACTTTTTAATTAAAGTGGCAACATTTTTTTAAATTGGTGAAATATTGTTATACTTATCAGGTATGTATGTACTCTTTTAAATGAAAGAGACGGAAGTGTTATATGTATTCGGCAAATACATAAATTTATCATTTTTGAAAAAGCATTTATTGAGCTGTTTTCAAAATATATATTAAATTTAAAAGAAAAGTTAAAAAATGCTTCTAAAAATACAAAACAAAAATATTGGAATGCAGTATAGATCGAGCTTCCTAAACCTATTATAATATGTGTTAGATTTCGAAAAAAATCGGTTAAGCTATTTTCGAAATATTCGAAAGCAAAAAAAAAAAAATAGTCATGTGATAATTCATACCTAAAAACCTACACTGATTTTTTTCAATCAAAATCGTTTAAGCCGTTTTCGAGAAAAATAACTTTTATAGGCAGGTATACCGTTATTTTTTGAGCTAAAAAAAAATTCAATTAATTTCTCCTCTGTATAATTCCTTAAAAACTAAACCGAGTTTGACAGACAGACAGAATTTTTTATGTCTTCGCTATAATCGTAATGTCATGTTTAATAAGTTATCTCAAAACTATTTTTTTCGACAAATGCATAACTTGCCTTATAGTACCTTAACTTAAACCGCAAGTAAAACAAATACCTACTTCTAATAGTTTAAAATAAAAACAATTTCATGTTTATTGTATTCTTTTTAAAATTAATTAACTGACAAAAGTTATTTAAACCTGGTAAGCCCTGTGGTTGGTTCCCTCAATGCATAACTTCCTGCCTTATCTGTCAAAAATGTATTTATAAACAAAAAAAAAGTTTGATAAACAACTTAACGAAGAAATTTAAATTAAGAAATAGCTTACGTAAGCTGATAAAGTATGCATTTTATTTAATATAAAAAATAAATGTTTTTCTTTTGTTTTTTTTTTAGGGAACACGCCAGGGCAACGTGAAGAAACATCTTATCATAACAAATTTTGTCGTCAAAAAACAAAATAATATTTTACGATGACCACATATTGGCATGATATGACGCCGAAGCTTTTGCGAGAACTATGCATAAGCAAAACACACATCTTCCTTCTTTTAACTTTGTACGTGATTGGAAATTTAAGTGCCTGGCAGGAGAATGTTCGACCGAAGCTTTACGTAGAATTGGGTAAGTTTGAATAATAATTGATTTTCTGTATTTGATTATGTAATTTTTTATTAATGTATACAATTTTACTCTGTATGGTAGGTGGTATGTCGTCATTTGTTGCGAAATCTCTAGGATTTACATTTCAATCTATGCTCGAAATGCTTGCTAGGCAGTTGGGATATGTACCACCTTTTTGACAGTTTTAATCTTAATTGATATGAAAAATCTAAAATTAAAACAAAACATAAGCGAGAGCTACAGTAGGTACGTTTGCAACGAACTGTTGGATACCCTATTCCCCACATTTTTGTGTATGTATATGCATATACGTTCGCATCCTTCGCAGCCAGCCGCTGTTCCAGTATCGGAAACAAAATTCTTCTTCAGCAGGCAGGGAAAAATTCAATAAAATAAATTTTGTTTGGCCGATGTACAATAACTGCTGTCACAATAAAAAAAGGCGTGTGCCAAGCCTACAGCTGAGACATTTTATTGCCAGGGTAATCACTATATGAGCTTATCATTCAATTTTAAGCTTGCAGATCGATTTGAACAAAAGAAGACAAAACTAAAATTTTTAGAAATTAGATTTTGATGGGAAATAGCGATTATGTGTGTTTTTAACAATTCTTGAACTACACTCTGCTACGTAAACAAGGTATACAAACCGAAGTGTTCATCTTCTTACTTCAAAACTGCGACCGATAGTTAAAAAACATTAAAAAATTAATGCATATTACGACTTATGACGGAAACGCCCCTTAAAAGTGGGCGTGCCCTAAAAATTTTTAAGAAAAATTTAAAGCACTAACTAAGCTTTGATCATTAGTCAGTATTTAGGCATATGTGTAAAACTACAGCTGAACGAGTAATTTTTAAACGATTTGACCTGAACAAAGGTAGGTATTTTATCAAAATCACGCCTTTAAAAGTGGGCGTATTGAAAAAATTTACACAAGAAAATGTAGAAATATTTTTCATATAACGAACGGAAGGGAAAAATGTTTTAATTGAATATTGGTAGTACCTTAAATTTTTAAAACAACATTTTTCAAAAATTTCTTTTCATACACAGTTTTTAGTTTCTACTAAGAGACGCAAGATGCTTGCGGATTCATTATAATTACCGTTTACTTGCAAAAACAATTTTTTTATGTTTTTAGTGAAAAGTGGGCGTCAGCCACGCCCAAAATCAATTTTTTTGATTTCATACACAAGATGTTTATGTGCAAGTAATATCCACAAAATTTAATGTTTTTCGCATTAATATAACAATTGTTATTTTATAAAAAACAATATTGATGGTTTTGTATGAGAAATGGGCGTCAGCCACGCCCAAACTGAAATATTTTTATTTGATTGGAAGAAGGTTTACCTAAAGCTTACGTGTGCAAAATTTTAGCGTTATGCTTTTATCCTAACTATACAAAAAATATATTTTAATTTTATTAAATTGAGGTTGTTCATCAAAAATGGCGATTGTGGGCGTGTTTGTGGGCGGATTTTACCGGTTCAAGAACTTAGCCTTACTCTTAAACCAAAGATTATATATACCAAATTTCAGCTTTCTAGCTCAAAAATTGCGACCTCTAGAGAGTATACATACGGACGGACGGACGGACGGACGTGGCTAAATCGACTAGGCTTTTGATTCTGAGTCAGAATATACACAGCTGGTCAAAAAAATAGGTGTGATCAAATTTTTTCGCACCACTGTTGTCTTTGATGCAAAATAACATGTTTTTTTGATCGCAGGCCTTACAAAAAGTTCTTGTTTTAAGAAAAAACGGTTATTCTGTTGACACTGATGCTGAGCTTACTGCATTTTGTGTGTGTTATGTTGAGCTGTTCTATTTTTATACCCTATTCCATAGAATGCGTATATTGTATTTGGCGTGGAGTTTGTAACATAGAGAAATAATACCGTTAGGTATAGAAAAGTATATATATTCTGACTCAGAATCAAAAGCCTAGTCGATTTAGCCATGTCCGTCCGTCCGTCCGTCCGTCCGTATGTATACTCTCTAGAGGTCGCAATTTTTGAGCTAGAAAGCTGAAATTTGGTATATATAATCTTTGGTTTAAGAGTAAGGCTAAGTTCTTGAACCGGTAAAATCCGCCCACAAACACGCCCACAATCGCCATTTTTGATGAACAACCTCAATTTAATAAAATTAAAATATATTTTTTGTATAGTTAGGATAAAAGCATAACGCTAAAATTTTGCACACGTAAGCTTTAGGTAAACCTTCTTCCAATCAAATAAAAATATTTCAGTTTGGGCGTGGCTGACACCCATTTTTCATAAAAAACCATCAATATTGTTTGTATAAAATAACAATTGTTATATTAAAGCGAAAAACATTAAATTTTGTGGGTATTACTTGCACATAAACATCTTGTGTACGAAATCAAAAAATTTGATTTTGGGCGTGGCTGACGCCCACTTTTCATTGGAAACTATACAAAGTTTTACACATATGCCTAAATACTGACCAAATCTCAGTTAGTGCTTCAAATTTTTAAGACACGCCCACTTTTAAGGGGCGTTTCATCAATTTTAAGACACGCCCACTTTTAAGGGGCGTTTCATCAAAAGTTGTATAATGCATTAATTTTTTAACGTTTTTTAACCATCGGTCGCAGTTTTGAAGTAAACAGATGAACACTTGGATTTATATTCCTTGGTTACGTAGCAGAGTGTGGTCCAAGAATTGTTAAAAACACCCATAATCGCTATTTCCATTCCAAATCTAATTTTTAAAAATTTAAGTTTTATCTTGTTTTGTTCAAATCGATATGCAAGAATAAAATTGAGTGTCACTGAGCTCAAAACAATTGCCTTGGCAATAAAACGTTTCAACTTTGGGCGTGGCGCACGCCTTTTTTTTATTGCGCCAGCATTAATTGAACATCACACCGCACACAATTAATGTTATTGAATTTTGTTCTGTCTGCTTAAGAAGAATTTTGTTTCTGAAACATCGGCTGTTTGCGGGAGGCAGACGCATGCACATACAAAAATATGGGGAATAGGGTATCCAACAGTTCGTTGCAAACGTACTGTAGCTCTCGCTTATGTTCTTTGTTGCATTAGGATTTGGTGTTTTTTAAGAAGTTGGTCATTAAAATAGGTGTTCTCCAAATAAACCCACAGTTTATATCTTTGTTATTTCAAAAAAATACTAAATTTCAAAGTAACCTCTTTTTAATAATTTTACTATCCATAAATGATAGTTGTTAATAAATAAAATAATAAATAATAGTTTATTAGACTTTTAGTATGGGTAGAAACGTTCACTGTTCGGCGGAAGAAAGACGGGTAGTTTTACAGCTAAGAAATGAAGGTAAGACTTACAAATTTATAGCAGAAGCCCTAGGAAGATCCCAAAATTTTGTGACAAATGCACTCAAGGCCAGATTAGTGCGCGAAAATCGTGGGAGGCCGAAAAAAACATCAGTCACCACTGATCGCCGTGTCCTCCTTTTGGCTAAATCTAAACCTTTTGCTTCGTCAAGGACAATAGGAGCACAAATCAATAATGAAGTCAGTGCCCGCACAATCCGCAGAAGGCTTCAGAGCTTCAACCTACCAGGAAGAGTTGCCAGGAAAGTTCCTTTACTAAGAGCAAATAATATAAGGTCCCGAAAAGAATTTGCCTTAAACCATAGAAGTTGGAACGGACCTGAAGGAGCAAAAAAATGGCGCAATATCCTCTGGAGTGACGAAACAAAAATTTATTTGTTCTCATCAGATTCGGGGCGTAATGTCAGGCGACCAAAAGGAAAGGACTACCACCCTCACTATACCCGGAAAACAATCAAACACGGGGGAGGAAATATAATGGTCTGGGGCTGTTTTCCATGGTATGGTGTGGGTCCCATATTCCGCATTAATAACGTATTGACCAAATACGGTTATAGGGATATCTTGGAAGATGTTATGCTTCCATTTGCCGAAGAAAACATGCCTCTCCGATGGAAATTTCAGCAGGATAATGATCCAAAACATACGGCGCATCTTGTGAAGGATTGGTTTCGAGAGAAAGAAGTCTCAATCGTTTCATGGCCAAGTCAATCCCAGATCTCAACCCGATTGAAAACTTGAGGAATGAGCTTATGCGGGAACTAGGATGCCAATATTTTCCAAACTGGAACCGATTGTGGGATGCTGTTCAGAGTGAATGGTATTCTATACCCCAAGAAAAATGCCAAAAGTTTGTAGAGTTAATACCACGCTGACTTTTAAAAGTTTTGGATAACAATGTCGTATACTCGAGTTATAAGAGAATGGTAAACGAAAATTATTATAAAATACAACAAATTTTGCATTCAAACTATCATTATTCATAATTTAGGAAGACACACCTATTTTTTTGTCCAAGCGCAAATGTCTACAACGTCGGTTTTATTGTATAAAATTTATAATTACTTAATTTAAAAGCCTTAAATATTAATATTTCATTAAGTATTGATAGTCCAATTAAAACTAATGTTAAAATAATATTTAAATAAACAAAACATATTAAAAAATTAAGTTTATATAAAAAAAAATAATTGCACCTATTTTTTTGACCAGCTGAGTATATACTTTTCTATACCTAACGGTATTATTTCTCTATGTTACAAACTCCACACCAAATACAATATACCCATTCTATGGAATAGGGTATAAAAACATAAGGGAGAGCTACACTACATTTTCAATGAACTGTTGAATACCCTATATTAACATGAGGTTCATTTACCCGGGTGGGCAAAGTAACTGACTCGAGGTAGTCAGTTAATTTGTCATACTTATCAACTTATCTGGCCAAGTCGATCATGGGATTCGGCTTTTGTTGATGAAGTAATATACTTTTTGTTGTCCTAGTTTATAATCAATCGGTCCAATTCTGCTTCTCGCTAAGTCCATGTTGGTAAATGCATCAACTAGTGCTGGGACTTGTAACCAGCAAACCCGAGTTATGGTGTTGATTTATAAAGATAGCACGTGATGTAGGTACTTTCACGGGTGTTGCGAACAACCATTTTTGGTAAAATGTTGAAAAAGCGGAGTGACAATGAGTCATCTTGCAGTGACCCACTGGTTGTGTTGAAAGCTATACTAATTTTGACAGAACAACGAGCATTCTCCAATTCATCCTGATATAAGACGTAGGGTAGGGTGGGGGCAGATTTGACACTTTTTCTATGGATATTGCAAATAATTTCTTCCTTAATAAACATTTAAATATTTTTTGGATTTAATATGGAACTTTAATTATCACACTACAAATATTCATTATTCTTGAAAAGTTTTCGAAGCTCTATCAGTTAAAATTTTTGTTTTCCAAATTTTATCTAAAAATGACGATTGTGCCCCCCCATGGGGCACTTTCGAAAGTGCCAACAAGAACCTTAAAACACAATAGAGAATAATGTAATTGCCTCGTACACAAGCGAAATTACACAAATGTATACAAAAACCGCAAAAGTAGAAGAAGAACTGTCACGATTCGCTTGTGATGCATACATGCAGTGTTGTAGTATTTATCATCAAAAAATTTCTTTTATTACAAACCGTTTTTCTATACAAAATTAAAGTTGAAACTGCCCCATCTTCGAAAGTACCCCACTCTACCCTATGAGTCTAGCAGAAATTCTAAAGTCGCCCGAAGTTCGCCCTGAAGTGATGACAAATGCCATAAAACAAGCAATCAATTGTGACGCCGAGCATTTGGCCGATATCATCTTCTCGACTTGACCAATACAATTCTAAAGGTTCAAATAAACATAATCAAAAAACAGAATCGAAGTTTTTCATTTAGAAAAAAAAGAGCCAAACAAAATCGGGTGGATGACTTCTTTTGGCCCACCCTGTATAAAACTTCCTTGGTTCTTTCAAAGGAAATTCGATTGAGACGTCATTTTGCAGCTAAATAGACAAATAACACCTATACCTCGTGTAGTTTCGTCCAAGACCCCGTCCGATGATGATGACTTGTCCTAATTACATGAATTTGAATTTATTACCATTATTAAGCCATTATAATGCTGTGTGAACGTTGAGGTTAAGCCATCCATAATCCTTTACCAGAGTATTTAAATTTTTGTCGAGTCAGTTCAAAACCATGGTGGAATTTTATTGGTCACCATAATGTATTACCTCCTCGCCGTACAGTGATCCTATCAAAGGATAAATATGATGCAGTTGGGTCAGTTTTCAAACTCAGAAGAGACCTTACTTAGAGTTTGGACCACAGTAAAAACCGATTTGGACTAAAGTTGACACTAGCATTTGAAGCCAGTAGACCATGCAAGACGAATAACTTAAGGAGAATATTTCGAAACAGAAATAATTAAATTAAATAACGGATTGCGTCAGAAGGACCAACGAGTTCCATCGGACACAATTCTGTCGTTTGGCGTTTGTGGAATGACATGCATGATCTCCACTCTTTCTTAAAAAAAAAGTTTTTAAGAAATATTTATAATTTTTTTACGCCTTAATTTGAAGCACCCTACAATGCATCGACATTTTGAAAATAAACGGGCCAACGTAGTCCATATTAACAACCTAGTGGTCCATATTAGGCGATTTTTGTCATTAATATGAAGCATTTCCAAACTGGTTGGTAAGTAATCTAGGTCAACTGAACTGACTGTTTAATTTCAAAAAAAAGTTGAGTTTGTTCTATGTTAGTCGAACTTTTGGACCATGCACTCAAAAGGCACACAAACTATATTGATGCCAAGTGACTTAGCACATTATTTGTTGGATTTGGAAAGCGCACTAAAATTTTTAACATTTGTCAACAGACTGAACCCTCTTAGCTCTTTAATAACATGTCACAACTGGCCACCATTACTGACATTATCAAACGTGGATGATTTATAAAAAAAAAACACAGATTTCTTTTTGTGCTCAAAATTGTTGTACAAAATGTTCACATCCATGTGCCTTTGCAGAGCCCTTTTACCCAACACCTATATTATTAATCCAGCACAGTACACGTAAACGAGATCCCAAATAAACAAAGGGTATAGAATAGAGGAAAAAAAATGTATCTCTAACAGAGAGCCAGATTGAAATCTGCGGAATCAGCAAATTACATTTTTTTACCCGACATTGCTGTTGCCTGATATAGGTATACAAAGAAAGTTCTGCCCACCACTATCAAAATGATAAAACCAAAGCAATACTATAGTGTGCGGTATAAGAACCACAAAAACTCGAAGAAAACAAAAATAAAACAAAGAAAATAAAAAAACAGGAAGAACGGGAACAAAATTAAAGCAGATAACAAAAACGAAAAAATATTTGCTGGAATGGATAGGACTCAACGTTCGTTCCTTTGCAAATCACCTTTTCTATCCTTCTTTCCTGAAGGGAAGTATTTTTCGTGCTTTTATGTGTGGTCTGTTGTCTCGGCTCTCCCTTTTTTGTTTTTTGTTCATTTTTGTTGCTTGGGAATAAAAACCTAAGAAACTTATAATTTCATCAAAAATAGATAAACAAAGCTAAAGAAATATTATGTACATCTACATGAGGGACAATATATCTTCTTATCACAAAAGCAAGATATACAGACATGGACATGGAATACCAATCCCAACCCCACTATACAGCTCTTTTTTCTTTCTCTTCGATTTCCAGCAGGAGTATGTGTGTATCTTTTGAATGTGATATATTATGTAGAGACGACGACGCACACGGCATTTTTGGGGTATTCTGTATTATTTTTTGGCCAACGTCAAAGTGCAAGTTGTTTGTGTTACTTCAATCCTTTATAAGCTTCGTTAAAAAACAGATACAAAAAAAAAAAAAATTCTCCTCACTTTTGTTACCACAACAGGGATCAAAAAATGATACCAAAATTAGAATCCCTTCTAATCCTTGCCGATCAAAAATGCGAGTCCAAGATTATATAGCCAAAACGAATGAAAATTGGAAGTTGTATCCACATCCGCACGTTCGCAAGCTTTCTCACATGTGCCCCAAAATGTGTTTGGCTTTCATTTTTGCTTCTTGTGTTCTTGTGCTTTTGTAATCGCGCTATGCGGTGCGCCTTGCATTGCTAGTGGGAGCGGTTAAGGGATAACCGAAATTCTACCCCTGATGTTTCCTGTATTCTTCTCTGAATTGAAACTCCCTCATGTTTTCTCAATAGATTGCACATTCATCATCATTGCAGCAGTCGAACATCCATGCATCGTATACGGTATACGTGGCACATACTCCCCGTATACCCCGTATATATATATTTAACATCGATTCTACTATATTCGCCCAACCCAGTTCAAAAAGGGTCATTCGTTTCGTCGTCGTCGACGGAGTTTTTTTTTTGCTTTGTTTTTTTTTTTTGTTCTCCCTCTTTGAGGTTTTCTTTTCAGTGCTTTTGTTGTAACCCCTACCCCGCTCAATAACTCCATCATGGCCTCATAACCAATCCATCTGAGAAATTGGAATCAGGAGCAACATAAAAGGGAGAAGCGGACGGAATATATTTATTATCCTTGTTGAGCAAAACTAAACGATTGCCCTTTGCCAGGACTAAAGGTGCCAGTACACATGACACATTTTGTACAGCTCAAGTTCCAACATTGAAATTCACCGCGTCTCGTGTTAAATGTCATCAGCTGATGAAATAAAAAAGAATGGACCAAACACCAAGAAAGTGTCACATGTGTTTTTTTGTTTGTCAACCCTGTTCACCCGATTCGTAGCTAAAGCGTTTTTTATAGCTCCGGGTTCGGGTGGTTATAGGTAAATATATTATCATGGTTGTATGCACAATGTGAAATAAGCCATAACCATTACCTCGTGTAGTGTCAGTTTTATGTGATGAGTTAAAAGTTCTTGTGTCAGCAATACTCAATACATATAAATAATTATTGCCATTTTTGATTTGATGCTGAACTCATGTCATATAAATTGAGTCCGTCCATTTTAAGCGCGCACACGTCCAGAACCAACCGAAACGTTACGTTCCGTTCTGTGGGTTTTTATTTTTATTTTATTCTGCGCATCTACGTCACGGACACACATCGCCTTTGCGTTTTTGTTTAGTTCTGCGCTCTACGTGGCTCTACGTAACGAACAAACATGGAGTTTGATGTTTTGCATTGTATCATGCGCAATGCCAAATTTTTAGTAGTTGTATCATGTCTTCATAGTAACCTTAATTTTAAAACAAAATGGCAGCGCATGTCAAATAATGACTTTAAAAGAAACATTTTTGATACCTTGGGTGTCAAAACATATTGTTATTTTCGTAGGAATCTCTAATTGAGACTAAAAATACAAATTATGCAGGCTAATTTTACTCGCTGATAATGTAGCTTTCTATTAGTGAAAGAATTTTGAAAATCTTTTAAGTGGCTTAGGCCTGAAAGCGTCACAAACGAACAACCTCACTTTCACATTTATCATATTATACTACGATTAATAAAAAAGAACAAAAATTATTAATATAATTTTAAAAGTTGTTTCGTGTACTACGGTGGCAATCCAAGAATCAACATTATGCAAATAACATAGTGCGAATTCTAGGACATAACCCTTCACTAAAGATATGCATTTTTTTTTTTTTTGAAAACCTTTGTCACTGATGACGACACAATGGGTGGTCCAACAAATCGAGAGAAAACTGGCTCAATGTTGTGTTCTTTCCTTCTTGGACACCATTGTATATGAAATCTAGTACTTTGATTTAAATGTGTTGCCACCAACTTCATTTCTAATAGCTAATACTCGTAGGTATATTGCATTTTACAGATAACACTAGCATACAGCGTTACGACAGTTATAACTTCCTCTCTTCATACTATACTTTGGTTTATTTAACAATTTAAGTACGCAGCTTGAACGTATTTTACCTTTATACAGAATGTACAGTACCCTCATGCTTGCTGTTGACAGTGGCGCCCTCTTTCTTCACGAATTTCTCTCATGAAATATACGATTTGCGAAATTGCTGTTTTCGGTCAGAAAGACATTCTTCATCATATACGTCATTATTATTATTATTATTTTTTTTTTTTTTTTTTTCAAGAAACCAATACTTGTCCTATAGATTAAGAAAGCACTTCAAGACACAAACAACCCCTTATACAAATATCCAGGTCCACATTTCAGTACCACGAAGTAAAATACGAACGACCACAGCTCGGAATGGTTGTTTTCTATTCCCAAACGGGAAGGGCTGATTTTTATTAAATATCTATTTTGTTTCAGTGAGCATTTTTATGTACCTAATTGAATAAGAATATGCACAATGCACATATTTATAAGCAAAGTGACCAAATGGTATCTTAGTATAATCAATATTTAGTTATACCCTTCCAAATCATAGAAATGTAATAAATAATAAATCTGAATTGCTTTTGTTTTGTTTATACATTTTACATAAATGCGTCGTAGGGTACATTGGTAGATATTAAGTTTAAAAGCAATTGTCATGTGTCAAATAAAGCCCACCGGTCCATATTGTCAGCAACCAAGCTTGGCTATACATATAACCCGAACAAATTTAAATTACTTAGAACAACCACAAAAATGCTATGTTTGTGTGGATTTGTCTGGCAGACGGATTTTGAATTAACGGGGAACGTCTAATGTCATGAAGACGGATTTAGTTTGAAGACACATTTTCATACAATACTGACACTGAGTGGTACTTACATACTTACGACTCTATTTTGCTTCGCCTAACGTAGTATATTGCATTTTAAAACTTGTAAAGTTCGAATTTCAAAGCCGACTTTTATTTTTTGTTATTACTGATTCGCATCAAGAATATTATTTGTTTCCTAGTTTATCAAGCTCCTAAAGAAACGTGTTTGAGTATGATGGACCCTCACACGTGAACACGCATCCTTGTTTATTCTCCGTAAAAAAACATTGATGTTTTATACATAGTCAGCAAATGGCAGTTTTTTGTCCATGATAATGATCATCGTAAATGCCAAATGTAAAGGTTTTTTTTTTATGGAATAAAACAAAGATGATGTTTTTAAATTGACATGACATTATTCGAAAAATAATCTTCTGGCATTATAATTTAAATATGATTTCTGGCATATGACCGCCATGGCTGGCTCGGACGTAGTCTAATCTGGAGGTCAATTTTCGATGACTTTTTCCAACATTTGTGGCCGTATATCGGCAATAACGCGGCGAATGATGTCCTCCAAGTGGTTTATCGGCGTAGACTAGCGACTTTAAATATCTCTACAGAAAAAAATCTAGCGGTGTTAAATCGCTTTACCTTGGAGGCCAACTCACAGGTCCAAAACTTGGAACTGTGCGCTCACCGAACGTTTCCTTCAAAAAATCAATTGTGGCATGAGCTGTGTGACATGTTGCGCCGTCTTGTTGAAACCATAGCTCCTGCACATCATGGTTGTTCAATTGATTAAAGAACTACGGACCAATTATTCCATGTCCACCAACCCATAAAACACACCAAACAGTCAGTTTTGTGGATGTAACTTGAGGATTATCATCACTTCAAATGCGGCAGTTTTGCTTATTGACGAAGCCATTCAACCAAAACCGAGCTTCATCGCTGATCAAAATGTTCTTGTAAAAATTGCGATCAACAGCAATTTCGCTTTGAGTCCTATCTGCACAATTCTTACTTCAAAACTGCGTCCCATAGTTAAAAAACATCAACAAATTAATGCATATTACGACTTTAAAAAAAAGTAGGCGTGTCCTAAAAATTTGTAAAAAAAAAATTAAAGCACTAACTGAGCTTTGATCGTTTGTAAATTTGTATGCATATGTGTAAAACTACAGCTTAATCGAGTAGTTTTTAAACGATCTTACCTGAACAAAGCTACTTTATAAAAATCACACCCTTAAAAGTGGGCGTATTGAAAAAATTTACTCAAACAAATTTAGAGATATATTTTTTAAATAACGAACGAAAAAAAAATTAAAATTGAATATTGGTACCTACCTTAAATTTTTAAAACTACGTTTTTCGTTCTTTCATGAAAAGTAGGCGTAAGACACGCCCAAAATTCAAAACATTATTTTCATACACAACCTTCTTAGTTTCGACTAAGAGACGCTTGTGGATTCATTTTAAACGCCGTTTATTTGCAAAAACAATTCTTTTATAGTTTCAAATGCAAAGAGGGCTTCAGCCACGCCCAAAATCAATTTTTTTGACATACACATGATGTTTATGTACAAGTAATGCCCACAAAATTTAATATTTTTCGCTCTAATGTAAAAATTGTTATTTTATAAAAACAATATTGATGGTTTTGTATGAAAAATGGGCGTCAGCCACACCCAAACTGAAATATTTGTATTTAATTGGAAGAAGATTCACCTAAAGCTTGCGTATAAAAAATTTTAGCATTGTGCTTTTATCGTAACTGGACAACAAACATAATTTAACTTTGCCAAATTGAGGTTGTTTAACGAAAATGGATTGTGGGCGTGTTTGCGGGCGGATTTCACCGGTTCAACTCTTGACCGAAAGATTTATATTCCAAATTTCAGCTTTCTAGCTCAAAAATTGCGGCCTCTAGAGAGTATACATACGGATGGACGGACGGACTGACATGGCTAAATCGACTAGGTTTTGATTCTGAGTCAGAATATATATATAAATGTAATTTTCTATACCTAACGGTATTATTTCTCTATGTTACAAACTCCACCCCCAAATACAATATAGGTACCCATTCTATAGAATAGGGTATACAAATTAATCATCCCTCGAACAGATCTATTATAGGATTTGTTTTGAGGTGAAACATCTTTAGAATCGTTGTGATTTGAAACCCGATGAAACGAAAATGCGTCACTATAATAACATATATAAATGTGTATAAATCTATAGGATTAAGCGAGATAATGAGATAGAATACATTGCACAGTACTTTATATGCTAGGCTTCCTCTCTCTCGTCTACTAAACACTGATACTTCCAATAAATTTTGGAAGTACATATTTTCAAAACTGATGTTAAAATGAGTGGTTCAGCTCATTTAGTAGGTTACTACTACTATCGCAGATGTTTACAATGCATTGCATTCACAATTTGCTTCCAAGTTGTAGTTATGTAAGGCTGCGCATTAAAACAAATAGTAATGTTTCATTTTGCCCCGACCATGGGGTCGGTTGTAACATAGGCTCGGAAAAATTTTAAAAGTTTATTCTAAACAAATGAAGAATGAAAGAGGACTCTCAGTTCACTGAATCGAATACTTATGCTGAAAAATATCTATGTTTTACATTTCAAACAAATGTATGTACAAAAGGATTCCTCCGTACACTTGTTCAAAGCCCACGTACTCTATGATATGCGCTAATCCTTTTTTCTAACAAATTCCGGAAAAACGATATTGGTAAAATTTTTGTCCTCAGAGGCTCATACCTTGTTCTTCGCCCGGGTTTTGTGGTTTATTTTTGGCCAGCAAAGGTTTTTGTTTTTCTTTTCAAAAATGGCCTGTTCTCTGGGGCGTGTCAGTTGACATTGCTGTCTTTCTTGTTATTCGCGAAACCCTTGTCTTTCTTTTTGAGTAAAGCCTTACATCTTTTGCAGTAAAAGTAGTGAACTGTTATCCAGACAGTCCAGAAAATATTGGGGCTTCGAAAAAGTTGAAAAGTTGATCAGGCTTGTTTATAATAGAGTAAAGAACATGTTACAATCTACCCCTGGGAAATGTTACAATTAGCCCCTTGTACTTCTTACCCCTGTTAATTCTTGCCACACTCTTCTCTATCAAATTTAAAAAAATTGGTTGCAGTCACTTGAGTGTAGATTCCCATACAGCCAGACAAATATATGGGTATCCATAATTCCTGGACCAACTATTTCGTCCTCGCTATCATCGTAATGTCATGTTTACCGCAGTTCTTTAGTACGAATGCATAGCTTGACCCTAAGAAACATGTATCTCTACAGAGTAAAATGAGAGGTATACAGTTTTTATGAGCATATGATGCGGCAAGAATCATGTACATCCTGATGGCCAATTCGGCAGTCTGCTCATCGTAAGTTTGAGTTTCCATATCACATAGTAAAGTGGTAAGGTCAAATGAAAATTTAAATTAAATTCCTAACAAAACACTCTGTCCACGGTGGGTGTGTTCAGAGATCTCGAGTCTACAAGTAAAAGTATGGACACACATTTTGTGGATGGTTTTACTTTTAAGCTTATCTCTATTTTTTTGTTTACGTCCCATTCGGAGCGCTTTTTCACTTCCGTTTTTTAGTTTTTAAGTCAAGCCAATCTATGAACATGAAGTTGGTGTGTGTGTGTGTGTTTGTGTATAAGGGTACAAGTACGAATGGTGACAGGATTCATGTGCAATTGAATGTGTGAAATCGACCATTATGAATCATTGGGGCCAGAATTGATCAAACAGAGTCGGGAAGCGGAAGAAAACAACAGACAAAACCTAGTAACGGAAGAGAAGAAGAGAGTAAAATTGATTTTTAGATTGGCAACAATGGATGCGCGCATTGTCAAATGGTAGAAGGAGAATAGGATTGCAAATTGCAATCCAAAGCAAGCAAGTAAAAATTTGAATTCTCAATTTGATTTGAAAGTGTATATACATACATATATCCAGGACGATTTGCTTTGGGCATTGACAGCAGGTGACAAACAAAGCACCGGAAATTTTTTTTTTGTGAACTGGTCTTTTGAATGGTCTTTTTATAGTTACCCGTAGATTTTCTTTTTTTTTTACACGGCAGAAGTTGAAATATTTTCATAGTGCTAAATTCAAAACACTAGTGCTGGCAATTTTATCTTAAATGCACAACCAATTCGACACGAAATGACTTTATGTTTCACTAAAATGTTTGCCATTAGAGAGACCATTTCATAAGGGTAAAAGCTCCCATCCACACTACTCTTCCTCATAAGCATTTAGTATTATAGATTTATTTTCTCATACCTATATTTAACAAATACATATGTATGAGTAACCATAAATAAATAGCATGCACGACTGGGTCGCACGTACTTGCTCTGTAGGTGCGGTAGTAATTATAAATTATAACAGTTAGAGTTGGCGAAGATCACAATTGTACATATAGTACTAAAAGTTATTAAGTAATGATCGTTATCGTTAAAATAATGTTTCTTGTGTCTGTAGATTAATGACATCCGATGTTTATAACGCCAACAAAGTTTAAACAAACGTTTAAGCCGTTGTTGAAATAATTTACATTCACGTTGATATTTTACATGCTAGGTATCTACCTCAAAGAAAACTTTTGTCTTCAAATATATATAACGTATTCTGCAGGAGCTATTTGAAAAAATATACCAAATTAAGTTTTTACCATTTCGGAAATGTGTTTTTCAATGTATGGCCAGTTTTAGAAAAAAACATTAAAAGCAAGTTTCTGTTATTTGCATTTTTAGTCAATATAACTGAAAACGCAGTTTTCTCAAAAAATAATCTCAATATTCATCACAAATAGTTGAATAAAAATCGCTTGAGCCGTTTTTAAGGTACTTTACTAAAACCTAAAAATGTAAACTTAAACTGAATTGCCTTTTGCATGCGAGCTACCGTTAAGAAAAGTTTAATCTCTTAAACTTTAATACCATCTCTTATGTGCTATTTAAGATTTATACTTAAGAAAATCCGATCCATTTTGTAAATGTCGTTGTTAGCTTATGGCCAGTTTGATTAAACCGTCAAAACCATAGATGTCAGGTACTTGCAATTTCAGCCAAAAACTAAAAAATATTAGGTACATACGAGTCAATAGTTACCCAAACCAAAATCTTTTGAAACGGTTTTTAGCAAATTGCGTAGAACCAAAAAGAAAATTGGCTTAAACTGATCGGTTCGTTTCGTTCTATGGGAGCCTCCGTTTAAAAAGTAGTAAATGCAAAAGCTGCTCTGTCAACTTATTGAAAACTACCAAGAACAAAGTTTGAGTGAATTAGATCAAGCCTTTGCCAACATAAATTGTGAGTTTCATAAAAATCGTTTGAGACATTTTCGAGCAAATCCAGTTCGAGGCAGGCTTTTACGTAAAAAAAACTTGCCGTTTAGACTGTTGCTTTAAAAAGAATACAATGCAGACAGATCGATGGACTGCATTTTGCACTTAACCAAGAGAGCAAGTAAAAATTACCAATTTCTTTAAAAATTGTTGATATCTTATGAGGAGCTGAAGTTTGAAAATCTGATCCATTTGATTTAGAGACTCGAGACAGAATGTTCAAATCTTGGAAAACTTTTCCTCAAGAGGCTCATGCTTTCCATCGTTAGTTACAAAGGGTGTTTTTTTTTGTAGACGTGTGGTTTTCAACCTGGCAATACTTTTTTCGGAGTTGGTCTTTCTGCACTGTCACTTAATTTATACTCAGTTTGGTTTGCCATTTCATATGGTATAGAAGACTTACTCCTGAACAACGTTTGCAAATCGTGCAAATTTATTACCAAAATAATGGTTCCAAATAATATTCGGTCGACATAATTGCCCAGGAATTTATTGGAGCCAACCACGTCGTCCACTTGCCCGAAATCATTTTTAAAACATAAAGGCAAACCCTTGTCTTTATAATAAAGCTTTATTCTTGGCCATAACATTAAATTATATGTGTTTTATTTCTTCTTGAAAACGACACGCCTAAAAAACACCCTTAACTATAGTTTCTAGAGAAGATAAAAAAAATTCACAAACTGTGAAATGTGAAATGTGTATACAAAAATACAATCACGATCTGTGAACGAGTTGCAAATAAACTGCGTATTCCTAAAGCGAAGATTTTTTCCCTGACTCTTCATTTCGCAGTTTAAAGCACAACAAACAGAAACCGCTCATGAGTCACAAATCACGACGTGACCTTCATTCACATTTTCATAACATAAAGTGCGATGTAAAAGCAAAAGGGATCAAACATATAACGTAGAACATCTAACAAACAAATACAATACGTGAGTGAAGATGACCACGAAGAACGATGCGGAGTCAGATTGGCAGGACAAGTAAATGATATGTGGTGTGTATCTGTTTATATTATGCTCATGTGAAAATTCACAATTCACTATCACAGTTTAAAATCACAGCGAATTGGAAATCACAGTTATACCTGTGAATGAAAAATAAAGTTCATCTAGTTTCTAATTTCGAATAAACCTCCCAAGTAACAAAAATTCGATTTATTTATTTAAGTAAGATTTGGTGGTGAAATCTGGACAACATGTAAAAGACCTTATTTTTGATAAATATCTGCCTTTTTTTTTACCGTAAAAAACGTTATTAATTTGAATTTTTTTATCAACTTACAGGTCCAGAAGACGTGCTTAAATTTCTCGGGAATGACACTATTTTGGATCACTTTAAACTTGTAACAAAAGATGGAAACAGTTTGCTTGTGGGGGCGAGGTAAGATATTTTTATAATAATCAATTATGTACTAGATTTCAAAAATCAAATATACTAAAACAATTTCATTACATTTTAAAGTCAGTTAACTCTGGAATCCCATCTAAATATGTTTTTATTTTATTTTTAGAAATGTTGTATATAATTTGAGCATACACGATCTGACGGAACAGACAAGGCTTCTGTGGTCATCACCGGAAAACGATGTTAAGATGTGCGTCATGAAAGGAAAGGATGAGGTATGTTCAAATTAACTGTTATGTAATTATTTATCATTTAAAGTAATTAAATTTTATTAGTAAAGAAGATCTCTGCGTCCTATACGCAGCCAATCAAAGATATCGATGCAAACAAATCCGCTGGTGGAGATCGTTTCTCCCCATTGTTCTGAACATGTGTCCTTCCAGGATCGAAAATATGATTGTTTAAGCTTTCTCCTCCTGTCCTATTCTACAGGTCTAGGCCGACTCCTTAAAAGGTGTATCTTCATCACCCTAAAATCACGAACCGACCGATAACTTAATGAATGCTGGTGTGCCTCAAGATTTTATTATGTCTCCGACTCTCTTCCACATTTGTATAATGATCTCTTTTATAAGACTTTTAAAGCACTTTGTTTTACTGGCGACAGTACTCATATTTGCTAGTTTGCATATTTACAACTGCTTTGCTCTTCAGTGATGGCTTTTGTAATAAAAACTAAATGAGTGGCACTTGCGTCGAGGAAACCGACCAAATTAACGTTGTGGGTATTTTAACTACCTTACACATCATGCACAAATCTTCGAAGACGAAGATACATTCCAAAAAATGTTAAGGCAGATGGTCCTGTTCCTCAGTTTCGTCTCCTGTAGACAAATCAGAAGAATTTATGTTAAAAATTATAATGGAAAGGATGAAAGCAGACACATTAATTTTTTCGCTCGACTTTGTCAAAATGTGTTCTGTCTCTCATTATTCACACCATTAATCCTTAAGCATCATTGCAGACCAACTGTTTAATAAATAAAGTGATTCCTTCTTAAACCGCACTACACGAATGTTAAATGTTTTATCCAGCTCAATTTCTCCCTACTATTACGGCTAACAGACTCTAGAAACCAATGTGCATCTGTATCTCCTTTTTAACCTTCCTATAAACGCTCATTCTTCTAATTCTTGATAAGAGTATCAAAAGCACCTTGAGTTCAGACATATACATAATATGAATTCAAAAAAAAAAGTTACTGAATACTAAATTTCAAAATATAGGTCGCAGTATATTTATTTTCAAAAAACTTTTCCTAAATTTACTTTTATAACTTGCAATAGAATTTTACTCATATACTTTTTTATTTAAAAAAAACTACATTACAGGAGGCTTGCCAAAACTATATTCGAATATTAGTGGTGACATCGCCTGGGAGATTACTTGTTTGCGGTACAAACTCATTTCGACCCGAATGCACCTCGTATGTCATAAATGCAAACAATTACTCCCTGGAGGCGACGAAAAGCGGACAAGCAGTTTGTCCATACGATCCAAAACACAATTCCACATCAGTTTTCGCTGGTAAGTTTTTTTTTTTGTTTTTTATAAATATTATCCTCTAAATATTTATGATTATTATTATATATATTATTAATTGAGTGATTTTTGCGACATTAAAACACACAATCGTTTCTGAGTATCACTTTGGACAAATCAATAATATCTTCAGTCATGCGGAATGCGGGGTAATTTAAATAGGTTGTGACAAACTGGTTAGGGGCATTTTCAGGATATTAAAGGTGTGTTTAGTTTAAAGTCGCGTAACGAATATAGATAGGGTTTCGAGACGTAGAAGGAATTGTTGTTATCAACAAAAATATATTTTGGATCCATTCAAGAACACATTCGATGTTTTCAATCATGCCAATTCCTTTTCTTGTTTGAAATTTTCTATGCATTTTTAGGAAGTACAAAACTTCCAGTGAAATAACTACGAGAACATGTAGCATAGTCATAAAACATTACTGACATGTCTAGCATTGTCACACATTTTATTATATTCTGTTCAACAAAAATTTACAGCACAGGTAAGATGAGACGATTGTCATTGGTTTGCAAACATCTGTCTCAAGTTTGCGCTCTCACAGGGCTTCCAAGTTTTGCATTATAAATATCCGTAAATCGTAGAGCCATCTGCTGATTTAAACAAATTCCAGCTGCATTTTAACGGATCATTTGGCAATTCAAAAAAATTATAAAGTCACACACTTTTGGCTCTCCGCTATCAACATTTTGTTATCAAAAGCTTCAAAACCGAACGTTCTTTCATAAAACATACCGAAAAGCTATAATATATTGATTCAAATTGGCAAAGGCAAATCTGTTTTAATGTGATTATTTTATCAGAATGCCATTGATTTTAGTATAGATATCTTTTCCAGCGGAACACAGCCACAACCGTTTCGTAAACGCTCGCCTATAGCCCTGTACTGACAATTTTTGTTGAACAGAGAGCATAGTAAAGTTTCATAAAGTGTTTTCATCTACTGGTTTGCTAATTTGACTTTAAAACATAAGAGACAGCTACGACGAAAAAACATGGTCTAAAAATTCTGTCCGTCTGTCTGTATGTATGTATAGACACCTACAGCCCGGCTAGGCCAAATTGCTTCAAATTTGGTACATAGAGTTTTTTAGGTATTGTACAGAGGAGAAATTGAATTTTTTTATTCAGTTCCAAAAATAACGGTACCTGAAAAAAAACGGTTCAAATAATTTTCAATAGCTAAAACCGATACCTTCCATAGGACCTTTTTTTGCTTTCGAAAACGGCCTTATCGATTCTTTCGAAATTTCACAAATTTTAAGGTATAGGTAGCTCAATTTTATTGCATACCAATATTTTTACTAAATATTCCTTGGTATTTTTAAAAGCATTTTAAATATTTTTTGTTGTAAATTTAATGATTTGAAAACAGCTCATTACATTTTTTTTTAAATGATAATTTAATGAATTTGGCAGAATACCTATAAATTAGCGTATTTGAAATTTGTTTGAAAAATGTTTTCAAAAAGTTTAAAAAACAAACAAATTCACACATTTTTATAGTTTTATTCTCGTAAATTGAAATTTATCCAAGTTGTATTTAAGAGCGTCCTTTTTTCAGTTCAAATCAGTAAGTATTTATGTATTTAAGAATTTCGAAAAATTATTTTGAACTTTATTCTATGTGTATGCGTTCGCCAGCCAGCCGCTGTCCTATTCGAAAAACAAAATTTTTCTCAAGCAGACAGGAAAAGAACAATAGATGTTCAATAACTACCAGAGCAATAAAAAAAGGCGTGTATCACGCCCAAAGCTAAGAGTTTTTATTGCCATGGCAAAACCATTACAATTAACTTAGTGACATTCAATTTTAAGCTTGCAGCTTGAACAAAACAAGCGGTGCCGAACCTGCCTGTAGGCAAAACAGGCAGTTGCCTAGGGCGGCACTCCTAGGAGGGCGGCACTTCGACTTAAGCGGAGAAATCATTACATCCATTTCAAAAGTCAAAAAGGGTACAAATTCAAGTTTGTATTGTCAACGGTAATCTCGATTTTTATGCAAAATAAATATTCTTTCAAAACAACTTCAATCAAAATGAGTGGATTTATAAACTTACTTGGAGCATTTAGATAAACTCCAGCAGTTCTTTCAGATAAATCGTTTACATAAGATTTTGTTTGAAACATTATACAAGATGGGCAAAAAGAAATCACCCTATTGGAATATGCTCTCATTTTGGCAAATGCCCGCCAATGTCAAATCTGTTTTGACATTTGTGGACTAGACAGATGCAGTATATGCAGAATACAAGTGACCAAGCCATGGAGCGATACATGAACCGACATAAACCGATATTCTGAAGGCGGCGTTCCTCTCGTTTTGGCGATTTGCACTGGCCTGCAAGATCGCCCGATTTAACCGTTTCATTCTTTTTTTTGGGAGGTTTTTCGACACTAGTGCGAGAATCTGTCGCCCCCGAAGTTCTCGCTGAAGTGTTGAAAAATGCTCTAAAACGAGCAATCAATTGTGACAGCGCCCATTTGGCCGATATCATCTCCTCGACTTGACCAATACAATTCTTAAAGTTCAAATAAACATAATCAAAAACAGAATCGAAGTTTTTCATTTAGAAAAAAAAAGAGAGCCAAACAAAAATGCTTTTAACATTACTACAAAAATGAACATAGTGCGGATTTTATTGTGTCCAATTATTCTATGAGTCTACGTACCTAACCGTCTCGTTATCAATCTGAACAATCTTTTAAAGCCATCGATCCAAAATTGAAATTTAAAGCTGATTCCTTTTTTTACGTTATCAATTTTACGTTATCAACTTTCGATGAGCGCTTTGTTCAAAATAAATTTCTGAGCCAAAATGTCGGATTTCCTTGCGACATTTCAAAGAAGGTGAAGTTGAAAGACTGCCAAATACTAAAAACAATTTTATCTGCAAAACTTGGCAGCGAAGTTCAAAAGAATATTATAGCGAAAGATCTCTTGAATGAAATTAATATATTTAACCAAACTTCTACTGCTATTGATTTTAAAACTTTGTCAATTTTAAACTTAATTTAGCTTCTCACTTCTTATTTTAATATATCCAAATTTACTTACGGCAATTAGGATACTATTAACGTTTTCTGAAGTGCTGCTTCAGGTGAAGCTAACTTCTCGAAACTGAAGCTTAAACAAACCAATCTGCACTCAACAATGACCCATGAAAGATTAAACGATCTTCAAAACTATCTTCATTTTAAAAAGAAATGCTCAATCGCATTGAAGAAGAAGACATCGCTACGAGATTTGCAAAAATAAAATCGCTCCGAGCAGCATTTTAAGTTCGAAATTGTAAAAAAAACTTTATTTCGTCGAAAGTCTTTAATTATTACTAAATAAAGCTCTCTATTAATGTTATTGTTTTCTTTGGGCGGCAAAATAACAATTTGCCTAGGGCGGCAAAATTCTCAGGTTCGGCACCGAAAACAAGACATAATTTCAATTTTTAAAAATAAGATTTTGAATGAAATTAGCTATTATTGGTGTATTTAAGGAATACAAACCGAAGTGTTCATCTTCTTACTTCAAAACTGCGATCGATAGTTAGTTAACATGAAAACATTAATGCAGATTAAGACTTTTAATATTAAAAATTGTTAAAAAAAATAAATCACTAACTGAGTTTTTATCGTTAGTTGATTTTGAAGCATACATATGTCTGAAACTACAGCCTAATCTATATATATAAAAATCAATTTAATTTTTGTGTGTGACCTTATTTCTAGAGTTAGGATGGGTGGATTTTTATATATATTCTTTTAAATGAAAGGGACCATAATGTAGATTGTTTAGAAGAAAAAAAATGTTAAAACCGTCCAGCTGAATTTTTTGTAGACCATTTATAAGATTTTTTCAACTGTAAAGTAATATTTATTCGAAGTATTTATTGGAATTTATTTCTAAAAAATTTATTTGATTTTTAATATTTCAAAATAAAAAAAAATAAAACATAAGGGAGAGCTAGAGTACGTTTTCAACGAACTGTTGGATACCCTATTCCCTATATTTTTGTATGTGTATGCGTGCGCCTCCCGCAGCCAGCCGCTGTTCCAGTTTCAGAAACACAATTCTTCTTTAGCAGACAGGAAAAAATTCAATAACATTAATTTTGTGTGGCCCATGTTCAATAACAGCTGGCGTAATAAAAAAGGCGTGTGCCACTCCTAAATTTGAAACTTTTTACTGACAGGGCAATTACTATGAGCTCAGTGACGTTCAGTCTTATAGCCAACTTTTTTTTGGTTTTTTCTAATTTGCTCAAAAACGGCTGTAACGATTCTGATTAAACTTTGTGTGTTATATTCTTTTAGTGTTCTTAATAGAACGTCTCAACGTCTTTTTTTCAAATGGCCATAAGTTGTCAACGGTTGTATCGAATTCAAACAAACTTTGTTTGGTATAGTTCCTTTCAACTCTGTATCAGATGATATTGCATTTTTGTCAGTTATTCTTTTTTAAATGGTGGCTCCCATACAAAAAGCCACTAGGTTTTGGCCAAATTATATAGTTTTTTTCTAATTTAATCAAAAAAAAATTTCGCCGATTTTTATTAAACTTTGTATGTAGATACATAAAATATTTTGTAGGAGCCGTTTTTGATAAAAATAAATTTTCCCCTAAAAATTGTATGGCAGGTACCGTAAGTTTTAGAGCTAGAATGCTAATTCCAAAAACCCCTCTGCAGGACGTCATAATAATAAGGCTGTAGGTGCCGATACAGACGGATGGACAGACAGACAGAATTGTCGGTCCCACTTTTTTCGACTTCTCTATCATAGTAATGTCATGTTTGATTGTTAGATTATTTTTTTTTACGAATGCATAACTTGCCTTATAGTAAAAATGTGAAAAGTAAGTGCGTTTATTTGTAAGGCTTGCGCTCCTAAGCTACTTAACCGTTTTTAAAATTCTTTAACTAAAAGAAAGCTATACATTATCTGTGAGTTACATAGGCTATACATTTCTTTAGTCTAAACTCTCAACTAGAGATCCTTATGAAAAATGAAATAATGAAACCCAAGGTATGAAAAGTATTCCTTTAGAAGTCAATAATTGAAATGCGCTGGAAATTTTCATGCGAATATACATAAACTGCAAGTTCGTCGGAAAAAAAAAGTTTAAACGATGATAGCGAGGACCAAAAAAGTTGGTAAAAAAAATCTGTCCATCTGTCTATCTTATTTGTTTGCCTTTCCGTCTGACTATATGTATGTACATAAAGACACCTACAAAAGCCCAAACGGGTGTGCTTAATTCTTTCAAACTATAGGTATATCGAGTTTTTAAGGTATTGTACAGAAGGGAAATTAATTTTTTTTTTGCTCGAAAACTAACGGTAGCTGCAACTATAGTTATGTTGAAGCTCATTTTTTCTCGAAATGACTCAAACGATTTTGATTAGTTAAGCTTTTTATGTATGACCGTATGACCTATCAAATGGCTGGAAACAAAGTAACCAAGAATTGCTAAGAACGGTACCTTCCATAGGACGGGTTTTTTTTGCTTTCGGCTTTTTCGAAGACGGTTTAACCGATTCTGTCGGAAATTTACACATACATATATATAGGTTAAAGTAGCTTAATTAATACCTAAGAACTACATTCCTATATTTTTAATAAATATTTTTTCGTTTTTTCAAAACCATTTCTCTTCATAATTTAATATTTTGAAAATAGATCATTAACTTTTTCAAAAATAATAAGTAGTTATGATAAATGCAGAATACCTATGTATTGGGGGAATTTAATTTATTTTTGAAAAATGTTTTCCAAAAAATGTTTTTATTCTAAGAAACCAATCCACAAATTTTGATAATTTTACTACCATACATTGAAATTCATCCAAAGAATAAGAGTTTCGAAAAATAAATTTTTTTTTCAAAATCTCAAGCCAAGACCAATGTCTTATTAGAGCAAGTTGGTGCGATCCAGTAGTGGACTTTATTTTTAAAAATTACTATGGCGAAAGCCAACCCTGTATTTGCCGCGAGCGAAGCCGCGGGTGAAAGCTAGTCGAGTATAGTTTTTAAACAATCTTACCCGAATGAAGGTTTTTTATAAAAATCGAGCCCTTAAAAGTGAGCGTCTTAAAAATCGCTCAAATCACATATAAATGTCTATCTATGTATATCTCTCAAGCGTTTCTAAAGGTTTTTGAATTTTTCTTATAGTAATAATATTTGTTTTCTTCGTAGATAACGAACTATACACTGGCACGGTGGCCGATTTCAGCGGCAGTGATCCAATTATCTACCGAGAACCACTCCAGACTGAACAATACGATAGTTTAAGTTTAAATGGTAAGTTTTTATTTTAATATTAAAAATTAAAAATTATAATTAAAAAAAACAAATTCTATTAATTAAATTCTAGCACCAAACTTTGTGAGTTCGTTTACACAAGGTGATTTTGTGTATTTTTTCTTCCGAGAAACAGCTGTCGAATATATTAACTGCGGGAAGGTGAAAAAAAGATAAATATTTTATGAATATTTTTTTTAATACGTTATTACTTTTTCTAAAGGCTGTTTATTCTCGTGTGGCGAGAGTATGTAAATGGGACAAAGGCGGACCTCATCGTTTTCGTAATCGATGGACATCTTTTCTTAAATCTAGACTTAATTGTTCCCTTCCTGGCGATTATCCGTTTTATTTTAATGAAATTCGTAAGTTATCTTATACGTATTATACCTACATAATAAATCAATACAAATTGATTTTCCTTGGGATTGAAAGACAGAATTGGGTTAACACCATTTCAGTCTTTTGTATTATCTTAATTCAATTCTTTTTTTTTTTTAATATTTAAATTTGGAATACAAAATATTAATGTTATTGTTTCTATTTTATTTTCAAACAGAATCAGCGAGTAATCTTGTGGAGGGAAGTTATGGACATTCCAACTCAAAACTCATATATGGAGTTTTCAATACACCCATCAACTCAATACCCGGGTCAGCTGTTTGTGCATTTAACTTGCAGGTAAGTTAAATAAGCGGCCAACAAATATATTACTCCATAATGTTTTCAGCTGCATTAGATACGCTTTCATTTCGATTCAAAAATGATATCTTATCCATGTCGCTGGTCATGAGGGTATTCGTTAAAACAATGAAGGACTTGAGTACCCTTAAGATTTCCTATTCGGTTCCTGATGCGAAACCCTGTTCTTCGGATGTGGAACTGCAACAGGCAGCGAAATTTCAAAGTTTCAGCGTTCCTCCCCTGACAACACTTTCCCATAATAATCACTCACCTGAAGATGCATTGTGCCCCCTGCAGCCCTCATCTACAGCATTTCCTCCAAACCGGTTTCTTTAAAAAACTTGAATATTTGCCTTATTTTTAGAGAGTGAAGGTTACTCTCTTCTATCTGGTAACATCACAGATATTTCTATCTTTTGTGAATTGCTGCTCCAAGTTTACGCACGTATGACAATGGTCTGGCGTTTCTTAATGTTCATCGCAAAATCTACATTTGGCACTACTACTCAGACCAAGTAAGCTAAGGTGTCCTCTTTGCCCTGCTTCTCTATATTCTTCGCTTTTGACCACATTTTCTCCAATACCACAATAGGGTCTTGGCCCGGATAGAATGTTATTGCTGTCAATTTACCTAGGCCATATAGCAACCCCTTCGTTACCCTGAACACCAACGTAATAGATTCGTCTATCCCTTCTATTTTGCAAAGTTTTTCTCCAAATTTCATTTTTGGATCGTTCAATATGTGTTAAAGAAAATCAGAAATGTTTAATCTTGAAAAAGGTTTTTCATGCCTGACTGATTTTTCATTTCAAGGAATGTAGTGAAATGCTATAAATTCTATTGTGCGGGTGGGGGTTGGTGAAAGGGGGGTGAAGGGTATTGTCTTCAAAGAATATTTCTGTGGATCCCGTCTAGGCGAAGAAGAAATTAATTATCAGTTAAATTATTTTCTATGATATAAAAAAAAAGAATTCATCTAAAAATTAAAAAAAATTATGGATTCAGGAATTAAATTCAATTTAAAGAAAGTGTACAAAACTTCATATAATGTTAACATTTAACACTTTTATTATTATTATTATTTTTTCAACGAGTTCTCGTTCCTTTAATAGTGGGTTTTGCAAATGGGAACATCAATCAAAGCTTTAATTCGACGCGGCATACCTTGGATTATGCGTCTTGTAACCGTGTTGTCCAAATTTTTCCACTCATCTAGCAACGCAGATTTCAGTGCAATTAATGTTTCTGTTAAGGACGACCAATTTCTAATCCTTCTCACAAGCATATCCCAAACATGTTCAATACCATTCATATCCGGGCTCATCACAGGCTCATCCATATTTCCACGTCTTCTAAATAGTCTATAATGTACCTGGCGACATGTGGCCTATCATTGTCCTGCATCAGTAAGAAGTTTTCACCAATATGTAGTGCTACTGGAACGCCTTATTCTTCGAGAATTCTAGAATTTGTTGCTTAGAAATTCCTGCTCAATTCATGACCGAACCTCACCAGATATTTTGCCTTTGGGTAATCATCGCGGAAGATTATATCTCACATTGTAGTTTTCAGAGTCTGTAACGTCCATCTGGAGACCTCAGACAAAATCTGGACTCATCAGTAAAGATAACTCTGCTCCAGTCAGCATCGGTCCAAACTTGGTGAATGCGTGCAACCTCTAATCGGCAACACTTGTGCTTTACCGCGAGCCGCAATACTCAAGTGGGTCTTGTTGCTCTCATACCAATTTACTTAACACTAATCGTCTCTATATATATATACTTTAAGCATTCTCAGTTGTGGTTCTCCTCGCCGTTTTGGGCCTGTGGGAACTGTTCAGCCACTGTTTGATTCCCATTTCGAAGACATTAAAATAGCAAATATCGCTCATCTTTCACAGAAGTTGGTCTCTACCGACCTTGAATCTTGACGCTGAATGAAGGAGTTTCTCTGAACCTTTAAATGGCTTTTCTGAGGGTTAACTATAGTTTTCTAACTAAAATAGCGGCATACCGCAAAATCCTTCCATTCCCAACTAAAAGCTATTGTAATTTTCATTTCTTTTTCACGAAAGTCACAGAAAACTAATAAATAATCAAATTGCAACAAGTCCATAGAAGTTGACTCACCGAAACATTTACACAAGCACGAAGCCTAAAAGTTGTGTACTTTACGATAAGTACGAAAAGCGAAATTTTTCATATCAAGCATTTAAATTAATCAGCAAAATACCGAAGAAACAAATAAAATATTAACTTTCCAAAAACAGCCGCGTGAATAAATATGAGTGCGACACTTTTTTTGTACTCCACTGTATATAAATGTGCTGAGGGTATACGCGAAAATAGACCTTAAGATAAATAATTCGACTAATAATCAAAATAAGATATAACTTGTGGATAGTTCAAAGTTTTTGTATTGGAAGAAAAAAGAGAGTAATAGAGGCAGGGTAACCACAGGATTTTCTTCCGTAATTAATTAACGAACTTATAGCACGACAAAGGATCATCGGGGTTGGTTCAAGTTATTTAAATAAAATATGATATTAAAGCTTACTACAAAAAAATTGTTTAACCAAGTTGTAACATTATTTTTTCGTTTTCTTTTTTCACAACCATCAGGATATTGCAGATACGTTTGAAGGCAATTTTAAAGAACAAAGTGGCATTAATTCTAATTGGCTTCCTGTAAATAGTGCAAAGGTAATTAAAAACTATTGATTTATTCAATAAACAATTATTTTCGTTATGTCACAAAACTTTAAAACCGTTTTTCTTTATATCGATGGAATTCAATTAACGTACTTCTTTTAAGGTTCCCGATCCTCGTCCAGGCTCATGTCATAACGACTCACGTACCCTTCCAGACTTGACGTTAAATTTCATTAAAACACATTCGCTAATGGATGAAAATGTTCCAGCATTCTTTGGACAACCAATTTTGGTCAGGACGAGCACTATGTAAGTATACGGGAAACGAGTAAACGAAAATTTAAGTACTTTTGTGACTTTGAAGCTTCAAAATATACAGCCCTTTTATTTAAATCCACAAAAATCCACCATGTTACTCTTATTGAAGAGTCTCTAAAAAATTTTAAATTTAATATTTTTTCTCTCAATCCATGGTATGTCGCTTAATTAATTGTAAAAATGTGGTAATGCCAACGTCCGTCGCCGTTGTACCATGTTAACCACGCCTCATATTCCAAACAATGTTAAAACAAAGATATATGCAACGTCGTAAAATGATCGTAAAAGTCGTTAGAAAGACTTAGAAATCGCAATCGTATTGTTAACAATTTTAATCGAAAAACGTTTACTACAAATGGTAAACTTTACATCACACAAATTTGTATCGTAAATGTCGATAACGGTTATGAGGACATTTTAGTTGTTTGTACATAAGTAACTGAAATTTTAAAATACGGCTTCCATCTTTTATTAAAAATAAATTTAAAAGATACTTCTTGTTGACACCCTTTATATTGAAAAAAAATTCATTCCTGTTTGAATGTTTCGTACTCACGGATTGAGACCACCTTCTTTACAAATTTAAGTCTTGGATTTGTCAAAAACTATTTTGCATTTTTTAAAGATGCCATATCCAAAATTTTAAAATAATAAATAAGGGCCATATTACGTAAGTTCCTTTATCGACTAGTTTTTTTTTTCTATTTTGATACTCTTAAGATATTAACACATTCCCTTTAACTTTTTTTTCATCGGGTATAGATACCGCTTCACGCAAATAGCTGTGGACGCCCAGATCAAAACCCCTGGTGGAAAAACGTACGATGTGATATTTGTTGGAACGGGTAAGACAATTATTTTATTTAAACCTTATTATTGCGTTGTTCGACTTCGTTTGAATGTGAATTAATTTCATCAACATTTTCTCGCATTCTTTTTTTTTTTTTTTTTTTTGATATATTTGTAGACCATGGAAAAATAATTAAGTCAGTTAATGCGGAGTCAGCTGATTCGAATAAAAAAGTGTCATCAGTTGTGATTGAGGAAATCGATGTGTTAACCAAGAGCGAGCCCATTCGAAACTTGGAAATTGTTCGGACTATGCAATATGGTGAGTTTAAATGTTTGTCTTACATCAAAGAATATTGAACGAATCAAATTGTTTATTATACGGCCTTCTGTTCCACAAGTATCTTTAGTGAAGCTTATGCTCCGAAAAAATGCACATTGATATAATTGTGTTATGTATTATTTATTCGTTAAACCATTGTATATGAAATCTATAGTAGTCTGGGGAACGAGTTAGAGATAACGGGGTTTGGAGACACATAGATGTCGCTGATAATCATCACATATTTAAACCTTTCCACCTACATTTTCTCTCCAAAACGAGAAATTTGAAAAAAAGGTTTGGAGGCTCACGGTGTCGCCACAGTCGATCCTGCTATCCATATTACTATAGATTTTATATACAATGGTTAAACTAAATTTTATCGCTTAACTGTGAGAAAATTTAAATCGCAAACAGTCATACGAAGTTTCTTTGGTTCTGCAAATCTGAATCGCGTTAGCATGGATCAGAAACTGGGAAAATTCCGAAAGATCATTGGTGCGTTCTTTTTCTAGCCATAGTCAACTATTGTTTACAGTAATTAAAAAAAAAGTTCCCTTAATCCAAATAAGTTGAGATTTGTAACTATATGACTTCATAACAGCGTTCCTAAATTCATGTTAAAGTGTTAAACTCCATAATGTGAGTTGAGATTGTTGATCTGTCAAATTAGACGTTTTGTTTTAAACAATTCAAAGTCTTTATTAAAAATCAAACCAAAAAAATTACAAATTATCGATTTGAACAGCAAGAACGTCATTATTTTCTTTGAGTGATCAACAAGAAAGAATAAAATAGACTTTTCGCCAATTTTGAGCGATGAAGTAGAATAATTATATTAGTTCCTCAATATACAAACAAATGTAAAAAGTGGTCGTTTGACAGTTTAACAAAATCTAACAATGTATCGTTCTTAAATGGTTTGTAAAAAACCCAACAAATCCTAACAATGACACTTCAGCTATTTTTTTGACATAACAATTGTTGACTTATAAAAGATGACACCACATTATAAACTAAAATTGCCACTAAAACAAAGACGCACGAAAGCACGCACAAACGAAAGCTCGGTTGAAGCCATTCAAAGTTTAGTTAATGAAGTAGGTTTAATGCAGGAACACTTATTTATTTGAATTCGTTAAATACTAACGGTACATTCTTAAATAAAATTAAAACTAACAATATATTCATAAATTGATACATACATAAATTTATATCTACGAGTATATTATAAATATTGGATAAAAAATCTATTTTTAAAACAGTGAGATTTAACATTATCATTTGTGGAATTTAATATGGCATAGTTCTTATTAAATATATTGATCAAGAGATTGAGAGGGCTATTGGCGCCGTAGTTGGATCTACTGAAAATGTTACACAGAAAATGAACACAATGACGTTGTAAACGCAGACGGGTGCCCTAGAAAAACATTGAACACATTGAATGTTGCGAATGCAATGAAACGTATCCGCAGTCGGATCCGACACAAGAGTCAGAAGATTTGTTCTGCTTTTAAAAATGCGTGAATTTTGCTTCGATGAATAGAAATACAGTTGACGCTCTATACAGTGAACTAATAAAAACGAAACCTTTTCACTACATCGAAATTGCTTTCACTATTTCAAGCGGGAGTTTTTAAATGTTTAACAACACTGAATTTATAATTATAAATAAAATTCTTTTTTATTAATTCAAAAGTTTAAAGAAGAACAAAAAACATCAATGTTAACTTTAAAAGCAGCAATAACTTGCGACAGAACCATACCATACCTGCTTCCATTAATTTTTTCCAAAATTGAAATTGCCTTCTGTTTAAAATCAATCCACTTACTGGCATATTTTTCCTTAATACACCTCGACGTCTTTCTTGAATTTACTTGAACGATTACAATATTTGTATCAAAAGCAAAGCCATATCAGAAACTTGTTTAATAGTGTTTCTGTATATTTACATCCCTTCCAAAGTGTGAAAAACTCACAAAGGAATGGTAAATTAATTAGGAAAATAGTTGACCTTCACATGCACATTGCAACAAAAAAATTTCGTTGAATTTCGGCCAAAAAAAATTAATTCACTACGAGTATATTGAGATTCTCATAGTTCACCATTTAGATAGAGTAGTCTGTGTTAAATTTTGGTGGTTCATTATATTGGATAGTTCACTTATAGAGGTTCACTATACAAAGCGTCTACTGTATATAGTATGTTTGGGACGTGAATTCTGAATTCTAAAAAAGCAGTCTACACTTTATATAAAATCTTAGTTTCTGATGGTGACGTCACAAAATACAAAGGACTCAGCACACCTACCTGATGTGTATCATGAAGAGAACTTAATGTAAATAACTCGTAGGCGCGAGTAAGCAGCTTCTTAATTTTCAAATAAACTATGTATCTCATTAATATTTAAAAATGCGTTTGTCTTAAATGTGCTAATCTGACAACTTCAACTTAAACAGATTTGAAATATTTTGATGGCGCAATGACTCCGTCTTTGTTTAAAAGGTTTCGAATATATCATCAAAAACTTAACGTGATGGCACCAACTTTTAACAGTGCGCACAATAGTCCAGTCGACGGGGATTTTCAGGTTTAAAAAGGTTAAAGGTTTTTCCTCAATAACTTTTTTTCCTTACGTCATACGGCAAAATCCTTTCTCCAACTAAAACCCACTTCTTTCTACCTGTGACTACAAGAGCAGTTTAAGAATCTCGAGCAACTGTAGCAGGAACTATAGCAGCAGCGAATGAACTACGAAAAACTATTTGCCCTTAGTCTGTCTTCTTTTTGACACAGAGAAATATTTCTGGTTTGAATATCGGTGCAGTCACAATTGTTCACATTAGATACAAACATTTTTCTAAGTTTTAGGCAACATTTAAATCTTCGTGATCAAAAAGATGATAGAAAAATTTGATAAAAAAAAAAACATTTATAGAATTCAGTGTGTTACAATAATGTGATACTGATTGATTTTGAGTGATTGTTTAATTTATTGAAACACATAAACATGCATAAGTTGCACGGAATTGCTCTATGGCCGACCCACAGACATACAACACAGACCAGCGACCGGTATCCCTCTTGCCTAAACAAAATTAATCACCACGGTATTATGTACTATTACATCCCTGTATGCAATTTGTTATACTCGTGTAGTAAGTCTCGATAGAAAATGCGAGAGCTTTACAATACTCATAATAAAATGTACATCATGCTGATTTTAAGCTTGTAGGCAAAAAGAGGGAACCAAATTTCGGTTGCTGGTTTGTATTGTATGTCTATGTGGCATGGTCGGAAATCGCTTGTGTTGCTGTAACGCCAACAGTTGCTTTAAATGCTGTAATTCTTTGGAGTTTCACTAAAAGATGTAAAAGAATGAGCACAGCCATGAAACGTTTAATATAAACAGACTAGATAGCTCTGTCAACAAATCTGCCGCAGGAATCGAAGTTTCGCTACTCTGTCGGTGCTTATACGCTTAGCTATATCTCAAAAAGCTGCAACAAACTTTGTCGCGCATGTGCAGATCATTCATTGCATTTATAAACTATAGTATTCCCACCTGAGGTGCGCCATCTATCGACGAAAAACTAAGCTCTAGAATACCATGGGAAGCAACAACAACAATTTCCACCATTTTAATTGTATTCTAGAGCTTAGTTTTTCGTCGATAGATGGCGCACCTCAAGTGGTAGTACTATAGTTTATATATACAATGGATCATTTCACGGTCAAGCAATTCTGCTGGATGCGTTCTTGACTTAAAAGTAAAACTCCTGCAGGTATGCAACAATACTTCACTCAAACCGGATCTGTTATACGTTTCCGTCGCTTGCACTCAACTATGAATATAGTACCACCAAATGTCACATAGACATACGGCCGTTTTAATATGTTAAACATCAATTAATTTTTGTTCTTTTACTTTATTTTAAAGCAATCAGTTTTACCTTAATATAACAACTTTCCTTTCAAAGCAAGCAAGTATGATAAAACTTTCTAATTTATTCATCGTTCTCTAGATCAACCCAAGGAAGGAAGCTATGATGATGGAAAGCTTGTCATTATCACCGATAGTCAAGTGCTTGCAATAAAATTGCACCGCTGCAACAATGATAAAATAACCAGTTGCAGGTAAAAATATAACGCTAATGAATACTAAAATTTAAAAAATTAAAAAATAAAACGGAGATTCCTCTTTTGCCTTTTCATAAGTGAAACTTTCCGTAGAACACACAATTTAACAGAAAATTCCTATGTTTTTTTATGATACTCTTTAGTGAGTGTGTTGCACTCCAGGATCCATATTGTGCATGGGACAAAATTGCCGGGAAATGTCGTTCTCATGGCGCTCCTAGATGGTTAGAGGAGAACTACTTCTATCAAAACGTTGCCACTGGGCAACATGCGGCGTGTCCATCAGGTATGTATTTTGTGTGAAGCTAATATCCTTTAAAAGTGTACTTGGCTTATGTATATAGTATGTATAGAAGTATATATAGGTATTTCAAAAACTTGTGCGGGTTCGTATTTAGTTGCAAATATATATGTACGAGTAACTCACATATGAACATTGAACATGAGAAATTTAAAAACTCTATTTTGCAACACTTTTGCAGGTAAAATCTCGTCGAAGGACGCAAATGTCGGAGAGCAAAAAGGCTATAGAGACGATATGGATTTATTGGATTCTCGACGTGCTGGAAAGGATCAAGAAATCATCAATATCATGCAGGACAAAGACTTTGAAGGTAACGTCGTGATTCTGTCTCTCTTACCTCCTACCATCAGCTTTTATTTTTAATTTTGTCTTTGATGGATTATGCACCTGGTAGATAGTTGGAACTCGTAAAGCACAGTCTTTTTGTCTGTAAACACACTGGATGATTGATGAAGAACATTTCAACGTTTTGGTTTTATACATTATATTTTTTTTTTTTTTTTTGGTTCCCTTCTGTTTTGGTTTTTTTTTTCAATTGACTGGCTTTTCTTTCGAATCCTTAAAGCTCAAATTATGTATTGAATGGTTGGAAAACAAAAAGAGTAAGCAAATAGATTGTGGCTTTTCATTTGGTTTATTTAACACAAATATTGATTGATTTTTATTGATAATCCAATGAAATACTATTTGAATTGCGTGATTTCTGGGCTACCAGGACGACGACCTGTCGGGAGTGTCTTACAAAAAATTGAATCCTGGTATCAGATGACATTATTATTTGAAAATGTGTTTTGAATCAGGTGAATACTTTGATAAGAACAACAACACGAACTTTTCTTTCGTTTGAATGTGAATCAAAAGAATTGCAACTTTATTTTTATGAATAACTTTTCAAACGCTTTATATCCAATCCAAGTACCTAAAGGAAGGATTCATGTGATTAAGTGTAGTGTGTAATTGGGTCACAGAAACTTGCTTTTACACGTATGTCAGCATAAAGATTTTAAGAGAAACAAAGACATTTTATTAAAAGAAGTTTTGTTCAATTCAGAGTCTACTATCAGGTACCACCAACAATGATTTTTAAACCTAGAATGGTAATTACAATAAGATATGATGCGAAATTTACTAAATCGCCTGGTCAAATCGTCAAGGCTCTAGAAGCGTGATTCTTCGAGATATGGAAAATTCGCTTAAAGAATATTAAACAGTTAAAATTGTAATTGTTTTGGAAGAAAGAAAATCACCAAGCCAAGTTTGCGAACGCTAGGTGGCGCTCGTTTCACACAAAACAAAAATCTGTAGAAAATTTTACCCAAAAGATTTTTGACTTTTTTGAAAAACTCTTTAAAAAATGTTTCCAAATATATGAAAAAGAATTGTCTGTTAAACACAATATATAGTTCGCCTGCCCACCCTTGAATAAATCAGTCAACACTAGAATACCATGTGAATCACCAGAATTCAAGGTCTTTCTGCATTCTGACGTTGTTTATAGTAAGGGTTAATCCAAAATGTCATTTAAAGCTTTCGTTCTGCCCCCAAATCTATCACTATCATGTTGATACGAACGTTAAATGCATCTTTTTAAATCAAGGAAACATATTATTGGCAGTCCTTATAATATTGCGTGCTACCACTTCCACAGCCAATTGGGAAGGAATTTCAAATCCGATTTTAGCAATAGTACACCTGCAAAACGTATTTTTCTTTCGCATGATTGTTCCCAAAGTTATATTCTAACCAAAACAAGATGTTTTAACTCATAACAATTCTTATTTGGATTTTATTCTTTCACTGACTGCACTCATAAGACGCGCAGACAAGCATACACAGCCAATTCTATAAATGCACACCGTTTTCAGACTTATATTTGTGTTATTTGTTCCAAATTCTGTAATTGCTTAAAACTTTGAAATCAATGCTCACATTATAGAGGACGAAAATAAAATAAGGCCGAAGGATATATCAACCCATTTTTGAAATTGAAAAAACTCAAAGGAAACACACAGAAAGAGTAATTATTTGAAACTTCAAACGCGCCCTAATGTTCAAATATTTCGACGTTTGCTTCACCTTTGCTTTATGCTAAAAACTCAGTTTTGCGTGTCCGATGTTTAATTACTGCTGGCGCAATAAAAAAAGCCCAAATTTGAGACTTTTTATTGCCAGGACAATAACTATGAGCTCAGTGACATTTAATTTTAAGCTTGCAGATTGATTTGAACAAAACAAGACAAAACTTAAATTTAAAAAAAAAAAATAGATTTTGAGTGAAAATAGCGATTATGGGTGATTTTAACAATTCTTGAGCAACACTCTGCTACATAACCAAGGTATACAAACCAAAGTGTTCATCTTCTTGCATCAAAACTGTGACCGATAGTTAAAAAACATTACAAAATTAATGCATATTACGACTTTTGACGGAAAAGTGGGCGTGTCCTAAAAATTTATAAAAAAAATTTAAAGCCCCAATTGAGCTTTGTCAAAAATTAGTCAATTTTTAGGTATAAGTGTAAAACTACAACTGAATCAAGTAGTTTATTAGCGATCTAACCTGAATAAAGGTATTTTATAAGACTCACGCCCTTAAAAGTGGGCGTATTGAAAAAATGTACGCAAACAAATATAGAGATTTATTTTTCAAATAACTAACGGAAAAAGGTTAAAATTAAATATTGGTACCTTAAATTTTTAAAGCTACGGTTTTCGTTCTTTCATGAAAAGTGGGCGTAATCCACGCCCAAAATTCAAAGATTTCTTTTCATACACAAGCTTCTAAGTGACGCACACATTTGGGCTTGTGAATTCAATATAAAAACCGTTTATTTGCAAAAACAATTTTTTTATAGTTTCTAATCAAAAGTGGGCGTCAGCCACGCCCAAAATCAATTTTTTTGATTTCATACACAAAATGTTTATGAACTAGTAATACCCACAACATTTCATGTTTTCCGCTATAATCTATTTTATAAAAACAATATTGATGGTTTTCTATGAAAAGTGGGCGAAAGCCACGCCCAAACTGAAATATTTTGATTTAATTGGACGAAAATTGACCTAATGCTTGCGTGTGCAAAATTTAAGAGTTGTGCTTTTATCGTAAATGTAAAAAAACATAATTTAATTTTGCCAAATTGAGGTTGTTTAACAAAAATGGCGATTTTGGATGTGTTTGTGGGTGGATTTTACCGGTTCAAGAACTAACCTTTACTCATGAACCAAATATAATCATATATATTCAGCTTTCTAGCTCAAAAATTGCGACCTAAAGAGAGTATACATACGGACGGAGGGATATGGCTAAATCGACTAGGCTTGATTCTGAGTCAGAATATACTATACTTTTCTATACCTTACTGTATTATTTCTCTATGTTACAAACTCCACATCAAATACAATATTCCCATTCTATAGAATAGGGTATACAAATTAAAGGATTCTCCTTCTCGACTTCGCTAAATGTGTTGTGTGTGTACTCTTATAATAGATTGCATTTTGTGTACCATTTCATCGGTGCAGGCACATTAATTTGAGGGTTGTGTATGGACGGCTTTGGTACCAATTATAGCTGTCATTGAAACACATCATTGGAACGTTTTATTTTTCTCTGACAACCCTGTTATAGTTATCATTAAAATGTTCATCACTGAAAAGACAATTTTGAGGTTAGAGTTGATCACTGAAACTAAAATTGACAGATGAGAACGAACGAAATTGAACACATTTTCATTAAAAAAGGTGTCCCAAATAAAAATAAAAATCATTTAAAATCGAGTTCTATCAGATTTGGATTTAGGGTAAAGTCGGGTGATATGGCAACACGGGTGATATGGCACCCTTTCAATATCTCCCACTTACTGATTTCTTTCCAAAGCAAAGAGAACAACATATCAATCAGTTTAACGTAAGCTATTAGATTGTCTAGTTCAAATCTCAGCAGCCCTTGAAATACTTTAAGTACAGCCGAATAAAAAAAATAATGGGTGCGTATTAAGCAAAAAGTTTTTTTTATGAATTAGTGAAGTTCATCGTAATACGAAGATATTTGACGCCAGGCGTTCAATTTAAAAAGAAAGAAAATAAATAACCATGTTTGTTTTTGTTTGCTTAACATTATAACTGTGCGGGCTTTATTTCTCATTTTATTTGGAATAGCGGAAGCAAGGTCAAAAAGGTGATATGGCACCTCAGAAGTTCGGGTAAAATGGCCCCGGTGCTATTTCTCCCGCTCTTACTTTACTTTCATTTTGAACTAGGCACTTCTTAAATATAAAAAAAAAGTTCAAACAGAAAATCAACGCCGAGGACAGTACGTCAGATTACGATGAGCAAATATCGTTGCAAGATGACTCAAATGGTTCCGAAGATTTAGCGGAAAATATTTGTGTGGGGATTATGCCCTTACAACGAAACCGGACGAGTGGTGAACTGCATAATATGTCACTTTTAGTCACATGAATTCCTGTTCATCGTATATAACAACAACTGCTATCAAATGTGGAAAAAACAGCAAGAAAAAGTGAAGTGCCATTTCACCCGAAAGCAGGTGTCATATCACCCTCCATTTTTTAAGTCGTCTTTTTTTAAGGTTTTTTATTTTTGAAAAAAAAAAAATTATTCAACTGACTGTGAATTTCAAAGAAGTTCCTATTTTTTGCTTATAAACTATTTTAATAATAAAATTATTTTGGTTTGAAATACAAATCTTTTTTAGTTTGGAAGTTATAAGGAAAAAGAAAAATATGTGCCATATCCACCGACTTTACCCTAAAGACAAATTTTCAATCAGAAAATAGGATTTTTTTCTGGGAAAAATGTCTCATTCTCTTCAAAGTCAAACTCACTGAATACAGGACTTAAATTTATTGAAGAAGAAAAAAAATCTTCGGGACCGAAATTTTCAAAAAAGTTAACACTGTACTCTATTTTACAAATAAAAAACTTTCGAACATTCTCCAAAGAGACTTCGTAGACAAAGCTGCTGACATAACTTGATTTGTCATACTTCCTTCAATAGACTGTTATGCCGAAAACAGATGTACAGCACAGCTGCGCGCATATGTATATGCATGCATCGCTGCACCTAAATCTGATGTGGTATACTCTCCGAAAAATTTGATGCATACTTCTGTCAAAAAATAAAACGGGAACTGTATTCAATATTTCATTTCTATCCAAACAAACAACATTCGTATGAGATACCAGGGGTGGATTTGGGTAAAGGTCACCAGAAATAGCCACAAAAATATAAATGTCGCATGTGAAAATCACTTTGTAAAGACAAAACTTTCACGTCAGCGATAGTCACCGCTTATCAAAAATCACCTCGGCCGATTCCACCCCAGCTTTACTTGTTTTTCATTGTGTTTTCTTTAGCAAATTAAATAAATTTTTCTCCTATTACACCTATACAAATTTATAAGCCAAAAATTTTATTTATTTTAGTCGGTGTCTACTCGCACAAACTTGTTTCACCAGTTTCAACATTGTCACTGCTATGGGTGGCCGACTTTTGTAGGATAAACTATTTTTGCGTAGTCCCTTACCCCCGTGAAACATTGTTACTCCTCTGAGAGTATGTCCAAATGTTCTTAAAGTTCATTATTTCATTAGATCATTACTGACGAAACTGATCTGTGCGATTAGACGCTTCCTTTGTTAAAAAGAGGGATGATTCTGTCAAAATAAGCAATGAAAAACACCGATAATTTGCAATTTTGTGTTTCAGTAAAGTGTTCTTTCTTTTTCGGTAAAAATTCCATACGCTGAGCGCAATACACTGACTTATCGACAAACATATCTTTCCAAAAGGTGTGTTTGTTTTAACGTACTAATGCAATCGTTTATAGGTTTTTAAGGGATTTGTCATATCTTAACTCATAAATTACTTTAGGTGTTTCCACACTATCCCAAAGTGTAATACGACATGTCAAAAATGTGTGATGAAACAGGTGTATAATAGTGTGGAAACAGAATATGACAGCGCAGATCTCGTACGATTTGACATGTGTTTAGATCTGAAATATTTTTTTAGGATTGAATGTAAAACCATCACACATTCCTTCACACTTTTTTTTTTTAAATGTCTTACTACACTGTGGGATAGTGTGGAACTACCTTTAGTAAAACAGCGTGGTGCTCGTGCTCCTAGGCCGTGCTTAATATGTCCCTCTAACCGGCTCGATCTCTAACCTACCGTCTCCAATCTCGCACTCCAACTACAGTTCGGGATCTGCCTCTACCCAGGTCGCCTTCTGGTTTGGCGTTGAAGACTTTGCGAGCTGGAGCGTTGATGTCAATTTGCTCTACGTGGCCCAGCCATCTTTGTCGTTGAATTCAAATTTTGCTGCCTGCCTAGGTTACGTCTCTGTATAGTTGTCGTTGTGTCTTCTTCGCCAAATGTTGTTTTCTCTGTTTATGCAGACAGGACCATAAATCGAACGCAGAACTTTCCCCTCGAAGACTCCAAGTGACATTTCATTCGACTGGGATGGAGGGTCATGATGAGTCTTCTATACAGCGTCTCCTTAGTTCTTCTCGATAGGCTTTTAATCCTCAATTGCTAATTCATCAGCGCAAAAGGAGCAGCAATTATCAAGAGTTAGTCTGCGTTTGATTTCAGCGCTGGGGTGGTTGCCTGTGTTCACAGCAGTGTCCAGGTAGACAAATTCACTGACTACCTCGAAGTTATGCCTATCAATGGTCACGTTCTGACCAAGTCAGTGTGGTGGCTGTGGACTTTTGTTGATAAAAGCATATACTTCATCTTGTCCTCGTTTATTTCCAGTCCCATTCTGCTTGCTGTTGACTCCGTATTAGTGAATTCATTGGTTATTGTTTGCTTTGTTCTTCCTATCTCGTCAATGTCATCCGCAAACCCAAATAATTGTGTCGATTAATTTATTAATCAAGGGTGTTATATAATATTGTGTATGAAAACTAAAAATATATGTACCTATGAAAAATCTCGTGGTTTTGATGAAAGCTATGAGGTTGTACGTGACAACCTAGTTATTTATGTATGATTCAGTGGGAAAAGCCTATATGCATGATTTTAAAGGACTACAGAAAAAGTTTTTGAATCTTTTCTATCCTATGAAGCCTGCCGGGTTACAAAATAAAATCAAAAAAAAAAAATTAACTACTTAATTTTTCGATTTTTAATACTCATCAAAATACAAAAACAAATTGCATGTGCATCTCACCTCGAATCCTTAATTGTCAGCACAATACAAATCAATAAGAGTATTCATGTCGCTTTAAAGTTTTTTTTTCTATTATTTTTTATATCTTGTTTTCGTACATCCAGCCAAAATTAATTGCAATAAATTTCAAATTTTAGAGACGTCTAAAAAAAAAAAACTTCATAACGACATGAGAACCCAAAACGATTTGACACATTTTTTTGTTCGTATAAAATCCAAATAAAATCTCACGTTTTATTAAATTTTTTGTTTATAAACTATCTCAATTTTATTTATATTCAATGTGTTAGTGTGTTGTAAAATTGATGTGTATATTTTGTTTTTTTCTTTTTTATCAAATTTGTCGTTTTTGGTTGTACATTGTGCGCCAACAACAATTCAAAACTAAAGGTCCACAAATTTCTGCAGATATAATTAATGCGCAATACACCGTTGAAACACTCGTTATGGCCGTGCTAGCCGGGTCAATATTTTCCCTATTAGTGGGATTCTTTACAGGATATTTTTGTGGGCGACGTTGTCATAAAGATGAAGATGATAATCTTCCATATCCTGATACAGAATATGAGTATTTTGAACAACGTCAAAATGTTAATAGGTAGGCATCATAATATTTTTTGTTAATTACAAACAAAATTAAGTATATTTTTTATCATAATTAATTAATAACACTACGAGGATTCATTGTAGAATACAAGCCGAACCAAAGCTTCTTCCACAAGTTGAAGAAGTGACGTACGCAGAACCAGTTCTTTTACCTCAGGCGCCTAGTCAGAATAAAATTCAACACTCGCCGAAGAACACACTTCGAAAACCAATGCATCATCACGGAGCTAACTCCGAAACGCTCTTCCAATTCCAACCAGATAATTTTAATACTAGAGAAACTTATCGTGGCCGTGATAATTTTGGTACTCTAAGATCACATCAAGTGAGTGATTCAAATGCTTCTTAAAGATGGGTATTCAATTGTTAACTAATATTAATATGGGTTTTTGTATGACACTTTTAGGGTGACAACTACCGACGGGGCGATGGTTTTTCGACGACACGAAGCGTTAAAAAGGTGAGTTTTGACATTATAACCTTTTTTTTTTTTTAATTAAATACATATCTACAAAAATATGAATGATTTGTGTTATTAAGTGTTATACTCGTATGTCAGTGATATAATATATAATCTATGTTTAAAATTGGTTTGTTGTATTTTTGTATATTTATGTTAATGTATGTATTAATGTTAAGTGTTTGATTGGTTTTGCATTTGGTATTAAAATGTTTATGTTTAACCTTTGCTGTACACCCAAATACCGAAGTATTGAAACATTTATAATATGCTAACGTGGCTTTTTAAATCTCACACACTAAACTAGGCCTAATAATAATAATGGATTGGCGATTTTGTTTTGTTTTTACAGTTAACGGTCTGAAAAAAATAATCTAGAAGACCTTTAGCCTATATTCAAAAACCATTGAAAACCCTCCCATATTTGCGCTGAAATGTTTCCCTTTTATTGAAGTTTCTAATTTATAAGTTTCTGTTCTCTTCAATCTAACTTTGTCAACAAATTTAAGTGATTTTTCTTGCCCAGTACGTGCTTCGCTACGTATAAAGTGAAATAATAGAATTGGAACATCAAATTCATTTATTCAAACAAAAAAATATTTTATTTATTGCTAGCTATTTTAAAACTTAATCTAAAACATTTGGATAAACAATATTTTTTGTTTTTCCATATTGAGCATGAATAAACAAACGGCTGGGGTTACCGACTCTGGAACCGGCAACATAAAGTTGGCCATGTGAAAAACATGATTCCTCCAAATTCACACCACAAACGTTAAGTGTTTGCCCTTGGGCCTTGTTGGTGGACATCGCAAATGATAAACGCACATTATATTGTAATCGTTTGAATTCAAATGGCATATCAGTTGGAATCATAGGGATACGCGGTATCAAACAAACTTCTCCTTTTGATTTAGCAGTTAAGATCGTAGCTTCAATCAAATTTGGCAAAAACTTTTTCACTGCCAATCTGGTGCCATTACCCAGTTTTAGTGGATTAATATTTCGCAATAATATAATCAAAAAACCAACTTTCAGATTCAAGCAATGCGGTGGCATACCAGCCGGTTCCAATGAATTTAAAAATTTAATTGGATAATAATTAATTGCCTCATCTTGATTCATAACACTGTCAATTGATTTATATGTAGTGACTACACCTGGCAGTTTCGCTTGAATTTAAAATTAATAGCATTGATATGAATGTTCTTCGGTGCTTAAATAACGCGTTCTCTCAACCAATTATGATTTCTGTAATTCTGAAGAATATTCGGAAAAAACACATTCAATCAATTCATCTATCGATTGCGCAATTGAGTACAAAAATTGTTCGGTACAGCGATCAATCGTACTGTCGATTTGTATTTTGCCATCACCAATTTCTAACAATTGTTTTGAAAACTCATGGGCAGCTGTATCATTGTGTGATGAATACGCATATTAATGTTCAGTGTCAATTTTTGTACATAAGTAATAAGTATGTATATCCAAAGAACAGATAACTTCAAATGGGCATTTATTTCATCAGCAGGAATTGATCGAGGAATGACAGGCAATGTTTGACGAAAATCCCCTGACAGTAATATCAAAGCACCATACCAAAAAGCTGTTGATTACCACGTAAATCTTGCGTTGTTCGATTAAATGCCTCTAGTGTAATTCACTTCAACAGTTCAGTTTGTGTAAATGCAATTGACAATTTAATTCAAAAAGAGCCTGTAAACGATATGAAACACCGACGGCTCGCTAAAAAACTGAGAAAAGTACACGCACACATATACATATTACATTTGAACAATTAAACAATTCAAGACTCACCGTTTGTAAGAAAGCACTCAACAATATGTTGAAAAATATAAACACAAATCAATTATTATCGCTGACAATTTGCTTTAATCGAAGCACGTCCAAAATGAAATAACCGCATGAATGACATAACAACATGCTTGTACTGTCAACACTGAAAAAAGTTTCAATTTGACAGCACAGTCCCCATTAACAAAATGATCCGCCATTTATTGAATTCATTTGTTACAAAAAATGCGATAAATGAAGAACCGCTCGACCGATTTTGTGCAAACTTCACATAAACCATCTCCTAAATAGTCCGAACAAAGCCTAAACATTTGGTTTGGATAGGTGGGCACGTTCTTGAAAATTACAACGAAAAGGGGAAACTATAGCTAGTATTTTCGCATCACTTATGTACTTCATTGAACTCATAACCAACAAATTTTGTTTAGCCAAATTTATCGATCAAATCAAACCATACTTGCTCAACATATTTTTCACCAGATCCAGTTCATTTAGCACGTGCTTTCTCTTTTTGCTCTTCCTCAAAACCTTTCTGGTCAAAATGTATGTTCATCTCTTTTAAAATATCAAGTGTAATATCCAAAGGAAATCCATAAGCATCATATAGCTTAAACGCTAATTCTCCAGGCACGTTAAATACAAAGTTTTACAGTAAAATCCTCATTAACAAAATGTTATAAATGAAGAATGGCTTAACCGATTTTGTGCAAACTTCACATAAACCATCTACTAAATATTCCGAACAAAGCCAAAACATTTGGTTTGGATAGGTGATCCCGTTCTTGAGTTATAAAATTACAACGAAAAGTGGCATTGATTTTTATATATATAGATAGATAGATAGATATAGATAGATTCTCATAAATTTGAATTTATTCAAGAAACAAAATGGCGTATTTTTTTCAGCTCAAATTAATTTAAGTATTTTTTTAAGAATTTTGAAAAATTTATTTTTATCAAAATCTCAAGCCCCAGACCACTGTCACAAATTAGAGCAAGTTCGTGCGATCCAGTCGTGCATTTTATTCTATTTTCGAATATGAATCAAAAATTCACAATCTTTTATTCATCATCATAAACACTGTTTTAGAGTAAACTAAATAGCGCTACAAAACGCGCTGCTAATGTTATATGCCTGATCAAGCCCTCGATCTACAATTTCGTGTCTCTAGTTGCAAATTTCGTACATTCAACCCGTAGAAGTCTGAGGTCTGTCTTTGTTATTTTGTCTCCCCCTGCCCACTTTTGTCACGCAACATGTAGGCTGTCAGGTGACCAACATAGGAATATATTAGAGTCCTTTCAGTTGCCGCAGTTGATTCCAAACAATTTACGAATTTGTGTTTGGTCACAGATTAAACTACACTGAGTTACAATAAAAGTGGGCGCGCTTTAAAATTTTTCAATATTTTTAAGTGATTTAAAAAAAGGAAACTTTTTTTGAAGTGATAACTTCTTAGGGGGTGGGGGGTAAACCGCTTTGTTACGTAACGTGTTACGGCGCCACCCTGTCTGGCTTCCCTTTCTCTCACGCATACGACAGCAATAGACAGGCTCCTCCTATCTCACTTTAACCAACAGTGAAAAGATTTTATTAATAAATAACCTTTTCTCACATTTCATATTAATATACATAAAGTTTCAGTAATAACCTAATCTTTTCTCAAGTTAAAAAATTTTAATACTAAATAGTTCAACTAAGATTAATTAAAGTGTTCACTTCTGCCGAGCGTCCCGAGACGCACACGTTTTTTTCGAAACAGTTCTGTTAATTAACATAAAAAAAAGTAATTCATCGAATTTTTTTTTTTTAAATGGAAGAATTTAGGAATAAAACACAAACTGAAAAAAATGTTCAAAACTTCATAAATTAACATTTAACTGTTCTATTATTATTTTTTGTTCCAACGAGTTCTCCTTCAATTAAAAGTGGGTATTGCCTAGAACATCAATGAAAGCTTCAATTCGACGGAGCATAGGTTCCTTGGATTAGGCTTCTTACCACCACGTGCGTCGTCCAAATTATTCCAATCCTCTAGCAATGCATATGCAGTACACTAAGTGTCTCTGGTAAGGGCGACCAACTTCTAATCTTTCGCCAAGCATGTCCCAAACATGTTCGATATAGCAATCATGTCCGGGCTCATCGCAGGTCAATCTCTTACCGCACCTGGCCACATGTGGCTTAGCATTGTCCTGCATGAGTAATAAGTTTTCACCAATGGAACGCCTTATTCTTCGAGTATGTTGTTGACATAGTAGCTAGAATTTACCGATCCTTCCCTGATGCACAGATCGGGGAAATTCCTGCCCCATGACCATGACCGAACCTCCCCAGAAGTTTTGCCTTTGGACAATCGTCGCGGAAGAGTATTTCTCACCTAGTTGTTTCCAGACTTTGTAACGTCCATCTCAGAAAAAAATCTGGACTCTGTCAGCCTCGGTTCAAACTGGGTAAATGCGTGCAAACTCTAATCGGCATCGAGTGTGCTCTCAGACCCCCTTCCACGCCTTACAGTTTGAGCATTCACAGTTGTTCCCCTTACCGTTTTGAGCCTGTGGAACTGTTCAACTGCTGTTTGATTCCCATTTCGAAGACTTTGAAGTATCAAATATCGGTCATCTCTCGCAGAAGTTACTCTCGGCCGACCTGAATCTTGACGCTGATTGAAGGAGTTTGTTTCTCTGAAGTTTTAGGTGGCCTTTCTGACGGCTGACTAGTTTTCTGATCAAGAGAGCGGGATGCAGCACACTTCGCCCAATAATAAATAATCAAATTGCAACAAATTTGCAAAACATACATGAGTACGTATCCTTAAAGTTGTATACTTTACGACAAGTATGATGTCACACCACAATCGGCCCTCGTTTAGTTTTCAAATCGATCTGAATGAGTCCGAATTGAAATCGGTTACGTAAAAATGAGCAAATTTGAATATACGTGTTAAATAAAATAAAAAAATATTTTGTTATTTCGTTGCAGTCAATACTATTGTATATATAAACTATTAGTTTGCATATCAACAATTCGCATTTTGTTAGTTCTCAGTTCTTATTTGGAAAACTTTCATTTCCCGCCAATTTTTTTTGTTTTGTTCTACGCTCTATGTTCTACATGTTCGTTGTGCGCTCTACGTCATGGACACAGAATGGAGTTTGACGTTTTTCATTGTATCATGCGCAATGCCATACCTTCAGTAGATGTATCATGTACTATAATTCCATATTTGTGTACAATTTTGTCTAAAATGTGCAGGATTTTAGGGGTGATGTAATAATAATGTAGGTTAATGCAAATTTGTTTAATAGTAAAATCTGGTTTAAGTATTTGCCAGTAACGATCTTTAAATTTTAACCTATAATATCGCTCTTCATTTGTTCTTAAAACCATATAGAGGCTATGAGAATCATAGTGGCCTAACTGATTTTTTGATTAGAGCGAAAACAAAAATCGCAATGAGGGAGACAAATTGCGCCGGGAAAAACATTATACATTCGCGTAGTGCGGCCAATGTATCAATCTCTATATTTAACAGTACGTCTGAAATTTTGCTCGAGTGTAAATTGTTGAGTATCCCTCGAGACCATGTATAACGAGAACATAGTTTAAGGGTATGAATGGATATGGCGGGAGCATTGCTTACAAAAGTAGCAATTAAACAATGTGGGACAAAAAAAAAAAACAATATGACGTAAAAGTCCTTCCACCAAACAATTTTAAGGCTCTTTATTATCCAGGAGACGCAAATGTCTTGGCCCGATTCGTCCCTTTCATCACGGTTTGCAGACATTTCTTCTTTCATCTCCTATCCAAATTTTTTAAACACGCTAAGCCCATTGAGTGCGCACTAATTTCATAAAAAAGGACCAAGAGATTTATTCTCAAGCTTTGGGAGAATGAATGCCAGATCAGATGCGAAGAAGTAAATATTTCTTGCAGCTTCCAAGGAAACCTATACATTCTGCGGTCTTTCTAGTACATCTTCCAATGTGTGTTGGTAGCAAAAAAGGGGAAGAAGAAATGGTGTTTCTTCAATTTTATGACTTCAATTGAATTGTTGTTTTCGCTGCCTTAGCGAATTTTTTCAATTAGTCCAAAACCTCGTCGCATTGTCAATAAGAATGTATTCTTTTTTAAAAAAAGCTACATAATGTACATAAGCATTTTCCATTTTTAAAATATGAATACCCTAGCAGTATGTCCTATCCAAGGCTGAAATTTGTAGCAGCATACACCTGTTGTAACACCTAAGGAATCACAAGCACGCGAAAAACTAAACTGAATTCCTCCTAAAAGGCTTTACGAAAAATAAATGATTAAATTTGGTTATTAGAAGCTTTAAAGAAAAGGAGATTAAACCTTCCTATTCTAGTTTTTGAGTAAGAATATATGGGACTCCTGTTTCGTAAAACTACGAATGAAATGGCTTGCACATTTTTGAAAAGCAAAACAAAACTTATATTTTAAAGAAGCTAATGCATCGAAACACGTTCGTTTAAAGTTGATGAGAAATATGACAGTATGGAAGCTGCAGTATTGAATCAATTTCTTGGATATAAAAGGATTGACAATAATTTACGTGGACTTGGAGGACTTCAACACAATTGATGATATCTCTTTACCCATGAACCATGATCAAACTGAAAGTTTTGCCTAGCTAAATTTTCCAAGCAAACAATTAAAACATGCAAGTGCAATAGTGACATATCTCCCACTCTGGCACTCGTGCTTTTAAATTTTGTATGGTTGGCTTAGTTATAAAAAGTGTCGTTATTTCGACACAAGGTTCTCTTTTTGAAAAATTTAAATTCAGAAATGATGGGAATGAGATAATTTAATTTAATTTCATTTAATTTTGCTAAAAAAAAATATTTTGACAAAATGGCAGTTAGGCCAATATGGCTCTCATGGCCTGATATATAACTTAAATTATTGGGATCGCTGCGAGTAACTAATTTACATTCAAATGAGTATACTAAGGCCACTTTTTAAACCGAACTAACACCCTATGACTTAGGTTCATTTGAAAGTGAATTGACGCCATTATGGCATTCACGGCACCTCAACTCAACTTTTTTTGACAGAACTTTCTACACCAAATCTGACATTTAATGGCTGTGTTCAATATTTTTTTTTGATCTTTTTTTAAAAAAAAAAACAATGGTTAAATTATTCTGAATGAAATATGATCGTTAAGCATTTAAGGCTAATTGCGTATAACTTTTCGCCGATCGTAGATTTTTCGCTCTTAATTATTAACAAACCAAATTAGAACATTGATAAGATTTGTTAACTTTGTCTCACGTAAAATCCATCAGCTGAGCTGAGTTGTAAGGAAGTGTGTCATATCAACCCAATCCGTCGCGTCAGGCAACCTCAAAGGATGCCAAGGATTCTATAGGCTAGGCAGGTCCACAGGCTAAACACGGATAAGCGATCGAAGATTGGTTCTTTTATTTTGCCTGCAAGCATCATATGCATTGAGTATTTAAACGCTCTCCCGTGCATTTTGAATGGGGACCAACCACAGGGGTATAATAAAACGCACACGCAGGGATGTACAGTACATTGTACAATGTACATGTACATTTTGTTCATATACCGTGGTGAATAGTGTTGGTTGTTTAAGGCAATACCGGTACCCGTCGCCGTCGCTTGTCTGTATTATATTTTTGTGGGCGAGGCGCACCTGAGAAGAGCTTATGGACGCATGGTTGAAGATAATGTTATCGAGTACTATTTTTTTTCGAAGCTTAATTAATTTATTTTATTGTATACCAATAAAAAATGGAAATGTTTGTTTTATTTGTATATTTACGTTTTTATGTGCTACAACAATAGTGTTTTATTTTATAATTTTAATTGCATTTTATATCTTTCTTAGTCTACAACTATTACTATGCTCTCTATCTTCTTTCTCTTTCCCCTACTAGGTATACCTTTGAGACGGGAGTGGGGCGGCTGAGACCAGTCAGGGACTTATTACCCAAAATATGGTAAATACCACAACAATTTCGATCAATTCACAAGCAAATACTAAGAAAGTAAATCACTAAAAATAATAAGAATACTTAGTTTTGCTTTGTTACATTTCAATCTTACTTTTTTACACTAACTTATCTTGTTCAGGCCATTTTTTTTTTTATTTTTTTTTAATATTGTTATTTAAAAACACCATTTACCAACACTACAAATATAAATACAGAAAAAATAATAAATGTTTGCTAAAGCCAGCCATCCCGCGCCCAACTCTTGATTTTAAAATGGTTTGTAAAAAATTTTCACTTATCGAGATTTCATGATGCAAGTTGATAAAAATGTAAAAATAACATGGACGATTTTTTATTAAAAAAAAAACTGCACTTAATCAAAAAAAAAAAAAAAAAACATTTAGCAGTAACTACAGTATATTTTAGTTTATAGTGGATGTGATTTATATGATTTATATTTGAAAAGCTTCCGTTTCAAAATTTAGAAAATCGTTCTTTTTGAAAGTAGTGGTAAATGTTTTTAAATAATTTATTGATTGTATGTATTTACATATTTTTTTTTTTGAATATAAAGCAAATCTAAAGGATGGTCGGATAAATAATTTGAAAAAAAAAAATTACTCATTTTACAAAGAGAAATGATGAAATCATTTTGATATTTATTTGTTCATCATCAAGTATTTTTATGGTTTACATATTTTTTGTTTGAATTTTTATATTTTTTTGTTTTCGAGCATAACTTTTTTTTGTTAAATCACAACAAAATATTTTTCCATCAAATTTTACTCAGGCTGTTAACACAAACACACGAAACAGAAGCCTTGGCCGATTAAGGAGACAGCCGCCCCGTCATGGTATTGGTAAGTTCTTTATAATTTTAATCTGGGCGCGTGAGTTGTGTTATTGTCTTTATACAAAATTAACTGTAAAGGGATATTTTCATTGTTTTTTTTTTTTCTTAAGCCATTTATTATTACATAGATGTTGTAAGCTTCTTCCGTTTTCCTCAAGTCATATTTTAGATTGGTACTCTTTGCCACGACTAGGAAAGTCTAGAATGTAGAAGTGTAATGTTTGTTCTTTTTTTGAGTAAAAAATTGTTTCTATTTCGTTTTCCCCTCAGAATTTTGATATTGATTTGTTGTTTTATTACTATTGATCCGCCCTGAAAATGAAAATGAATACATGAATCTGCTCACAGCGCTCCATGTAGTCTCCAATCGTAAATCCAAACTTTTCGAGGACGCACTCAAACAAACACAAAATAAATCAAAAATAAAATCAAGCACCCCACTTACCTGATTTTACTTATAAATGTTAACCGTCTAGGGACTCAAATACAAACAAATTTCCTAAAAATTGGTCCTGTCATTTAAGAAGAGTCCACTGACACTCACACGTACAGAAGAATTTTGTATACGCAGATTTATTTCAATTATTTGGAAAAGGAAAAAACTGTTAAAAGGGTGGACTTCAAATGGCGAATGGGCCAGTACAAATTTTGTGTGTGATAATATTGAGAGCTGTACTGTTCTCGGTATACAATTGTATTCATTGGAAAAATCATGACTGCCACTAACGTGCAGTGAAATACAAAGGAAACGGCAACTATTTTGTAATATGTGTCCGAATTAAAAACTTTCGAGGAAATACAGTCAATGATGAAACGAATGCCCTTTTAACGCTTTATTTCGAACCCAAACACACAATGCAATCAAACAAATTCAAATTTGTTTTGCATATCAATTTGGAGTACATACGTTGGCATTTCACAAAAAATTCTCAGAATTATCAAACACCAAGGACTTATGGTTTCCTTAACTTAAATTTTGCTTGTACTGCCATTTAATTTAAACTTGAAAAGGATTAAAAACTACTTGACGTTTAAAAAATATGCGGTTTGTTGGCGCATCCATTGCATTGTATTCGCAACATTGGATTGGTGTATAACATTGTAAATACATTTCTATAGTAATTTCATGAAACATGCTGTTTTAGTTCCGAACTTCGTCATTGGCAGCGCTAGTTGTCTTATCTAATTTACATGAAATGTTTGCAATTATTGTGTTTTTTTTTGTTCCCCATGGCAAAAAAAAATCTAGACAAAAACCACTCCAATCAAGTGTTTGTGACCTTTGTCCACAGATGGCGCACCTAACGTTGCTCTTATTGGGATATAGATAATAAATACAATGGTGTATACTCAATTTTTTGTCATGCGTCCGCGGATCCACCTTCATTGTGTTCGAGCAATAAACGTTATTTAACATGAGCTACGAGTAGCACCACCTTTTAGCGTCCATTTTCGCCCAAAAAATTTAATTTTTGAATTTATACGCCCTTGTGCGCGTTGAGTAAAACATTGTGTTACAGCATTAAAGAGGCACGTTTACTGTCAATCTAACGAGGCTCGAAGCATGTTATAATGTACATAGTCAAGAGACCATGTTCAACTATCTGTGACATTTTGTAAGCAAGGTGTTTCATAAATGTTCTGTTTGATTTGATCAAAGAAGAAATTTTGAAAATTTGAATAAAACTTTAAAAAAAACGCGATTAGCAAAAACAACAGCTTACATTTTATAAGTCCAACACATGGGTTTAAGTTGAAATGAACAGTATTATCTCTAAAGTACACACTTATCTTTCTCATATTGAGTTTTGTTCGTTTCGTTTTCTAAATCTCTACATTTTCAAAATATCCTTTAGTTTAAACTCTAACGTGTGTATTGTCTTTTGAACAAATTAGTTTATATTTTTGCAATTTTTGTTCATCTTTTTTTTTAATAATTTTGTACATGCATTTTTTTGATCATTGGTAGCTAGAGCTACTTAAAATTTTTTCAACTGACCTGAAGTAAATCTATTACTTCTTCTGATTTACAGTTCTGAGTGATGCGCCTCAAGGGTCCATTGAGAATCCGTTGTTCTTTTCTTGTATTTCTAACAAAGGGTTTTTTAGGGATTATTTCGACTTCACATACCAGCACAGAAAATATTCTAGGGGTGTTAAATCGCTTTATCTTGGAGGCCAACTCGCAAAATTATGGGCTTACCAAACGTTTCCTTCAACAAATCACTTGGGATACGAGCTGTTTGACATATTGCGCCGTCTTGTACAGCTTATGTCTCTATTATGTTCTATATTGGCAGTGTTTCACGAACAGAAACACAAGTTTCATATGCATTGTTCAGGCGTCACTCGATTAGAAATGAAATCTCAAACCAAACTAAATATTAATTACATGGCAAATGACAAAATGGCTGTTAATGAACACAGTGGTGCCAACTTTAAGTCTTAAAAATCTCAACAACTTGGCTTGGCCTTCTTTTAACTGAACATGAATTAAGATCTCAAGCCCAGTTTGAAATAATTCCGATTCCAGATTCTCTGTCAGAATTGTACATGTTGCAATAAAATCAGGAGAAACCTTTAATTTCCTTTAAAAAAAATAAACTGCGCTTAGTTGACCTTGTAGCATTGATAACATAAACATTGGCGGAAAATTGTAAACCTGAGCCAAAATGAGTTTTCTTAGGTTTTCAAGAAAAAGGGGGCAAGTTTTTTTTTTTTAATTCAAAGTCAAGTTGAATGAAAAGTAATTTAAAAAGGTATTTCTCGTTCAAATAAAAGAACCAACCCATTTTTGTCGTTCTGTATTTCCTTCTTAATAAAACACAAGGGAGTAAAGAAAACAAAATTTTCAAGGGAAATTTGCCGAAACTGGTTGTATTGACCTTGGCTTGATTTGACGGCACTTTCATTTTTCATATATTTTTTTTAAATTTCATGATACTATACAGCATAATCTGTAAATAAAATATATTTTATTTTACTAGCTACAGATTAATATCTCCTTTTTTTTAATATATAACTATTTTTAAAATCATTTTTATTCTTTGCATTCGTGTTTGTGGTATTTATTTGAAATACATAAAATTATTTAAAAAATGCATATTTGTTTTAAATTCGTTTTAGTAACTCAACACCGTTCAAATAGTCCCCAAAATTCAAGTTCGGGATCATCGCCTGTTATGTCAAATAGTAGTTCTAGTCCAGCACCACCATCCAGTAGCCCAAGTCCGCAAGAGAGCCCAAAGAATTGTAGCTATATATACCGTGATTGATTGATATGCAACACTAAATCCATGCCACTCATAAAATCGTCAACAACAGCCACCTCCATCATCGCTGCATCATCATCACCACCAACAAGGTCCTCCAATCAGCCATTCAAGCTATCAACAAAAAATTCAAATGAGACCCAATTCATCACCACCACCAGCATCGCTAAAAAGAAGACTTTCTATAATGAAGGTGATGATTATGATGATGAAGATGATGATGTCAATCAGAAAAAGAAGACTATCGCATCCGCAAACAAAATTAATAATCAATGCTTCAAAAAAACTCCGTCTAAAGATTTGATATTAAGTGACAAGGAATCATTTAGCATCGAAAGTGACAAAACCGACAAATTCTATAACAACTCGACATCCATCACACCCACTACTACTGGCACTGGCTTGGTGGCATATAATCCAATAAGTAGCATCAAACTGCCTAGTGCTATATTTTCGCCTCAATTCAATGAGAATCTGGCCACCTTCAATCGCAAATGGACGAAATTTAATCGTCGCAGCCATCGTCGTCGCAATAGCAGCTCTGGAGATTCCAAAGAGCTCGACAAACTAGTCCTCAAAACAATGGAATGGGATGAGAATGATATTTATTAAAAAGAAAATTATTGTTTTTGAATTGACAGTATGCATCACAAGGAAAACTCCATTTTTTTTAAATGGGAAATAGAATTACGATATTAAATATAATAAAATTACAAAAATGATTATTATATACTTACCAAAAAAAAAAAACCTAACAGAAAAATGTAAAATACTAAACAATCATATATAAGATACATAACATATGGGGAAAAGCCTATCAAACTTCCTTTAACTCATTTACATACTAAATTAGTATAAACAAGTTTTACATGAAATACTTTTTAGATAAAATAAAAAATAAAAATTCAAATAAAATAAGCTTAAATCAAGTAAATTCCACTTACACACAAAAAAATAATTAAAAAAAAAACAAACACTTTCACACAAGATAAATTTCATAATGATAATATAATAATAAATAACACATAGGGAAAATTATATACAAAAAGAAAAAAACTTTATCAAGCTGTAAAATAGTTATTTTATAGTTTATTATTATAAAAACAAAAATTTGATATGGTGGGCGTGGGCGACAGCGTTGTTAGGGAATTTACAGGGTGGTTTTGTAAAAGATGCGTCATAATGCTTGTGCTTGGGCACGTAAGTTAAGTCGAGACGAGAAAACTTTTTATAATGTTGAGAGGGGACATTTACATATCTCATTTTCGCTGGGCAATTTTTAGGAATGCATGCTTCCATTGTAGGTATTAAAGTTTTGATTTCCTAATTTATTTTAGAAAATTTGGATTTATTCGCAACAACTTGGCAATAGTAACTCTGCTTATTTTTAAAACACAGAACGAAGGATCACACAAAAAGCTATAAGGCTGTCTCACCAATGGCTACCAAACGTCGGTGCATGCACAAAATTTAGCCCACATTTTCGTCAAGTTTCTAAAAATTAATTCAATACCTAACCACAATGGAGATTGCTTTTCGTCAAAATGAAACAGTAGTGCATTCAATTCCATACTTTTACATTAACACGAAAAGCGTTCGTGTACTGAGAGATTAACGAAAGAAAATATCAGCTTTATTATTCTTTCGTTCAGTTACTTTTTCACGTTTTGACCCAGTGAAATTTCATCAGGTGACTTACCGCGAATAGCTATCCAATCAAAAAATTCGAATTTGACGTTTCTCAAGAATTTACACAAAAAGTGTTCGCCCAAATTTCGGTAAGTGAGATCGATTTTTCTCTCATTTGAGAAATGTTGACAATTTTATTTTTTTGGTACAAACAGTACACGAACAAAGCTATTATATTAGTTGAGTTCGTGCTATTGCAATTCTTTTTGTTTCAGAATGTCAAATTTAGAGTGATTCTGGGTGAAATATCTCTTGCTTAACTAAACTTAACGAAAGACGCACCCCATTAATAGCAACTGCTTTTTGAATTTGAATTCATTCCATTAGAGTATATTTGGGTATGGTCATTGTACAAAGTTGGGCCTTTGGAAAGAGAAAAACAGCTGTGCAAGGAAACAAAATTGTATGCTGTTCTGCGGTCAATTTAGCTTTGGCGCGAATCTGAAGAATAAAGTAAGAATAAAGTTTTTCAGGCTTTTCTACGTTAAAAGTTAAGTTTTTTTTTCAATTTTGACTATGGCAACCCTTTCTCAGAAATGCTCAATTAAATTGAGTTCTGGGACTGTGAAGGTATATTATTTTGGCACAGTGTCTATTCACATGCACCAGTTTCGTAATTTTTCGAGGCCAATTCGCAGGCTTACCTATGTTATTTTAACTCCTTAGCATTGAGAATCTCTGACGCTGATCGTCTTCTGCGCCTATATCAAAAGTTTTTTTTAGTTCAAACTGTGTCACCTGTGTCGACTGCATGCAAATAGACACTCCCAACAAACAGATCGCCAGTGAAGTTATTTTTGTGACAGGAACGATTTTTTAAGTACAAAAAATGCTTGCTAAAAAATCATCGTTGAAGCTCTTCCCCCACACAGTATCCACACATGCAGGACTTGAAATAAATCGAAGGTTTTTTGCTCAAAGCGATTAACACTTCCTTAAGTGATCTTGAAGATATGAGTGAGAGCTCAAAACGCAACGTGAATCTTTGAGAACATTTTAGAAATGCATTTTAATATCACAGGAAAGATTCATTGCCGTGAAAAGATAACAATTTTCCCATGGAAAAAAACACATTCACTAAAACTTCAAACTCCCAGTGAAACCTTCGAGGTTCACGACAATTTTGTAAGGAAAGGCCAGAGTGCAAAAATAATTAATTTAAATTCACCCAACCCCCATTTAAATGAGGATTATTGGTCCACTTTCCCATTCGATTTTGTTTGTTCTTGCCTCGACTCTTCTTTCATGAACTAGCCATTTGATCAACCTAATACTTACCACCCTTTGTGTGTTTATAATATTCTGTTTGCTTATTAATATATTAAAACATATATTAATATTCGGAACGAACTTGTATACACAAATATTTTTACACTACATTACAACATAGTCTATAAATATACTATAGTGCTATATTAATTTAAGAACACTATTAAGATCTTAAATTATTAAAAAATCAAATCAGAAAAGCGAACATACAAATAAATAATTATTTATTATATAAATAACAATTTAAGACATTTTTAGATACAAACATCATAAACTAAACAAACTTTAAAAAAAAAGTGTACATATATATGTAATTGACGGTCGTCTTAAGTAGGGTATTATTTAAAGACGATCAGTCTGAGTTTGAGTTTTCCTTTTGTGTTTTTTGTGTAAGGTTCATTTTTAAAAGAGTAGCTTTTTTCAAGTAAATTTCATTTTGCGATGCTTCTGGTGTGTTGTACAGTACACCCTTTAATTGTTCTGTTGATTAAAATTGTATAATAATTTATTAATTAGAAAAGAAAAGACAAAAATATTACAATAAGGAATTAAAAAAAAAAAAAAAATTAACACTACAAATCAGCGATGAACAAAAAAGACTCGTTTAGCTTTTAAGTCAGCCAACATTCTCAAAGTCATTCTTTCAAGGAAAGAAGAAAATATATTTTTTTTTTAAATCACACAAAGAGTATAAACCATACTTCAAACGCAAACACAAACACAACAAAAAAACGTCAATTTAAAAATTTAATTGCAGAATGTTTTGAATAAACTAACTCAAAACAAATATAGTACAGCTTCGCTAGTCCGGATACTCACCAGGGCGGACACCTCTTTTTCAAGTTTCAAAATGCTACCTCTACATACAGTCATGTACTGTACGGTATTTAAGTCCCAGTAATTCACTGTCGACGTCTTGTATACTAAAACTTTCTATTGGTTTCACTTGAGGAACGACTTTTTCTATCGATGCAGTGTTTCTTCGCATGCACCAGTTCCGCCATTGTCTCACTGGTGATGGTGAGTACAATTCGATTCGCGGGATGAAAGGATTTTAAGTCCCTTTTATTCAGTAGCATTTACGAAACTTTGTTCGGCTTCGGCGCCTATATCAACAGTTTTTGGATTTCAAAATATGTCACATGCGTAAACACTTACAAAAATGATGAAGATGGAGACACATTGCGTGCGAAGAGACACTTCCTAACAAATATTCCATGTCGGATATTTGAGTCAAATCAAGAAGCACAGTTCATGTCTCGGAAGTTTCAGGAGACTTTCGTATATTTGATGTGAAGAGTCATTTTGTAAATATTTTCTAAAGACTTTTTGCATGTAAAATGTGATATACAATGGTCGCAGACATATCGAATCAGACAATTTATTCGTATTTAAGCATTTGCCATCGTCTTTCAAGCACTTCGAAATTGTTTGGTTTCAACGAGCAAATAAGTTTCCAATAGGAAGGACTCAAATAAAATCACGTTGCTTGTTGAACATTCAGAACATGTTTTGAAAGAAGCACAATAAGACCTGGTTCAAGTTTTGTAGACTGTTCCATGGCTAACAGATGTTAAAATTGTACGGTTGCCAGATGCGGAAGGTCCACACTGTTTTTGACTGTATTTATTGCATCTCGAAAAGGGATACCTACATTTTTTTTTCTCTCATATCTATTACTGTGACTAAAATATCTGCTCGTTGTGAATATTGCAATAAATGAAAATATTTTTACTTGCACGTTGTAAATAGCGTTGTTGAAAAAGTTAACGTGATAACCTCTAAAAAAATCAAGTAAATAATATTCAGAAGATGTCCTGAAAAAAATCAAAGGAATAATTGCATATTTACTCGTAGATATTGCTTTCAATGATTGTGAATAATGAAAACTTCACCGAATATTTAATTATTACTTCGAATAGACAACACTTAGGAGATGCTACCACGATCTTTGAAATTCAAACAAAAAGGACAAGAAAATTTAGTTTTGCAATTAACTTTTCCAATAGAATTTCGCTAGGTGGTTTTTCCACGAATTCAGAATATGCTTATGGCACCAGCTTTTAAAATAGCTTTTCGTTGCTAAATACTTTTTCTAGATAAAGATATTATTTCTTTTGATAAAGTTTCATAAAATAAAACTAGACGAAAGACGATTCCCTTGAAATGCTTTAAATATTTTTTTGTGTTCAACAGATTCGCCAAGGAAAACATAAAAGGAAAAATTAAAATAAAAAGGAAAAACAAACAATAGTAAAAATCATATTTTTCTCACCTTTCTTGTTCGGAGGTTTCTAGAAGTGTACGATAAACACTCAGGATCAATATTTTTGACCTGTCTCATATTTAAATCCGAACACAAATTCAAATTGTAATCTTCAGAGATGAAAAAAATCACGTAATTTATCATCCCCTATCTCAAGGGAAACATTTGTATTTGAATAAGCAACAAATACTCTTATATCTGAGCTGAAGTATGTTGGTGTATTTGAGCAGAATTTTGTTATTTTGGGAGCCAATGCGAAAAATAAGGTGGGTTCGTTTTTGAGCTCTCAGTCTGCCAGTAAACCAAAGTGTTTTAACGAAAACCAAAAATTCTAACTTGGCTAGCGACACCATGCATTGAAGTAATCCTCAAGTCGTCTTTAAGAAGATACGTGTAACAGCTATCCTTAGATAACGACTGAAACTATAAAAGTTGCAAACCTCAGAGTTTTTGAAGTTTTGACTTAAGCAGTCATTGTTTTCGACACTTCAATATTGCTTGTTTCAGTTTAAAAAAAAAATGAAAACAAAATTTTACAAAAATTTAACTAAACCTAGTTCTTAATATGTAAGTGTTTGCATCAATATTAGGTGAGGTAGACCTTTGCATGATGTTTCCCAATTCTTGAAATTAATGTGTTTTGGGAAGTATTTCAAATACGAAAAAAAATTGTCGCTTTGTTGCTGTTCCGAGGAGATCGTGTTGTTTATTTCACAGTGCCCATTTTAAAGATTAAAAACACATAATTTGTTTTCATCATTTAGAAATTTCGAGTGAAATTGAATCTTCCATTGAAAGCGAATTTTCGATTCGATTTACTCATTCGAAGTTGGTCATTTTGCAATCCAACATAATTTTGAATGAAATCGATTTGACGAATAGTGCAATCTGAAACTCGACCTAACGGGTTCTTTTTACCTAAAACTTTGCGATTAAATATATTCATATAAAAAATGTTTTCCGGAAAATCCGTGCTAGGAGTTCTTGTTTAGCTGGTTTTCACCATTATTATTATTTTTTTTTATTCATGGTGTAAAATCTACATGGCCAACATTAAAAAGCAAGTTAATTCATGCGCTGGAAGTCTATTTTTGTATACATAACACATAACTGGCATTTTTATTTCCTAAAATTTGATATAAAATTAAATCAAATTATGATGTATATAAAGTATATATATATTACATAATGTAAACATTAAAGTAAAAATTTTACAAAAACAAAAATAAAAATATATATATAGTAATGCGAATACATAGTACACTAAGTATATTAAGACATTTTTTTATTTATATTATGTACAAAAAATTGCACGTTCTTATAGAGACTTTTCTTTTTTCCATCAAAAGAATTGATTTTAATTTTCTTATACAAGAAACAAAATTAAACAAAAAAAAAAAACAAACAAAAATACAAAAAATATCGATAACATAAAGCGTAGGTAAATCTAAATTCCAATTTCGAAGTTTTCAAACACAAAAAGAAGAGCAATAAATTAGACGAAACACAGCAGCGCAGAGCAGCGCGTCTCTCAAAATTTGTCGAAATTGTGAGACTTTACTTATTCAAGAATCTCTGCATAAAAAATAATAACAGAAAAAAAAAAACATTAAAATTAAAAATATTTTTCTTAAAATATAATAATAAATCAGCCAAAGACGATAGTTATTTAAAATACAGAAAACAAAATGAAAACAAAAAAAAGTTTTATATTATTTTTTAGAATATTATGTGCATCTAAACAGACTGAAGTTTCATACGTATGATTTTTTTTTATTTTTTTTTTTAAACTTAAGTTACACCTAGTTAGTTAATTTTTTTAAATGTTTTATTAATTTTTACAGTGTATTTTTTTATATTTTGTTGTATTGAAAATAAAAACAAATTATTTAATTTTAATCAATTAAAAAAAAGTGTTTTATTTTTTATTTTCGATTTGATTTTCTTCCTTCTTCTTAAGGTTTCTTTCATCGTTTTCTTTTGAATAAATACATAATATATATACGTACATAGCAAAAGAAAAATACGAAGTATATATATAAATAATACCAATCTTTTTTATATTTAAAACAAATAAAAAACAAAAATATATATATATATTATATAGAATAGCATTAGTCGCGAATTGTAAATTAGAAATTATTAAATTTTGACAAGAACTTAGATTTTTAAAAGAAAAAAATACAAAACATTATTATATATGCATCTAGAAAGTATAACTTGTACACAAAATAAAAATACTCATAAAATGTTAAATGATATACAACCTAAGTTTCCTATTAAATCTACGTAAGAAGTTATTTCTTTTCTCATGTTATACATAAGTGATTATAGAATTAATATTTTCTTCGTTTCGATTGCTATATTATATAAATATGACTTTTATTTATTAGTTTATTGTTTTTATGGATAAAATAAATAAACACAGAAAACAGCAAATGACGATTTTGTATAAGAATCTTTTAATCACGTACCTATGTTTAGAAAAAAAAATATTATTAAAGCAATACCTACACTTTTAAACATACATATGTAAAATAAAAACAAAAATCTGAAGGAAATTAAAATTATTGTAAAGAGATTAATAACGAAATTATTCATTTTGAGGTTTAAACTTTATAAAAACAAAAACAAAACTTGGAGAAAGACACACACAAAATATATAAGTAAACAAAAAGAAAACACATTTGTACAATTTATAAGATTAAAAATATCAAATTTTATATAAAAAAAAAAACAACCAAAACATAAAAAGCTCGTTTTATGCTTTTATTTTAAAAATGTTCTTAAAAAAATAAGAGCTCAACATCACCTTGAAAATACATACATACATATTTAACCCTTCCCGGTTCATTTTTAAAAGTAGACCTGATCCTATAAAGCTGTTATTGTTATCTTTCACAAAATTTACGTTCAAAAGAGGCAATGAGGAACAAAATTGTATGTTTCAATTTAAGAAATCAATCAAAAGGCAGTTATTTTTTTTTTTTAAACAAAAATTAAGACGTTCCAAAGTGATTTCCTTGACATTTCTTCTCGTGTGAGCACAACTTAAAACTATGCGAAACATAACTCATACAGGCGCTCTATAAGTATGGACTGCTAGGAGCCAACTTCCCGTTGGTTTCAAGTTAGCACCTCGAGTGCAAGTGTGTCAAATATGGAAACAAAATCTATGCAAGATCGTAGAGGTATTAGGGCAACTGACTCCTCTCAACCTTAAAAATGGAAACCATAAAGATATCAAAGAATAAAATTGAACTGCAGTTTATATTCTATCCATCGGAACACTTCATAGTTTATTTAAATTAAGAGTGAACTGCAGCTCATACTCTAGGTACGCCTATAAAAATGAAGTTTCTTTTAAGGAATTATTTCACAACTGCAACCTTTGCTAGATTCAATGGCGGCTAGCACTCCATACTTATTTTGGAAATGTAGCCACTGATCTGTTATACAAAATGTTGCAACGGCATTTGAAGATGTTGTTAGATACAACCTTAAGTTATATACCGTTTTAGGTACCAAATGTATCCTTAAAGGCTTTGTAATGATCCATATATTCAGTTCTAGGGCAAAACTTCAAAACCACAAAATTTACCATACAACTTTAATTTTCATAAACTACACTTGCGAGCAGAGATTGGAATTGTGCTCTTGCTTTTTGTCCCCGATATATCTGACATGCAAGAATTTTTAAAGCATCATTAAAATGCTCAAACAATACCTAAGCCTAAGGCTTCGCAATCACTTAAGGATTTAAAGACGTTACCGCCATAGTTGAAATCTGCAAGAAAAAAATGTATATCGAACTCAGGAGCAGTTGCAGGATTAAAAGCATGTTTAAAAAAAAGTAAAACGTTTCAGTTTGTTTTAGTATTTTGTAATACCCTTCCAGCTTTAATTACAGTATTTATATAATCTTTCGGGTGAGTTTTTTTGACTCTTGTATTTCTACAAACGCTCGATAAAGCATAAGTCCGGGCTTAGCCCGTGCCACTGCCATAGCTTCTTCTCTAAGGAATTCGACTGCTCCCGGAGTAGTGTGGAATCGTGCGTTGTGCATGTGTACGAAGAGAATCCAGGAACGACAGACGTTCTCTAGCAGAATATTGGAGAGGTACCTACTGTTTAACATCATCATCCTCGACCCCAACAAGCACGATTCCAGCATAATATTATTTAATGATTTTACCCTAATTTTCGGTGTCAGTTCAAGAACAAGACCATAAATATTTTAAGCATAAATATGATTCCATTTTTTCGCTCAACTTGTCGATAAGACAGTGAAGTGTGCTTGGCCTGTGGAAACCTTACCGACAAGAGTTAAACAAATTCACATTCAATTGGGATTTTCATTTAGTTTTGAAATATTTTGGACATAAAGTGTCTTTGAACACACATAATCCATCCTTAAACATAAAAAAATACTTTCTTGAGTTTTTGGTTGTGACAGTGACGTCACTATTGCTAATTATGCTTTGCGCCAAATCCTTAACCAACACTTCTCGTTGTTCTTGAATTTAAGTGGAAGCTGTAGCACACCTTGAAATGATGTTTATGAAATCAAACAGAACTCTTGCAATAACTGGTAAACGAGTGTTCACTACTCTAATTCAATATGGTGTCTCGAGACTCGTTGAGGTGACTGTAAAAGTGTATATCGCAAGTTTTGGCCCCTTCCACATGGATTGAGTTGGGTTAATCATTTTACCGTGGGAGGACTTCATTTAATTAAAAAAAAAAAGTCTGATACTTACCGCCGTCGATAACTGTAATCAGTATCGTGCGATCTATCGCAGCACTTCAAAATCACCGTTCATTTTAAACTATCTTCTACTTTTAAGATTTATTTTCTTATTCCTTTGAATACATTTATCAGCTCACAAATTCATAAAAAGTCGATAAGGTAGTTGACTAATTTATTTTATAAATTCCTCTCAAAACAGACTTGTTTGCTTTAAAATAACTTTTCTTACTCTACACTCTAGTCTTTACTTTTCCATATCCAAACCATCTTAAAATCTTAAAAAGAAACAGCATTTTATATGATATTTTGAATTAAGCGCCCTTATTTCTTTAAATGAACATAACATTAACCACATTATACAATAAACATTCCTTAATATTAAATTTACTCTTGTTGGCCGAACTTAAAAACAGAAAACAAATCAAACATTTTGTATTCCTTAGTTCGGTATTATTTCATACATAAATAAGAAAAGCATCTATAAAAAGCGAGTTTTGATAAAAAAAAATCCTTCAAGTTTTAACTATCTTTAAAAATAATAACAAAAGATTCATACCTAATATAAAAATAAAGTTTAATATAAAAATAATTATATTTAGAAATACATACTTCTTTTTATTACATGATATATTCAAGTGCTTCTTAAATAAAATAAAATATACATATAAAAATATGTATAAACATATAAATATATACATATATATATATACACACATCTATATATATATAGTATATATATATATTATATTACATAAGAATTAATAACTATATATAAAATATCCAATTTAGAGATTTAATAAATAAATTAAAAATATTTTTTATTTCCGAAACAAGAACAAAAAAAATTAAAAAAAAAACTGTTTATTTGTTTGCCTAGTGTAGGAAAAAATATTAACTCTTAGAAAAATAATATATACAAGATAAACTATGAATTAGTAACGAACGATTTCTAAATAAATTAACAAAAAGTTACGAAAAAGTATTGAATATGATATTTGTTTTATTTGCGACAAGCTGAGCGTCCAGTGTCCTCTATCCATTCATATTTTGAAAAAAGCAAAATGTTAGCAAACATCAAAAATGAAAAAGATTGTGGAAAGTATTTATTTTGTATTTAATTTGAGGTGAGTATTCGGTTTAAACAAAAGTTGAGAAAAATTATCATAATAGAATAAAACAGCACGAGCACTTTTTATTTTTTGTCTTTATGAACAAAAAGAAAAAGCACAGTCACCCTGTTACATATGAAAATATCACCCGAATCAAGCCCAGCGCAAAAATGGTCGCCACTAACCCTAGCCAATAAAAAGACTTTTTCTTTCTTTGTTCTGTTTGTTCCGCCTTGTGATCGTCATCCTCATCACACACTTCACATATAAAACTTTTGGCGGCAAATATGCCTCTATAATTTCTACCACTGCTAGGTGTTTCGTCATCCTAACCTCACAACGGTGTTTTAAATTGTGTGCAAAAAGCATATGAAAACTGTTTGGATCACCAGGCGCTCAGAAAAAGCAGGAAGCCTTTTATTTTTGCCGATAATTTGAAAATGGGTGGAGCCAAAGTAGGACATGAATATCAAGAGAAAGAAAGAATGGGAAAATAGTTAAGGCCCACACACAAACAGCACAATTTGGCACCTCCTCTGAGGTGTGAATTAAATTTCCTTTTGACTGGAAACCATAACTGTCAAATTGATCTTAACCGTTTTCTTCCATCTTTTGACTACGCCCATTTGTTTAAAATAAATGCAAAAAATAGCCTCCTTTTATTTATGAACGCCTGGTAAACCAACGTCGAAGAAAATGTTTGAGATGTGAGGCGCCAAAAATGTGTGGCATATTTTATTGCAAACATTGTAGCAATACGTCATCTGCCTGACTAACGCAAAGTGATAAAGGATAGACCCTATCTAATAAATTACTTAAAGGTATCTAAATATTCTTTTGTTTCTTGCAGTTCGACACCTCTTGCACGTCTCCATTTAGCCAGCTGCTCAAAAAACTGTTCAAGCACAGTTCATGGTATGTCCATAAACTGGTTATAAACAGTTCGCGAACTGTCTGCAAGCTATTCAATAACTGTTTTTAAACTTTTCTGAAACTGTCTGCGAGCCTTTCGAGGACTGTTGACCAACAGCAAAACTGAAAATATTTTAAGTGAAAATAAAGATTTTATGAATCGTATAATTTATTTATTCACAATAATAATTGATTGAGTATAAACTCAAAGACTTTATTTTCTTCAACACAGGCTTGTTCTTATTTATTTTTGTCAAACATAACTTAAATTTGTGGTCAAGGCTTTCTTGAAAACCTCAATATCCGTAAGAAACTGCTTAAATGATCTTGAAAACATTATGCTGTGTGTCAGGTGATGATAATTTTGAATACCAACTCCATATTGTTTTTTTTTTTTTCGAAAATCGTTTTGGGGTGACTGAGGATACTAAGGTATGAGTAAGTATCACTAAAGGTAGTTCCGCACTAACCCACAGTGTAATACGACATGTCAAAAATGTGTGATGAAACAGATGTATAATAGTGTGGAAAGAGAATATGACAGCGCAGATCTCATACGATTTGACATGTGTTTAGATCTGAAATATTTTTTTAGGATTGAATGTAAAACCATCACACATTCCTTCAACCTTTTTCTTTGACATGTCGTACTACACTGTGGGATAGTGTGGAACTACCTTAATAAATTTAAGCAATACCAAAAGTGGGTTATCTATTCTCACTCAAAAATGATGGTTTGATAATTTGCCAGTTCTGCTGACCCTGCTATCTTCTTCTTTTTCAACTTCTTTTCTTTGCTGGAGTGTTCCATTTTCACCCGCATTGCTCCTTAAAGACTTTAGAGAAAACATGGAACTTATCTTTCTGAGTTTGTCGCTAACAGTTTTCCCTTCACTATTAACACTGTTCTGAGAGCCTCCAGATTTCGATGATTTTGATGAACTCTTTGAAGAAGATGTTGAACTTCCACTACTCTGCCGGACTGGTTTTGTTGTAATCCAAAATTGTACAGCAAACATTGTTTCCAATTTTAACGCTTCAAAAAGGGATATCTGAAAGTTAAGTTCAGTTAAAATCCAAATGCATGTTAATGGGAAGATTTGTACCTTTTCGTTTATAGCTACTTCTTTCACATTCCACAAAAATTCCACAACCCCAATACTTATTGCTGAAAGTAAACCAAGACCTAATACAAGAAATACACCACCGACGTTCTCTACACCCAACTCAGGTGTATCTGCACTACCCGCCGCCATTTGGGAACAACGACCACCGCCATGTTTCTCCTTCCACCACTTACGCTTCAGCTCTGCCAAAGTTCCAGACTCTCCAAGTTTTAATACTGCTTTACTTATCTGTTTGCGATATGGCGAATCTGTAATTTGGAATTTCTTAGAAATGGAACTAGATACTGGCATTTTTCTTGTAGCTCACTAAAAGGCATTGCAACCCCATATGTCTTATAATCAAGCCATGCGCCAACTTGCATTAGCTCACACTTCCTCTCAACAATATACTCTAACGTGGTCGATTCCATTAGGTACGCGTAGAGTCGTTTTCCCTTCAGAACTCGCTCAACTCCTTCATCGTTGCTTTTAGTAAAAACCGATGGACGGGCTGATTCCATCGCAGCCCACATTTTTTGATAAGTACTCATGTTTGAATCCTATAGAAAAGTGGAATTTAATTAAACTTTCTAAGACCCTGTCGGGAACGTACTCTGAAAAATCCCATTGTACTTCCACCAGTTACAGCTCCATATTTAATTTTACTCTGACTTGCTAGATCTTCAGCGCTTTCGATAGAGCTGTCCATACGTGACATAGTCAGAAACGCAGCCAAGTTGGCAGTGTAGGAATTTAACATCATGAGGGCGAAGAACCACCACATTCCAGTAGCGAGACGAGAGGAAGCAGACCTTTAAAAAAAAAAAATATACTAGGTTGAAGCTCACTACGCTTATGATTTGAATTCACTTCGGAAGAATATCACATCCTTGTCCCATTATAGATCCCATTGTCAGCCATGTTGTGTTCATAATACTCCAAATGTTCTCTACCTCCTCAGCTTCTTTGCATGGATGTGGATTTTCCCAATCAGCTGGAGCCATTCTGGAAAGAACGAACAGCAATAGGGAAACACCAGAGTACGCTGTTGCCATGTATATCCAAACATCTAATGAGAATGGTGACAAAAACGAAAACAAATCTGGTGGCGGACTTTCTGGCTTAGCATAAAGGATGCTTATTCCAAGGGTCATAAAGGGTGGGGTGAAATCGACAACAGTTCGGCGAGAAGATGTCATGGTTAGATCACATATTCCTAGATCTGCATTCTAGTACAAACAAACAAAAATCCATAGAAAATAAGAGCAGTTTGTGAAAAAATCTTTAAATTCTTACTCCATCTAACAGCTGCTTAACCAAGCCATCCCATTGCTTGGTGAGTTTGTTGTACGATCCGTACTTTCCATCTGGCGCTAACTCAAAAACATACTTGAAACCAAGAAGTTGGGCTATTCGATCAATGAGGTCCATGGAATATCCCTCGTATCTCGCATTGCCTTCGAGGGTTTCTCCTTCCTTTGGTTCTCTAAAAAAGATAAAAGCGTATGGGAAATTTCTGTTAATTAAATGCAACGCATCGGATTTGCGGAGTGAGGCTCCTGAAGTTATGAGAAAATTGTTATATTTGAAAATCTTTTTTTTTTAATTTATAACAAAAAATATAACAGCTTTCAAACTACAACCTTCGAGAACAATAGTCAGGTTCACCTCAACACTGCGCTGAAATCTGAACTTTCTACCTCAAAATAATGACAACAAGTAAGGCATCTTCCAGCGAAATCCTGTTTTTATAGAACCAACAAAATAATTGCGATGATTATTTAAAGTTCGTGTATGTATATCAAATATGTATGGTGTTTTTTTGTAGAAGTATAGAACTTTAAGATGTTTGCACAGTTTTCATTGGCAGCCATTTTGTTATCTGAGATGTTCTTTATTTTTTGTTTGGCTTGCCATTTCATCATGAATTGACTGACGCCTGAACAACGCATGCAAATTGTGCAGATTTATTTTATGTCAATTTGCAGTGTATGTAATTTGAAATCACATCATGCAGAAAAACTGATAGTTTGATGTGCTTTATGGGTTGGTGGAATCATTGGTCCTTACTTCTTTAAAAACGATGCCGGTTGGAGGGAGACCGTTATGGAGCCATGACCAGTGACTTTTTCGTCCCTGAATTGACAAAGAATTATCTTTCAAATAAAGTCAATTTTATATGAATAAATAAAATGTATATATAGGTATGTTTTATTTCATTTTATATTTCTATACCTATAAAAAAACACCCTTTAGACGGCGCTAGTGGTTTTATAACTAGAAATCTGCAGTACAAATTTTGTACCGTATAATTGGCAGAAGAAAATAAGCTAATGACAGCACTAAACAACGCAACGCCGAGGATGACATGATTTTTTCAAAAAATCTTAAATGACTGCGTCCATGAAAACAGGCAGAAACAGAAGTAGGAGGTTGCCTTAAGGTCGATTATGTCCAAGCGTAACCTCGTCTAAATATTAGTATTTTCTTTACTTGTCTTTTTATTTTTTGAGCTTCTGTTATGCTATTTGTATATTTTGCTTACTAACAACACTAACAAAAAGTTCATGTTTGTATACATGACAGCTCGGTTGACGGCTCTTGAACTTCCGTGATCGACCGAGGTTTTTTTGACAACCCCAAGAGCTGTCAAGAAAACTGGGTTTTTCAGTTCGCCAAAAAAACACATGAATGCTGTTGATTGTGAATTTGTCGCAACCCAACATTGAAGTAAAATAGTTTTATATAGATCCTTGATTAGGGTTTTTTCGAACGCTCTAGGGTAGACGTCTAAAAAACCTATTGAAACACAGCTTTTATACGAGTATCGAGTAACTACCAAAGACCAAAAAAGTTTAATTTATTTTTTTGTGATTAAGCATTTAATTCCTGTAATTTCCTATTATTTTGTTTCTAGCCATAATAAGTTAGAGCATATACTTTGTTAAAAAAAAAAAATCGATAAGTTCAAAACTAGTCATTCGAATGGTATTTATCCTACCGTTTTAAAAGGAATGGAGCTCCTATTCTTGATGTTATAATGAACGTTTTATTCGCCAACTTTTCTCCAACTCGTGCTTCGTTTGTATCGTCGTCAACGCCAATATCCAATCCGTTGACAGTATCCCATACAGCAAGTTCCAAAAACCCATTATTAGAAAATTCGAGTACCCTAACCGTAAAAAAATTCCTTTGTCCATAGTCATTAAAATTTATTCGTCCTGTTGTAGCTTCCTCATCGCGCTAAGCATGCAAAATAAAATAAAAATGACATTATAAAGTTTCCATCTTCATCACAATACTTACTGATTTTATGAATTCAACAATCCTTCTTCCAAAGGGCCATGGCTTATTTTTTCGACACTCGACTTTGGGGAGGGTGATTTCTTCCGCAATTCCAAGTTCGGCTAAGCCCTTTGCAAAGACCCAAACAGCATCGCTTATGAGAAGCATATTTGTCTATAAATGAAGAAAGTAATGTACGTATTCTAAAAAAATGTATTCATAATTTTTTTTTGTAGAAATACCTTAACTTGTGAAGTTAATAACTTATAGTAGCGTCCTTCTCGTTTCTCACGTTCTTCCCAGTCGTACACTGCATTTTTTACATGGAAATCGGTGGGATCCATAATACGGACTGTTGTTATGTTTGCTGCAACATTCTGCAACTCTCCAAAGTCAAATGTGTGCGTATCCAATAACGGTATAAATACGCTCTGAGATGAGAGATGGTAACTTGAAAATAAATCCTTAATTGATCTATCTTACCTGATATTCCCCGAGCATCTTGAGTTCATTGGCCTGCCTTAAAATATGAACCAGATTATCTGGGGAGCAATGTAAGATAATACAGGAATCTCCTTCGAGTTTAATGTTTTTAAGGAATGGTCTATGATCAGGACCAGGACCTAATTGACGAATTGTTGTTGGATTACTTTTTGGATCATGAATTTGTATTACGTCTTGAAGTTGCATTAGCTCTGTGGACAAAGAATATTATTTTGAAATTTGTCACCTTTTGTACTGGGTAATCGCCCCTACATAATATATAAAACATTATATACTAAAAAGGGACCATAAAATGGATCGGAACCTTGACAATTTATCGCGCCCATAGTGGTTTAACCAAAAGCATACGCTTTGAGGTTATACTTACAATTTACATAGGTAATATGTGTAGCTAGTATTAGAAAAATAAATATTCAGTGGCGTAAGAGATAATGTGTCAGTTTATGTTGTCGTATAGGTTCTAGATTGATTTGTTGCGTTAAATTTTACCACAACAAGTTCCACTGGCCTATTCGTTTCCTTTTTCAATTGTTCACCCCTCCTTCTCGTTGGTTCTCCAAAATGCTGGCAGAGTAGAGAGTGCGCTTGGCCATCAGCAGGAAGCCCGCTCCAAAAGCATTTTGGAAAGACAACACAAGCAGGTCTTAATGCAAATGTTGTGAAAGACAATCACAACTTTCTAACGTGCGACAGTTGGTCCACGAGATGACCGAACACAAATGTGCGACAGGCCGTCCACAAATCCGTCCTTGATGAAGCTGTTGAGTTCAAAGTCCAGCCAACGTTTGAAATGGCCGAGAGCCCAACCTAGCGTGTCTTCAACACAAAGAAAAGAAAAATGACTTTTGCATCTAGTATTTCTCTTAAATTCAATCTGCACGAAGACCTACAATGTTATAATCTTTAATATGTAAAGAAAAACAATCGGGTTAGCCTTTGGATCTTTTCTCGCAAGGCGAGTGGAAGATGACAGAGAATTTACTTGCTCGAAAGATTTTCCTCCATACTGTAGTCTGGGCATGGGACGGGGACTTTGTCGAGTTTATAAATGATTTTTCGCTTTTTCTCTTAAAAAGTTGGGATTGCCAAGAATGGGTCTGAACTCGTCCATTGAGCTACTCTTGTTGCAAATATCACCATTAGCCAGGGATATTTTGCATAATTCGAATGCGTGGCTTGGGTTCAACAACGGTACACACTCTCACCAATGATAAAGTGTTGAAGCTCGCCCGTGACAGAACACCACCACAGACATTGGCTAAAAAGAGAAGAATATATTTTGGATATGGCTAAATGGACGAGAAAAGTCGGCCATTTTGGACTTTTGGTTCTTTTTTTGGGTTTCGACTAAAAGGCTGAGACAGAAAAATTTAAGAGTTAGCGAAAAATCATTTTTCGAGTTGATTAATTTTATTTAGAGTTTAAAATAATTCCCAACGTAGAGATTTTGGCAGATAAGGCCAACGAGTTTATTTTGTGTGATTATTTTGTTTGTGAGAAAGATCTTTCAGGAGGAAGCATCTCAGGCTCTAGAGGAAGGATCCCTATAGGCAGATAAGTACCCTTTTCCATTCTTTTCATTTTGTCCCAGGACAGTTTTTTTGCGTGTTTTGATAGTTGTGTTTGTCTGGCCATAAGTGGCAGAAACTTGTTGATTGTGGAGTCTTCGTGCATCCGTTGTCTATCCCGAGATTGCGGGACTCGCGACCCAATTTTTACTCCTTTTATTAATCGTCATTATCAACCCCGTCATTTTTCTCTTCTTTGTGTCTTTTGTGACACTAAAGAAAACTCTTGATTGTATTCATTCCCATATATATATTCTATCTTTTGATTTGGCCTTCCGCCATCTCTCCCAAACAATTTATTGTAAATTTTTGTTTACGAAAAAATTTAGGGTTTTTTACCTATGTATATTGAATGGTTTCCCTAATAAATCATTTAAATTTCCTTTTTGGAAAAAATAACTCGTTCGTTTTATTCCATTAGAATTCTTTTTTTTCAGTTTTTATGACGATTTGGTAATTCCTGAGAAAATTACCTGGCGCCTAACATAATTTCTAGTACACCCTGTACGAAGAATTGATTTTGATTCGACTGCCGTTTATTCTTTTCAGAAATTCTAAATTTTATTGATACGATCGATCAATAAAAGTAATCATCGATCCAACCCACCCCCTTCTGAGCGAACCGGCAAGCCACCTATCGAACGGTGCTAATCTCGATTTACATACCTACTTGTGCGAACGAAACTAAATTTGACATTTCTTTTTTTTTATCAATCATCTTCATTCAACGAAAATTCTCATCGCGGCACGACGGGTGTGTGCATTTGTTTTGTATTGCGTTTAGTAAATAATTATTGTTTTCTTGGATTCGATAAATCCATAGTCCGCGGTTTTATAGTACGTTAAAATTAACCATCCTAAAGTTAAATTTATTTGTTCGCGTGTAGATCCATTTAATAATAAAAAAGTAAATCGTGATATTTATTTGTTCGCGTGTAGAAGTAGATTCATTTAATAATAAAAAGTAAATCGTGATACAATATCTTGTCATAAAAAGTGTATCCATTCTAGCCGTTTAGATTCAGATAAATTGAAAGTCCCTTCCATCCCTGCAGATTATCAAAGCACACCGAGAAAGGCTGAAGTTGTAAGTCACTTGGCTTTTGTCAGCTCTTGGAGCGGTATAGTGTCAAAATAGTTGTTTGTATTTTAATCGTGAAAGATGCATGGAATAACTAATATATTGAAATATACATATGTTAAGAAACTGACAGAGAGGCTACTATAATGGACGAAACGTAGTTAATGGAGCCTTAAGGGCTAACCATAATTGAAGAATGGTACGTACGTTGACTTACGAAACAGTAGAAATACATGTGATTTGTATACCCAACCCGAAATGACTTTTTGTTCAGTTTCGGCAAGTTTCGTTCACTTGCGTTTTCGTACGTAATATACGCTTACGTACGAAAATCTGACATTCCTTTTTTTCTAAAGGGTATTCTTCTTCTTTCTTTCTTCTTATTTTTAAAGGCTATTATGGGCAACTGATGTACTTTACAAATCGGAAGGAAACTTTTCGTTCGGTTTTGACACTTGCTTACTTTTTCTTTCGCGTATTATGGTTGGGCCTTTACGAACTGCAAAAAAAAAAAAAAACAATTGACATAGGTACTGAGTTGCTCTGTTTCGTCAAGTTCTCACAAGTGTTTGCTCACGGATGTGAGATGCGCTCCCGTTCGCATTTACATTGTGCAATTCCATCTATTATTGGCAATGTTTTCATAAGACAGAATGAAAGGAAACGTTTCGATCGTTTCTGACGTTAGCTTTAGTTTGTTTGCACTCATTTTGTAGTTAGCCTTAAAGTTGCTATACTCTGTTCAAGAAAATAGTTCAGTAAATGCCTTATGAGTGTGATTTTTATCTACCAATGATGCCTGCAGGTAATCCTAATGGCAAACTAAAACAGAACCTGCCTCTGAAATTAAACCCAAACCACTGAACTACACAAGAATTGTTGTTGTGATTTTCTAAAAATTTGTCCGCACCCATAACCTTTTAATTTGACTGCAACAAGCAGAGAGCAGACTGATTTTTGTTTCGTTTTGATTAGTATAACAAAAACAACCCTCATCGTCATCGCACAAAGCACATCTAAAAGGTGTTGCCATGATTTCAAAAAAGGGATCTCGCTACTGCATTTCTATGTTGAGATTTTGATTTTGTAGCTTTTCAGCTTTTGATTGAAGGGAGGTGTTGCCATTTGTTTTTATTTTTGTATCTTTTCTGAATAAGCCGCTTCGTGGTGTGGAAAAAGATAAATAATTTTTGATTTTTTGTTTTAAATCAGCAGATGGTAGCCCTTATGTACAATTTACTCGATTTGCGGCAATTTATTATGCACAGTACGGAAACCCTGTGAGTACTTTAACTTGAGACCGATGTATGCAAGCCAATATAGCCAGACTGAGAGGCAAACGTCCTATCTTCCCTTTACTGAACAAATTACTTGAACGGAATATAGTCGCCTTCATTTAATTTATTTGAAAAAAAGCATTGAAACGACCGATGAAAGAAAAACCTTTTGATACGATCATTTTGAACTATAAACAAATGTTCAGTCAGTGCTTGCTTCTCTGAAAACGTTGCGGTTTTTCTTTCTTGACATAATTTTGCCTTAGCTTTCAGACGATATTTTTTAGACATCGGAAAAGTTACTAACGACAGCCGGAAATCCGGTATTCCTTCCATTAAGTCTGTCATTATTTTTAAACAGGCCTGTTTGGAAACAGTAAAAATAAATATTTTATATGTTTATACATTTATTGTATGTATTTATAGGTATGTTTATTTTTGATGACTCAAAATTAAACAAAACTTAATACAACACTGACAATTTTATTATGATTTCACTTTAAAAATTATGGTTTTTGACAAATGCAATGAAAGCAAGGAACAACAAAGAAACCCAATATGGCTGCTAGGAAATACCGAACATTTTTGACAAGCCATTTCATAATTAAACCGGCATTACCGACTGTAAAAGCTCTTTTCCCAAAAGCAGCGCCGGATCTAGGATTTGTTCAAGGGGGGGCAAAAGTTGAATTTGGCGCCCCCCCAGCAATTTTTTTTCTTTTTTAAGTTCACGTACAAAACTTGAACTCGTATCGTTAACCTGTTTTTATCTTTATGCTCTAATGCTTGATGCTGTTGACAATAGCTTATATTATATACGATACATGTCATAAAAATCTGTGTGGCCCAACCTAAGAAAATAAGGTATTTCTAAGGGTTCTCATGTTACTGATTACTCAAAATGCAATCTTGGCGCATGTGCAAAATAAATCCTTTGGGGTATGTGCCATAATCCAGATTGATTTGATAATTTTTCTATTTCAATAAACGACAGCGGAGAACCTGCTAATGTTGTTCATAAAAAGTAAAAAGGCTGTATGCTTATTTGTGATTCTGTCCGATATTTTGATTGCACATTTAACTTTTACTCACCGATATACAAAATCATAACTAATCCATAGAACAGCTTTAGTGAAATAGCTCAGTAGTACACAACAAAAATTCTCTTTCATTTTTACTTGCTCTATAGGGCAAGTATTATTTTCGTGCAGAAAAAAAATCGAGGTTTTAATCAAACATGACATTACGATGATAGAGAAGCCCAAAAAAGTGGTTTTCGCCATACCGTCCGTCGGTCTGTCTGTGCGTAGGGCGGTTGTGTTGATGTGTGCTTTTTCACGTCATGCTACAGCCTAAACGGCTTGACAGATTTTGTTCAAACTTGGTATATAGCAGTTTGAAGAAAAATGGTTGTCGAGGTTTTTTTTTTGTTTTGTTTTAGCCCGGCTCAAACTGGTACCTTTCATGTAACGGTTTTTTTCATTTTGAATTTGCTCGAAAACGGCTCTAACGATTTTGATTAAACTCAGAATTTAACTTATCTAAAATATTTCTAACAAACTAACGTTTTTCGTTTTTGGCTTAAATGGTCGTAACGAAAATTTAGATTTAAACGGCTTTTTTAAATGGCCATAAGTTCATCATACTATTGCACCCACAGAGCAAATACGTGCGACCCAGTCGTGCATTTTATTTATTTCAAACATTCGACTATTATCTTTTGATAAAAAAATTAGGACTACTTTTGAAAAACTCGTACATTAGAAATTTTATAGTTCACTAGCTATTCCGACAGACGTTGTGCTGCCCTAATGAGCATCAGATAGCGCGATGATACAAACCATGATAGATACAAAAATGTTGAACATTGAGGGATAAGTTTGACTTCTTAATTATATTTATACCGTCCATTTAAATTGTCTAAGATATTAGAACATGGATGATTTTTTTTTAAATTAAATAAACTCAGAAAAGTACGTATACGCCCGAGTGTACAATACTGTTTTAGTGTTGTTTTTAGGTTGAGAAATGGGCAATTGCAACAAATTTTTCTTTTAAGTTCAATCCATTCTCTAGTTAACTTTTTTCATACTAAATCAACAGCAGTTTTAAATCAAATCATAACACAAGATAATTTGCATTTGAAAATATTTCAGTTTGGTTTTTCTGATCGCTATAACTTGGCCCCTAAGTCTTATATCCCTTTTTTGCTTTTAGCTCATTTCACCCTATGAACAGCTTAGTCTTGCCAAAGATTTGTATCACCTATTCCACGCGCAAATTACAACCTTTCAATCTTTGTGGTTTCTGAGTTAAGTCTTAGTAAACAAACAAATAATATAGAAGATTTTCAAGGACTCGGCGCGTCGAAACTTTCGTCACCGTGTGGCTAAACTTACATGATCAACTTTAACCAAACCTTCAAAAAAAAACTGATGGAACAATACCAGTTTTTTTTAGATGTTTTTTAATCCATCAACATCGTAGCCATCCTTCGATAAAAGTTGACTTTTTTGTAGCTTGACAGACGGGGGACAAACTATATTTTGACGTGAATATAGTATTTAGTTTTAACTGACTCCCGAAAGCACTAGAATTGCACTTTTCCCAAACGAAACATAAAAACTTGCAATTTCTGAATCCGTTGACATCGTTTGTTATTAAGTTCTTATTTTTTTTAATAACGCTCTTATTTCAGAACATCAAAAAAAAATAACTTTTATAGATCCAGTTGCTGAAACGAGTCAAAAATATCAATCATCAACTCAAACTGAAATGATTTATCCATTATTCAATGCTTTAATAGCATTTAGTAAGTAATGCAGAAATAAATTATGATTTTAAGAAAGCTTCCTCATATTTGAAACTTGTTTCAGCAAATAAGATTTTGGAAATGGAATCTTACTTGTAAAGTATATACTTGAAGACCTTTTTTTTAACTCTCGTTTCTTTCTTCATCTTTCAAATTGTGCGCCCCCATGAGGGGCGACGAATTTGTTTAAAGGGCAACGAAAGTGGTTAATTACATATTTTATATTTGGAACAAGAATAAATAAACATAGCATCTATTCCAAATATTTTTTTTTACTCTCTTTTCCTTGTTCATCTTTTAATTTTGCGCCCTGCTGAAGGGCAACGAACTTGTTTATCATTTTCAAAAGTTAAAGACCTTTATTTTTTTTAATCTCTTTTCTCTCTTCATCTTCCAATTTTGCGCCCCCATGAGAGGCGACGAAAGTGGTTCATAACATATTTCTTTCATATTTGGAAAAAGAAATAAATAAATATTGCATTACTTTGGCGCCCTGTTCAAATGTTGAATACCTTTTTTTTGCTCTCCTATATTTCTTCAACTTCGATTTGGCGCCCCCCAAGGCCAGGCGCCCGGGGCAAGTGCCCCTCTTTGCCCCCCCCTAGATCCGGCGCTGCCCAAAAGAGAAGTTACGGAAAGCTTAGTTAGAAATAAAAAGAAAAGCAACTGAGAATAGAAACCTTCGTAAGAGAATGCATTTGAAATTACATTCAAATTAAATTTATATTTTATAGTATTATTTTAATGTTTGCTTTTGTCAAAACGTTCAGTTAGTGAGTCTATTGACACATTTTACACAATTAAAAAAAGAAAAAATAGATTTCTTTTACAAAAAAAAAAACCAAATTTCTTCACCCTCTCATTATCGCCGGATTGCGGATTGCTCTCATCAGTTTTCCTTTGAGCCCAACTTCAAACGTACTGCTAATTATAGTGATTTCGTTTTTAGCCGCACATAACGAATGTGGAATGATTTACCCAGCTCAATTTTTCCTCGTGTTTGTAATATTTCGAAGCTCAATGTGGACTAGTATCTCTTCTTTAATCTATTCCTCCTCAAATAATACAGCACATTGTATACTTAATTTTAAAAAGGTAGTAAAAACGTTTTTGGTATTTGTTCTAAAACGAAGTCTTAACCAAAATTAATACTTAATGATTTTGAAATCCAAGGTAAATCACTTCGAAATTGGGGATAGGGCTTACTGTTAAACAATATCCTACTTAAACTCTAATAAAAGTATTGTTGATTTTAATATTAGTAAATCCTCTCTAAAAAAAAACATTTAAAACCAGTGCACCACGCTCATAGTTTATGTTTTGTATGTTCTCAATGTTTTTATATCTATTTTGTATAAATGTATTTGTTTATTTATTTTTTTTATCTTTGTGCTTGTGTTATGCTATTTGTATATTTTGCATACTAACAACTAACACCTGCACTAAATGATGTAGCCAGTGAGCACATAATATGTGTTGGCTAATCTCTGATTGTAAGTTAATGCTTGATATAAGCTTCTTACTCTCGAGAACTGATAGTGTAAAAAAAAAAATCCATAATAATCAATTCCCGTATTATGATTTAGTCAAAAATAACCCTGTGAAAGATACATTTTGGTTATAAAATTTTAGAGTAAACTTGCCTTTTTCAGATTCATAAATAATAGTGTAACTTCTCCATTGAAGACCAGCCACGACGTCTGCCATAGCTCTTGCTAACACCAAATTGTCAGGATGCACGTTCAAAGTCATTGAAGAAAATTGTCGATCAATCAAAGCTTCTGTCGGTGACCAGTCGAACATGATATGAGGTATCTCCAAGGTATTGCATATTGAACTTATGATTCCTGTAATTGATAACATTTCAAAAACACAAATATAGTATGTAATAAAATCGAGAACACGACGACAGAATTTCGTCAGTATACCAACCGGAACCACCAGCATTATTTGGACCAAAAATAGCAATTACACCTTGCGACAATAAATTGCACACTGAAATATAAGCGTTCGTAAAAATTATAAAAAAAAAATGATGATGCACCAAAATTTAAATATGTACCTGATTTCTCAACAATATAACTGTCTTCAATTCTAACATACTGAATTATTGGTATCAACTCGAAACTTCTCTCGTGGATATTAACCCTATCAACGGCGGAACGGAAAGCTATTTCATTTTCACTGTTTTCATTTTCAAAGATAGCTCCTGAAAAAAAAAAAAAAACAATATCATTAGTTCCAATTTATCGAAAATATAATGAAATATTAACACTTACCAATATTGAACTGTGGTTTACAATTAATAGAAAGGATAAGGGTAAAGAAACAAAGAGTCCTTATTAATGCAGAAATCATTTTATTTCGCACTAGATCTCTTAAAAAAATTACAGTGCCCTACCTTGCATCACTTTAGTTGATATTGCACTAGATTCCTAAAATAAATCTTGGCATGCGAAAATTCTGTTTTGACAATATTTTTTTAAATTAGTTTTGTTGTCCCATAACGCATGTGCCACTAAACTCAAAAACTATAAACAAAACATTAATTTCTTTGCGCATACCAAAAGTGCAGTTATGTTCAATAAAAGGACTAAACCTAGCTTTGCTGAATGGTTTCTTAATTTTATTTTCATTTAATTATTATTAATTAATTTGATTTATGAAAGCCAATTGCTGTGTGTTTGTCTTGCTAAACTAGAGAACGACTGGACGACTCTTTTTTTTTTTTTTTTTTTTGTACTCAATACAGAGGTGCTATTAGTAAGGGGCCAGTTATAGCGATCAGAAAAACCAAACCGAAAAAATTTCCAAATGGAAGATTCAGTATGTTGTGGTTCGATTTAAAACACAAATGCTGCACTGATCGATGGCACCTAACTCTTGCTTATAAATTTTTTAATCGAACTAATACTTTTTGTTAAAATGTAATTTTTTATTTATCTTTTATACTGTACTAGCGGTACCCGGCGCGCGTTGCTACGCCCAAAAAAACACTTATGTGTATTTAATGTGAAATATGTGTATTTTATCTCAATGTTAGCGGATAAGCAATATTTTTGGTCGTTTCGGTTGGTGTATAAATATACAAATTTTTTGGCATACACACAAAGTGCAGTTAATTTGATTGTTAAACTGGATATGATAACATTGATAAATTGTGGCTTGAATATTTTGCTGCATTTGACAAAAATTTGGGAAAATAAAATGTCATTTGTTGTGCGATTCAATTCCTTTTCCTATGTTTAAAAGTTGTTTGGAAAATGTTTGGGTGGACGATTCTTGCACCAAATGGACACGCACGTTCGTTCAGAGTTTGATTTTTTCGACTCAGTTCCATTAATATGATGCTTTTATTCAACGAAAGGAAAACATTTTTATAAAAAAGTTAAAAAAAAAAACTTTGCCAAAAGCCCGCATTTTTCTGTCTTCCACCCGGGCATTCCGCTTAAAAATTTATGAAAAACACCAAAAAAGAATTAAAAAAAAACTGAACCAAAATTGTTAAAAGCATGCATTTTTTTCCTTCCACCCGATCGGCACGAAACCTTCACAGGAACCATCCCTGGACTAAACTATATTTACCCCAAAAATTTCATAAAGATCCATTGGGTGGTTTAGGAGTCCATACGCAACATACATATATACACACATTCATTTTTATATATTACATATATAGCCTTTAACCGCGGCTTCACTCGCGTTTCAGCTAATCAAGAAGTAGACTGTACCTTGAGGAGTATAGTCTATCGTAATCTAGCTTCTTCTTCTTTTATAGCTTTATAATTTAATACCTACATTTAACCGTGATAAATAGAAACCTATAAGATATACCAGATTATAATCTAGCTCTGTGCTAAATTTCATTCAGATCCGTTCAGCCATTCTGGTGTGATTTAAAAAATTAAAACAAATCTATCCCACGTTAACCATACATTTTACCGGGATAAAAAGTAGCCAATATGCTATTCCAGACTATTTTCTAACTCTGTGCTAAATTTCATTCAGATGAGTTCAGCCATTCTGGTGTTATTTCAAAAATTAAAATAAATCTATCCCACGGGAACCATACATTTTACCGGGATAAAAAGTAGCCAATATGCTATTCCAGACTATAATCAATCTTTGTGCTAAATTTCATTCAGATGAGTTCAGCCATTCTGGTGTAATTTCAAAAATTAAATTAAATCTATCCCACGGGAACCATACATTTTACCGGGATAAAAAGTAGCCAATATGCTATTCCAGACTATAATCTATCTCTGTGCTAAATTTCATTCATATCCGTTCAGCCATTCTGGTGTGATTTCAAAAATTAAAACGAATCTATCCCACGGGAACCATACATTTTACCGGGATAAAAAGTAGGCAATATGCTATTCCAGACTATAATCTATCTCTGTGCTAAATTTCATTCAGATGAGTTCAGCCATTCTGGTGTTATTTCAAAAATTAAAATAAATCTATCCCACGTTAACCATACATTTTACCGGGATAAAAAGTAGCCAATATGCTATTCCAGACTATTTTCTAACTCTGTGCTAAATTTCATTCAGATGAGTTCAGCCATTCTGGTGTTATTTCAAAAATTAAAATAAATCTATCCCACGGGAACCATACATTTTACCGGGATAAAAAGTAGCCAATATGCTATTCCAGACTATAATCAATCTTTGTGCTAAATTTCATTCAGATGAGTTCAGCCATTCTGGTGTAATTTCAAAAATTAAATTAAATCTATCCCACGGGAACCATACATTTTACCGGGATAAAAAGTAGCCAATATGCTATTCCAGACTATAATCTATCTCTGTGCTAAATTTCATTCATATCCGTTCAGCCATTCTGGTGTGATTTCAAAAATTAAAACGAATCTATCCCACGGGAGCCATACATTTTACCGGGATAAAAAGTAGCCAATATGCTATTCCAGACTATAATCTGTCTCTGTGCTAAATTTCATTCAGATGAGTTCAGCCATTCTGGTGTGATTTCAAAAATTAAAACAAATCTATCCCACGGGAGCCATACATTTTACCGGGATAAAAAGTAGCCAATTTGCTATTCCAGACTATAATCTATCTCTGTGCTAATTTTCATTCAGATCCATTCGTCCATTCTGGTGTAATTTCAAAAATTAAAACAAATCTATCCCACGGGAACCATACATTTTACCGGGATAAAAAATAGCCTATCTGCTATTCCAGACTATAAGCTATCTCTGTACCAAATTTCATCCAGATCCGTTTAGCCGTTCTGGCGTGAGTTAGCAACAAATATCCAAACATCCAAACATCCAAACATCGTAACTTTCACATTTATAATATTAGTAAGATAGTAAGATAACAGAAAAATAAATAAATACATTTTTAGCCAGAAGTACAAGTTGAAGTCAAATTTGTATTTTCAAAATAAATTCTCTGATTCGGTTGACATAATTAAGCGTAGCATTTGTGTTTTAAATCGGATTATATTATACTCAATTTTCAATTTGAAATTTTTTCGGTTTGGTTTTTCTGATCGCTGTAACTTGTGACGAAGTCACCTTTTTCTTTTCCTCCACCGCAAATACAATCGTTCATATCCGAAGGCATTCCCCAACCCACACCCCTGTAGTGGCTCTCACACTATAGTTTAATGAAGGCTCTGATGTCACATGACTATGTATACGCAAGCCATTAACGTTTTTTATATGAATTTTGTATTTGGTGTTTATAATTCACACCCAGGTATTGTAGATATATTTCATAAAGGAAAGTGATTTATCACATTGAAATCCAAGGAAAATCTCGATGGTGATATTTAGGAATACTATTTAGAACCAAAGACTTTTTTCCACTACCGGAAAACCAGAGGTACGCAGTGTACCGAGAGATTCCTAATATTTTGAAGCTGTAACTCACACGAGCACAGCAGATTATTAATCCTCTCCGTTTTCCTTACCGTTCCTACTTTCCTAAATTCCTACCGATTAAATACCTTTCATGTAGTCGAGGTCTATCTCGCATTCAGCCGTACATTCGTGCGTGTAAGGGGCCAGTTATAGCGATACGGAAAACCAAACCGAAAAAAGTTTCAAATGAAAAATTTTGTATGTTCTCATTCGATTTTTAAGACAAATGCTACACTGATCGATGGCAATCAATGCAGAGAATTTTTTTTGTTCATAATAATTTTAATTGAACAAACACTTTTTGTTAAAAATGTATTTTTTTATTTTTCTTTTATACGTATAACAGAAAAATGATTAAATACATTTTTATCAAAAAGTACAAGTTCAATTCAAATTTTTATTTGCAAAATAAATTCTCTGAGTTGGTTGCCATCGATCAGTGTAGCATTTGTGTTTTAAATCTGATTATACTATACCAAATTTTCCATTTGAAAATTTTTTCGGTTTGGTTTTCCGTCTCGCTATAACTGGCCCCTAAATAGCCGGACATTGGTTCCGTGTAATAGCCGGACATTAGTTGCGTGAATATAACTATAAGTTAGATTTAAATTAAGAGAATTCTTTTTTTTTTTTTTTTTAACAACGTATATTTGCTATAGGTACTGAACTATGTACATTATTTGAATTATAACTTATATTTGCTATAAATAATGAACTTCTGCTTGTAACCTAAACCTATTGAATTAAAGATCATAAATAAAGCTTTCATTTTCCGAATCCGGAATTTTACGTCTTTTCTTCGGATGACCCTGGACCCGCTGAAGCTACCTCAGCTATAGACAAAAAAGGACAACTCTTACAATTTCACTCCTTAAACAAAAAATGAAATAACATTTGCTTGAAAACTTGGTAATGGGAAATGTGATCGTGAATTTAAATATCCCACCTTATTCTATATTCCCTGGGTATTCCCAGAAATTTTAATTTAGGCATGTTTTAAATTCCCTGAAGATTTCATAGGACTATCCGTTCAATTTCAAACGGCGGCAATTAATCTTGAATCTACAACCCACAAAGTTTTAGGGATTTTCTTGGACTTTTTGAGTTTCTTGAATGGATGTCGCGTGTTCACATGTCGACAAGGCATTTTCTCTGTCTGCGGATACTCTAGAAAACAAAACAAAACAAAACACGAAGCTTGTCAAAAACTTTGGGATTAAAAAATGTTAACATCATTTCTTCTCTATCTAAAAGCCATTCAATTTGAACGAACTTACTTTAATCAGAAAATGAAATTGCAACCACACACAGTACGGCCTATTTTGCCAAACTCAATTTATTGTAGTTTGAAGAGATTCATAATCAATTTCCATCTTGATGCACACATAAATTATTTAGTCCTGCTTTAACACGAAAATGGCCCGACCAATTTGGATGAATCTGTTTTGCTTTGCTTGTGTGTGGAATGCAATAAATTAAGACAACTAACGAGTTTCGACCAAGAGAATGCATTTATCAAGCCACTTTTGATTTCCAATATGTTAAAAACGACTAAAATGCACGACTGGGTCGCACGTACTTGCTCTGAGGGTGCAATGGGAAAAAACATGGTGCTGAGCAGCACGCTATTCCCACGTCCCGACATCCACAAGGGCACATGGCGATCCCCAGATGGTCGAACCTGCAACCAAATCGACCATTTTGTGATTGATGGAAGACACTCCTCCAGCATTATGAATGTCCGTACATTCCGAGGAGCAAATATCGATTCGGACCACTACCTAGTCGGTGCAAAACTTAGGGTACGGATCTCCATGGAAGTTCTTAGGCGAACACCGACTACACCTAGGAAATTCAATGTTGGACGTCTTCAATCGGAAGAGACCGCCGCTGCCTATGCCGACCGCGTATCCCTTGAGCTTGCGAGAAATAGTTCGACTGATGACATGAACCCGGAAGACCAATGGCAGCTATGTCAAGCCATAAGAAGTGCTGCGTCAGAGGTATTGGGCTTATATCACATCCACCCCCCAGAAACCCCTGGTTCGACTCCGAATGTGCTAAGGCAAACAAAGCCAAAACGGAGGCATACAAGTCGTGGCTCCAGAGAGATACTAGAGCATCCAGAAATCTCTATGTTGAGCGAAGGAAAGATGAGAAACGTCTACTCAGGAGGAAGAAAAAAGAACACCAGCAACGCAAAGTCGAGGAGATGCAGAGATGTTTTTGCAGAAAAGAGGTACGAAACTTCTATAAAAGGGTGAAACAGTCTACATCCGGTTTCACAAGCCGCCCTGGGCCCTGCAAAGATCAGGATGGAAATACCATAGTGGAAACGCAGGCGATGTTAACCATCTGGAGAGACTATTTTAACCGGTTGCTAAATGGCGATGACAGCCAAGATCCCGTCCAAGATCAACTTGTTCCAGTTAATCTAGATGACGACCACGAACTACACCCGCCCGACCAAAATGAAATCAAATTAGCCATCACCAGACTAAAGATGAATAAGGCAGCTGGATGTGATGGCCTTCAAGCGGAGCTTTTTAAACACAATGGAGATGACCTGGTCAGGAGCATACACCAACTCATCTGCAAAATTTGGTCGGAGGAAAATATGCCCGATGAGAGAAATCTCAGTACCATCTGCCCGATTCACAAAAAAGGAGACCGCCTACTCTGCGCCAACTATAGAGGCATAAGCCTTTTAAACATCGCCTATAAGATCCTGTCCAGCGTTTGATGTGAACGTCTCAAGCCGTTTGCTGACGACCAAATATTCACATTACGCCAGATCCTGGAGAAAACCCAAGAATATAATATCGACAACCACCACCTGTTCGTCGATTTTAAAGCCGCCTACGACAGTGCTAATAGAGTTGAACTGTATCGTGACATGTCTAACTTTAGAATCCCTGCTAAACTGATACGCCTTATCAGGATGACGTTGGAGAATGCTCGCTGTTCCGTCCAAGTTGGTAGAGACTCTACTGAAACCTTCGAAACCACCAGAGGGCTAAGACAACGTGACGCACTGTCATGCAGCTGTTTTAATATTGTGCTTGAAAATGTAATAAAAATGGGGAGCACCCATGCCAGTACATCAGGCACCATTTTCAATAAATCGACACAATTACTTGGGTTTGCTGACGACATTGACGCGATAGGAAGAACAAAGCGAGTAGTAACCGGTGCTTTCACTACTATGGAGTCAGTAGCAAGCAGAATGGGGCTGAAAATAAACGAGGACAAGACGAAGTATATGCTTTCATCAACAAAAGTCCAATTCCACCACCGACTTGGTCAGAACGTAACCATTGATAGGTATAACTTCGAGGTAGTCAGTGAATTTGTCTACCTGGGCACTGCTGTAAACACAGGCAACAACATCAGCGCTGAAATCAAACGCAGACTAACTCTTGCTAATCGCTGTTTCTTTGGGCTGAGTAAGCAATTGAGGAGTAAAGCCCTATCGAGAAGAACCAAGGTGACACTGTATAAAACACTCATCATCCCGGTCCTGCTATATGGTGCGGAAGCATGGACTTTCTCCCAATCGGATGAAAATTCACTTGGAGTCTTCGAGAGAAAAGCTCTGCGTACGATCTATGGTCCTGTCTGCGTAAATCGCGAAAACAACGTTTGGAGAAAAAGATATAACAACGAACTGTAAGAGCTGTACAGCGACATAAGCCTAGCCAGAAAAATTCGAATCCAAAGACTAAGATAGCTGGGCCATGTAGAGCGAATGGACATCGACGCTCCAGCTCGTAAAGTCTTCAACGCCAAACCCGAGGGAGTCAGAAGCCAAGGTAGACCTCATCTTCGATGCAGCGACCAGGTAGAGGGAGACATCCGTCAACTTGGAGCATGAAATTGGAGACAGCAGGCTAGAGATCGAGCCGGCTGGAGGGGCATTCTCAGCAAGGCCCAGGAGTACCACGCTCCAGTGGCGCCAACATAAGTAAGTAAGCAAGCTTTGGTCTTTGTACTTTACCCAGGACTGACCCAGATTTTCTGGACGACCACAAAAGTTGTCAAACAAACCTGGCACTAAAAGTAGTAATAACGAACCTTTCTATTGTCTCACCGTAAAGGTATCATTCACTGTATCTTAAAAACAGCTCGGATGATTTCGATAAAAACCTGCCTGCGTGGTGCAAATCAGGTAAGATTTCTCGTACAGTTTTCCTATTTTGGTCAATTTTTTGTTTTATAAAGACCAATTCACAGTTATTTTTCAAACCAAAAATTTAGATAGACACACATATTGTGTTTCCTTTTATTAACGAATTTCTTTGAACTTGGAGTGGCTTGGAATAATTGAATATTTAAACTCAAACAAGGTGCTTATAAGAACATCATGCCTTTTTTCGTATTAAATGATCATACAAAATAACGTGACCATATTTTGGAGAAAATATCATGGTTCTCGTTGCATTAGCATTCCCAGAATCTTTGGTTCTATTTATGAAGATCTTTTTCCGGTCACCTTTGTGCATGAAAACTAGTCCAGAATCATGGTCATTGATAATTGCATAATTGTCAGATTCATTATTGAACGTAGTATTTGTTCGAGAATTATGAAAACTAAGATCCGAGGGTTTTGGGCGTAGGAGCGATCGCATCATAAACACAGCCTTCCAATCAGTGGAGTCATCAGTTTTAAGATTCGATTTCCTTAAACTGCTTTCAAAGTCAATATAGCCAGATATCTCAAATCCAGATTTATGCCGATGACGTAAGAAAATAATCGTCTAGAAAAAGCCATTAAGCCATTATAGTTAAAACAAAAGACATCATAGATACAGTTAAAAAACGTACGGAAAGAATTTTTTGGTAGTTAGATTTTTCTCTCTCTGCGAATTCATGCAAAACTGGGTCAGTTATTTTAATGCCATCATGAAATAAGATCAATGACTTCTTTATGGGATACATTGCTTCATATGCAGCAGCTTTTCGAATTTCGAATTGTTCTGGAGTGTAAATTTCGGTTGTTGATCGGTATCCAAGTTCCACCAACATTTGACTGAAGCGGATATTTCGAACGAATCTCAAATCGTTTCGCGTGATAAAGATATTCAAATAGTCCTCATATGTTGGACAATCGATAAGAAAGATATCCTTGCTTTGATGCATGGTTTTATGATACCTTCACACGTTTATTTTAAAATCCAATTTTAAGTACAAAAATTTGTTTTGAAATTTAATACAAAGCATTCTAGAATTTTTTGTAGTAGGTACCCCCAGAGGCTTAGTGGTAAGTTTTTATTTTTTTATTTTTATCACATATCAATAAAAAAAAAGTTTAAGCAAGCATTACATTTTAAGCGGGGGAGTTTGATTGGTTCCATGGTTGAGCCCGTCTTGGATTGACTTAGAATACCAAGGATATTCCTGCTACATCGTAAGCTTTATGGTGTCGTAAAATAGCTAAGTTACACATAAATACAACAAAAACGTTTATTGGTTGTATGGAAACTGAACTTCAGCTGTTAGGGGTAGGGACAACTATCGAGAAAAGTCATGACACCCGTCTTTTCGAACCGTTCGAAAATATTCCAACCGTTCGAAAGTATCTACTTATTCGAATGTGAAAATATATCTAGAAAAATTGATGGGGGTCGAACCCACTACTCTAGGTTAGCAACCAAGCATAAGGTTAGCAACCAAACATCCACTGTACCATCCACTTCCAAAATCCATTTTTGTTTGTGAAGCTATAAGCCACAGTTCGTTTTTGAATACAGTTTTTGGACATGGTAGGCCGGATCTTTAGGATGTAACGTAAGACAAAGTCTAATAGAAGCTTGCAATTTATGTTGTCAGAGTGTTTCCACCTGTCACAGGCCTGTAAATAGCCGCGAAGATTTCAGGTTGGATTCAGTTCGTTTTTTAGAGTTCAATCCAGTGTTAAAAGGGTTCTAGGGAATGAATTGTAATTGGTGTGGAGTTTGTAACATAGAGAAATAATACAGTTAGGCATAGAAAATTATATATATGTATTCTGATTCAGAATCAAAAGCCTAGTCGATTTAGCCATGTCCGTCTGTCAGTCTATCCGTATGAATACTCTCTAGAGGTCGCACTTTTTGAGATGGAAAGCTGAAATTTGGTATATATAATTTTTGATTGAAGAGTAAGAAGTTCTTAAAACGGCCACAAACTCGCCCACAATCGCCATTTTTCTTAAACAACCTCAATTTGGCAAAGTTAAATTATGTTTTTTGTACAGTTACGATAAAAGTTATAGCCAATTAATTTAAAAAATTTCATTTTGGACATGGCTGACGCCCACTTTTCATACAAAACCATCAATATTGTTTTTATAAAATAACAATGCTTATATCAGAGCGAAAACATTAAATTTTGTGGGTATTTATAATGAATCCACAAGCCGAAATTAGTGAGCCTCTTAGTCGAAACTAAGAAGCTTGTGTATGAAAAGAAATTTTTGAGTTTTGCAAGTGGCTTACGTCAATTAGGGAGGAAGAGAAAGGATGAACATTAGTCTTGAATGTTTAAAGATCAAAATGGCAAGGGAAAACCGTGCCAAGCAATTTATTCCACATTCGTGTTGTACGGCTAAAGAAGGAATCAATATATTTCACTGTACGTCCGAAATTGGGCTCAAGTGTAAACTGATGAGCGATAGCAAGACAAGCGTTCCTAGCTACCTCGAGTGAGCATTTTTTGTAGAAAAACCTGTTAAATAAGGAAAGACGTCAAACATTTCGACGATGTTCAAGGGATGGAAATGTTTCCATAATGCTTCTCTCTCCTATCAATTTTAGCGCTTTTTTCTGAAGTCTGTCGAGCAGGTGAAGAAAAGTTTGAGAAGCACCTGCCCAGAGATGGGAGTTATACTCGAGTTCAGGGCCTATAAATGCTTTGTAAATTGTAGCCAGATCAGAAGGGGTGAAAAACTTCTTGCATCTATTAAGAAAGCCTAAGCATGCTTGGCAATCTCAAGTATATGATCATTCCAACGAAGGTTGGTTGATACACATACCGAGTACTGATAGCTTTTCGACCTCCGCGATGCAAGTACCATTCATGGATAATGGCATAGGGGGAATGTTTAGCTTCAACGACAAAAGACAGCATTGAGTTTTCGACGCATTAAACTCCACACGATTTCTGATACCCCAATTCACAATGCTGTTTAAATCGGAGTTTAACGAGCTTATCATACGATTTCGTTGTAATAACACGTCCGAAGCGAAGGCCGTGAATTATCAAACGTATATGAAAAGCTGAGGGTTGAGTCGTCAGCAAAACAATTTAATGGATTAGAAGTCACAGACAAGAGATCATTTATAAAAATGAGAAAGAGAGTCGGAGACAGAACGAACGGAGCCCTGGAGCACACCAGCATTTATTTTGCATATATTTTAGGTCAGACCGTAAAAAACTATACTTTGTACTCATTTCGTGCTTTAAATTTTTTTTTACAAATTTTTGGGACACCCCCACTTTTAAGGGACGTCAAAAGTCGGAATATGCATTCATGTTTGTAATGCTTTTAACTATCGGTCGCAGTTTTGAAGTAAGAAGATGAACACTTCGGTGGTTCAAGAATTGTTTAATACACCCAAAATAGCTGTTTCCCATTCAAAATCTAATTTTTAAAAAATTAAGTTTGGTCTTGTTTTGTTCAAATAGATCTGCAAGCTTAAAATTGTATGTCACTAAGCTCATTGCAATCGCCCTGGTAATATAAGTCTCAACTTTGGGCGTGCCACACGCCTTTTTAGTTATTTAACATCTGCCACAGAAAATTAATGTTATTGAATTTTTTCCTGTCTACTAAAGAAGAATTTGTTTCTGAAACATTAACAGCGGCCAACTGATACTTCATACACATAGAAAAATATGGAGAATAAGGTATCCAACAGTTCGTTGAAAACGTACTGTAGCTCTCGCTTATGTTTAAATATGTGTTAATTGCAAAACTTCATATTTTTGCTTTTATTATTTAATATTTCAAAAATTTTAAAGAAAATTTCAATTCAGAATAACCTGCAGCAACACCTTCTTGCTGATACCCTATAACCTATCCACTCTTAAGGCCCAACCATAATTGAAGAATGTAACGTACGTTGCCTTACGAAACAGTAGAAATACATGTGATTTGTATACTTAACCCGAAATGACTTTTTGTTAAGTTTCGGCAAGTTTCGTTCACTTGCGTTTTGGTACGTAATGTACGCTTTGAGTCGTACATTACGTACGAAAATCTGACATTCCTTTTTTTCTAAGAGTATTTTTCTTCTTTCTTTCTTCTTATTTCTAAATGCTATTATGGGCAACTGATGTACTTAACAAATTGAAAGGAAACTTTTCGTTCGGTTTTGACACTTGCTTACTTTTTCTTTCGCGTATTATGGTTGGGCCTTTATGAAAACGAAGGTTATAGCAGGAAAATATTTAGCATTTTTTTAGTTTTAATGCGGTAATTGGAGACACAATTTTCGCAGATATTGTATGACAACGAAAATTAACTAGGAGTTCATATTTATAAGTACTACGTTTTCATTGTGGCAAAAGATGTAATTTCGTAGAAAATTTCCAAATTCGGCTCCATTTCCCATACAAAATCAAATTACGAAATTATTTGATTTGGATTTAAGGCTGCAAATAATATGAAAACAAATCAAACGCCACTGAATTCAAAAAAATTGAAACGATATTTTCTAAAGTGGCCAAAATCCAAGGCAAGGGCAGAAGTAAACAAAGCAACAGAATTAAAAAGAATGAGAAAGTTGTAAAAAAGAAAAAGAAGTAAGAAAGCTTGGTGTCAAACCAAATGCACAAACCTAGATGAAAACACTTTTTTAGCAAATTTCCAAATTACCTTATTTCGGCCCGTAGTATTACCTACTTTGTTCATGACAATTTGTATTATTATTCATTAATTATTGTAAAGCTTATTATAGGACTCACAGTGCAACGCCACCTGCCTGTCAATTCAAATTCTATTTTTAGAACAAATCTTTTTTTTTAATAACATCCCTGTTCGATTTTCCAAAACAGCTGTTTCTATCATCTGTCATTTAAAATGTCAAATCAACAGAAAAAAAATTGACAAGTTTCAGAACGATTTTTAAGGGTGATAGAAAATTTCCTCGCCAAGTCAAGTATTAAACCCAGTTAGGTGGTTTAAAATCCATAAATTTAATTAGACCATAAATCGTTTTCCTAAGTTAAACACTTCCCACCCGCTCACGCTCTCGGCTCGGTTGACATGACTTTTCTATCAAAATCCAAAACACTTGGTGCAGTGCCCCGTAACACGGTCCCGTCATCCAAATTATTTATGTAGTTTATAATAGTTTAGTGCAATTTTAATTAAGTGCATATTGTGATAATGCACAGACGAAGTGAATTAGTTAATTTCATAGATAATTTTATAGTAAAAATTTTCCCTTATTCGCATACACGCAATTTGAAAGAAAATTCAAAGGGCCAACATAATTAGATAAAAGCTTTTGAACGCTTCTTCTTACCAACGTCGAGTCGTTGTCGTAGTCGTCGAGCGCTTTTTCTTCTGCAATTTTGTTCAATTATATTTAAAAATAAAATCACACAAAAATGTTGAATATTCCTCGTTTGCGAGACGTCCTTAAGAAGCTCGAGACAACAAGTCATCTTGCCAAATACCTTATTAAAAGAGCAACCGTTGTTGTCGGTGCCATTAATAAAGAGTATGGAGGAGCTGCTGCTGCTATTTCCTCAAATAACTTCCCCAGCCCCAGTGTGACATCATCATTATTACCACAAACCGTGACGTCACATTTAGATTCTCTTCTGTCCTCTCCATTCAATACTACGTCGTCTACTTCAGAGAAACTCGGCAGCGGTACCAAAACCAAAACCGAATTCGAATCATCACCAGGAGGAACACGTACACGAACAACAGAAATCAAATTGATGTACACAGAGCAGGAGAAACAGCTAAAAAAAATCAAAGCTGCGTTACTTAATGCCAGTCTATTTTCGAGGACAGCGAGCTGCGGTGGTGTTGTAGTTGAATTAGTATCAAATTGTAGAAATTTACGAGATCAGCAGAACAGCAGCGTCTTAAATCAAAAATATAAAAACGGCGAGGAAAATCTATCGACGACAGCTAAACAAAATCAATCAAATCGTAATATGTCAGAGGCAAAGGTGAAGGAGGAGGTGGCACTTTCAGCAGCAGCACAAGACAAAGAAGAAGCAGCTAATACAAAACAGCTGGGTGAGAAAGTTTCATATAATGGTGCTTCTTGTGGCTCTGGAACGACAAATGATGACCAAGACCGACAACAAGAACATAATGGAAAAGAGAAGTCATGCTTTAAAGGTAGCCTAGCCGACATATTGCACTTTATGGAACTTGTTGGAAATTTGAAGGTCAGTTTAGAAAAAAAAAAAACCAAAGAGTTTCTTTACACATTTTTCATTCATTATATTGATTTTCCATTCATATCAGAGAAATAGGTATGTAATAGGTTTTTTTTTTATCGAGCGTAATTTGTGTATGCGGTATAATGTGTGTTATCTGATATGTGCGTCGGTCGGTCGCCCTAGGCAGTTTCTTGTTCATGTGATTAAAAGCCAGTGGTTCTTACATAAGCAAAGCAAATACTACTTATAAAATTTATTGTGTATCTTTTGTTGTTAATGTATGGTCGGTCCCCTTTTAACACTTTTGTATCTAAATGTTTAAACGCATAGAAGTTTCACACATCAAGTCGTGGATATGAAAACAAATGAGTTAGCTAGCTCTTGATGTCTTAAATTTACCTAAAAAATTGTTCAAAAAAGCTTTGCATTATGTTTTTCTTTTTGCATATGACTCAGTGACTCATCTCATCTAATGTATGTATGTTTTGAGAAATGAAAACGAGTTTATTATTTGCAAAACACATCAAGGTCAAGAAAAACGAATACATAATAGTCAAACAAAATATGTGGCTACATTCACTTAAAATAAATTATTATGAAACAGAAAATGTATCCGAAGCTGTTAAACAACGAAAACTTAAATAAAAAAGTGAAATGACCACAGGACAAAATGATTTGCCATGCTTATCAACCAAAGTCCAACTAGATTGCAGGAGGCCCCAGAACGCAGGGCCTTCCAGCTTGAGATGTTCATAATTTTTGTTGCCACATCAGATCAGTTGTCTCTGACACAAGTAACTTGTGGTGGCTAGTGTAATGATCACAGTTCACAGTGATTCAAATACACACTCGGTGCCGAAACTGCCTGTAGGCAAAACAGGCCATTGTCTAGGGCGGCACTTTGACTTAAAATCAGTAGGTACCTACAACCATTTCAAAAGTAAAGAAGGGTAAACGCATACACAAATTCAAGTTTGTATTTTCAACGGTAATCTCGAGTTTTATGCAAAATAAATGTTCTTTCAAAATAGCTTCAATCAAAATACCTAAGTGGACTTAATAACTTGTTTGGAGCATTTAGATAAACTCCAGCAGTTCTTTCAGATAAACCGTTAACAGGAATTTTTGTTTGAAACATTAGCTTTGTTTGTTGAACTTTACCCAGGGTCGCCCTGGGTTTTCTTGACAACTCCAAGAGTTGTCAAAAAAACCTGGGTTTTTCGGTTCTCAAAAAACGCATGACGGCTGCTGATTGTATATTTTTCACAACGCACAAAATCAAAAGTTTCCATTTTGCTTTATTTGTTCGATTTGTATTTACTTTCATCAAAATAAATGCATTCACTTGCATTTCATTTAGTTTTATCAAAAAAAAGACATGAACAATCAAATACAGAAGAAAAATACACAAGAAATGCTTGACAGCAAAAGTCACTTCAACAGCTGATTCGTTACCTCAACTCGCCCCAGCTAAATAGCAAGATCGACTTCAGGGTGACTTCAGGGCGACCCCAGGTTTCAAAAAACAGAGAATTTTGTATTGAGGGCGAGTTGAGGTAATTCAAAAAACGCGCTGTGGCTCAACAAACAAAGCTATTAGCTTTGTTTGTTGAGCCCTGGGGTCGCCACAGCGCGTTTTTTGAATTACCTCAACTCGCCCTCAATACAAAATTCTCTGTTTTTTGAAACCTGGGGTCGCCCTGAAGTCGATCTTGCTATTTAAGGTAGTTCCACACTATCCCACAGTGTAATACGACATGTCAAAAATGTGTGATGAAACAGATGTATAATAGTGTGGAAACAGAATATGACAGCGCAGATCTCATACGATTTGACATGTGTTTAGATCTGAAATATTTGTTTAGGATTGAATGTAAAACCATCACACATTCCATCACACTTTTTTTTGACATGTCGTAATACACTGTGGGATCATGATACAACTACTAGAGATAACGCATTCCAATTTTCATTTTTGATTTATTCTGCGCATCTCGTCATAAGAACACCTTAAGAACACCTGCCTTTTCGTTTTCGCCTTCCCGTTTAACTTTTTTGTTTCGCTCTACCCTATGCGCCTACGTCATAAGAACACCCGGGATTTTGACAATAGTTTGACGTTTTTTTTGGCACCATGCCATATCTTATTAGTTGTATCATGCTGTGGGATAGTGTGGGACTACCTTTAGCTGGGGCGAGTTGAGGTAACGAATCAGCTGTTGAAGTGACTTTTGCTGTCAAGCATTTCTTGTGTATTTTTCTTCTGTATTTGATTTTTCATGTATTTTTTTCGATAAAACTAATAGCGAGTTTCATTCACGAAAAGAATTGCTCTTTCTGTCAAAAGAATTGACCTTTTTCACTTTTGAGAGTTTCATTCAATCAAAAAGTGCAATTCTAGAACGATTCTCAACACGAAAGAATGCATCTCTCATGGGTTGGGAGAATCGATCTGAATACTTTTCTGTCAAACGTCAGATGAGAAATAATTTGTTATTTTTTGTTGTTTGTTGTGAAATTGTGCCAGTCTGTGATAAATATAACAAAAATAAATAAATAATGAACGAAAAACTTAATAGGTACTTTAATTATCCAATTAATTATCAATTATCTAATGATTACTTTTTCCAATGACAAAAGACAAAAATGAAATGACAAAAAGTATACTTCAAATTGACATGGATACCCAAAACAAGTTTCATTCAAAAGGGCAATTCTCGATTTTGAGAACAATTCTTCCAAATTTGAATGAAACTCGCTATAAGTGAAATGCAAGTGAATGCATTTATTTTGATAAAAGTAAACACAAATCGAACAAATAAAGCCAAATGGAAACTTTTGATTTTGTGTGTTGTGAAAAATTTACAATCAGCAGCCGTCATGCGTTTTTTGAGAACCGAAAAAACCAGGGGTGGAATCGGCTAATGTGATTTGTGATTGTCACATTTCTGACAATCACATGTGATAAAATAATTTTGTGCGTCTGCATAATGTGATCACCGGAATTTTGTTTATTTTCATTATGTCATTTTCCGTTGGGCAATTGGAGAGAACTCCGAAGACAAATCGTTTCTCTTCGGAGTTGTGTTTTGCGAGTCTTACTTCTTCTGCTTTTTATGAAATATGCGGTCTGAAGGCGCATATATACGAACGTCACAGTTTCTATATATTTTGTATTTCAAATTAAACAATTCGAACAATTTTAATATATAATTTACATTAAGGGACGTGACAATTATGTATTTATTTAGAAAAGATTAATTTAGTTGTCACTTCACGTGATTGCTCACAACATATACGCGTTTCAGAAAAATATCTCAATTAAAAAAATGTTCATTTCTGTTTTTTTTTTTTTTATTGTTTTTATTTTTACTTCAATCATGAGGAGAAACTTATTTCTCCCAATCGAAAACAACATTAGTATAGATCTTTGACAAATCTTTGACAGCAAAAGCAAATAATTTTGTTTTATAAGTCAGCGTCAGAGGTTTATTTTTTATTTATTATTATTTTTGTATGCAAGTGACACCTAAATAGCTGTCACAAGAAAAAGTCACAAAAATGTGATTGTCACATGTGACAATCACCTTAGCCAGACGAAATTTGTATATTGTGACTATCACATATCACAAATCACCTTAGCCGATTCCACCCCAGGTTTTTTTGACAACTCTTGGAGTTGTCAAGAAAACCCAGGGCGACCCTGGGTAAAGTTCAACAAACAAAGCTATTATACGAGGTGGGCAAAAAGAAATCACCATATTGGAATATGCTCTCATTTTTGCAAATGCCCGCCAATGTCAAATCTGTTTTGACATTTGTGGACTAGACAGATGCAGAATAGAAGTGAACAAGCCATGGAGCGATACATGAACCGATATTCTAAAGGCGGCGTTCCTCTCGTTTTGGCGATTTGCACTGGCCCGCAAGATCGCCCGATTTAACCGTTTCAGACTTTGGGGGGTTGAAGTCCCGTGTTTACGTGACCAAGCCCGATACTCTAGAAGCCCTCAAGGGCAACATTGGGCACTAGTGCGAGAATCTGTCGCCCGAAGTTCTCGCTGAAGTGATGAAAAATGAGCAATCAATTGTGACAGCGCCCATTTGGCCGATATCATCTTCTCGACTTGACCAATACAATTCTTAAGCTTCAAATAAACGTAATCAAAAACAGAATCGAAGTTTTTCATTTAGAAAAAAAAGAGAGCCAAACAACATCGGATGGATGACTTCATTTGGCCCACCCAGTACAATAATGCTTTTATCATTGCTACAAAAATGAACATAGTGCTGATTTTATTGTGACCAATTCTATGAGTCTACGTACCTAACCGTCTCGTTATCAATCTAAACAATTTTTTAAAGCCATCGATCCATAATTTGAAATTTAAAGCTGATTCCTTTTTTACGTTATCTTCTTTCGATGAGCACTTTGTACAATATAAATTTCTGAGACAAAATTTCAGATTTCCTTGCGACATTTCAAAGAAGTTGAAGTTGAAAGACTGCCAAATACTTAAAACAATATTAACTGCAAAACTTGGCAACGAAGTTCAAAAGAATATTATAGCGAAAGATCTCTTGAATGAAATTAATATACCGTGAACCCGGGTGACTTTGGCCTGGTTGGGTGACTGGCTTTTGAATGGATACATTTTTAAAAAATTGTTAAAATATGAAGGAGTTGTTTAATTTTTTCCAAGCTTCTTTGTAAATTTGTATAATTGAATGAATTAAAAAATGACCATACTAACGTTATTTAACTAAATTTAGATAATAATATATACTAAAATTTATTTTTCTTGAAAATGTAAATGAAAAAATCATCTGAAAATGTTCGATGGTTTCAACATGTTCCAGAAATATGATTGCAAAATGACATTAACTCCGATATATGTATTATTTTCCAAATTGAATTCTCTTAATTCAACCATTGTAACTATTTTATAAACAATAAATTTTATTTTGTTTATAATTTACGCCAAATGGTAGGGTGACTTTGGCATGCATTTCGGGTGACTTTGGCTGGGTACAAAGTACCTCTGACGAAGAAGTGCTGGGTGTAGCTTGGTAAACCCAGAGAAAAAAGACGTTGCACAAGTAAACAAAAGTGATCTGGAGCAAAAACTTCCTGTTCCAACGGTCGATCGCCGAGAGAGACTTTTTTGTCAATATCCTTTCCAGGAAATTAACATTAACGTACTTGAATTTAAAAAAAAATATCAAAAACCAAAAATTCAGAGTTAGCTCATAAAAAAAAATACCTACACATAAAAAAAATTTTTGGTCTTTCATTTGGGTTGGGTGAGACTGACTTGCTGCTTGTTATTCGCAGAAAAATGACGAAAACGTACTTCCGGTCAAAGTCACCCGAAATAGGAGGGTGACTTTGGCCACCCATATTTTAGCTTCTATATATAGAACTGATCGATATATTTGTTCAAGACTTATCATACCTATAGAGTTAGCGAAACAGGTAAAAAGGTTCAAATGTTCATTAAAACAAAAAAATTATTGCAAAAGTTATTCACATTTTAAAATGAAAAAGCGCCAAAGTCACCCGGGTTCACGGTATTTAACCAAACTTCTACTGCTATTGATTTCAAACCTTTGTCAATTTTAAACTAAATTTAGCTTCTCACTTCTTTTTTTACTATATATCCAAATTTACTTACGGCAATAAGGATACTATTAACGTTTCCTGAAGTGCTGCTTCAGGTAAAACTGAAGCTTAAACAAACCTATCTGCATTCAACAATGACCCATGAAAGATTAAACGGTCTTCAATACTATCTTCATTTAAAAAGAAATGCTCAATCGCATTGAAGAAGAGGACATCGCTACGAGATTTGCAAAAATGAAATCGCTCCGAGCAGCATTTTAGGTTCGAAATTGTAAAAAAAACTTTATTTCGTCGAAAGTCTTCAATTATTACTAAATAAAGCTCTATGTTAATGTTATTGTTTTCTTTGGGCGGCAAAATAACAATTTGCCTAGGGCGGCAAAATCTCAGGTTCGGCACCGTAACACACTCATTAAAATTTCAACAAAATAGCGTTTTCAAGATCAACACATTTTTGATTTTTTGTCGTTGACAAAGTTGGCAAGACACAAACTCGTTACTAATCGATTTTGAACCAACAGACGGAGGAACAAACAAAACTAGAAAGTGAAATATATGTACCTACATAAATAAATCAAACATTTATTTTGTCAGTTAAATTCAGACAAAATAGAAGTCAAAGAAAACAAAACGATTTGATATTGCATTTTTAAGAACATTTAAATGAATGCCATGCGACCGACGAGGAAGACCGAGGAGAGGCTAGAAATTTTGTTTGTGTTTCTGTGTAGAACATACTGAATACCTAGCCTTCGATCTAATAAAGTTACATAGGTATATATGTATGTACATTGTTCATGCTAAAACGTTTTCATTCCACGTTTTGTGTGGAAGACCGTGGCAATTGTAGGCGGGAAATGAAATGTTTTGTAATATCTAATTAGATTGGTTCGATGAACCTTGAAGTCGGTCTGGGGTTGAATAACAAAATTCGCTATTATGCTTTTTTCGAAAATCTTGAACTTGTCCCAACGAGAACCGTGCGTTCGACCTAATGTAGTTTTTGCTTGGTGAAGTTGATATACCTAACAAAGAGTGATCAGTGTCATGAATTTTTTAGTAGAATTGGCAAGTTAGAAAATTAAATAAATTAGGTTCGTTTAATGAACGAAAACCGGATTACACTGCCTATATCAGAACACCATAAGTATGCGGGCACTGTTGTATTTAAGAATACAACTTTGTGTTTTAGGGGCGATGACAATCATCAGCGATTTGAATGCATCTAAAAAAAAACTAATGAGACAAGCTCACAGCGAATTTCATTCAATTGAATCTAGTATTTTGGCCAATAAGCTTGCTATTTGCCAATGGCATATTTGATGCTTAATTGATGTGCTCTCGAACATGCGAATTATTTATAAAATTTGTTGGTTAGCCCGAATATCTGTGCGGAACTGGCAGCCGTCGGAGATAATGAGAAAAATGCTGCAAATGTGTTCCCATGAAAGAAGTATTTCTCGATTCACAAAACAGTCTTAATCACCACCCTTACAAGAAACGGTTTTAAAGCTTTGATCACAATATCGTGTTTGGCCATGGAGCGAGTTTAATTTGGGCCAAATTCAATATGTCATATAAGACGCAATTCTGTCAATACCATCCTCAATAAAGATTTTCCATGCGGACCATTTTAAACCATAATATTAAATTTTTCACCATCACAGTGTTACAAATACAAGAAAACAAATCAAGAAAATTGCAGTTGTCTGTTCGTTTTAGTACCCGGGCGGAGAATTCGGTTTCAACCAACAGAAACCGCCAGCTAAGCCAGTCCCTATCCAGTGGCCTAGAGTTGCCACCTTAGATCACTTCCAGTACTGCGTCAGCCCTCAGGGTTGGATTTAAAAACTAGGCGGCTAGTTCGTATTCGTCCTAGCCCTCTACATGTCCAAGCCATCTAAGCCGCTGTATTTTCAGCTTTTCGACCAGGTTAATGTCGCTGTATAGCAGAGTATATGTACTAATGAGTAGGGACGCTCTCCACGTGTTTATTATTTGTTTACAATTTATACAAGAAATAGACAACAATAAGAAGTGTAATAGTGAAAGAGAGATAGATTCAACATAGGCACGCCTTTGAAAACACGTACGAAAAAAATGTATACACAAAACCGTCGCCTTAGTTACTTTTCACTAGTGTGACCAGCTTCTAGAAAATTTTACACAAAAATTGAAATAGAACTAAGTTTACATGAAATCAAAACCTGGTCACACTAATCAATATTGTTGCTAAGAGAAATAATACCTCTGTTCGCGTACATTTTGTGCCAAAAAATGAAAACTGTCAAAATTTCTCAAATGAGAGAAAAATCTCTCTCACTTACCGAAAAGTACACGAACGCTTTTTGTGTAAAAACTTGAAAAACGTCAAATTCGAATTTTTTGATTGGTTAGCTCTTCGCGGTAAGGGTCATCTGCAACAACAATTGTTTACGTCATTCGCTTTTGACAGAGTTCAAGTTTTTACCAGATGAAATTTCAGTGGGTAAAAACTTGCAAATAAATGAACGAAAGAATAAAACAGCTGTTATTTTCTTTCGTTCATCTTTCGTTCATCTCTCAGTACGCGAACGCTTTTTGTGTTAATGTAAACGTATGAAATCGAATGCAAACTGTTTCATTTGGGTACGCGAACAGAGGTAATATTACACTTAAGATAACAAGGGCCCGCTTTAAGAAAAACATTATTGGAAAATCACATTTATTTATGTTATACAAGATAAGTGTGTGTGGGTGTACCTACAAAACGTGATGTGTACTCTTTTTTTCATAAGCTATTTTACGAAAGGCTAGGAATCAATACTTCTTGCCTGTTTTCACTTATAATAGTTTTTTTTTTTAGGTTTTTCTTGTATTGGTTGATGTTCTAAGTGTGAGTAGAGTGTCCCTACTCATTAGTAGATATACTCTGCTGTATAGTCCGTTCAGTTCCTTATTGAATGAAGAATCTTTCTTTCAAAGCGCTCCAGCCTATTAACTTCCGATTGTTACAATATCCACGCTTTTGCCCCATAGACAGTTTCTCATCTAACACCTCAAATTATGAATGCCAACGTTATAATGGTGAAAGCTGCAATAAAAACTTATTTTTCGGAATTCAATTAAAATGCCTGCTCCGAGAAAAATCGGTGATGTGTCAGTGTATCGGACTCACATCTAACAAGTTTCCTAGAAACTTTAATACGGCCGGCGCGGCGCTCTGTCAACGGAGCTAGATTAAAACTGGGAAATGTCAGTGAAGCTCTTTAAAATGTCAAAAATTTACTAAGTTGCTCCGAACTTTGTTTCACAGAACGGCATCAGATTAAATTAATTATAGGTATTTTTCAAGTAAACCAAGAAAATGAAATGGTCAAAGTTTTCTTCGCAATATCATATTTTTATGATTTATACTCCGTTTTCATTCGGGCAATATTGAAGTAATTTCTTCGAAAATTTCCAAATTCGATTCCAAAATATCTCATTTCCCATACAAAATTAAATCTCTCATTTGGACAAAATTATGTTGCAAATTATGTGAAAACAAATCAAACGCTCCTAAATAATTGAAAACAATTAAAAATACATTTAATAAAATGCTAATTTAGAAACAAAATCCAAGGCAACGGCAGTAGTTAAAAAATAAAACAAGAAGAAGGAATGAAAAGAAAGAAAAATATGGAAGTTAGCCTGGTGTCAAACGAAATAAGCAAACTCAAATGAAAACACTTTTTCTTCTAATTTCGAAATATACTCATTTCGGTTTTAATGAAAACGTAGTATTATGCAAAATAAACAATCATATTCATTGCATGCTAGCAAAAGCACAATAAAAAATCTCATATTTACGTCTTATTGCATTTCCCATTGGTTTCACTCGGGGAACCACTCATTCCGAAAACCAATGGAAGCAAAATTCCTTCTGCTCAATTTTGAACAATGTAGTATTTGCACGCATCAGTTTCACAAGTTTTGCCAATGTCAAAGTGGAGTGCGCAGCTCGATTCGCGTATTAAAGGATTTTTACTGGTTTCTCGTATTAAATACCACTCACTCAACTTCGTGGCTGACCTTCGACGCCTATATCATCAGATTTTGATTTAACACTATGTCACGTGTCGACATTACCAAAACTTTCGGCACTGCTGCATGCGAATAGACACTCCCCAATGAAAATTCTGTGGATAATATTTGAGTTGTGTTTGTATCTATGCTTCTTGACTGGATTCTGACTTCACATCGAGAAGCAAAACTATTCTCTTCTCAGAATTGTCAGATGTGTCGTTTGCTTACCAATAGAACGATTTCAGAAGACTTCCGGACCCTTTGTTTTCCTCCAATGAAAAGTGCCATTAATGTGTTCTTACATCAAACATATCTTATTGTTCCGTTTCCAAATATGACTGTTTTGTTACCCCAAAAAAAAACCGGATGGACCTTACTTCGCAAACAGTGCGAGCATCGGACTCACATCGAGCACAGCGCAAAAACACTGAAGTGTCAAATAAAATGTTTCAGTATGTGTTGAAAGCCCACCATTGCACCCCACATCAAACAATCATGTTAGCTGTGTTCGCTGAGCTCTAAAACCGCATGAAATTGCCCCATTTAGTTTTTTGAAAAACACCAACTTATCCTGACCATAAAATGTTCAGTTTTGATTTAACCTTGGATCGCCCTGAAGTAAATTTAGGTAGTTCGCTGCTTACCAACGATTTAGGGCGGCCCCAATGTGATTTCAGGATTCAACGAACACAGCTTATATCTGATAACTGATATTAAAAAAAGTCGCTTACCTTTGCACCGAACAAAAAATGATGTCTTTGGTGTGGACTAAATACAAAATACATATGATTATTATTATTACACACGTCTGTATGAATTTGGAATTTTCCTTAGAAGTGGTCAGACGCCATTGTAATAGATAAGAGACAAGACAATTAGAAATTTCGCTGGCTCCCGCATTTTTCCATTGCATACACAAAAATCATGTATTAAACTCGAAAGCTTAGCGTGCTCTATAGAAGAAACCCGATAGAGCTTAAACTGTCAATACAATTTTGTTCTACGTAAAGCGTGAGCATATAAAAAGCTCTAACATCTCGCTCTATGTAGTTCTAGCAATTTTATAAGATAAGACCCAACAAAATTTATTACTTTAATTCCTAGCTCATTTCTCTTTAAATACTCGAGAGTAATACTTTTTTGTTATATATTCTTAGCACACAAAACGAACCGGCTGGGTGTTACGAGATGTCAACGACTGTGAATCAATATCTGGTCACATGTACCGGATGAGCATGATGACATTCCTTCTCGAAGAAAATGAAGGCTTGGATCGAATTCGCTGTATGGAACTAGCTTTGGTGCACGATTTAGCCGAAAGTCTTGTAGGTGACTTGACTCCTTTTTGTGGAGTAGCCAAGGAGGATAAAAAAGCTATGGAACTCAAGGCAATGGCGGATATATGTGATTTACTGAAGCCTCGAGGCAAACGTATCATGGAATTATTTGAGGTAAGTTACAACAAAATTATATACCCTCCAACATAATAATCAAAAGTCCATATCTTTTTTTTTTTTTTTTAATTTTAGGAATACGAAGAAGGCCAGAGTGCTGAATCAAAATTCGTCAAAGATCTCGACCGACTTGATATGGTTATGCAAGCTTTCGAATATGAGAAACGCGACAATTGCCTCATGAAACATCAAGAATTCTTCGATTCAACAGAAGGCAAATTCCAACATCCATTCGTTCAGAAACTGGTAAAAGAAATTTGTGATCAGCGGAAATCACTTGTCGAAGCAAAACTAGTTGCCAAAGGCGGCGATATAAACCTAAAGACTGTCACACCCAATTGTCCGCCGTGCTTAGAGCATAAAAATGAAAGAAGCTGATGAGAATGTCAGTGTCAACTGTCAAGGGTCCTGCTCCTTAATTTACTTATAGCGAGTTTCATTCAAATTTGGAAGAATTGTTCTCAAAATCGAGAATTGCCCTTTTGAATGAAACTTGTTTTGGGTATTCATGTCAATTTGAATTTGACTTTTTGTCATTTTATTTTTGTCTTTTGTCATTGGAAAAAGTAATCATTAGATAATTGATAATTAATTGGATAATTAAAGTACATATTAAGTTCTTCGTTCATTATTTGTTTATTTTTGTTATATTTATTACATACTGGCACAATTTCACAACAAACAACAAAAAATAACAAATTATTTCTCATCTGACGTTTGACAGAAAAGTATTCAGAACGATTCTCCCAACCCATGAGAGATGCATTCTTTCGTGTTGAGAATCGATCTAGAATTGCACTTTTTGAATGAATGAAACTCTCAAAAGTGAAAAAGGTCAAAACTTTTGACAGAAAGTGCAATTCTTTTCATGAATGAAACTCGCTATTAATAACTAAAAACAACACGATTGCTTTATAAAATGACTCTCACAGATACTAAACAGTTGTACTTACTATTACTATAGATAGACAACCGGACCAGGAAAATCATAAGATCGGCCTTGCTTCGCATTTCAGTTTGTTTGTTTTTGTTTTAAGTTGAACACTTACGCGTACGTAACCCTTTAAAAAGCCACGTGATTGTTACTACGCACCAATGCGTATTTAGTTCAAATATTACGGTAATTTTCTTTCTTCCGGTGCAATTCTCTAGTTACTCTTTCATTACCTTCTGTATGTTGTGATTCAATTATAAATCTCGTTTTTAAAAGACTAATGTTACCTACATAATATAAACCAAGGTTGCCATAATATATTACCTAGACCAACGACACAAAGGTTTAGATAGTTGCTCTCCTTAACCTTAAAAGATAAGCTAATATTAAAAGTTGTGGACAAATTTGAAGTTGTTTGATTGAGTTAAAGAGTTTGTTGTTTACATCGTCGGATTTTCGTTCGTTTATGGATTACAAGTCGTCTGTCTAGGTAAATATTTGTACGACCTTAATAAAGTTAAATTTTATTTAAAATATTTTATTTGTATTTCTTCAATCCAGAAATTAAAAGAAAAAAATCTGAAACCAAATCAATTGTACAAGTTAATTATAATCATAAATAAATTTCAAACCAAACAAAAAAAAAAATGACAAAATGTTATGGCAATGATATTTTTGTGTGTCGCCGAATTGTGTACATTATGATGTATAACATAGAGTATTTTTTTATTTATTGTAAATTTTAATTCTTAATAAAATCACATACAAAAACTAGATTCAATAAAGTTATACAAAATATAATATACCATTTTGTATTGTTACTGTTGTTTTTGTTCAACAAAAATCGTCAGTACTGGGCTTATGAGGGAGCTTTTTCTAGAACAGCAGTGTCTGTGTATAAGTAAATAAAAGATGTATTATCTTTCTTTGTGAGTTTACAACTGACTCATTGCGTTTATTGATTTTAACTTAATGCTATATTTGCTTACAAATCAATTTTATTATTATTATTATTATTATGCTGACTAAGATAATGAAAGGAAGTGTGTAGGAAATGAAGCGTTGGGTGCTAAGGGTAATGCACTTAGGTATATAGGAATGCGCTTAGTTAGGAATATGGAATATGGGAATCTTTTAGGAAAGGTATATGAAATGAATATGGGTATGAATTGTTGTTAACTTATACTATCAAGACACTGAAGTAAGAAATCTGTCACTGAAAATGATACGAACTCAATTTTTCAAAAAAAAAACTTCATACGCTCCAATGTGACCTCCATATTTCAATGTCAATAGCATAATAGCATTCTGAACCTGATCGTATCGTATTTCGTATCCGCTGGAGAAGACATTACAACAGAGTTGCATTTGCCAATAATTGGAAGCAATACAATTGAGCTTTTTCAGTTTTTTTTTTATCAAAGAACTTTCAGTTCAGAAGCTTTTGAGAACAAAATTTATAAAGATAACAGCCAAAACCTTTGCTTTGCTCTGCATTATTGAATGATCGATGCTCATATTGTGTTTTATTAACAGTGAATTGAATTTGAGATTGAAAAATAAATAGTGAGCAGTTTATGATATGGAATCGTGTTTAGTAAACAGTGAATAGAGAATAGAATGTTGTATTTATTTTAAAGTGAAGTGAATTTTTTGCCCGAAAATTAATTATTTGAAAACTAACTGAAAAGTGATCAGGGTTAGAAGGGAAACCCTTTCTAAAAAGGGAACCTATTGCGTTACCGCTTGGATAAATTTATATACATACATACTAGCTGACCCGGCGGACTTCGTACCGCCTCAGATTCAATAAATATTGTGTCAAATTGTTAGATCAATTAAATTAAGTTAAAATTTGCTCAAAGGCTCCATATTCAGCATTTTTGACATCTATTGCAGCTCCGTCTCCCATTGTGTTCGGCTTTACCAATTTCAATTTAAATATTTCAATAATTCCTATTTTTAATTTAGAAGAATTGCTGCCACAGAAAGCAATATCAGATGAAGAACTTTTCAATATTTCTGAATATTTTGAAAATGAAAATGGATGTGACGATTTTGATGATCAAACAACATCGGGTTTACAGAAAAAAAAAATGAAAAAAATAGTTTTTACTAAATATAATAATATTAATAATAATGGGTTCTGTACCGTAAATAAATTTTTTTTATTTAAAATATTTTTCCTCCTTAATATATTTGATGAGCATTTTTTTTTGTCAATCTGGTTCCATTGCAAATGTTTGGTGCGTTCAAGTTCCGAATAAGCAATTACTTTGTCGACGGATTTGTATTCGACAGTTTCGCTGGGCAGTTTCAATTGAATTTGCTCATTAAGCTTTTTTGACAACATAATTGCTTGGTGCCAAAATTGCACGTTCGCATAGCCAATCTGGATTTGTGTATAAGGTTGTTAGACTCTGAATACATCGTCAACAACGGCTTGAATATTGAGTTACATTTGCCAGAAGTTCGGCGAGGATAAAATCTCATTATTGTTGATCACGCCAATTCGAATTTTGCCATTCCCGAACCGAATCATGATATTATAAAGTTGTTAAGAGAATGTTTGGGTTGACGGGTCTTGCAGCGAATGAACACGCATGTTCGTCGATACCGTTATTTTTATCGACTGAAGTACAATGGCTGACAATTTTTTTAGATTTGTTAGTAATTTGGCAAGTTAAACTAAAAATTAATTTGTTGCAAACCGTCTCGACGAACTTTGAGCAAATCTAATTTCATTTATTATGGGTTAAAACTTTACAGTCCAATGGCTGACAATTTTTGAAATTTATTATAGTATGCATTTGTTGCAAACCATTTCATACCTTCGTAGGCGTACTCAGAAGATCTTACCAAAGTTTCATCACAATCTGATCAATCGTTTGAATCGAAGAAAAATATAAATTAAATCTATATTTACATTAATTTGTAGGGAAAATGACGCTATCAAAAATCACAGGATCACCTGCTGGGCTGAAGATTATCCGAAAATTTCATCAAAATCCATCCATCCTACATAAAAACACACATTGCAATAAACCCTCGTGGGCCACCTCAGAAGACCCTACCAAAGTTTCCATCGAAATCTCAAGCTAATACACTTGGGTTAACATCCAAGAGATTAGCGATTTCATCAGTTTTTCTTCTTATTTTATTTTGTTAAGATTTTTATTTTTGTTATCATCAAATTTCATTTGTCATGTGCTTAAAATTTTCAGTCCAGATAAACTTTCAGATGAATACCCAAGATAAGTGATTTTTTTCATTATGTTAAGATTTTTATTTTTGTGGGCTTAAACTTTGCAGTCTAATTTGTTGCAACCCTCTTAGCCGATTTTTTACCAAGTGTCTTCAGAGATCCCTACCAAAGAAGAAATTAAAACCAAACTCACCGAATTTTGACCAAATTTCATACGAATTTAATTTTGTCGGATGGTGTCACGCGGTTCCGCTGACGAATAGTGTCCGATAGTGTGGTTGCGTGTGCTTAAACTTTGCAGTCTACTCGCTGATGATATTTCACATTTGTTAGTAATTTAACAAAGTGCACTTATATAGCATTTGTTGAAACCCGCAATTTTGAGCAAACTCCAGGTAACCCTTCAAGTGAATACCCAAGATAAGTAATTTCTTTCATTGTGTTAAGATTTTTATTTTTGTGGACTTAAATTTTGACAAACCAAAACCAAACTTATTGAATTTGAAAAAAGCTTCTCATACACCTTCGAAGGCGTCCTCAGAAGAGCCTACCAAACTTTTCACAATATGATGAATGGGTTGAATCGTGTTTCATTGAATATATGAAAACTTAACAAAAATCAAAAAAAAAATTTAAACAAATCGTATTTTAATTAATTTGTAGGGAAAATGGCACATAAATGTTAACAAAATTTTGTAAATCCGATCGCTACCAAACTTCACACGACTACCCGCTGGGGTAGTCTTAAGAATACCTGAAAATTCCCTTAAAATCCGCCCAGCCGGCTTGGAGTCTATAGGTAACATACAAGCACACATCCGCTTTTATATATATACTAGCTTTCACCCGCGGCTTCGCTCGCGGCAAATACAGGGTTGGCCTTCGCCATAGTAATTTTTAAAAATAAAGTCCACTACTGGATCGCACCAACTTGCTTTAATAAGACACTGGGTCTTGGCTTGAGATTTTGAAAAAAAATATTTGTTTTTCGAAACTCTTATTCTTTGGATGAATTTCAATGTATGGTAGTAAAATTATCAAAATTTATTCTTAGAATAAAAACATTTTTTGGAGAACATTTTTCAAAAAGAAATTAAATTCCCCCAATACATAGGTATTCTGCATTTATCATATAACTACTTATTATTTTTGAAAAAGTTAATGATCTGTTTTCAAAATATGTATTAAATTATGAAGAGAAATGTTTTTGAAAAAACGAAAAAATATTTATTAAAAATATAGGAATGTAGTACTTAGGTATTAATTAAGCTACTTTTTAACCTATTATATGTATGTGTAAATTTCCGAAAGAATCGGTTAAACCGTCTTCGAAAAAGCCGAAAGCAAAAAAAAAACCCCCGTCCTATGGAAGGTACCGTTCTTCTCTTTGTTTCCAACCATTTGATAGGTCATACGGTCATACATAAAAAGCTAAACTAATCAAAATCGTTTGAGTCATTTTCGAGAAAAAATGAGCTTCAACATAACTATAGTTGCAGCTACCGTTAGTTTTCGAGCTGGAAAAAAAAATCAATTTCCCTTCTGTACAATACCTTAAAAACTCGATTTACCTAGTTTGAAAGAATTAAGCACACCCGTTTGGGCTTTTGTAGGTGTCTTTAGGTACATACATATAGTCAGACGGAAAGGCAAACAAATAAGACAGACAGACGGACAGATTTGTTTACCAACTTTTTTGGTCCTCGCTATAATCGTTTAAACTTTTTTTTCCGACGAACTTGCAGTTTATGTATATTCGCATGAACATTTGCAGCGCATTTTAATTATTGACTTCTAAAGGAATACTTTTGATACCTTAGGTTTCATTATTTCAATTTTCATAAGGATCTCTAGTTGAGAGTTGAGACTAAAGAAATGTATAGCCTATGTAACTCACAGGAAATGTATAGCTTTCTTTTAGTTAAAGAATTTTAAAATCGGTTAACTAGCTTAGGAGCGCAAGCCTTACAAATAAACGCACTTACTTTTCACATTTTTACTATAAGGCAAGTTATGCATTCGTAAAAAAAAATAATCTAACAATCAAACATAACATTACTATGATAGAGAAGTCGAAAAAAGTGGGACCGACAATTCTGTCTGTCTGTCCATCCGTCTGTATCGGCACCTACAGCCTTAACGGCTGGATCGATTTGCTTCAAACTTGGTACATAGTATTATTTTGACGTCCTACAGAGGTGTATTTGGAATTAGCATTCTAGCTCTAAAACTAACGGTACCTGCCATACGATTTTTAGGGGAAAATTGATTTTTATCAAAGACGGCTACTAAGATTTTGATAAAACATTCTGAATAATGTTTTCTGTGCAAACTTTATGTTTTGTTCGGAATAGATTTTTCAGGAAAAGTCTTATAACGGTACGTCCCATTTAAAATTTAGATGTCATCTTTTGGGTGCTATAAATGATATAAATGTCCGTTTATGGCCGAATTAATAAAATTGTTTAAAAAAATTTCCGTTATTATCATTTGTAGCCAAAAACTTAATTGCAGTTTTCATCAAAACATTTTATGTATCTATATTACATACAAAGTTTAATAAAAATCGGCGGAATTTTTTTTTGAAAAAACTATATAATTTGGCCAAAACCTAGTGGCTTTTTGTATGGGAGCCACCATTTAAAAAAGAATAATTGACAAAAATGCAATGTCATCTGATACAGAGTTGAAAGGAACTATACAAAACAAAGTTTGTTTGAATTCGAATCAACCGTTGACAACTTATGGCCATTTGAAAAAAAAGACGTTAAGACCAGATCTGCGTTATTAGCATTTTTTGCAAAAACTAAAAACGCAGTTCTATTAAGAACACTAAGAGAATATAACACACAAAGTTTAATCAAAATCGTTAAAGCCGTTTTTGAGCAAATTAGAAAAAAACCAAAAAAGTTGGCTAAGACTGAACGGCTCGTTGTATGGGAGCTACCATTTAGAAAGGCTTCACTAAAAAATGTACAAAGCCATCCTTTAGAACACTATAAAGAACGATAACAAACAAAGTTTGAGTCAATTCAATCAAGCCGTTGTGAACTTATGGCCATTTGAAAAAAGCCACTTAAACCTGATTTTCGTTACGACCATTTGAGCCAAGAAAAAAAAAACGCAGTTTTCTTAGAATTGCTTAAAGTTATCTAAATTTTGAGTTTTATCTAAAATCGTTTGAGCAGTTTTCGAGAAAATTCAAAAAACCGTTACTTGAAAGATACCCGTTAGAGCCGGGCTAAGACGAAATACAATTTTTGTTTGTATACGAATGCATAACTTGCCTTATAGTACCTATAATCGCAAGTAAAAACCTCAGCAACCGTTTTTCTTCAAACTGCTATACATATATACCAAGTTTGAAGAAAATCCGTCAAGCCGTTTAGGCTGTGGCTGGACGTTAAAAAGCGCACAGACGCACATCCACACACCCGCAAAGACAGACCGACGTACGGTATGGCGAAAACCACTTTTTTGGGCTTCTTTTTCATCGTAATGTCATGTTTGATTAAAACCTCGATTCTTTTTTTCTGCACGAAACCAATACTTGCCCTAAAAAAAGACAATACACTATTATTAAAGATAATTTACTTACTGTATGTATATGTATGTACGTATGTACGTTATGTTCAAATCGATCTGCAAGCTTAAAGTTGAATGTCACTGAGCTCATAGTAATTGCCCTGGCAGTAAAAAGTCTCAAATTTAGGCGTGGCACACGCCTTTTTTATTACGCCAGCAGTTATTGAACAAAATTAATGTTATTGAATTTTTTCCTGTCTGCTAAAGAAGAATTGTGTTTCTGAAACTGGAACAGCGGCTGGCTGCGGGAGGCACACACATACACATACAAAAATATAGGGAATAGGGTATCTTACAGTTCGTTGAAAACGTACTCTAGCTCTCCCTTATGTTTCATTTTTTTTTTATTTTGAAATATTAAAAATCAAATACACTTTATTGAAATAAATTCCAATAAATACTACGAATAAATATTCATTTACAGTGGGACAAATCTTATAAATGGGCTACAAAAAAATCAGCTTGACGGTTTTAACATTTTTTTTCTTCTAAACCATCTACATTATGGTCCCTTTCATTTAAAAGAATATATATAAAAATCCACCCATCCTAACTCTAGAAATAAGGTCACACACAAAAATTAAATTGATTTTTATATATATAGATATATATACATACATAGATAAATATATGTACATATGTACATATATATATCTATGAATGTACATATGTAGATATATAGATAGATAGATAAGCATACTAGATACTACACACTTATCTCTGTTTCGGAGAGTACGGAAACCTTGTGAAAGCTTCAATTTGAAGAGGCAAAAGTTCTATTATCCCTATACTGATAATTCTTGTTGAACAGAAAAGACTCATGCCGTTGTATTTTATTCGCTGCGCTGACTAAAGCATACGTTTAACCAAACAATTTCCATCGAATACTGCTTTCCATCCGACTAGGAGAGGGTTGACACTTGTGCGTCATATTATACGTACAGCAGGACCAGTGTTCTGTTCTGTATAGCGATTCCTTGGTTCTTCTTGATTCATCATTGCCCAGGTAGACAATTTCACTGACTATCTCGAAGTTATAACTGTCAATAATCACTCCCTGAACAAGTCGGAGGAGGTATTCGAATTTTGTTGATGGATCAACTTTATAATCAGCGCCATTCTGCTTGACACAGATTCTAGGTGTGTAAGTGAAGGCAAGTGAGTATGTCATCTCGTCTATATTCTCTGGTGGTATCAAATTTTTGTAGAACCTCTAACAATTTCGACAGGACGGTATAGCGAGCTTTCTCTTACGTCATGCTGATAAGACGTATTAGCTTATAGCGGGAATTCTAAAGTTGTTCATAGAACGAGAACGATAAAGCTACTCTCTATTCAAACTTTCATGTGCGAAATATTGAGCAGGAATTACACGATACGATCATCCTACAAACTTGAATCGTACCGATATCGCTAACGATAACACAAGGGAGCACACACACCATTCGATTTACTTACGATTTTATAAGAGTAGAAGTAGACCACATCTGGTTTTCACTCGACAGCATTCGACCATGCGATATCGGTTCAGCAGATTATTTTCTGTACACGCACGATACAATCATCGCATTCGACAGAACTTTTGTACGATAATCGGTATCTTGTATTTTCTGCTTTATATGCAACACTGTACGTACATATGTTATCTCATTCTCTCGTAGGCTAAATACCATAAATGCATACGTTTGCTTCTTTTAAGTGTCGCATTTTCGTTTCATTGAGTTTTAACTTTTAACACACATCGTCAGTCGGTTGCTAAAGAATATTTCACTTCAAACAATTTTGAACACCAAACTTATTGTAAATGAAACAAAGTTAGATTTTTTGCAATAATAAAATAAATTTTGCAAAAAAAAAAATGTGTGTGCGTAATTCACACTCGGTTGAAGTGAAACTTCAAAGAAGTTGGTATACCTAATTTACGAGAGAATGAGATGAAAAACTCAGCCACCCAGCACCAGTTTTCGGATTACTTTCAAACCTTATGTTATGTATGACTAAATGCTTTCAACACGTATCTATACAAATACAAAAGTTTCAACACATATTCAAGCATACAGACGTACCGACATACTTTGCCTCCTTTTGACTCCCTTTTAAAGTATGAACTCCAGGACGCCACTATTTAAAACAAGTCAAAAAAATATTCGAAAACTGACTATTTTCAAAAATTCAGGATACTTTTTTAAAATTTAAATAATTTTTTGAATGCCAATTTTCTATAAATACTTTTGTTATGTATTTGTTCTAATTTTACATTCTTCTTGAATTAAGTTTATTGAAACCTTTTGTAAAGCTTTTCCTGTTAGACAGCATTCAAATCACGTACCTATATTAACTAACATACTAACTTAATCGTACCAACGCGCCTGCTCACTCGCTTTTGTTTAACATAATGCTTAGTAGACCTGAGTGAGAGGCAAAACGTATGATAGGAGAAAATGAGAGCTAGAATATAAAATACTGTGTCATAATTTTTTTTTCATTCGTTCTCTCTCAGACTTGTTGCGATATATTTTTTTTTTAAATTGATTTACATATTTGCTTAAAAGTGTCATGTTGCATTTTCGTTTCGTGGAGTTTCAAATTACCCCGATATTAAAAAAGTTCCACTTCAATAATAACACACCACGCTGACATCTTACTAAAAAGCTGTAATACGCAGCCGCATACAGTGTACAGTAGCTCACGTAGTTTTCTTTTCACATACACTTACACACGTTAAATGCTCAAATACAAGCACGTATTAAACAGTTGTGCAATATACATACGCACCGACATCTGCTCTCTCGCTCTGGCTCACAAATTACAGGCGACTATGCTTAGAAGACGGGAGTGGGGACGCTACGAAGTATGGGACAAAGAGGAGAGACCGATAATATAAAATAGTATGTATATTTCTGTCTCATTCTTTCCTGGATTCATATTACACATTTTTGTATTTGTGTCTCTTACCTGTCGTTTTTTCCGTTGCATCAGGTTTGAAATCACAACGATTCTAAAGGAGTTTCACTTAAAAAACCTGGGTAGTTACGAGTTACCAGATAAATAAGGGCAGATTACCTTCTTTAAAAATACCTCAAATACTAACATTCCTAAAGATCAAAACAGATGTGCATAATTTTCTGTGCAGTCAAAATAATTTACACAGGCTCTTATGGGACATCCCCACCAAAAATATGCAGGGGTTGCAGTGAATGCACGATGTCTCTATTCCTAAATTGGATGCCTAGTTTCATTGCAGCCACAACAACAAACGAAAAAACTGCAAATAATTGCTACCTGGCATCACTTATTTTGACAGTACCTGTCCTTCTTCAAACAAAGGCAGCATGTATTCGCACGCACGAGTGTCTTAAATTACACCAGTTTCGATAAATTCGACACTGTTAAATTTTTTTGAATTGAAAAACTGTTGAGTACGGTGCTAGCCAGACAACTTTAGAGAAGTAACAATATTGCATAATGGGGACTGACTACGAAAAATAAGTTTATTCGCAAAAGCGTACCTTTTTTGAAACTGGTGACACTAGTGCGTACGAATAGACAAAGAATAAAATATTTTTGACAGAAGTAGTCATCACATTTTTCAAAGAGTATGCACATCTGTTTTAGGTGCGTTGATGCATGCAGTCACGCGTGCATTCTGAATGCACATCTGTTTTCAGCATAAAAGAAACCAATTTGGAGGAAGTGCTGTAGGACGAGTATCCTCATCCAGCTCTAAAAGGGGCACAATAGATCTTTAAGGTCGCAGTGCGCTTTTCCCCAATTTAATTCATTCATGCAACTTAAAATAAAATGCATACGATGAAACATAACACAGTTTCCGAGCAAAGAAGTTCAAACTCTTGTGTTTATGTTCCGCATTTTAATTTATTAAATTCAGTCGTTTATAAACAGAGATGTCCGTTATTTGTATTTTTAGCCAAAACAACATTTAAAAAAAAACATACTGTTTTCTTCATGTCTATTCTTTTTTACGAATTTTGAATGCTTTCGTAATATGTATGAATAATCATGAGAAAACTGACGATATATCGATATATTGATTTTTTTCACCCGATAATTATCGATACTGTTAAAGAATATCGATACGATAAATATCGATATATTTTTTACTTGCCCATCCCTACATTCATCAAAACAAACAAATGCCGTGCATGAATGAGTAAGATTATAGTATTTATATTCTCACTCGTTCGTGCACACGGTGAGCTAATGCGAGTCATCGGTGCCGCCATATTGGAATACTGAGCGTTACTTCCGTCAGAAAAATAGTATGTATATTTCTGTCTCATTCTTTCCTGGCTTCATCCTACACATTTTTGTATTTGTGTCTCTTACCTGTCGGTTTTTCGTTGCATCCGGTTTGAAATCACAACGATTCTAAAGAAGTTTCACTTCAAAAAATCATATCAGGAGCTTCAAAACAATTAGCATTGGCACATTTATTTAACATAATAGCATATAAGTTTAACCGAAAAGGAAATAAATTTAACCCTTTAACACATATATTTAAACTCATAATAAAATCATTGAAATCAATAGGACATTTATTTGGAATCCAGATCGTAATGCACTTACATACATATAAGTCACTTTAGAAATGTTTGATATTTTGTTTGTTAGCAAACTTGAAAATACTAGCGTCCCAGTTTTAAAAAAACAAATAGAGCCCACAGCGTTTTTAGGTAAATATAAATGGTTGAGTTCTTACAATTATATAAGTCAAACTAATCACTTCATTGTGTATATCTATCATCGTTCATATCATCGTGGTATATGCTTAGATGGGCAGAACAACGTCTGCCGGGTCAGCTAGTATTATATAAAAATGGGACGCTAGTATTTTCAAGTTTGCTTAGAAATAAAATATCAAAGATTTATTGTTATTGTAAATGCATTACGAGCTGGATTCAGAAAAAATTCCTATTGATTTCAATGATTTTATTATGAGTTTAAATATTTTTTTCAAAGGGTTAAATAGAACTGTGATGGGGTTAAATTTATTTGCTTTTCGGTTAAATTTATTTGCTATTGTGTTGATTAAATGTGCGAATGCTATATTAAGATTAAGTTTTTAGTTTAATTTTCGTTTTGGAATTTAAAGAATTATATTATAATCTACAAAATTTTATCAAAGTGGGTGGGGTGATTAACGAGAAAGTATTATAAGTTCTGTATGAAATGTTACAAGAAACGTTTTAATGAAAATCTCTGGAACCGTTGTATGACAGGTTTCGTAAGTAAAATAAAGACGTTTCATTTCTGCTTTCAGATAAAGTCAGTCTAAAAAATAATTGGAAGCCTGGATTACATTCTTCCATTTCAGTGGGCGGTTATTATCAACCCACGAAGAATTCTCGACATTTTTATGGTTGCGTTTATCTGAAGAGTTTGCAAAGTCAAAATATTTGCAATGCTTTGTTTTATTATATGCTTATGCTATTTGTATATTTTCCTTACTAACAAATAACACCTGCACTTAATGATGTAATCAGTGAGCACATAATATGTGTTGGCTAATATCTGATTGTAAGTTAATGCTGTTAATGGTATAAGCTTCTTACTCTCGAGAACTGGTAGTGCAAAAAAAATAAAATGCACGACTGGGTCGCACGAACTTGCTCTTATGATAAGCAATTTCGTAGTGGCTGCATTATATGGATATTAAAAAAAAAATTAAATAATTTCGAAAATTCTTCTATTTTTTAAATTAGTTTAAGAGTTTTCTCGGAAAAACTAAGTATGCAATAAAATTTCAAAGCTATACGGCAATCTAGGAAAAAAAAATATTGAAAATCGTTGGACCAGTTTTTTTTTTAAAAGGTTATTTTTGAAAAACTTTTTCAAAAAATATTTTGAAATTTATTTGAGTATGCAAATATATGGCAATCTGTAGTTTACATTTGAAAAATAATTTAAAAAAAAATCAATGTACCCGTTTCCAACATATTTCGAAAACCAAAAATTTTTTTGAAAAAATTATAAAAAATCAAAAAAAAAAAGTTTTTGAAAATTTTGAAATGCCATATTAATAAAATTATGAATGACTTCCTGTGGCCAAAGTTTTATTGAAATCGAATGTATAGTTTACGAGAAAATTAGATTTGAAAATATTGATTCTATGAGAGGTACCGTTATTAGACAAACTTTGAAAAAAAATTTTGAACCAAAAGATAGATTTTCTTCCAAAAATAGCATTCTGAAAGTTTTATCAAAATCGTTAGAGCCGTTTTTGAGAAAATCAATTTTTGTCTTCAAGATTGTATGGCAGGTGCCGTTATTTTTGGACCTAGAGCAAAAATAAAAAATACGTTCCGAGGGACGGCCAAATAAATCCTAAATACCAAATTTGAAGCAAATCGGCCCACCCGTTCAGCCTCCAGAGGCGCGAACAGACAGACAGACAGACAGACAGACAGACAGACAGACGGACGGAATTCCCAGACCCACTTTTTTCGACTTCTCCATCATCGTAATGTCATGTGTGATTGTTATCTCCAATTTTTTTTTCTGCACGAATCCATAACTTGCCTTATAGTACCTATAATCGCAAGTAAAAAACTCAATTAGTAGTATTATGAATTTCTGGTCACTGTGGCGTATGTGGAACTTTTTTTACCGGTCGAAATTGATTTTGGTTGGTATATAAAAACGAAAATAATGAATCAAAATCAACCACAACCAAATAACGATATAAATTAACGGCGCGGCATCCCGTCACAAAATGAATTATGTTCGACATCGATAAGATTTAACACTTGGACATTGCCGATAACATGTTTACTTCCAAGTCATTTCATTAAGCTCGTTCAGCGTTCCGTACCTTATTATCGGTCTTTAACCGTCGACATTGCTAAACATCTCTCCGGCGGAGCCCTCAGGCCGCATCACAGGTTAGAACAACGAGAGAATAAGGGAGAATTTCTTGTGTACGGTTTTTCAATAAACGCGGGTAGGTTTTTCAACCTTTAGGGGCCATGATGTTTTCGTGACATCTGTCAAATTTGTTGTTTGTTACAAAGTTACTGTTGCCAAATCACCGTGGCAAGTAACATGATTGATTAGAAGTTTAAAAAAAGTAGAATGTTTTTTTTACCAAATGTTCAACATCTACACGACCTTTATTAAAAAACCCAGATTAAGAACTGCAATTAAAACAAAAAAGATTATGTGGAAGCTTGGCTCTCACTTGATCTCATTGCTAGTAATTTTAGAACAAACAAGAAAAAACAAAGTGAGTTTTATTTTAATTTTTTTTTTTTTTTTTTAATTTTTAAACGCAATTTCAATTCAATTACTTTTTACATTTCATAGAAATTACCTAGTTGAATGGTTTACGAGAAACTTTTTATTTAAAAGAACCGGCTATATATGGGAGATACCGATGTAAAGTTTTTATTGGAAAGAAGTGTTCAAACCAACATATAGACTATAGAGGTACCTGATAAAAACACCACCGGAAAATTATATAAACATTGGTGGAGATGTTTTCGAGGAAAATAAACTATTTTTATATATATAAGAGCCAGAATGATTTTTTCCAAAAACCTTTTGAAGAGAATTATTGATTGTTTGATTTTTAGCTCGAATCATTTTTTTACGACTGCATGTAGCATACCTTAGCATCTAAAATCATAAGTACCTAAATATAGTTGATATGTTCGTAAATAGGGACCAAAACGAACACCTCGTATTCATAAATTCCTCCTCCTTGGTTTCACATATAACAGTATCTAATTGTAGCCTCTCAGAAAGTAACAAGCAGCATAATTACCAGATGGAAATCATTTGAAAGGTAAACTTCCCCCAAATAATCACACATAATTAACACATTTGCTAAGAAGTTCAAAAAAATAAAACAAACGCTTCAGCATTTTCCTGCGTGGTTCCAATAAAAGTACGAGTACATAAATCTCAATACCTCAAAATCACAACCGTTGCAATATATATGTAGCATTAGGGTATACGAAAATTATAACTTTTATCTGATGCTGAGTAGGTTTTGCAAAGAAAAAAATTACTATTCTTCGAAATATTGTGCGCGATGATTTAAAAAAAAAAAAAACTTCCACAATCTTCATTAGCATGCGCCAGGATGGAAAAAAAGCCGGGAAGATATTGAATTTGAATATTATTTTATTCTGTTTGAAGATGAAAGTGCAATTTTGAAACAGTCAGTCCATCCACGGTACTACGGTTGAAAAGTTCATCCCGAAACTCGCAAATTCAAATTTCCTAATTATTTTGGTTAAAGTTAATTCAGTAGTTGTCAGTTATTTTATTTGAAAAAAAAAAAATAAAATGAATAGTTGGATAAGTTCATTGATAAGTATTTTTTGTTTGGTGCAACATTCACTGTCCACTATATCGGAATTAAACAACTATTGTGAGTGCGTTGAGCAATTAACGTTTGGACAATTTGTTGAGTTAAATTTAGTTTTTTGAAAACCTGAGTAAAATTTATAGTTAATAATTAAGGAAAATCGTTTTACCTCAACTTAAAGACTTTTCTAAGATACTTCAAGAAATAAAATACAAATCCAACTAGTATTAAACATGAATAAAATATTCGACTGTTGGATTATAAGATTTAAACAAATTATTATAGTGGAGTTAATGAAGGTTTTAACCTGGAAGTCCACAGAAACAGCTTCGATTTTGATAATTTATTTTTTTTTATTTTTTTTTATTTATATTGTTCAAAATCAGAAACATTTCAAAACCTTGAAAAAAGTAAATACAAAATTAGCTTTCAAACTATTTTTTTTTTTTTTAATTTTACGTCATAAAGTACTAATTTTTTTTTTATCAAAATTCAATGCTCCTATCAATTATTGTCAGTCTACTTTTTGAGAAAATTTAAAATAACGAAAACCAAATTGTCCATCCACTATACAAATGATATAAAAAAAAACAAAAATTAAAAGAAAACAACGATGAATGGAAATTTTGAAAAAAAATTAGTTTGAAAGTTAATTTCTTATTTACTTTTATCAAGGTTTTAAGTTTGAAAGTTAATATTTCAAAAACTGTCCTTTATTTAAAAACATAATTAAAGAATAGATTTATGGCTTTACAAAAAGGTATAGCATGGCATTATAGGAGTCAACGTTATTTTTAAATAAATTTTTTCCAATGTAAGTAATTTTCTGATAAAATTGCCCCTCCAACCTAAACGGGGGGAAATAGACACCCCTCCTATACAACTTTTTACTTGCGATTATAGGTACTATAAGGCAAGTTATGGATTCGTGCAGAAAAAAAATTTCGAGATAACAATCACACATGACATAACGATGATAGAGAAGTCGAAAAAAGTGGGTCTGGGAATTCCGTCCGTCTGTCTGTCTGTCTGTCTGTCTGTCTGTCTGTCTGTCTGTCTGTTCGCGCTTCTAGAGCCTGAACGGATGGGCCGATTTGCTTCAAATTTGGTATCTAGGATTTATTTGGCCGTCCCTCGGAACATATTTTTTATTTTTGCTCTAGGCCCAAAAATAACGGCACCTGCCATACAATCGTGAAGAAAAAAATTGATTTTCTCAAAAACGGCTCTAACGATTTTGATAAAACTTTCAGGATGCTATTTTTGTAAGACTATCTATCTTTTGGTTGGAAAATATTTTTCAAAATTTGTCTTATAACGGTACCTCTCATAGAACCAGTATTTTCAAATCAAATTTTCTCGTAAACTATACATTCGATTTCAATAAAATTTTGGCCACAGGAAGTCATTTATAATTTTATTAATATGGCATTTCAAATTTTTCAAAAACTTTTTTTTTTGATTTTTTATAATTTTTTCAAAAAATTTTTTGGTTTTCGAAATATGTTGGAAACGGGTATATTGATTTTTTTTTAAATTATTTTTTCAAATGTAAACTACAGATTGCCATATATTTGCATACCCAAATAAATTTCAAAATATTTTTTGGAAAAGTTTTTCAAAAATAACCTTTTTTAAACAAAACTGGTCGAACGATTTTCAATATTTTTTTTTCCTAGATTTACGTATAGCTTCGAAATTTTATTGCATACTTTGTTTTTCCGAGAAAACTCTTAAACTAATTTAAAAAATAAAAGAATTTTCGAAATTATTTAATTTTTTTTTAATATCCATATATGCAGCCACTACGCAATTGCTTATCATAAGAGCAAGTTCGTGCGACCCAGTCGTGCATTTTATTTTTTTTGTCTAGACCCAATTTACACACTCTAGCTTTTTGGGGCACCTAGGGTGAATCACCATTTTTATAAACAAACATATTGTTTAAAGAATATAATTAATTATTTCCCCCACCTGAAATGATTTTGATTTTGAACAATCAAAATAAACAGAAATTAAAAAAAAAAAATACCAAAATCGGGGCTGTTTCTGTGGACTTCCGAGTATTGCCTGTAACCACCGCTTCATTTTATCCACTATTAAAATATGTTGTAATATGTTAAAATATGATTGAACTGTTTTCAAATTTAAAAAAAAAATACTGTTCAATATAATTTTCTTTTTAATTTTGCTTAAAATTATCGGAATTGCATTTTTATGAAATTTATTAACCTTTTTCCGGAAAATTGGTTTCACACCGAATTCACAAAAGAAACACTGATTTTTAAAACTAAATCCTAAGATTTTAACCAAGTCGACTCAATCGTTCATTCTACTCGTAGGACAACAAACAGACAAAAAGACATAACTGAAGTCTTATCGAGCGACCCGTTGGTCGTTGACGAACAAATTACTTTTACATCATTCACACAATTTTTTACTTGCGATTATAGGTATACAAGGCAAGTTATGCATTCAAAAAAAGAAATTTTTTTGGACAATCAAACATAACATTACAATGATAGAGATGCCTAAAAAAGTGGGACCGACAATTCTGTTTGTCTGTCTGTCTGTCGGCTGAACCGATTTGCTTCAAACTTGGTACATAGTATTATTATGATGTCATACAGAGGGGTTTTTGGAATAAGCATTCTAGCTCTAAAACTAACGGTACCTGCCACACGATTTTTAGTGAAAAATAAATTTATTCTCAAAAACGGCTCGTACGATTTTGATAAAACTTTCTGAATAGTGTTTAATGTGCAAGCTTTATGTTTTGGTTGGAATAGATTTTTAAGGAAATGTCTTATAACGGTACCTCCCATTGGACCGGTTTTTTTTAAATCAGAGTTTTTTTCGTAAACCACTTGACGGATTTCGATGAAATTTTTAATGAAGGAGCCTTTTTTAAACGAAATAATATAAATTTCTTACATTTTTCAAAAAAAATTCTTTGAGTTTTAAAAAAAAATTAAAATTTTTCTGAAAATTCTTAACAGTAAACGAAATTAGAAATTAGATTAGTGGGTAGTGATTTTTAAGTGATCAAGAAAATTCCATATCCTTTTTTCCCTGCTTTTTTTTCAAAAACTCAAACCCCAAGACCACTGTCACACATTATAGCAAGTTCGTCCGACCCAGTCGTGCACTTTACTTTTTTTTTAAACTAGACTGATCAGATAGAGATTGAAAAACGATTTCAAATAATAAAATACAATATAATTTTTATTGTTTAAATAAGTTAAGTTATAAAAATTAAATTGTTCGCCGCAAAATTCAAACGCGCGACTAACTTTAGTATTTTTTATGACAAAAAAAAAAGAAATTTTGAAGTGAATGAACCGTCTAAATAGACGAATTTTCAATTGCTCGTTGTTATTTGGTGGCTCTTCTGTGAATATTCCTTCCACAAAAAAGTACAAAAAAGGTCAAATAAGTCCAGTAGTTGGTGTTACTTGCTTTGTATTTCCTGACGCTGTAAAGCTCAGTTTCTAGAGTCGTTCTTCTTTCGTTTTAGTTTCTATCCTTTTTTATCAAATTTCGAATATCCTGTCAAATTACATACATATAATGCAAACAAAAATATAGATACATTTCAAACATTTGAAGACACGAAACTTAAATAATATAAAACAAAATTATCGAATGATATGACTAATATATGCTATTTAAGGGCCCATAAAAGCCTTAGTCCCGCACCGATCGATCTTGATTAGCAAATAACAATTTTTTTCTCACCTAGATTTTTATAGTCGCATTACATTTGCTTTAGCTTTCAAGTTTATTTTTTAAGGAAACCGCATATTATTATCGAACGATCTATGATAACATCCAATTTATATTTTGCTGTTTTGAAATTTAAGGAGCAAAAGGTGGTTAACCACAGACTTTGAATGACTTTACGAATATGCATATTTCGTATTGCAATTCACACTGTGGTTCTTGTTGTTCAAAACGCTTGCAGCATTCTATCTTTGAGTTGATTTAAGTTAAATTAAAATTAACTGACTCACTTGTTAACTTATAGTGTTTCGTATACAAAAATATTTAACTTGAACATGGAAATAATAAAGGTGATTTAGAATCGAGGCAATCTAAGCTTGGAGAGAAGAAGCATCAAAAACTACACTAAGAAAATGCTTTATATTGGTTTTTCGAATGTTCGTCTTCAGCGGCAGAGTATGATTAGTTTCTTTTAAATTCCAACCGTATCAGTACTGTCTCTATGAAATTTAGTAGTTCTTATTTTTGATTTTCTTTTAATAAATTTCATATTTAGAGATTATGGCGCAATGAAAATTAAAACGATTTTTTTAGTTGTGTTTTTTGACGCTGATATTTCCCCACCCGGAAATTGCTCTTATATCAAATTTTTTTCAGAATACAAGTCTTTTATTGTTTCTTTGAATTTAATTTTTATAAATGTTAAGTCAAACTGAAGCAAATCACATCTAATAGAAAACGTCAAATACTATGATGGTGTGCGTGCAATGTGTGACATATCTGGATTGAAAATGAGATTTCAGATTTCACTCTTAGGGGCCAGTTATAGCTATCATTGAAATGCATCCGTGATAATATTGATTGCTGATTTTAAGACGATTTAACATACAGAATTGGGGGTTTATTGATATCAAAATAAAGCTCGTGAATTCTAGAATTGTTTTTATGTAAAAAATACTTTAATCTGATTAATACTTTTCTTTAAATCTATTTTTATTATTTCACTGACAGAAATCGATTTCAACGTACAACTGATTTTCGTTCTTGGGACACAGTATTTTAATCAGATTTAACTTTTTTTGTACATTAAAACAATTCTAGAATTCACGAGCTTTATTTTGATGCCAATAAAGGCCCAGTTCTGTTTGCTTAATCGTCTTAAAATCAGCAATCAATATTTTCACGGATGCATTTCAATATGATAACTATAACTGGCCCCTAGGGGCTTGATTGATTTGTTGACCAAAATAATTCAGTTTTTGATTCTGAATATTTATTTTTACAATATTCTACAAAAGAATTTAAGTTGCAAACCTAGCATTTAACAAAAATACAACGAAATTTAAAGGTTCGAGAGCATGGGAAGTAGTTTTTAAGGGGTGCGATTAATATTCAAGGCGTAACATAAAACGCTGCAACATTTTCATTTTTGCATCATGAATTTCATAACTTTCTTTGTTTTTGCTTAACTTTTCCTTTTTGACATACAAAAAGGTTTGGCTTAATTTGATCAAAAAATAGCTATATTAGCTAATACACTGTTCAACTATTTAGACTTCCTAATTATCTATTTATTTAATAGCTATTTATATCTAACAAGCTTAAAATTATAACTAAGCTGGCGATCTTATTTTCAACTAGCTTTTATGGGGGAAAAATAATAGATTTTCTGAAAGACTCCGGTGATTCTCCTGTGGTGAAGATGTCATTGTACACTTTTATAAGATGTATTAAGAACTCCGTTGTTCAAAATTTCAAAAATTTTCATGGAAATTCTAAGACGCCGCGCCGTCTGACGGCATGGATTGAAATTAACCCTTTTTTCAGTGAATGTCAAATTGGATTTAGAAAAGGATATTATGTACAGTAGACCACATATTTAGCCTGACGAATATTGCAGTAGACGGAAAAAATTATACACTTTTTTTTTGTGGATTTCCGAGCTGCGTTTGATTCTATCGACAGAAGAGCCTTAATTTTTAAACTTTGTAGAGATGGGATGTCTCTCAAGTTCGGAAGAATGATTCAGGTTATCTATAGCGAAACACTGTATGCGGTATGGGATGGGCTACAGTTATCAGATTGGTTTCTCGCGTTAGTAGGATTAAAACAAGGATGCAATCTCAGTCCTTCACCTTTTTGCCTTAATATTGAAGACATATAATTAAAAACATGCCGTGTGGTATAACAATCGATGGATTTCGGTTTAAAATACTGATGTATGCTGACGATCTAGTCCTTTTAGCTGAATCACCCGAGTCCCTTCAGCTAATGATAAACAAATTACGGGGTTACTGTTCGAAGTGGAACCTAACTGTTAACCTTAACAAATCTAAAACAATGGTCTTTCGGAGAGGAACAGCACGATTGGCTGCTAACGAAAAATGGTATTATGGAGTAGAGTCTATTGAAACTGTGAAGGAATACCAATACTTACTTGGGTTACGCTGTTACAAGCAACTTAAACTTAGACAAGCACCTAGCCAAAAAAAAACTTCTTCTTCCAAAAAAGCTATTGGGACAGTGTGGAAAATGTTTATGGAAACAAAGACCTATCATTTAGTGCATAATACAAGAGTTTTCTGGCAACGTCCGAGTCAATAATGCTATATTCTGCGGAATCATGGGGCTGGAACAAGTCTGAAACTACCGAAAAACTCCTTCGGTTTTTTCTTGAGCGGCAATTTCGATTACCAGACACTACACCTAACTACATGCTACTCATCGAAACTGGATTATCACCACTGTATCTTTCATCTCTAAAACTGCTCTTGAATTACATACTGAAACTCATGTACAGTCACGATGATAAAATTGCCAGAAAAATTGCAGTTTCTAGAATAAGGTCGCAATGCTCATGGTTTGAGGAATGGAAAAATCTTGCAGACTATTGTGAAATCTCTTTCAATCTTAGTTTGGATAATTTGGCAGAATGGAGGCCATTCCTTTTCAACCTACTTGAATAACTCCATTCCAAAACAAAAGACGAAAGTATAGAGAGAGCTAAAAGTTCGGTACATAGGTAATTCTACCCTAAACTCCAGCATGATCTAGGAGAAGTAAATTACTTCATTGATATTCCGAGCAAGAAGAGAACTATTACCTTTAAATTTCATACCACATCGCAACAACTTACCACTCAGCTGCTCTTTACGAAAGGGAAAACGTTCTGCATTTCATCGGAAGATGTCCAATACCAGCAGATATACGGCGACAAATATGGCAACAGAATCATTTGGAACACGCGGACCTTATTGATATTTTAAATGGAACCGACTGGCAGAAACTATCGCAATATATAAAAATAGCACTTAATTATAGGCAAAAAATAATCAGAGAAGACTTTTAATTTAAATTGTTACCAAAGCATCACTTATTTACAAACTTCGAAAATATTAATATAGGCTATCATCTGGCTGACGGGGTGCCATGACATAAGGCCATGTGACATAAGGCCATATATCGAATTATGGCCTTATGACGCTTTTATAAAGCGTTGATAAAAAAATAGCTTAAAATTCGCCGCGAATTTTAATTCATTATTTTTTTTATCAAGTGTCGTTGCTTTTGTAATTGCAGATTCTTGTACCTTTTATTCTCATAATGACATGAGCTTGGTAAAAAAAAATAATAGCTTAAAATTCGCCGCGAATTCTTGGAACTTTTATTATCATGATCATGAGACATGAGCTTGATAAACAAAATATATCTTAAAGTTCACGTTCCAAATTTATTCTTGTAACTTTTTTTATCAAGCGAATATATTATGATAATAAAAGTGAGCTTGATCAAAAAAAAAAGTTTCAAAGAGAAAACGAAAGTGACATACGGCCATAATGGTCTTATGACGCTTTCGAAAGCGTCGTTACGCCATATGCTCGAATATGGCCTTGGACACTTTACAAAAGCGTCATATGGCCATATTTCGAATTATGGCCTTATGTCACATGGCCTTATGTCACGGCACTGGCTGACGGTCCTTCCGGCCATGCCTCAAAAGATTTATGTTTAAACTCAACTGTTTTTATAAATATCATCTTATTATGAATCAATAAATCAAAATCTAATCTAATCTAATCTAAAAAAAACAAAAACTAGCTTTTACCCGTGGCTTCGCTCGCGTCAAAAACAGTGTCTAAGGGATCTCCATACTAACCTAAATTTTCAAACAAAATGATGGAAGCGCACGTCAAATACTGACTTTTAAAGGAACATTTTTGATACCTTGGGTTAGTGGAAGAACTTTTAAAATCGGTTTAGCGGTTTTGGCAAGAAAGCTTAACAAACAGACACACTCCCTTTCACATTTATAATATTAGCATTGAGTATTGATTGGTAGTTAAAAAACACTTGAACTTTCTCGTACAGCTTATTATCAAAGCCCTTCTCGTTGCATCTGAAGGTTTTTCAAGTCTCCGATAATTTTTCGTTTTGTAAATTCAAAGACCTTAACCAACCTCAGCTACTAATTTGAAGTTTTTTTTTTGTGAACAAAAATATTCAATAGCCAATAATGCTTTGCCAATAATAAACGGTGGGCTCACCAGTTAGATGTGATTGTCTTCTTTTCGGTAAAAATAAACAAACCCCGTGGTTCATTTGAAATACTTTCTCCTGGTTGGAACTTCAGAAAAATATATATCCTTCTGAAGTATGGAAATGCTCTGACAACATTTCGAGCAAACTGCAGGCCTCTGTTTACCGTTGTCTGCGGAACATTCTGAAGATCCGCTAATGAATTGAAAGCAGACATCATGCAAGGGAAGTACCGTTTATCAGTTGTGAAAGAAGCTTAATCGTGGTGGCCACAGCCATTGTATATATAAACTATAGTACTACCACTTGAGGTGCGCCATCTATCGACGGAAAACTAAGCTCTAGAATACCATGGGAAGCAGCAACAACAATTAGAATGGTGGAAATTGTTGTTGTTCCTTCCCATGGTATTCTAGAGCTTAGTTTTTCGTCAATAGATGGCGCACCTCAAGTGGGAATACTATAGTTTATAATGCAATGCTGCAGGCCTCTGTTCACCGTTGTCTGCGGAACATTCTGAAGATCCGCTTATGAATTGAAAGCAGACATCATGCAAGGGAAGTGGCGTTTAACAGTTGTGAAAGAAGCTTAATCGTAATGGCCACAGATAAGGCAAGTTGCGACGAACCGTTTATTCCATTTAGTTTAAAAACACTTAAAAGACTCCGCGCAGTATTTTGTCGTATAAGTAGGAACATTTTATTTCAAAAACTATTTTGAAACACTGTTAAACATTTTTTAAACTTTAAACTTAAATTTTTCAAACGATGTCATAGCTTAAAATGTAGTGTGAAAGTAATTTAAGAAAACAATTTTTTATATTAATGGTTTAGGATTTACGATTTTTTGATGCTGAGTATATTGAATAAAATGAAGAATACTAAGATCTCACTCCAAACTGTGTGAAAGCCTATTCGTGTTAATGTCCTCACATCAAAATTCACTCAAACACATAGCTATCTATCATTGAAAACCAGTCGGGCATCTATCAAAAGCTTAATAATGTGCGAAACAATTATTTGCACTTTAATCAAATTAAAATTGAAGCATTCTAATTATTAATTAAATTTTACGAAATAATTAGCCTACGAAGTTGACACAGTGCGTGGCTGCAATCATGCAACCGGAACACTTTATCTTCCTAAACAAAAACATCTTATCTTATTTTTGTTGTTGTAAGGAGCAGTACGGGATAGACACAAATGCCTAATCCTAAAGAAATGTTCCCTTTCCCTTATTAAGGACTTTCCTTTAATTTTACAACTCAGGCATAATTTCAATATTTTTTTTTTTGAATTAATATAAACATCTGGTGGAAGGAAGTTTTCGGGGTGATATTGGTTTAATGCAATAAAACAAGATTAACCAGACATTAGCCCAATTGAGAAGGACTTTATTAACCTCCGAATTAAGCATTGGGGTTCGGCATCCTAAATTTGGTGGTGAAAAAAAGCATTTATTAAGGATGACAATAAACGTTTGAAAATCGTCAGCAATTTTTGAGCGAAATAATTAATCTACAATTATATGCCTACCTTAATAAAAAAGGCTGTAATGGAGGAAAATATGGCGACGTTTTTGGCTATCCGCTTGATAACATCATGTGATGGCAATATTTAAATCTAAGAGACCGCAAAATTATTTTGGGCCGACGAAAAATTGGATGTGTTAATCAGTGGAACGAATCTCAGAAACCAAAGTCTTGCGGCACGTGGTCACGGCTTTGGATATTACAAACCAAAGCCGATTTAAAAAAACACAGTTCATCCCCAAACATAGATTTATGTCCTAACTATACTCTAATCTAGTTTCGTTGCTTATAGGATTGTATTTAATCGCAAAACATTTTAAGTGTGGCAATGCTAACCTCACAAATAAAAATATATTTCTTAATATTTGACTATTGCTTTCGAAATTGATAAAAATTGTGTAATGATTTAGATTTCAGGAACTAAAACTCAAATCCGCGGACAAAATATCCGCGACAAAATATCCGCGACATAATATCCGCAGACAAATATTATATATACAGGGTGATTGGTATAAGGTGTTTTAAAAAGCTATAGCATGTAGTTGTTGGGTCGAGACAAGAAAAATATCGTGTGGGAAGGGGTCTATTCCCCTCCGTTTAGCTGGGAGGGGCAATTTTCTAAAAACGACTTATATTTGAAAAAAAAATTATTAAAATATAATGGTAACTCCTACAATGTCATGCTATACTTTTTTGTAAAGGCAAAAACCTATTCTTTTATTGTAATTTTAAATAAAGTTATTTTAGTGAACCGTTTTCAAAATATTAACTTTCAAACTCAAAATTTTGAAAAAATATTAAAAAAAAAAAATTTTTAAAACAATTTTTTTTTTCAAAATTGTACGTAATTAAGTATCATTTTTGTTCTCAAAATTCAATGCTCATTATTTCTATTAATTTTAAATCCAACACTGAAAACCGTATGGCTCTATGACTTTTTGTTACCGTTACATTTCAATCATTTTTTTTTTAAATGTAAGTCATGTTTTTTAGAAAATTGCCCCTCCCAACTAAACGGAGGGGAATAGACCCCCTAGCATACGATTTTTTTCTTGTCTCCATTAAACCTACATGCTCTAGCTTTTTGTAGCATTTTATACCAATCACCCTGTATACATTACAGTGCTAGCGCCCAGCATTACGGTGTATAAGCAATGACCTAAGTAAGGGGGGCCATGCTGCCCCCCTGCAACCCCCCTGCTTGGACACACTATAGGACTTGGGGTAGTTGCGAGGTTGGGGTGGATATTTTGACAACGAGGATATTTTGTCCGTGGATATTGAGGCGTGTCACCGTTTTGTTTATTTGGCTCCGAAACAACTGGACCGATTTAAAAACTTCTTCCACTTTTAGAATCTAACATTATCTCTGATGAATATAGGTGACAAAATATTTTCAAAAAGTTAGGGATTCATTCGTATGGAAATTAAGATAATGTAACACAACGTGCGAAAAAAAAAACAATTGTACGCTGCGGAAATTATTGACAATAGATCAAAGTAATGTGGTTAAATCCGCCCACACACACGCCCACAATCGCCACTTTTGTTTAACAATTTCTATTTGGCAAAATTAAATTGTGTTTTTGTACAGTTACGATCAAACCATAACGCACAACTTATATTCGAGCGAAAAACCTTACATTTTATGGGTTTCAGTTGTACGTATACATCTTGTGTATGAGAAAAGAGAAAAATTGATTTTTGGGTGTGGCAGATGCCCACTTTTCATGAAAGAACAAAAATCATAGTTTTAAAAATTTAAGTTACCAATATTCAACTTTAACCATTTTTTTTTTCGTTATATGGAAAATATATGTCTTAATTTTTTGGTGTGATTTTTATAAAATACCTTTATTCAGGTAAGATCGTTAAAAACCTACTCGATTCAGCTGTAGTTTAAACATACATATGCCTTTAAAATTAACTAACAATTTAAGCTCAGTTAGTGTTTTAAATTGAATGTTTAGAAATTTTTGGGACACGCCCACTTTTATGGGGGTTTCTTTCAAAAGTCGTAATATGCATTAATTTTTTATTGTTTTTTAACTATCGGTCGCAGTTTTGAAGTAAGAAGATAAACACTTCGGTTTGTATACCTTGGTTATGTAGCAGAGGGTTTTTCAAGAATTGTTAAATACACAAATAATTGCTATTTCCATTCAAAATCCAATTAAAAAAAAAAAACAAGTTATATCTTGTTTTGTCCAAATCAAGCTTAAAATTAAATGTCACTAACCTGAGCTAAAAACACGGTTTTCGTTAAAAACCCCCAAAACCTGAACGAAAACACAAGTTTTACCATACATTTTTGCTAAACACAAGTTTTCGAAAACAACTAGTTTTATATAAAACACTGTCGAAAACTTGTTGGAATACAAAGCAAACACACCTAAGTTTGTTGTAATTCTTTCAGAACACACCTAAGTTTGTTGTGATTCTTTCCAAACATAAACGTCATAAACGTCAAAAAAAATCAATCATAGCAGCCGAAAATATTTTCATTTCAAAATTTGATAGTCAGTTGTAAAAATGAAGTGAAAATGTTTTCGGCTCGGTGTGAAAACCCTATTATAGACTGAAATGGTCTTAAAAAAAATAATGTCTAAGGTTTTTTCAAGTGGCCATAAGTTGGCTACAGATTGATCGAATTCATTCATTTTGTTAAGCATAGTTATTATTTATAGTTTTCTATAAGATAGTTTTTGGCTTTAAATAATAATAACGGAAATTCGATTTTATTCTCTGTAGAGAATAAACATTTGCCTTAAAATTTGCCGGTTAAAGGTAACGATTTTTTTTTTCTTTTTTGATTTTTTCAACGGATTTTACTAAACTATTCGTGAATGACTCCAAAAAATACAACTGTACCTATGTTAAGATTTAATTCAGTTAAAGTGTTTAGTAAGTATAAGGAAATGACAGAAAAATAAGCTTATCTTGTAAAAATGGCAATTAGTTCAAAATTCGGTACATGAATACTTTTCTTAAAGAATTTGAACACATTTAAATCAATATAGAATAGCAGTTTTTGCTCTGAAAAATACAAAAACGTGCGGTCCAGTACTGCATTTTATTCAGTTAATTTTTATGTCGTTTTCAAAAAAAAAAATATCTTTTTTCAAAGTGCTGTTTTTCTCAACTTCGTAATGCTTGCACTTTTTTAAAGAGAAACCTAAAGCATTTCTGACAAAACTGCGTTTTTTGTATTATAGGAGTATTTTCAAGAAAGATTAATTTCAAGGTTTTAGGCTAAGAACGCATGCATCAGAAATCTGGTTTTAACTGTCTTATTCAATTGACCGGAAATTGATACAATGTAAATACACTGTTTTCTATGAATTTTTGTAAAATAATATCGCAGTTTTGTTGTTTAATGTTTTAAGTTCAGGTTAATCCAAGGTTTTTGGTTTTTTCACCAAAACGTCGTTTATGGTTTTCCTAACAAAAAAATATTTATGCACAACCTTCATTCAATTAAAACTCTTATTCTTACGACATTATGATATGGAAATTAAATAAAAATGTGATACGTAATATACTTCTCAAAAAATTAGAACGTTTTTTTAATACAACTTTGAATACAACAAAGTCATGCATTTTATTTTCTAGTAGAATTACTATAACATTTTATATCTCTTATTTTAGCTGATCCGAAATTTAGTGCCCCCATTACAAATGTAACAGTACCAGTTGGAAGAGATGCAGTTCTCACGTGCCGGATTCATGATTTGATGTCTTTCAAGGTAAGAATTTTAAATTGTAAGAAAAAAGCTAGGTTTTTGGAAACAAAAAATGAATCTTAGAAAAAAATTTAAATTTAATTTTTCACAACTTGAAAACACGTTCTTTTTATTTTACTGAGATGTATACATTTCGGAAGCTATGCATCCATCTTCAGTGAGTTTTTTAATGTATTTGAATTTAAATAAACTAGAATCGCCTAGTGGCCAAAATTCGGCGAACACCAAGAAGTGGTTTTTTTTTTTAAATTGTTTTTACCTGTATTTTCCAAAAAAAAAATTACAAAACAAAATATTCCCAGCACACCTACTCAGTAATACCTTTCCAACGACATATATATCATCTCAATCGGTTGGGTAACCACCTCGCAATTGGTACCACAGATAAACTGCTTGCCTATTTTATATAAATACAAAATTAATACAAACAAACAAATTATATATACATACATATGTATATACTGTGAATGGAAGCATAGCTTTCGAAATGTACATCTGAGTAAAATAAAAATAACGTGTTTTCAAGTTGTGATTAAAAACCACGCATAATCTCTTAATTAATATCAAATTAATTAAAAAATTTAACCCAAAAAATGTGCAAATATTTTGATAAACTTTTTAAATGTTTTTTTTTTATGAACAGAGAAGAGGCTACTTGAATTTGCTTGAATTTGAATAAATATTGGAAAATTGATGGATGTTTTGCTTCGCTGCAAAGTCTATCAATATCAACCCGAAACCATATAACATGGAGTACGGTTCTTCTGATCCCTAATTCAATATGAAAGCACCGTATGTATATTAGCTTTGAGGGCGTATCCGAGGGGGAAAATCATTTCACATTCGTGTGGTGCGACTAAAGAAAGAGTCTCTGTAATTAAAAGTACGTCAAAAATTCGAAAGCAAGGATTTTTCTTTTTGTTTTTTTTCCCCCAAACCTATAGAATTACTAAAATCTTTTGTGGAATTTGGAAGGTTGATTATTTCATGTCGGGATCCAACTAAATGCTTGTCGGTCTTCTATTTTTGTACTTTCAAGGTGTTCTGTGAAACAAAGTTAGCATTCATTTGCTTTTTTCCATTCTTTTCATCCATTTTCAGGTGGCCTGGCTACGAGTCGACACACAGACAATCCTCAGCATCCAAAACCATGTTATAACAAAAAATCATCGCATTGGCATAAGCCATACCGAGCACCGAATATGGCAGTTGCGCATACGCGAAGTAAGTGAATCCGATCGAGGATGGTACATGTGCCAAATTAACACCGATCCAATGAAGAGCCAAGTGGGATATTTGGATGTTGTGGTTTCACCAGATATTATTGATTATCAGACAAGTCATGACACTGCAGTTCAAGAGGGTCATAATGTCAGTTTTACATGCACTGCTTCGGGACTGCCAACGCCGGTCATAACATGGCGACGGGAAAAAGAAATCCCTCTCATATCTAGTGAAAATAGGAAAATCTTTAGTCTTGAAGGATCAAATTTTACAATTTATCACGTAAGTCGGCATCACATGGGAGCATATCTCTGTATCGCATCAAACGGAGTGCCTCCAACGGTCAGTAAAAGGATTTTATTAATTGTCAATTGTAAGTTGATACAAATATCAACATATGTAATAGTATCTACGAGTACTTACAACTTATTTTATTTATCTAATAGTTGCGCCAACACTTTGGTCAAGATATGATACAATATACGCTGGAATTGGACAAAAAGTTATCTTGGAATGCATCTCTGAATCACATCCTTTATCTATAAACTTCTGGCTTAAGGATAAAGAGTTTATTCAGGGCGGAACGTACGAATCGGTCATCTTGGATAATGTCTTTAAGATTGTAATGCGTCTTACAATAAGACCGGTCAAAGCAAAAGAATTTGGCGAATACAAATGTGTTTCAAAGAATCTTCTTGGAGAAACCGAAAGGACCGTATACATATACAGTAATAGGATTATGGAAATAATTTTAAAATTATTGAACTAAAATATTTTTCCTAGATAAGTCAAAGATGGGTTCAAACCAGCTTAAACGAACGAACTCTGTGAAAAAAGAATTGGTTCTTATTGAAGGTTACTTTCACTGGCAAGTAATTTTAAGTTTGAAGAATTTTTAAACTCAATTTCTTTTTCAGATATTTTATCAAACAATTCTGGATTAGGACCGGGAATACATATCCGCAGAAATTTAGCACACATGTTATTGATATTTCTCCACAATTCTAAAAATTTGTTTCGAAAATTTATTAATTAGAAAAGTATAAGAAACACAATTATTAAATTTATGTTTTTATTGAATATACCATTAATTAAATCTGTTGATCCGAATTTTTTGAAGTTAGTATGTACGTCTTTAAAATTGCTTCTATAGTGTGGGGAAATTTAAAAAAAAAACGAATTAAAACGAAATCGCGGGATACCGTTTTTGTGTTGCAGCTTCATACCTTACCTAATCTCCATCCTAAATTCAATTATGTATACCATTTGAATTCTAAAGTACCAGCATTGTATATGGAGCCTATAGTAGTCTGGATAACGAGTAAGAGATAGCGGGGGTTTGAGGCACATATAGATCTCGCTGATAATTATCACATATTTAAACCTTTCCACCTAAATTTTCGCTCCAAAAACGAGAAATTCGGCAATTTGGTTTGGAGACTCTTGGTGTCGCCACAGTCGATTTTGTAATCCAGACTACTATAGACCTCATATACAATGGTATCAGATAATTATTGACGCCAAATGAGGAAAATGAAGCATTACGCGCGTTATTATTACCCGTTAGTAAAGGATCTTTCATAAAGCGCTTCACAATTTTAAATTTGAATAAAACAAAGTGTGTGTGAGATATCATCGAAATATTTTATTCGTTGAAAGGCCTATCGATGCCATTATGTGTGGAATATAACAGCGTTTAAATGTCCCAGCGGCTTCTCTTAGTGGCGCGAATCCGAAGTGTCCAATTTTCCATGACTCTAGCAAATAAATCAGGATGAATTTGATCAATGGCATTGGTTATGTTGGCTTTGAGGGCCGCTGTGTTTTGTGGCCAACTCGCATAGAACCCCACAAGAAAAAGTCTTATAGGATCTAATCACACGATCTCGGTGGCCAGTTCACATTTATCCACCACACTGCGAATAGTTATCTCAGTAGGACGATTATTGCGACCGTACAATGTGGTAAGAAAGCGGAATGTATCCCGAAAAAAATACCCATTTTGATAAAACAATTATTGCATCATTTGCACATACAGACTTGATAAATCACAGCCAATTTGACAGATGTAGCTTCAACAAGATGGCCGCTATCAACTGTCAAAGTTCGGAAGTATCTGTTATAACCCCTAACGTATTCACGTTCAACACACGGCCGTGTAATTGACAAGCCACACCCCATTTTTTATCTAGTACACACTTCGAATCATGAAGAGGAAACTAACTTCCAACAATAATAGTTACAATCTGAACAGTGAAGTTGGTAAGGGGGGCATGCTGGCCCACTGCAACCCCCCTACTTGGGCTCACTGCTGGATTTGGAGTAGATGCGTTTTTGGGTATGTGCAAAGTTTTTGGTTATCTAGAAACAGTTTTGCATACACCCAACCTCGCACCTACTCCAAATCTAACAGTGAGCCTAAACAGGGGGGATTAACCAAATAAAACGAATTATTAAACACAAAGCAACATTTAAGAATTCAACAGTTCTGTACCAACTCTGTTTAGGTTATATAAAATTGTTTGCATGCGATATCTTAGCAGTCTTGTTTAAAGGTCAAATTAATTCTGCGGGTGACTGCACGTAAAAATAAACTGCACGACTGGGTCGCACGTACTTGCTCTGTCGGTGCAATAGTAGGTACAAAGATAACAAACTTTTCGAGCAATAACAGCTATATACTCATTTTTGAAAAATTTGGTAAAAAATTAAAATAATGTAACTGAAGGTATCAACAAAATAAAATGCACGACTGGGTCGCACGAACTTGCTCTTATGAATTGCTTAGTGGCCGCATATATGGATATTAAAAATAATTTCGAAAATTCTTTTATTTTTTAAATTAGTTTAAGAGTTTTCTCGGAAAAACTAAGTATGCAATAAAATTTCAAAGCTATATGTCAATCTAGGAAAAAAATATATTGAAAATCGTTGGACCAGTTTTTTTTTTAAAGGATATTTTTGAAAAACTTTTCCAAAAAATATTTTGAAATTTATTTGAGTATGTAAATATTTGGCAATATGTAGTTTACATCTGAAAAAATAATGTAAAAAAAAATCAATATACCCGTTTCCAACATATTTCGAAAACCAAAAACTTTTTTGAAAAAATTATAAAAAATCAAAAAAAAAAGTTTTTGAAAATTTTGAAATGCCATATTAATAAAATTATGAATCACTTTCTGTGCCTTAAATTTTATTGGAATCGGATGTACGGTTTACGAGATTGATTTGAAAATACTGGTTCTATAAGAGGAACCGTTGACAAATTTTGAAAAATATTTTCTAACCAATCTTTTGTCTTAAAAAATAGCATTCTGAAAGTTTTATCAAAATCGTTAGAGTCGTTTTTGAGAAAACCAATTTTTTTCTTTACGATTGTACGGCAGGTGCCTTTATTTTTGGGTCCAGAGCAATAATAAAAATTTGTTCCGAGGGACGGCCAAATAAATCCTAAATACCGAATTTGAAGCAAATCGGTCATATTCTTGGGTTTCGTTTTGTACACCTCCATTGTATATACATTTTTATAGTAATTTCATGGAACATTTTATTTTAGTTCTGAGCGTCGTCAATGGCGGCGCTAGTTGTATTATCTACTTTACATATATTGTTGTTTTTGCTTCCCATGGAGTTTAGACAAAAACCACTCAAATAACTCTCCAATCAAAGCTTGTGAACGTCATCCATAGATGCCGCACAAAACGTTCCGCTTCTTGGGAATACTATAGATTTTAAATACAATGACACCTCCTGCTTGAAACCGAGTCGAAGTGATTTCGAAATCGAGTTGAAGTCGAGTTAAAATCGAGTTCAAACCGAGTCGAAATTGAGTTGAAATCGAGTTGAAGACGAGTTGAAATTGCATTAAAATCGGGTTGAAATTGGGTTGAAGTCGCGCTGAAATCGGTTTGAAATCGTTTTGGAATCGGGTTGAAATCGAGTTGAAATCGAGTTGAAATCGGGTTGAAATCGATTTCTACCCGATTTCAACCCGTCAGCCACGCCCAAAATGTTTATGTACATACATGTGATAATAGCATGCTTTTCGCTCTAATATAAGCATTGTTATTCTATAAAAACATTATTGATGGTTTTGTATCAAACTGAAATATTTTTATTTAGTTGGAAGGAGATTTATGGCAATTGTGGGCGTGTTTGTGGGCGGATTTTGACCGTTCAAGAATATATAGCAATTTTCAGCTTTCTAGCTCGAAAATTGGGACCTCTAAAGAGTATTTTTCTATACCTAACGGTATTATTTCTCTATGTTACAAAATCCATGCCACGGGCCAATAAGATGCAGACCGCCAACTCACTGTATGTTCTCTCTTTTTGCCTACAAGCTGAAAATCTGCTGATATGCCATTTATTTTGAGAGTGTGGCGCTCTCCCTTGCTTCTTAGATGGGAGCAGTAAACACACCCAAAAAATAAATGGCATACGCAGGGATGGTTGCCATTACAAATTGCACAGACAGAGATGTACACGTATTCACAGACACACAAAAATATTTCGATGGTGTTTCAGGCAAGATGAGTACGAGTTGGCGGTCTGTATTGGTCGTTTCTCCACACCAAATACAGTATACCCATTCTATAAAATAGGGTATAAAAAGAAAGATCACTGTTTAAATTTGTAAAACTTTGATTTTTCTCTTCGTATATCAGCTGTCCTTGAGGTATGTTGGTAAAAAATCAAAACTTATTAGCCTTTTAAGTACCAAAGTTATAAATTCAGATGGTTCTCTAAATCAGAGTTCAGTTTCAGTGCCAAATTTGATGATGAACTTGAATGGTTGCACTTCTAAACTTCTCGGTTTATTTTAATATATTTACTTAAAAGAAAAATCGGTGCAACAGGTACTTACCTACTTCCTTTTTTGTGATTTCAATGTTTAGGAAAAACGAGGTAAAATATAAATTCTTGTTGCTGTTTTGAATCTTCATGCAGCTGCTTGCAAGTATGTACTTGCATTATTTTAAGTGGTAAAACCTAAATTTATAATCCATTGTTTTAATTGCCTTTTAAAGTCACTTTTTTTGTTTTCAATTCAATTCACTAATATTTCTGTAAAAAATTGATTAGGCACATGTTTGGAAAGTTTGGTTTTAAATTAATCAAATTGTTTCGTCACAATTAACATTATTAATATTTTTTCGATTCGCGACACCAGCATTTTTTGAATTCGATTGATAAAAAAACATCACTTGGCTCTTTTTTAGACAATATCACTTTTTAAAACACTTAAATTTCTTATATTATACACTATCTCAATAATTCACATTTCAAATGTTTCTCAAACGAATGTTTTTAGCACCATTTTTCACCATTCAATATATTCTCACCCATTAAACAAACAATATATGAAAAGAAAGGGATATTCAAAATTATAATTATAATTTTTTTTTGATATTTAACGTGTATGTCTTTTCAAAAACCTTTGGTTGGGAGTAAAATATGAATGGAAGCCCAAAAAGATTCCAAACTTTAGCTTCATAAAATACCTTAATATTACTTTAAAATAATTATTATAACGGGTGATTTTTTAAGAGGTTTAGAACTTTAAAAAAAAAAAAAAACACAAAAAATTCGATAAAATGAATGAAATATTTATTTGATTCGATAGTTTGAACCTTGCAATTTAATGTTTAAAGATAATTTCATGCAAATGTTGACCGCGGCTGCGTCTCAGGTAGCCCATCCGCTGAGTCCAATTTTGGCATACTCTTTCACACATATCGGCCGGTATCTCACGAATGAATGCATGGATGTTGGCTTCCAGTGCGTCAATCGAAGCGGGCTTGTCCCTATAGGCATTAGCCTTGACATATCCCCACAAAAAATAGTCTAATGGTGTCAAATTGCACGATCTAGGCGGCCAATTGACCGGCCCGAAACGTGAAATTAACTGTTCACCAAACTCGCCTCACAATTGCGCCATTGTTTCGCGTGCTGTGTGGCATGTGGCACCGTCTTGTTGAAACCACATATCATGCAAGTCAAGAACTTCCATTTCGGGCAAAAAAAGTTTGTTATCATCGCTCGGTAGCATTCACCATTGACAGTAACGCTGCGATTCGCATCATCTTTGAAGAAATATGGCCCAATAATGCCGCCGGCCCATAAACCGCACCAAACAGTGGCTTTTTCGGGATGCATTGGTAGCTGTTGCAATGCTTCTGGCTGATCTTCACTCCAAATGCGGCAATTTTGCTTATTTACGTACCCATTCAACCAAAAATGAGCCTCATCGCTGAACACAATTTTTCGATAAAAAAGCGGAAATGAACATTTCGAACCGAGCACGAATTTTGATAGTAAAATTCAATAATTTGCAAGCGTTGTTCATTTGTAAGACGATCCATGGTTAAATTGCAAACCAAACTGAAGCTGTTTGACAGTGACACAAGGTACTAAACACACGTCAGCTGTCAAAACCAGTGTTGCCAAAACCAAACCAGCTAAAAAATCACCCTATATAATTATTTATTTACTGAAAACTGTTATTTATGCCGATTAATATATATAAATGTGTTATTACAATCATCATCTGCCAACAAACATAAAAACAAACTTGGAATTTTTCACTTCAGAGCTTAAAGCTTCATGCAGAAGGTTCTGGTTTTTGAACATGCGATTCAGCTCCTTCTAATGTGGCTGCTGGAGATAATTTACGTTGCAATGGCGATACATTTGAGATGGGTGCACTTGTGTCAGCACTTAGAGACACATCTTCATAGTTGGATTCATCGTCCACTACGGGCAATGGTGGCGGTGTAGTTGAAACAGCTGCAGCAACAACAACAGTATCGTTAGATTCAAAGAGATTGGCAGTCGCATTATTTGCAGCAGGAATATTGGTAGATGCACTTGCATCACTTAGATGTTCCGCGCCTGATGCAGCTCCATCAGCAGTGCCTCGCATCATGTCTACTGCTTCGTCACCAGCAAGTTGTGCATATTCTACACACAAAGTTTAAAGAATTTTTGTTTCCTTTTGCTCAATAAAAAGAGAAATTTTTAATTACCTTGCTGTGGACTTTCCCTTGTAAAAAGACCCATTTTAGGATCAATTGCTGGGCGATACTCTGCATCAGGTTCCCGATCAGATGTCGTTGATCCAGTTAAGTTACTTCTTCCACCAACTAAATGAGTCGGTGCTCGGGGATTACTTGTTTGAAGTTGTTGGTTATGAGATGTTTTTCTTGTTTTATCTGCCTTGCGCCACAGGATTATTTCCTTTAATTAAAGTTAGCAAAATGTTTAAATTTAATTAAAGCAAGGTAAGGCTCGATGGAGTTTGATTTTTTCCCGCTTGATCACGATGTTTGGGAACACGAATTCTCTCCCAGGGAATGAAAATAAAAAAATCGAGCCGGATGAAGCATTCCACATTCTTGTAGTGCGGCTAAAAAAAGAGTTTCTATACTTTACAGTACCTCTGAAGTTAGGCCCGATGGTTAATTGATTGACATTTGTTTATAGCAGTAGCAATGTATGAAGGTGAGGCAAGAAACATTACAGCGAAGTTCGAGTGAAACAAATGTTTCTGTAGTTTGGATCCTATCTATCTAGAAGGCAAGTGAGTGACAGGAGAACCTGCCCAGATATGAGAATTGTACTCAAGCTACGGGCGAGTGTATGCCTTGTAGATTGTAGTCAGATCAAAAGGAGAAAAATATTTCTTACATCGAATTAGGAAACATAAGCAATTGGCGACATTCTTGGCGACGTAAAATATGTGATCGTTACACAAAAAACGATTTCTGATACACACATACCTAGAACGCAAAGCTGTTTGGTATTATCAATGCAAGTGCCACTTATACACAGTTGCATAGGGGGTAGGTTATGCTTCAACGACAGAAGAAAGCCTTGAGTTTTGGAAACATAAAATTCCAAGCGGTTGATCGGAATTTAATAAGCTTATCATACGATGCCGTTCGGGTTCCACATCCGAAGAACTAGGTTGTAAATCAGGAAACGAATATAAAAAGCTGAGAGTACTGTCGTCAGCAAAATAATTTAGTGGATTAAAATTGGAAGACAAGAGGTCGTTAATGAAGCTGAGAAAGATAGTCGGAGACAAAACTGAGCCTTAGGACACACCAGCATTTATTTTATGGATATCCGATTGGAAACCGCCCAGAACAACTCAAATGGAGGGGTCCGGAAGTTATTTTATAATCCACCGAAGAAGTAGTGAATCTATTGGCTGAAACAAATGTTGTTTTCAATTCAATCGGAAAGAGACCTGTAGAATAGGACACAGATGAAAAATCTTACGCAGTAGTTTTGCCAGCGTGAAAGCACATCTCTTCAGAACTATGGGGGAAATACTAGGCGGGTCAGTGGATTTGTGTATGTCGAGATCTTTCACTACTCTTTCTACTGTACGAGTGCGAAAGCAGATTTGTCCCATAAAAATACTTACGCTCTCAAGCACAGGAGGAACCGTATCACACTTAACAAACCAAGCTTTTGCTTGGGAGCTTATACACAGAAGTGTATTAACAACGAGCGTTGGAATTAAAGACGTAGTAGAAGTTTCTTACAAATGACCAAACATGTTTACTACCTTGTATTTTTGTTAATGCAAAAATTTGGTTCTTTAAAGTAATCCACTACAGGTCTTTCTGGCTTGTTTGAACTTTTTCCGGTTTTCCTCAGAAGGGTTGGCTTTGTAACATGGGGAACTTACTTCTAACTCCTTGATAGACTCTTTACAGAATCATGAAATCTTTTTTGGTTTGATACTTTTTTATTTGGGTTGGTATGTAAAAAACCTTGTCGAGTTTTCGACACTTTAGACATGTCGAAAACTTGTGGCAGACTACACACGCAAAATAAAGTAGTCTACATGAATTTGTCGACAACTAAAAAACAACCTTTCAGCAAATAAATCAAGAATAAATGTAAGCAACAATGAATGTTAGATAGAAAAATGTAGTATGTAAGTTTGAATTTATTTATTCGATTAAAAATAAATGTACCTACTGATCAAATATTAGCTTTGTTTGTTGAACTTTACCCAGGGTCGCCCCAGGTTTTCCCGTGCTCAAAAACCGCATTAGGGCTGCTGATTGTATTTTTTTCACAACGCACAAAATCAAAAGTTTCCAGTTTGCTTTATTTTTTCGATTTGTAGTTATTTACATCAAAATAAATGCATTCACTTGCATTTTTTTTAGTTTTTTCTCGAAAAAAAGATATGAAAAATCAAATACAAAAGAAAAATACACAAGAAATGCTTGACAGCAAAAGTCACTTCAACAGCTGATTCGTTACCTCAACTCGCCCTAGCTAAGATCGACTTCTGGGTGACTTTAGGGCGACCCCCAGGCTTGAAAAAACAGAAAATTTTCTCTTGAGGGCGAGTTGTAAAAATAAATAAATTGTTGGCACAACAGCTCCAAGCGGGGCCGGGGCCTGTGACTTACACTCTCAACCACTCCTGTGTGTGCGTTGATATTCTGGAGGAATGGAAGGGACCTACAATTTACCGCCGAATCCGAACGGCTAACAGAGAAGCACTTTCCATGACATTAATTAATCTTGGAGGATTTGTCACTTCCTGGCAAGAGGCAGTACCCCGGAAAAAAACTCAAGGTGGCAACGTCAGGGATCGAACCCTGAACCTTCGGCGTAGCAGTCCGACACACTAACCACTACGCCACGGGGTACTACTGAGGGCGAGCTGAGGTATTTTAAAAATCGAGTTTTGGTGACCCCAGGGTGCTTCAGACTTTAATCTAAATCGTCAATAAAGATTTCGAAATCACTGTCATCAGGATTCTGCCAACAGGATTCAAGTTAGTTGCTTCAAGCTTTTCGAAAACATAGTTAGTAACTTCGTTGGTCATCGTTTAATCGCATGCCACGACAGACTGGGTGAAAATAGTTGGCAGTCATCGTAACAATGTTAAAACATTACTTTTCTTCATACTAAGAATTCACGCAATTCGTCCAGTCCATCACCATCGTCCAACAATGTGAGCCATTCTTCAGCTGCATTCGCAGCATGTAGTGCTTTTTTGGCAAAAGTTAGTCAATTTTGCAAATGGGTTTAGCATTTCCAACACATTTTTAACCGATGCGATAAAATAAAGTATAGAAACGTGTTGCACAAGATAGAACTGGTTTATTGCCACCAGCTTTCAACAAACGTTTTTTAAGCCATTTATTGCCTCCCGGTCCCGACATTAAATTTTCGAAAACATTCGACATTTTTATTAAATTTAAAAATTTAAAATTGGATGATGATGAAATATGAAATCAACAAGAAAAACCACGATATGAAAATAACAGCTATTCACAAAAAAGTTATAAGCACTTTCCATTGGAGGAAAGAAGAAGCATTCGGAAGCATCCAGAAGTCTTCTGAAACCGTTCCATTGGTTAGCAAATGATACTTTTGACGATTTTGAGAAGAGAATTTTGCTTCTGGATGTGAAATCAGAATCCACTCAAGAAGAACAGATACAAATAAAACTCAAATGTCACCCATAGAATATTCATTGGCGAGTGTCTATTTGCAAGTAGCTATGCCGAAAGTTTTGGTAATTTCGACACATTTGACATATTGTTGAATCCAAATCTGATGATAAAGGCGTCGAAATTGAGTGAGTGGTATTTAATACGAGGAACCAGTAAAAATCCATTTATACCGCGAATCGGGCTACGAACACCACTTTGACATTGGCAAAACTTGTGAAACTGATGCTTGCGAATACTACATTGTGTTAAAAATGAACAGAAGCGATTTTGCTTGTTCCATTGGTTTTAAGAATGAGTGGTCCCCGAGTGAAACTAATGGAAAGTGCTTTAGCTGAAGAGTAGCGTGGCCTTAATGCTACAATTCAAGTGAAGCAGAAGTAACTTTTTTTATTTTATTTATTGCCATTGTGTTATCCTGTTGTATAGGCCTGGCGCAACGCTGCTGAAGAGCTGGAATGTGCATATCGAAGAAGGAGTTTTCGACAAAAATGAGTTTTTGACAGTTTTCGACGTAGACTACATGCACGGTCCAAATACTCGTGTCGAATACCAACATATCCTATTCGGAACAAAATTTCTCATTCCAGAGAGAATAATGTTTGTAATCATATCAGCGCTGGAGTCTACATGGAGACCGTCCCAGTTCGCTTTCTCGTAATGCCATACGGTTCTCCTTGGTATTTTTTCTTTAACTGGAATGTTGGAGTACGAGAAAATAGCGGAAATAATACAATAGCCCGACTTGCCTAGAGGCAACAATATATCAATGGTGTATTTATCAGAATGAGAGATAAGAAACAAGTCCAGGATGTATGCGGAATGACCTGCAATGTCTGGGATTCGTGCTGGCTCTTCCACAAGCTAAGTCCAGTTTATCCATTGATACATAATGTACTATTAGAATTTTTAAAAAAATCTCTCCATCAAGTTTCATAGGAATCGCCCCTGTGGTTTAGAATCAACAGACAGGCCAACGTTTTTATACAGTGAACTATCCAAATATTATTAAATAATTGTTTAAATGATTTTTTTTCATTTTTTGTAATTTCCTTACTGAACACAAAGGCTTTCGCCGAGAAGGGGTAGAATATACCTAAATGTTTGAGCTTCGTATGTTATGTCACAATTGTAAGTAAACGAAAGCAATAGTTTTTGTATTGAACGAGGTTTTGTTGGTTGCTTCCGGACGGACTAGAACTTACCTGCTGTTTAAAGTAGCGACGATCCTCAGTGTCCATAAGCACAAGATTTAAAAAATATTTGACAGAAAACTTCTTGCTAATGTCCTTCATTGTAGGAGTCAAGCTATATCCACCCAAAAATACACGTATCGGTATACTTTCACCTATACAAATACAAAACGCATCATATTAGATATTGATTGAAATAATCACTCCATAAAAAAAAGTTACCTTTTACTGGAGCACCATCCATTATCTCATACTTTGCAATGTTTTCGTTCTCCGTAAATATGTTTGGTCCAGAGCCGGTAGATTCCCTTTTGATAATTGTAATTTCCATATGCTTAATTTTTATTCGCACGAGAAGGAAGTAGATTTTACCAACAATTACATCTTTAAGATGGTATCTATTAATCGTTTAGATTTTGAGTTTTATACGTTCCAAAAGATATTTAAACAGATACATACTTTGATTTGTTATATTCGAATTCAATGTGAAGACAATCTTCAATGCCAACTTCCATCTTAATTGGAATATTAGTATCAGGATAAGTACACAAGGTATGAACAGCTATATCCACTTCCTTGGCAATGTCACTTAATCGCCGAATAATTGTTGCCCGCAGGAAGTATCTAAGGCGAACATTCGAGCCGTTGTAAACTTCGAATGGTTTTTCAACATTTTGAAAGTCAAATGGATAGCTTGTGTTTTGGATAAGGTCTCCAGGACGAGCTAACTCTTTTATAATGGTTTTAAACTCATGATGATTACCACGATCATAGAATAATTCAATTTGCCCAATGAATTCAATTTTGATACCTTGGTGTTCGAGACGGCTTCCAGGTTTCTTAAGTGTGACATTTACCTGTAGGAAATAGAAAAAAAAAATTAGAAAAGTCTATAGAGTGTATAGTGTAGTGAATATACGCCAACCTTTCCAATGACAGGCTCTCCGTCGTAGTATAGAAGGCATTTGTCTTTTTTGCCTTCTTCCGTTTTAATCTCAACAGTTTTACGGTTCTCTGCTCCATCAAAGACAATGTCAAGCTCAGCCGACTGACCGAAACCAAGGAAATGCATGCTTGTTTTTGTTATCTCTAACAAAATTGACTCTTAATGACAACCTAAACAAAAAAAAATATATAAATTAATAATAAATTATGTAAGCATTTATCTTTTAGTTAAAATTATAAGTTTCACAATTTTGTTTTGGGTTATTGTGGCTTGAATAAACAACAATTTTAGAATGTATAACAACAAAAACGCGCTGAAAGACATAATTGACAATTTTACAAATATTTATAATTTGTTATTCTGGTTTGATTAGTTTTTCACAACTCTATTCTAAAATGCTCAAAAAAATCAACTTCTTTAAAAGATAACTCTTTGTCATTAGCTTTGTTTGTTGAGCCCTGAAATTGCTCTGGGGTCACCACAACTCGGTTTTTGAAAAACCTTAACTCACCCTAACAAGAAAGTTGTGTTTTAATTTTTTTTATTTATATTAGACACACGCGCTCAAGGGTTTTGGATAGCCCTTTTAATTAGTAACAGCGATAGGAAACTAGGGAGGAAGGAAAAGGAGGTGTCTTGAATGTTTGAAGATCAAAATTGCAAGGGAAAATTGTACCAGGCAATTCATTCCACATTCGTGTTGTACGGCTAAAGAAAGGATCCCTATATTTCACGGTACGTCCATAATTGGGCTCAAGTGTAAACTGATGAGCCATCCTAGCAAGACGAGTGTTACGGGGGAAATGTTTAAGGGGTGGAAGGCAACTGGCTACCTCGAGTGAGCATGTAAAATAAGGACAGACGTGAAACATTTCGACAATGTTCAAGATATGGAACTGTTTCTATAATGCTTCCCTTTCCTATCACTTTCGACGCTTTTTTCTGAACCCTGTCGAGCAGGTGTAAAAAAGTTTGAGAAACACCTGCCCAGAGATGGGAGTGATACTCAAGTTTAGGGCGTATAAACGCTTTGTAAATTGTAGCCAGATCAGAAGGGGTGAAAAACTTCTTGCATCTTAAGAAAGCCTAAGCATCTTGCAGCATTCTTTGCAATCTCAAGTATATGATCATTCCAACGAAGATTGTCACTGATACACATACCGAGTACTGATAGCTTTTCGGCCTCCTCGATGCAAGTACCATTCATGGATAATGGCATAGGGGGTATGTTTAGCTTTAACGACAAAAGACAGCATTGAGTTTTCGATGCATTAAACTGCACACCATTTCTGATACCCCAATTCACAATGCTGTTTAAATCGGATTTTAATGAGCTTATCATACGGTAATGTTGTAATAACACGTCCGAAGGCGAAGGCTGTGAATTATCAAATTTATTTTGTGGAGATCGACTTGAAACCGTCTAATACAACTTGTATTGAAAGGTCCAGAAGATAGCTTCAAATCCAACGAATAAGAGTATCATCATTACCAAATGCAAGCATTTTCGATAAAAGAGCTTCATGCCAAACTCTATCAAATGCCTTTGAAATATCAAGCGCAATAATACAATATAAACTTGGAATAGCCCTGAAGTCACCCTAAAGTCGATCTTGGTATTTTGCTGGGTTGAATTGAAGCAACAATTCAGTTGTTGATGTAACAGTAACGCATTTTGACTTTTCATTTAATTTGTTTTCAAACAAGAAACTCAAAGAAATGCAAGTGAATGCTTTTATTTTAGTAAAAATACATTGAAATCAAACACAAACATGTTGTTAAGAAAACCTACTGCGACCCTGGTCGCTAATGTTTTCTGCAGACAAAATTGTACTGTGGACATGGAGTCTATTTGACTAGATTAAGGTGGCTGTTGGCTAATACTAGTCAAAAGAAAGACCGTTGTGATATTACAAGAGTTTGGTGGGTCTGCGTTTAAAACTGTGAACCGATTTGTGCTTTTTTGTTTAATTTTTAAATGCTATTGAAAAAGTCTTGTAGGCAGTGCAGGGTATGTAAAAAGAAGATGAACAATATTGTTTTATCCTTTTCTTCGTCCATTTGTCTACCTTTGAGACAGTGTTCTGTAATTAAACCTATAATGGAGCCAATGTGCGGTCTGTCCTCAGAAAAACAGGCATTGCAATGGAGCGAAGATTTACATGGTCAACTTCAACTACCAAAACTCCAAGTTCTCCTGGGAGATATTTTGAAAAAGAAACGGCCGTTTGTTCAGCCCAATCTTGCTGGACATGCAAAATAAAATGCACGACTGGGTCGCACGAACTTGCTCTAATGAGTGGTGGTTTAGGGGCTTGAGATTTTGATACAAATAAAATTTTCAAAATTCTTAAATAAATACTTAAACTAATTTGAGCTGAAAAAGAAGTACGCCATTTTATTTCTTGGATAAATTTGAATTTATGAGAATAAATTTATAAAAATCTGTGGAGCGGTTTTTGAAAAAAAAAGTTTTTTTTGAAAAACTTTTTGAAAAAAAATTTCAAAAAAAATTCAAAAACGCCAGTTCATAGGTATTCAGCAAATACATTTATTTAAATTTTTTTGAAAAAAATTTAATAAGCAGTTTTCACAATATTAATTTAAAATTTTTTTTTTTTTAAAATGCTTTTAAAAATACAAAAAAATATTTTTCAAAAATATTGGTATGCAATACAAATTGAGCTACCTACAGCTATATGTGTGTCAAATTTTGGATGAATCGGTTGAGTCGTTTTCGAGTTAGTCGAAAGCAAAAAAAACGGTCCTATGGAAAGTACCTTTCTTAGCCATTTTTTAAAACTTTTTTTTCAGCCATATGATTGGTCATACCTAAAATGCAACACTGATTTTTTCAAATAGAAATCGTTAGAGCCGTTTTTTAGAAAAATAAGCTTTAACGTAACGGTTGTATGGCAGGTACCGTTATTTTTTGAGCTAAAAAAAAAATTCAATTTCCTCTCTGTACAATACCTAAAAAACTCTATGTACCAAGTTTGAAGCAATTCGGCCCACCCGTTTGGGCTGTAGGTGTCTATATATATACAGATAGACAGACAGACATACAGACGGACAGAATTTGTAGACCATCTTTTTTCGTCTTCGCTATCATCGTAATGTCGTGTTTGATTGTTATCTCAAAACTTTTTTTTTCGACGAATGCATAACTTGCCTTATAGTTAGTAGGTACCTATAATCGCAAGTAAAAAGATATGCAGTTTGTCCAAGGGCAGGCGCCGAAAACCCTTTGTGGCGAACACAGCGTTGGAGTTGTCTGGACCCCACGGTAGTAATAGATGGGTAGGGTTTAAGGGAACGTTTTAGATTGAACCACACCTGTGTTACTACTATTCGTCGTTGGATTTTTCCTCCGGTTTTTTTATCAAGGGAAATTGACAAGTTACAATGGATATGGAATCTAGGGGTTTCAGCGCAGCATGGCTGTCGAAGAAATATAATTATGTACTTGGAAGATATCGAGTTTCCTGGTATCGTATCAACTCGTTTATAGAGCGCTTCAGATAAAGCAGTACGATACGCACCACTTCTACAAGCTATGCATTGGACTTTTGGACGTTTAGTGCATTTGTGCCTATGCTTGCAGATTGTTTCCAAGCATTTGGCATCAGTTTTAAATCAAATCAAATGTTCAGAGCAAAACTACTATAATTCGTTTGATTGTGTTAACTTAGGGTTTTACTGAGAGCAAGGGCCCTTTTTTCTTTACAAGAAAATCAATTGAAGTTTACGATTCGATTGGAAAGCTACAAGTAGGTACTACCACGACAGTTATATTCCTTTGATCTTTAACAAATTAAAAATGAATAGAGAAGCCTGAAAATGTTTCTTTGATCTAAAACTGCTCCCTAAGCTTAAATACATCCAAATGAACGATTTTGCATGGTTCTTTATTTTAGAAGTTCCTTTTAAATGGGCGTGTTGACGATCAAGAGATTATAAATGGTTAGCTGACACAAAACTTTTCGCACCAACTCCCACCAAAATATGCAATTAGAAATAGAAGAGCTGCTAATAACACGGTTTACATTTTGCTACTCCTGTTGGAAGTTGGCCGGAAGGAATAAAATTGGGTTTCGTTAGCCAATCAAGTACATATATATGTACATACATCAGAAAAGAATGCACAATTTATAATTTCTATTAAAGAGAAACAAACGCATTGAAAGATTTGTCATATGAATGTTCTTATAACGACAAGTGGATTCAGAAATCACAAAATCTAATAGATTTCGCTTGCATGTAATAATTAATGTTATCAGTAGGACAAGTTATTTTTTCAATTTTCAATTAAAGTAATTTCTATGATTTAATTGACTCTTACACTTTGAATACTGCTGTTTATTTCATAATAAAAACATCAAATATACGTACTTCTTTTATTAAAACACAAACGATGAGCAATTTCACTGATGTAGTTTTGGAAAACGTTCTGAATTCCGATGGCGAAAATCTAATCAACGAAATTTTCGTGAAAATCTGAAAATCAACTTTGAAACTTATCAAAACAAAAAAAAGGTTGGAATGGTATGTTCATCTGTACGAAGAAGTGATGTCAGTTGAAAGTTATGTCAAATGTCAAATATCGAAGCCATGAACCAAGGAAGTATGATTACGCCACTATGGTTTTTGTTGGAATTTTTGCAACTAGTTGTGACGTCATCTGTGAAGAGATAGTATGAGAATCTTTTACACTCAGCACAAGGGGGCTATTATACAACAGTTAAAGCACCACCTGCGGGCAACTTATTTTCTTTAATATGATGGAAACTAAAGCCATACATCACGGTGCAGTCATTTCTATTGCAAGAGTTGCAGGCTAGGAGTCACTGCTATCTTTACCCTGACGCCACACATGCCAGCTACTGGCAAGACAGTTGCCATGCACTGACATTTTCAACTCACACAGAAAAACTTCCAGCCAACTGGAACACAGATAGGTGTATGTGACAATTCATGCATGTAGTAATAGTAACTTGCTTGCCAGTAACTGGTATGTATGGCGTCAGGATTAGTGTATTTTATACAGCTATCACGGAAGAATGTTGGACACAACAGCATACCACAGTCAAATGCAATCATAAATTCACAATACTATCTGTGTACAATGGTTAAAGTTAAACGTACACGTTGTATATAAATATAATAAAATCTATAGTACTCTGGAGATGGTGTTTGACTGTGTCGCCATCTAGTGCCTCAACACACTTCCTTTCTAATTGCTTTATACAACACAATTTGAAGATAGAAATAGAAGCAGCGCCTAGTACCCAGTGATTGCAAAAGTAATGACGTTTTGAAAATGTGTTATTTCTTTAACTGCTCTTAAACAGCACGAGCTTGGCACTGTTGTTTGTATGTTAGGTTTCTTTTTTGAGGTTACGAGTCGGATATTTTGTGGCTTCCTCTATTTTTCCAAAATTAGTTGATAGAACTTTTGGAAATATTATTTTTCTTCATCAAATCCATTCTGTGGAAAACTACATCAGAATTTCTGGGAATATATTTTTCCTCAACAACATTCTATAAAAACTGAATATCCATATAAATGCTTCACTGCCTTGGCACAATGGGGAAGCTTTAGTTGCAGCTGATGTTGAGTTTACCTGAACTTCAACTACTCTTTGTGCTACAGTGGAAACTTAATTGTAGCCTTGCTATAAGATTTACGTACTGTTAAATTTGACAGCACTACATATTAAGGCTGCAGATACACAAAATTGTGTCAAGGCATTTAAGCAGCGTTCAGACGAAGACAAGAGATTGAGTCAAATTGTTATCAAATGAACAAGGGTGTGGTTTGCGGTATAAAGGGCCCGACCCATAGAATCCGTTGCGTCCGGAAAATCAACTGACAGCTGGATTAAATACACGTGTTCTTACGAGAAGTGGTCCATAGACAACGCCGAATTAGCCGAACTTTTAACTTTTTCTTCTCCGGCTATCCGTTGACAGCTGGTTGACAGCAATTTTTTTTCGATTTGAAGTGGTTTCGTTTTGGCATTGAAAAGGAATGTATGTATGTATGTATTTTATTGAGACTTTTATATAATTTTACAATACATAGGACTTATTCTATCTCTTTCTAATTTATTAAAATAGGAGTACATCGGAGGCTGGAATGTATGGCCTTCCTGTTCAGTTGATTATTATTCGAATGCCAACATGGCTTCACATTGCGATGATGTTTGTCAGCTCTTGCTCCTGGAGCTATATACTGTTGCGCGTGACGTGTTGTCACTTATGAATATTTACATATATACAAACAAAAACTTAAACTAGCTTACGATAAATCTACAATAAAGAACCAGAAAATATAAACTATATAGAATATATAGATTTGTTTCGTTTAAATGGAAATTTTAAGAGCGAGTACGCTCTATATCTTATTGTATGTAAAAAGAAATCACATTGTAAATACAGGAACACTCTATTGAGTTACGGAAATTGATAAATCACATTTGTTACATGAAATCACGAATTACGTTCACATAGAATCTTTCTTTTTAGACGATTACTTTATAAATTAACAATTACTGGTTATAGTAAAAAGAAAATTTGAAAACGTTTTCTATGTGAATAGAATATTTTATGAACCAAATTGCTGCATAATGCCGTTGCTGCTGTTTGCGGTTGTGGTCCTCCAGACAACATGTTCCTTGTAGATTCCGAAAGGTACCGCTCAGCCTGTTGCTTTAACTGTACACTCTCCCCAGAGTTACAGTTAATAACCGTGAAGTGACTTCTAGCGGTGCTGAAAGTTGCGGGACTTTCGGATGACAAGTTGGTGGGCACTGTTTGTGTCCTAGTTGTTTTTCGGTAGACCGGAGAATTTTGTAAATTAAATTTACACAGTTTACGGCGGGTGCCAATTCCAAAAGTTTACCGCTCAGCCTGTTACCTTAACTGTAAACTCTCCCCTGAGTTACAGCTAAATTCCGTGAAGTGTCTTCTAGCGGTGCTGAATGTTGCGGGACTTTTGGATGACTAGTTGCTGGGCACTATTTGTGCCCTGGTTGTTTTCGGTAGACCGATGAATATTTTAAATTAAATTTACACTCTTACTTTTTATTCAAGATATAAAAATTGAAAATTTTGCCAAAAAAAAACTTTTGCTTTATTTTTAAATAGATTAATGGGCGGCAGTGCTTGGCACAGCACAACCGCCCTCTTTCACGATCTCCGAGGGAATCCCCATTGAAAAGGAAGAGTATATTTCTTCTTCTAAGAATTTTGGACAGTTGTGATTCGTTGAAAAAGGTGAATGAAATTATTTCATTTCATTTTTTTTCATTTCATTTCATTTATTAGCATAGCATTACTCAGTAAGATACAATATCTTATAAACTAGAGCAAACATTAGTATCGTAATACTTTTAGAACATTAATTGTGCTTTGTATTTTCAAAAGTGGCATAAATATTACATTAAGAAGAAAACAAAGTTATAAATTTAATTCATTAAAATAATCATAAATTTTGATTCAAAGAAAAGTTCATTCAAGGTATAATCTTAAAATAAAAAATTATATATATATAAAAGAATAATAATAATAATATTAATATTTATATGTATGTATATACAAATCATTATCAGATTCATCATCATCATCACCGTCATCATCATCGTCATCATCATCATCACCATAAAAAAAAAAAAAAAAAAGTAGATCAAGAGAAGAATTCTCTTAGCATTTTACCAAACAAGGTCGAGCTGTTTATCATTTTAATAGATCGAGGGAGAGAGTTCCATAGTCGAATGGCATGCACAAAAAACTGACGTTCAGATACTAAGAATGTACATCGTACTGGAATAAGGTCGCATGATCTGACAGATCGCGTAAATTTTATTTTCTTATACAAGTATTCTGGCTGATGTGATTGCATGATATTGTGAAGCAAGGTTAATGTCCTTAGTTTAAAAAGATTATCCAGAGAAATGCCATAGATGGACTTAGAAAAACTTGAGACGTGGTCATATCTCCTAAGACCATAAACATAACGCGCTACACTGTTAAAGGCAACATTAAAAAAAAAAAAACAAAAAAAACGAAAGTCAACGCATTCATTGGGTCGCCCCCAATCCGGCGATCCGGCAAAACGTCAACGGATGCGTTGCCGCAACGGAATAACGGATTCAATGGGTCAGGGCTTTAAGCACGGACCAAGAAGATACAGACCACCAACTCACCATATGGTCTCTCTTTTTGCCACCAAGCTAAAAATCAGCTGATATGCCATTTATTTTGAGAGTGTGACGCTCTCTCTTGCTTTTAAACCCCATTTAGCAAACACACCTACAAAATAAATGGCATACGCAGGTATAGTTGCCATTACAAAATGCACAGAGAGAGATGTACAGTGTACACGTATTCACAGACAGGAAAAAATATTTCGAGGGTGTTTCAGGCAAGGGGAGTACGAGTTGGCGGTCTGTGTATGGTATGTGGCTTTAAGTCCAACTGCAATTTTAAAACATAATGGAGTGGTGATATTGTAGTAGAGCTGTCAATACGAATTTCACCGAACTCTGATCATTTTTTTCAATCATACGTATATTATTTTACGTATTTTTGTTTATTATTAAAGAAGTTAATTTGACTTGCACTATTTTGGAGCATCACAACCAGAAGCTCATATTAAAATCTTTTAAAATGTTAAAAGAGTCGATTGTCAAATGTTCCAGGAACAGACAAAGAAACACACAGATGACTTTTGAATTCAAGTAAATTGGATTTAAAACCCCTTGACACATGATCTCAGTTTCACTCATAGATAAATTCTTGGAGAGCTTACCCGGACGCCATACATGCCAGCTACTGGCAATACACTCACATTTTCCACTCACAACAGGAACACATACATATACATAAACATAGGTATCTGACGATTAATACATGTAGTAACTTGCTTGTCAGTAGCTGCCATGTGTGGCCGGGCCGCAGGGTTAATTTAAGGTGCCTTTACATGGAGTTGCAAGCCCTGAGTTGCAAAAAAAGAGGATGCAAAATCAATAAATCATACTTGTGTGATAGAGAGGGAAGGCAAAAATGCAGACGGTCTTCATGGATGCAGATTATAGGAAAATTATAGATGCAGCTTGAAAATTATAGTGAAGATGAACATGTTCGTTTTCATCGTCTGCACTATGATTGTTGTTGTTGCGTTTTCGTCTGCATTTGTAACTCCATGTAAAGCCACCTTAAAATTCTCTCTGATCTAAATCTGGAGAAATTTTAAGCCGATTCATATTTATATTAAAACAGATGTTTTTTTTGGATTACAATGAATTTGAATCACCCTGTTGGACGGACTATAATTATGATCTCTTACAATTTCTGTCACTTTTGTTATCTGTTATCACTAATTTCTACTTCGCTATCAGCTGCCGTTCACCTTTTTTATCATTCCTTCTAGAAAACAAAAATGTTTTCCAAAAAGTGTTTTCCTCTCCTGACCCGATTTCCAAGCAGAACCCTTTGCGTAGTAGGTCAATCAATCTAGTATCTCCTCGCTACTTTTACTCTTAACACTTTCCATACTTGAAGCGATCATCGATAGCTCCAGAAATTCGCATCGTCGAAGTTGGTCCCCGTGATGGTCTTCAAAACGAACCAACTCTTCTCCCAGCAGCAACAAAGATCGATTTCATTGATCGATTATCAGAAACAGGTATTCGAACTATCGAAGCCACAAGCTTCGTTAGTCCGAAATGGGTTCCCCAGATGGGAGACAACACAGAAGTTCTAAAAGGAATCAAACGCAAGCCAGGAATTTCTTATCCCGTTTTAACCCCGAATATAAAAGGCTTCGAAAGTGCTCTTGCTGCAGGTGCTGAAGAAGTTGCCATTTTTGGAGCAGCTTCAGATTCATTTTCCAGAAAGAATGTCAACTGCACTGCTGCTGAGAGTATCGAAAGATTTCGACCAATTTTGGAAGCCGCAAAAAAAGAAAATGTCAAAGTGAGGGGCTACGTTTCCACTGTAGTAGGTTGCCCCTACGAAGGAGCGATCAAACCTCTTGCGGTGGCGAAAGTTGTCGACACTATGTTCGCCTTGGGTTGTTATGAGATATCTTTGGGTGACACAATAGGAGTCGGGACTCCAGGTACATTCCGTAAAATGCTCGAAGAGGTGTTAAAAGTTGTTCCACCAAACCAACTCGCTGTTCACTGTCACGATACCTATGGTCAGGCACTCCCAAATATTCTTACTTCCTTGGATTATGGTGAGTCTTAAATACTTTCGACTAGGAATTCGGTGTTTATGTTGAGATTTTAGGTATTTCAGTGGTTGACTCGTCAGTTTCTGGACTTGGTGGCTGTCCATATGCAAAAGGAGCTTCTGGGAATGCAGCTACAGAAGATGTCGTGTATATGTTGCATGGAATGGGGGTTAAGACTGGAATTGATTTGAATAAACTCGTCGATGTAGGCAGATTTATTTGCGGCGAATTGGGAAGGCAATCTGAATCGAAAGTTAATCGAGCTTCCAGAAGGTGATAGTGGACTAGAATAAATACAAAATGAGGAAAATATACTTCGAAACGATGGAATCGACGGCATTTATATTGATTTTATAATTGTTAGACTAGTTTATGAATAAAAGAAAACATTTTTTTGTGATTAAATTTCTTTGCATTTGAAGCACAGAGGGAAGGAGATTTAAAAATTAAAAATAAACAACTTTGAGGCGGTTATGGTATGGTAAGCCTATCCAAGACGTTCTATGAGGATGGTTCTCTTAATCCACTATATCAAAAGCATACTAAGGTCCTAGTTCACATATGTATAGTATTTGTTTGCGTTTTCTGAAAGGCGTGATTAATTTTGTGTTCTGTCAGGCGTTTATTAAGTGTTTGTTTTTGTTATTTATCTGATTTCCAGCTCTGGTTTGTTGATCTCTTGTTAAAGTGGACTCAATGAAGCCGTCGTTATAGGTAATACTCAGAACAGAAGTCCACAAAAACAGGACTGATTTTGATATTTTTTTAAATTTTTGTTTATTTGTTTTGTTCAAAATCAGAAACCTTTCAGGTGGAGGAAATTACTTACATTGAAAAAAAAAAATATTTAAAAATGAAAGGGAACCCTAAAACGCCTTGCCATATATATTTTTGTAAGGCCAAAAATCTATTCTCTTATTGTGTTGTTAAATAAAGTTGGTTTTGTGGACCGTTTTTGAAATATTAACTTTCAAACTCAAAACCTCGAAAAAACAAAATATAAAATTAACTTTCAAATTAATTTTTTTTTCAAAATTTTACATTATTGAGTACTAGTGTTTTATTTTATCAAAATCAAAAATTCAATTGTCAGTCGAAAACTGAAAACCGGATGCTAAAATGTCTTCAACTTTTTGAGAAAATTAAAAATAACGAAAACCACATTGCCCATCCACTATTCAAATGATATATACAAAAAAAAAACAAAAATTAAAAGAACTAAAATGCACGACTGGGTCGCACGAACTTGCTCTAATGTGTGACAGTGGTCTTGGGGCTTGAGATTTTGAAAAAAAAATTTCTCGAAATTCTTAAATAAATACAAAACTAATTTGAGCTCAAAAAAGTACGCTATTTTATTTCTTGGATACATTCATACTGGGGAGCAGTTTTTGAGAAGAAAAGTTTCAAAATTTTTCAAAAACAAAAAAATTCAAAAACGCCAGTTCATAGGTATTCAGCAAATACAGTCATTTATAATTTTTGAAAAAATTTAATGAGCGGTTTTCAAAATATGTATTAATTTAAACAAAAAAAATTTAAAATGCATATTTTTTTTTTAAATATTGGTATGCAGTATAAACTGAGCTACCTACACCTATACACGTGTGACATTTCAAAAGAATCGGTTCAGCCTTTTCCGAGATAGTAAAAAGCAATAAAAAGGTCCCGTTTTTAGACATTTTTTAATATTTTTTTTCAGCCATATAATTGGTCGTACCTAAAAATCTACACCAATTTTCTTGAATCAAAATCGTTGAAGCCAGTTTTGAGAAAAATAAGCTTTAACGTAATGGTAGGTACCGTTATTTTTTAAGCTAAAAAAAATTAATTTCAATTTCTCCTCTGTACAATACCTATAAAAACACTATATACCAAGTTTGAAGCAATTCGGCTACCCGTTTGGGCTGTAGGTAGGTGTCTATACATTTACATACATACAGACAAACGGACAGAATTTTTAGACCATCTTTTTTCGTCTTCGCTAATCGTAAAGTCATTGTTATCTCAAAACTATTTTTTCGACAAATGCATAACTTGGCTTAGTAGGTACCTACAATCGGAAGTAAAAATGATGGAAATATAGTATTTTTTAATTTCAATTTTTTTTTTTCAAATTTACTTTTTCTTAGCGTACAAAGTTAGAGTAAGAACCTAATTCTCAGACTAAAAATATTTGGAATTCGTCTTCAAAAAGTTTTTCTTACAAAAAATTTAAAAAAAAACTGGGCCAACTATTTTTTTTAACGATTTAATTTGATTAATACAATTTCATATGATTTTTTACCCCACTTTTTTTCAAAATTTATAACTTGCCTTTATTACCTTAAATCACAAGAAAATAAAATGCACGACTATGTATTTTGAAAAAAAATATTTTAACACATTTTAAATTTTGTAAGAGTTTTCTTGAAAAAAAAGTAAGTAGCTATGCAATTGTTTTTCATTACTAAATGACTATCCAGGAAAAAAATAGGTATGTATTTGAAAATCGTTAGACTAGTTTTTTTTTTTTTAACAAATGGGTTTTTGAAAAACTTTTCGAAAAAACATTTTAAATTTTTTTTTGAGTTTGTCATTATTAGTTTTCATTTGGGAGAATTAATTAAAAAACTTCAACCCACCCGTTTTCAAAATACAGTAATGTCACTCGATTTAACGATAAACTCCCAAAAACATCGAAATCACTCGGCTTTGGTTGGTCCATCTATGGACGAAGTTCACAAACACTTGATTGGTGAGTTAGGAGTGGTTTTTGTCGAGATTACCATTCGAAACAATATTAGATTTGATGTAAAGTAGATAAGACAACTAGCACCGCCATTGACGAAGTTCAGAACTAAAAAAACATGTTCCATGAAATTACTATACAAATGTATATATTTACAATGCTTCCATACAATGATACACTCTATAAAGCATTACACATACTCTCAATAACGACAGAAAAGTTTTTACTTTATCACAAAAATATATATGTACCTACCTATCAAAAACTAGTTAGAAATAAACATTTTCTTTTCATTAAACATATGACATTTTCTCCATTTAACGACAACTACTCTATACATAACGTCAAAATATGCATATTTTGAATTTAATTATAAGTGGCTTTCTGCTTTAAAATGCTCATTGAATTTGGAAGATAAGTTTACGAGAAAACCAAATATGAAGAAACCGGTTCTAGGAGAGGTACCCTTATAGGACAAATTTCGAAAAAAATATATTCCAATCAAAAGATAGATTATGTAAAAAAAATAATATGGGTATGCTTCCAACTGTCATAAACAACTATTTTTTTTAACTATTGACATATAACATAATTTAACTCATAGAAATGGTCATAAACTTTAGTTTGAGTCTATAAATTATTATTATTTTTGAACGGCAGTTTTTCTAATAGTTTTGATTTGTAAATAAGACGAAAGCCGCTTTGTTTTTTTTTAATTGAATAATCTTGCTTTTTTTATAAAGAAGTCAAAAACTTAGCATAAACGACTTTAATAATAGTAGGGGAGAGGGGGGCAAAAAAATTGGCTAAATGGTCACTTGTGCCATCCCGTAAGGCTAGGTTTTCTTGTTTTTGTGAAGAAGTAGGTTCGGTTATTTTTGAATACCTTGGCAAGAAAAAGTCGTAGAGCCATACGGTTTTCAGTGTTGGATTAAAGATTAATGGAAGCGTTGAATTCTGAGAACAAAAATTATACCTACTTAATTACGTAAAATTTTGAAAAAAAATTAGTTTTAAAATTATTTTTTCAAATTTTTTTTCAAAATTTTGAGTTTGAAAATTTATATTTTTTAAACTATTCGTTAAAACAATTTAATTTAAAAACAAAATAAAAGGAAAAGTTTTTGGCTTTTCAAAAAGGTATAACACGGTGTTGTAAACGAACCCGTTGATTTTAAATATTTTTTTTTACAAAATAAGTCAATTTTTCAGAAAATTGCCCCTCCCGGCTAAACGGAGGGGAATAGACCCCCCCTCCCATACGATTTTTTTCTTGTCTCAACTTAACCTACACGCTCTAACTTTTTGGAACAACGCTGGTGAATCACCCTGTATAAACAAAAACAGGTCTTACCACCTCAAAAGTTGAAAAAGAACTGTCGCTATTCATCTCACCTGTAATGCATACATGCAGTGTTGTAGTATTTATCATGAATATGTTTCTTTTATGACAAACCGTTTTTCTTGAATTAAGGAAATCGAATATGCCCCTTCGTCATAAGTGCCCCACCCTACACATAATGGCAAATAAGAAGTGCGTTCTTTTTTAAGCATAGTCAACTATAGTCGACAATAGTGGGTTCTTTAATTCAGAATTGTTTTGATTTGTAACTATGTATATGACGTCATAACATAAGCTTTGTTTGTTGAACTTTACCCAGGGCATTGTATATATAAACTATAGTAATAGCTTTGTTTGTTGAACTTTACCCAGGGTCGCCCTGGGTTTTCTTGACAACTCCAAGAGTTGTCAAAAAAACCTGGGTTTTTCGGTTCTCAAAAAACGCATGACGGCTGCTGATTGTATATTCTTCACAACACACAAAATCAAAAGTTTCCATTTTGCTTTATTTGTTCGATTTGTATTTACTTTCATCAAAATAAATGCATTCACTTGCATTTCATTTAGTTTTATCGAAAAAAAGACATGAAAAATCAAATACAGAAGAAAAATACACAAGAAATGCTTGACAGCAAAAGTCACTTCAACAGCTGATTCGTTACCTCAACTCGCCCCAGCTAAATAGCAAGATCGAGTTGAGGGTGACTTCAGGGCGACCCCAGGTTTCAAAAAACAGAGAATTTTGTATTGAGGGCGAGTTGAGGTAATTCAAAAAACGCGCTGTGGCGACCCCAGGGCGACCCCAGGGTGACTTCAGGGCTCAACAAACAAAGCTACTATCACCTTAGTTGCGCCATCTATCGACGAAAAACTAAGCTCGAGAATAATATGGGAAGCAACAACAACAATTAAAATGGTGGAAATTGTTGTTGTTGCTTCCCATATTATTCTCGAGCTTAGTTTTTCGTCGATAGATGGCGCACCTCAAGTGGGAATACTATAGTTTGTATATACAATGCCCAGGGTCGCCCTGGGTTTTCTTGACAACTCCAAGAGTTGTAAAAAAAACCTAGGTTTTTCGGTTCTCAAAAAACGCACGACGGCTGCTGATTGTATATTTTTCACAACGCACAAAATCAAAAGTTTCCATTTTGCTTTATTTGTTCGATTTGTATTTACTTTCATCAAAATAAATGCATTCACTTGCATTTCATTTAGTTTTATCGAAAAAAAGACATGAAAAATCAAATACAGAAGGCAAATACACAAGAAATGCTTGACAGCAAAAGTCACTTCAACAGCTGATTCGTTACCTCAACTCGCCCCAGCTAAATAGCAAGATCGACTTCAGGGCGACCCCAGGTTTAAAAAAACAGAGAATTTTGTATTGAGGGCGAGTTGAGGTAATTCAAAAAACGCGCTGTGGCGACCCCAGGGTGACTTCAGGGCTCAACAAACAAAGCTATAGTTTCTAAAGTCTAAACAAACGAAGTCTGATATATTTAGTTTCGATTTGTTGTTCCAACTCACCTCCAGGGTTGATCTGTCAAAATGTACCGTTTGTTTGAAAAACAATTTAAATATTAAATTTTACTCTTGATGGTGATCAACAGGATTCAAAATCTGCTTTGAAATTCTGGGGTGCGTTTCGTCGTTATTTTATACATATTGTTGACAATAGTTATTTAAATCGATTAAACGAAGGCACTTCGAACCCCAGAATAAAAGATAACGGAGCGGGACTCTTTTTTTGGTTTATTTTTACAGGGTGTCTCCATTTGACAGACAATTTTTTCGATTTCTGGTATCCAATCTGTCAGCAAATTGTCGTTGTTTTTAGTTTGGGCATGTTTCTGATTTAGAAAAACTTAAAAAGCTATGAAAATCAAGCAAAAAGATTTTGAGTTCGTTTCCTAAAGAAGAAGCAAAATCTTTCGAATTGTCAATAAACTTCGACAAAAGAAATGTCAAAACCTGTCTTGAGTTTTCTGTGCGCGTAGTAGACTAATCAGACAAACATACAGTTCTGTTGTGACAGATTATCCTGTTTGCAATTAGGTTACCTCCATTATGACAGTTTATCAGAACAGAAGTTACTTTTGGTTACAATTTTCTTGCAAGATTCCTAACTAAATAAAAGACACACAATTTGTTTTAATTCATAAAATACTTTCATAAATATTATATTTATCTATTTATCATCATAAAATAAATCAAATTATTTTATAAATTAAAAAAAAAAAAAAAACTGATACAATAGTTATATTAAATATATTTTAACGTTTTATACAATCAAACATTCTTCATACACTTTAACTTACATTATTACAAATCTATAGAAATTAATTAATTTAAGGTAGGTAAGGGGAAATAATTTTGCATTTAAAATAATGAATAAAAAAAAACATTTATTGGTTTAAAATAAAAATTAAATCATTTATGAGTTTTATATAAACACAATTCATTATACATACATATAATTTATATATTTTGGATTTAATCCTTTCACAAATATATATACATTAAAAATAAATGTCTCTCATAAGTTACAAGAATTTTTTGGAAAATTTTAATATATACTGTCTTCTTTAAAATGTATGTTTTATTTTATATAATATTTTATTTATTTAATTTTTTTAAAATTTAAATACACAATTCATGTAAATTTTAGTTATACTCGTATAATATATAAAATTTTAATAAAATTCTTCTATAAATTCTTGCCGTAAAAGCCTAAAAGTCTAATACGCGTCGACACTGGACTTTGGACATGTTCCAATATTTCCATCTTTCGTAATTTTTTTTTATTTGTTTTTTACATGTAATTTTAATTGTTTACAAATTTTTTAAATGAATAATAAATAAATTACAAGTTTAATGAGTTCATTGTTTTGAATTGTTTTAAATTTTATTTCGTAAACCAACCAAAGAGAGAATAGAAAAAAAAGAGAGAAAAACAATTAATGGTCGACATCAATTTTAATTTATTTTATTAAATTTTTAATTATTTTCATTAAATTTATTATTTAAATTTTTGAAGTTTGAGAATATGTGCAATGTATAATGTTTGTGTTAAAATTGTGTCGAATTTGTTGTTTTGGTGTCGTATGTGAAATTTTGTCTCAAATTTTTGGAGATGAGTTTTTTTTTTCGTATTGGAAATTTTGTGGTGAAAAGTGTAGGAGACATGTTTTTGTTTCACAACGAAAAAATGGTTGAAACAAGATATTTACAAAATGAATAAAATTAAGAGGAAAACACGTAACAAAGCGAGCATTTCTTAAGCTACATAAATATTAACTTAATCATCGAAGTAGAAGAAAATTAAAAAAAAAAAAAACAACAAAAACTTAATGTTAATCATAATGTATGGTCAAGCTCAAAAATAATATTGCTAAAAAAAACAAGCTCACTATGATTCAAAAAACATACATATATAATTAAAATTATTTCATTTCAAAAACTTAACTTAACTTGGGATGCTAATTCTAAGAGCTGATCTTTAAAAAACCTGGAAAGTTTTAGAAGCTGTTAAAAAAGCACTCATTTTCTGCGGTCTTTGTTCGAGACCCAATCGATTGACGCGCCAATTGACAGTTCCGCCTGAAGTGGTAAAATATAGAAGAACTATTCGTACACAGCAAATAAACAAATTATTTTATTGCCGATTTCTTCCTAGACTGTAAAAGATATGCCTCATGCAGAATGTCAAGGATGGATAAGACTACTAAAGTAACCAGACTGCGTGAGCGTTACAAATTACGAAGAAGGCGTTTAATCCCTTTATACCGAGTAGCGGTCTACACACACCAGTGTGATATTGGCTGTGCAGTGTCTACTCGCAGGAAGCATTTTCATGAATTTTTTCAGTTTCTCCCTGGTAAAACCTGCTTTGTGGGACAAAGAGATTTAATGCCTTCTTCCTAGGTACCGCTCATGTTACTTCGCTTAAGGTACGCGATCTTTTGTTGGACAAGAGATTCCAGAAGATGTAAGCTGTGTTGATCCTGGCTGAATTGTGTGAAGATGGTGACACTGATGCGCAGGCATAGACATTTCTAAAATACTTCTTGGTGATCTTTTAAAATTTTGGGTTTTCGCGCCTTTTGAGTGACTTAAAATCCCTATGGCTTTGCTCTTATTCGACACTCACGCGATGATCGCAATATTAAGACGTAACTCTGACCGTATCAGGAAATATCGTATTTCAACTTCAAGAAACGTCTTCCATGAATAAATATATCATCACTTGTTGAAGAACCCGATCCCAAGAAAATCCAGAATTCGATTTTCGAGATCGTCAGATAGAAGATCCTATACCCTTCACATTCCGACGGTATTATGCTTTGAACTGAAAGACTTTTCTTCCACTATCATACTTCATACAAGATGGCGCTCAAGTTGTCATCCAATACGATTCTACAATTTTTTCAAATGACAGTAGCAAACGTCAAATCGAAACAATTATTTTTAATTCTTTAGGAGTAGTTAATAGCTTTGTTTGCTGAACTTTACCCAGGGTCGCCCGGGTTTTCTTGACAACTCCAAGACACCAGGGCGACTTCAGGGCTCAACAAACAAAGCGTATGTCTTTTTTATCGGTTTACTCCATAAAAGTCAAAGTCAAAAAATTGACATTGCTACCACTTGAATGTCTTAAGATCTAACTCTGATTCTTAAAATTTCTTTTTAAACAGAATAAATTTATAAAAAATCTGGAAAAATGTGTAGGTTGTTGGTTATATTTACATGGAATACCTAGGACCAATATTTAAAAACTCGATAAGTTTCTAAAGCTATACTAAGGATTCCATTTTTTTTTTGTTACGGGAACTTTGACATCGAGAACATGAAATTAGTCTCGCTTCAGTTTACTTCATATCTAATAATAGAGTGATTTGGTAAGAAATTCATGTTAAAACAGAGATGCCATTTTGTACAGGTTTTGAAACAGGTCTGCATTGGTTCACGAAAACTGATCATTAAGACACATAAAGTGATCTATAGCAAATTGTTTTAAGTATAAAAAAGAAAAAATTAATGTTTAGTTGAAATTCGAATAAATTCTCTCTCTGTCGTATTTGATTTGACTAATTGAAGGAACTAAGTTCTGGCTCAGGGAATCGCTATCATCAAAAATAAAATCATACATAATAAATCATTCAGTAACATTTTGTATATTAAGTAGGTATGTTTTATTCAATAATTTATAATTAAAATCACAAAAAATAGTCGAATTTATATAATTCTATCGAGTGTGCTTAAAATGGGGCTAACAATATTATTGAGATACAGTAAAGCTAAGTTGAAATAATAACAAACTATTTGCCCACAAAGATTATATAACTAGTGAAAATAATATTAACGACAGAATCTGAAAAATAAGGATACAATTCAAATAAAATAAAAACAAAATATCTGTCCACTTAAAGGATAAGTAAAAATTAAATTAAAATCACAACAAAATCAAAAAAATTAGGATAAAATTTGAGTAAAAAAAAAAAAATAACAATATTCTAAATATTTTCACTCAACGCAGAAAAATCAATTCAAAATAAATAAAACTCAATGCCGATTATTTTCCATATATTTGTGACTCTGAAAATAAATTTAAACAAAATAAGAGAAACATTTAATAAACAAATTAAAATTAAAAAAGAAAACACACAAAACATTATAAATGGGTAAGTTAAGCAAATAGAATTATAAAATGTACTAGGCGAACGATTTTGCATGCAAATGAGAAGAAATGTAATAGATTGCAAAGCAAAAACCCATTTTAGTGATGAGATAAGGATGAGTTGTATGGCGGTTTTGAAAGTTAAAAATGGCGCATTTTTTAATTTTATGAAAAACTTTTGTTATTGGCTTACCAACACTATATTTTAGGAATCCAGGAGGAGTTTTTGTTTATAGAAATATTAATTTTTTATTAAACAAAAACACAAGTTGAAGATTATTATTAAAATAGTTTTATTTATAACTATTAAATGTAAGGAGTTTTTTTTTAAAGTTTTTTAACTATTATTTAGTTGGTTAAAGATGAGGATTAAAAATAAATGTACTTTACAAACTTATAAATTAGATCTAATATTATATTTTTGTTATTTTGGATTTCCGTTAAATGTATTTTAATATTTTCTGTTTAGGAGATTTGGGAGATAAGAAGCTAATAGAAAAATAAAGTAAAAGAAATTATATTTATGCTTTCACGGTTATATATATGTTAAAGGTATGGGAGGGAAGTTGATCAGTGAATTAAGATTTTTTATATTTTTGGATTAATATAAGCAATACTTTTTTAAAACTGGACTCTTGTATCTTTTGATTCGATACCCACAAATGATCGCCAAATACTGTAGTTAAAACCATAACTGGAGCAGGATTTGTAAAATACTGGGAATGACAAATGATGACATTGCTAAGCAGTACTTTGAATGGAGTTCTCAGGGTGCACAGCGAGTTGGAAGGCTGGAAGCAACTAGGAGATTAACAGGCTTGAACAAATCCGAGATACAGGGGTTATTATACATAATTTAGAAATCTAGTTCCAGAGCCCATTTTCCAATCAAAATCAATTCTTGCAATATTTACATATTTACGTTGTTGATTTTTTTTCCAACGATATAAATGGTTTACAAATCCTTAAAACGAAAGTATTTGGCATTCATTATCATATAAATGAAAATAGTCTATATTTCTCTAACCGACCAAGCTCCTCTTTCTTCTAATAGTTTTGATTCAATTCCTATTTGGAAATAGCCCCAGTCTCAAGATCATCCACAAAGAGTTGACAAAATTAATCTTTGAAAAGAGCTTTATTATCATAGACAAATAGTATGAAAAGAAGTGGTCCTAAATGTCTACCTTAAGGAACTTAAATGTTTACAAAATTCACTGTACAAATGTATAAATCAAAACAGATGATTAAATATCAAAGAAAAAAAAATTTCCTGTTTTTTTTTTATTACTATTATTTGACATCGTGTCTGTGAATAAATGTAAAAACCACTTTACACCATGTATACGCACACTTTAGCAGATGGTACTCTTTTTCTGTCAAATCAGCACGGCACACTTTCGGAGCTAATAGTATATTTGGCTTAGTAAGCCATTATAACAATTATATTAGAAATTTGAATGCTTAAGAAATTGCTCAACCGATCATTATAATATTTTTTACACGCATGGTCAGGACTACAGAAAACGCCAAATACTGTTATCGAATTCCAACAAAATTACTTCCCGAGCAAAGCCACGTGCAAAAGCTAGGTGGAAAAAGGCCGTACCGAGAACAGATAAGAAGACGCTGTACAGATCACTCATCGTCCTAGTGTGGCTATATAGTGAGGTCATAGAGCGGATAAGCATCGACGTCCTTGCTCTTTAAGTCTTCAAAATCATAATGGAGTGAAGAAGGCACCAAGCATGTGATTCCAATGGGTATTTGGACAAGAATCTGGTAAGAAATTTTATGAATTCAAAATGGTGGAAGATTTACGAGAAATTTTCTTACTTGCAGCACCTAATGTATACCATTTTTGTTTTCGTTTTAACTTTTGGACAAAAGCTCTAAATAGTGGCACGCTATCACTTTCAACTTGGGTCATTTTTGTTGACATCTTACTGGAGCCGTTTTTAAAGCTTTCAAACTTTTGTATTCTCTTAATTTAAATTATGGGAATTAAATTCGAAAACTGCCTCTACTAAGAACATGGTAAAAGAATCAACAAAAAAAGCTTTGAAGAACATCTAGAGCAGGTTATTGGATTTGGTTACCTGGTTCCGGGTATTCTGAAATATACGATGATTTAAGTAGTGTAGGACAGGAAACATTAGTCAAAGAAAAGATAGACAGATGTTTTGTACGAACAAAACGATTTGAAGTTAGATATTAAAACATGTTCACAAGATAAGAACCAATGTAGATTTAATCCCGTTTTCGTACACAAATACTAATGCAAATCAAATTAACAACGAAGATGTCAGAGGAACCATAAGTGCAGTAAATGAACAAGTGTTTAAGGGTCAATTTTTGACGATTTATTATAATCGCGTGGACGTGGAGTATATGGTCGTCAAAATTAGAAATAAATATGAAAACTATAATATGCAATCTTAATTCAGTGACCAACTACAACAGTTATTGTTGAATATACAAATTAGTTGTTTATATTTTTTCTATAAATAATTAAACACGCGCCGCCATTTATTAAGGATATTTTGGGAAGGACCCGAAACAAATAACAACAGTCTCACAAAAATACAAACTTTATTTCACAGCAAACATTTTTACAAACCAAAAAAGAGAAACCAAATAAAATTATTATTATTGTATTTACAACCTAATTAAATTTTTACAAATTACTATTTATAGCTATTTATTCTAAAAAAAAATAAAACAAAAAAAAAACCAAAAACGTACTAAAATAAACAAAAAAGAAAACCAAATTAGTAACTATAAAATGTGTTAAAATGTGTGTCTATTCGGGTTAGTGTTTTATAAATGTGTTAATTTTAATATAATGTACTGTAATTTAATTTAGAAAAAAAAACTACATGTATAGGTAGGTAAAAGTGAGTTCTTTTTTTTTTGTTAAATTTCTTTTTTTTACATAAAATTATCGGTAACAACACTGAGATCAGATAGAATTTGGTTAGTTTCATTCAAAACAGCACTCGTCTTCAATTTAACAAAAACAAACAAATATTTTTGCAACAAAATACCATTAGGTGTGTAAAATTAAATAACAAAAATAATTAAATTGTGTTATAACGATTTTAAAAATTATAGATACAACAAAAATAAATAAATATAATTAACAATTTAGCGGTAGTATTTTTTTTTGATAAAGTTACACACAAAGAAATTTTACAATAAATTTTAAGTTTTGTTAATTTTGTTATATAAATAAATTCAGTTAAGATTTGTTTTCATTGATTTAAATTTAAAGAAATCCATGTTCGTAGGTAGTAGTAGTAGTATTTTTTGGTAAAAATAATTGTAAAAAAGGTTTTTTTTATATATAAATTTAAATTTGCCAGCATGCAAAATAATATATAAGAATTAAAATTAGAGACAAATAAATTTAAGTAAGCAAATTATTAATTTAGTAAATTTAAGAGGTTTTTTTTTTGGTAGTGAAATATTTTCAAGAAGAAGAGAATGTCAGATTTTTTTTTTAATATCTTTGGATGCAAGAGAAAACGCGTTATTTTTTTGAAAAAACACCGCAGTTTTTATGTACAGAATAGTTTGGTTTTAATTTCAAGATATTTTTTTTTAATCACGATTTTTGTAACTAGCAAAAAGATTAGTTCGATCATCGGAAACAATTCGGATACTTACACGATTGATCGAATTTCTACGCGGACCATTGGCACCGCCTGGTCCGCCGCCATTGCTCGATCCGTTTCGAGCGAAATCTTCATCGTCTATACAAATGTCGGAGTCTGAGTCAGATCTTCGTGTACCGCCATCCTAAATACGATGGATGGGGTTTTTGAAATGTATTTTTTTTACAACAAAAAAAAAAGGTTAGTTGTCGATTAAAAAAAAAATGATTATGATTTTGAAAGTTAATTAAGAACGAAAGTAAACCACAAGTTGCATGCGATTTGATTTTGCAAAATTAAATTTATTTTATTTTCATCAACAAAAAAAGTAAAAAGTTGAATATTTGTTTGCAATAAATTACCTGTGTGAGTTGCTCTGTGGTTGTCAAAAGGCGGGCCACAGGATTGCAGCAGACCGGTAGGGTCTCTAGTAGGGTTGGGCGCGAGTGTGTCAAGAGGGGCTTCATGTATCTGAAATTAATGATGTTTTAAGTTAGTACTTTTAATTTTCTTGTACCTAGAAGAAAGAGAAAGTGATGGGTTTATTCTATTGTCTGATATAGTATAAAGAGTCATTCATTTTGCGGCTTCGACAATTAAGCAATTCGCATCTTCGAAGATATACGGACCAATGACACCTTTCGATAACTTGTGGGTTTACTTAGCCCTATATGCGGCAATTTTGTTTAATAGCCGAAAAAGTTTTTCGGAAAATCGGTGTTTATTGCCTGTAGTTCCAACACCCACTTTTGTAGCAAGTTTTAATAATTTGAACGCTCTGCTCGCTTATTGAGTGATCCATTATAGTAAATGGCAAACATTGACTTCAAATGGCAACTGAGTTTGACAGATATCAAATGTCAGCGCTACCAACTTGAAATTACGAAATGAATGATTGCAAGAAAAGAATCGTTTTTATTTCAAAATGAACTTTTTTGAAGATTCTGAGAAAAGAATTTTGCTTTTTGATTCGAAGGCAGAAATCACGTCAGTGTATAGCTCCAATTTTGCACACACTGCTTCTTTTTAAAATTTAGCTCATTAAGCGAAGTGTAGTCAGGGAAGAAAATTAATATGGGAGAATGGGATACTTATGCAGCAAAAAGCAATAATTTTGTTTCCAGCTCAAAATAAATTTAAAATATGTTGTATCCCAATTTTCGGAGAAAGTCAAAATTTGTCCAAGCAATTTTAGTACTAAATATTTGTTCGAGAAACTAGTTTTAGTAGGTGGTTCAAAGATTTCAGAAATGGTTTTCTTCATATTTTGCGCTCTGTCCAGACCGGTCCGTCATTTTTAGTTCTGCCCCCACATTCACGTCTAAATCATCATACTTGTATATTTAAATTTTTAATATTATAGAAAAGTTATACAAAAATAATGTGTAACATTATTAACAGTGTAAATTTTGTATTCCATGATAGATTTTATAACGACAGAAAAAAAAAATCGAAACATCATCCTTCGAACAATTTAATAAGTACCAGTTATACAATAGTCATTCAGCACTGAACTTCTTTTTTAAATTCTTGATTCATGGATCAATCCATGAAAATCGGTGGTGGGTTAACTCTTAAACCACTCTTGAACCACAGCTTGATATTTGATTATGCGTATACGAACCGAGGCCAATTGTTGACAAACCTGGCAACGCTAGCACCCCCAAAAAACCCGACGACAACTTGGCAGCACCAAAATAATGCACTGTCAAAATCTTCACGAGGTACCAGCGGAAATAAGCTGACGTTTTGCTACCAACCCAACCTAAAAAACGAACATTTTAGGATGTTGAAGAAGTTAATTTCCATAAATTAAATTAACTTCTTCAACACCAATCGTTTTTAAATTTTGATCCAAAGATTAATCACTAATGTACAACTGGCCCTAACAGTTGTATCTCTTCATCATCGCAAACAATCAACGAAACACAAACTTCAAAATAAAAAAAAAGTGTGGTTGTTCGTTCAACAAAAATAAAATTAAATTACAAATTATACCTACGTAATTTAGAAATTTCAATTTCTTTGCCCGTTATTTACAAAATTAAAAAAAAAAAAAATTAAAACAGAATATAATAGTGAGAGTGAAGATCAGTGATCATCACCATATTCCATACTGATCTGATCAGGAATGCATTTTTTTTTATTCATTCTTATAATTCACATTCACTTTTAGCACAAAATGTGATAAGTGAGTCCATAATTAGGTTATAAAATTACTCTGGCTTCTCTTCAAATGTCGAATAAATCTTTCGCCTTTTACTAAAGATTTCCGTGGAGAGGGGCACTCTAATGAGTCTAAAATAAATTTTTGAAAAGCCCTGCGCAAGTGGGGCAATAATAAAATATTATGTTTTTAATAACATCAAAATAATTGATAAAGAAACTTGCATTTTGCATACATATATGTACATATTTTTGTGCTAGGTAAGGTTTAAGGTACTTCTACTTCGTACTTCACAACAGAGGTGAAGACCCACCACTTGACTATTAATATAAGTACCAATATAATATAATGACAATTTTAATAATGTATTATAAAAACAACAATGACAATGTATATAGTTAAGCCCCTAGTGTGCCAACAAAAACAAATATTTTTTTAAGTAGGTATTATAAGGGGTGTTTTTTAGACGTCTGGTTTTCAATCTGGCAATATTTTCTCCGAAGTTGGTATTTTTGACAGCTGTCACTACTTGTTTTATGCTTAGTTTGGTTTGCCACATTTCATTATGAATAGACTAGGTACCTCCTGAACAACGGATCGGATGAACCGATTTGCTTTAAAATTGGTTGGTACTTAGTATTTATTTAATCTCCTGGGGAGTTTTTACTATAGGTTTAAAAATAACAGTACCTGTCATACAATATGGATAACAAGAAGTTTTTTCTTGGAAAGGACAAACACGATTTCTATAAAACTGGTACTGTTTTGTTTTAATATCTATTTTTTGGTTAGAATGGAATTTTCTGAAATAGTCTTATAACGGTGCCTGTCATAGAACTAGGCTTTTCAAATCAGTTTTTCTTCTCAAATAAAAAGGAAGTCTTCTATAATTCAAATTCTCAAGTGGATAGATAAAATGAGATACCCACTATGCTGGTATTACCACTTTGCTGGGTTAGTGCTTAGTGCAGTTCTATAAAACATTTTATTCTGAAGAACACTTCAAGCAACATATTCGCCGTTATGTTCTTAAAAAGATACCTACTTGGCGTGGAAAACTACCAAAATAAAACCACTCATATTTTATTGCTCAAGCTCCTACTGCGTTATCATGGATTAAGAATCTTGGTTGTGAACGGTTTGAAGCGATCATAGCAGTTCGAAGTCAGAGCCATGTAATTACAATAATTTACTTTGCACTAACCAAAGAACAAGAAGAGACATGATGTCAATTATAGCAATTAGAGAATAGTCGTTCTTAAAACACTATATTTTTGGAAGAAGGTGCTTAACCTAGTAAATTTGATCTTTCTTAAGATACGAACTAAACAAACTTGGAATTGAACAATTCAGCGTAGTTAGCCTGAGATGGTGGATGGTTTGCCGTTGTCTGATATCAAGGACCCGCGAACTATAAAACATAAAGGCTTCCACTAGTAGTCTAAGAAGCTGATAACCAAGTACCTATATATGGTGGTAGATAAAATTTAGAAGATGTCGCTGTTTCCAATATCCCTCAGTTTTTGGTGGTCGTCCAATCTAGCTAACTCAACAAAATACTACTGTAGACAAAACTGGGCTACAACTAAATATTTTACTGAATAAGTCCACACAGTTCGAACAAAGTTTCAAAAAGCAAAAAAGCTATGAGCAGTCACCAAATAAAAATTGCAAGGATTTGTGATTCTCGATTGATTGTTGTCGGAACATCCTTTTGGGACAGCCAAAATATTTAAGTTTACGGACCATGTGTAGCATCTAGATCACACTTCAGCGCTTATAAATATTTCTATTCGAATTCAGGAGTATACGCATAGAATCATTTGTACAAATTATAATTTGTTTAAGCCCCCCCCCTCCCTCCTTAACAACTTTTGTTTATAAAAATTAATTTCGAGCAGAAACCTAGTTATATAATTTAGAAAGAATACATCAGTACTTACTTTGTATCAAAATTGCCCCAAATGCGCGCCAATATCGCCTTCTCATTTGTCTTCCTGCTTCCGCCGGGCGTTGTCGCTCCAGCTTCCATGTCACCCTCCACATCCTGCAAATAACCATCAGACTGACTTAAATTCTCAAGCCTATTCTTTGCTCAAAATATATGTATGCATTTAAAAGTTTTAATTTTTATACAAAAGCAGATATAGCTATTTATAATAATAATAAAAAAAAACATCAAACTTAAGGAATGAAACTCTTAAAGAATTAATTTTTAAAACTAAGCACCATTATGAAAATAAGCAAACTAAAATTCTAAAGCGGGAACCGTACAAATAACAAATTGATACATTTTTTTTTACGAATGTGGAAATTGTGGAAGAAAAAAAAATACAGAAATTTAGAATTTGGAACATTTCTTTTTGTGTTTTGTACAAAATTCAATTAAAAAACGATTTTTTATTTGAAATGCAAAAATAAATCAACAGAAAACATTATTATTTAAAATTGTAACTCGGGAGCTTAAAAACTCTCACCAGAGAACTATGCCTTCTGGACATTGGCAACTGTCCCAAATTAAGTCCTGTGTCGATTGACTGCTTGTAAATATGAGATTTTCAATGAAGTAACATTGAATTATTTTACAAAATAGAAAAAAAAAAAAAAAAAAAATTAGCGATAGTAAAAAAAAAATGATGAAAATTTTGCGCAAAATTATAACAAAAAAAGTTTACAACGAAAATTATTAAAATTTTTAGCAATTTTAAACTCAAAAGGTAGATTGGGTAAGGTACAATGGAAAATTATAAAACAAAAGGAAATACAATTTTTTTTTTTAAATTTAAATTGACATGTATTGTTAATGATATAACATACCGCTGCTGCTGTATTTTCCATTGAGTTGTAAACCTTTTGGGTGCATTCAAGATTGTTTTTTGACCATTTTTTTTTTGTATTTTTGTTTCATTTTAAAAGTTTTTTTTTTGTTTTTTTTGAACAAGATTCGAAAAAAATATTTTTTTAATATAACTTATTGGTTTTTTTTTAAATTTAATATTAACATTTATATTTCATGCAAAAGGAGTGAGAACATGTAAAAATAAATATGCTTTAGTTAGAATTTCAAAATTCTTAATCATGCATTATTTATTTTTACAGTGAATTAAATTATGTGCCAGCTTAATTTTATTAGCAAGTTTATACATTTTTTTTTTTTTAATTAAGGAAGTAAGAAATAAGTTTGTACAAAGCGTAGATTTTTTTTTAATACTCACACTACGGACTTGGTAGTTGTTCAATTGTTCAGTCTCTTCGTCAACTCCAACTCTGAAAAAAAGATTAACAAAGTAATATTATATTTAAGAATGTTCAATCATTTGAAAATTAATAAAATAATAAAATGGCTATCCTTTGCACGTGAAATGAATTTTTAATCATTTGATGTGAAAAAAAACACAGAATTTTAAGGGAGTCTTGATAGTCTATTAGCTGTCCCAAAACCATTAGATTCGTTTTTCATTAAGCCTAAAGGAGTGAAATCTTGTCTTGGCACCAACAATCATGAATCAAAGAATAGAAGATAACACCTGCATTTTTTCAATGACGTCAGCGGTGACCACCAAGATAAATTCAGTATGCATATTTAGATGTTTTTCACTTTTTTAAAAAGTTATTAAATTTGAATAAAGGTTAGAGATATACATAGATCATTAAAAGCTCAAGTTCTCAAGGCTCAGATGACGTCAGAGGCAGAGAAATCTTTTTTGAAGTGAAACTTCTTTAATATCTAATATGTTGCAACAAGCTTGAGAGAAAACGAATGAAAAAAAAATCATGGCACAATATTTTATATTCCAGCTCTTATTTTCTCCAATGCTACGTTGCCTCTCACTCTGGTCTACTAAGCATTTGTATATAGTCCAGTCAAAGCGTAGTTAAAATCGCCATCATGTTACAAAAAATATACAAATGGATTTTTTTTTGATTCCTGTTTTTTGGGTCGCTGAATCCGAATCTGAGGAATTACAACAAAATTTCCACGGAATTTTCGCACTTTTTTGCTTATATCTCGAATACTAAGCGTCTTTACTGAATTTCACCCATAACAAAATTAAATTTCCTACAAAATTCGTATATATTGTTTATTTCCTTCTTTGTTATCGACAAATTGAACCGGGCTGTACCTGGCCGAACTCCAGCGCCTACATAACCAGTGCTGGAGGCTATCTAACGACGATTTAACCCGTCGAACTCGTAACTGGATATGGCTTCTGCGCTTGGCTCTATTGAGACGAGCAGGTTTAGCGCGAGCTAAAAGCAACTGTGATCAGGGCTCCACATTTTGGGACATATCTTCTTTCACAAGAGTTGACCTCCTGTTCTCTTTGTTTGGTTTTTTTTTTCAACCCGTCTTTCGTCTTGAAAATTCAATTCAAAAGATTTGATATGTTATCGTTAGGATTCCTCAGTGTAAAGCCAACCCAGTAAAACTATCTCAGTTTGCTATGCTTAGCTGAGTGACCTCTCCCTATTGCCTTCTGTCTCATATCTCTCACATCATCATTCAAGGAAAATCATAATAAACTACCCCTATGCTTATAAACATATCACTAGAACTTGTTCAACAAAAATTGTCAGTACAGTGAAAATAGGGCGTTTGCCCTACAGTCTGGTTGCATTGGATATATCTCTTTAGAGGTTAATCTCGCTAAGGTTTTCCGTAATTCGCTTTACAAATCACATCAGTTCCAGTTCCTCTTCACTATTTTTACTTGCGCCTATAGGCACTACATATAAGGCAAATTATGCATTCGTAAACAATAAAATTATTTTGGACAATCAAACCTGACATGACGATGATAGAGAAGCCTACAAAAATGGGTCCGACAATTCTGTCTGTCTGTCTGTATCGGCGCCTTCAGCCTTAACGGCTGGACCGATTTGCTTCAAACTTGTTACCTACATATTATTATTATGACATCCTACAGGGGTCTTTGGAACTAACATTCTAACTTTAAGACTAACGGTATAAGGGAGATCTGCTTAAGATTACATACCCGGCAAGATGACATAATTGCATTTACTCGATAACCCTAATTCATAACTGCTAGAGTTTGAACACACCTAAATGTACAGTTTTACAATGACAACAATCAGCATATTGCAGATGATCTCAGTTGGCGATTGTTTTTCTACCGGAACGTCGTCGAGAAAAATTTTGCTCTCGAATATATTTTTTCTTGTCAATAGTGTTAACAAAGAAGTTTCCACTAAGGTGAGTACTGTGTTGTATCTGCAGTGTTTAATATTCAACGTAATATTATTCCCGGATCGTGAAGTTTTCGCACATTTTTTTTTTTGAAAATGTTTTCGTTCGTGTTGGGGAAGATGACATGACTTGGCTTTGCTGCCAGGCTTGTGATAAGTGGTGCCATATATTGTGCGCCTGTGTAGACCACAAAATAAACCAATTTATATGTGAGCCCTGCAACGAAGACTTCGTTTTCTTCCATGGTCCCAAGGAAACAACTTCCCCCCTATCCTCAAAGACTTGCCTTAATAAACCTTCCTTCACTCACAAAACATTTAAATATATTACCTCCAATTTTATTTTATTACTGGAATAATAAATGGTTCGATATTATTATTATTATTATTAAAAAAAAGTGTGTCATCTTAAACAGAACTCCCCTACCTGCCATTATGATTTTTAATGAAAAATTCATTTATCTCAAAAACGGCTGCTACGATTTTGATAAAACTTTCTGAATGGTGTTTTTTGTGTTAGCTTTATGCGTTGGTTGGAATATATTTTTCAGGAAAAGTCTTACAACGGTACCTTCCATAGGACCGGTATTTTTAAAACAGATTTTCTAGTAACCCACTAGACGGATTTCGATGACATCTTTAATGTCGTTTCGTTTTTATAAAGGAAATAATACTCATTCTTAAATTTTTAGTTTGTTAAATTTTTTTTAAACTTAATTTTTCTATCGCAGCGGCAACACTTTTGGCTCTCGACCTTATAAATGTGGTTCTCAAAAGCTGGAAAACCGAGAGTTCTAAACAACTGGAAAATCTGTATTGTAGCTTATTGTTTCTAATTGACAAAGTTTTTATATCTCACCCATGCCACCTTGCGGATGGCAATGGTACAGTGGATGTAGTGCTTGGTTTGCTTAACCTGAGAGCTGTGAGTTCAAACCCAGCTTTTGCAGCAATTTCTATTTATTTCACAAGTTTCAACTGGATGCCACCCGTGGAATTTCCTTGAGATAATAATCACCTAAAATCTCAATCCACTGTACCAACTTTCTTTCATATCTTTCAAATCCTTTTCTCCTTGCTCGCACGTGTTAAATCATTTTAAGGGTATTCATATCCCCTTGAGTGCGAGTCCATTAAAAAAAAAAAAAAAAAAAAAAAAAAAAAAAAATCAAAATTAAAGATCAAAACAGAATGCCATTGGCATTGAAATAAAATGCACGGCTGGGTCGCACGAACTTGCTCTTATGATAAGCAATTGCGTAGTGGCTGCATATATGGATATTAAAAAAAAATTAAATAATTTCGAAAATTCTTTTATTTTTTAAATTAGTTTAAGAGTTTTCTCGGAAAAACTAAGTATGCAGTAAAATATCGAAGCTATACGTCAATCTAGGAAAAAAAAATATTGAAAATCGTTGGACCAGTTTTTTTTTTTAAAAGGTTATTTTTGAAAAACTTTTTAAAAAAATATTTTGAAATTTATTTGAGTATGCAAATATATGGCAATCTGTAGTTTACATTTGAAAAATAATTAAAAAAAAAATCAATGTACCCGTTTCCAACATATTTCGAAAACCAAAAATTTTTTTCAAAAAATTATAAAAAATCAAAAAAAAAGTTTTTGAAAATTTTAAAAAGCCATATTAATAAAATTATGAATGACTTCCTGTGGGCAAAATTTTATTGAAATCGAATGTATAGTTTACGAGAAAATTTGATTTGAAAATACTGGTTTTATGAGAGGTACCGTTATTAGACAAATTTTGAAAAAAAATTCAAACCAAAAGATAGATTGTCTTGCAAAAACAGCATTCTGAAAGTTTTATCAAAATCGTTAGAGCTGTTTTTGAGAAAATCAATTTTTGTCTTCAAGATTGTATGGCAGGTGCCGTTATTTTTGGACCTAGAGCAAAAATAAAAAATTTGTTCCGAGGGACGCCCAAATAAATCCTAAATACCAAATTTGAAGCAAATCGGCCCACCCGTTCAGCCTCCAGAGGCGCGAACAGACATACAGACAGACAGACAGACAGACAGACAGACAGACGGACGGAATTTCCAGACCCACTTTTTTCGACTTCTCCATCATCTTAATGTCATGTGTGATTGTTATCTCAAATTTTTTTTTCTGCACGAATCCATAACTTGCCTTATAGTACCTATAATCGCAAGTAAAAAGAGGAGAGGTTATGTTGAAGCATTCGAAATTTTTCTTAAAACCACAACTACAATACCTGTCTGTCAATCAGTGGGTTAGTATCTTCGATAGTGGCAGATTCTTAAATTCAGTGATAGTAAACATTATCAGCACTATTTTGAAAAAAGGTCGCTACAAAGTTCTGTACTGACAATTTTTGTTGAACAGGGTGATAGAGCTTTCGTGATTGGTAAACCACTAAAAACCTTAGTATACTCACGGTATTTTCAGCCAATTTAGAAGGAAGTTCGAAGCTCCTCCTTGAATTATAACTGTAAATATAACAATGAGTGATGTTGCTGTTAACATTGTTTGACGAGCCTCCGAAACTGTGTTTCTTATTGCCAACGCAAATGACATCGCTCCGCGAAGACCTAAAGAAAATTAAAAGTTTATATTTTCCATCATGTCTTAAAAAAAAAATAATAATTCGAACCAGCAAAGAATAACATGTGTTGGAAGTTCGATGAGATCTTAGGTCTGCGATTTAAATTTAACAACCAAGAGAGGGGGTAAATATTGACTGCACGTCCAATAGCTGCACAGACCTGAGAAATGTTTTTGAAAAATTTTATGGAATATTATTAGTTTTGAAATATGTAGGTACTTACAAATCCAGTAATGATAAACACTGGATCAAAGTGATGTTTCGGGAAGGTGAACATTGACACTCCAATGTACGAAAAGATAAAGTTCTCAGCTAAAAAGTTCAGAAGCTCGAATATCTCTTTCGTTCGCACCCGAGAATCTTCCGAGAGGTTGTTGTAGGTGTAATGAGCTTGACAAATTCCACAAAACAATACCGCCACAACGCCTGTTAACTCTGAAGCTTCTGCTATAAGGAACGTACTGTACGACATAAGGACAAACAATGCGGCTTCAAGTAGGGGGAAGTCTCGAACTCTGGTGAACTTGGTCAAGTGTTAGGGGAGTTAAGGACAATTAGAACAAACAATTTAGCAAAACTAAAATAACAAAAACAAAAGCAGTTTAAAAAGGATATCAATGCTGTGAAACATCCCATGGTGGCTCCAATCAAAAGAGATAGCATGAATATACAAAAGAAGTCACTTAAAGCCATAAAGAAGGCATTCGTTTCAAACTCTCCAGTCTTCGAGTAATGTTCGCCATAGTTTTGTATCGCCCTTGATAGAAAGAAGATTATTATTATTTTTCTCATAGATAAGATGAGGGATACTTACCCACTCAGGACAATAGCTACAGCATCATTTAGCACCGATTCTCCGAACACTAGAGCATATAAATTCACATCCACATGTAGATCATGAAAGATTGCTAGAATCGTTAGAGGATCGGTTGGTGATATCAGCGCTCCAAAATACAGCGTGTCCAGGAATGTAAAACTGCTGCTCAGATATTCCGGCATCAGCTTCACACAGCCGTACATAATGGCGCCGATTAAGAACGCTGATAATGCTGTTCCCAGGATAGCATATGTCAAAATTGCTCCCAAATTCCGGAAGAAATATTTCTGAAATATTATATTAACATTCGAAAAGAATGATAGATACGAGTAAGGCTTACCTTTTTGAGACTGTAGCCCGCATGAAATATAATGGGCGGTAGGATGATGTTGAAAAATATTTCCGGATCAAAAGTAGCTTTTAGATCGATCTCATTTTCTTCAACTTGATACACTTGACTTCGGAAAACATAAGCGTATGTTTTGTTTTGGATAGGTTCGGTGGTGTTTTGTGACAGTTTGCCTGGGAACTAAAAAAAAATAATTTAGTAAGATTTTGAAGGTGTATCTGGGATTTTGTGGGCTTTTTTTGCTTTTCATATCATTTTATTTTTATTGTTTTTTTTTTTATTATTTAAATATATTAAAAAGTGGTTGAGTACTTATTTTATAAAGCGATCAAAATTCGACCTTTTACAATATGCTGGGTATGGCCTGTAGTGGCACTTGCATGGATATCAAAAAGCGAAAAGGACTGGTATTACCACCGTAACTGTGTTAGCTTACCCCTTTATAGCTGACAGCCACCATAACCAAATGTATACAATAAGACGGTATGGGTAACCATAACAAAACAGTGAAACAAAAATTGTCTCTTCTAACGGGTGCTTCATCGTAAGGTTTGATTTATAATGTAAAATAAAACACATCTACTTGAAATGAAATATTTTTTTTTATTATCGGTTAAAAGAACAATTCATGGCATTTACTTATTAGAAATGATAATCATGTTGACGTTGGCCACGACTACGTCTGAGGTGGTCGATTCGTAGCGAAACGTGAATTTAAGTGCTCATCTAAACTATTTCTCAATAAATCCATTGTTTCACGCGCTGTATGGCTCGTACCGCCGTCTTGTTGAAACTCAGAGCTCACCGAGAATATGGGCTTGAATTTCAGAAAGCATATAACCGTTAAAGCGGCGCGATAACGGTTACTTTTGACAATAAAATTCTGATTTGCCTCATGTATAAAGAAATATGGCCAAACGATACAGAACAAAAATAACAAAGCATTTTGATAGGAGTCACGAGTGATTTTTCAAAAAAGTCTATTAAAAATCAAACCTCACGATAAATAACCCATTATAACGTCAACTTAAAGCCTATAATTTTATAAGTCATTAATACACCGTGGCGATTTTATGATGGACAATTGAGTAATAAATGGATCTAACCTTAACAATTAAAATAAAGTGCACGACTGGGTCGTACAAACTTGCTCTAATGTGTTAAAATGGTTTTGGGTGCTTGAGATTTTGGAAAAAAAGCGTTGAAAAAATCATATGAAATTTTATAAATCACTTTAAAAACGTTTTTTGGAGAAAATTAAGTAAGCCATCAGGTTTCTTTTACGTTTTTGAATTTTGACGACATTTTTTTTAAAAATCGTTGAACCAGTTTTTTCAAAAAACAGTTTTTTTTGAAAAACTTTTCGAAAATATATTCCAATTTTTTTTTGAGTATGCCAGCTTCTAGCACTTTGTAGTTTTTATCAGAAAAATAAAATTAAAAAAATGTAGATTAAACCGTTTTTGGAAAAAACAAAAGTTAAAAAAAAATTTTGAAACTTTTTTTAAAAACTCAAAAAATTTTTTTTTGGAAAAATTAAGAATTTATATTATTTCGTTTATAAAAGGGCTTCTACATTAAAAATTTCATCGAAATCCGTCAAGTGGCTTACGAGAAAATCGGATTTCAAAAAACCGGTCCTATGGGGGGTACCGTTATAAGACTTTTCCTGAAAAATCTATTCCAACGTATGGCAGGTACCGTTAGTTTTGGAGCTAGGATGCTAATTCCAAAAACCCCTCTGTAGGACGTCATAATAGTACTATGTACCAAGTTTGAAGCAAATCGGTCCAGCCGTTTAGGCTGTAGGTAACTATACAGACAGACAGACACACGGACAGACAGACAGACAGACAGACAGACAGAATTGTCGGACCCACTTTTTTCGACTTCTCTATCATCGTAATGTCATGTTTGATTGTTAGATTTTTTTTTTTTTTTTTACTTGCCTTATAGTACCTATAATCGCAAGTAAAAAGCAGGTGATAAACCATTAAATATAGAATCTATAGAATTCTCACGATGGCGTTTGACTGTGTTGCCCTCTGGTGCCTCAAACTTCATTTCGATAGGTTAAAGTTATTAAATTTAATGCAGAGATAGCAGCGGCCCTGGCATGCAGCTTCGACAGCAGATATGAATTCCTCATAATAATACTATATGCCACTGCCGAATGCTCTTAGTATAGGGTCATTCATGTTTTGGTTTCGAAAGTAAAGCTAAATAAAACAAACATAGCAATACATTTTTGATGAAAATTTAATTTCAATATAGAGTTCGAACTTTGCCATTAAGTGTGAAAAACAAAATCATTCAAATAGACGCCTCGGCTAGATTCTTTCGAGGTCATTTTAACAACTTTTCGCTCATTTCGGGCGGTATCTCGGCCATAACTTGAGTAATGTTCTTTTTTAATGCGTCTAGAGTTCGGGGATTGTTCGCGTAAACACGGTCTTTTGCGTAGCATCACAAAAAAAATTTGACAGTGTCAAATCAGATGATCTTGGTGGCCAATTGACGTCGCCAAAACGTGAAATTACCCGACCAGAAAACTTCTTACTTAATATAGTCATAATTGGTCGTGTTATGTGGCTTGTTGCACTGTCTTCTTGGAACCACATATCGTCGAAGTCATGATCTTCAATCGCCGGCGAAAAAAAATGAGGTTATTATTCGACCATATCGCTCCGTATTGGCTGTAACCGTCTGCCAATTGGCATCTTCGAAGAAATACACCTTTTGGTTGCAGCGGCGCGCGCGGCGGCGGGCAACTCTTCGATAACTTGTGGGTTTTCTGAGCCCTATATGCGGCAATTTTGTTTGTTTACATAACCATCGATTGAGAAATGCGCCTCATCGCTCAAGATAATGTTGTTCCAAAAATCTTTTGTAGTAAGTTTTAACAATTTTGATTGTTGGCATATGACCGCCACGGCTGGCTCGGATGTAGTCTGATCTGGAGGTCCAATTTTCGATGACTTTTTCCAACATTTGGGGCCGTATATCGGCAATAACGCGGCGAATGTTGTCCTCCAAGTGGTCAATTGTTTTGGGCTTATCGGCGTAGATTAGCGACTTCACATATCCCCACAGAAAATAGTCAAGCGGCGTTAAATCGCAGGTTCTTAGAGGCCAGTTCACAAGACCAAAACGCTTAATTATGCGCTCTTGTTGAAACCACAGCTCCTGCACATCATGTCTCTGTAGCGGTCACTATTGACTCTAACGTTCTGGCCAGCATAGTTTTTAAAGAAGTACGGACCAATTATTCCAACAACCCATAAAGCACACCGAAAAGTCAGTTTTTGTGGATGTAACTGTGTCGAAACACACACTTGAGGATTATCATTACTTCAAATACGGCAATTTTGTTTATTGACGTATCCATTCAACCAAAAGTGACCTTCATCGTTAAACACCGTAAAATGGACGTACTTCGCCCATAGGTATTTTGAACAGAACCATGATTTTCAAAAAAAAATTTGCACAATTTGGAAACGTTGTTCAGCCAAGCCAAACTAAAAATAAATAACTTGACGACTGACAAAATGGCCGCCAGTTAAAATAGTGTTGCCAACTTAAAGTTCTATACCTCTAAAAAAAAAACACCCATTATTATGACACTTCACACGACAGCTGAGTTTGACATGTGTCAAATGCCAGCGCTACCAACTTGAAACCGCGAAATTAATGACCCTGTACATATTATTTGTATCACAGCGGGCTTTCTATGGAAAGAAAATAATTTTGACGCCGCTGAAAATTCCACGACGAAGCAGGAATAAGATCTGGCATAGGTATGTTCAACGCTTGAATATATAAATCTCCTATCTAGTCGGGAGGTACCGTTACTGACTTACTTATCCTGCAACGAGTTCAGAGAGGAGCATTAAGAAACTCTTGTTTCACTCGAACAATGTCAAAATATTTCTTCTTTCTTCATATTTAATCGCTTCTTCCATAAAAAGTCCTCCAGCTAAGTAGATAGATACATTCCTCCCCTTAAACGTTTTCCTTGTAATACTGGCATCAATAGGAATGCCCATTAATTTACTCTAGATCCTATATCATGGGATCATAGAGAAGGTCACCTAGATTAATTATATCGCCTCTCGGACATGGATGTCAACAATAGAATACACACAGCTGCCGACTATACTAAGTGGAATACACCTTTTAATGGTGAACTTAAGTTAATAGACGCGTTGGAAGACAACAACACATTTTTTATCATCTCTGTTTTTTTTTTTTTCTTTTGGGATTTTCAATCGTACCCACAAGCTAATGCCAGTTGCGTCGATTCGGGAAATATGGAAGGCTCTCGATCATATAGGGAAACTCCAGGAAAAGTTAAAGCCTTGATTTAGTAATGCGGTAACCCATGCTTAGCCAGGCCGGTTCACTTGTATATACTTGGAATATGATTGGAACAAATTTGAAAACTTTAATCTACTCGTAAAATGGCGGTTTTTTGGACAAGGTATAAAAATAATGTATGTAAGTGAGATTTTCAAAGCCAGTATAGGTATAAATACTTTGTTATGGAGCAGAGATGCAATAACTCTTTTCTAATTTTGTCATCCAGCTCGCTAGCGTTGGATCTAAATTCCATTGTAAAAATTGAAATGAATGTAGACTGTACATTTTAATAAGATAACCTTCTTCTTCAATTTGCTCGAACTCATTTTTCATTTCCATATTTTTTGGGAACGAAAAAATATAAGCTTGTTTAATTTCGAAAGTAATAAAATTAGAAACAACTGCGTCTTGCTAACTTTAAAATGCCTTACATCAAATTTTAGATAACATTCAAAAACAAATATGAAAATATTTACCTTCAACCATAATGTATCCGGGGGTAGGGACTGGTTAAATTTTGGATTACCCTCCGGCTCGACAGCAAGATGGATAAGTGGAGTTGATGAGCCAGCATAACGTATTATAGCTCCAACGATAAGACCTGGAATTTTGAAAAATAAAATAAAATAATTTTTTTTGTACTTTGCGTTATCTTCAAGTTGAATTAATTGGTGCGTTAAATTTTATTATCTGTTAACATACAAAAAGTTTTGAAACCCAAGGCAGTCAGGTGAAACAAAAAAAAAGCAATTGCAAGAACCCAACATTTAATTTAACATGCTAAACATGGTTGGTTTTATCGTCGACTCATTTAAGTAAAAGCCTTATTGTTAAACATGGAAGGCGGAAGCTAAACATATTCTTACAAATAGTTGTTTTTGATGTATTCATGGCTTAAGATGAACTTTTTGGAACGTGTCTTCTATGTGCAATATTAGGCAGGATCCAGTGACGAATTCTATACAACCTTATTTTGGAAGCAAACATTTATTGTGCTTTCTTTGAAGTCTTTAAAAAAAAAAAATGCCTCAAATAGTAATATCCTTCTTATTCCAAGTTAGGTATTTGCATAAGTACCTTTCTATCGCTCTGTATGCTTTCAATTGATTTAAATTACCAAAGAGCTTTGTGTATCTTTTTCACAACAGAATGAGTGTTAGTATTATCTAAATTAACTTCTTGGTCACAAAAAAAAAAACCTAATGAATACTTCTTCGGACTAAACTAGTTAAACAAATCCAAACTAGATTTCTTGAAGGTCTTTGATCAAGTCGCACTTGGATCGTCTCATATACAGAATCAAGTACATACGAAAGTATCATACATATGTTAGTTTTAAAAATGGGCAAACCATTACATGCTCAACAATTAAATCAAGGACAATGTCTTGCAGGACTTTAAGATCTAATCAAAAAACCATACATTTGTGTTTTTGTGTGTGTTTGTATGTTTTTTAAACCCGAGAACAAAATAACTTGTTTTCTGGTTGACTAGCCTCTACTTGGCGGCAAATAGAGTGCCTACGGAATCTCCATAGTAACCTTAATTTTCAAACAATATGCGACAGCGCACGCAAAAAATGACTTTTAAAGGAAAATGTTTGATACCTTGGTTTGTAACATTATTGTAATTTTGTAGAGATATCTTGGGAGACTAAAAAAAATATATCCTATGTCTACTATGATTGAAATTGTAGCTAACTACGACGCAATGGGGTTTTGAAACGAAACACAATTCTAAAAGCAGATGTTAGCAAGCCCTAACATTCATATTCACACTGTGTGCACATGCGCACAGCCAGATTTTACTCAGGTAAAACTCTCACTTCTTGAACATCAAAAACAACAACAAAACATAAGCGAGAGCTACAGTACATTTGCAACGAATTGTTGGATAGGTACCCTATTCCCTATATTTTTGTATGTGTATGCGTTCGCTTCCCGCAGCAAGCTGCTATTCCAGTTTCAGAAACAAAATTCTTCTTTAGCAGACAAGAAAAAATTCAGTAACATTAATTTTGTGTGGCCGATGTTCAATTACTGCTGTAGCACTAAAAAAAGGCGTGTGCCACGCCCAAACTGTAGACTTTTTTGCCAGTTCTATTAGTATGAGCTCAGAAACATTCAATTTTAAGCTTGCAGATCGATTTGAACAAAGCAAGACAAAACTTAAATTTTTAAAAATTAGATTTTGAATGGAAAACTGCGCCCGATAGTTAAAAAACATAACAAAATGAATGCATATTTCGACTTTTGACGGAAACACCCCTTAAAAGAAGGAGTGTTCTAAAAATTTGTAAAAAAAAAACTTTAACTGAACTTTGATCATTAGTCAATTTTTAGGCATATTGTGTAAAACTACAGTTGAATCGAGTTGTTTTTTCACGATTAAAATTATTTTAAAAAAATCACGCCCTTAAAAGTGGGCTTATGAGTTTCGACTAAGAGACTCACAAATTTGGGCGTGTGTATTCATTATAAATACCGTTTATATGCAAAAAATATAGTTTCTGATGAAAATTGGGCGTCAGCCACGCCCAAAAGCAATTTTTGTGATTTCATACACAAGATGTTTATGTACAAGTAATACTCATAAAATTTAATGTTTTTCGCTCTAATGTATTTCTTGGTATTTCATAAAAACAATACCCTGGTTTTGTATGAAAAGGTTGAGAATAAGCTTAACGTGAACACCTGACAATTAAGTCTTAATTTCACGGCGAGCTTACTCGCATGCAGAGTCAAATTTGGCTTAGACCAGAGCCCTAAGATCTACCCCTCGGTAGAATCATAGTACCAATTTTATGGAACATGTTGAGGCATGATAACACTCCTTGGTGAGAGGCGAGGTCTATCTAACACCTCTTGCATCCAATAATAAAATCCGTAGATAATATTACCTAATGCCATATGTTTCCGCTATGGAATAAACCACAACCACCACGATACTCCCACAAGGGGGCCTACCTCATAGATAGTCTCCCAGGTGACTCGGCCACCTGGGTGGGCACTATCTCCCGTGGTACCAGAATAAAGCTTCCGGTGGAGCTTCGCAACCGTGAGGTCACTTCCAGATGAGCACAATTAATACTCAAGGCCTGGCAGCCTTAGATATGCGCACTGCGCACTCAACCATCCGCCAAGGCAGAAGCAAACAGCCAAATACGCATACCCAGCCTTCCTCTCTTAGCCGCATACAAGTTGACAAGTTTGACAACTTTGTCCCTACCCCCCTTCCTCCACACAAAATTCCCACCCCAACACCAGTAACCACCCAATCCAACTGCAACCACCAACCATCTTCCATTTTTATCAATTTTCCCCTCCCCCTTAAATCATGTCCCCCCCACCACCACCACCATACACCCACCCTACAACCACCAACCTGACAATTTTTGACAACTTTTTCCTCACCCCCCTCAGCATCAAATTCCCCAAGCAGCAACCACCTACCCTACCTACAACCAATCACACACCATTTTTGTCAATATTTCTTCCCTACCAACACTCAACCCCAACCGCCAACACCATGTTTGTAAATTCTGTCTCACCCACCCCCGACGCCCTCCTCAAAAACCATTCCGCCCTCACTAAAATAACCTACAACCACCAACCAACCACCCACCATTTCCAATTTTTCCTCACCCCACATCCACCCAGCAGAAAACAACTCCCCCACCAGTAACCACCTACCCCGCCTATAACCAACCACCCACTATCTTTGTAATTCTTCTTCCCCACACACCACAGCCACATAAGCCTTCCACCAGTAACCACCCACCATACCTATAACCTCCAAACCTCCAAACAACCCCCCAGAATGTTTGTCAATTTTTTCCTCCCCCCATCCCCCCCCAGCCCAAAACAAATCAACCACCAGTTACCCACCTACAACGAGCCACTCACCATTTTCGTCATTTTTTTCCTCCCCAACTTCCCCACACACCACCCCCACATCACCTCCCCCACCATTAACCACACACCCTACCTACAACCCACCATTTTAGTCAATTTTTCCCTCCAACCAACTACTTACCATTTTTGACAATTTTTTCCACCCCCCCCCCCCCCCCACCAACCACCCAGCCTACCTACAACCACCAACCAAGCATCCACAATTTTTGAGTTTTTCACATCCCCCCTCCCCCCTATAGACACCCATACCCCTCCTCCACTACCACCCAAAGTCTAGGTAGTTTAATTTAGTCAGTTTGAAGCTTCTTTTCTAATTATTATTTTTTTTTTGGTTTAAGAGTTGGTGTATAGTTTGCATGGCCAATACACTCCAGTCTCTAAATTTGTTCATCACAGTTTTGAGATTGGTTTCCTTCTCTTGTGCTGGCCACTAGACTGTCGTTCCTCGATAAAAATCTTACTCATATTCTGTTTATTTTAAGTTAGACGAAATTAATTTAATTGTTTGTGAACTTTACGCTTGATTTTTTTTAAATAAATTTGTTTATCAAACAATTCTTAGAAATCAATATAACAATGATTTTATTGTTCGCAATCAACGCCACTATCTGCCGCTTGCGGTCATCGTTTGCTTGGACATGCAGTCAATTATACTAATTGAACGTGACAACATGGAAGAATGCGATCAATACAGATAACAAATCAAATTTTGATGACACAGCTGGGACAGTTGGACTAGCACAACAGAGGGACAGGACAATAATATGTGGTTCTTTTGTGAAATGTTTTCACGTTCTATGAAAAATGAAATGTATCCACGTTACCTTTGGTTCTGTTTATTGCACTTTTTCGCGACACGAACACGATAGGGGGAAGGGAAATAATTTAATTAATTTATTAATCTACTCGATCTTTTTAAAACGCGATCAATTTATTTATTAAGAAAACAAACAAAAAAGAATTCAACGCGAACCGACGGCGACGCACGACACGAATTTTCTAATGATAACTAATGATAATACCGATCGACCACGAACGAATGACACGAAAAGAGACTACGAAAAAAAATGCAATATACAGCTTGATTAAATAGCTGTCACCACGGCTGCTCAGCTGGGGTGGGTTCGGTGGAAGAATTTTGTGTTTCTTTTGATAAACTTGATTGATTCCGCAATCAAAATAGTTTATCAAAAGAAGGGAATATATGTTTGCACAGTAGGGTGCAAAAGAAGTTAGGCGCCAGGAATTTTTTTCTAAAACCGAATTAGAAAATTCCAAAACTAATTTTAGAATTTGAAGGACCGATATTTTAAATAATAAGAAAGAGAGTTGAGTGTAAATAATTATTTTATTGTTTTGGGAAACCGTGGGACAGAAGATCCCTGGACTAAAACCCAAAAGTCTTTTCAAATAAAGGGGTTGTACAATTTAATATGGCCGTTCGGCTCAAATGCAAGAAGTTGAAATTAAGTAAAAAAAAAGAAAGGCAAATAAATAAAGAAAAAAAAAATGGGTTTTTAAGAAAAAAAAAACTAATGCGCGTTAAAAAGAAAATTATGAGTGAATCTCGTACACGAATCGGTTGACTATAAATATATATATTTGGAAATTGCAAATATATATATTTATAATAAAAATTGTACACAAACTACTTATCTCTATTTAATGTCTCCTGTCTCCTTTCTCCTATCTCCTTTTAAAATCCTTCACGACTCGAATCCTAGTTTTTCGTCCCCAATTATCCTCGATCCAAATTTTAAAAATCAATATCTCCTCGATTTTTTTTCTTCTCCAAATTTTCTCGATCAATCTTTCTTTTTCACAAAATTCAGTTTTCGCTTTTAAGGCTCTCGCAAGAGTGCCTTCCAAGCTCATTTTCATCAACAACTTTCTTCCCTCGTCCATTCCAATCATTCACTCATACATACAACGCTACAACACAACCATTCGTTTCGAGATCATCGGTCACGGCTTTCTGGAAGCATGACGCTCTCCTAGAAAACAACCGTCGTGGGATCTAACGAAACATACTCATACGCACACAAACACGGTTTTAACAAGTTGTTGGATGTGTTTCCAAAACTTGCCAAAACTTACTCTCACGCACACAAACAACGTTTCGACAAGTTGTTGAATGTGTTTCCAAAACTTGTCGAAACATTATGGACGAGTTCAGACTATTTTATAACTAAAACTATTTTCGAGAAAAATTGATAAGAAACAAAATTGAGGAGAAGTCTCAAATAGGCTTTTTCCTACTACTCTACAACTATCGCGCGGGATTCGAAGCGTGAATTATTCAACAAACTATTTTCGGAAATACAGAGAGGAGCGTTGCTTTAATCATTATTTTAAAAATTCTATAAAACTAATCTAAACGCGTTAAAAACCCATTTTGTACATTTAACAAATTTACGTTATTTTAAGTTAATGTTAAAATTACGTTACGTTAAAATGAAAAGATTTTAATAAAAAGATGTTAAGTTGTTGTTGGTCGTTTTAAGTAAGTAAGAGTCCGCCTGACTCGTTACTTCTTCGGCTCATCCGCCGGCTCTTTTCTCGTTTTAGAACTCGAACACCTGCTTTTGTTGCTTTTGCAAAATAAGGCTAGGTACACCACTGGTTGATGAGACCATGGTTGCCCTCAACTTCGCCAATATTTTGCAGCCACAACGAGAAAAAGAAAAGGGAAAAAGAACGACCGAAGGGAAGTTTTTGTTGCGGTAAAATTTACCGTAACATGTTTATTAAAGGCAATAAAACCACAGAACTGCCATTAAAATGCATTTTACTCGAATTCATCTGATAAAGCGAGAGTCGATGTTGCACATACATACATACACAGTTGTTATACCCTATTCCTTAGAATGGGTGTTTTGTATTTGGTGTGGAGTTTGTAACATAAAGAAATAAAACAGTTGGGTATAGAAAAAAATGTATATACATACGAGTATGTATATTCTGACTAAGGATCAAAAATTGAGTCGATTTAGCGATGTCCGTCCGTCCGTACTATTTAGAGGTCGCAGTTTTGCAGCTAGAAAGCTTTAATTTGGATTAAATAATCTTTGATTCAAGAGTAAGGCGATTTTTATATACAGTTACTAAACTTAGAAGCTTGGGTATGAACAGAAAAAAATTGAATTTCAGTCGTGAATTACGCCCACTTTTCACGAAAAAACAAAAAACATAGTTTTAAAAATTTAAGGTACCAATATTGATTTTTCGTATTTTTGTTTTCATTGATTATATGAAACACATCCACTTTTAAGGGCGTGACTTTTAAAAAATAGCTTTGTCCTAGTAAGATCGTTTAAAAACTACTCGATTCAGCTCAAGTTTTCCACATACGCCTACAAATTGACTAACGATCAATGCTCAGTTGGTGCTTTGATTTTTTTTTCACAAATTTTTTGGACACTTCCACTTTTAAGGGGCGTTCCGTTAAAAGTCTTAAAATGCACTAATGTTTTAATGTTTTCTATCTTTCGGGCGCAGTTTTGAAGTAAGAAGATGAACATTTAGGTTTGTATTCCTTGATTACGTAGCAGGTTGTGGTTCAAGAATTGTTGATAACATCCATAATTGCTATTTCCATTCCAAATCTTAATTTAAAAAATTCAAGTTATGTCTAGTTTTGTTCAAATCGATCTGCAAGCTTTAAATTGAATTTCACTAACCTCATAGTAATTGCCTTGGCAATAGAAAGTCTCAATTTTTTGTTGAGCTAGCAGTTATTGAACATCGTATACATACAAAATTAATGTTATTGAATTTTTTTTTTCTGTCTGCTAAAGAAGAATTTTGTTTCTGAAACTGGAACAGCGGCTGGCTGCCGCGGGAGCCGAACGTATACACATACAAAAATATAGGGAAGGAATAGGGTGTACATATAGGTACCTACGTGTTGATCAAAAGCGAAACCCATTATTATTATAAATAAAAAAAATACCTCTTATTGGAAAACCCTTTATGATGTGTAGGTAAATAGCTACAATTTCAAAACTCTTCTTTTTTAAAAATGAGTTAAGAATGAGGAAGTGTTCTTGGGGAGACCATCATACACGTATAGGTATAACTTAAATGTAATACCTACTTAAGGTAGTTCCACACTATCCCACAGTGTATTACGACATGTCAAAAAAAAGTGTGATGGAATTCTATCCTACTGTCAAAATTGTGTGTTCAAATCATATTCTCATTGTTTCATATTTTGCTTCCACACCAGCTTTCTCACTTGTGGTATGAAAAAACAGCTGTAGAAAATTGTTCTGATATATTGTGCAAAAATATTTTTGGAAAGATGGACGAAGAAGTTTTAATTGCTGTAATATGTTTTGTAGCTGCAATAAAAAAAAGCAAAAGAAGGAAAACATAACATTAAAGAGGAAAAGAACCCTGTGGAGTCGGAAATGGCTTTTAAGACGAAATTCTGGCAAGGATTTGGCACATCTGGTGATTAATGAGCTTCAATTTGAAGATCCCAGAGGTTTCAAAAATTTCGTCAGAATGAGTGCAACTACTTTCAATAATATTCTAATGAAAGTAGAGCCTCTAATATTGAAAGAAAATACTATCCTCCGAGAAGCTATTCCCTCGTCTACAAGGTAAGGAAACTAATTTTATTTGACCTAAATGTATATCAAATCACTCATAATCCATTTACGCAGATTGCTTATAACATTGCGGTTCCTAGCCGTTGGATCAACATACAGGGACCTATCCTATTCATTTCGTGTTTCTGTGCAAGCCATCAGCTTGCTAGTTCCAGAGACTTTGGATGCAATCTATTCCGTACTGAAAGACGAGTACTTGAAAGTAAGTTCGAATGATTTTACTTTATTGTACAGTATTGGAAGATAACATATGTGAATCTTTTGAAAGGTACCTAAAACTTCTGAAGAATGGAAGGCAGTGGCGAAAGATTTTGAAGCTAAGTGGAACTTCCCAATGTGTTTGGGTGCTATAGGTTAGTCATAACTGCATCTTCAGGTCTTAATGCGTTATATTAAAATATTCATTTGATTTTCAGATGGCAAACACATAGCTATACGGGCTAGAAAAGAGGATGGTTCATTGTACTACAACTATAAGGGATTCAACAGCATTATTTTGATGGCAGTCGTGGATGCTAACTATAAATTTATCTTCGTAGATGTAGGCACAAATGGAAGAGCAAATGATGCGGCAGCTTTCAATCAATCGAGTCTCAACACTGCAATAAAAAAAAATTTGTTAAATTTCCCAGAAGATAAAGAGTTGCCTAGTACTCAAAAGATAGTACCGTATGTTTTCGTTGCTGACGATGCTTTTCGACTTTCTTCCCGAATCTTAAAGCCCCACGGTCAACGTAGTTGCAATGCGCAAAAAGTTTTTAACTATCGGCTTTCGAGAGCTCGAAGAGTGGTGGAAAACGCTTTTGGCATTTTAGCCAATAGGTTTCAAATTTTCCAAAAAGAAATAAATCTCGATGTTCTGAAAGTTGATAAAATACCAATGACTGCCTGTGCACTACACAATTTCCTCAGGACTGTGGAAGGGTTCTATGGGACAGTTGACCATGAAGACACTACGACATCGAATATACAACTAGGATCTTGGAGAAGTAATGTATTTGCAACAAATCTCCAAAGATCAGTCGGAAATCGCTCTTGCGAAGACGGAATCCAAACTCGAAAAATATTCACAGAATACTTCAACACAAATGGCGCAGTGCCTTGGCAATGGGAAGCAATTCGAAAATTTAATTTTTAGCTTCAAAAAAAAACAGATTTGTTTAAAATTAATAAAATATGTTTTTATTCTTTTTTTTTCTTTTTTAGCTTAAAAAAATAGATTTGTTTTAAATTAATAACATATATGTTTATTCTTTATTTTTATCTTTCTGCATCCTTTTTGCTTGAAATACTAGGAGTGTTATTTGCTCCACCAAATCGTCTTTTATATCTGCGTCTGTTACACATTTTAGGCTCTCTCCTATAAATTTTAAAAACGCTTGACCGTGAGCATTTTCTTCAGATTTTTGATTTGATATTCTTTGAAGAGCCAAAGATGCAGCTTGAAGAATATCATCCTCTTTTGACTGTGATGTGTTACCATCGGTGCGCTGTTTTTTTCCGGATTTTCGATGGGTGTAGGTGACGCCGGTTCTTCGATGGTATCACCTTCGATTTGTCCTTCAAATTGTGTGAGAGTCTGAAAGATTTTTGGGAAAAGTTAATAAGGAATTTAAAAAAAAAAAAAGATACAAATCACTGGATGTGCTGTTAAAAGCCACCAAATCTAAATTAAGAAGTTAAAAACTGAAAAGTAAGTTAGCCCAAAAAGAAAACTAAAGAAAGCTTTTGTCTGAAAAATTAACAAAGTAAATAAGATTAACAAACCAGTTAAGAGTATGAAAGATTACTGTTCATTGCTCCCTTTCACAATATTTTAGTCCCACGCTGTTCCTGGATCCTAAATAAAATTGATTACCTCATATATTTTGTGGGCGGAGAAAACCATCAACTCCGGTGACCAAAGTCCAATATTAGAAGACTCTATTTTACTCCAATTATACTAAAAAGGAGTTTCAAAATATAAATGTAAATTAAATATGCATTTTAAGTTTGACAAAAAGATGCAATTGGAATGTGCTGTTTTTTCCAAACGCTTTGACTCACAGATATGATTTATACATATTTGTAATCTACATTAAGTTATGCCAATGATAGCATCTTTAAATTTTGGTTTAAAATAAAATTTCATAAAATTGTACACCAAAAGAAGTTTCCTTTCAGATTTTTCAGTGATATAGAGGAAAATCTGAAAAGAAAGGGAACTTCTTTTGGTATACAATGCATTTATGTTTGAAATACAAAGTACAATCACAATCCGTTCCCCCAGTATTTTGAGCAGGATGTGTGATTATTGGATTGTGTAACTGAGTCCAGTTCATGCAGTTTGGCCAGTTCATGCAATCAAGTAGAAAAAAGAATGTACATATGTACTTACGCAAGATAAATTGCTTTTTCCTTTACGCAATTTAATAAAATTATCGATAAAGCTCATTTTATCAAACCAATAAGCTGTTGGCTGATAAACGTCCTCCGCTCCAGCCCCACTGGTTACCGTTTCTTTGTTTTTTTGCTTTTCCCGGCAATATTGGCTGCGCAAGTAGTTCATTTTAACCTGAAAAAAAAGAATTGTTTATCGATGTTTTAAAATAAAGAACTATGCGCAAATAAAGTATACTACCTTAACATCTTGAATTGTCAAATTCGGCGAAAAAGATTGTAATCCTTCGCATATTTTGGACAGAGCGTCATGCCTTGCGTGCTTGTTATGGTAAAAGCCATTTCTGGGGTCATATAGGCATTCGTATTGACTCCACTGCTCGATGAGTTCCATGACCACCTCTTTACCCCAATCAATCTGCAAATTATACATTATATTAAGAATTTGTTTAGTTAAAATTAAATTTCTTACCTTTTCCACTATTTTCGAATTATTGAAATTTTCCATTTCCATTTCAGTTTTTTTACCCACAAGTTTTTTTTTTCTCACAAGTAGAAAGTGCGATGAAATGTGTGATGGTTTTAGAATCAATCCTAAAAAAAATTCAGATCTAAACACATGTCAAATCGTGTGAGATGATTTGTAAGATGCGCTGTCATATTCTGTTTCCACACTATTATACATCTGTATCATCACACATTTTTGACATGTCGTAATACACTGTGGGATAGTGTGGAACTACCTTTAATATGACTTCAAAAGTGGAGTTTTTTTTTCAAAACCACACTATTCCAGCCAGGCACTTAATTCAAATTTCAAAGCTCGTCTTTTCCCATACAAGCCAAAACTCATCTTTTCCTATGCATAATATGCAAAACAAAGTACCTACTTAGTCGGTTGCAAAACTCGTGTATTCTAATGATATTGAAAAAGGCGGGAAGATGAAAAGGGGTCAAGTGATGGTGCAGGATGAAGTTTTTTAAGTGGCAGTCCGACCCACTTACCACTACGCTACGCCACGGGATACTGCCAAAAGTTTTTGCTTTTTTAAACGCACCCAAGCCACGGATGCTCTTTATTTTATTTTAATATTTATGATGTCGGGACGGCGCGAACGCCATTCCCGGCTAACAAAAATTACACGAACGAGTTGCTCACATTAGGAACAATCGCGAAGGTCAATCCGACCGGAGTGCAATGGCCAGACCTCACTTCGGGGGAACCGCCTTAATGATCACGGTTAACTATATCTATCAACAACAAAATGCAATGCTCTTTCTTATTCAACCCTCTTGGCGTTTCTTCTTCGAACGAATACAAGAAACCACCCCTATGTAAACATAAACACTGACTGTTATACAAAAAAATTACAAAAATATGATTGCATACCGAATGCATAATAATTATACCTACATCGAGTAGGAAAGGACATCTTTATGGTATTGGAGCGTTAAGAAATGCATGAATCTGCTTTCACCAGTAACCGTACAAAAAAATGACTGTTCGATTTGGAAACCTTGTACATTGTGGAAGTTTTAAAGAATTTGACAAAATAAAAGAAAAAAAATCGTGCGATTTTCTAACTTTTATTTTATCAAATTCCTTAAAACTTCCAAAAACTTTTATTTCCATGTTCAAATTAATACCTCAAAAATTATTGTTTCTTTATAATCATTGAACTCGTTAAAAAATACATAAGTTTACAAGTTAATAAACTTTGGTTTGTACACGAAAATCATTCTCTTTTGCATATTTTGTATTCTGTTTATTTATTTAAACGATTTTTTATGTGTTGTGTAAATAATTGAAAACGAAATAGTGCCAAATCGGCTTTATTTCAATTCCTTAAATGAAATAAAGTCAAAATCCATATTCGGCCCTATTTCGTTTTTGATATTGAAATAACATCAAATTTTTTAAATTTGGTCTTATTCGTTCGAAGTTATTTCACGTCACCGCTATCATCGTAATGTCATGTTTGATCAATATCAAAACTTTTTTTTCGCGAATGGATAACTTGCCTTATAGTACCTACCTATAATCGCAAGTAAAAATAGGGAATAGGGTTTCCAACAGTTTGTTGCAAACGTACCGACTGTAGATCTCACTTCTTTTTTTTCTCAGATTTCAAATAAAAGCACAAATATTTTTATCAGTTTATGTTTCTTTTGTGTTTTTGTTTTGCAAAAGGCAAATTATTTTAATGACTCATTGCATTAAATTAGGTACAAATGGGCTAATGAACTTATGTTATAATTTGTTCTCAATTTCAGCCGGCTTTTGTGATTATTTATTTTTTTGCTAATATCTTATCAGTTGAGGAAGAAAACCAACAATACAAAGTTTCGGTTGGTATGAGTAAGCATCAGCTTTTGTGATAAGTGGCCTTATTAAATAATAAATAAATAAAAACAATTACCGTGAACCCGGGTGACTTTGGCGCTTTTTCATTTTAAAATGTGAATAACTTTTGCAATAATTTTTTTTTTTTAATGAACATTTGAACCTTTTTACCTACTTCGCTAACTCTATAGGTATGATAAGTCTTGAAAAAATATATCGATCAGTTCTATATATAGAAGTTAAAATATGGGTGGCCAAAGTCACCCTCCCATTTCGGGTGACTTTGGCCGGAAGTACGTTTTCGTCCTTTTTCTGCGAATTATAAGCAGCAAGTCAGTCTCACCCAACTCAATTGAAAGACCAGATATTTTTGTTTATATGTAGGTATTTTTTTATGAGTTAACTCTGAATTTTTGGTTTTTGATATTTTTTTTTAAATTCAAGTACGTTTATGTTAATTTCCTTGAAAGGATATTGACAAAAAAGTCTCTCTCGGCGATCGACTGTTGGAACAGGATGTTTTTGCTCCAGATCACTTTTGTTTACTTGTGCAACGTCTTTTTTCTCTGGGTTTACCAAGCTGCACACAGCACTTCTTCGTAAGAGGTACTGGGTACCCGGCCAAAGTCACCCGAAATGCATGCCAAAGTCACCCTAGCATTTGGCGTAAATTATAAACAAAATAAAATTTATTGTTTATAAAATATTTACAAGGGTTGAATTAAGAGAATTCAAATTGGAAACCAATACATATATCGGAGTTAAAGTCATTTTGCAATCATATTTCTGGAACATGTTGAAACCATCCAACATTTTCAGATGATTTTTTCATTTACATTTTCAAGAAAAATAAATTTTAGTATATATTATTATCCAAATTTAGTTAAATAACGCTAGTATGATCATTTTTTAATTCATTCAACTATACAAATTTACAAAGAAGCTTGGAAAAAATTAAACAACTCCTTCATATTTTAACAATTTCTTAAAAATGTATCCATTCAAAAGCCAAAGTCACCCAACCAGGCCAAAGTCACCCGGGTTCACGGTATTTAGAAAGACCTTGGATGATTATTAAAACTGTGACAACTTTAAGCTAAAAGCTATACCTATTATTTTTTTTTCGAATAATTGTGCTGCTATGTACAATTTTATATTTGGATGTGCTATAATGATTTTAATACTTAACATTAATTTGTCACTAAGCCGGCTCGTGTATTTAAGATTTGATTAATTGCTTTCACTAGTTATAGCGTGATGGTGGTTGATGGAAATGATAACTGCTGCTGCGGGATCATTATCATATTTACGGCCAGTAAATTCAAGGATGTTTTGAATTAAGGTAGGTAATAGGTATATTGGAAAATAGAGACTGTGGGAAAGTATATTGACGATAACCCAAAACCAAACAAAGAGAATAATTGTTGTGTTATTATAATAATTATAACAATGTCATGTTTTTAACGAGCTTTCCACCAATTGCGAGTCACGACTCACGACTGGGTTTCCATGCTGATGGCTACAAAATCAATTGGAATTCCTCTTAGGTAGTACAAAATGCAATTTTGAAGTTACCTAATTAAGAAGAGGCAAATGACTAATGTATTCATTTATTTATTTTTTTTTCTTTATTTACTCGAGAATGCTTAAAACAATGAGATTCAATTCTAAGTTTATTTGCCAACAGACATACAAATTAAATTTAATTAATTTTAATGGTTACCAGCAAAAACAAATTTCAATTCAAAATTAATTCATGTAATCTGATGTTCTGTAATTTTTTAATATATGACTTGGTAAGAAGCATTCATTGTATATATACGTTTTTATAGTTATTTCATGGAACATGTTATATTAGTTCTGAACTTCGTCAATGGCGGCGTTAGTTGTCTTACCTACTTTACATCAAATGTCTTCTATTGTTGTTCTTGCTTTCCATGGCAATCTAGACAAAAACCACTCCTAACTCACCAATCAAGTATTTGTTAACTTCGGGCATAGATGGCGCACCAAACTCTGATTGGGAGTACTATAGAAGAAATGAATAACGAGGATGAATTAACTTATGAGACCTATGCGCGGATGACAATTTTATCTATCCTTCCAAAGAAATAATTCGTTTGGCAGGTCAGCAACATATTTAAAAGCAAAGTTAAGCTACGGTCCGGCGTTAAAAATTGTTTTCAAAAGACATTATTCATCCCGAGATTTGTAGCAGTTTCAACGTATTTGATCGGCAGGTTATAGGTAAAAAAAGTAGCTCCTTTAGCCTTGCGTTTGATTTTTCATTTCAAAAATCATCAAATATTTTGATAATTTTGGCTTAAATAAGACCATTAGATTCAAACCAAAGCATTGACACATGAAGCACCATGCTAAATAAGAAGACCAAGAGGAAAGCTTACATACACTTGGCCGTCGCAAAGTCTGCAATTTTCAATTGCTGAAGGGATTTCTTTTACATACAATGAAAATAGAAGAGGGCCGAATATTGAACCTTGAGGAACACCGGAGTTTAAAGCTGTTATACTGCTGTGTTTTTCACGAAAACCTGACTGTTTCGGTGGTAACATCTACATTATGTAAGCATCTTGAAGTACCCTCTACAATGCTTTTGATAAAAAAGGCAGTCATTTTTAAAACATTAAGCAAAATCATTTTTAAGAATAAGGGATGAATATCGTCAAGTGTCACTTTCTACAACATCTGAACTCTAAACTTCGCGAAAAGACAATCCAATACCCTATCTTGATCCGCGAAAGACATTGCTGTGAGCGCGTTCTCAAGGCATGTGACGATTGTGAGAAAAACACCCTATATTGACAATCTCAAGCAACGGAAAAGATTTAAAAACTCTGTCTGGACTTTTATGAGCAGCTAGACAGATTTTTAAAGAAAGCACTTCCAACAAGAAACACTACATGACCCTAGGTTTGCTGTTAAGTACTAATTTATCATGTCTACGCCAGCTTACCAACATAACATAAGTACATACCTACTATAAGAAATACTAAAAAACTGAGTGAACGTAATAAATAAAGAAAAATAATGGTTCAACGACTGAACCTTGAGGTATCCCCTACATTGAAATAGGACTTAAGATCCCTCATAGTTATATTAGAACAGGACGAGTTATTTAGTTTTCTCGAGATGCGTTAAAAATACTATTTTCGAAATCATATTTTTGGAGTTCAAAATTTCGAAAATTTGAAATCGTTCGATCATTTTTATTTTTTTTTTTTTTGAAAAACGGTTTCTGGATCATTATAGTGTCATTTTTGATTTTCAATTTTTTTGTACGAATCCATAACTTGGCTTAAGTAAGCAAATTGGATATAGTGCAATCGACATACAGGTCAGAAGAAGTGGGTTTAGGTGGAAAAAAGTTGGAAGTTAATGAAACTTGGTGGTTTTATTCAGGGATAGTTATAGTTAATATTTTGCTAAGTTTTTGACCTCGAAGGCCCTGTGGAAAAGATGATGGGGTGGGGGTGGTACTTTAAATTTTCTACAATATTGGATAAAAATTGTATGTCAATTTGTTACCAAGATATGCCGCTCCGAAAAACAAGCCATTTTTCAAATCGATAAGACATGCCAATTTTTTTTGAAAAATTACCTGTTTTTTAAGCTCCATATCTTGGTAAGAAATTGGCATACAAACATTTTAGAATAAAACGCCAATAAAAATGTCGAATAAGTTTTGGAAAAAAGCAGGGAAAAATGATATGAAATTTTATTGATCACTTAAAAATCACTAGTTATAACGTTTTTTGGAAAAAATTAAGTAAACCATCCGATTTTCAATTCAAAAAACAGTTTTTTTTTTTTAAACTTTTCGAAAATATATTCAAAATTTTGTTTGAGTATGCCAACTTCTAGAACTTTGTAATTTTTATCAGAAAAATAAATTTAAAAAAAATAGATTAAACCATTTTTGGAAAAAATTAAAATAAAAAAAAAATTTAAACTTTTTTAAAAAACTCAAAATAACTTTTTTGAAACATCTAAAAATTTAACTTATTTCGTTTATAAAAGGGCTTCTATATTAAAAATTTCATCGAAATTCATCAAGTGGCTTACGAAAAAATCGGATTTCAGAAAACCGGTCCTATGGGAGGTACCGTTATAAGACTTTTCCTGAAAAATCTAGCCGATTTTGAGAAAAACAATTTTTCCCTAAAAATCATATGTCAGGTACCCTTAGTTTTAAAGCTAGAATGCTAATTCAAAAACCTTTTTGTAGGACGTCATAATAATACTATCTACCAAGATTGAAGCAAATCGGTCCAGCCGTTTAGGATGTAGGTGCAGATACAGACGGACGGACAGACAGACAGAATTGTCGGACCCACTTTTTCGACTTCTCTGTCATCGTAATGTTTGATTGTTAGAATTTTTTGTTTTTTTACGAATGCATAACTTGTCTTATAGTATCTACCTACAATCGTAAAAACGACCTCAAGTCAAACATTGAGCCCAGACCCGTTCAAAAAATTATTATTTCCTTAGCCACACTATACGAATGTGAAATGCTTTATCCCAGTAGATTTCCAAAACTAATAACACCTACGCTTTGACTCACTTAACTATAAAATCATCGTTAAGGCAGCAATCTATAGCACCTTGAGTGTCCGTAAATTGTGTTAAAAGCACATATGCATAAGAAGAAGAATGTGCACATTTCGATAAGCAACTTTTCTTCTGAATCTGTCCAGTTAGTTAGAAAGATGCAGTTTTTATATTTATCAACCTAAGCTTTTATAATGTTCGTACATAGACATAGACATGGACATTAGACACCCCTAATTAAAAGCAACTATAAACTCTGATTATATTGCCATCGAAGCTATAAAAAGTAAAGTATTCATCAAAGAAACCTTTCATCACGCTTGCGAGTGTGTAATTTGAATTTAAGTAATTTTCCACATTTTATAGATGTTAAACATGTCACAAAGGATTTGTTTTTCAAGTGCAATAGATTCCGCCTAATGTTTCTTCGTACAATTATTACCAATAACGTTCCCTTCTTATTTTTTGCGTTTTTAGCAAAAATAAACATTCGCGATGCATTTACAATATTACACTGGCTCCACCGTACTCAGAATTAAATATACAAAATATTTTAACAAAAAAAAATAAATGTGTATGACTCAATATTATTAACAACTCGTTGTCGAATGACGATAGTGAAGAGGAGGGCAGGAGGCGTAACGCGACGATGACATCGAGCGAGCTGCACAAATAAAATCCAATAAAAGTACTTTGAATAGATTACGTTGTAGACAAATCCAATTAAATACTCAAAAACATTTGAGATCTATAATCTAGACACAATTTGGTTATTGTTTGATTAAATTGGATGTGTGGGATTCAAATGAATCGAAAGGCTTTTTTTGAATAAACTTATGGCAGGGTTGTTGTTGATGATGAAAAAGCAGGAGCTGTAGGAATGAGTTCAGGACAGGGTTAACGAAGTAATTTGTGTGTTACTCATATCTCTGATTAATAATGTATTGCCAACAATGGCAAGCTTTAATGATGAAGAATGTTTTTGAAGGTAAATTTGATTTTTTTTAATGTCTACGAAAAGATAAACCGAGAGCAAAAACTTATCTTTAAGGGTGAGTTTCCAGTACAAATTCATGGTAATGTGCTGACTTATTGTATGATAACTTCCACATTTCAGAAGATAATTTCACCAAATAAATTTTATTATTTAGTCAATAAACGTGTGCAGATATGCTTATCATCAAAAATTTATTTAAGAGGATATTTAAACTTTAAAGAGATAAAACACTATACATTTACTATATAATTTAGACACTAATTACTATCTCCTATTAATTTTCTTCTGTAAAGTAACTTTTTATTTTTTTTTGCTTTAGTTTCTTAATCACAATAAATAAGTTCTATTCGCCATTGTAACCATTTTTTTTTTTTTTTTTTTTTTATATATAAAATTTAGTTCAACCATGGGGTCCATTTATTTCTTTAGACAAGCGTAATTTCCAAAATCTTTAACCGAATCCAACGAAATATTTATTTTTTGTATCATTGAAACAAGATGCTACCAGGGACAGCGATGAATATGAATTTTATTTAATTATACCGGTCTAGAAAGCACAAAAACTCAAAATGGCATATTTTTCACATGCACGCTATTTTACGCCACTTCTTTTTTTTTAATTGAGCTTAACTTTTTTTATCAAAACATTCGTATAATTTAGAAATTCGCTGTTGAAACATTTTATTTTTTTTAATTTATTTATGTGCTTAAAATTGCAGTTTAATATGTCAGCTTACTCACTCGTTTTTTGAAGAAGGGAAAGCATTTACCGTTCTGTTATTATTTTTCTATTTTTTTTTGGAATTTTTCATCTTGGTATCAATTAAAAAAAATATATATAACTTTCGAAATCACTCCACTATCTTATTTTGAAAAAGTATCTTTTTTACCTTTTTTGAACAAATTGTTCCTTATAAACGCACACATATAAAGTTGCAGTTCACGAAATTTTCACCACAATTATAGTGGCGTGGTGGCGTCAAAATCATAATAGAGCCTCTTTTTTGCACTCTCTTTGTAAGAGAGTAGTTCTCATTCTTATTTCTCGTTGATTTGTTTTTTCTTTCTTTTTTGAGGATTTGAATATCAAAACAAAAATCAGCTGTTCCTATGAATTCATTGTTCGTTGCATTTTTAAATGATTCAGACAATTTTGGTGATTTAATTAAATCGATAAATGATTTTTGCTTTTTGGTTGTAAAGAGTTGAGTTTTATAGCAGATAATTATTTGTGTTACTTTTTGTGAAGAAATAAAGTGTTGTGGCTCATTAAATTCTTGATCAGTGGTGGTACATAAGAAAACAATATACTTTTTAATTTTTGAGTGAAAAAAAAAAAAAAACAATTAAAATATGCCTCGTGCTGTGAAAAATGCATCCCATATATTTGGATTAAAAAAAAGGAAATATCCCTTTCAAAAACTAGATAAAAGGTAAGTAACTCTTTGCTTAGATGTATAATGTTCATAGTTGTTGCTTGCTACACAAATGGGTTGGATAGAAGAATAGGTAAGCGATTTGTAGGTAGACAGATTGGCGGCTGTTGTCCTCGGCAATGTATGTAGGTAGGTACTTGTTGTCAATTTTTTTTTTCATTTTTCGTGCTTCCTTTGAAATATTCTTTTCAAAAAAGCTGGAAAAAGGTAACTATTTTGCTTAGCATTCTTTATTTGAATGGGTGAGTGATTCATATTATAAGGTTTGACATCATCCATCAGTTAGTATGTAACAGATATTTTTCTTACTGCAAAAAAAAATAGAAGTGATTTTTTTTTTCGCGCGTTGGCGGGACATAATGAAGGGACAGTTGCGCATAAGAATGTGTGTGACCGCAATGTATCTGCATGGACTTGGTACGTGTGGAGGGAATGGGTGTTTGTGTATCATGAACATGATTCATGACTAAGCGAGTCCTGTCTCCTGTACTCGTCGCCGTTGGAAAGAAGAAAAACGAAAATTGCTCGAAAAAGATATTGAAAATGTTCCATATCATGTTTTCGGGAGCCACAATAATTGCGCTCAATATTTTTGTAATAGAAATGACACTGAAAACTTCAACATGATAGACTTATTGAAAAAAGATGGAGTTTTTGATTGCGTTGCCTGTTTTTTGCAAAGAATGATTCGCAATTCTGAAAGTTTAATTCACGGGTATGATTCAAATGTTTGCGAGCAATTTAACAGCGTTGTATGTCAATATGTTGGTGGAAAAAGGATAAACTTTTCATTGGGGCAGTCATACAGCAATAGATGTGCTATTGCTGTAGTCCAATTTAACTCAAAAAGAGCGTTTACAGAATATACTAAAACATGCAATCATAGTGTCAGCACTCCAAAAAATAAACTGTTGATTAGGACGGAAACAGTTAAAAGAAATGTCCTGAAGAAAAGAAGACTATTCCTAAACAAAAATAAGCCTAATCCAAGAAAACGCAAAAGAAACGCTAATGCCGATTCTCATTATGGGAACGTTGAGACACCTTCTGAAATTCCTGATAAGACACCTGAAAATATGAATATTTTGAAAAATGCTAAAATGCAAATAATTGAAAACAATTTTAAAAGAAGGGTCGAAATTGAAAAAGAAACAAGAGAACAAAATGGAGATGAAAAATGGCTTGAAATAAGGCGTGAAATGGTAACGGCATCCAACTTTGGGAAAATATGTAAAGTGAGAAATGTATCCAGTTATAATAGCATCATTAAATCTTGTCTATACAGTTCATGCACTTCATCAAGCATGTTATGGGGCATTCGAAATGAGAATCATGCAATAAGAAAACTGGAAGAAGTAGCATGTGTTAAAGTTGACAAGTGTGGACTGTTCATAGACAAAGAATTTCATTTTCTTGGAGCAACACCTGATGGATTGGTGGGTGAAAATGCGGTGTGCGAAGTGAAATGTCCTTCATCAATAAAAGATTTAAAAATCAGTGAAGCGATAGAAAAGAAAAAAATAAAGTATTTAGAGAAAAATGGAGAAACCTACTCGCTAAAGCAAGGCCATGAATACTTTTATCAAGTGCAAGGTCAATTGCACATCACTGAAAAAGCATTCTGCTATTTTTGTATTTGGACAACATGTGACTTCATATTTTTTAAAATTGAAAAAGATGACAATTTTTGGGAAACCAAAATGAAAGAAAAGCTGCAAACATTTTACCACAACCATTTAATTTTGGAATTATGTGATCCGCGTGTTCCTAGAAACATGAGAGTTTGGAATACCGAAATTCATCGAAAATAAATGCTTTTCTCGGTTTTGGTAATATTCCCAAAACAACAAAATTAATAAAAATATTTTATTGATATTATGTTTTTTTTTTTCAGATTTAAGATGGGGAGGAAAAGGCAGCTGATGGGAATACAAAATATTTGTTATATTCAACCGTCTTTTACTCCTGTGGCTATTGCATAAGGCTTGAAGTATATGCAGCTATTGTCTTGTGATTGCTATGTTAGTTATAGTTCAAGTTTTATGCAATAACCAAAAGACAAAGGTCTTTAAATTTTTTCATCTTCTAATACTACTTACCTTGTTTTATTGTTTATTTTTATTATTATTTTATTGTTGTTTTATTATAAGGACACGAGTAGCAAAATAAAAATTAAAAAGTTTTATGAAGGAGTAATTTTCTCGAAAAACAGTAAAATTATTAAATAAATTATTGTAATATTTTTTATTGTATTTAAAATTAAAGCAAATGTCAGTATTATTTTATTTTGAATGAACGTACCTACATACATATTAATAATACAAAAAATATCAATCAATGACAAGTATGCAGCAAAAAGGAACACATTTTATGATGCTTGGAAAACCGCGCAATTGGTAAGAAAGGAATGATATGATTTTGTAGGTACCTACCTACTTTTCAAAGAAGAGTTATCAAAAAGAATGGTTTTGTAAGATTTAATTATCAACAATATTTGTTAACATTGCATAGTAATTAGGTTATTACAAGGTTTTCAATATTCGCAATGAAATCACAAACGGGCTCTAGCATGTAGGTATTATAAACCAAGAAGGACACTTTTAGCACCTGTTACCTACAAATGTTCTAGTAGGTGTATACCTATGCACAAAATAAAAATTATTTAAAACCACACAAAAATCTTTTTGCAGCCTTTGGAGCTTAGGTAGATAAACCAAAAAACCTCTTTCTTATTTTTCCTGCTGCGGGTTTTTCCAAATATCATAAAATCTGTGCGTTATTCTGCATGTACCTACCTACCTACAATTCCAATTCAATTGCAAAATCATATCAAATCAACTTCTTTACATCTAAATTCACCCCTGTTCGTTGCAATAAATTTTAAAGCACGTCAAAAAGATTTTGACCTACCTCACAAATAACTTAACAGCTATACCTAACATGAAGGATGGATCTTGAATGAATTCGGATAAGAATGATAGTGTGTACCGTTGACTGATGGTTCGTCATGCAAGATTACGCTCACAAAATTTTTTGATAATGGAGTGACAGTCAGAGTGACGTCCTTCATGATCGATAATGTGTACCCTACATAAAATGAAAAACAACAATCGATATCAATGTAGGTACATTTTGCCTTTTCTTACATGTCCTGCATGTTCCTTGTCTATTATGCATACAAATACCTACAACGCTACAACACATAAATACCACAAGTGGATGACCGATCTTTGGAGATTCACAACACACAGGCTGAAACCAAAAGTGAGAATAGCCCTTCACTGTTTTACCCTTCCTCTATGCGTCGTGTTTGCATCGAGTTAGGTAGAAAAGAACTTATTCATTTCAAATTCGAAAACTAGATCCACGCAAAAGAACAACAACAAAACAAGCAGAAGACAAAAAAAAAAGAAATAAAAAACCCACACTACTTCCTCTGCCCCTCCCATCCTAGTGCTACTGCTACCGCTGCGTCAGCGCCAGCGCTATTTGATTTGAGTTTAGAGTAGAGAGAGGAAAACTAAATTCTTATGAAAAGAGAACAAGACTGTGCGAGCGCGAGGGTACCAATAATGAAGAGAAAATGTCATACTAATACATTGAAATGCATTTACATGAACTTTTAATTATGGTTTGAGGCACACCTACCCTTAAGTGTTGCCACCAAAAAAAAGAGTAATACCTACTTTCTTTATCGCAAAGTTTTTTGATTTCATTTTGGTGTGTTCAGGAACGAGAGTTCTCTGAAATTTTAAATGCAGAACGTAGTAGATCGTGGCGACCCCTGTGTGGCAAGTCTTGACATCTTGAAAAATACTTTGCAGATCGGAATGCAACAGTATCTACTAAACATACAGCCCACAATTATTGAGAAAATTGTTTGTACCAAGTTTCTAATTTTTACGAAGAGAAGGAAAAGGCTCGAAACATTTTGAACTGAAATACATAAAGAGCTTGGTTGAAAACTGGGACACGCTCCTTGGGGGTCGGGGTTATGCAGGATTTACATTGTTCTGCAATTGATTTGCAAATTTCAAGAAAAGTAAAGCGTAAGAGTGCTTTACGTCATTACGCAGAAGAGAAGTGAAAAGATAAACACATAGGTATTTACCTAGGTACTCTACAAGATGAACATGTTTTTCTTGATCTTGATTTCTCCTACATACTTCCTATAATCTTGATTTATCAAGATGTCCTGCATTTGTATCTACCCTCTTTATCGAACGAGTATGATTTGTATATTTTGTGTCCTTCTCTTTTGCAGAAATGAAGATGTAGAACAATGTAAATCCACCATTAAGTATCTGTTTCCAATAGCTTGCTTCGTTTTGCATTGATATTCTGCAGGAATGGAAGGGACATACAATTTACAGCCGAATCCAAACTGCAATCATAGACTGCTTGATGACATTGAGGAATTGCCTCGAAAAAAACGTGTGTGTTTATGAGGTGTTTTTTTTTTCATAAAGCAAAATAATGTTATTCTTTTTGTGGCTTTAGTTGCTATTTTTAATTTTGTGAATTGTGATAAAGGTACAAAAGGCAAGCTTTGCATTCGTAAAAAAAAATTTAAACAACCAAACAAGGACACTACGATGCTAGGGAAGTCGAAAAAATTTGGTCATAGAGGGGTTGTTGGAATGGTCAAGGTAGCTCTAAAAATTATTGTTTTTTGGCATTATTTTTCTAAAAATTGGCTCCCGAAATTGTAACGAAACTTTCTAAACGATATTTTTTGTGTAAATTTTATTTTTTTGGTACGAATAAACTTTTTAAACGATGTTATGTAGGTATTTCCAAAAAATATAAAAAATCTTTTTCTCAAGACAAAATAAAAAGTTTTAAAAATTCATACATCTTCCTTCACTTTTCCAAAAAAAACAAAAAAAAAAACATAAGCGAGAGCTACAGTACGTTTGCAACGAATTTTTGGTTACAATATTCGCCTCCCGCAGCCAGCCGATGTTCCAGTTTCAGAAACAAAATTCTTCCTTAGCAGACAGAAAGAAATTCAATAACATTAATTTTGTGTGGGGTGATGGCACAATAAAAAAGGCGTGTGCCACGCCCAAAGTTAAGACTTTTTATTGCCAAGGCAATTAGTATGAGCTCAGTGACATTCAATTTTATTTTTGCATTTCGATTTGAACAAAACAAGGCAAAACTTCAATTTTTAAAAATTAGATTTTGAATGGAAATAGCGATTATGGGCGTTTTTAACAATTCCTGGACCCCACCCTGCTACGTTACTAAGGAATTTAAATCTAAGAGTTCATCATTTTACTTCAAAACTGCGACCGATAGTATAAAAACGTTAAAAAAATGAATGCATTATACGACTTTTGACAAAACACCCCTAAAAAGTGGGCGTGTCTTAAAAATTTGAAGCACTAACTGAGCTTTGATCATTATTCAGTATTTAGGCATATGTGTTAAACTACAGCTGAATCGAGTACCTAGTTTTTAAACGATCTTACCAGAACAAAGGTTTTTTATCAAAATAACGCCTTTAAAAGTGGGCGTATTGAAAAAATGTACAAAAAAAATGTAGATATATTTTTCATAAAACGAACGGAAGGGAAAAAGGTTTAAATTGAATATTGGTAGTACCATAAATTTTTAAAACTACGTTTTTCGTTCTTTCATGAAAAGTGGGCGAAAGCCTCAGCCAAAATTCAAAAATTTCTTTTCATACACAAACGTTTTAGTTTCTGCTAAAAGACGCAAAATGTTGGCTTGCGGATTTATTATAAATATCGTTTATTTGCAAAAACAATTTTTGTTTCTAGTGAAAATGGGCGTCAGGCACACCCAAAATCAATTTTTTAATTTTACACACAAGATGTTTATGTACAAGTAATACCCACAAAATTTAATGTTTTTCGCTTTTATATAACAATAATTGTTATTTTATGAAAACAATATTGATGGTTTTGTATGAAAAATGGGCGTCAGCCACGCCCAAACTGAAATATTTTGTATTTAATATTGGAAGAAGGTTTACCTAAAGCTTACCTACGTGTGCAAAATTTTAGCGTTATGCTTTTATCGTAAGTGTACCTACAAAAAACATAATTTTATTTTACCAAATTGAGGTTGTTCAACAAAAATGGCGATTGTGGGCGTGTTTGTGGGCGGACTTTACTGGTTCAAGAACTTAGCCTTACTCTTGAACGAAAGATTATATATACATACCAAATTTCAGCTTTCTAGCTCAAAAATTGCGACCTCTAGAGAGTATACCTACATACGGACGGACGGACATGACTAAATCCACTCTGCTTTTGATTCTGAGTCAGAATATACCTATCAGAATATACCTATATTCCTATATACTTTTCTATACCTAACGGTATTATTTCTCTATGTTACAAACTCCATACCAAATACAATATACCCATTCTATGGAATAGGGTATAAAAATCAGTGTTGCTTTTTTTTGTTAGGTACGACCAATCATATGGCTGAAAAAAAGTTTTAAAAAATGGCTAAGAACGGTACCTACTTTCCATAGGACCGTTTTTTTTGCTTTCGACTATCTTGAAAACGACTCAACCGATTCTTTCAAAATTTCACACAGATATAGCTGTAGGTAGCTCAATTTGTATTGCATACCAATATTTTTGAAAAATATTTTTTTGTATTTTTAAAAGCATTTAAAAAAAAAATTTAAAAATTAATATGTATTTTGAAAACTGCTTATTAAATTTTTTTCTAAAAATTTTAAATAAATGTATTTGCTGAATACCTATGAACTGGAGTTTTTGAATTTTTGTTTGAAAATTTTGTTCAAAAAGTTTAAAAAAAAAAACTTTTTCTAAAAAACCACTCCACAGATTTTTATAAATTTATTCTCATAAATTCAAATTTATCCAAGAAATAAAATGGCGTACTTTTTTTTCAGCTCAAATCAGTAATTTATTTAAGAATTTTGAAAAGTTTATTTTTATCAAAATCTCAAGCCCCTAAACCACTGTCACACATTCGAGCAAATTTGTGCGACCCAGTCGTGCATTTTATTTTTTTTAAGAATAAGGTAGATTGTTTAGGGGGTTAATTCCTGATAATTGAGTTTTCTAATACAGAAAGATGATTTAATTGGTTAACTGGTTGACCAAGTTTATTGGTACTTTTTCAAAGAATTGATAAAAATATAAAGCCAGTTACGGTGAAATTCAGATAAACGTTTCTTTATTAATTTTTTTTTGCAGCGAAACATTGTAGGATTTTACTTTATTTCGAGAGAGGGGTAGACACAATTATTCTTCTCACCTCCACCGGCCACGGTAGACATGACAACGTTAATCATTATGAGATCAAGCTTTTACTTATACCTCTGACGCTCTAAGGTTGTTGGGAGAATTATATAGAAATCAGCCTGTAGTTGAAATAAACAAATAAACTGCATTTTTTTTTGCGATCAGTCCATTTTCACAGCCAAATATTTGATGTTATTGATGGAAAAGGATATACATACCAGAATCCACAAATTGAAAACTTGTGACCTGATTTTAAGCATTGGATCTAATACGGATTTTATGATAGATTTGAAGTCTCAAATTGGTGTATAGCGATATTTGAATGTAGATCTTTCCAGGTATTTTATACCCTATTCTATAGAATGGGTATATTGTATTTGGTGTGCCGTTTGTAACATAGATAAATAAACCGTTAGGTATTAAAAAGTATGACTCAGAAAGCCTCGGCGATTTAGCCATTTCCGTCCGTCCGTCCGTAGGTATGTATACATACTTTCTAGAGGCCGCAATTTTTGAACTAGAAAGCTGAAATTTGGTATATATAGGTAGTTTTTGATTCAAGAGTAAGGCTAAGTTCTTGCCATTTCATCGCCATTTTTGTTAAACAACCTCAATTTGGCAAAATAATTATGTTTTTTTGTACCAATACGATGAAAGCACAACGCTAAAATTTTGCACACACATGCTTTAGGTAAATCTCCTTCCAACTAAATAAAAATATTTCAGTTTGGGCGTGTCTGACGCCCACTTTTTATACAAAACCATCAATATTGTTCTTATAAAATAAAAATGCTTACATTAGAACGAGACATTAAAATTTTGTATGGGTATTACTTGCACATACAAATCTTGTGCTTGAAATAAAAAAAATGATTTTGGGCGTGGCTGACGCCCACTTTTCATAAGCAACTATACTTTCACATATAAACGGAGACACAAGCCCAAATTTCCTTAGTCGAAACTTAGAAGCTTGTATATGAAAAGAAAATACATATTGAATTTCGGGCGTGGCTTACGTCCACTTTTTATGAAAGAACGAAAAATGTAGTTATACAAATTTAAGGTATCTACAAATATTCAATTGTAACCTTTTTTCCGGTCGTTATTTGAAAAATATATGTATCTCTATACGTATCTATTTTTCGTGTAAGTTTTTTCAATACGCTCACTTTTGAGGGCGACTTTTATAAAAAAAAAAAAAAGGTAAAATCGTTAAAAAAACTATTCGATTCAGCTGTAGTTTTACACATTATGCCTAAAAATTGACTTACGATCAAAGCTCAGTTATTGGTTTAATTTTTTTTCCTTACAAGCTTTTATGACATGCAAACTTTTAATGGCGATCCCTTCGAAAGTCATAATATGCATTAATTTTTTAATGTTATTAACTATCCGTCGCAGTTTTGAAGTAAGAATATTGACACAGGTTTGTATATTTTGGTTACGTAGCAGAGTAAGCAGAGTTTGGTTCAAGAATTGTAAAATACATCCATAATCACTCAAAATCAAATTTTTAAAAATTGAGTTCATAGTAAAAGCCTTGGCTGCTAAAGAATAATTTTGTTTCTGAAACTGGAACAGCGGCTGGCTGGGGGAGACAAACGCATACACATACAAAAATATAGGGAATAAGTTATCCAACAGTTCGTTGAAAACGTACCTACTGTAGCTCTCGCTTATGTTTTTTATTTTTCATTTGAACGGGTTGTGACTATATTTTTTTTTTTTCAAACCATCAACTTTGAAACCTAAGAAACTGTTTATCTTTGAGATTTTACGTTATACGTGTATGTGCCTTGCTAACCAGGCAACGCTAACATACTGAAAACTTTCAGCATCCCGCACAGTACGTTTAAGATTAACTTGTGCTGGACGCGAAGGCACAAATATATTCTAGGGAACTGTAAAGCAGACTAACTTGACAAACGAGAAAGGATACCTCCCATTTCAACTTACAACACTTGAATTTGGGTATAAATTTTGTCGCAAGACCCTACTGAGGGGACAAATCTTAGGTGGACAAGAGCTCGGATAAGCTTTATTTAATCAGTGGCTAACTCTAAAACCGTGTCAGTGGAGCATTTGCATGTATTGAAGTGGATGCGGCGAGAATGAGTCTGGCTGTTATTGTGGATAAAACAAAATATATATCCTGTATTAGGGTGCAGAACATCATCATTGTAGGCTTGGACAAAACGTCATGAAAGATAGATAATACTTTGAAGTCAATTACAGCGGCATAGAGGACTCGAGCATGCGGGGCGTATTGACGTATACGCACCAGCCCGACGAGTCTTTAAATCCGACCCAATGCAGAACTGAAATACCCCATCTAAGTTGGATCTATTTAGTGGAAGACGACCTCAACTAACTTGATGTGCCTAACCGGAGGCAACTGGCTGGCGGGTGATGTTGGTTGAGGCCTTGGTACACAATAGATTGTATGCTAAGTAAGAGAACTCTAAAACCACTCTTGGATCACATTGTTTGGTTTGATTCGAGGACAAACCACTAATGTACATCTATCTGGCCCTGTTTTTAATAATTTTAAATATTAATTGTCTTTTTTGCTTTGTAAGAAGCTTAAATTGATTTAACTTTGTGCAATCACAACGGTCTTTCCTTGGACTAAGTGTATCAGCTATTTGACTTTTCTACCTGGCAAAAATGAAATGAACAGAAGCGATTTTGCTTGTTCCATTGGTTTTAAGAATGAATGATTCCCCGAATGAAACTAATGGAAAGTGCTATTACTTAAGGTGGCGAAAGCAGTCCATTGTGGACCATGGCCTCAACCAATGTCAATGTCGCTGTATAGCCCGTACAGTTCGCCATTGAATCTTTTCCTCCATAATCCATTGATACATACAGGACCGAATATCACCCAAAGAATCATTCTCTCAAAGCACCCCAGCCTGTATTAATTGTCACGATTGTGTCACGCTTCTGCCCCATACATCAGGACTGGGATGATAAGGGAATTGTATAGTGTGTCCTTGGTCCTTTGAGAGAGGGCTTTGCTACTAAAATGGCTTCTAAACCCGAAGAAACAGCGATTGGCAAGTGATTCTTCGACTGATGTTGTTCTCAGAGGTTTTAGTGGAACCCAAATAGACAAAGTCCTTGACAATGACAATCTCAAAGTTATATCTGTAAATTGTGACGTTTTGTCCGAGCCTACGGTGATGATGTTCTGCACCCGAGGACATCATAATACCTTGTTTTATCTACAATAACAGCCAGACCCATTTTAGCCGCCTCCACTTCAATATTTGCGAGTGCTCTACTGACATCTCAACTTAACTTTCTTTCTTTGAAACCTAATCCAGCTGTATAGCGAAACTTTTGTCCACCTTGTTTTGGTTAATGCGTACGGCGGTGTGGAGCCTTTTTTGCAGATTATTTCCCGAAGTCTTTTGGTCCTCCGTGAATGTGGACACAAAAATTGAACACAAGTAGAGAAGTGTCCCGTTCCTTCTTGGAATTCATTTTTCTCCAAAACAGTAACACACAATCATGGCAATGGTACTAATAAATTGGCGTAGATGCAGAAACGAAAGTCTAATTTCAAAAAACCTTGATACTATTTTCAGCTAAAGGCACTACTTACCCTTAACCAGAAAAGCCGAATGGATGTATTCTTCGTATTGCGTAAGTAACAATTGTATATTAAAAGATACTCATCGAATTTTTTATTGGGAATTACATCTAGCAAAACGAATAAAATCTTGGTTATAAAAAAGGTAGGTACAAATATCTACAAGTTTGATTTGCTTACAGTCATAAATACTCAGAACGAGAAGCAGGAATTCAATTGGAATTTAAAAAAGCATGTGTGTAGTTAAATACCTACCTAGTAGGTATAGTTTGGCCTTTGTTCTGAAATCATGGAACACCAACATGCACTTGCTATTATTTAAATTTTAATAATGTAAAAGCAAACTTCAGATAAAATCATAAAAAGTATATAATAACCCTCTCTGATGTAGGTAGGTAGGTACATTTAAATATTATATTTTGACATGGAAGTGTGTAAACATTTTGGAAAATCAATGAAGCACTCAATTATTGAGGTTTCGAAACTCACATTAGGTACCTACATAAATATCATTCTCATAATGTTTATAGACTCCAAAGTATACCTACCTATAAAATCAACCTGCATACCTATAAAAGTTCCCCGCTTTCTAATTTGTTTAACAAACAATTTGCCATAATAAACAAATCGTTTAAGAGTTCGACTCGACCCAGTTGGCCTTTGAATTTGAATGGAATCTTTGACTCTATCATCTTCTATCATGTGATAAGCAGCTGTGTGTAACGAATAACACGTTCCAGACTATGAGCAAGACACGTTCTGCGAATTCATTTTGAAAAAAATCTATAAAAAAACCCCAATTCTTAAAAAAAATATATTCAAATTGGAGGAACGTCATTGACAGTCACAGCTTTCTCCCCAAAACCGATTAGGGGGGAACGTTACGGTTTATCGAAAATCGTTTCACCGAATAACGTTTGACCGAATTTTTCGATGAAATTTCAAACACTTAGTGCAGAAAAGATAATTGAATGAGTAACGTTTGACCGAATGGTTTTTTTTCGGGATTGGCACTACTTTTTGAAAAAGTAGTGTTCGTACTAAAAATTTTTATTTGGTATTTTTTGTCAAATTATGGAAAATTTTTTTTTCTGCTGTTTTATTAAATTTTAATTTTTTTTTACAAATTCTCACATTTTTCTTGAATTTTCAATGAAATTTGAATTTTGTATCTCTTAAAGAAATAATTTGAGTCCTGAGAAGAACCGTGTTAGTATAACGTATAAGTTATACTAAGAAAAAATCGCTCAGCACTCCTCCTTATATACTCTCAATTTGACGAAGAATTTTTTCTAGTTGGACGGAACATTTCTTTTGTATTTTCTTATCATTTAGGTTGGTTCTTGGTGATTCTCATAATCTGGCTACCCTTTTTTAATGAATTTTTTGATTTTTGCCTTGAAAAAGTAGGAAAATCAAGAAAATTGTAATTATTTTAAAAATAATAAAATATATATCGTTGGGGCATTCATTACCTATCAGAAAATGCAAAAATTATCATAATAGGTCCCATATTTCAGAAGTTATTGACAAAAAACGGAGTAAAAAACGACCCTCTAGGACGTCTATTAACGAAGTTACAGCCAAAAAACAAAATGACTAAAAAATGAGAATTTCTATCATTTTTAATCGTTTTAAAACCAACATATAAAGCATAATATGCTAAAAATAGTAAAACATTATACATCATTATAAAGATACATTCATTACCTTTAATAATATGTATGAATTAGAACGAAAGCTCAAACATTTCAAAAGTTATTGACGAAAACATAAGCGAGAGACCAAAATCCAAAAAATAGTGAAACACAAAAAAATTATTTTTTTTTCTTTTGATTGATTTAAATTCTTCGGGGCTCCCAGGTACTCTTGATGACGAAAACTGTTTGCAATAGGCGCCTGCCTGACAAATATACATACCCTTAGTGGAGCAGCGAAGCTGCGTGAGCGCGGTGTGCCCCCGAAAAAGGAGGAGAAAATCAAAAGATCCCGCGAAGCGGGCCACCCAGGTCAAATTAATTACAAATGTTACAGACCCAGGCGCCTGCCTGACAAATTTACATACCCTTAGCGGAGCAGCGAAGCTGCGTGAGCGCGGTGTGCCCCCGAAAAAGGAGGAGAAAATCAAAAGATCCCGCGAAGCGGGCCACCCAGGTCAAATTAATTACAAATGTTACAGACACAGGCGCCTGCCTGACAAATTTACATACCCTTAGTGGAGCAGCGAAGCTGCGTGAGCGCGGTGTGCCCCCGAAAAAGGAGGAGAAAATCAAGAGATCCCGCGAAGCGGGCCACCCACCCAATTGATTACGAAAACTGTTTGAAATATAGAAAGAAATGTGCGAGATATCAAATTATTAAAAGCAATCTTTAGTTTTTGAGCATAAGAGTAGGTAAAAGTAAGAAATTCGCGCGAATTTCTTGCTTTTACCTACTCTTATGCTCAAAAACTAAAGATTGCTTTTAATAATTTGATATCTCGCACATTTCTTTCGCGCGAATTTCTTGCTTTTACCTACTCTTATGCTCAAAAACTAAAGATTGCTTTTAATAATTTGATATCTCGCACATTTCTTTCTATATTTCAAACAGTTTTCGTAATCGAATTTAAAAATAAAAAATTCTTTTCATATCAATAAAAGGATGAAATAAAAATGTATATCTCTTTAAAAATTTTTTTTAGTCCTGAGAAGAACCGTGTTAGTACAACGTATAAGTTATACTAAGAAAAAATCGATCAGCACACCTCCTTATATACTCTCACTTCGACGAACAATTTTCCAACTGGATTTCCTATGGATGTCTTTTATACCTACAAAAATAGTAGTGAAGAAATCGGAAAAATAGTACGAAATTTCGTTCTTGGTGATTCTCATCATTTGACCCCCTGATTCATATGGAAATGAATAGTATCATTTAGTATTAAGAAAATAGTACGAAATTCGGTCAAACGTTATTCGGTCAAACGTGATTCGGCAAACCATTTTTCGGCAAAACGTAGTTTCGATGAAACGTTTTTCGGTCAAACGTTATTCGGTAAAACGATATTCGGTGAAACGATTTTCGACAAAACGTACCCAACCCCGATTAGGGAGGTGTTGCATAAGATTTTTCAAAGGATAGGTACCTATTCCATATTGTAATATGTAATTTATTATCGATTAAACATAAAAGTGTTGGAAATATCGTTTCAAAGCAAAAAAAAAAAGACTCACCATAGATAACAGCCAATCCTGTCTCATGCAGCCACGAGACTCTGTGATGCTTGAACAGCCATATTGTTAGGACAGTCAGGGTCAGAAGGAACGTATAGACCAGAAGATTCAAGCTGTCGATTCGGTGCGTCAGAGTAGCCTTGGCGTCCAACGCGATGTCAGTGGCCGTGGCATTGCACTTGGCCGAGAGGCTAATTAAAACTAATATAAAGCTAAAAACTATTGAAATTCCGTGACGACGTAGTGAAGATGACATATTATTTTGTTAGAAGACGGCACCGTCCAAGCCGACGACGACGCGACGCTGCTCTGCGTCTGCACAACAACAAAGGAAGAAAGAAAAACCGATTTTCCACAATTTCAACGACGGGTTTTCTTCTTTTCAATCGATTTATCCGGAAGCCGATGTCAGTCGTCAGAGCTAAGAGGAGACACACAGCAAAGACAAGAGTGTGAAAAAAGGATGACCACGACGAGACTACGAAACGATTGCGATTTTGTTGATTGGGTGCGGGTGGGATGGGTGAATCTAATACGGAGAGGTTGGAGTCGTAGCTCAGCTCAAGAGGACCAAAGGAGGTTCCTATCCTTCTTCTTGAATAATTTTTCTTTACTTTTACTTATACTCTGTAAAAAACTGGCTAAAGAGCCAACAAATTATACAATTCATTATAAATTTTCAGCCAAAACACTTGATTCACTTCATTTCGCCACAATGTGGACAACAAAGCTTTGAAATATTTGCTTTTTTGCACTCAAAATCCGAAAGAAAAGATTTTTTTTTCTGCGATTATTATTCACTTATTTCTGTCGTTTTGGCTGCTTTAGCGTTGATTCTTCTTTTTCGACTGACAGACACACAGAAAAGACAGAACTGAGAATTTATTTTCTATTTCTACTACGCCTTGGCGTTCTTTTTCGTTGAGTCAAGTTGTTGAGACTGAAGATTTTTTTTCATTTCTGTTGCATCATAATTCTGGAATGAGTGTGACATTTTGTTTTGTGTTGTTGATTCGTTAAAAGTGAGAATGAGAATGTCAAATGGCGATGAATGGTGGAGGAATAACAAAATGAAACAGAAAAATAGATTGCGAAAGAGAGGTTGCTATTTTGTTTGCAAATTTTGTTTTTGTATTTTTACTCTTTTTCTTTTATACGGTATTCTAAACATTCCAACAATTTGATGTATGGAATGGGAGGAAATGAAACGGAGATATTTTGCTTGCTAGTTGCTATCTTTGCTATATCCACGGATTTATAGTAAAGCAACAAATTACAAATGGCTGTTCGTTTTTGGTGCTGCCAATTTGATAATTGTAGTAGATTGATCTTCAGCGCGGCATTTTGAATAACGGAATTCATATTCAAGTCGTTCGTACGTACACTCGAAGTGAAGTCGGTTGATTGATTATAATGGGTGTTCAAATTATTTTATTCGAAAGAAAAATTAAGTGAGTTTATTTATTTGATAAATAGGTAATGATAATTAAGAGTTTTATTCAGTGTGCAGTGGTTTCATATTTTCAAAATTAAAGTGGTAAGCTTCGAACTACCTACTTTGTTCCAGAAATGTAGGGTAAGTTTTTTTTTTTTAATTTTTTTGTTCTTATAGGTACTTGATTCCAAAAAGTTAAAGAACTATACATTTTACGAGGGATCCTTCAATTAAAACAAATTAATGTTAGTTATTATGTAATTACAATTTTAGGTACCTAATTATAATTTTAATATTTATGCACCTATGTCTGTGCAAATGAGCTTTCTCTAGGTAGGCAGGCACTGCAAGAGATTGAAAAGACAATGAAACAGAAGCCACGGAAGGAAGTTGGGATTTGATGAAGGTATATAATAAATAAGTACCTACCTAGGGCTTTGCTAGAATTTGTGTCGAAATTGAGCAGAAGAAGTTTTGGATCTTTTTCAGCATGAGTGGCTCCCGGAGTGAACCAATAACATAAATTGCTTTAGAAACTGTACAAAGATTTTTGAACTTAATATTAAACAACAAACTGTGTATGTATAGGTATGTATAAACAATTGCGTCTTTAAGTAATTCTGTGCTTCTTGTGTCGTCTCGTTTTCTTTGGTCTTCCAAATCAGGCTTTCACATTGAGAATTCCATTCAAAACACTACTTTGCTAGGGTGTCATCGTCCTTTTTTGGTGCGTGGCCATTCCAGCACAACTTTTGTTTTTTCCAATTTTTAGCCAAAGTTCATCGTATCAAATGGTTTTTTTCTATCCACCGGATTTAAAGGATGTATCCATCCAGACACCTTCTACTCCAGATGCTGAGAGAGCAATCCCACGTTAAGAAATTTATGTGTGAAGAAATATTCATTTTTTGCTTTATTCCCATAAAAAACATACCAGGGTCGAAAACGACCCGTCAACGTAGGATTAGTCGTTTTTTTAAACGTAGGTCTACGGTTAAACTTTATCCACTCGAAAAAAATTGCTGATTTTTTTCTTGTCTCAACCCATCCTACACGCTCTAGTTTTTCGGCACAACGCTCGTGAATCACCCTGTGTATAGTTGATTCCTGTCGATGAAAGCTTATGCTTCGAATCATAGGTACTCCACATTTATTCTGCTCGCTTCTGACTAGATGCTAGCGTCGTTCTTTATAGATATAGACGTGGCCAATACAAATTTTGTGTGGATTTTTAAAGATATGGCTGTATTGACCTTATTGGTGAGCGGAGCATAATTTGTTTTACTTGCTCTGTCTAAAGCGTCTCAAACGATTTTGATTAAACTCAAAATTTAACAAACTTAAAGCATTTTTTTAATGTTTAGCTACTGCATTTTTAGACCCTGCCTATTCTATAGAATGGGTAGGTTTTGTAGGTAGTATTTGGCGTGGAGAACTTAGAGAAATATTACCGTTAGTTATAGAAGAGTACATTCAAGTCGATTTAGCGATGTCCATCCGTTCATTCGTATGTGTACTTACTCTCTAAAAAGCGCATTTTTTGAGTAAGAAAGCTAAAGTTTGGGACATATACAATTTGGTTCAAGAGTAGGGCTAGTAGCGGATTTAGGTTTGACGGCGCTCTAGGCCCAAGACGATTTGGCGCCCCTTTTCTTTCGTAAAAAAGTATTTGGCGTATTTGAGTCCTTAAAAATCTTAATTTTTCTTTTAGTACCCCGTTATGCCCCCCTCCCCTATATCGATAAAAGTAAATTTGATTCCGAGCAATTTTTTTTCAAATCAATTTCTTTCGTGCTAAGAATTATATTTTTATAACTTTTCAAATTCATTCGGCGATCTTTTTAAACTATACTGTAGTAACATTTACCAAAAACAATGTTTTAAAATGGTCATTTTTTTCTTTAAACGCTATTTGCGGCTAAACTTAGCGTCTTTTCGACTTAACAATTGCATATTTGTCATCTAGGGAATGTCACCTTTCCATCGATGTGCGATGTTTTAAAAATGGGGAGCGGTCAAAATTCGGGTTTCAAAATACTGGTTTTCAAAATTCTGCTTTTAAAACGAAAATTCTGCTTTTCAAATTCTGACAAAATTCTGCTTTTCAATTCTAGCTATTAAAAAAGAAAAAAATTCAGCTGCATTTTTTGTATGTACTTTTTTAATTTGTCAAAAAAAAAAAAGTAGGAGTAGGAGGATTATCAAAATTCTGTGAATTATAAGGAATAAGAAGGTTTGGAAAACGTTTAAAAGCGCGCGCTTTTTAACATTTTCCATACCTTCTTTTTCCTTATAATTGGCAGAATTTTGATAAACAGAATTTTGAAAAACAGAATTTTAAAAGTAGAATTTCGAAAAGCAAAATTTTGAAAGCAGAATTTAGAAAAAAGAATTTTAACCCCGGCAGAATTTTGACTCCAACCCTTAAAAATGTTTATATTTTTTCTTTAAACGCGATTTGCGGCTAAACTAAGCGTCTTTTGGACTTAAAAATTGCATATTTGTGATCTAGGGATTCATTTTAAATTTACAAGAATAATTAATTAACATTACAAGAATCTGTACAACTTCTAAACGAGTTTGAATGAAAATCCCTTAGCAATTTCTTCAAAATAACGAACAATTGCAGAAAGCTTTTAATATCAGAATACGTTTAAATATTTTTATCATTTTTAATTGAAAATTTATTTTTATTATTAACTAGCTGACCCGGCGAACTCCGTACCGCATTTTAAAATATTATTTAATTAAAGAAGCAGGCTATTAGGAAATCTAACACTTCTAGATTTAGATTTTGATGTCATCTTTTGGGTTATATAAATGATACAAATGTCCACTTATGGCCAAATTAATAAAACTGTTAAAACCAATTTACGCTTTTATCATGTGTAGCCAAAAACTAAAAATGCAGCATTCTTTGAAGCATACTATCACACAAAGTTTCATACAAAGCGGGGAAGCCTTTTTTGATTAAATTAGAAAAATCGAAAAAATTGGCCAAAATTGTGGTTCTTTGTATAAGAGCCACCATTCAAAAAAGAGAAACTGAAAAAAATCAATGCCATCTGATAGGAAGCTGTAAGGAACTATACCAAACAAAGTTTAAGTGAATTCGATGCTCATTGTATGGAGGCCACCGTTTAGAAAGTCTTCACTGAAAAATTAACAAAGCCATTTTGTAGAAAACTATGAAGAACTAGGCTAAACGAAGTTTGAGTCAATTCAATCAAGCCGTTGCGAATCATTTAACCCAAATACAAAAGTGCAGTTTTGTTAGAAATATCTTAGGTAAGTTAAATTCTGACTATAGTCAAAATCGTTAGAGCCGTTTTCGAGTAAATTCAAAATGAAAAAAAACCGTTACTTGAAATATGCCCGTTTGAGCCGGGCTAAAAAACCCCGACAATCGTTTTTCTTCAAACTGTTATATATCAAGTTTGATTGAAATCCGTCAAGCCGTTTAAGCTGTAGCATGACGTGAAAAAACGCACATCCGCACAGACGCATAGACAGACCGACGACGGACGGTATGGCGAAGCCCATTTTTTGTGTTTCTCTATTATCGTAATGTCATGTTTCATTAAAACCTCGATTTTTTTGTCTGCACGAAACCAATACTTGCCCTATAGAGCAAGTAAAAATTTAGTTTGGGTTTTTATCGAATTTTTAATTTTAATTTTCTGATATGTTTCACATGTTGAATGGAACCATTATTTTACTATCACACATGTATGTATGTATGTACCTACACATTAATTTTATGTGTTACTATATTTGTGAACTGTGATAAATCTGCTATTTTTATTCATACATATCTCAACCTCATTATCAACCTCCTTTCTTCCAATGTATTAGTGTAGCGCTCACAAACTTAAAATACTACTCGTAAACAATAAAACAAAATCTAAAAGCCAGCGAACTCTGTACCACCTTTTTTTGAATGTTTTCGAAATTCCTAAATTTTTGTTTTACATAAGTTTAGATATGCCTCAGCTCCATTATTCCAATCAGTTGCATAATCAAAAATTACATAAATGTTGACGAGTTTAATGTACTGAAAGTGATTAACCTGTCAACAAAAGTACCGTAAATTTAGCACGTTACGTCCTTAATGAAAAAAAAGTTTGCCGTCACGGGACGCAATTTCAACCCAATTTCAATCCAATTTCAATCCAATTTCAAACAAATGTCAACCCAATATCAATCCAATTTCAACCCAATTTCAACCCAATTTCAACCCAATTTCAATCTAATTTCAATCCAATTTCAACAAGATTTCAACCCAATGTCAATCCAATTATAACCCAATTTCAATCCAATTTCAATCCAATTTCAATCCAATTTCAACCCAATTTCAATTCAATTTCAATCCAGTTTCAACCCAATTTCAACCCAATTTCAATCCAATTTCAACCCAATTTCAATCCAATTTCAATCCAATTTCAATCCAATTTAAATCCAATTTCAATCCAATATCAATCCAATTTCAACCCGATTTCAATCCAATTTCAATCCAAATTCAATCCAATTTCATTCCAATTTTAATCCAATTTCAACCCAATTGCAACCCAATTTCAACCCCTTTTACAACGCAATTTCAACCCAATTTTAATCCAAATTCAAAAAAGTTTCAACCCAATTTCAATCCAATTTCAATCCAGTTTCAAACAAATTTCAACTCAATTGCAACCCAATTTCAACCCAATTTCAATCCAATTTCAAACCACTTTCAACCCAATTCCAATTCTTGTCCAGTCCTCAGTCAAGTTTCGGTGCTCGTGCGAGACGGTTCGTGTTATCGACAAACGTAACAAAGAAAGGAATTTATTCTGTTATTAATTTTTCTGTTCAATTTTAAAATTCTAATTTAATAATTACAAATAAATTCACGTCGTCCTTGTTCAGTTCTTAGTCAAGTTTCGGTGCCCGTGCGCGACAGTTCGAGATGTTCATGGACGTAGCAAACAGACAAATTTTGTGTGTAAAATAATTTTACATTTAACATTTTGAATTTTACATTTTATATTTTACATTTTACATTTTACATTTTACATTTTACATTTATCATTTTACATTTTACATTTATCATTTTACATTTTACATTTTACATTTTACATTTTACATTTTACATTTTACATTTTACATTTTACATTTTACATTTTACATTTTACATTTTACATTTTACATTTTACATTTTACATTTTACATTTTACATTTTACATTTTACATTTTACATTTTACATTTTACATTTTACATTTTACATTTTACATTTTACATTTTACATTTTACATTTTACATTTTACATTTTACATTTTACATTTTACATTTTACATTTTACATAAAAGAACTTGGGGCATTTAATATTAATAGAATAATTAAAATCGAATATTGTTATTTAATATTTTATTTTATTATTATTTATAATTTAATTAATTTCATAATTTATATATAATTAAGATAATTTTAATGAAGCGGCGCGCGTTTCGGACTTTGTCCATCATCGGGCTTAAATCTTTACTCATTTAATATTAATGATTTGCTCCGAAATTAAGTTTTTAAATTACTCATCAATCACCCTATAAATAGTACAAAATATGCAACTCAACAGCTTTCTGTGACGGCTTATAGTCGCTTCTACAGTAAATAATAAATAATACAAACATTATTTTGTTGAAATTTAAATTTATTTTCAAAAAATAACCCCACAAATCACTCCAGCCTGTACTTTTATGTCAGACACAAACCATGGCAAAACAATATGTACTAAAATCATTAGTTTTTAGTATTTTTGTTCTAATTTTTTGCAGTATTGTGAATTTGTGGGATGCAAGCATCTCATACTTAAACCTTTTATGTGAACAGTTTGAGAGCAGCTGTATATATTTGAATTTAGAAACTCCAGTTACTTCATAGCACACATTATTTTATAAAGCAGTTTTTTAACAATCAAACATGACAAAATTACGTTGCAAAAAGTGGATCCGGTGATTCTGTCTTTCCACCTGTCTGTGTGTATCGGCGACCATAGATCAAACGGCTGGACCGATTTGATTCAAACTTGTAACACAATATTATTTGTATGACGTCTTTCAGAGGGGTTTTTGGAATTAGCGTTCTAGCACTAGCACTTACGGTACCTGCCATTATGATTTTTACTGTAAAACGCATTTTTTTCCTCAACTTTTGTTTTTGTGTTAGCTTTTTGTTTTAGTTGTAATAGATTTTCCAACCAAATTCTTATAACGGTACCTCCTGTAGGACCGGAACCGGTTTTTTTCAAATCAAATTTTCTCGTAGCGGCTTTAGATGGATTCTGATGAAATTTTTATTTTGAAAGTCCTTTTTAATTAAAATAATACTGTTTCTTCAAATTTTCAAATAAGTTTGTTTGTGGTTTTTAAAAAAGGGCAATTTTTTTTTTTAGATTTTGGTTACTTCAAAAATGCTTTGATCAATGTTGTTCAAGTATAATTTTATTGATAAGAACTACAATGTTCTAGAAATTTGCATACTAAAAAAAAATCAGGAATATTTTTTCGAAAAAATATGGGCGAACGATTTCTTAATTGATTAATAGAATTTTATATGATTGTTTCACTAACTTTCTTAAATCCCAAGCCCCAAGACCACTGTCATACATAGAAGCAAGTTCGTGTGACCCAGTCGTTGATTTCTTTCCTTTGCTCTACACTGCAAACATCATCTACACTCATAGAATTCGAGTGAAATTAAATTCCAGCGTGAACACAATAACAAAGTTTTACACTGAAAGTCTAGACTAGTTGCTGCTGATGTCCTTTGACAACTTAAGGTCCCCGCATATTTCACATTTTACAATCAGAAAAAAAGTAAGGCCCAACTTTTCCGCTGCCCTGGGCAAATATTTAATTTGCCGACTATGATGAAAACTTATAGATAAGTTATAAAATTGTTTCTTTGCAAAGATTGTTCGATTTTTGGCCGACTTTTGAAAAGTGGAGGTTATCTTTCTTTGTTGGAGTTGTATTATATTCACATCCATATTAAGTTAGTCTGATAATTCTTCTTAACGAAAATATCAAATTACATGAGTGTATGTGTCACGCATGTAATAGGTTACGTGTACCTACATATGTGTAACTTTCTCAGAGCTACTTATAAGATGTAAATAACCTTTTTTCATTGACTTAAAAATTCATGAAAATCGGTTCAGTAGCTTAAAAGATATACATTTACGAGTAAATGTTTTTTTTTTAAGTTAGTTTTTATTTTATGTTTATATTTTGTAACATCAACTAGCTTGAGCTATTTTTTTGCATTTTTACACTAAGTTTTATTATAATGAGGCAGATAACGTGTTGCTACAATATTTGCAATAAAATATGCAGTTTTGGTTACATTTTTCGCCACCGCAGCGCCACATGTTTGTTGCCTCACATCTCAAACATTTTCTTCAATATTGGTTGATTCATCAGGCCTCGAAAATAAAAGGAGGCTATTTTTTGCATTTATTTGAAAAAATGGGTGGAGGCAAACGCTGAAAGAAAACTGTAAAGATCAATCTGGAAGTTATGGTTTTCAGGCGAAAGGTAATTTAGTTCACACTTCAGAGGAGGTGTATTTAAAAATCTTAAGCAGTCCATACACATGGCACTTATGCACGACAGATCTACACGACACGCCGACACTTTTGGCTGGCAGTATAGTTAAATGCAGAGGCTTTTGTGGGCATGTGTGTGCACAGACTACGTTGTTGAGAAAACCAAATGGTGGATTGGTTTCTGTGTTCCAACTTGCACTGTTTGGGTGTGGCCTTAGCTACTTTCCATTCTTTCTTTCTTTTGATATTCATGTCCTACTTTGGTTCAACCCATTTTCAAATTATCAGCAAAAATAAAATGCTACCTGCTTTTCTTGAGCGCCTGGTGATATAAACGATTTACATATGCTTTTTGCACTCAATTTAAAGGTTGTGAGGTTAGGAAGAAGAAACACCTTAAGCAGTGGTAGACATTGTAGAGGCATATTTGCCCGCAAAAGTTACGGTTTCGAAGTTCACCTGTCGCACTTGCTCATATTAAAATTTAATACTTTCACTCAGTCCGATTTATCTGATAAACAGAAGAAAGTAAGAAAAAAGCTTTTTGTTGGCTAGGTCAGTGGCGACCATTTTCGCGCTGGACTTGTGTCAGGTGGTTATTTTTATAATATGCAACAGGGTGCTTGTGCTTTTGTTTTTGAATATTTTTTTTTTCAAAAAGACAGAAAGGGTTCGTGCTGTTTTTTTTATCTTAATGAATTCTTTTTTATTTTTCCAAATTAATGTTCTGTAAGGTAAATATTTATTTAATTATTGTGTTTTTTATTGGTTTGTTTAGGTACTTAATTATTTTCTTTCATATTTGACTACTTTGACCAATTTATATTTTGTTGTGGAATTGTTTCTTCGCTTTTAATGAGATTGAAATAAAACAAAAACGTAGTTTATTTCAACTGATTTCCTTTTTGTGATTTACATGTTTAACATTATCTTTTATCTAAAATGTAGTCTTTCAAATGCATATAATAACATTTCAATATTGTTGGTTCTTTTTTTTTTTTTTTTTTTTTTGCTTCAGGAATAATGTTGCAAAACTTAATCTTTTTTGTTCTGCTCGTATCGCAAAATTTTCATCGTTTCTGCTCCGGCACTATATTCAGACGCTGTTGAAGCTGCGTATTTTTTTCCATAGTCTTCGGAAAATTCATTACGGTGCCGGTGGTCGTTTTATATGGCTTGTGCTGTACAACAGGAAACGCCTGGAATTAGAAAATTGAAAATTTCAAGACACATTTAACAAAGAGGGGATTTTGTAAATAGAATTTGGGAACTGGATAGTTATGACACTGACACAATCAGAAATTGGTAGATTTCTTGTACAAACAATCGAAATTCTTTCTGAGTTATAAAGTTTCCGCCTTGATGTTTTTGAGGAAACAAGTAAAACTATTTTGGGGGATCACGACGTTGTCCAGAGTGACAGAATCTAGAAAGGACAAAATCTATAAAAAAAATTAATATAGAAAGACAAAATCTAGAAGTAGTAAAAATCTGGAATGTATAAAAATCTAGAAAGATGGAAATCTAGAATAATCTAGAAAAATAGTGTTCTAGATTTCTGTATAGGAATTCTAAATCTAGAATTAATATTATTTTTTGAGACAGTGGTTAAAATTCGCGCGTGCGAATTTTCTCAAAAAATAATATTATTTCTAGATTTTGTCCATTCTAAATTTTTTTTTCTCTATTTTTAGTTTTCGAGATTAAATTTTTCTGGATTTTGGGTTTTCTAGATTTTGGTAATTCTAGTTTTTTTTCTAGATTTTCTCTTTATAGATTTTTTGGCTCCAGGTTTTTTTATGTACCTACCTCAATGGGTAGGTACATATAGCCCAGTCGAATTATACAAAAAAAAGGGCTGAAATGGAAAAAAATAGATAGGGTTTTTTTTTCTTTTGATCGTTAGAGGGGTTTATAAGGAGCATATGTATCGATTTTCGACCTCGTAACTCTATTGCGTTGGCCGCCATCTTGAATTAAAGGAAAACTTGGTTTTCTTAAATAACTCGCTTATTTTCAATTTTTCACTAAAAATGCTTGTGACAAAAGTTGTTTAAAATTGTATTTCCTACAACTTTCTTCATGGCAATTTTTTGCCTACGACTGATATTTTTCGATTTAATTGGAAAAAAACAAAAAATAAAAAATTAATGAAATTTTTTTTTTAAACTTAAAAAAACTTTTTTTGAAAAATTTAAGAAATAATATTATTTCTTCTATAAAAAGGCTCCTATATTAAAAATTTCATCGAAATCCGTCAAGTGGTTTACGAGAAAATCTGATTTCAAAAAACCGGTCCTATGGAAGGTACCGTTATAAGACTTCCTGAAAAATCTATTCCAACCAAAACAAAGGGTTTGCATAGAAAACACTATTCAGTAAATTTTATCAAAATCGTAGAAGCCGCTTTTGAGAAAAATTATATTTTCACTAAAAATCGTATGTCAACGAAAATATAATTTTTCTCAAAAGCGGCTTCTACGATTTTGATAAAACTTTCTGAATAGTGTTTTCTATGCAAACCTTTTGTTTTGGTTGCAATAGATTATTCAGGAAGTCTTATAACGGTACCTTCCATAGGACTGGTTTTTTGAAATCAGATTTTCTCGTGAACCACTTGACGGATTTCGATGAAATTTTTAATATAGGAGCCTTTTTATACAAGAAATAATATTATTTCTTAAATTTTTCAAAAAAAGTTTTTTTAAGTTTAAAAAAAAAAAATTTAATTAATTTTTTATTTTTTGTTTTTTCCAATTAAATCGAAAAATATCAGTCGTAGGCAAAAAATTGTCATGAACAAAGTTGTAGGAAATGCAATTCTAAACAACTTTTGTCATAAGCATTTTTAGTGAAAAATTGAAAATAAGCGAGTTATGTATTTAAGAAAAAACAAGTTTTCCTTAAATTCAAGATGGCGGCCAACGCAATAGAGTTACGAGGTCGAAAACCGATACATATGCTCATAATGAACCCCTCTAACGATCAAAAGAAAAAAAAACCCCTATCTAATTTTTTCCATTTAAATGTACAATTCGACTGGGCTTAATAAAGCATACTGCGTATAAAAAGTGAGGTGGGTAAGAGGGAACTTGTTAACCCCTGCAACCCCCTGCTTGGGCTCACTGTTGGATTTGGAGTAGATTGACCACTTGGAGGACAACATTTGCCGCGTTATTGCCGATAAACGACGACAAATGTTTTGGAAGAAGTCATCGAAAATTGGACCTCCAGATTAGACTATACGTCCAAATCAGCCGTTGCGGTCATATGCCAGAAATTATATTTAAATTATAATGCCAGAAGATTATCTTTCGAATAAAGTAAATTTCACTTCAATCTAAAAAAATCATCTTTGTTTTATTCCATTTTAAAGTTATATACCTCTAAGAAAACACCCTTTATATGTGACTTTGTACGATGTGTTTCTGTCACGGCATTAATGGGTGTGTTCGTGCCAGTTTGTATGCCAAAACATGGAACCTCTTATCACTTGTGAGCTGTTTTGTGTATAAACTAAACCTATGTACATTTATTGTTCAAATCAATAAAACCTGTTATAAACTAAATTCCACAACTTTAAATCGCCAAGAGTACCTGCCTAAAGCTCCAAAAAGAAACTAACAGATTAAAATGGATTGGACCTGAAAGCAAATTATATAAACAATATATGTAACATTTAATTTTTCGATTTATTTGAATTTCGAAATTTCAAATTTCAAATCCTTTTAAAAACGTTCATGAATACAATTTCGAAACATCAAATTTTGAAACAAATTTTCTTAAACTTCCTCCCAAAAATAAAATAATCCTAATAAAGCTGTTGTTGAACTCTACAATTCACAAACTATCCCATCCGAGGGTTTCACTTTTAGAAAACTTTTCAAGTGAGAATTATTGTTTTTGAAATTGAATAAACGTGAAGCCTGATTACGTTGTACTGTACATTGTACAAACCCCGAGACAAAAATGACAATGGACCTGGTCCTTGTCTTTGAAAATGAAATGATTCCTTCTGCATCTGTACGCCTGCAGCTGCGGTTGAACACGAATATTAACCAAATTTGGAGCAAGGATAAGAATGAGAATGGTATGAATTGGAAATTTACGAACCACTAAAACGAGAAACATCCTTTCAAACAGAGACCCGTCGCGTCGCCGTCGGTCGTTGTTGTCGCTATGTATAGTATCCCATAGATACTTTTTTTTTTTTTAATAAAATGAAAGACAGTTCTGTGGCAGGGTCAATGAAGTTATGTGTCATGGGCAGCAGTTATAAAAGTTTTTCGTTCGAAAACTCTTTGCCCGTTTTCATGAACTTATATACTGACAGCTTAAAGGGGTTTTCCCGGTACTCTCTTGTGGTAAGATATTCATTAACTTGTATTCTCTAAATGAAGAAGTGTGTATATTTTTGGTATAATAGAAAGCATAGGACGAAAGAGGATAACAAAAAGCAACATCTGTGAAGCAGAATTGATCGCCACTAAACGTAGCACGTTCCATGCTGCTAAAAGCTGGTGCCCATCGCCCATGCTGGGTGCTGAAGCTGATTTTGGTGCTACAGCATAAGCAAGAAGTCCTCCTCTAGATTTTGCACAATAAATTTTAAAATGCAACTTTACGAAAGTACACAATCGAAACAAAAATTTCATCGCTAGCCATCAGGTTGAGGAGGTGTGAAAAGAGTGTATGCCCCAAGCTTTTCAAAATGGGTGGGGCCCATGCAGAGAGGTTTAAGGTGGGGGTGTAAAATTTAATGCCAGGCAATCATAATAATTCTCCTTTCGGAGGTAATAATTCGCACCATATAAATGGCACTCGTAAACCAGTACGGCTACGGGTTCAGGGATGTGGATGTGGAGGGAAACTCTCCCGGACGGAGATCCGGAAATTCACACCCGAATTACAAATCACACCAAAGCCAAACGGATACAAGTACAAAAAAAAAAAACTGTTGTTGTAGAGTGCTTTTCAAAGAATGTTTATTGTGTTTGCTTGGCTTGGGTAGATTAAAATTTGCACTGAAAGTGCATTCTTATTTTATGCAAGTGCTAAGAGTGCTACAAGGATTGAATATAATTGGAATAAAGGATATATACTTTAGGTGCAGGGTGATGAAGTTTTAAAGGTTGTTCTCAACAAGATTATTGACTTCTCCGATTTGATTAGGTTTTGGTGTGGGTTTTGATTTGAACTATATGATTTGGTATGTCAATGTTTTTCCAAAAAATTGATTATTGAAAAGTGATGAGTCCAAATTAATCAAGTGTAAGTAATTGGCAGAAAACCACTTTATAGTCCCCGAAAACAAAATTTTGACCCCTTATTTTTGGGAAGAAGATAACGGATATCTTCAAGCCGAGGTTGCAGGACCTTTTGGACGTAAAGCTATAAGCCGCTTGGAATTCACCTACAAGTGCATTCGTCCAGCTGTCAAGCATGGTTTTATGGAGTGCAATGTCTAGTCCGGTTCCTGTTCTAGTACAAAAGCTTGAGCGTCATGAACATAGCACAATATAGCAGCATTCTAGGAATGGTAGTGCTGCCGTTCTCAGACACTCCTATAATGTGGTGAATTTTCTGACTTGGGTATTATCCTAGATCCCAAGTTAACATTTAATGATCACTTAAATTACATAATTAAAAAAGCCAATAGGGTTCTTGGATTCATTAGAAGATTCGGTCGTGATTTCCAGGACCTTTATGTTCTTAAGCTTCTATTTATTTCTTTTGTAAGACTAATTTTAGAATACGGCTGTGTGGTATGGACACCTTATTACTCAATTCATGTAACAAGAATTGAAGCGATCCAAAAAGGTTCCTGCGTTTCTGTCTTTGGTCTCTTCCGTGGTCAAGAAGAAATCTACTTCCTCCTTATTCTCAAAGACTAGCTTTGATCGGCCTTCGATCTTTGACAAACCGCAGAAAATATATACAATTTAGTTTTATTGTTGGAATTATTAATGGTTCGATATCATCACCGTCAGTTCTAAGTAATTTAAATTTATGTTTCAGTCGTTCAAGTTTAAGACGACAGCAACCTATTAATCAAATATTTATCAGATCAAACTATGGTGTATGTAGCCCTTTCAATCAATTAATAACAATTTATAACAAATTTAATTCTTGTTTAGAATCTGGAAACGATAATTTGAAATGTAAAAATTTAAACTTATGTTTTTCAACAATTTTGAATAATAAATTAGATATTAGATTTTAATACCAAGATTTTTATAACAATATTGTTAACGTTAGATTTTAACGAATTAAATAAATAAATAGATCCAGCAGGACAACGAACCGCAAGCGCAACTCCTTGCAGCTTTCACGAATAATGGTATCTAGACTTGAAGTATTGGATTTAACGTCGTGTAGAGTGTAGCCCGACAATACCTAACCCTGGTCATGGTCACACTTTAAATGCATCGGAAAGCTGTCCACTGCGCGAAACAAGCCTTCTTGAGATCGACGAACATGATTTAGAGCGGCGTTTCATATTTTTGTCTAAGCTATCCCATATCAAAAACTTTTCCACAGAAATGTGAGAACCAATTTCCGTTCAGCATTAGTTTCATTATTTATTGTTATGTTGAGTGCCCTGCGGTGTCTCTGTCTGTGGATTGCCTCGACTCCGCTTCTGAATCAGCTTCCATAAAAACTTCGTCCCACATTGTATCAATGTTCGTACCTGAATTATTGCTACAAGCAGGTGATCGTGATGGCAACTTTTTTGCATTCGCACTTCTCTCATTTCTCACCTCACTAAGCAATTATCACCATCATTATTGGATTTGATTTTGTGTTTGACCATCAAAGCCATTCAGATGACTTTATGTCAGGTCTTGTGTGGAATCACGAAACAGGATTTCACCTACCACCAGCTGACGAGCGTTACAAAAGTCGACAGCATGTCACCATTGTTATTTCGCTGGCCCTGAGGCATTGAGGTCCCCCATAATGATAGTGATGCCTTCTTTTGCAACGTTTATGCTTACTGAGATAATCTAAAAATATAAATTGGTTTTGTCTTCCGTCGCTTCATCATTCTTTGGAGCGTATTTGCAGCGCTGGTGGTGATTTTACGTGATGACCAGTTAACAAAACAGTTCACGTGTTGTACAAATCCCTCCACCCCACCTACAACCTCCCAACACCCCCCTCACACTTTGACAAATGTTATCGAATTTGTTTTTTCCATGCTACCAAAGTTACGTAACCTGACATTTTTCAGTGTACGAATACGTCTAACTTTACTTGCCTCCACTACGCGCGAGATAAAACAATAATTTATTGTGGTTGAAAATTCAACAAACAAAAATTTTTATTGAACAAACTTTTAGTTGACGATAAATTGAAAGCTTATAATACAAAAGATTTGTTGAAATCCAACCTGGTTCCAAGGTTAAAATAATGTATTTGGGCCACAGAATTTTTTGCATCTCAATTGAATTATGTTAAATGCTAAACTAAAAATAAAAAAAAATGGTATTTCATACCAAGTGCTTTTGTATGTGCAAGGACTCTCCTCTGCAAAAAACAGGACATACAACTACCTACTCTTCATGCCAATCAGCTTATTCTAATTCCTTGAATATGGTCAAAACTGTCAAATACATTTTCAACCAAATCAATGGTCTCTTGTGAATACTCCAAATTTTGTATATATAAATCAAAGCATACTCTATTTGTAGATTCAATTTGGGAAAATTGTATTTTAAATACAAAAAGGATGCGCGCCGCTAACCATTATCTAGAAATATCCAATATACTTTATTGGACAGATGCATTGATATTGAAAAGTGCACATAAAATTTAGAGCCATTGTTGCAGCAAAGCTTGGTTAGGGCGCACCTATACACTAACTAGAATATCTCCTGATGATTTGAATGTGATAACTTTAATGCCACATCCGCTTCCTTTGACCATATACCAAGTCATATAGAAATAGATATATGAAATGGCATAAATCAAACACACAAAAACGGCAAGTTCTCAATTCAATTCAATTCTGTGGTCATCGAACTTTCCCATATTTCACATTTTCTATTTCCTGTGGAATATTTATGTTTGTACGTAGATCTAAATTTTGATTTATCATCAGGCTTCATCAAGTGGGTTGGTTTTATTGCGCGACAACACACACATCTAAGCCATCAAGGACTAAATGACCCAAAAGTGGTGAACACATATACTTACCACGTCACACAACAACATGAACTAAAATCACGAGTGTCGTCCAATGACAATAATAAATCGAAAAATAAATCGATGGTAATTGATAAAATGTCAACCAGGGAATGGGAAATCACTATAAGCACCACTAGTGGCACTAGTGGGGCGGTGGTGCTAAAAAGAAATTCCACATGCAAATAGTCTGATGTCCTGTAATTGGAGAGTCAAAATATCTCCAGCAAATACAGTATGTTTGTGAAAAGTGCTAACAGATGAATTTGTTAGAATCTGTCAAAAAAAACAGATGAATTTGTTAGAATCTGTCAAAAAAAAAACTGATAAACGTTGTCATCTCCATCATGAAGAAAATAAGTTCCCTTAAACCTTCTTACTATAATTTATTTCTATTGCCAAATCAAAGTGTGATGTTCGTTCCAGGGAAACAAACAAATGTCCCTCGAGCCACATCGATCCTAGCATGCCGTCTGTGGTCCGCATCATTATAGTTCCGGTCGAAATAAAAATTGAAAACGATTTTTTTCTGTGGGAAAAATTATACAAAAAAACACAAATTTATTTTTCCGAATGGTTGCAAAACAAACCTCTCTTTCTCAATGATTGAGAGTGACTGACTACTTATTATTAATAGTTTGAATGACATTAAGAATTTTGTATATAAAAGAGAACTATACGTATGGCCAGTGTTGCCATACAGTGTTATCGATCTTTGGTAGCTTCATCAACTTTAAATTAATGCATCAAAAGCTGTAAGATAAATAAGTTTAAGGCTTTCGAATAGGCGGGATTTAAGTATGTGCCATTTTTATTAACGGGACTATTGAATGTAAATTATCGTTCATTTAATAAAATGATAATGTAGGTAGTCCTTAATGAATTTGGTAGTTCATTAGCAAAAGTGATAAATCATTGATATACAACGAAAAGACGATTGGGCCAAGTATAGACGCTTGTGGCACACCGGTCAGAATATTTATCAAAGTGGTAATTTGCGATAAAACATTATTGGCTCACACTTAGGTACGAAAGAATCAACTAACTTGACTCGATGGTGAATCGATTAAATTTCTACAATTTTCAATGAAACAAAGTCATGGGCTTAAGAAGATGATAATTTGCAAAACATCTCTTTGAATGCAAGTTTCACAATAGACCAAACATAAAGAATTATTGTACTATAGATATGAATTACACGGCGAAAGGATATTAAGTGTGATATTAAAGGTGCTGAATGTTGATGGAGCCTTAACTATGAAAGACGTGATTTCAATGGGCTCTATTCATAGACGTATCTTAAACTGGAGTTTAAGCTTTTTAAAAACGTATTTAGACCTATGACCTAGGACTTAACCGGGGGTCTAACTTTAAAAGCGGCTGATGTAGTGTTTAAGTTACTTTTAAACTACTATGTACATGTCATACAATAATTGAAAAACTTTTGTCTGCCATTAGTAAGACGATACAAAAGAAAATACCTTGGAACAAATACTAAATTCTGAAAAAACTATTTCAGCAAAATGTTAATAGATGTGGAAATTGAAGGAGAATTTTTAACTCTGTAAGACATACATAGATATGCTGTATGAAATTGGGCCACCAGCCAGACAAAAGAAAATATATAAGGCAGGGTTCAATCGATCCGAGTTAAATGATAAAGATTTTTTTCAACGATATCGATTCGACAAAGAAACAGCAACATTTATCATAAATCTGCTAATTTCTGTTATTGCCAAAAAAAACTGCAATTGCAGCTTCCACACTTTGTTAAATTCCCATTCACAAGTCAGAAACTTCATTTTGAAGTCGTATTTTTATCATCTATAATATTTGTATGTGTCTTCTTCCCTGATTCATCTAAAATTAAATGAACGCTTTTTATTTATTTGTTGTCGTTGTATATTTGCTTTTTTCCCGTCACGAACACGGTAGGGGGAGGTGAATTGTTTAATTTAAATTATTAATATTAAAGATGTTTTGAACCGCGATCAAAATAGCTGTCACCACGACTGCTCAACTGGGGTGGGTTCGGTGGAAGAATTTTGTGTTCTCTTTGATAAACTTGATTGATTTAGCAATCAAAACAGTTTATCAAAAGAAGGAAATATATGCTTGCACAATAGGATGCAAAAATAAATGGGCGCCAGGAATTTTTTTTTTAAACCGAATTAGAAAATTCCAAAACTAAATTTAGGTATTAAAGGACCGATAGGATATTTGATGTAAGTAAGAGTCCACCTGACTCGTTACTTCTTCGGCTCATCCGCCCGATCCCTTCTCGTTTTAAAATGTCGTACTTGGACCTGCTTTTGTTGCTTTTGCAAAATAAGGCTAGGTACACCACTGGTTGATGAGACCATGGTTGCCCTCAACTTCTCAACTTCGCCAAAATTTTGCAGCCACAACGAGAAAAATAGTAAGGGGAAAAAAACCACCGAAAGGAAGTTTTTTGTTGCGGTAAAATTTACTTTCACCCGTAGCACGGGTGAGAACGACCAAAGGCCCAGACAAACACAAGACAAAGAGAGACAGACAGAACAGAAGAGAGAACATGATGCCTGATTTCGCTGATCGATCGGGAAGCGATGCTTAACCAATGTCATAATGTGAAGTATAATGGTAGTAGATTTTTGCATTTAAGCTATTACTAGCTAAACACAGCTAGAAAATTGTTTTGAATAGCAGCTGTGCAGGGTTCGGACTTCAAATTTAAGAAGCACATTATATTATTCAGACTTTTATCTACTATTATTTAAAAGCGATTGTGAAAACATTAAATTTTCAACAGTCTTGACATTTAAAGGGTTTCTGAATTAGTTTTTTTATCAAATTCATCTCCGAAAACTTCCCCTGAGCTGCTGCGTTGCTATGAGGTAAAATAACAAGAGTCAACATAATATTTGGACACATTTACCAACATTTAGGCAAATGACATTGATCAAAAACGAAGAAAACGAAATCGTTCAGATCACAATTTCAGAGTTTGTTGGAAAAAGGCAGTGGGAGTGCTGTCTCTACTAAAATAGTGTGTTGCGTATGAACAGTATGCTGTCTTACTATTTTTTGGTGTAGGATTTTTTCAAAAAAAAAAAAAAAAAAAATAGGAGTAGATCTCGAAAAAGCGAAGTAGCGAAGTAGATATGCTTTTTTCCTCAAAATCGAAGTAGATCTACTTCTAAATCTAATCATCATAAACGTACTTCTTCGACACAATTAGTGTAAAAAGTAAAGTGTAAAAAGTACAGTGTTAAAAGTTAAGTGTAAAAAGAAGAGTGTAAGAAGTTAAGTGTTAAAAGTAAAGTTTAATATGTTAAGTGTTTAAATTAAAGTGTAAGAAGTAGAGTGTCAAATGTAAAAAATGCAGTGTAAAAAGTAAAGTGTAAAAAATAAATTGTATAAATTCAAGTGTTAAAAGGAAAGTTTTAAAAGTAAAGTGGAAAAAGTAAAGTGTAAATAGTTAAGTGTAAAAAGTTAATTTTAAAAAGTCAGGTGTAAAAAGTAAAGTGTAAAAATTGAAGTGTAATAAGTAAAAAGTAAAGTGTAAAAAGCGAAGTGTAAAAATTAAAGTGCAAAAAGAAAAGCAAAAAAAGTAAAGTACTTACTTACTTTTTACTTATGATGGCGCCACTGGAGCGTGGTGCTCCTGGGCCTTGCTGAGAATGCCCCTCCAGCCGGCTCGATCTCTAGCCTGTTGTCTCCAATTTCGCACTACAAGTTGACGGATGTCTGCCTCTACCTGGTCGCTTCATCGAAGATGAGGTCTACCTTAGCTTCTGACTCCCTCGGGTTTGGCGTTGAAGACTTTACGAGCCATCTTAGTCTTTGCATTCGAATTTTTCTGGCTAGGCTTATGTCGCTGTACAGCTAGTACAGTTCGTTATTGTATCTTCTTCTCCAAACGTTGTTTTCGCGATTCACGCAGACAGGACCATAAATCGTACGCAGAACTTTTCTCTCGAAGACTCCAAGTGACTTTTCATCCGATTGGGAGAGGGTCCATGCTTCCGCACTATATAGCAGGACCGGGATGATGAGTGTTCTATACAGTGTCACCTTTTTTTTTTCTCGATAGGGCTTTATTCCTCAATTGCTTAATCAGTCCAAAGAAACAGCGATTAGCAAGAGTTAGTCTGCGTTTATTTTCAGCGTTGATGTTATTGCCTGTGTTTACAGCAGAGCCCAGGTAGTTAAATTCACTGATTACCTCGAATCACGTCACGTTCTGACCAAGTCGGTGTTGGGAATTGACTTTTGTTGATGAAATCATATGCTTCGTTTTGGCCTAGTATATTTTCAATCCCATTCTGCTTGCTGCTGACTCCATAGTATAGTGAAGGCACCGGTTACTGCTCGTTTTGTTCTTCCTATCACGTCAATGTCGTCAGCAAACCCAAGTAATTGTGTCGATTTATTGAAAATGCTGCCTGATGTACTGGCATGGGTGCTCCGTATTACATTTTCAAGCACAATGTTAAAACAGCTGCATGATAGTGCGTCACCTCGTCTTAGCCCTCTGGTGGTTTCGAAGGTTTCAGTAGAGTCTCTACCAACTTTGACGGAACAGCGAGCATTCTCCAACGTCATCCTGATAAGGCGTATCAGTTTAGGAGGGATTCTAAAGTTAAACATGGCACGATACAGTTCAACTCTATTAACACTGTCGAAGGCGGCTTTAAAATCGACGAACAGGTGGTGGGTGTCGATGTTATATTCTTGGGTTTTCTCCAGGATCTGGCGTAATGTGAATATTTAGTCGGTGGTAGATTTTCCGCATTGGTAAGGACCTATCAGTTCATCAGCAAACGGCTTAAGACGTTCACATAAAACGCTGGACAGGATCTTATAGGCGATGTTTAAAAGGCTTATGCCTCTATAGTTGGCGAAGAGTAGGCGGTCTCCTTTTTTGTGAATCGGGCATACTTTCCTCCGACCATATTTTGCAGATGAGTTGGTGTATGCTCCTGACCAGGTCATCTCCAGCGTGTTTAAAAAGCTCCGCTTGAGACCATCACATCCAGCTGCTTTATTCAAATTTAGTCTGGTGATGGCTACTTTGATTTCATTTTGGTTGGGCGGGTGTAGTTCGTGGTCATCATCTAGATTAACTGGAAAACTTGATCTTGGGCGGGATCTTGGCTGTCATCGCCATTTAGCAACCGGTTAAAGTAGTCTCTCCAGATGGCTTACATCGCCTGCGTTTCCACTATGGTGTTTCCATCCTGATCTTTGCAGGGCCCAGGGCGGCTTGTGAAACCGCCTCTTTTCTGCAAAAACATCTCTGCATCTCCTCGACTTCGCGTTGCTGGTGTTCTTTTTTCTTCCTCCTGAGTAGACGTTTCTCATCTTTCCTTCGCTCAACATAGAGATTTCTGGATGCTCTAGTATCTCTCTGGAGCCACGACTTTTATGCCTCCGTTTTGGCTTTGTTTGCCTTAGCACATTCGGAGTCGAACCAGGGGTTTCTGGGAGGGAGGATGTGAGAAACCCAATACCTCTGACGCAGCAATTCTTATGGCTTGTTGACATAGCTGCCATTGGTCTTCCGGGTTCATGTCATCAGTCGAAGGATTTCTCGCAAGCTCAAGGGATACGCGGTCGGCAAAGGCAGCGGCGGTCTCTTCCGATTGAAGACGTCCAACATTGAATTTTCTCGGTGTTCGTCTAAGAACTTCCATGGAGATCCGTACCCTAAGTTTTGCACCGACTAGGTAGTGGTCCGAATCGATGTTTGCTCCTCGGAATGTACGGAAATTCATAATGCTGGAGGAGTGTCTTCCATCAATCACAACATGGTCGATTTGGTTGCAGGTTCGACCATCTGGGGATCGCCATGTGCCCTTGTGGATGTCGGGATGTGGGAATCGTGTGCTGCTCAGCACCATCTTTTTTCCCGCTGCAAAATCGATGAGCCTGAGTCCGTTGTCGGAGGTGGTTTCGTGCAGGTTGTGTTTTCCGATCGTCATACCAAAGATGTCCTCCCTCCCAATTTTGGCATTAAAGTCTCCCAAGAGAATTTTAATGTCATGTTTCATGGTAGCGTCGTCTTTCTCTTCTGTAGGGGCATGGGCGCTTTTTAGGCTTATGTGGTGAAATTTGGCCTTAATGCGGATCGTTGTCACTCTCTCGCTGACTTCGCGAAAGCTCAAGACCTTTTGCTTAAGTCTTCCTCTGACAGCGAATCCGCACCCAAACAAGCGCGATCTCCCATCAAGGTGGCATTCCCATAATAGAAATTACAGTCCTCTGTAATTCTCAGGCCCGGTCCATCCCATCGCATCTTCTGCTGGGCTGTTATATCAGCGTTGAGACTGGCGAGGGTCTCGGCTAGCTGCTCGGCTTTACGCGGCCTGTTTAGCGTACGCACATTCCACGTGCAAATGCCTAAATCGTTGTCCGTTTTTTCGTTTGCGGGGGGGGGGGGGGTCGTCAACATTTTCGGTTCGTTCATTCGAGGCATTTTTTCGTTTTTCATCAAAATAAAATTTCCCTTTTATGACCGGCTTGTGAAGCCTGTGCATGACATAAAGATCTTGGTGGTGGTTGGATCTTCAGAGCGTATCTTTCCTCCTGCTTCTAGTTCCTGAGAAGATAACTCAGGTATCTACAACCTATGGATCCGATGGATCCAACGCTCGTCGTTAGTTCACCTTTCGGCTATCCACCAGGCACCGCTTGGAGGTGACGATGCGATTTTGCCCAAAAAGTGTGAAAAGTAAAGTGTACATAATAAAGTGTCAATAGTGAAGTATAAAAAGTAAAGGGTGAAAAGTAAAGTGTAACAATTAAAGTGTAAAAAGTAAAGTGTAAAAAGTAAAGGGTAAAAAAATAAGAGTAAAAAGAAAAATGCAAAAAGTTAAGTGTAAAAACTAAAGTGTAAAAAGTAAAAAGAAGAATGTAAAATTAAAATGTAAAAACATTTAAAATGTAAAATGTAAAATGTGAAATGTAAAATGCAAAATGTAAAATGAATTTAAATTTTTTTTTTAATTTTTGGTTTTTTCCAAAAACCGTTTTATCTATTTTTTAATTGTATTTTTCTAATAAAAACTTACTAGAAGTTGGCATACTAAAATTTTTTTTGAAAAGTTTTTCAAAAAAAACTGTTTTATTTTTTTTGGTTGAGTTCGACTAATCTATAAGGCTTAAGTACAATTCGAGTATAGCCGTACTGCACGAATGTATATCTGACTTTAATTTTTCTTTTGTAATTAAAAATTAATTCCGGCGTTTACCTTAAATGTTTTTTTTTTAATTTTCTCGTCCTCGCAAAGTGTACTTTCTTTCCCAACACACTGTGAAGCTCTGTAAAATCATACAATTGAAGCGTTGGGAGGAAGAAGGGGGTAAGTGACATTTTTGCCTTTTTCTATTTTTTTCCAAAAATGAAAAATCCAAGCAAAAACTTAAATTTCTGTCTGATCTTCATCACTCTACGATACCGAGTTTCTGATTTAGCCCTTCAATTTTCGGTATAAAGGGGTTAATTGAAATAAAAAATCGAAAGATTAAAGTGGAAGAATGAGTTAATATCACTCAACTCCTTTCTGCATTGAAATATACGAAAAAGAAACAAGTTTGATTTGTATGAAGGGGTTAAGTGCATATACTTACCTCCTTGATGAAAAAATTATAATAAAATTAAAACGTTTTTTTGTAAAAAGGAGTTAAATGCCAACTTCAGAAGTACAGAGCATACCATAAAAAGATGTAGGATTCAGTGTAACTTATTGGAGTTACATCAATATGTGTTAAATTATGTGTTTGAAATTTAGTATACTTTACTAGAGTATACTAATAGGCAAACTGCGTTGTTAGTTATTGGCTTAAAATGCAAATAACGGAGATATGGTCTAAACACTAAACGGCTTTTTTTCAATCGACCATAAATTGGCCACGGTTGTATCGAATTCACTTTTTTGGCACAGTTCTTTACAGCTTCCTATTAGATGACGTTGTATTTTTTCAGTTACTCTTTTTAATCAGGTGGCTCTCATACCACGAGCCACTAGGTCGTACACATTTTGTTTGGTTTTTTCAAATTTGTTTAAAAATTTCCTTTAATTTTGTGTTAACTTTGTATGCGATATATACCCAGAATATTAAAAAAAATGCGTTTGTAGTATTTGCTTTATACGCAACTTAAAAAATATTATTCACAAAGTTTAATCAAAATCGTTAGAGCCGTTTTTGAGCAAATTCGAAAAAAAACAAAAAAAAAGTTGGAACTATGTCAAATTAGGTTTAAGTCAATTCGATCAATTCGTCCATCGTGGTAGTCGTCAGATACGACACCAACTTTTATCATCCCTGCAACATCATTGAACAGCGGAGCATTTGACTTTTTCTTTGTTGTTTGAACTAGACCTCCGTCTTTTGATAGCGGCGTCGTTTGCGTTTGTGAGATTGATTTTTTCTAGCTCTAGTCTTTTCGGAGTGCGCTCCAGAAGCTTCGCAAGCTTCCGTAGTTTTCAATGGACTGGACAGAGCTTTGACCACCGACGGATTCGAAGTCACTGTCGGATTATGCCGCTTCTTTACGCTCTATGCATCCAGCAGTTGCCAGAAATTCAGCCGTTCCAACCTAAGCTATTTGAAAAAGCTGTTTACACCTCATTTTCGTCATGGCCATTTAAGCCAAAACCAAAAAACGCAGAACTATCAAAAATACTCTAGGTTAGTGTTATCAAAATCGTTAAAACCATTTTCGAGCAAATCTAAAAAGAAAAAAACCGTTACTTGAAAGGTATGTAACAAGTTTGAGCCGAGCTAAAACGAAATGAAAATCTTGCCAACCGTTTTTCTTCAAACTACTATACTGTGTGTAGTTTGAAGAAAATTCGTCAAGCGGCTTAGGCTAAAGCTTGTTCTCACAGACAGACCGACGACGACGAACGGTATGTCGAAAACTTTTTTTGGGCTTCTCTATCATTTTAATGTCATGTTTGATAAAAATCTAGATTTTGTTTCTGCACGAAACCAATATTTGCTTATAGAGCAAGTAAAAATATAAGAACTACGAAGAAAAAAGAGTAAGAAGCGTCGCTTAACCCCTTTTTAATATCAAGAATTAGAAACGAAATATTTTGTTTGTGTTAGAAGGAGTTAAGTGCACTTTTTGTGGTAAATTTAAAAAAAATATATAATTTGGAGCAATTTTTAGGAAATAATGCATATATTTTTGAAAGACTGTTTTTTTCTTTATTTATCTTTCTTGTCAAAAAATTTCAGTCTATACTTCGAAAAAAGTTCTCAGCAAAAAACTTTGAACCTTTATATCTCGAAACTATGCAAATGTCAGTTACCCCCTTCTTCTTCCTAACGCTTCAATTGAATAATTTTGTCGAATAAATTTGAACCCGTCCATTTGGGAGGTTATTTTTTTTTGTATTTCTTTTCAATTTAGAATCACGAACTAAATCACTCATTATAATCTTATGGACGAGCATTTGTGGTATATGTGACCCCCCAGGGAAGCCAACCTCTGTCGGAGCCTCAATTATTGTGTCCTTGTCTGCAAACTCTCTGCGAAACGTCCGTCCATGCATTTTCCACTCGGTCAATTGTAAATTACATTCATAACTACAACAACTGTGTAAGAGAATCCAGGACATCGGATTCCTAATAGGTCGACCATAGTTAGGGGTAATTTGCCTGTCAGTGATTTTGCAGTCACTAACATTTACCCCAATTGAAAATGAGGGTCCTTCACCTTCCTGTTCAGAGAGTAATACTTTGGTGACACTCTTCATTACATTTTCAATGGTCTACACTATGAACTGTTATTGGAGTAGAACTAAACCCAGGTCAAGATGTTTCAGGTTAAACAGGATGACACCAAGGTACCATTAGGGAATATATTTCTCAGCATGTTGCATGTAGAGTGTGGGAGAAAGCTCAGTACATACATTATGTACATATAGGTACGAGTATACGAACTACATGTGGACGAAGACACAAGTCCACACGGTTAGAAATTTTGGGTTAGATTTTAATATTTTGAGGGTTACATATATGACAACACCAGAAAAATATTAAAATCTAATAAACTGCAAATATTAAAAGAAGATAAGTAATAAAGCAAATATTAAAAAATAATACTGATGAGATATTAAAAATTAATACTTTTTGTATTAAAAATTAATACAATTTTATATTTAAAATTAATAAATCTTTATATTAAGAAAAAAATAAAATTTAATACAATTTTATGGATTTGTATTAACATTTAAAAAAAATATGGAAATTCAGATGAATTCGAAAAATATCGAAAAGAAATACTTTCTGTTTAACTTTTTGACTTGGAATACAAAATATAAGATAATAATGAATAAATCAAATTAAAAACTATACAAACCATTTTCATCGACCCACCAATAGATTAGGAAATAAAATTTTATTAAATTTTAATACGAGGGTATTAAAATGTAATACAGGAGGGTTTGTTTTTAATAAAATTGTATTACTTTTTAATACATGGGTATTCGAATGTAATTAAAACGAGTATTACATCTTAATACAGTTAAAATGTAATACAAACGGGTATTACATTTAAATGCAAATATATTAAAATGTAATACAGGCGGGTATTATATTTTAATACAAGGGTATTAAAATGTAATACAAGAGGGTTTGTTTTTAATAAAATTGTATTACTTTTTAATACATGGGTATTAGAATGTAATACAAACAGTATTACATCTTAATACAGTTACAATGTAGTACAAACGGGTATTACATTTTAATGCAAGGGTATTCAAATGTAATACATGAGGGTTCGTTTTTAATAAAATTGTATTATTTTTTTCAAAATAAGGGTATTAAAATGTAAGAAAACCAGTATTAAATTTTGGTTTTAATTCCAAATGTATTAAATTCTAATCTTTTTGTATTACATATAGTAACTTTAAGACAAAAATATTAAAATTTAATCCAAAATAAATTAAAAATGAAAAAAATTATCCAAAAACATTAAAATTTAATACAAAATATATTAAAATTAAAAGTAATAATTTGAAAATATTAAAAAGTAATATTTTGTGTATTGCATACAGTTGTAATACAGGAGCTGTATTAAAAAATATCCCAAAATTTTTAACCGTGCAGTATTGTATATTTTACTCGAATATAGAAGTCCAGACATTCAGGAGCAAATATTATCCGAATGGAATACGTATAATCCTGCGATGCGGTTGCGAATTGAATCAATAATAATAATTACACGCTTGGCTAGGAGCGATTAGCATAATAGAGCAAACGGATTTACGGATGCGGAAAGGATAACAAGATAAATGTTATTGGCTAATGGATGGCGATGTTGAGATGCGCAATTACGGTGTGGACATAATTATCGACTATGTTCGCTGGACGCAAATACACCAGTGAGTCTGAGCCCCAGAAAACACGATGTCAGTGCTGGTGTTCTAGAATCTTGTTAAATAAAATATGACATCGGCTCTTAGTAATCAGTATATTGATTAATGTGGGACTAAGGATACGAGTATATACGAATGGCTTAATTAACTAACAGATAACATGATTCAATGAGTGGACGAATAATGTCAAAGCTAATGTTTCAATGCAAAGTAAATCAACATGAGTTATGTATGGTGTATCCGTATCCTTAGCCTGTCTTTGGCCCATAGTGGAGATGCAGCGACCGTATTGGGGATAAGTGATATTAAGACTCTTGTTTATGGGCTTTCATTAGAAACTTGGAAGTTCACTCATTAATAATTAATATATCTGATATCACTCTTATTTTATTTTGTATCCGTTCAAGATCCTTTGAACTGAAGCAATAGAAGTTAAAAAGAAAATTTCACTGACTGATAATTGACGGCTGACGGCTGTCAATTTTTTAACATTCAAGTCCTGTGAGCAAATTTAAACGATATTTATAATTTAAATTGATCGTATGTCTTCAAGACTCGAAGATAAGCTTGTCCAAATGTAGGCACATTAATTGGCTAAATTCCTTGGTAGAATGAATACTTTGGCGGTTTTGAATTTAAAATCAAACAAAACTCATGCAACGGCTTATAAAGGTTTTTCCGATAAGAGGTGTTATTTTGAATAGCCTGCCATTTTGGTAGATATCAGTTTTGAAGCTGTAATTTTTTGATATTTGACAAGTAAAAACTACACCATTAATAATAAAGTGCACGACTGGGTCGTACGAACTTGCTCTAATGTGCTAAATTGGTCTTGGGGATTGAGATTTTCGGAAAAAGGCATTGCAAAAATCATATGAAATTTTACTAATCACTTAAAAATCAATAGTTAAAACGTTTTTTGGAGAAAATGAAGTAAACCATCAGATTTCTTTTGTTCTTTTAAATTTTAAGGAATTTTTTTTTCAAAATCGTTCGACCAGTTTTTTGAAAAAACGGATTTTTTTTGAAAAACTTTTCGAAAACATATTCCAATTTTTTTTTGAGTATGCCAACTTCTAGAACTTTGTAGTTTTTATCAGAAAAATAAAATTGAAAAAAAAAACTGATTAGACCGTTTTTGGAAAAACCAAAAAAATAAAAAAAAAATTTAAACTTTCTTAAAAAATTCAAAAAAACTTTTTTTGAAAAATTTAAAATTTTCTATTATTTCGTTTATAAAAGGGCTTCTACATTAAAAATTTCATCGAAATTCGTCAAGTAGCTTACGAGAAAATCGGATTTAAAAAACCGGTCCTATAGGAGGTACCGTTATAAGACTTTTCCTGAAAAATATATTCCAACCAAAACATAAAATTTGCAGAGAAAATACAATTCAGAAAGTTTTATCAAAATCGTAGGAGCCGTTTTCGAAAAAAATTTATTTTTCACTAAAAATCGTATGGCAGGTACCGTTAGTTTTAAAGCTAGAATGTTAATTCCAAAAACCCCTCTGTAGGACGTCATAATAATACTATATACCAAGTTTGAAGCAAATTGGTCCAGCCGTTTAGGCTGTAGGTGCCGATACAGACAGACGGACAGACAGACAGACAGACAGACAGAATTGTCGGACCTACTTTTTTCGACTTCTCTATCATCGTAATGTTATGTTTGATTGTCCAAAAAAAAATTTTTTTTTTTAAGAATGCATAACTTGCCTTATAGTACCTATAATCGCAAGTAAAAATGAAACGATACACGCTTCAACAATGCATTGAAATTATTAAAGTTCACTATAAAAATGGTGAACCCTCTCAAGAACAACTGACAATATTGCTGCTGTAGCCCATAGTGTTGAAGAAAACCCAGGTTTGTCAATTCCTCGTCGTTCTTTGGAATTGGGCATTCCACAAACGGCATTACATCGTATTTTGCATAAAGACATGGGCCTTAAGGCTTATAAAGTTCAGTTAACACAAGAACTCAAGCCGACCGATCACCAACAACGTCTTGTCTTTGCTGATTGGGTCCTTGAAATGCATGAAAATTATCCGGAATTTCATTGAAAATACATCATGACTGATGAGGCCTATTTCCACCAAGGTGGCTACGCAACAAGCACAATTGTCGCATCTGGGGCTCGGAAAACCCAAGATTTATTGTTGAAAAGCCTCTCCATCCTCAACGAGTAACTGTTTGGTGCAGTTTGTGGTCCCGCGATGTCATTAAACCTTACATTTTTGAGGTTGGGGCAACAGCTATACGGTGAATGGATTGCGCTATCTTTCAACAAGACTACGTGTCTCACAAGCAACGAAACCATCAATCTTTTACGGGAAAAGTTTCCGGACCGTGTTACCTTTCTAAGAGGTGATCAAAGCTGGCCACCTTGCGACTTCTTTCTTTAAGGCCACGTGAAAGATAAGGTCTTCGCCAACAGCCCAGCGTCGATTCAAGACTTCAAGACTCATGCTTAAACACGATGCCATGAACGAAACAAATCTAAGGTGGTCAAACTTGACTACCTGTCAGGCGACAAAACAGATCTGGCCAAAACTAGATCCAAAACGCTCCAAATGTTTGTTATATCTTGGTAGATCACACCTTAGCTCCTTAATCGGTGTCATAACTGGACACTGTCTTATAGGCAGACATGCTATTAGACTCGGTGTCTTCTCGAACGACTTTTCTGCAGAAGTTGCATGGACGAGGAAGAAGAAGAGACTATAACACATCTTCTTTGTTCATGCCCTGCTCTCTCACAAAGACGAAAATTACATTTGGGAGATTTCTTCCTCAACGATATTAATGACCTAACTCAGATAGACATACACTGTCTCCATCGCTTTGTTAAAAGTTCCAATTGGTTTTAAAATTAGGGAGGTAGTGCCTTACTTTCATATGTGGTATCACAATGGACCTAGTATCTGGTCTAAGTTTGTCAGTCGTTGACTGACAGCCACCTTAACCTAACCTAACCTAAGTTTAAGTTGCAGACGGGCTCAATTAATGACTCACGTATTTACTTAAAGCTTCTTAAAGTTTTACATTTTACAAGGGTTTCAATTATTCGCTTTTTTACAACTCATAAAAATTGTTAAACTCATTTCAAGCCTCCAAATTCTAAGTTTTATTACTTTTTAGTTTGTTCAATATAAAAAGTGTTTTAAAAAGTGTCTATAAAATATCTATATCTTCGCTGAATGTTGTCACAAAAAGAAGTCAGTAATTGCAAATAAATGCAGTGCAGCCAACCAAAAATAAAAAAGTGCTCAAACTTTCATGGTAGCTCTAGCTATTGCCTTCAAAACTAACCTTAACCTTTTGTTCTTTGCTGTCGTGCTCTGTGGCAACCCAAGTGTTCCTTCTGTCCGTTGAGCGCATTATAATATCCATTTGATTTCCATTTTCTATTCTCGTTGAATGGTAATGACTTTAGCCAAACTAAAAGGACACCAAAGAATTTTTTGCGTGTAGAAAAAAAAAAAGACCAACCTACCTATACACCAAAGAGGAAAAAGGTATGCAGGTCCCGTTCTGTTCCGTAATCGTAATTTCGAAAGAAGGAATAAAACGTGCAATGAGCACTTGTAAGCGACTATAATTCAATTTAATAGCAGTCCCATAGTAGACTATTTGTGACTGCGACGACGACTTCGAAATCGTGGAAGGGACCGTATTCCGTATAGGTATACTGGCTTTTCACTCAACAAGGATCCGTTCTTTCTATACCAAGAGTTTTAGGTCTGACACAATCATCTTTTGCGAAAATGGGTCTTCTTTTTTATTCGTCCTTTGTGATCAGGTGTTGCTGAAAGCGGAACTGCATTTGGTTTTGTCAAATGGCAAACGCTTCCTTAACTATTCCCCCAACTCCAAAAACAGGACGATTCGATGTGTATAGTGTACAAAGAAGAATATTATTCGCCGACAAAAAGATACGGGAATGGTCTGTCGTGCGTTGTTGCGTCGCGTCGCGTCGCGTCTTCGGCCATAAAGATTTTCCACACCTGGGTAGAGATTAGGGAAACTATCGTGGTCGTCTTTGGCATCCTTAGTCGTAATTGCACCATTAACAGTTCGCATAAATTTCATGCCATCGCATCGTTGCTGTCGTCGTCGTCCTGGCCAAAGGATAAGATATACCTATCGTTGTGCGATTCGAGTTTAAGCAGAAAGACTTTAGATTTCTTTGTCTGAAACGGCTGTGGGACACTTTATCTTTCTACACATAGCACTCTTGTGGACTTTAAGGATGCGAAACGCGTTTAAAACTTAACTGCAAATTGAGTTCCATATGTCAATCACTCAAACGGCCGGGCCGCCGCGCCGCGGAATACCGAGGCAGAGTGTTTGTATCATTAATGTTGGTTCGTTAGATTCCCCCTTTCAGGAATATACTTAATTTCATATACAATTATTCCTCCCTCCTCGGAACCCAATACCTGCTACCGCCATTGCTCCATCATGTCGAACCGACCAACCCCCGCTGCCACCGTGACCACCGACCGCTTCACTGGAAAAGGATTCAGTTGAGCTATCTACGAACTCGACATGTCAAACGGAGTGAAGGCATTATCATTTTTAACACGTACTCGTGAGTAGAGCCTAGGCTCTGTCGAAATCAATGATTTTGCCAAGTTCATGACCGCAATCATAATCAGAGAGCTCGAGTTGTATGGTCGTCCTTATAGTCCTTTTTGGCAGAGAGCTGTGATTTTGATTCGATTTAACTCCAGGGAGGTGGAAGTGTGTAGGATGATGGTATATGGTGGTGGTTGGTGAGTTGGAGCTTGTTAAACATACGACGAATATAAAGGAAAATTGTAGTTGTAGCGATGAATGTTTCTTCGGAGAGGATTATGTTGATTTGCATAATATTGTGGTTGGGTTATGGAAGTGCGCCATATATTCCCTCAACCTCTCCTCTGTTATGCGATTGATATAGAAATTTATATAGAAAGTCATGACTTCAAAAATTTCAAAATTTTGATAATAATGTTTGAAATTTTTTGGAAAGTTTGTGGTATATGACAGAATTTCAAGGGGAAAATTGAAATAACTCGTGTGAAAGGACTCAAGAGTTAAAAGTTACTAAGACGAAAATATTTTTCAAACTCGGGCGACATGTTCTACGGGTGGGTAGTACGTAAACTGTTGCAAAATCAACCAAATGAAGGAAAAAAGTCTAACATACAGAATTATGCAGATGGAAAGATAGACCAAAATATTAAGCTACACATTTTTAAGTCAAGCTAGAAGTATGGTCTACGGTCAGGCTCTGTAAACAGCTTTCAATCTTCAAAAAAAACTTGGATTTTAAGGAATCTGGCGTTCAAGAAAACATGATTAAGTTTTTTATAATTTTTTAAGAACCATCTTTGATAAATCGACTCAATTACTTGGGGTTGCGGAGGACATTGACGTGATAGGAAGAACAAAACAAGCAGTAACCGGTGCCTTCACTATACTATGGAGTCAGCAGCAAGCAGAATGGGATTGAAAATATACTAGGCCAAAACGAAGCATATGATTTCATCAATAAAAGTCAATTTCCATAACCGACTTGGTCAGAACGTGACCATTGATAGGTATAATTTCGAGGTAATCAGTGAATTTAACTACCTGGGCACTGCTGTAAACACAGGCAATAACATCAACGCTGAAATCAAACACGGTATAACGCTTGCTAATCTCTGTTTCTTTGGGCTGAACAAGCAATTGAGAAATAAAGCATTATCGAGAGGAACCAAGAAGAAACTGTATAGAATACTCATCATCCCGGTCCTGCTATATGGTGCAGAAGCATGTACCCTCTCTCCTGTCTGGCGTTAACCGAGAACACAACATTTGGTGAAGAAAGATACAACGACTAGCTATACGTGCTGTAGAGTGACATAAGCCTTGACAGCATTAAACGACTAAGATGGTTGGCCCATTTAACGCTCCAGCTCCTTAAGTCTTCAAATCAACTGTGTTAGAAACATAGGTGCAAAATCAGAAAATTATTTTTTACCTGCTGCAGGTTTTCCCAATCATTATAAAATCTGTGTGTTTATCTGCATTTAATGATAAGTATTTTAACAATTGTTACGTTCATTAAAAAAAAAAATATTAAAACTCTATGTTTATAACGCATTTTCTGGAGAAAAACGACTCGGAAGTCAAACAATTTTCATGGGCAGGAAAAATGGAACAGCCTGGAAACGGGATATCTTAAAACGAAGACAAGGTATACAATTTATTTAAACGCATTAACAAAGGTTTTTATTTCTCCGTAAAACAAAGACCTACATGCAGTTTTTATTGTTGGTACTAACCGTGCAATTACCGTTAACGTAAGTCTGGGTACACCAAAGTTAGCCTTTTCTTAAATCCCCAAAAAATTATATCAAAATTGCAGATAGGCCTTTACTGTTAGATAAACTTTTTCTTAAAATAAACCAAAGAACCATGCCCTAAAATATTGCTTACGAATTAGGGGACACCCTGTATTCTGACTCAGAATCAAAAGCCGAGTCGATTTATCCATGTCCGTCCGTCCATCTGTCCGTCCAAATGTATACTCTGTAGATGTCGCAATTTTTAAGCTAGAATGCTGAAATTTGTTATATGTATACAATCTTTGGTTCAAGAGTAAGGCTAAGTTCTTCACAACCCCCATTTTTGTTCAACAACCTCAATTTGGCAAAAATAAATTAGGTTTTTTGTACAGTTATAAAAGCACAACGCTAAAATTTCGCACACCCATGCTTCAGGTGAATCTTTTTTCAATTAAGTACAAATATTTTAGTTTTGGGCGTGGCTGACGCCCACTTTTCATACAAAACCATTAATATTGTTTTTGTAAAATAACAATGCTTATATCAGAGCGAAAAACATTAAATTTTGTGGGTATTTAAAATGAATCCACAAGCCCACATTTGTGCGTCTCTTAGTCGAAACTGAAGTTATGTATAAAAAGAAATTTTTGAATTTTAAGCAAACACTTTTCACTTTTTATGCAGCTACTATAAGCAATTGCTTAGCATAAGATCAAGATCGTGGGACCCAGCCGTGCATTTTATTGTATGTTTGCCTCCCGCAGTCAGCCGCTTTTCCCCCCTTAAAAGTAGGCGTGTCCTAAAAATTTGTAAAAAAAAGCACTAACTGAGCTTTGATCATTGGGCAATTTTTTGACATATAAGTAAAACTACAGGTGAATCGAGTAGTTTTTAACCGATTTTACCTGAACTAAGCTATGGATTTTATAAAAATCACGCCCTTTAAAGTGGGCGTATTGAACAAATTACTACAAAAAATGTAGAGACATATTTTCCAAATAACGAACGGAATAAAAAGCTAAAATTGAAGATTGGTACCTACCTTAAATTTTTAAAACTACGTTTTTCGTTCTTTCATGAAAAGTGGGCGTAAGCCACTCCCGAAATCATACTTGACATCTTACCCACAAGATGTTTAAATTGTCAAAAATAGTGGGTTGTTGGTTGGTGCTTGTATGTTAAGGTTGTTGGTTGGTGTTTGGGGGGAAGAGATGAGGAAACAAAAAATCAAAAATGGTGGGCTTTTCTAGGTGGGGTGGGTGGTTGGAGAGATACAACCTACAATTACACATGAACTGTTTTGTGAACTGGTTATCACGTAAAATAATCGGGTTGGGGTCGAAATTCGGTATGGGTCATAGTTCTGCTTTCAAAATTCTGCATGCCAAAATTCTGTTTTGCATAATTTTTTTTGTACAAAATTCTGGATGTCCAAAATGTTGTATGACAAAATTCTACATTTCAAAATTCTGTACGTTCAAAATTCTGCTTTCAAAATTCTGTTTTTAAAAGTTCTGTAAATATGTTGTAAAAGAGAAATCGTTTTGATAATATAAAAAAGTGCGCACTTTTTTACATTATCAAAACGTTTTCTCATCACACTAGTGTTTCTTTCCTCCTTCAGAGTGTGTTCAGAGTGCGCTCTACAAGCTCTAAATAAAGAGATGGGGGAGACGGAGTCAAAAGCTGAACGAAAATATATACGTTAAAAGTTAAACGCATCTAAACAAATTCAATTGATAAAAATAAGTTTTTTAGCGCCACGCCGGCTGGAAATAAAAACAATTAAAATGGCAGCATTTTAAATGGGTCTGGTTCAAAATCCCGAAAGTTCAAAATCCCGAATAGCAATCAATACTGAAAAATCGAATTAGTAAGTGATGCAGGCAGGCACCTGTGTCAACAGTTTTCATAATCAGCAGTACTTGGGTGGCCCGCTTCGCGGGTTCTTGGGATTTTAACTCCCTTTTTCAGGGACACACCCGCTCACGCAACTTCGTTGCTCCGCTAAGGGTATGTTCAGTTGTCTGGCAGGAGCCTGTGTCAACAGTTTTCTTAATCAACAATACTTGGCTTTTTATCATTCGGGGTCTTGAACATTCGTGATTTTGATTTTTTTGGATTTAGATTTTTCGGGATTTTGAATTCTCGGGATTTTGATTTTTCAGGATTTTGAACTTTCGGGAATTTGGTTTTCGGGATTTTGAACGGATCCCATTTTAAATCTTAAAAAAAAAACTTTTTTTCAGGTTTTTTTCAAATGGCAGGAGAAAAGGAATTTAATGAGATTTTGAATTCGTTTCATTAATAGTTCAGAGCGAGCTCGATATATACTTGATTTTTGTTCAGAGCTCTTTTCTGAATGAAAAAAGCAAAAACGCCTAATGTTTATTTTAATGTATGGTTCCTTTTTATTTTAAACATACTATTTTATGTATGTATAAAATTCTAAATAATGTACCTATCATTTTTTAAAACTTATTCTTTGAAAGGCTTTCATTGTTAAACTTTATTCATTCTGAATACAAAAAAAAATATTTTTTTTATTATTATCTACTCCCCTTTTTCAAATCTACTTCGTTTTTTTGGGTGATTCGCTTCACTTTCCAAGCTTAGCATGGGCAGAGCTTTGATGCAGCCATTTTACTGCCATTATTTTCCATAAATTTTAATTGAAATTTAACATTCAAGTGCCCTAATTGAGGAAACCCTTAATAACCTTTAACCCTCTGCTGTCCCACTTCTATAGAATAACATTTTGATATCATAACATTTAATCGTACGTCTCTTGTTGTAATAAACAAATATCTCAAGATAATCACTGTCCGGTACAAGAGGGTAGTTGACTTAGCTGAAGGTCGTAAAGATTGTATTTTGACGTGTGACGTTTCCACAAAGCGATGAACGAGAAATAGTTAGACCTTTTCAGTATCAAGTAATAAAATAATTAATGTCTAGAAATTATTTACAACAATTATACTCTTGAAGTGTGACGCAATTGACGTTTGGAACCAATTTATTATAGGTAGTGATCATCGGTTCTTCACAACACAACGTGTGGAAATTCATAATCCTAGAGAAATGTAGCTTCTGTCAATTGCAACATCGATTCGGTCGTAGATTCGACCACCATTTTGTTGTTAACCGCTTCAAAATCGATGAGTCTGAGTCAGAAGTTGTGTGGTGTACCTTGTGCATTTCAATCGTCCTTTCAAAGATAATATGTCCTCTCGCTCAATCAGGAGTCTTCCAAGAGCAGACAAAAAAAACAACAAAAAGTTTCAGTGCCAGGTTTCGATGCCAGACTTAACTAAACCAGCTGCTGGAAACCATCTGCCACATGGCAACCTTATGGGCCATTTGATGAAATCCGCTCATAATTCACATTCCATAAGTTTCATGCTCAGCAAGGTGTTGTCCATTTTTTTAAAACAGATCTCAAAAAATATGCAAAAAAAAAAAAAAAAAAAAGATTTATGTTATCATGAACGATGCACCAAATGAAAGTCTTGTTGTACGTGTACCTTCCTCCTAAAAAAAAAAGCAGATCCAAATTCCATTCGCGTGTAGCTATATCGAACAAAAATTTCATTTCCCCAAACAGGTACAACTTCATTTCAAAAATGTAGATAGCTGGTACCTATACGTTGTGATCCAAAGAAATTACATTCAATAAATATCCTGCGACTATGATCCACCCTCCAATTCAATTGACAACGCTTCTTTCATTCAAAAAAAAAGAAAAAAGAAAAAAAAAGGATTTTTAACACAGCACAGCAAGAATTTTCAATTCAATTTTGTCGCGTATCCTGAGAATCGGCTAATATGTCATTTTCACTACATACACCTTCATGTTGGAGTGTTATCTGCATCGCAGGATAACTCATCCATAGCAGCGTGTGCTGTCATTTGAATGAATATTTTGCTTCTGATTCTCCGCCCTAACACCACGCGTCTCCTTGTCGCAACAAGGATAATAATTTATCAATTGACACATCCCGATTTTTTTTTTCTCTCTCAGTTGCCTTTGCCTCCATCCATGGATCCATGCTCTCTAGTCACTGCTTCAGCGGTGATGGGTGGCCTTTTATGGGCGTGGGTATAATAAGCAAGCGAAATCCGTTCTGACAGGCAAATCCTGTCACGTAGAGTGAAGCTCTACACAGCTCTACACCCTACTTCCTTTAGCTTCAACAATATTGTAGAAAGTGCACTGAATGTATTTTTTTTTTTCTGAGGACCTCCAAGCTTATTTTAGAACATGTAGGGTGATTTCTTATTTATTTCTTTGAATTATTTACACACAAATAATACAAAAAAAAGAGGAAGAGACAACAATAAAATCAAACATCCTTCGCACGTAGCCTAGTTGTCATGTGGGCACACATCTCTGTGGACATCTCCAACAGCAGCGTGTGCATTCCAAACATCTACAATAGATATGTTCCATCCTTAGGACGTGTTTATCGTAATGACAGGACATTTTTATCCCAGCAATAAATGAATATCTTAGTAATTCTTACTGTAATCGAATGAGCTTGCAAATAGGATATTCATCCATTATCCTTTTACTCTGCTTGCTTTCATCTCTGGCTGTTGTATAAGAACTGGGACTCAATTGATAAATCGGTCTATTTGTGACGCACTGTTGCAACGGATAAGGCGAGCTTTTTTTTCCCTTCTCTTAAGTGGAGAGATATTGCATATAAACTGACACACAAACACAAACACATAAAACGTAATGTCCAATAAATTAACCACAAGGATAAAAGTTGTCTACCATTACCCTGTTGAAACGCTTGAAATGCTACTTTGCCCGAGAGTTTTTCTAGACAATTTTTGCACTCTTCTTAGATTTAACGATGGGAATATTGCAGGTGGCCGGTTGTTTCAGGCATTTTTGCTCCAAGAAGGAGTGCGTTATAATTTAACTCTGAATATCCTCGATCCACTCTCGAGTGCAGGATTTTGTGGTTTATTGGGGAAATAATTTTACCTCTTTTCTTTCTGGAGCGTTTGAAAAAAAATTTCGAGTATTTATAGAAGAAAGTACAGAGGTAGACATAATCTTTTTTGAATTATAAGACTTTAAACTTTCGGATGGATGTCGAGACCTTTAAGTTTGTATATCCTGTTCAGATCAGAATTTAAGTTGAACAGTCATTTATCCTTTCAACGGTGTTTACTTTTTATGACAACTATAGATATCTCTTAAATGTATTCAAAATCAGTTTCGCTATGATCGGAAACCGCATGGGTACGAGTACCTATTATTTTTTGGCAACTACCTATCTGGGAAAATAAAGATTGGCCATGTCCTTGTCCATATATCAATCGATGTCATCAATTTTTATTTTAAAACACTGCATTTAGAGAGACCAAAGGAAAACTTGATATCCTAAAAGGACAAGGAAAACCGAAAAAAGTATAGACACTGATAAGGCAGTATGTGAAAATTCCAGTACCCCGCCCAAAACTCTTAGCGCCTCTGGCTTAGTCATTTGATCTAATCGAGTTTAATATTTTAATTTGAACATAAAAATAGAGTGGGTATGAAATATGTTAATGGACATGTAGACATCATGTATCGATAGAAAAACAAAGTCTTTTGAAGTGAAACTTCTTTAGATGAAACGAAAATGCGTCACGAAAAAGAAATAAACACATAAATACATACACATACATACCTGATGAGATTAAGCCGCTCTGTAAATTGCCGAAATAAAAGGAAAGATCAACCGTATGAGTGTGTTTGTATGCACACACAATACTACTGTTAATACGTGTGTGCCTACAGGTTTATTATTTCTCGACTTAAAAGGTAAATCATCTTAAGTCTATTCTTACCATTTTCAGGAGAGCAACAAAACTCTAAGAAAAAGCTTGTCAAAAAAACATTCAAACAGAGACTTCTTAAAATAATCTTTTTAAGGGTGCAATTTAACGTCCTTTTTTTTATATGTATAATGTCAGAAGATATTCTTTATATTTTGTGAGTTGCATGCCAAAATGTGACTTAAGATGGTTTGCCCATTTAAATTTTTTTCAATTAATGATTTCTTAGATCTTAAGTTAAGATAAGATTCTTTACCTATTCTTTTCGAAAAATTGTCCTAATGTGTGACCGGTCCTATGGAAGGTGCAGTTGTTTATAAGTTTACATAAAAACACCATTCAGAAAGTTTTATCAAAATCGTACGATCGGTTTTTGAAAAGAATGAGTTTTTTATTAAAAATCGTATATGGCAGGCAAAGTTAGTTTTAAAGCTATGTAGAATGCCAATTCCAAAAACCCCTCTGTAGGACGTCATAAAAATACTGCGTAATCACAGTTATCTCAAATCTTTTCTTGTTTCATTTAATTTTTGTTTACCGATCAGTAATACCTACTTTTTACTTGCGATTATAGGTACTATAAAGCAAGTTATGCATTCGTAAAAAAATAATATTTTTTTTTTGACAATCAAATATAATATTACCATGCCTAAAAAAGTGGGTCCGACAATTCTGTCTGTCTGTCTGTCCGTCTCTGTATCGGCACCTACAGCGGCTTTACCGATTTTCTTCAAACTTGGTACATAGTATTGTTATGACGTACTACAGAGGATTTTTTGGAATTAGCATTCTAGCTCTAAAACTAATGGTACCTGCCATACGATTTTTAGTGAACAAATAATTTTTCTCAAAAACGGCTCCTACGATTTTGATAAAACTTTCTGAAAAGTGTTTTATGTGCAAACTTTATGTTTTGGTTGGAATGGATTTTTCAGGAAAAGTCTTATAACGGTACCTATAAGGAACCGGTTTTTTGAAATCCGTTTTTCTCGTAAGCCACGTGACGGGTTTCGATGAAATTTTTAATATAGGAGCCTTTGTATAGACGAAATAATATAAATTCTTAAATTTTTCAAAAAAAGTTTTTTTGAGTTTAAAAAAAAAATTTAAATTTTTGTTTGTTTTTTTTTTTTCAAAAACGGTTTTATCTATTTTCTTAAAACTTTATTTTAGTGATAAAAACTATGAATTGCTAGAAGTTGGCATACTCAAAAAATATTTGGAATATTCTTTCGAAAAGTTTTTCAAAAAAAAACTGTTTTTTGAAAAAACTGGTTGAACGATTTGAAAAAAAAATTTCTTAAAATTCTTAACAGTAAACAAAATTAGATGGCTTACTACATTTTTTCCAAAAAACGTTTTAACTAGTGATTTTTAAGTGATCAATAAAATTTCATATCATTTTTTCCCTGCTTTTTTTGCAAAATCTCATAGAATGTATCTTATGTCATCATTATTGCGTGTATTGTTTATACCCTATTCCATAGAATGGGTATATTGTATTTGGTGTGGAGTTTGTAACATAGAGAAGTAATGCCGTTAGGTATAGAAAAGTTTATATATTCTGACTCAGAATCAAAAGCCTAGTCGATTTAGCCATGTCCGTCCGTCCGTTCGTCCGTCCGTATGTATACTCTCTAGAGGTCGCAATTTTTTAGCTAGAAAGCTGAAATTTGGTATATATAATCTTTGGTTCAAGAGTAAGGCTAAGTTCTTGAACCGGTAAAATCCGCACACAAACACGCCCACAATCGCCACTTTTGTTGAACTAAATACTGAAAAAAGTGCAGTTAGTGCTTCAAATTTTTAAGACACGTCCACTTTTAAGGGGCGTTTCCGTCAAAAGTCGTATAATGCATTAATTTTTTAACGTTTTTTAACTATCGGTCGCAGTTTTGAAGTAAACAGGTGAACACTTGGATTTATATTCCTTGGTTACGTAGCAGAGTGTGGTCCAATAATTGTTAAAAACACCCATAATCGCTATTTCCATTCCAAATCTAATTTTTAAAAATTTAAGTTTTGTCTTGTTTTGTTCAAATCGATCTGCAAGAATAAAATTGAATGTCACTGAGCTCATAACAATTGCCTTGGCAATAAAACGTTTTAACTTTGGGCGTGGCGCACTCCTTTTTTATTGCGCCAGCACTAATTGAACATCACACCGCATAAAATTAATGTTATTGAATTTTTTTCTGTCTGCTAAAGAAGAATTTTGTTTCTGAAACTGAAACATCGGCTGGCTACGGGAGGCATACGCATACACATACAAAAATATAGGGAATAGGGTATCCAACAGTTCGTTGCAAACGTACTGTAGCTCTCGCTCATGTTTTTATTTTGCAAACGCTAAAGTATACTGCGCCTACTTAGGGTTCCGAAATTAACGGTTTGAATTTCACAACACCTAATATCAACATAAGATGATTTGCCTTTTCTCACTTTTCAAAAATATTTTGATGAATTGCATCTTGGTTCAACTTAAGGGTGATTTTTTTTTTGGTCTGCACGTGGTTAGGTATCTTAAGTCATCTTAATATATCTTACCTTTTTACGATCATGACACATAACAAGATAATCTTAAGTCTGCTTTAGGATTTTTTTTATTCGACTGAACAGAGCACCTTTTGTGAACTTAAGATATTTTACGTTTTGTCAGAATACAATTTTTCTACATACGATGAAATTTTTTGCTTAATAAAAAGGAAAAGGAATGAGATGGAAGAATACGGGTGAGACAGATCTATGCTCCTCTGAAATGGTAACAAGATCCATTAATAAAAAGCAAATAATCGTAAGTTGACTTAAGACGTTTAACCCTTTCAGTCTTAATTTTATTGTGTGAATATTTTGTTCTCCCAGCTGACATTGAGAGGAGTCGTTCATTTTTCCGTAGGTTACTTTATTAGAGTTTCTGGTCGACCGATTGTGAATTTTCTAATAAAAAACACATTATATGAATGTACATATTTTTGTTTCTTTCTACTTATTCTTTGGGTTTAAAGCAAATCGCGGTACGGCTGCCTTAAGGTACGATTGTATTGAGTGCACTACTGTCAGAATCGCATGGTTAAATAAATGAATACAGACACGCTCATGAGGTTTTACGTAAAGTTTCTTTTTAACATGGTGTTTTTTCAATCTTAATTGCTTTTGACACTTGATAATTTGACAGCTGTCACAATTGATAATTTGAAATAAGACATATCGAAATCACAGGAGATGCATTTTTGGACTCATTTTGAAGTAAATAAAATACGAACAAAATTTCTGGCAGTAAGTAAGTCTATAAAAAATATTTATTGGGATTGAAAAACAAAAGAAAGAAAGAAGCGCATCCCATATTTGGGCCTTTACTCCCTTATATGCAAACAGCCAGCCCTGTTGATGCTTGTATTAGATTAAAAAAAATTTGGGGATTTTCCTCGGTTCCATGAAATTATGTTTAACGTCAAGTCTTATCAAAAAATGAACTTTAACTTTGTTTTATAATCGGAAAGTAATTATCCAAATCTTGCAAGGGGTTTCCATAACTTGACCAAAACCAATTTGTAATAATTCCTTAAATTAGAAATAATTCATTGGAAAAAGAATATTGAGGGTCTTTTGATGACGTAAATATTTTATTGGCGCTAGATGTTCGTTTTGTGAGGTTTCCATTGGGAAAAATAATTTCCGTATAATCATCAAACAATTTAAATTTATTCAGAACTAGCTGACCCGACGGACTTCGTCCCGTTAAATATTTGGCGAAAATAGAATAAAATCAAGAATTAATTTAATTTTGTAACATAGAGAAAATACTGTTCGACCATCCACCCGTCCGTCCGTTATTAAAAAAAAAAGCTAACAAACACGCCCACAATCGCCATTTTTCTTAAACCTCAATTTGGCAAAATAAAATAATATTTTTTTATACAGTTACGATAAAAGCACAACGCTAAAATACATCAGCTTTAGGTGAATATTCTTCCAATTAAATAAAAATATTTCAGTTTGGGCGTGGCTGACGCGCACTTTTCACACAAAACCATTAATATTATTTTCCAAAATTAACAATGCGTATATTCGTGTTAAAAACCTTACATTTTGTGGATATTCGTTGCACGTAAACATATTGTATACGCAACCAAAAAAAATGATTTTGGGTATGGCTGACGCCCCAATTTTTGTTAGAAACTATAAGACACTTGTTTTTGCAAATAAACGGTGCTTATTATAAATCCACAAGCCAAAGTTTGTGCGTCTCTTAGTCGAAGCTTAGAAGCTTGTGTATAAATTGAATTTAGGGTGTGGCTTACGCCCACTTTTCATGGAAGAAGGCAAAACGTAGTTCTAAAAATTTAAGGTGCCAATTTTCGTTCGTTATATGAAAAATATATCTCATTATTTTTGTGTGTACATATTTTCAATACGCCCACTTTGAAGTGCGTGATTTATTATAAAACACCTTTATTCGGGTAAAATTGTTAAAAAACTACTCGATTCAGGTGTAGTTTTGTACATATGCCCACTTTTAAGGGGCGTTTCCATCAAAAGTCGTAATATGCATTAATCTTTTAATTTTTTCTAACTATCGGTCGCAGTTTTGAAGTAATAATATAAACTTTTCGGCTTGTATTCCTTGGTTATGTAGCAGGCTGTGGGTCAAGAATAAATTGTTTAATACACCTATAATCGCTATTTCCATTCAAAATCTAAGAAATCAACGTTTACAATGTTGAATACATTTTAAATTTGGGTGTTCACGCTACAGAGTAGTCAGTGTAAAAAGAATTATGTTCACAATAGCCGGTGTTTACGTAAGGTGGTGTTTTTGTTAACGCGAGTCTACTGTACTTCACTGGGTCGTATTTCACGGCACCATAAGAAATTCATATTCGGGCTGAAATAAATAATAATTAATTAAATTATTGAGGTATCCGTCGTAACGGAAATTTCTCCGATTTTATACGATTCTGACGATTTTTATTCCGATTTATTTTTCCTACCAGCTGTTCGGAATATTTCTCTGAAAAATTTGAATTGCGTTTAAGTAAGTTCAAGTACATTTTTGGGCGTAATTTTTGACAATTAGGTACAATTTAGTTTCCGATTTCCTCCGACACAAATTCATGGAGGAATTTTGTTATGAATTTAAGGAAATTGTTGGAAAATGTAATGTAAATTTACCTCGAACGCAATTGAAATCTCCGAAAAAGTATGATATGCGAAAAACTGTCCGCTCCGACGGATACCTCAATAGGGTCAAATAAGTTCAAAAAAGGATTCTATCAGCGAGACGACATAGTTCACATAACAATGTATTTGATATCGCCTTCCGAATGTTATGTTACCTCATTTAACAATGAATGTTTTAAATCGAACTAAGACCGCATACTTCTGTGCGTTCCTGCATAGCAAAATAATGGTACGTAATGGCAGATCCCTTCAATAATTCACTCTCAAATTGTGGAAAAAGTATTTCACATTAGAATTTAATTTAATCCTCCTTAACGATGATATTTATCAACATCAAGCCATTATTATGTATCAACCATTTATTTATCATTATATTAAGTTTAACGGATGGTTGGTCTTGGTCGGGAAGCGAACCTCCATTTCATATAAATATGCCTGATCCTTGAAAACTTTTATTTACTGAATTCACTCTTGAGAAAATGATGTTTATCTTTCGTTTCTTTTTAATTACCCTTTGCGTAACAGCTTGCTGTAAGACTGACTACTTACAGCAGTATAGTCTTTTTTTTAAATATATGTATCTACAAATATACATCCTGATTCTTGACATCCTGTAACATCTCACTAAGGATAAATATATCTTTTATTTTTATATATTCCATTTTTCCTTTGTTTTCAACGAACTTTACATGATGATGATGATGTTGGTTGGTGCAAACATTTTCAAGTTATTTTTCTTTTCAGTTTCCTATTTGTTCTTCCAGAGGTCCTGTGCGAGCGCTTTGCAATTTGCAAATAGGATCCTTTGCTGTGTTGGTAGATATACTAAAAGACTAAAAGAGGGAGCTCATTATATTGAAAAATGGAATTTGTTTGTAAATACTTTTCAAAAGAATGTTTAACCGTTTTCTATTTGAGAAGAGCTAGGTAATGGTTGTTGGGGTATTTTTTTTTTTTTGGTCTTTAGTTAGTGTGAAAAAAGGTCCTTAAAATAAAGAATAATAACGATTCGAAGTTTCTTTCTTGTTTTTGCTGATAGAAGGAAAATATCAGCATAAAATTTCATAGCAATGTGTTTCGCGATGATGAAGAAGAAGAAGAAGAAGAAAAATCTCATAAAAGATAAATAGATAAGCTATTCAATCCGCGTTTAATCGAGAGTGAACTATGGCTTCATTTTAAAATGCATGTTATCAAGCGTGAAATTGGCTTTGAAACAAAGGATGGGAGATTAATATTAAAATTAGTTTTGTAAAGATTTTTTTTTTGAGTGCCTACAAGATGTATTCATATTGTGAAACCCTAAGATATATTGTTCAACAGAAAAAATGCACGATTGGGTCGCACGTACTTGCTTTGCTTGTTGCAAAAGCGCTATGACAACAAATTGTTCGAGCAATAACAACTAATCTTTGTTTAAGAAGTGTGTATGTCCCTCAGTTTGAGCATATTGACAGTGTTATACGATAGGTAGGTTTTTTCGGACCTCCGAAATGTCTTAGCTCCAATAAAATTAAGTCTTTACAAACAGATGTCCGCTTTACTTGAAACAATTTTAGAGGTATAGAACTTTGAAAGAAAGATAATCTTCTGGCTTTATAATTTAAATCTTATTTCTGACATATGACCGCCACGGCTGGCTCGGACGTAGTCTTATCTGGAGGCCCAATTTTCGATGACTTTTTCCAACAGTTGTAGCCTTATATCGGCAATAACGCGTCGAATGTTTTCCTCCAACTGGGTAATCGTTTCGGGCTTATCGGACTAGCGACTTCACATATCCCCACAGAAAATAGTCACGGGGCTTTAAATCGCTCGATTTTGGAGGCCAATTCACAGGACCGAAACGCGAAATTATGCGCTCACCGAACGTTTCCTTCAACAAATCAATTGTGGCACGAGCTCGGTGACATGTTGCACCCGCCGGCGCCATTTTGTTGAAACCAAAGCTCCTGCACATCGGTTGTTCAATTAATGAACGAAAAAGTCAGTAATGATTGCTCTCTATAGCGTGTACCATTGACTAGCGTTCTGGCCAGCATCGTTTTTAAGAAATACCGACCAAACAGTCAGTTTTTGTGGATGAAACGGTGTCTCAACATACACGTGAGGATTATCATCACTCCAAATACGGCAATATTGTTTATGGACGTATCCATTCAACCAAAAGTGAGCTTCATCGCTTGACCATAAAATGGACGTAGTGCGTATTTTGAACAGAACCATGATTTATATCTATATCTATACATATAATAAAATTGTAACGGGTCGATGTCTGTACATTGAAGATATAAATGCAAAAATAATATGGGGAGTAGCTATTAGACCCACAGAAGCCAAAACAACCGTTTTTAGAAATTTTGTCTGTCTGTCTGTCTGTATGTTTGTACGCGCATCACGCAAAAACTACTGCATGGGATTGAATGCGGTTTTCGCAGATTTATTGGTAGTATGCCAAATTTTTTTTATCGCAGGAAAATATATAATTCTGGTCGTTTTTTTTTATAGTGCTGCAATCGAACGTTATTCAATGAACTTAATGCAAATTTAAAAGATTTTAAATAAGTTAGCGTCTCACTTAAATAATGGCGCTGGAAATCATACAAATAGCGCCACATTTACCTACATATACATGAATAGAAATAAGTTAGTCGTTCTGAATAGAAGTTACATCAAAAACATCATAGATGGCGCTATTTACCGCCATATAGACAATGTCTCATTCAGCGAAAGCAGAAATCGAAAAATAATGTAAACAAAAAGAACGGTGAACGAGCAATACTTACGCCCAAAACAGATGAAGCGGAGCTGCCATAAATAGCAGTATCGGCGCGTAGCATCGTTTTGAAAGTGGGCATTCCAATTAGGTATATTGCTCAGAACTTAACCCTCCAACTTTGCAATTTAAACCGTTATGATACTTCGAAATAATATTATACAGAAACCAAAAATCTTACGGCTCTAGAGCTGGTAAGCTATTTCATACCACGCATACCCCCCATTTTGAACCGGTTGTGCAAAAACAAAAATATACTGAGATACCTATTTTATTCTAAAATCCACGCGTACGAAGTAGCGGGCAAAAGCTAGTTTTCAAAATAAATTTCATTAATTTGGAAGCGTTGTTCAGACGTCAGTCTATTTATCTTGAAATGCCAAACCAAACTAAGAATAAATCACTTGACAGCTGATAAAATGGCCGCCAGTTAAAATAGTGTTGCCAACTTAAAGTTATATATACCTCTAAAAAAACACCCGTTATTTTTAGCCAAAACTTAAAAACGCAGTTTTCAATGAAATTTAGTAAAGACTTAAAAATGTTGGCTTGAATAATTGGAAATCCCGATAAAAGGAAATTTTTTTACTTGCTCTATAGGGCAAGTACATATTGGTTTCGTGCAGAAAAAAAAATTGATTTCGATTAATCAAACATGACATTACGATGATAGAGAAACCCAAAAAAGTGGTTTTCGCCATACCATCCGTCGGTCTGTCTGTGCGGATGTGTGGATGTGCGCTTTTTCACGTCATTCTACAGCCTAAACGGCTTGACGGATTTTCTTCAAACTTCATATATAGCAGTTTGAAGAAAAACTATTGTCGAGGTTTTTTTTTATTTCGTTTTAGCCCGGCTCATGTACCTTTCATGGTACCTTTCATGTAACGGTTTTTTTTATTTCGGATTTTCTCGAAAACGGCTCAAACGATTTTGATTAATCAAAAATCGCATGAGTTTAAACTCAAAATTTAGCTAACTTTAAGCATTTCTAACAAAACTGCGTTTTTTGTTTTTGTCTCAAATGGTCGTAACGAAGATCAGGTTTAAACGGCTTTTTTTTAAATGGCCATAAGTTCGCAGCGGCTTAATTGAATTGACTCAAACATCGTTTGGCATAGTTTTTTTTTAGTGTTCTATAAGAAAGAATTGCAATTTTTTCAGTAAAGCCTTTCTAAATGGTGGCTCCCATACAACGAGCCGTTCAGTTTTAGCCAACTTTTTTAGGTTTTTTCTAATTTGCTCAAAAATGGCTCTAACGATTTTGTTCAAACTTTGTGTGTAATATTCTTTTACCGTTCTTAAGAGAACTGCGTTTTTAGTTTTTGGCTAAAAATGCATATAACGGAAATCTGGTCTTGACGTCTTTTTTTTCAAATTGCCATAAGTTGTCAACGGTTGTATCGATTTCAAACAAACTTTGTTTGGTATAGTTCTTTACAACTCTCTATCAGATGGCATTGCATTTTTTCCAGTTTCTCTTTTTTAAATGGTGGCTCCCATACAAAGAGCCACTAGGTTTTGGCCAATTTTTTTAAAATTTTCTAATTTACTCAAAAAAGTCTCCCCCGATTTTTATTAAACTTTGTATTGAATTTACGTAGAATGTTTTGAAGAAAACTGCATTTAAGTTTTTGGCTACAAATGATAATAACGGAAATTTGTTTTAACAATTTTATTAATTTGGCCATAAGCGGACATTTATATCATTTATAGCACCCAAAAGATGACATCTAAATTTTAAAAATTCAAAGGGGTCTTAACGTAAGCTCCCGCTCGGGTTTTCCAGTTTTAACCAAAATTTTGTAGTTTTCCCCAAATTTTTCAAACAGGAGTTCTTCATATTGCTCGAAAACTTTGTTTTCATCGTAGGCACTATTGCACCCACAGAGCAAGTACGTGCGACCCAGTTGTGCAATTTATTTGAATTTGAAGAAACGAAAAAAGATAGCTAGCTGAAACTGAACTTTTCGTTTTATGGGTGCCACCGTCATTTACTGTGTCAATGCCCAGCTATATCTCGCATTAGGATGATGCAAACCGTTGGGAAGTTTTTTATGAAGACCTTAGGGAATATTCCAATTAAAGGATACAAAATCTGATCAACTTCCTCGATGCGACAAAATGGCTATGAATAATTTCCTTATCCTGACTAATAACTTCGCGCGAATTTTTACTTTTATTTTCTTGGTCTCTCGAAACACTAATAATTAAAAAAAAAATTGGTTTTTCGAAAGACCAAGTTTTTTTTTAATAATTCATCTATTCCTTGCTTAGTTTTTCGAGAATAAAAAAAAAACTAAGTTTAAAATCCAAGTGAATTTGCAATTTGTTTTCTTTTATTTTTAATTTTTTTTCTTTCATCTCGAATTCTGTACATTAATTTTTGTACTTACATGTTCTGAATAGGCAATGTAAATAATTAACAACTGCCTACATCCACAAGTTGGGACAACACTGAAAGTTGCATCCATTAAAATAATGTCGTTCTGACTGTGGCAGAGATTCAAGTAGGTTCAATGTTTTTGGTGCTTGGAATATGGTGTAACTGAAAGTGTTTTCCAATACCGTGTTTTTGTAAAACGGTTTTGCACTATCATATTTCGATATTCCATAATTGTCAATAACGTTTATTAGTAATTTTTGTTTGTTTTTTTTTTTTTTATTGTTTTCAACTATGAATTAAGTGTTTTGTTTACAATAAAATGTTATCAATTTGCTTAACAATTATGTGTTTTTCTTTCCTTTTTTTTATCAATTTTTAGTTTTATTCGAAAAAAAATATATGGACTTATGTCCCACTTTTCAAGGGAAAACTATGGAGTTATGTCCCATTAAGGTGGGACATAAGTCCATAATCGATTTATGAAGTTATGTCACACCCGAGTGGGACATAAGTCCATTATGGACTTATGTCCCAGGGAGTTATGTCCCTGCCCCGTCCATCACGCCCTTCTCCGTAAAAAAAACGTTCTATTCATCCGTCCAATTCTTCGTTAAGTTGATTCGTTAGGTTAACAAAACGGCGCATACCACCGCTAATTGGGGTTTTCTCCTCTTAGGAGCTTTTTTTTATCTCAAATGAGAACCAAATTTTCTACCTATAGATACCCATGGGAGCCACGGTTTAGAAAGGTTTCATTGAAAATCTGCAATGTCATTCTATGAAAAGCCATAGCAGACAAAGTTTGATTCAATTCAATCAGCGCAGTATTATCAAAAATGCTCTAGGTTAGTTAAATTTTAAGTTTAATCAAAATCGTTAAAGCAGTTTTCAAGCAAATCCATTACGAAAAAAACCGTTATATGAAAGGTACCAGTTTCAGCCGGGCTAAAACAAAATAAAAAAACCTCGACAACCGTTTTCTTTAAGCTGCTATAATTTATGAAGTTTGAAGAAAATCCGTTAAGCAGTTGAAACTGTAGCTTGATGTGAAATGTGCACAGAGGCACAAAAAAACAGGGACCGACGACGACATGGGGAAATTCACTTTTTTGGGCTTCTCTATTATCGATGTCATGTTTGATTAAAACTTCGATTTCTTTCTGCACAACCCATATGGTCCTATAGAGCAAATAGAAGCTGAGTCAAATGATAATTAAAATGACAAAAAGGGTAAGGCTAACTTCTGTGATCATTATTTGTTGCAGAACTTTAAATTTATAGACTGACGAATAAGTTTGGGAAATATAATTTTTTAATAGAATTTTCAAGTGCTTGTGTTGTTGAGTATCCAAGTAGTGTTTTGTTTTTAAAATTCAAATAGTTGTTGATAAGAAACCTTACTAAAAAATCTAGATGGTCTTGAAGTTCTGAAGAAATTTGTTCCTAAAATAAGCGATTCCTAATCACCCCTCTTATCTTTTTGTCGAATGAACTGTATAGAAAAGAGGGGCAGATTAAAGTGATAATACATGTTGGTGTAAGTCAACCCATTAGAGTGTATCTTTGTTATTGGAAATAGTAGAATTCAATGACCTTGCCCTTGGCGAAAACCCTAGTCAAGGTATCCTATAGCTATGAATACAAATCATCACCATTAAATGCTAGTCTAAAGTTCTCCAAGCAGCCAAGAAAGAACGACTTGGTATTCAAGTACTCAGAATATTCTTGTATTTATCAAAATTTTCAAGTTCAATCGTTGTAGTATAATTTTCTTTGAAAATCCAATACGTCATGAGCCATGACCAATGCGCAAACAGACCAAATTTGACTAATCACTTGTTTCATAAAACGACCCTAGTCGTTTGACCCTTGCAAGGATGCATTTCCCAATCTCAAGGTAAGTGTTTCAATAAATAATCAAATGATAGGAGGATACCACAACCATAAGTTTCTAGAGAGTTTGGAGAACATGTATTTTTGCATTAGCGAATTCTGTTCGGGCTGTAGATCACGGGTTGCTTGAATGATATTGGCCTAAACTGCTTGAATCGTTTCCAGAATGTGGGCATAACATTGCTCTTTCACAGTTCCCCACTAAAAGAAAGTCTAAAGAGGTCAAATAGCCAGCTCCGAGGCAGGCAAATGGGCATCATCAAGACGGCTGATAACACGATTTGGCAAAATATCGATTGTGGATTGGGCCGTTTGGTATGACGCGCCATCCTGCATGAACCAGAGGTCTTCCAAATCCATGTCAATCAATCAATATCAGTAAAAAATAAAATGCACGACTGGGTCGCACGTACTTGCTCTGTTGGTGCAATAGTACGATGAAAACAAACTTTTCGATCAATAAGAACAATTTATTTTTGAAAAATTTGGTAAAAACCAAAAAAATTTGGCTAAAACTGGAAAACTCGATATACGGGAGGTAACGTTAAGAAACCTTTAATATTTAAAATTAAGACGTTATCTTTTGGGTGTTATAAATGATACAAATGTCCACTTATGGGTTATGGTCTAATTCCAAAAACTAAAAATGCAGTTTTGTTTGAAGTATTCTATGTATGTTACATACAAAGTTTCATAAAAATCGGGGGAGCCTTTTTTGAGTAAATTAGAAAAAAGGAAAAAATTGGCCAAAATCTAGTGGCTCTTTGTATAGGAGCCACCATTTAAAAAAGAGAAACTGAAAAAAAATCAATGCCATCTGATAGGAAGCTGTAAGGAACTGTACGAATTAAAGTTTGAGTGAATTCGATGCAACCGTTGACAACTTATGGCCATTTGAAAAAAAAGCCGTTAAGAGCAGATCTCCGTTATTTGCATTTTTAGCCAAAAATTAAAAACGCAGTTCTCTTAAAAACACTAAAAGAAAATAACACACAAAGTTTAATCAAAATCGTTAGAGCCATTTTCGAGAAAATTAGAAAAAACCAAAAAAAGTTGGCTAAAACTCAACGGCTCGTTGTATGGAAGCCACCGTTTAGAAAGGCTTCAGTGAAAAATTTACTAAACCATCCTATAGAACACTATGAAAAACTGTGTCAAGCAAAGTTTTAGTTGATTCAATCAAGCCGTTGTGAACTTATGGCTATTTGAAAAAAAGCCGTTAAAACCTGATTTTCGTTACGACCATTTGAGGCAAAAACAAAAAACGCAGTTTTGTTAGAAATGCTTAAAGTAAGCTAAATTATAAATTTAATCAAAATCGTTAGAGCCGTTTTCGAGAAAATCCAAATTGAAAAAAACCGTTAATTGAAAGGTACCAGTTTGAGCCGGGCTAAAACAAAATAAAAAAAACCTCGACAATGGTTTTTCTTCAAACTGCTATATACCAAGTTTGAAGAAAATCCGTCAAGCCGTTTAGGCTGTAGCATGACGTGAAAAAGCGCACATCCGCACAGACGCACAGACAGACCGACGGACGGTATGGCGAAAACCACTTTTTTGGGCTTCTCTATCATCGTAATGTCATGTTTGATTAAAACCTCGATTTTTGTTTTCTGCACGAAACCAATACTTGCCCTATAGAGCAAGTAAAAATGAGTTAACATGGTTCTGTAACGACCACCGTTGACCGTAACGTTGTTCCCAGCCTCTTTTTCAAGGAAAAATGGTCCAATGATGCCACCACATCACTATGCGCACCAAACTGTAACTCTCTATGGATGCATTGTTATAACTCAAGTTCCAGACAATAACGTGCGGGTATTCCGAGCCCCAGACGCTGCAATTTTGTTTGTTAAAGTTGCTGCCGAAATGAAAATGCGCCTCGTCAGAAAAGATGATTTTCCGCCAAAATCGTTTTCCAATTCAAGCTTCCTTAAGCCCAATACTGCAAGGCGATAGTGAAGCGGATGGTTGTACGCCTTCAATTGTTATAGTCAATCGGACCTTGTAAGCGAATAACGCGGGAGTACAGCAGGTGGGTGCTTCACTTCGGCCAAAACTTCTTTTCAAAACAACGCACTGATTGGGCTAAATGTAGCATTCACTTTGAAAATAAGTTTTCAATATTTCCCAACGTTGTTCAAGCATGTTCCGCGGATACTGACTTTCAGTCAAGATTGTGAGCGGAAAGCCGCTGTCAGTGTCAAAATAACCCTGTACATATATAGTGGACCAAGAATATTTCACTCAAAGTGATGACTTGAGAGTGAAGATATTACCGGACAGCACTTACCCTTGTCTTAAATTTGTCTCCACATCGAAGGAGTCTATGGTATAGTTTTGTTGAAAATCTTCACGGAACAGCGAGAGTTGCCCATACACTTTTTGCCGTGATAACGTCTAATAAATCGGAATATATGGGTAGCACGCACGAAAAAGTGTCACAGTCACAGTCACGTTATATATCTGCTTTGATAGTCTAGAGTAGTAGTACCCCGTGGCCGTGGCGTAGTGGTTAGTGTGTCGGACGATCCCTGACGACTCCACCTAAGTTCTTTTCCGAGGGACTGCCTCTTGCGAGGAAGTGACAAATCCTCCAAGAGTAATTCCATCACTTCCATTCCTGCAGAATACCTATCAACGCACACACAGGAATGGTTAAGAGTGTAAGTCACAGGCCCCGGCCTCGCTTGGAGCTGTTGTGCCAGCAATTTATTTATTTTTTTGATAGCCTAGAAAGTCGATAAAGTGGGAGGGGAGGGTTTTGGGTGGTTGGTGATTGCCAGTGGTGGTGGTGGTGTGGTGTGGTGTGGTGTGGTGTGGTGTGGTGTGGTGTGGTGTGGTGTGGTGTGGTGTGGTGTGGTGTGGTGTGGTGTGGTGTGGTGTGGTGTGGTGTGGTGTGGTGTGGTGTGGTGTGGTGTGGTGTGGTGTGGTGTGGTGTGGTGTGGTGTGGTGTGGTGTGGTGTGGTGTGGTGTGGTGTGGTGTGGTGTGGTGTGGTGTGGTGTGGTGTGGTGTGGTGTGGTGTGGTGTGGTGTGGTGTGGTGTGGTGTGTGGGGGAGGGAGTAGTGTCCGGCAGAGGAAGAATTGTCAAAAATGGTGGGTGGTTGGTTGGTGGTTATAGGTGGGATGGGCTGTAGGTGGGATGGGTGGGATGGGTGTTTGGTGTTAGGGCGATTTGGTTTGGGGGAATAGTCGAATATGGTGGGTGGTTGGTTGGCGGTTGTAGGTAGTGGGGATTGTTGATTTGATTGGGGGCGATGAACAAATTGTCAAAAATGGTGGATGAGTGGAAGGATGTTGTAGGTGGGGTGGATGGTTGGATTTGGTGTAGGGAGGGGATGAGGAAAAAATTCTAAAAAATGGTTGGTTGGTTGCTGTAGTTGGGATGGGTAACTGGCAGTGATGGAGGGGGGTGGTTTGGTGTTAGGGGTAGGCCAAAAGTGTAAAAAATGGTGTGAGTGGCAAGTAGTTGTAGGTAGTGGGTGGTTGAAAGGAATTGTCAAAAACAGTTGGGGTGGGTGGTTGGCGGTGGTGGTTGGGGGGAGGGTATTTGGTGTGGGGGGGATTGTCAAAAATGGTGGGTGGTTGGTTGGCGGTTGTAGATTTGATTGGGGGCGATGAACAAAGTGTCAAAAATGGTGGATGAGTGGAAGCTTGTTGTAGGTGGGGTGGGTGGTTGGATTTGGTGTTGGGAGGGGATGAGGAAAAAATTCTAAAAAATGGTTGGTTGTTTGCTGTAGTTGATGGGTGCTGTATGAATAGGGTAGACCCTGATTGGTATCAACATGGCGATGCCCAGCGTTGCAACTGTCTCATACGCATCAATTGTGCTTGTTTTACCTCCAAGTGCTAGCCATCGGGTACTGGTCTTGTCCACCCGGACTTGACTTGCTGAACTTATAAGCGCGAGTGTTGATCACAGAAAAATAGCAACACTATAATTGCCCTGCCATAAAGCTCCTCTGTTTCTCTTGTTGGGTAGCAGTTTATTCTGTACGAACCCCTCAGAAAGCAAGCGAGCGGCGGATGAGCTTCCAATTAAGTGAACCAACGGCGACGCTTACAGACAATATGGTAGGCACCCCATTGAGCTACTTCGACATATTCGGAGCTCAGGTCTTTGGGTCCTTTCACTACTATTAGTCAGGGTAGTGAAGTAGAGAAGGTGGCGGATGAGCCCATATAGGACCAACGGTAGCTCTCACATCCCCGTAGTGGGTTACTGACTCTGGATTTCTCCAGCTCCTTTTGTCCAAGGAGAGCAGCATAAGGCCTGGTCCCCCAGGTTGGGGGTTGTGCGTCGGGGGTAACTTCCCTACCACGTAAAAAACCTCTTGTTCCGAAACAACCAACTGCCTCGGATATGGATGACCCTACTGATGACGACCCTAGAAAACGAAACAAGGACAACGAATTTCGGTTCTGCACGTGGAATGTCCGGACCCTTAACAGACCACGTGCAGCCGAACAATTAGTGGAAGCCCTAGATGGTGTCAAAGCCGACATCACAGCAATCCAATAAGTGCGATGGGATGGTGAAAGCACAAGGAGGATGAAAAACTGTGACATCTACTACGGCAAGTGCTACAGGACAAGAAAACAGCGGCTATTTGGATGCGGATTTGTGATAAGAGGAAGGCTTAGGTTAGGTTAGGTTAAGTGGGGTGATGGTACGGCAAGCCGAACCTTCTCACTCGGATCTCGATTGGATTCATTGTGCTCCCCGGTTGGGTGTGGTGATAAGGAATAGGGGTTAAGGATTGATAGGCAGTGGGTGGGTTAAGTGGTTGAGGCCTCCCTGAACCAACCTGAGTTCTGGATGAATCTCAGGATGTTTCTTGGTGGCGTGTTAGAGATATCGTTCAACTCGTTGAAAAAGTATTCACCGAGGTTAGCTTTCCTGGTTCGGGCTAAGCTGGGGCATTCACAGAGGAAGTGAAAGGAGTCCTCTTCTGCCTCTTCGTCCTGGCATCCCCTACATAAGTCAGATGTGCTGATGCCCAATCTGCTCATGTGGGTTCCCATCGTGTTGTGAACCGTCAGGATACCAACCAGGAGTGATAGTTGAGGTCGCTTAGCATGAGTAGAGATTCAGTTTTCTTCTTTGAAATTTCTGGCCATAGATTTCTCGATACCCGACAAGTGCCGATAGATGACCATCTGTCATTAGCTGTTTTAAGGAAACTATGGTTAATTCAAGTGGCATGTTTATTGAGGTTACCATTTGGCTTGGTTCGAGAGATGAACCGGTTTTAGCCAGTTGGTCAGCCATCTCATTTCCGTGTATGTCACGATGTCCCGGGACCCATCGAAGGGTTACTGGATTCGTTGCGTTGATTAGTCTCAACTCATTACGACAACGATCGACCAGTTTGGATTTTGTAACTATAGAGGATATGGCTTTCATGGCCGCCTGGCTGTCGATGAAAATATCAATATTCTTGTTTTCCAGTTCGCACGTTAATAGGTGTTTTGCAGCTTCATGGACTGCAAGCACTTCCGCTTGGAAGACACTACAGAGGAAGGCTTAGGCAAGAAGTCTTGGGGTTTCGTGGCATAAGCGAACGCATTGTCACAATCAGCATTAAATCCAAATTTAGCAACATTTCGCTGATCTGCGTCCACGCCCCCATGGAGGAAAAAGATGACACGACCAAAGAAGTATTCTACGATCTTCTCGAAAAGACGTATGATGAATGCCCGAAGTACGACACTAAGTTTATTCTTGGTGACTTCAACGCCAAAATCGGAAAGGAGGGTAACTTTGGCTCGACAGTCGGAAAGCATAGCCTGCACGACAACACTTCCGGTAACGGACACAGGCTAATCGACTTTGCTGCGGGGCGAAGTGTCATCTTAGCTAGCACATACTTCCCACACCTCATATACACAAGGGGACCTGGCGGTCTCCTGATCAAAATACCGTCAACCAAATTGATCACATTGCGATTGATAGCAGACATGCGTCCAGTGTCATGGATGTCCGCTCTTTCCGAGGGCCCAACATAGACTCGGACCACTACCTTGTTGTAGCTAAAGTGCGAATGCGTATCTCCACCAGACCGCAGAATCGAACATCCACTGTGAGAAAGTTTGATGTTGCGAAGTTAGAATCGCAAGAGACCACCACAACCTTTGCCAATCATGTCTCCTCTTATCTCTTGACAAGCCCGGCGCCTGCGCCAAACCCAGAGGCCCAATGGCAACATTGCAAAATGGCCATCAAAACCGCTGCCACGGATGTTTTGGGTTTCATTAGGCGACCACAACGAAACACCTGGTTTGATGATGAGTGCAGGCTCGCACACTTGACCAAATACGAAGCCTATCATGCAGTTCTGAATGCCAGGACTAGAGCTGCCAAGAGCGCTTCCCGTGCGGTATACTAGCAAAAGAGGAAAGAGGAACATCGGCTTTTCTGAAGAAAGAAAAGAGAACTGGAAAAACGAATGGTTGAATGTATTGAGGGGTGCTACGGCAGAAGCAATGTTCGAAAGTTCTACCAAAGGGTAAAGCATTCGTCCAAGGGTTACAAAGCCCGAGCGGAAGCATGTAGAGACGAGGGTGGGAATGTCGTAGTAAATACACAGTCGGTGCTGAAAATTTGGAAAGAACACTTCTGCAGACTGTTAAACGGCGAAGACAACCAACTAATCGCTGTCAGGCAGAATGATCCATTCGATTTGGATGATGAAGAACAAAATTTCCGTCCTCCCGACCAAGAACAAGTTCGGATAGCAATATCTAAACTAAAGTCCAACAAGACTGCTGGAGCTGATGGCCTTACGGCTGAACTTTTCAAAGCAGCGGGAGATGACTTGGTGAGGAGCATACACCAACTCATCTGTACAATCTGGTCGGATGAAAGTATGCCTGATGAATGGAACCTCAGCATTGTGTGCCCTATCCACAAGAAAGGAGATACTCTAAGCTGCGCCAACTACAGAGGTATAAGTCTCCTAAATGTCACCTATAAAATCTTGTCGGCCATTCTGTGTGAACGTCTGAACCCTTTCGCACGTGAACTGGTTGGCCCCTATCAGTGTGGTTTCAGACCCGGTAAGTCAACCGTCGACCAAATTTTCACACTTCGGCAGATTTTGGAAAAGACCCAAGAATTCCAGATCGATACTCACCACCTCTTTATCGATTTTAAAGTCGCCTATGACAGCGTAAACAGGAACGAGCTATACAGAGCCATGTCGCTTCTTTTCATCCCTGCCAAACTCGTTCGATTGTGCAGGATGACTATGGAGAACTCTCGCTGCTCCGTCAAGGTTGGTAAGAACACCACCGACTCATTTAATGTCGAGAAAGGCTTACGACAGGGTGACGCGCTGTCATGTAACCTCTTCAACATCATTCTTGAGGCAATCGTACGCAACTCGCATGTCAACACCAGCGGTACGATTTTTTTTAGATCCGTTCAATAACTTGGCTATGCTGATGATATTGACATTATTGGAAGAACGAAGCGCGCTGTCAGTGTAGCATTCGCAAGTATTGAAGTGGAAGCGGCTCGAATGGGTCTGGCTGTAAATGAAGATAAAACAAAGTATATGCTGTCCTCGGGTGAAGTAGATCATCACCGTAGGCTCGGACAAAACGTCACAATGGACAGATATAACTTTGAGGTTGTCAAGGACTTTGTCTATTTGGGTTCCACTATTACCTCTCAGAACAACATCAGTGAAGAGATCAGTCGAAGAATCACTCTTGCCAATCGCTGTTTCTTCGGGCTAAGAATAAGAAGGCATCTTAGTAGTAAAGCCCTCTCTCAAAGGACCAAGGAGACACTATACAAGACCCTTATCATCCCAGTCCTGATGTATGGGGCAGAAGCGTGGACACTGACACAATCGGATGAATACATGCTGGGGTGCTTGGAGAGAAAGATTCTTCGGGTGATATTCGGGCCTGTATGTATCAATGGAGTATGGAGGAGAAGATTCAATGACGAACTGTACGGGCTATACAGCGACATTGACTTGGTTAAGAAGCTGAAAATTCAGCGGCTTAGATGGCTGGGTCATGTGGAGCGTATGGACGAAAATGCTCCTGCCCGACGAGTCTTCAATTCCAACCCGGAGGGCCGACGCAGTTCTGGAAGACCCCATCTAAGGTGGCGCGATCAAGTGGTAAACGACCTCAACCAACTTGGTGTGCGCAACTGGAGGCCACTGGCTAGGGACCGGCCTAGCTGGCGAGGATTGTTGGTTGAGGCTGTGGTCCACAATGGACTGTCTGCGCCACCTTAAGTAAGTAAGTAAGTTTGCTGTAGTTGGGATGGGTAGCTGGCAGTGATGGAGGGGGTGGTTTGGTGTTAGGGGGAGGCCAAAAGTGTAAAAAAATGGTGTGAGTCGCAAGTGGTTGTAGGTAGTGGGTGGTTGGATTTGGGGGGATTTGGTGTGGTGAAGGAATTGTCAAAAATAGTTGGTGTGGGTGGTTGGCGGTGGTGGTTGGGGGGAGGGTATTTGGTGTGGGTGGGATTGTCAAAAATGGTAGAAGAGTAGCAGGTGGTTGTAGGTGGAGTGGGTATTGGAGAGAAACTACCTACACATGAACTGTTTTGTGAAATTGTTATCACGTAAAATTATCGTCCGTTAACCGACTTTACAGACAACCAATTTTTGTCGACAAGAACTTATCTAAATCTGCCATGTCTAGCAAGAGGCAGTACCATGGAAAAGAACTTGAGTGGAATCGGGAATGGTGTTTTCGCCAAATGCACCAACTTTGCGGTCTTTAGGGTGGAAAAGAAGATACATCCTCAATTTCGTCAATATTTCCAAACCTGGTTTTTAAAAAGTGCTGTAAATGGTGCGGTTTGTACACAACTTAATTTTCATTTACAGTCGAATTTACGTGTTTCTTTCTTATTTGAAACACAACCTGTAGATAATATTGCCATTTAAAAACTTCAACAATCTAACTTCACAAAATTATGAACCATAACACATGGAGCAAAAATCATCACAATGAACAAAAAAGAGACACCAACCAACTTGACCAACTAACATTACTTGTAAGTTATTTTTATTGCCCTGAAAGTAGTTTATCATTTGTAGCAGGCTTTCGTCCTTCCTAGAAACGAATTATATGTATACATACATACATATTAAAAAAAAAAAAACATCTGGCAACATTCTTAAGAGATTCCATATAAAATGGAGTAAACGGAAGGAATGTTGGGGTACACAGCACAGTACCTAGAACACAGCCAACTAAAGTAGCTATAATTTTCCAAAAGTAAGGGAAGAAAACTTTTTTAATGATTACCACATGAACAGGATAGTTTATGAAGTTCTCGGTAGCAAAGGAGAGACCATTTTTGGTTGTTCCTAAGGGCCCTACCCTATAGCTGGAGTCCCATCATAGAGCCAAAATACTATCAGAAAAGGGATTCCGCTCCGCTCGGCATATAAGAAACAGTAGTTTTATGGTGGGAATATTCGCAAGATTATTATTACAACGCCCAAAGACGACTATACCTACGAAGATGCAAGATGGTGGTACATAACTTTGAGATCATAAATTTCTGCAATTTATTTGATGCACTACCCCTGCTGCCAACACTAAAAAGACCAAGGACCAACCAAATCGTTGGTTCTTTAGGAAGTCATCGTTTTAAAAGCATCTTTTCGACGGCAATAAAATTTATTTTCAGATGAAATTTATGACACACAAAGAGGGATATCAGTTCTAGTGAAGGTACTCGTAAGGACTAATTACAAAGGACGAAAACAGGAAGTGTTATATTTTTTTTTTTTTTTTGTAAAATTGGTGTGCTTTTCAACAAACACACACTTTTCGATGAAAAACTTGATTACAAGGATTCACTCGATGAGTTTACATTTATGCATTCCCAATTATGTAGTCCTGTTCCTGTGGCTGGTGAAACGAAGCTAATCCGATTAGTTTTAATTGATTTTACCGTTTGATGAGTTTGCAGGAAGGATGGAAATGGAATAAATATCTTATGACTTACATATTGTCAACAAAGGGAAATTGATATTCCATAAAGGATATGATAATACTTTGGAGTGTGCCTGCCTTATGTTTATTTTTTGGTAACGGTGCGTCGCTCTTGATAGTGGGTTGTTTCCTTTGATATTCATTCATTCAGTTATAACGGTTAATTAGCTTTGCATAAGTAATTTTGTATCTAAAAGGATAGCAATACGGATTTTGGGAGAAAAAAGGTTGTCGAAACGGTTGATTAGGCTTAAGCTTATTCCAAAAGTGTCTAAGATGATTTATACTCAAGTCAGGGAAGGTTTTCTAGCTTGGCTTTTTTTAGTCTTGGTCAAGGTTTGAAAACTTTTGCAAAAGAAAGGGAATCTCAAAAACTGTTATAAGTGGAGTTTTTCTTAAATAAATAACAACCTATGTTCTGGAGAGGATAACATCCAGGATCGAGTCTAGCCTCAAGAAGCACCAAGCAGGATTTCGTAGTGGCCGATCTTGCGTCGACCACATCAATACCTTGTGAGGGATCACGACGTTATCCAAAGTGACAAAATCTAGAAAGGACAAAATCTATAAGAAAAAAAAATATCGAAAGATAAAATCTAGAAGTAGTAAAAATCTAGAATGTATAAAAATCTAGAAAGATGGAAATCTAGCATAATCTAGAGAAAAAGTGTTCTAGATTTTTTTTAGAGGAATAATTCTAAATCTAGAATTAATATTAATTTTTGAGACAATGGTTACAATTGGAGCGCGCGAATTTTAACCATTGTCTCAAAAATTATGTAATATTAATTCTAGATTTTGTCCATTCTAGATCTTTTTTCGATGTTTGGTTTTCGAGGTTAAGGTTTTCTAGATTTTGGGTTTTCTAGATTTTCCTTATTCTAGATTTTTTTTTTTCTAGATTTTCTCTTTCTAGATTTTTTTGCTCTAGGTTTTTTTTCTAGATATCGTGGTTAACCCACCTTGTGAATCATACTTGAACAATCGTCTGAGTATCATTCACCGCTGTACCTCATGTTTGTAGATTTTGAGAAGGCATGTGACCGGGTTAATCGGGAATTTATTTGGAGATCGCTTATTGCGAGAGGTATCCCTGAACAAATTGTCGCTGTCATTAAAGAGTCTTACAACAACGCAATTTGTTTCGTTTCGTTCGTCGACGTGCGTCTTGTTACCAATTGTGTTTTTGCTGGCAATTGACGATGTGGTTTGCGAAACTGAAAAGCATGGTATCGCCACTGTAGTCTTTTTGACAAACTTAGCCACATAGACTTAAAAATCAACGCAAGTAAGACCAAAATAATGACTACGGGCCAAAGCAGACAACAAGTTTTTTTTAAGGCAGGGATAGAGGAAGTCACGCAGTTCAATTATCTGGGCAGTTTCATAGCACTTGATGGCGGAACGGACCTGGATGTTTACAGAAGAACAAACAAAACCCGCAGTGCATTTCGAATCCATTTGCCTGTGTGGAACTCCTGCAAAATATCGCTACGCACGCACCAAGCTGAAACTCGTCGAATCAAACGTGAAGTCTGATGTGCTGTTATATGCTTCAGAAACATGGAAATGCTCTCCAAACATCTTGAACAAGCTGCAGGCCTTCGTCTGCGCTACATTTTGAAGATTATGTGGCCGCAAACCATATCGAACGTAGAACTGTGAAATAGGACCGGTCGCAAAAAGAATTGGATGTCGACATCAGGCAACAGAAGTGGCGATGGCAAGTTTCAGTAGATCATTGAGAGAATTTAAAGAAAAAACGTATGGAATTATGTAGGTCATACTCTGAGGAAACTTTACGACAATATATCGAAACAATCCTCAGGGTAAAAGACGCATTCGAAGACCTAGAACAACTTGGAGGTCATCGGTTTTGAAGAAAGCTCTCAGGGTATTCAATCGTGAACACGGCTAAGGTCAGTAAGGCGAATTGGGACAGATGAAAAGATTTTGTTGTTGCCCTATGCTCCAAGAGGAGCTGAAGCACTGTTTTGCAGCCGGACAACATACATATAATATCAAATAAATGATTTAAATCACATTCCAATATCAATTGCATCCCTACTTCTTCCCATTACTGTTCCACATTCTACTTAGCCACTTAGACCCACGACACGATACATAAGAAGTCTAAGGACTGTTTTGTTGTCATGTGTGTTCTTTCGATTGTATGATATCCCCATCCAGTCTAGCTTGGTGAACGACCTTTGAGGATCTTATTTAAACCTGCAGCATAGGGCAGGAAAGATCTTTTCATGTGTTTTCAGATTTCAGCAACTCGTCTATGGCTATGCCTGTATTAAATACCCCGAGGACGAAGTTTTTTTTTACTATCTTTGTACCATCCTGAGGGTTCTATTTGACGGATTACATCGCTATGTCGTCAGACTTCTTCACTGCTGCAAGGCTAACCCAACTCCATTTCCATGTCCAGTCCTACTTCACAGATCAACTTTCGATGTGGTTCGGGACCAACGGATCTTCAAGACGTATAACGTCTTACGGCCCGATCAATTTTCAAGAAAGGTTTACTTTGAGTTTTTTTAGATTTTAATTTTTTTCTTTTTTGTAATTCTTGTTTGTTTCAAAAATAGTTTGATGATTTTTTTAAAATACTATTTTCATGGTTTTCTTAAAAGTTCAAAACAGCGAAAGAAATAAGATGTTTTACTTAATTTTTTGCCAAAAAAACGTTTTTACTAGTGATTTTTAAATGTTGTAGTGATTAATAAAATTTTACATATGTATATGATTTTTCTTCTCTAGAATCGTTGCGATTTGATACGCGATGAAACGAAAATGCGTCACGACAAAGAGAGATATACCCAGCCGGACTATCACCATCACAAACATGCAATACAAACCGACAACTCGTGCTCCTCTTGCCTGAAAGACCCTTTAAATATTTTATTCAACACAACACGGTATGTCTGTATCGCTGCCGATGCTTTTTATTTTATTCGTGTATTGGTTCTCATTTAAAATGCACGAATGAGCTTTAGGAAGAGCTTTCACATGCTCATATTAAAATGCACATCAAGCTTAAAGGCAACGAGAAAAAACGATAAAGAGTTGGGGGTCTGTTTACTGTTTTATAGATCTGTGATCACCATATACACTGGATAATGGATATGAAACGATTCGCTTGAAATAAAGCACTAAAAATGATAAAGGAGAATTCTTCTGTTTCTTTACATAAATAAATGCCCCGCCAGTTGCGTTGAAAATACCAAATGTTTTACAAGAGCCGATAGCTTTTTAATTGGGTTAACATATTTATCAATATTCTAGCAACAGTGCTTTATAATATCAAAATGACAACCAATTTGAACTAACTAACTCACACTTGTATGTTGTTTTTAAAATTGCACGCAAGTCAAAAAAGAATATTAGCGCCAGTAACAAAAGTTGAAATGTCAACACTTTCACTCGCACAATGCATGTTTGAAATAAATATTTTATTTTCCTTGCACAGCTTTACTTGCGCATGCAAATGACGGATTCAAGTCATTATTGGCTCCCATGAGTTCTAAAATAGAAACAAATAAAATCTAAGAGATCGGTTACTAGTTGAAATATGTTATCGACTGGTCAACGGATTTAAGAATTAGATATGATTATTCTATTCTCCGTAACATCGTAGGTTATTTTCTTGGACCCGACTATCAAAACATTCGATCTTTTAATCACGTTTCTTTCGGGTAGGTTCGATTAAAACAAAACAACAATATTGGCAATTGATTTAAAAATAGTTTAGACCGAATTTCATAAATCACCCGGAAGATTTTTATTTTAAACACTTCAATTGACACACACAGAGTAAATTTCCAATCAAATTGATAAGAAACAATAATTTTCAAACCTACAAGTACAAGGCTTTGTAAAGTATCTTATCTTATGATCTGAATCTAAATCTGAATATAAACGTATCCAAATAAGATAGTCAGTAGGCTATAAAAGAGGTTGTTGGGTTTGAAATCTACGTTTTTCCTCACCCTCATCTGTAGGGTAGTGGTGTTTAAGTGGTCAAAAAAAGAGGTCGGACTGTTTAAACATGGATCGACATATTCATAATATTGGATTGTGCATAACGGTTTTTATCGTACTAGGATACGTGCAGTGTTTAGATACAATATCAACAAATAATGAAAACACTGAATTGTTGAGTAGATCACCTTTTAAGAGTGATATTGCAATTGCGTTTTTCAAGGAAGCTCAGCGCCAGCGTTACACTGCTTCGGCTTCTAATTATACCGAAAGAAATGTCAGCGAAAAACAGTGCCTTAGTGATTTGGACAAGATTTATAGTGGAATATTGGACTATCAGGAGTGGGCTTTGGAATGTAAGATACACTTTTATTTATTTTATTAACTTTAGTGATTTAATTTATGTGTATAGTGTAAGTGGTAGTGTCCTTGGACAATTCTTATTCCCATTCAATCTCCGCGTTGATCGTTTCGAGAAGTAAAATGCCTGAGGAGTGTCGCGTAGCAACTCCATCTACCATCTGATGTAAAACGGCTCCAACTGCGATGTCAGAAGCATCGGTACTAAGGACAAGTGGTGCATTAACGACGGGGTGTGCTAGGAGCGTAGCATTAGCTAAATCCGATTTGCAGCGCTGAAAGGCTTCTTCTGCTTCTGTGGTCCATTTGATTGGAGTTGAATCATTCTTCTTATTGCCTTTCACTAATCCTTGTAGTATTATTTGGTTACCTATAGTTGAAGGTAGAAAACGGCGATAAAAATTAATCATGGCTAGAAATCTTTTTAGTTCTTTTGCTTTATTAGGTTTCTTGAAATCTTGGATGATCTTGACTTTTTCCTCGAGTGGCATAACACCTTTGCTGTTGATTTTGTGACCTAGAAAACGAACTTCTTTTTGACCCAGAACACATTTGGAAGCGTTTATTATCAGGCCGTAGTCACTTAGTCGCTGAAAGACTTGACGCAGATGTTGTCCATGTTCCTTTTCGTTTTTTGACGCAACGATGATGTCATCTATATACGGGAAGGCGAACTCTTCTAATCCTCTCAAAACTTCGTGCATATGGCGTTGAAATGTCTGCGCTGAGTTTCGCATTGCAAAGGTCATGAAAAGAAACTCTAGAAGGCCAAATGGTGTTATTATAGCCGTCTTCGGAATGTCAGCTGGCTCGATGGGTATTTGGTTGTATGCCCTTTCCAAATCTATGGTTGAGAAGATCGTTCGACCATGCAAAATAGCAGAAGCGTCCTGGGCAAAGGGCAGCGGGTACCTGTCAGGTGTTGTTTTGGCGTTCAAGGCTCTATAGTCCCCACATGGTCGCCAGGTACCATTCGATTTGGGTACCATATGCAAGGGACTTGCCCAACTGCTTTTTGATGGTCGGCAAATTCCTCTTTCCATTAAAAAACTAAACTCATCTTGAGCAGCTTTTAATTTTTCGGCGTTCAATCTTCGAGCCCTAGCAAATACGGGCGGTCCCTTCGTCTCTATGTGATGTGTTGTGGTCGTGCCTTTTGTTGCTGTTCTGGCGTTGAATTCAGTGAGATGCTTGAATTGAGCTAAAATGTCGGCAAAAGGATTATTAATGTTAAATGTAGTTATGCTCACTTTATTGCCTGCTACTGTCAATGCTCTTGATGCGATGTTCGTGGTGCTGTCGACAAGTTGCTTACGCTTTAAATCTATCAAAAGCCCAAAGTGGCTTATGAAGTCAGCACCGATGATAGGCCTGGAAACATCTGCTAGCACGAATGTCCAAGTAAATGCACGTCGAAGCCCAAGATCCATCGTTAAACGTTTTGTACCAAATGTTTTAATTTCGCTCCCATTCGCTGCAAATAGACTAGATTTGGATGGAGTAAAGCGATCACTGTACGCCGCGGGAAGAACTGAAATGTCAGCCCCACTATCAATGAGAAACTGGTTTTTTGAAGATTTGTCGTGAACAATTAATCTGCAAATGTATTGGTCAGGGTGTTCACATTTATTTTTACTGACCAATACATCAGAGTCTAGTTTTTTGGCGCCTTTATCTTAAAATTGCAAGGCTCGCGACAGTTTCTGGCATTTTCTCCGAACCTCTTGTGGAACCAACACATGCCTTCGTTAGCTTTCGATGAATGACGACGAAACGACAAGGAATTGCGACTGTGACTGCGACTGCGAAGAGTTTGTCTCCCTCTAGCATGCTTCATAAGTTCGTTTAGCTGACATGTAATCTGATTAATCTGTTGTTGTAGATTCTGATCGGAAATAACTGTACAATATGGATCGGATGATGATTGTGGTTGATTAATTCCCATTACATTCTTAAATTCTCCTATTTCCATGACCTTGTCTGCAAGTTTTGCAAGTTGCGGGAGCTCTTCGTTGGAAGCTTGTAATATAGCTCTCACTTGTGTTGGCAGCCTTTGTAGCCACAATGATTTGAGGAACTCGATACTGATTTGTGTTCCGCTTAAACCACGAAGCTCATTAAGAAGTTGTGACGGACGTTTGTCACCCAAATCTACCTCAGATAAAAGCTTTTTTATCTTCTTCTGTTCCGAATCACCGAAATGTTCAATTATAACCCTTTTGAGGTTTACGTATTTGTCCGTTGATGGAGGTGACAGAACAGCGTCAGAGATTTGTGTGAGAACCTTGGATTCGATAGCACTAACCACGGTGTTGAATTTAGAAAGGTCGCTGCGAATTTTTGCTATGTCGAATTGTGCTTCAATTTGCGCAAACCATATTTCTGGTTTTTCGTGCCAAAATGGTGGAATCTTAACAGTTATTCTAGAAATTGTTTCAGATTCCTCGTGGTTGGTTTGCATTGCAGTTGCACCGTTGGTCCCGTTGGCTGCGTTAGTTCCGTTACCCGTTTGACCATCTTCTTTTGTCTCATCGGTCATGGCTAGCAATGAGAATAAAGTTTTTTTAGGCACAAAAATATTTATTAAGTTAGATTAATAAAATTTTGCAGCTCTTTTGCCAAAAGAAATATATATAAGAAATCGCGATGTCAAATGCTACTGAAACAATACTAATTTTTTTCGGGGTCACCAATTGAGGAGTGTCGCGTAGCAATAAAAATATCTATATGTGTATATTTATTTCAAAACTTATTTATTAAAACTTATAACTTAATATGAAGAAAATTGATAAATTATTAAGATAGCGGACAATGCTTCCAGCTTGAATGGTTAGCGATTAGTGATTCCATAAATGAACATATTATAAAGAATGTTATCCGCTCACAGAGAAAGAAGATTGCTATCTCTGTCGTTTGACGTTTGGTGCGAGGTGCGTTTCTTGTAAGGACTATTTGAGTATCTTAAGGAGCCACCACATGCCTTATAAATGTCCTTGCAACGTAAGTTAATTGAAACCCCGTTTGGCATTACATTCATATTGATCCACTATATTGAAAGTAACGGGTGTTTTTTAGAGGTATAGAACTTTAAGTTGGCAACAATATTTTAACTTGGAGCCATTTTGTCAGTTGTCAAGTGATTTATTTTAACTTTGGTTTGGCATTTCAACATGAATAGAATAACGCTTCCAAACTGTCACACAGCTCGTTCCCACAATTGATTTGTTGAAGGAAACGTTCGGTGAGGGCATAATTTCGCGTTTTGGTCCTGTGAATTGGCCTCCAAGACCGTGTCATTTAACGCCTCTTGACTATTTTCTGTTTGGATATGTGAAGTAGCTAGTCTTCGCCGCTAAGCTTGAAATGATTGACCACTTGAAGGACAACATTTGCCGCGTTATTGCCGATATACGACCACAAATGTTGGAAAAAGTCATCGAACATTGGACCTCCAGATTAGACTACATCCGAGCCAGTCTTGTCGGTCATATGCCAGAAATCATACTTAAATTATAATGCCAGGAGATTATCTTTCGAATTAAGTAAATTTCATGTCAATTTAAAAAAAATCATCTGTGTTTTATTCCATTTCAATGTTCTATACCTAAAAAAAACAGCCTTAATTTCAAGAGATTTTTAACCTCTATTTCGCGTTAGTAAAACTTGAATCTACAAGGATTTCGGAAGTTTTTTTTTGGAAAACCGTTATCAATATAGAATTGCTTCATTATAGCAAGTCGCTTCGAAAAGTTTATTTTTTTTAATAATGCATTCAATTCTTTTCTTCCTTACAGGGCCTGATTCATGGGGTCGCATGCCCGTTGGGCTGTTTTGGGGACACACTATCAGCATGGGAGCATATGAAGAATGCCTCGCAGCTTCCCGACAACTAACCGAAGAACATACTGTTCGAGGAAAATATTGTCTGGCCAATGTTCCCATAAAAGATTACTACTCAAAAGTAAAGCCACGAAATGGTGGTGCCCAATCTCGAGCTAATTATAAGCAAAAAGATCCAGAAATGTTCCAATTGGGTATTTGCATCCCAAAATCTTGTTCCTCAAAAATGGCCAATCAAGTCCTGGTAGACGTATTGAAAAGAGTAACAAACGAAGATTTCACTGGCAAAAGTATGATAAGCAATGTACGCTGTAAAACAGACGAGCCAATTGTTCTTCGAGGACTCGATATATTCTTTATGTAAGGTCCTTGAATTGGTAATTAAATTGTGATCTGAACAATAAAACATATTTGATTTTCAGAGCTCTCGTTGCTGGCGTTGTTGTCATAATGATTTTGAGCAGTGTATACGATGCAGTCAAGTTGAAAAAAGGAGGTTGGTTTTTTTTTTTAATTTAAAATTTACAATTTTAAAATTTAATTTTAATTTATTTTTTATAGAAAATGGACACCCACTTTTAACGGCATTCTCGGTTTATTCAAATGCACCGAAAATTTTCACGGTGAAAAAGACTAACAATCCAAATGTCATTCATTGTTTAGCTGGTTTGAGAACTATTTCAATGATGTGGGTTGTGTTCGGACATGGATTGATGACCTTCAATCAATTGCCTCATCTTAATCGGAATAAGTTCTACACAGTGAGTATTTTTGAAAGTTATATTTTCTTAAGAAATATATTAAACTTGGTGTTTTTTTTTTTTACTGATTTCTAGTGGACTCAAACACCTTATTCAATGTTGGTTCAGAATGCTACATTTTGTGTGGACACTTTCTTCTTTATGAGCGGTCTGCTGATGCTCTGGGGTGCCTTCCGTGAAATGGAGAAAACGTAAGTACAAAATCATTTTTTATTGATAACGATTAACATAAGTACATTTTTAATTACTTAAAAAGTTTATTCATTATCATTTAAGTGGATCTTTGTGTTTTTGGTTAAAATAGTGTATAAAAAGATACGTCAACAAATCTCCAACTCCGATTAAAATTGTTATCGAAATGTGTTTACAAATAAAAACGTTTCTCGGGCTTATCGGCGCAAACTAGCAATTTTACTATCTCAACAGAATTAATCGAAAGTAGAAACCATAATATCATATGACATGGCTACTGATGATTTCTGGGAAAGAAATCCGTTCAAAAATATTCCCAACTAGCTATCTGACAACAATAATTATTTTTGTAAAAAGATTCCGGAGTTCCCCAAAGCAGCCACCTAGAGCTTCTTCTGCTCATTTTATTTTAATAATTGGTCCTATGCGAGCGGAAAAATTTACTTAAATTCAATCTGAGTTGGACTTGGTGTGAACTGAATCGTATATTTTTATATGCAGCCAACTCTTTTACGAGATCGCTAAGTCGTACAATTTCCACCTTCCATATTTCCAAGGAGTTAAGAATTATTTTCGAAACCGGACTCGCGCAATTTCATAATTTCCAGACATTTTTAATAAAATCCTCTCTGGAGTATAAGCTTCCTGCATATGGTGTCCATTTTATAAAGTATGTGTAAATCTTATTTTTGCAAATAAACAGTATTTAAAAATTAATCCACAAGCCCAAATTTGTATGTTCTTTTGTCCAAACTACAAAGTTTGTGTATGAAAAGAAGTTTTTGAATCCCGGGCGTGGCTCACGCCTACTTTTCATAAAAGAACAAAAAGCATAGTTTTAAAAATTTGATATATAACAAATATTCAATTTTAATTTTGTCTTCGTTATATAAATAAAGTGCACGACTGGGTCGGACAAACTTGCTCTAATATGTGACACTTGTCTTATGGTTTGAGATTTTGGGAAAAAAGCAGGGAAAAATGATATGAAATTTTATTGATCACTTAAAAATCACTAGTTATAATGTTTTTAGGAAAAAAATAAGTAAACCATCCGATTTTGTTTACTATTTAAAATTTAAAGAATTTTTTTTTTCAAAATCAATTCAAAACATAAGCGAGAGCTACAGTACGTTTTCAACGAACTGTTGGATACCCTATTCCCCATATTTGTGTATGTGTATGCGTCTGCCTCCCGCAAACAGCCGATGTTTTAGAAACAAAATTCTTCTTTAGCAGACAGAACAAAATTCAATAATAGTAATTTTATGCGGTGTGATGTTCAATTAGTGCTGGCGCAATAAAAAAAAGACGTGCGCCACGCCCAAAGTTAAAACGTTTTATAGCTAAGGCAATTGTTATGAGCTCAGTGACATTCAATTTTATTCTTGCAGATCGATTTGAACAAAACAAGACAAAACTTAAATTTTTAAAAATTAGATTCGGAATGGAAATAGCGATTATGGGTGTTTTTAACAATTCTTGGACCACACACTGCTAGGTAACCAAGGAATATAAATCTAAGTGTTTACCTGTTTACTTCAAAACCAACTGAGCTTTGATCAGTATTTAGGCATATGTGTAAAACTACAGCTGAATCGAGTAGTTTTTAAAAAATCTTACCTGAACAAAGGTGTTTTATCAAAACCACTCCTTTAAAAGTGGGCGTATTGAAAAAAATTTAAACAAGAAAATGTAGAGATATATTTCTCAGATAACGAACAGAAGGAAAAAGGTTTAAATTAAATATTGGAAGTGCCTTAAATTTTTGAGACTATGTTTTTCGTTCTTTCATGAAATGTGGGCGTAAGCCACGCCCGAAATCAAAAATTTCTTCTCATACACAAAGTTTTTAGTTTCTACTAGAGACGCAAGATTTTGGCTTGCGGATTCATTATAAATACCGTTTTTAGTGAAAAGTGGGCGTCAGCCACGCCCAAAATCATTTTTTTTTTCACACACAAGACATTTATGTGCAAGTAATAGCCACAAAATTTAATGTTTTTCGCTTTAAAATAACAATTTATTGTTATTTTACAAAAACAATATTGATGGTTTTGTATGAAAAATGGGCGTCAGCCACGCCCAAACTGAATTTTTTTTATTTAATTGGAAGAAGGTTTGCCTGAAGCTTTCGCGTGCAAAATTTTAGCATTATGCTTTTATCGTAACTGTACAAAAAACATAATTTAATTTTACCAAATTGAGGTTGTTCAACAAAAATGGCGATTGTGGGCGTGTTTGTGGGCGGATTTTACCGGTTCAAGAACTTAGCCTTACTCTTGAACCAAAGATTATATATACCAAATTTCAGCTTTCTATCTCAAAAATTGCGACCTATAGAGAGTACACATACGGACGGACGGACAAACGGACCGGACATGGCTAAATCGACTAGGCTTTTGATTCTGAGTCGGAATATATATACTTTTCTATACCTAACGGTATTATTTCTCTAAGTTACAAACTCCATACCAAATACAATATACCCATTCTATGGAATAGGGTATAAAAACAGTTTTTCTTTTCGAAAATATATTCAAAATTTTGTTTGAGTATGCCAACTTCTAAAACTTTGTAATTTTTATCAGAAAAATAAATTTAAAAAAAAAATAGATCAAACCATTTAAAAAAAAAAATAAAAATAAAAAAAAAATTTAAACTTTTTTAAAAAACTCAAAAAAACTTTTTTTGAAACATCTAAAAATGTAACTTATTTCGTTTATAAAAGGGCTTCTATATTAAAAATTTCATCGAAATTCGTCAATTGGCTTACGAGAAAATAGGATTTCAAAAAACCGGTCCTATGGGAGGTACCGTTATAAGACTTTTCCTGTAAAATCTATTCCAATTAAAGCATACAACTTGCACAGAAAACAGTATTCAGAAAGTTTTATCACAATCGTAGGAGCCGTTTTTAAGAAAAATTAATTTTTTACTAAAAATCATATGGCAGGTATACCGTTAGTTTTAAATCTATAATGCTTATTGCAAAAACCCCTCTGTAGGACGTCGTAATAATACAATCTACCAATTTTGAAGCAAATCGATCCATCCGTTTAGGCTGTAGGTAACTATACAGACAGACAGACATACGGACAGACAGACAGAAATACAGAAATGTCGGACCCACTTTTTTCGGCTTCTCTATCGTCGTAATGTTATGTTTGATTGTGAAATTTTTTTTTTTTTACGAATGCATAACTTGCCTTATAGTATTTATAATCGCAAGTAAAAATGTATCTCTTAATTTTTGTGTGTAATGTTTTTCAAGACGCCCACTTTTAAGGGCCTGATTTTTATAAAACATCTTTATACGGGTAAGATCGTTAAAAAACTACCCGATTCAGCTGTAGATTTGCACATTTGTCAAAAATGACTTACAATCAAAGCTCAGTTAGTGCTTTAGTTTTTGTTTGCAAATTTTAAGGACACGCCTACTTTTAAGGGGCGTTTCTGTCAAAAGTCGCAATACGTATTTTTTTCTTAATGTTTTGAAACGCTTGGTCGCAGTTTTGAAGTAAGAAGATGAGCACTTCAGTTTGTATACCTTGGTTATGTAGCAGAGTGTGGTTAAAGAAATGTTAAATACACCCATACTCACTATTTTCATTCAAAGTTTAATTTTTAATTCGTTGTACCAAAAAGTTCAATCAAAGTATGTCAAAGATATATTTACCAAAACTAGGTTTTTAATTTGTAGATCACCCTGTTAATTATACAAATAAATATTCACAAAACTCTTACCTTTTTCTATTCTTAACAGCAAAGGCAAACTTAACATACCGTTGATGTATTTCCATCGCTATATCCGCTTGACTCCAGTTTTGGCAGTTTACATTTTGTATATTCTGACCTTGTACAAATATTCAGGACATGGACCTATGTGGATCAAAATTGGTACTCAGGATGAAAGATGCAGCAACACGTGGTGGGCTACTTTGCTCTATATTCAAAATTATCTCTATCCACATGATATGGTATGTTAGAAAGTGGTAACTATACTATAACCAATGTTTAAGTACTTTTTAACAATTTCTTTAGTGCGTTGGTCAATCATGGTACTTGGCCGTTGATACCCAGTTGTATGTGTTTTCACCGATCTTCCTGATTCCATTATGGAAGTGGGGCAAGAAGGCACTTGGTCCTATCATTGTCTTTGGTCTACTCTGTATGGCATGTACTTATGCCACTTTTATGAAAAATGGCTTCACACTGTTTCGTGTACAAGAGTAAGTTTTTCATTTTATCACTTTGTACAATTTGAACCGTTTTTTATTTTCCAATTTAATCTTTTTTTAGCGATAAAGTTGATCTTCGCCAAGCTACAACATATTACCCAACACATACTCGTGTCCCAACATGGTTGATTGGAGTCATCTTTGGCTACTTCTTCTTCAAATACAATCGTGGACGCACATTCGCCATGAATAAGGTTGCCACCATAAAATTATTAAACAAAAAAAAAATTGATTGTCTTTAACCATTTTGCATTTTGCAGATGTTAGTTATAATTGGATGGACACTTGCATTTGGAACTATGCTTAGTTGCATTTGGGGTCCATATTGGAGAATCTTGCCTAATACTCCCGATGGCCCGATAGTTGAAGCAGCTCTCTACGAGCCAATAAGTAGGGCTTCATGGGCCATCGCAATCGGTTGGATTGTATGGGCTTGTTATAATGGACATGGTGGAATTATTAATGACTTCTTGTCCTGGAGTTTCTTCCAAGGATTCGCTCGTTTATCATACTGCATGTATATCATTCATAGAATCGTACAAAATGTAAATGGTGCTCGAGTTCAACATGATACAACATTTTCAAATTACGAAGCTGTAAGATAATTTGAATTAAGCCTAACTTAACGGTTTCCATTGATTTCAAAATGGTATATTTATAGATTCTCCGCTGGTGGGGTGATTTTGGAATCGCTTTGACGTTGTCCTGTTTTGCCACATTGGCATTTGAAGCGCCTATTCTGGGAATTGAAAAAGCTATATTTAGACGAGAAGGATCAGACACTAAGAAACCACCACTTCCTCTATCGGATATTCCAACAGCTGTCACCATAATTGAGCCTTTGGAAAGCAGAGGAGACAAATCTAACCACTGATGGAATCAGCGAATCACCAGACATGGTGAAGGGAATGTACAAATAATTTTTATAAGATATGTAAATATGAATTAAAAAATAAAAAATAAATTAATTTAAAATATGTTTTATATTATGTGATGCGGGGCATTGACAATGATCATGTTTCATATCTTCACTGAGTTAAAAAAAAAAGGAGCGGACAAGTTTAATATTTTAATTGTTTCTTCGGTTTTGTTGATTAATTTTTATATTGTTTTCATGTAAATGTTTTTGTAAATCAACTTTTGTTTTGCTCTCTTTGTTAGAAAACTAGAGTTAACCGACAGAAAATGTGTCCAAAGTTTCAGAGAATAAAACTTCTTCACTCCGCGTCAAGATTAAGGTCGACCGAGAGCAACTTTTGCAAGAGATGAGCGATATTTGCTACTTTAAAGTCTTCGAAATGGGAATCAAACAGCAGATGAACAGTCTCACAGGCTCAAAACGGTAAGGGGGACAACTGTGAATGCTCAATCGGTTAGGCGACGATTAGTAAAAGGTGGTCTGAGAGCAAGGAGACCCGCTCGAGTACCGCGGATCACGGTGGAGCACAAGCGACTCCGATTAGAGTTTACACGCATTCACCAAGTTTGGAACAAAGTTCTCTTTACATTTTTGGGACAAACTTGGAAAAAGGATTAGAAGCTTTGATTGATGTTCATGGAAGCAATACCCACTATTAATTAGAAAAACAACAACTCGTTGAAAAAAAAAAATAATAATAATAAAAGTGTAAAATGTTAATTTATGAAGTTTTGTGAACTTTCTTTAATTTTCATTCTATTTCTAAATTCTTCCATTTTTTGAAGTGAAACTTCTTTAGGCGCATGGGGGTAAAATATTTACTGATGCAGCGGAAATAAGCGTGACTTTCCGTCCCCGAAAATGGAGAGAGCGATTGAGACCGATTGACAGGGGTGAGAAAGGGCGAACGTAGCGTGAAGCACATAGCCATGGAGAGAGAGGAGGGAGCAGGCGAGTGAGAAAGATTGAAAGAGAGTGAGATAGAGCGAACGCCGCATCACGCACAGTGCCATGGGGAGAAAAAGCTGTAGGTTAGGTGAGGCTTGTTTTATAATAGCACAAACTGGTTCTGCATATCAATTGTGGGTAGGTCGGCGGCTGATGGTTAAAAATAGAACAGTGGGTAGCAGGGACGGTATACGCATTATGTGTGTCTTAGCAGACAAAAATGTTTCGTATATCCACTGCAGGCAGTTGCAGTGTTCCCAGATTGGTTGTTTTTCCCACCAAAATGGCTGGAAAAAAACTATTTGGTGGGTAAAGTAGTGGGAACAAATTTTTTGGTGGTTTTATGGCTGGAAAATTTCCGATTGGATTGTCATTTTATGGGGTGATATTATTTTAAGGATAATTCAGTACGACATAGGTACATATGTACCTACATACATAAATATTAAAAAACTATTTTATCACCAAAAATAAAAATATGTACAATTAAGGCTTAAAGTTTGATTTACAAAAAATAGTAATTGAGCTCAGCAAGTAATTTTTACACAAAAAAGTAAGATTTTTGTTGTTGTTTCCCGAAAACGAATTATGACAATTTTTATTTTTATAGTCTAGGTAACTAATAAAAAAATACAAGACTTTAATTTAATTCCATAAGGCTATCCCTACACGAATAAACTATTTTGCAATTCCAGTTTCAAACTGGTGTTAAATCGATTGCATTTAAGCTGAATAGCGTGCTTTCAATACTTTATTGCATGCGCAAACTTAACGAGTTGACTGCAATGCGACAAATTGACGATGGTTTGCAACTGGGACATCAAATTTCTTACGCAAGTGCGTTGTGCGGGTCTAAAGTGTTTTTATTTGGTTTTTTTTTTGAAAAATGAATTGAGTAGGCTTTTAGCTTTAAACTTTCTATTAAACAAAATCTGGTGGTTTTTTTCACTACAGTACAAATTCAGTGGGATTTTGTTTCGAATCATATATTTCATCTGACGTCATTGGTAGTCAGGTGGTTGATGGTTTTAAATAGACTGGCGGATAGCAGGGATGTGACTTGGTATGTGGTTAAATGAGCGCTGGAAGTTTGATATGAAAAATGTGATGTGTATAATATTAAATGTGTGTGGCGAGTAATCGGCCTTAACCCGCCAGTAGTGACCCACCTGTCTGGACCGGGTTTAAATGTTGTGCATTTGGCCCGTTATTCACGTCAAAACTGGCGGGTTAAGAAGCTGCACTGGTCGGTTGATACGGTGCAAAAAAAAAATAAAAATTAGTTTTGCCAAAGAAGTTTTACTTCTGACGTGTGTTCTTTGTACGCACGCACTTTTTTTTAGATAAATTACTTTGGTCTACTTTAATCAACAGAACTGTATAAAATGCTTTATTTTTAAAAATATTGCAAAATTTTAAGGTGCACCACATTTTTCGCAAATCAGAGTAGCTTGTAAGAACTATTGAGAGTCTTTTTGGTCCTTTGAGGGAGGGATTTGCTACCAATAAATTTTGGCCCTTTTTGAAACAGAAAATTTCAGTTGCAATTCTTTCGCAGTTTTTTTTTCATATAAAGGGTGTTTTTTTTAGAGCCATAGAACTTTGAGATGAAATGAAACAAAGGTGTTTTTTTAAATTTATTTAAATATGCTTTCTGGTCTATGACCACCACTGCTGGGCTCGGACGTAGTCTAATCTGGAGGTCCAGTTTTCGATGACTTTTTCCAACATTTGTGGCCCTATAGCGGCAATGATGCTGCGATTGTTGTTCAATCAATCGTTTCGGGTTTATCGGCGGCGTGGACTAGCGACTTCACATATCCCCACAGGAAATAGTCAAGCAGCGTTAATTCGCACGACCTTGGAGGACAACAATTCACAACACCAAATCCATGTTGCCCCGTCTTGTTGAAACCACAGCTCCTGCACATCATGTTCAGGAGTAAGTCTATTCACTTTGAAATTACAAACCAAACTGAGCATAAATCAAGTGACAGCTGTCAAAAGGACCAACTCCGAAAAAAGTTTTGCCAGATTGATAACCACACGTCTAAAAACAACACCTTTTTTCTGGTTGGAGCACTATATACATAAGTAGTAAGTACAGCCACGACCATATGCAATTCTTATCCCATTTACTTAAATAATAAAATCGAGAGAAAAAGAAAGTCTTCCTTAAGTGTACTAAGTAGCCAAAATATTGGATATTAAAGTTGAATTTCCGGGCTGCAAGTCTCCGCTTTTGTGTGTGTGTGTGAAGAAAATTGAAATTGAAACACCCTACGTGTGCAAGCTCCCCTTAGCTATCCGCGAAAATAATGTCAGCTTCTACCACCAACGAACGGGCAATACCTGAAAACTCAAAATATCTTCGTCGGCGTCGTCGTTTGGATAATTTGGTTGCTCGAATCCTTGTCTGCATTTGTGTATTGTGTGTATGTACATAGGTGTACCTATACAAAATGTATGAGTTTATCAATTGAATTGTGCCATATCCTGGTTGTTAAACAGATCGTTGTAGCCGAAAGACGATGGCGGCTGCGGTGGCAGAGTGAGGAGGTTGAGAGCTTGAATCCTTTTGTGCTCAACACATATTGTTGCACCCTGTACCCACCCAGTAGGAAATTTCCAAATATTCACTACTGAAGAAGCTGCTTTTTCCTCGAGGAAAAGAAGTATCATCAATGATTTTTCTACTGAATCATATGATGAATTTAACATGGGCTTGTCATTGGAGGTAAGTACCTGCACCCATTCTCGATGAACTTTTTGCGATGAAATCACTGCACCCATGGAATCTTCGAATTCATGAGTTCTTTTTTTGGGTGAAAAATTGGTTCTTGGGATGTGATGCTTTCATCACAGAATATTAATTCATGAAAAATGCATAATTTTTTAGTGAACTTCCTCAGTGAAAGAACCATTGAAAATATGAATTTTTCACTGCTGAAATGTCTGCTTATCTAGAACTTGTTTTTTCAGTTATGAAAAGCAGTAAAACAACGGAATACCTAGTTTCTTAAAAGAAAAAAATGAATAAAATCATAAAAAAATAGTTTTTGTTGGTTTGTTTATTTTTATTTATTTATTTAAAACAATGCCAAAGAAAAAAAAAAACGCTTGCTGCTGTTCGGAGAAGAGCTGATCACTTAATGCGTGTCATCTTGGCGTTCATAAGAGAGCTAAAGAATAAAGAAACACTGTAATGAACTTCCAAGTCATGTAAAACAATTTATAAAATTACCGTTGGTGAATTGTTCTCCTTGTTCATCTTTTGATTGGTCTAATGTTCGTTTAAATTATTTATTTACACTTTATAAACAATTTGTAAAAACTGAAATACTTTCAGACACGACTGCTGTAGTTAATGACCAAATCAAAACTAAATCTTCTACAACAAAAGAAATGACTCCCGACAAAAAAGGACCTAATTAACGGCACCGACCGGTCGAGGGAAAGACAAAAAAAGGGTTAATCTACTTTTGCATCAGAACATTTTTACTCGGAGGTCAAAATCTATGCAACAGGCAGAAAAAAGTAATCCAAAAGAATTTCAATTTAGAGTATCTTTGCTCTCAGCTCAGGTAGAATATTTTGCCAAGCGAACAGAGTGCATGAAAAGATACATTCCTTTTCATAAGCGATATCAGCACTGTTTTGCCAAAGTAAAGATAAGGGTTGTTTTGTGAGTATAGACCAGAAAAAGAATTCCAAAACCGATGAAAAGGTGCAGGAAAAATGTATTGCTTTCATAATTGAATTCCTTAGAGGTTTAGGTGCCAAAATAAGATATTGATGTGTTTTGTGTTTTCTCTACCTGTTTTGGCGAGCAAAGCAGAAGATGAATCTTAAATGGCGAACCGCTGAGCGGTTGCATGACTATTCATGTGTGAAATCAGTGAACTCCTTCTCATAAATGAAAGTGGCATTAATGATATCACCAAGGACTCTTTCATTGAGGAACAAATTTCCTACTGGGCAAGGCTAAAAAAAATAATAAAAAAAAAAATACCAAAACAACAAAGTTAAAAGGAGCAGTATAGAATACCAAAAAAAAATCAGAGAAAAACAGATTTTCATTGAGATTTGTCTTCTTTTTTTTCCACAAAAAAAAAAAAAAGAAAAATAACTGAAAGAAGAAAATCCTGACCCAAACTGAATTCGAAAAGACATTTCCATCCATTAAGGCAAATTGAACGTCTCAAATGGAAAATCTTCGCCTTGTTAAATTTTCAATTTTCCTCTCCGGCTTGGTGAATATATGTTTTTTTGTATTTTTCTTATGCCACTATGCTGTTGTTTTTTTTTTTTGTGTGTGTAAGGAAAAAGCCAGACAAAAGGACGAAGGGCACGAGGTCCTGTGATTTTGCCTGTGCTGTATTCAGGAACAGTCGCTTAACAATTCAAGCTTTTTTGTGAGAGTGTTTTTCTTTTCAGTTTTTTTTTTTGCAAAAAAAAAATAAAAGGAAGAACTCAATTTTGCCACCACAATAAAATTCCATTCGATTTTATTTCCATGTTCTAATGTTACAGAAATGAACGAATTTGAAAACAGGATAATAATGGTAAGGAGAGAGAAATACAATTTGCAATGAGCAGTTTGGTTGAGGTTTATATTTTTTATGCAAAAAGAAAGAACGAAAAATGAGTAGTGAGGTGATGGGGGGGGGGGGGGGGGGGGGTAGGGAGAAGAAGGTTCTGTTCGGTGCATTCAAAATTTGGATGCATTCTAGGAAAGTGATTTTTAAAGTTTCAAGAAACTATAAAGGATATGAGGGAAACTTTGTACTAGTTTCAATCTCGAAATGGGGGAAATACGTATAAACGAATTCAAGCGGAGTCAATATTGAAACATAAAAAAAGATATTTTGATTAAAAAAAAAAGGAAAAAAAGATGGAAATACCCTGTTCCATTACGAATGATATTATTTTACATATTAAAGTATTAAACGTTCTTTCTACTTATCAATGTCAAACCTGGATTTCGTTCAGCTCGCATAGTATCGACTGACTAATGTTTTATTCCAATATCTTAAAAGATTAATTGCTACATCACTGTTACATGATTCGTTACAGATAACCTGGCTGAGCCCGCTAGAAAGTGAACGAACGCCGATACCAGCAGTCATCATGGTAGGCACTCCAATGAGAAATTTCAACATTTTTGGAGCACACGTCATTGGGACCTTTCACTACAAGTCGGGGTAGTGCTTAAGAGAAGATAGCAAATAAAAGGACCAACTCTGAACTATTCAGCTATTTTTGTCAAAGGAGAGGACCTGGTCCCCTAGGTTGGGGTATCGTCGGGGTATCATCCCTACAACCACTTACAAAAATATTAGTTCCGAAACAACCAACTGCCTCGAATATGGATGACCCTACTGATTACGACCCAAGCAAACAAAACAAAGACAACGAATTTCGGTTCTGCCCGTGGAATGTCCGGAATCTTAACAGACCACGTGCGAACAATTAGTGGAAGCCCTAAATGGTGTCAAAGCCGACATCACAGCCATCCAAGAAGTGCGATGGGATGCTGAAGGCATAAGGAGGATGAAAAACTGACATCTACTTCGGCAAGTGCTACAAGACAAGAGTGCAGCGGCTATTTGGATGCGGATTTGTGGTAAGAGGAAGGCTTAGGCAAGAAGTCTTGGGGTTTCGTGGCATAAGCGAACCCATTGACACAATCCGGATTAAGTTCAATCTGCGCCCACGTCCCCACTGAGGAAAAAGATGACACAGCCAAAGAACAGTTCTACGATGTTCTCGAGAAGACGTATGATGAATGCCCGAAGTACGACACTAAGATTATTCTTGGTGACTTTAACGCCTAGATCGGAAAGCACTGTAATTTTTTCTCGATAGTCGTAAAGCACAGCCTGCACGACAACATTTCCGGTAACGGACGCAGGCTAATCGACTTTGCTTCGGGGTGCAGTCTCTTCAAATCTAGCATTTGTTTCACACAAGGAAATTTGGTGGTCTTTTGATCAACATAACTTCAACCAATGTCGGATGTCCGCACTTGGAGATGGGCCAACCTAACCCTGCAGACTTTTTAACAGCAAAAACAACCAACCAACCCAAATCGATACTCACCACATTCAAGATATCAGTTGAAGAATTACTCTTCGCAATCACTGATTCTTCGGGTTAAAAAGGGATCTTACGAGTAGTAGCAAAGCCCTCTCTCAATGATCCAAGGAGAAACTAAACAATACCCTAATAAACCCAGTCTTGCTGTGAGACAGGAGCGGACCCTGACTCATTCGGATAAAAAGTAGGTTGGGGTTCTTTGAAAAAAGAAACTTGGGGTGATATTCGGACCTGTATGTATCAATGGAATATGGGGAAGGAGATTCAATGACGAGCTGCACAGGCTATACAGCGACATTGATCTGGCCAAAAGTAAAAAATACAGCAGCTTAGATAATCGGGACGTGTGGAGGTTATGCATGAATACGCACCAGCTTGCCGAGTCTTCAGATCTGATCCTGGGTGCCAACGCACAACTGGAAGACCCTATTTAAGGTGGCGCGATCAACTCTCTTAGTGAGTTTTTATTGTTAGATAGGTTTGCCGGCAGCTTTCTTGCCAATTCAGTCATGTGTTGTACATCGGTTAAATATCTGCTGCTTCTTAGAATCACTAAATAATCACATATTTAAACACTTCTGCTATCGACACCATTGATCGAAGATTTTTATAAATCCTCAACATTTTTTTTTCGATTTCGATTTTATTGCTTGATTAACTACTTACACACTTTTTTTTAAAATTGGCGCACTCTCAACCATTTCTGTGTGTGTGTTAATATTCTGCAGTAATGTAAGGGACCTACAATTTCCCTCCAAACCCAAACATCTAACAGCGAAGCACTTTGCATGACATGATGTACTCTTGGAGGATTTGTCACTTCCTCGCAAGAAGCAGAAAAGAACTAAGATGGAGTCAGGGATCGAACTAAGAACCTTTGACGTGGCAGTCCGACACATTAACCACTAACATGCTTAAGCGAACGTGACTCCAAAATGGTCATAGACAGAAGTGACATTAAACTTTGCTTTATAATCTTCACTACATTCTGAATCCACTAAACAAAACAAGTAAAATTTCCACACTACACTTTATAATCATGTTTTAGATCGGATAAATTAAGTTCTTTGTCTAATTATTGTCCTGATCTTTGCTGTTGCTGGCTTTCCTGCAACCAACAATTTCGAACGAACAGCATTGGAAAAATTGGCCTCAACGCATGTATAAGGACGTCGTAGAGTTCTACATCCAGCACTCCTAGTCTTTGCAATCTCAAAATTGGCAGCTCTTTCTACAATCATGCTGCTCGGGCGTTTAGCCACGTAGTCATTTACGTGTGCATTACTTCCAGTTTGAATATTCAGATCTATCAAATAATCTCTCAGTTGGGCTTTGAGTTGTTCATTTTCGGTCTCAAGATGGGTCTTCTCTCGTCTTAAATAGGCAACATCTAGACTTGCGTTGTTAACTCGACGCCAGAATGCTCCCATATTATTCCATACCAGTAGATTTGCCTAAAAACAAAGATTTGTTAGTAACAATAAATAAAAAGCAACTAAAAACATTTCTTAGACCCCGTCGAGTTCTTTTGGTGGTGTGTCATCAGCAATTTCTTCAAATCCTGCTCTCTTTGATAAACCAAACGGCAATATTTTCTCTCTTTCAGTTTCTAAGCGGCGACAAACTGCAGCGAGCTGTAATATTGACTCCCCTTCCTTGAGCAGCTTTTCCAAGGCCTATAAGAAATAATTTGTTACTACGAAAACACTTTGAACAAGTGTCAAACCTTCAAGGAATAATGACTGGCAACACCCATTTCTTTGAATTGTTTCTTCTCAAGCTTCTGGCGTTCTTCGAATTCTTTCTTCATCCCAGCTAAACGTTCGGCCAATTCATTACGGAGTTTCTGCAGATACTCAACCTGAGCATCGGCTTCATCTTGTGCGTTAGCAGCGGCAATTTTCAAATTGGCGATTTGGTCAGTAGATCGTTCAATTTCATAACATTGATCGCGAATAATGCCATTGCTCTGCTCATCGCGTTCTTTGAGATCCATGTACTCAACGTAGAAGCTTTCGGTGTGTTTGACATAGTTTGTCAAGACTTCTTGGTAGCAATTCCAAAGGTATTCCAATTTTTGTTCTCGCTCCTTTGTTATGTCTTCTAGTTTAAGGGTCATCTAAAAAATGTAAGGGCAATTGGCAATACCATTGATTAATCAATCAGTCATTAATTATGTACATTTATAGTTTTATAGACCACCATATGAGTCTTTTGAGGTTAATGTGAAGACAATTCTAGAAGGAATATGTAGACTGCAACAACAATAGTGAAAAAGTTTTCAGGGAATTTCTGCAGAACCATAAATGTGTGCCCTTCATGTAAACATGATTGTCTTCCATTTATGTTCTGAATGATAAAATAGTGGACAATGCAAAAGAATTGTAAACATAAAAAAACAAATGCGAGAGCTATAGTAAGTTTTTAACGAACTGTTGGATACGCTATTCCCTATATTTTTGTATGTGCATGCGTTCGCCTTCCGCATAATTTACACAAACAAAATGTAGAAATATATTTTTCATATAACGAACGGAAAAAAACGTTAAAACTGAATATTAGTATCTTAAATTATTAAAAATACGGTTTCACATAAGCCACGTCTAATATTCAAAAATTTCTTTTCATACACAAACTATTTAGTTTCGGCTAAGAGACGCACTAATTTAAGCTTAAGATTTAATTATAAGTACCGTTTAACTGCAAAAACAATTTTATTTTAGTTTCTTATGAAAAAAGGAGCGTCAGCCACACCCAAAATAATATTTTTTGATTTTATACACAATATTTGATAGCTACTGAGTTTTTAGCGCTAGGTAAATAAATATCGCTCAAATAATGCATAAAAGTCGATGTCATTACAAAAAAGGGGTGTCCAACTGCACGGTGCATTTAGCTTGTGTTAGCAGTCCGAAACGAAACCAAGTAATTTAGTGGAAATAAAATGCACGACTGGGTCGCACGAACATGCTCTTATGATAAGCAATTGTGTAGAAGCTGCATATATGGATATTAAAAAAAAATTAAATAATTTCGAAAATTCTTTTTTTTTTTTAAATTAGTTTAAGAGTTTTCTCGGAAAAACTAAGTATGCAATAACATTTCGAAGCTATACGTGAATCAAAAAAAAAAAAAAATATTGAAAATCGTTGGACCAGTTTTTTTTTTTAAAGGTTATTTTTGAAAAACTTTTTAAGAAAATATTTTGAAATTTATTTGAGTATGCAAATATATGGCAATCTGTAGTTTAGATTTAAAAAATTATTTAAAAAAAAAATCAATGTACCCGTTTCCAACATATTTCAAAAACCAAAAATTTTTTTGAAAAAAATATAAAAAATCAAAAAAAAAAAGTTTTTGAAAATTTTGAAATGCCATATTATTACAATTATGAATGACTTCCTGTGGCCAAAATTTTATTGAAATCGAATGTATAGTTTACGAGAAAATTTGATTTGAAAATTCTAACCAAAAGATAGATTGTCTTGCAAAAATAGAATTCTGAAAGTTTTATCAAAATCGTTAGAGCCGTTTTTGAGAAAATCAATTTTTGTCTTCAATATTGTATGGCAGGTGCCGTTATTTTTGGACCTAGAGCAAAAATAAATAAAATGCACGACTGGGTCGCACGAACTTGCTCTAATGAGCGACAGTGGTTTAGGGGCTTGAGATTTTGATACAAATACAATTTTCAAAATTCTTAAATAAATACTTAAACTAATTTGAGCTGAAAAAAAGTACGCTATTTTATTTCTTGGATAAATTTGAATTTATGAGAATAAATTTATAAAAATCTGTGGAGCGGTTTTTGAGAAAAAAAGTTTTTTTTGAAAAACTTTTTGAAAAAAAATTTCAAAAAAAATTCAAAAACGCCAGTTCATAGGTATTCAGCAAATACATTTATTTAAAATTTGTAGAAAAAAATTTAATAAGCAGTTTTCAAAGTATGTATTAATTTTTTAAATTTTTTTTTTTAAAATGCTTTTAAAAATACAAGAAAATATTTTTCAAAAATATTGGTATGCAATACAAATTGAGCTACCTACAGGTATATGTGTGTGAAATTTCGAAAGAATCGGTTGAGTCGTTTTCGAGATAGTCGAAAGCAAAAAAAACGGTCCTATGGAAAGTACCGTTCTTAGCCATTTTTTAAAACTTTTTTTTCAGCCATATGATTGGTCGTACCTAAAAACCAACACTGATTTTTTTAAATCGAAATCGTTAGAGCCGTTTTTGAGCAAAATAAGATTTAACGTAACGGTTGTATGACAGGTACCGTTATTTTTTGAGCTAAAAAACAAATTTCAATTTCCCCTCTGTACAATACCTAAAAAAGTCTATATACCAAGTTTGAAGCAATTCGGCCTACCCGTTTGGGCTGTAGGTGTCTATACATACAGACAGACAAACATACAGACGGACAGAATTTTTAGACCATCTTTTTTCGTCTTCGCTATCATCGTAATGTCATGTTTGATTGTTATCTCAAAACTTTTTTTTTCGACGAATGCATAACTTGCCTTATAGTACCTATAATCGCAAGTAAAAATTTGTTCCGAGGGACGGCCAAATAAATCCTAAATACCAAATTTTAATCAAATCGGCCCACCCGTTCAGCCTCCAGAGGCGCGAACAGACAGACAGACGGACGGAATTTCCAGACCCACTTTTTTCGACTTCTCCATCATCGTAATGTCATGTGTGATTGTTATCTCAAATTTTTTTTTCTGCACGAATCCATAACTTGCCTTATAGTACTTATAATCGCAAGTAAAAATGTGAAGAAACAGTTCGGAGTGCAAAGCCAATATTTTGTGTCTGTTACGTCTTGTTTTGACAACACGTACATTTTCCAAAAGATCAAACGTTTCTCCACAAAGTGTGCCAGGAAACGGGGACTACCAGCAGAGAGAACGGCTCAGGGTGTTTCTCTGGAGATTAATGAGGTTGAATGGGCTTCTTTGCAAAATGTAGAGTGTTTTTTTTTTAGATGTGTGGCTTTCAATCGGGAAATACTTTTTTCGGAGTTGATATTTTTACTAGCTCTCACTTGATTTATACTCAGTTTGGTTTGCCATTTCACAATGAATGGACTTACTCCTGAACAACGTTTGCAAATTGTGCAAATTTATTTTTAAAAAAAACATGAACATTTTGTTCAGCGATGAGCTCACTTTTGGTTGAATGGATACGTCAATAATAAAACTGCCGTATTTGGAGTGATGATAATCCTCAAGTTTATGTTAAGACTTGAGCCACAGTTACATCCACCAAAACTGACTGTTTGGTGTGCTGTATAGGTTTGTGGAATAATTGGTCCGTACGTTACTGGCCAGAACGTTACAGTCAATGGCGACCGTTATAGAGCCATGATTACTAACTTTTTCGTTCATCAATTGAACAACAATGATGTGCAGAAGCTGTGGTTTCAACAAGACGGCGCTACATCCCATACAGCCAACGAAACAATCAATTTATTGAAGAAAGTTTTTGGTGAGCGCATTATATCGCGTCGTGGGCCTGTGAAGAGGACCAACAAAATGTAGAGCATGTTTCTAAGAAGCAATAAAAGAACTAAAACACTACAATAATTGACATATTTCTTTAATCTCAAAAAAATGAAGCAGGTACCTAAAAACCCATTTTTCGGTCCAACAACTTTTTGCTGTCATGACCTGTCGTTACCAATGTCAACACTTTAAGTGTAACATGAAAACGATTGAAACCGCACAAGAAAACAAATCCTCATAAAAAAATATGTAGTTTTGGAACAAATCTGACAAAATTCGGGACAAAAGACTGACCAAAATTCTTCGAACGCATTGTATATGATAGATATAGTCGAGCTTCGCTAACTCGGATACTTGATAAATCGAAGATACTATTTGGCGTCACCTTTGATAAGTCGAATTTTTTAGGGGAATTCCCGAATTCTGACGCACTTTATATTAATTTTGGATATTAGGTTCTTGATAACTCGAAGTTTTTGCCTAGTGATGGTTCAAGTTATCGAAGTTCGACGGTATTTTTAAGCTAATTTTGAATTCCCATTTCAGCCACACATCAATTCTACTGGGTTATTGAAACTTCCCGAACGATAATACACATACTTTCACATGTATCATGAGAGATTAGTAGCTTCATAAAGGCGTCAATGTCAATGTTTAAATGATTTTTAAAACGCTACCACAAAAAAAAAAGAAATTCCACTAGACCTGACTTAATATTGAAATAATAAATGAAACTATAAAACTCACAAACTCATCACTTGTGATCCCACTCATGCTTGAAAAATTAATGAGACTGGAGTTACATTGCGTATAAATGTTTCTAATATTACGAACTTTGATTTATTAAAGCTTTTTTTTTAATCGAATAAATGACATTTAAATAGTAACAAATTAACAAAGAGCCCTTCAAGCAACCAATTACGTATTTTAAATTTGTTGAAAACTGATCACTTGACAGCATAGGTAATTTACTTTGTCTGTCCCATCGTTCTGTTGCGTGGGTCATGATTGGCACCTTTCAAATTGATAAACCAAATCCCCTTTCTCTCCATTGTCTATTTAAACAGATTCCAAAGAAAATTAATGGCCATTCCGTAGTGAAAATTTCGCAATGATTTTTATCCGCTGCAGAATATTTTTCTTGTGTTTTATTACTTGCGTATCCCTTTCATTTGCCTTAAAATGTCGAAGCGACGAAGGTCCTTCCGATGAGGATCTGAAGCGCGTTGCCAGGTCATGCATGCGAAAGATTGGAGAAAATGTTGGTCGTTATAATCAAAATCAGAGTGACAATTCATATAGCAGCAATGGCAACTCGGACTACGATGAATATAATCGAGATGACAGATTCCGCCAGGGTAACCGCGATCATTTACAAATGAGAGGAAGATCCAAACGATCAGCAAATGATCGTAAATATGATTTGTCAGCGAATAGAGACCGAAATGGAAATCAGAACCAGAGATCAAATGGTAATTCAAACAACAATAACAACAACAATAACCATCATGGTGGTAATATTGGAAACAACTATAACAATAACAGTTCGTATGGAGATCGTCGTTCTCGGGACATGCAGCGTGAACAGGATGGAGCCTGCGTAGTGCATTGTTTTTTTGATGAGTTAAATACAGTACGTTTGATTACATTTTGTGACCATTTTTTTTTAATAAATTTAATCCTAGCTCAACAATGACGATTACCCAGACAAACATAAAGTCGTTTATACTTTGACCAAGGACATTCGGGATCGTGAACTTCGAGGCTTTTACACCGACACAGTGCAGGAGTGTTTTCATTATCTGGAAATGCAGCGTCGCAAGGACAAGTGTCAATTTTCGAAGGAACTAATTAATTGCATGATGGAGTATGCTAAGGCTAATTGCGAGGACTGGCAGGATCATACGCTGATTTTTTCATGATAGCAGGAGTTAGTGTAGTTTTTTTTTTTTTTTGCGATTTGGCATGGGTAGGGTATACCTATTTTTAAGATTAAAATTAAATAAAAGATATACTAACCGAACTTCTCATATCATCCAAACGTTGAAGGTGATTTTCGTGTTTCTCTTTGAGACTTGTCTCAGCTTCATCTTCTAAGCCATAAGCAACACATTCCAGTTCTTCCTGGGCCCTGTTACGATTATCTTTGAATGTTCGGAAGTCCTCCGTGCATTTAAGTAAAATTATTGATTTTTCCTTTGAATATTGTTTCCTGAAGAATTCCATGCGGTAGGTTTGAGTTGCTGCAAATGTTAAATAAATTATGTATTAGTAGTGTTGGTGTCGGCAGCATAGGAAGAGAACACAATACAACGAGATCCGTTCTCTCCTTTTTCAATCAACAAATAGAATCAGTGATGGCCTGATGGCTGTCCTGTCCAGGCTGACACGATGCAGAGATAAAATGTTTACACATTTACATGGACCAAAACATTCAATTTGAAGGTATTTCATGGAAAGGGATGCCTGTTGCTGTCCATGTTTGCAGCAAGACATGCTTATAAGGAATTTTTTTTATAGCCCAATTCGATATATAAGATTATGTTGTTTTAGGAACGAATTAAATGAAATAAATGTTAAGTAATCTTGGTGGGAAGATATTCAAAATCCAATTATTCAAAAAAATTTGGGCAGGGCGATTTCGCGCGAAATTGCTTAACATGTGATAAAATTAAGGAAAAAAAAAAAAATAATAATATTTTGCCAAATAAAATAGAGCGAAATAAGGAAACGCGAAATAATAAATGCGAGTAAACCTTTCAGCAAAATGTACGCAAGATGAAGTTAAAGTTTGCCAAATAAGAACTGCGAAGTAATAAAGACAATCTTGAACCAATAAAATCCGACCACAAACACGCCCTCAATCGCTATTTTTGTTAAACAACCTCAATTTAGCAAAATCAAATTATGTTTTTTGTACAGTTACGATAAAAATATCACTCTAAAATTTTGCACACGCAAGCTTTAGGTGAATTTTCTTCCAATTAAATAAAGTATTTCAGTTTGGGCGTGGCTGATGCCCACTTTCCATACAAAACCGTCAATATCGTTTTTATAAAATAACAATGCTAACATGAGAGCGAAAAACATGAAATTTTGTGGGTATTACTTGCACTTATACAACTTATGTATGAAATCAAAAAAATTGATTTTGGGAGTGGCTGACGCCCACTTTTCTTTAGAAAATATAAAAAAACGTTTTTGCAAATAAACTTCATTTATCATGAATGTACAGCAAACATTTGTGCGTCTCGTAGCAGAAACTAAGATGCTTGTGCATGAAAAGAAATTTTTGAATTTTTGGCGTGCCTTACGCCCACTTTTCATGTAAGAACGAAAAACGTAGTTTTAAAAATTTAAGGTACCAATATTCAATTTTAACCTTTTTTTCATTCGTCATTTGAAAAATATATCTATATATTTTGTTGTGTACTTTTTTCTCGATTCAGCTGTAGTTTTACATATGGGATCCGTTCAAAATCCCGAAAACCAAAATCCTGAAAGTTCAAAATCCTGAAAAATCAAAATCCCGAAAATTCAAAATCCCGAAAAATCAAAATCCCGAAAATTCAAAATCCCGAATGAAAAAAAAGCCAAGTACTTTTTATTAAGAAAACTGTTGACACAGACAACTGGACATACCCTTAGCGGACCAACGAAGTTGCGTGAGCGGGTGTGTCCCCGGAAAAGGGAGTTCAAATCCCAAGAACCCGCGAAGCGGGCAACCCAGGTCAAACTAATTACAAATGTTACAGACACAGGCGCCTGCCTGACAAATTTACATACCCTTAGCGTAGCAGCGTGAGCGCGGTGTGCCCCCGAAAAAGGGAGTTAAAATCCCAAGAACCCGCGAAGCGGGCCACCTAAGTACTGCTGATTATGAAAACTGTTGACACAGGCGCCTGCCTGCATCACTAATCCGATTTATCAGTATTGATTGCTATTCGGGATTTTTTCGGGATTTTGATTTTTCGGGATTTTGAACTTTCGGGATTTTGGTTTTCGGGATTTTGAACCAGACCCTTTACATATGCTTGAAAATTGACTCAAGATCAAAGCTCAGTTATTGCCATAAATTTTGTTTACAAATTTTTAGAATACGCCCACTTTTAAATTATTAATTTTTTTTTATCTACTACAGAAGAATTTTGTTTCTGAAACTGGAACAGCCGCTGGCTGCGGGAGGCGAACGCATACACATACAAAAATATAGGGAATAGGGTATCCAACAGTTCGTTGAAAAGGTACTGAAGCTCTCGCTCTTGTTTTTTCTTGAAATTCAAAATACTAAAAGAAACTAGATGGCTTCTTTCTCTTTTTTGTCTAAAAAATGTTTAAACTAGTCATTTTAAAGTGTTTAATAAAATTTCAAATTATTTTTTTTTTAAATCTAAACCTCAAGATCACTGTCACAAATAAGATCAAGTTCGTGCGACCCAGTCGTGCACTTTATTTTCTTATGGGTCTCTTTTTATCGGCCCGATTTTTTTTTGGTTCTTTCAAAAAGTATTCAAAGCTAACAGGTAACCCTGCTGTAGGGAAGACATAGAACATATTATAACACTTTTCCCTATTAATTCTTCGCTATAAGCCCACCGTATTCAATTTCAGTTTCTCATAAGGTTCGTATTCGATGCAAAATAAAATACTGTGTAAGGTTTTCCATATCACTTTCACCGACGTTAGCCTTTATATTTATTTGCCTATAAGTGTCATGGTCATGGCGTATTTCCGTTTCCAACGATACTAAAGAAGTTTTACTTCAAAAAATTGAACATCAGCTTCTGCACACTTTTGAGCCTTATGGATGATGACTTTAAATAAGGTTTATGTTTTTGGTACTTACAAATCATTTTCCAAATAATTTCTATTTGGGACTGCTGCAGAGTTGAATACATATCCTCGGCAATATCCAATTCATTGAGAAGTCGATGAATAATTCTATCTTTTCGTTCCAAAGCTATTCTAAAGAATTTTTCCACTTCAACCATTTCATTTTTCAAATCTTGGCATTTTAACTGCCGTAGAATAGAACGCCATTCTTGATTAATTTTTGCTAAATTCAAGCGGGAGAATGCCTCTTCACGTTTGAGTTTATTCTGAAAATGTCAAAAAATTATTGATAAATCACTAATTTGAATACAAAATCAAACACACCTTCATGTAAAGTGCTATTAAATGTTGTTTGCGGCGACGAGCCTCTTCTTCGATATCTGCTCGAAGTTGATTATATCTTGCTCGTTCTTCCTCGGACATTTTTGCAAGTTTATTTTTTGATTTGCTTTTTTTACCCATTTTGTTGTAATATTTTTTAAACTTTTTTAAAATTCAGATAAAACAAGCTATGGAGAAACTGGTACTTGTCAGAGGTGTTGACTATCAACACTGAGAAGAAATTCAGGCTTCAGTTTGGTTTGTTAGTTTAAGTAAACAAAAGTAACTTCCTTGGCGACCAACGTGGGGCGTTGTTTGCTGTAGAAATTGCAATATTTTGAGGGGATGAAATATCATACATATGTATATGTATTCAGCATATTAGCATTAGACAAGATGTTGAAAACTATTAAAAATTATAATAGAGGGTGCGCCTTATATTGAAACTTTTGAAATTGCTTCCTCCCACCCCGTCAAATGGTTCCATCTCATGAAAAAAAAAAAATAAGAACAAAAATTATCCAAATCGAATAAAGTTTAGGGGTCGCTACCGGGTTCCAAAAATACACCGAATCAGTAGAAACGTTTTCGGTTGAAAAGCCAAGAAAACTTATTTTTATTTAAATTTTGATTGCCCGTTGAGATAAAATATAACTCTAAAATTGTATTTAACGCCAATACAACAACATTGGTTTGAACATTTTTGTAACTGTTGCATTCAATAAACTCAGCAACCGCTCATGTGGTTTGTTTGGCCTATTTGGTGATGGTGTTAGTTGACTCTTGACTGATTGTCTTGTTATTCACGACTAGACATTATATAAATGTACATGTTTAAGCATGTTCTCTGTTTAAGGGTATTTAATATAATTTTGGAGTTAGCTGCGACCGGGCGGATGTTATAAGTGTTTTTCAGCAAATAAGTAATTAAATTACATTTCTCCAATTTATCTTTTTTTGTGATTCATAAGACTCTTAAAAGTGATAATGGCAACAACTAGTTGTAGGTCTAATCAAGGAAAATTTTTTAAATCAAGTAACGTAACCACCAGAAAGAAAACCGAAATATGGTTGATTGGACAAATATCATCGAGTCTTAGTGAAAGAATGTTACCTTCAAGGAAAGAAGTTATTTCATTATTCTTTTATTACAAACAAATTTTAAAACAAAGTATTAAAGAAGCATCTCATTCAACTGCAAAAAATTTTTTAAAAGTTTGGAATAAGGTCCGTATTCCAACAAAACGGAATGACCATGTTGCTGATAAAGTGGAAGGTATTTTCAGAGAATGGGAAAAGTTAAATAAAAAATAAAGACAACAAGGCGAAGCGTTCAGAATTACAAAAAAAAACATAAGCGAGAGCTACAGTACGTTTGCAACTAACTGTTGGATACCATATTCCCCACATTTTTGTATATGTATAATGTATATGCATATGCGTTCACCTCCTTCGCAGCCAGCCGCTGTTCCAGTATCGGAAACAAAATTCTTCTTTAGCAGGCAGGGAAAAATTAAATAAAATAAATTTTGCTTGGCCGATGTACAATAACTGCTGTCACAATAAAAAAAGGCGTTTGCCAAGCCCACAGCTGAGACATTTTATTGCCAGGGTAATCACTATATGAGCTCATCATTCAATTTTAAGCTTTCAGATCGATTTGAACAAAACAAGACAAAAAGTTAAATTTTTGAAATTAGATTTTGATAGGAAATAGCGATTATGTGTGTTTTTAACAATTCTTGAACTACACTCTGCTACGAAGTGTTCATCTTCTTACACCAAAACTGCGACCGATAGTTAAAAAACATTAAAAAATTAATGCATATTACGACTTTTGACGGAAACGCCCCTTAAAAGTGGGCGTGTCCTAAAAAAATTTAAGAAAAATTTAAGGCACTAACTAAGTTCGACCATTAGTCAGTATTTAGGCATATGTGCAAAACTACAGCTGAATCGAGTAGTTTTTAAACGATCTTACCTGAAGAAAGGTATTTTATCAAAATCACGCCTTCAAAAGTGAGCGTATTGAAAAAATTTACACAAGAAAATGTAAAGATATATTTCTCAAATAACGAACAGAAGGAAAAAGGTTTAAATTGAATATTGGAAGTACCTTAAATATTTGAGACCACGTTTTCGTTCTATCATGAATAGTGGGCGTAAGCCACACCCAAAATTCAAAAATTTCTTTTCATACACAAACTTTTAAGTTTTTATTAAGAGACGCAACATTTTGGCTTGCGGAATCATTATAAATATCGTTTATTTACAAAAACAATTTTTTAATAGTTTCTAGTGAAAAGTGGGCGTCAGCCACGCCCAAATCAAATTTTTTGATTTCATACACAAGATTTTTATGTGCAAGTAATATGTATCCACAAAATTTAATGTTTTTCGCATTAATATAAAAAAATTTATTTTATAAAAAATTGATAGTTTTGTATGCAAAGTGGGCGTAAGCCACGCCCAAAATTCAAATATATTTTTTCATACACAAACTTTTTAGTTTCTACTAAGAGACGCAAGATGCTTGCGGATTCATTATAAATACCGTTTATTTGCAAAAACAATTTTTTTATGTTTTTAGTGAAATCAAAATCAAATTTTTTGATTTCATACACAGGATGTTTATGTGCAAGTAATATCCACAAAATTTAATGTTTTTCGCATTAATATAACAATTGTTATTTTATAAAAACAATATTGATGGTTTTGTATGCAAAGTGGGCGTAAGCCACGCCCAAAATTCAAATATATTTTTTCATACACAAACTTTTTAGTTTCTACTAAGGGACGCAAGATGCTTGCGGATTCATTATAAATGCCGTTTATTTGCAAAAACAATTTTTTTATGTTTTTAGTGAAAAGTGGGCGTCAGCCACGCCCAAAATCAAATTTTTTGATTTCATACACAAGATGTTTATGTGCAAGTAATACCCACAAAATTTAATGTTTTTCGCATTAATATAACAATTGTTATTTTACAAAAACAATATTGATGGTTTTGTATGAAAAATGGGCGTCAGCCACGCCCAAACTGAAATATTTTTATTTGATTGGAAGAAGGTTTACCTAGAGCTTGCGTGTGCAAAATTTTAGCGTTATGCTTTTTTCGTAACTGTACAAAAAACATAATTTAATTTTACCAAATTGAGGTTGTTCAACAAAAATGGCGATTGTGGGCGTGTTTGTGGGCGGATTTTACCGGTTCAAGAACTTAGCCTTACTCTTGAACCAGAGATTATATATACCAAATTTCAGCTTTCTAGCTCAAAAATTGCGACCTCTAGAGAGTATACATACGGACGGACGGACGGACGGACGGACGGACGGACGGACGGACGGACGGACGGACATGGCTAAATCGACTAGTCTTTTGATTCTGAGTCAGAATATATATACTTTTCTATACCTAACGGTATTATTTCTCTATGTTACAAACTCCACACCAAATACAATATACCCATTCTATGGAATAGGGTATAAAAAAAGACGATAACTGGGCGGAAGAACTACGCAATCTATTCGATATTGCACATGCTAACGCATTACAAGTGATCACCATAGAAGAAGACAAGAAATTCCTTATTGCTCAACGGGAAAAAGGACGTCGTGGAAAGATGGGTAATGTTGATTTAAATCTGACGAAAAAAGAATTGTCTTTGGAGAGATTTAAAAAGTAGGAGTCAACTAGAAGAGAAAGAAATAATGTCTCGAGAAGAGAAGGTTATTTTTGCTTCATCTGAATCAGAAGAGGAGGTTGTTATTGAGTATCACAGTGTCACTGAAGGAGGAGATCAGTTAACATCTGGAGTGCCAACTGCAAAGAGAGGACGAAAGAAAATAGTGGATCAAAACTTGGCGGCTAGTCTTGACGTTGCTAAGCTCAGTGACCGGAATGCGGCATTAGTGTTGACACCTGTACTTAAACTTCTCGGACACGATCCCGCAGAGTACAATGTGAATCCAAATTCAATTCGTCGAGAGCGTGCGAAGCACCGCCTAAAGATTGCTAAAGATTTAAAAGTTGAATTTACACCAGAAGTACCACTGACAATTCATTGGGATGGTAAGCTACTGGAGGATATAGTTGGAAAAGATATCGTTGATCGCCTTCCTATTTTAGTTTCTGGAAGAGGAATAAATCAACTTCTCGGAGTCCCGAAGTTAGGTTCTGGCACAGGTGAGGCTGCAGCCACTGCAGTGTATGAGGCAGCTATTGAATGGGGTATATGCGATAAATTGAAATGCTTAGGATTTGACACGACGTCGGTGAATACGGGAAGAAATAGTGCCTGCATTCTTTTAGAACAAAAAGTGGACAAGGATATGCTGTGGTTGGCATCCCGTCAGCACATCTACGAGGTCATGTTGGAAGCAGTTGTCATGAAATCACTAGGACCATCAACAGGCCCAAAAATTCTTATTTTGAAACGTTTCAAGAAATCCTGGTCCAGCATCGATTAGAAAGACTACGTAAGAGCATTGTCCAATGAAGTTGCCAAAGCTGCAGTTATTGAAATATTGGACGAAATAATTTCTCTCTCCAAAAGTCAACTGCAAGAGTTCCAACCCTGAGATGACTATAGGGAACTTCTGGAACTTACAATTACTTTTTTTGGGGGAGTTACTCAGAAAAAAATTACTTTTAAAGCTCCGGCTGGACTGCACCGCGCGAGGTGGATGGCAAAAGCCATCTACTCCCTCAAAATATGGATGTTTCGAAGCCAATTTAAATTAACAAAGAGAGAAAGAACATGCAATTCTGGACATTTGTTTATTCGTTGTGAGAATTTATGTTAAGGTCTGGATTACGGCTCCCGATCCAAAATCAGATCCAAGACATGATCTTGAGCTGCTCAAAAACCTTGATCGATATAAAAACATAAATGAAATTATTTCAAAGGTTGCTCTTCAAAAGTTTCTTGGGCACCTTTGGTACTTGTCAGAAGAACTTGTGGCTTTTGGATTTTTCGATGCTGGAGTCTCTAATGAAACAGAAAAGAAGATGGTTCGGGCTCTCGAAACTGAAGGAGTAGAGAATCCTTTAAAGCGAATAACTGTGGACATTGCTAATATACAGTCAAAAGGATTAGAGGATTTTGTTAGCTCAAATACAAGCCGGTTCGTAAATATTACGGGACTTTCTTCTGAGTTCTTGAGTAAAGATGTGGATGAGTAGCCCAATGACAAGGCCTACAATGAAGTGAAACATGTCATTCATCACATGAGAGTAGTCAACGACATAGCTGAGCGAAGAGTAAAACTAATGGATGAGTACAACAAGCTACACACTAATAACGAAGAACAGAAGCAGTTTCTTTTATTGGCAGTAAAATATTTCAGAAAGAAGTATCCTGACAGAAAGAAATCAACATTGCTAAAGTAAAGCAATCTGAATTTACATTTATTTGTTAAATCAATACTTGTATTTATGTTAAATAATTAAAATGGAATTTATAAACCAAACTTTTTAATTAAATTTTTTATTTTCAATAATCTATTATTTTATTGAGCACCCTGCAATATTTGGTATGCGGTAGCAACCTCTAAATATTATCCGATTTTTATAATTTGTTCAGAATTTTTGTTTTTCACGAAAAGGAACACCATGGCAGGTTGGGAGGCTGAAAATTAAAAAAAAATTGTCCTTACAATAAGGCGCACGCTTAGGTAATTTAATTCATTGCGACAGGATATCAGATCCTTTAAAATTAAGCGAGTCAAAAATATTAAATTTTGATTTTGCATTTCAAGACCCAAAAAAAACTCCACTCCGCATAGCTGATTAAAATTATCCCGAATTGCCATTTCTTGAAAATTCGGTGTAAATTAAACAAATTTCCTTAAAAAAAAAATATGTCCTAATCCTGACTGACTGGAGATAATTTTTCATAAGTTTATCCCTCAACTTATCACGTGTACGTCAGTGTCAACCCCCGTTTGTCACATTTTTTTTTGTTCTTGTTGTTGTTGTGTGCATTTGTTCAAACAAATCGCGCCCCATATCAATAACAGCAACGTCTCATCACCGTTAATTTGAAAATTTCCTCAGTGAATTATTCCTTAGAATGGATAACGGAACGCCTCTGCGTTTGTCAGGGATGGCATAACCGTTCTCATTGCTTTACCAACCAGACGTACACGAGTATAATAAGGATTTCAAAATGATTAATCCTCTTAAGAAATTCAATTTGCCATGCCTTACCTTTAACGACTTGGAGAACGCATTACGCAGAGACTCGTAACCAAATTCCTTGCTCCTTTGAAAAACCAAGTTCGCGAACAAGGAACACTATAAAATATCTCATAGTGTCTTGTCTACTTCAGAGGGCAATAATTCAAACAATCATATTTTGAAGGATTGGGGTGTCCCGTCTTTTGTAAGCGGATTATATTTATGCTCGCGAAATGTGTATTAAGGAGGCGAGGTGGTATTATTACAACATCCCATTAGCAATGCCCAACTGCAAGGACTCCCCCGAAACACCATCATGTTGTTGGCATTGGGGAGCTGCTTTATTCATCATTCTGCGCAACCCACAACTAATTATTTAAAAAGCATACATTTTTAATTTGAATTTTCAAAAGTAATTTTTACATTTTTACATTTTTGTGTGTAATTTTATTCTTGCTTTTGCTTCCTTGCTCGTCCTTTGGTTCATTAAGGAGTTTTTTTTTTTTACTTTCTAGGTATATTTTTATCCTCAAAGTTGATGGTTGGGTGGTTAGCGTTGTCCAAGCAATGGAAAGATGAATTAATACGAATAACAAAATACAGAATGTTGGGATTTTTTAAAATGTTTTGGTAACTTTTTTTACTCTTTTTCGAAATCGTCCTTTTGGTATTTTTTTTTTTACTCATTGTTGTGAGGAAATATATCTCCACTTTTTTATTTGCATCAAGTCCAACCAACCGGTGGAACTGATTCGAGGTTAATTTTATGGAGTAGGGTTGCATTTTCCACCCCAACAACGTCTAGGCTAGCTGCTGTTAGAAAAATTTAATGAGGTTTTTGACATGGAGGCACCTTTAGCATTTTAAATGTGAATGTGTTATGTCGGAGGAATGTGTGTGTGTGTGTGTATGCTGTATGTGTTTCAGAAAGAAAGTCATGGTGAAAGTATTTATTTAGCAGGACTTTGATGAAGAAAGTGTTGCAGTCATTTAAGTGTTGAGGTTCAAGAGTCATCAGTTTAAGTCAATATTTTAAATGATGTCGACGGGACAATGACTTTGTAACATAAGTGTTATACACTTAAGGACATTTGTTGTATGCTTTCTTTTCAGCGTTGCAGCAGTTGAATCAAAAATGTTAACAAATACCTATACACTTATATAACGCCTTCATATATGTATAATGTTTAGAAATATAGTTAAATGTGAAATATGGACGAGTTAAAGTGTTATACAGGATGACACACCAATTGAACTACAATAAAAAATTCAAATTACTTTTTTTTAATCGTTTTTTTTTTTTTATTGAATGGAAAATTATTCTTTTAAAGATTATAGACTGCAAATGACCTCCACGCTCAACCACGCATATGCTTCAGAAAATTGTTCATTGCCGCCTACAGGTTGAAGTGGGTATAGCCTCAATTATTGTGTTCATGGACTGCTTCAATTCAGTCAAATGCCTGGGTTTCGTTTTGTACACCTCCTTCTTGACATAACCCCATAAAAAAGATTGGTGCAGTCAGGTCAGGTGACCTTAGGGGGCCAGCGAAAAGTGAAATTTATTTTTTTGAGGATTTATGTTGGAGCTCCGACATAACTGGTCTGGCTATATGTCCAGTTGCTCCGTCTGGCTGGAACCAAATGCAGTTGAATGGGACACGCCTTTGGCGCAGTTCAATGTAAAAAAAAACTCGTTCAATATCTTTAAATAAAGGTTTCTTTTGACAGTTACTGCTGTTTTTTAAGCACTATTCTTGAGCCACCCTGTACTAAAAATCTGACAGACTGCGCCGTATTAGCGACCAACCATATGTGGGGGCAATATTCGTAGTCATAGAATTTTTCAATAACGGCGCGGCCGGCGGGTAGATGTTGAAATGAAATGAAACAAGCTGTGTTTGAGGTATTTAAAAAATTCTTTTTATTTGAGAGGCCCATGCATTATTCTATGTATAGTATAAAATATGACATAACTCAAATGCCCGCTTTGGCTTCTTACGGTGGCACGGGTGACGGGTCCGAGTGTTAATATTTTAAATGACTCTTCCGCATTTATCCGCTTGAATTTTAGTAATGGGCTGCGTTATGTTCAACTTAATCATTTGGACCTGTGACTGTGGGAAACCCCAGTTCGCTTCACATCACCTCTGCTAGAGATAGTCTTACCCTAACATAATTCATGCAGAATATCAATCGATCCATCTGCTGTATGACACGTAGCGCTGCGCTGTCCTACTGGAACAACATGTTATATATTGACGGTGACCTTACCCACATCGTAATCGAAAAAATAACATCCAATTAACGCCGCCGCAGCCCACTGGCCTTAAATCCCAACCAAATAGTATAGTCCGGTCGATAGGTACTTTTGGGTGGAAAAAGGTCAGACGTTAATGAAACTTGGGAATTGTATGCAGAGGTAGTAAACTAACATTTTGCTAAGTTTTTGATCTTGAGTTCCCTGTGCTAAAAGAGGAAGGGGGGGGGGAACTACAAATTTTTCGACTTTGCTCCGGTTTTCCCTCAATAACTTTTTAAGTGAAACTTTTTTACATCTCCTCAAATTTTTTGGTTCACCTGTCGCATGTCGCAATATGGCGGCCGGCGCCAGCCAATAGCTCGCATTGGCTGACCGTGTAGTATGTAGAAGTGCGTAAAATATCGGACGATACATTAATTTTAGGCCGTAAGAGAAAGCCAAAAGATTTCGTGTTTGCAGGGAAAAGAAACAGCTCTTGGTGAGTTAATTTTATTTTTATAGTGAAATTATTAGAACGAAAAAAGTTTCACTTGCATCCTGGTTTCATAAAACCACACAATTTTTGTTCTTTACGTTTTACGCCAAAAGTATATCAGGTTTGTTTGTAGAACTACATTTCCTAAGCAGTGAAAAATGAAGAATTCCAACATATTTCTACGGATATACTCGTATAATCATGAAACGTTGTTGTATTTATGGTTACTTGTTAAAATCACAAACTTTTGACACTCCGCCATCCATCCTGTTGTTTCCTTACGTCCTACGCCAAAAGCATATGCGACTTTTTGGTAGAGCATAAGATTTCCTACAATTTTGTTTGTACAAACATATTTGTATGTCAATTTGTTATCGAGATATGGTGCAGGTCATTTTTCAAATCGATAAGAAATTCAAGAAAATTTTTGAAAATACATGTTTTTCGAAGCCTTATATCGCGGTAACAAATTGACATACAAAAATGTTTGTATCGACAAAATTGTACGAAATTTAACGTGGTTTCTTAGAAAAAAAGCAGGAATATTTTGGAGAACATTTTTCAAAAATAAAATTAAATTCAAAAATAAATTAAAAGCTGAATGATTTGAGTGGTTTTCGAGAAAAATGAGCTTCAACATAACTTTAAGATGACAGGTACCGTTAGTTTTTGAGCTGCAAAAAAAAAAATTAATTTCCCCTCTGCACAATATCTAAAAAACTCGATATTATGTACATATTTATGTAAGTAGTTTGAAGAAATTAGGCACACTCGTTTTGGGCAGTTGCAGGTGTCTGTACTACATACATAAATTCAGACGGATGGGCAAACAGATAAGACAGACAGGCGGACATATTTTTTTGACCAACTTTTTTGGTCTTCGCTATCATCGTAATGTTGAATCTTTGTTTTCGAGGTATGCATAACTTGCAGTATCTAAAGGGTGGTTAAATTTTAAGGGCCGATGTTGAATGTTAACCATACCTTAACGTCAAGCTTTTTTCTGCATTTCATTTGACATTTCTCCATTTCAGACTAACTCAATTTGAACCATGGAAAGCTACACATTCAAGCAACGCGTCAAAGTTATTCAGGCTTATTATGAAGTTGGGCGTTCAAATCACAATGCATATCGTGCAAAATCATCTTCAGTGATGAGACACATTTTCACCTAAGTGGATTCAAGGAGTGACTGTTTGGTGTGGTTTATGGGCTGGCTATGCATCATCGGGCCGTATTTTTTTCCAAAATGAGGCTGGTCAAGCAAAAGCAATTACTGTGAATGGCATTCGCTATCGTGAGATGATAATGAACTTTTTTTTGGCCCGAATTGGAAGATATGGATGTGGACGATATTTGGTTTCACTTGCCACACAGCTAACGAAAACAATGGCTCTTTTGCGCGACAAATTCAATGGCCGTGTTATCTCCCGTGGTGGCGATATGTCACTTGGCCGCCAAGATCATGTGATTTGACACCGTTTGACTTCTTTCTTTGAGGTTATTTGTAAGAAAAGGTTTACGTCGATAAGCCAGCAACAATTCAAGAGCATAGAACCTCAATTATGCCTCAGCGTCATCGAACATTTGGACCATCGGATGAAGGTATGTCGCCGAGGTCGCGGGGCGGCCATTTGTCCGATATTTTATTCCATACATAATTCAACCATACCAATATCTATACATATAATAAAATTGTAACGGGTCGATGTCTGTACATTGAAGATATAGATGCAAAACTAATATGGGGAGTCTCTATTAGACAGAAGCCAAAACAACCGTTTTTAGAATTTTTGTCTGTCTGTCTGTATGTTTGTACGCGCATCACGCAAAAACTACTGCATGGAATTGAATGCGGTTTTCGCAGATTTATTGGTAGTACGCCAACTTAAAATATAGGCAACATTTTATAGCAGGAGAATATGTAGTAATTCTGGTTGTTTTTTTAATATTGCTGCAATCGAACGTTATTCAATGAACTTAACGCAAAATTAAAAGATTTTAAGTAAGTTAGAGTCTCACTTACATAATGGCGCTGGAAATCATAAAAATAGCGGCACACTTACCTACATATACATGAATAGAAATAAGTTGGTCGTTCTGAATATAAGTTACATCAAAAACATCATAGATGGCGCTATATACCGCCATATAGACAATGTCTCATTCAGCGAAAGCAGCAATCGAAAAATAATGTAACCATAAAGAACGGTGAACGAACAATACTTACGCCTAAAATTGATGAAGCGGAGCTGCCATAAGTAGCAGTATCGGCGCGTAGCATCGTTTTGCAATTTAAACCGCTATGATACTTCGAAATAATATTATACAGAAGCCAAAAATCTTACGGCTGTAGAGCTGGTAAGCTATGTAGCTATGTACCACGCATACCCCCCATTTTGAACCGGTTGTGCAAAAACAAAAATATACTGAGATACCTATTTTATTCTAAAAATCCACGCGTACGAAGTAGCGGGCAAAAGCTAGTTATCATAATAAAAAGAAATGACACTAATTTCCAAAATCAACATCGGCCCTTAAAATTTAACCACCCTTTACATTAGGTATGTATATTCGCATGTAAAAATGGCAGCGCATTTTGAATTATTGACTTTAAAAGAAATATTTTTGATACCTTGGGTTACATTATTTTAATTTTCGTATGGATCGCTAGTTGATTTTAGAAAAACTACACGGGATATACAGCGACATTTACCACAATACAGCGACTAGCCATTTAAGAGCTGGTGGAGCATATGGACAAATATGCACCATCCCAACCAGTCTTTATTTCCAACCCTTAGGGGCAAAGTCAAGTCGAACTAGGATCTTTTGCAATCCAGAATATATTCATAAGCTTTATATTAAATTTGATTGAATTTAAATTATTGAGTTAGTTTAAAGTCGAACCAAATTAATACAAATTTAGGCGTCCAATCAACTTAACTTAATCATTTACTTCAATACACTTTGCCTCACATAACCATACAAATTGAAATATTTAATGAGCTTTAAGGTAGGTCCTTCTGGTTATCAATTTAATTTGTATAAGACGGGCCGGGTAGGGCACCCAGTCTCTATATAGGTTCAGCATTTTGCAATCAATATTCATAATACTCGATTTCAGAAATTAATTAGAAATTCATAACTGAAACTGTGAACTACTGGCCTCAGTGCAGTGTTGTTGTCCGAGTTGCCTTCTCACACAAGATTTATCTATTTCCTTGGAGCCTAGGTCATTAAGTAGTATACGTCCGTATAAGACTATAAGCTAAAGAGAGAGAGCCTTGCCAAATGTGTGTATAGCTCCTTGATTTCCCTAGTGACTAATATTAAGTTTTGGCTACATATTATGCCACCCCATCATAGTTCGGCAAGTTTGAAGAAGGCCCAATCGGGGCTGTCCGCACTTTCTGTCCAAGATAATAATTGCGTTTATTGAAATCGATATTAATTATTGAAATCGTAAAAGCTATGTCTCATTTGGGAATCGGATCGGGCCACCCAAGCGTAAAGAACTCATTTCCTTGAAGTGTAGGTTCTTCCTTCTCTCTGTGTGTCACTATGGTTACCGGAAACGAAAACACACATGCGAATATGAGTATGAATATGTTGTGTTCAATTGGACTTCCTTGGCACTTCAAATATCAAAAGACAAGCCATAGAATATAACACAGTGTGATGTGTTCCATTTTCTCTCATATATACTATGGCAACATGGTTTGGTTATGGTTACTCAAGATGAGTAGGAAAAATTACGTGTTGCCTTGACAATTCTCTGAATCTGATTGCTCATTCTGTCAATTGTCGAACAGAAAGAAAAGGGAAGTGATTGTGAGTGTCATCTAGGTGGTATGTGGTATCAACCTGTAGAGTCGTACATTGTCGCTGTGCTCCATGAATTGTGCAACGGACAAAGCAATAAGGAGAATCCTTTACATCATTCAAGTGGAAGTCCTATTGTGTGAGCTGTTTATTGTTAAAAAACACTTCTTCGTTAAATAATCGTACAGACAAGCGAAAAAGTTTTAATACTTGGCAGTGAAAAAAAAGAACAATAATTGTACATGTTGCAGCTTAGGTGCATGAGAGCTGCCTTAGGTTGTTTTTCCACCTAAGAATGGATGATGCTTTTATTCACTAGCCGGAGTAGAAGAAGGAAGTTTGAAGACATAAGGAATACCCGCAAGTGTCCTTGTGACTTCTTTGGAAGGGTTTCGTAGATTATTGTTCAAAAAATCATTTCAGACGCCAGATGAGCTTCATACTCTAGGAACTTGTATGTGAAATTTAAGCCTTGTTATTTCTTGGACTAGAAAATATAAAGTTCTATTGGGTCACACAAACATGCTTTTGATAGCAATTCTATACGAACATATCAGATTTCTTCGGCAGTAGCTACGCTTTTTCGTTGTTTACTATTAATTAAAAGGTTATAGAAGATTTGCTCCATTTGAGACATAATAATTAATACGCATTTGTGCAAGGGTTTGAATCTGTAGAAGTTGAATCCAGTGTTCGTAAGGTGGGAGGTTGAATGGGTTTGCCCAGGAGAGACCTTTTAAAGCAAATCGAATTACGCTGAACTGCCCCTATCCTAGATTTATGAACTTCGTAGAAAGGAGAACATACCTGTGATGCATATTCAAGATGGGGGCGAACATGCAGTCAGCGCCGGATCTAGGGGGGGGGGGGCAAAGGGGGCACTTGCCCCGGGCGCCTGGCCTTGGGGGGCGCCATATGGAAGATGAAGAAATATAGGAGAGCAAAAAAAAAGGTATTCAACACTTTTGAACAGGACGCCAAAGTAATGCAATGTTTATTATTTATTTCTTGTTGTATATGAAAGAAATATGTAATGAACCACTTTCGTCTCCCTTTAAACAAATTCGTCGCCCCTCATGGGGGCGCAAAATTGGAAGATGAAGAGAGAAACGAGAGTAACAAAAAAAAATAATAAAGGTCTTCATTTTTTGAAAATGATAAACAAATAAAAAAACCTCGACAAAGATTTTTCTTCAAACTGCTATATATACCAAGTTTGAAGAAAATCTGTCAAGCCGTTTAGGCTGTAGCATGAAATGAAAAAGCGCACATCAACACAACCGCACAGACGCACAGACAGACCGACGCCGACGGACGGTATGGCGAAATGGGCTTCTCTATCATCGTATGTTTGATTAAAACCTCGAGATTTTTACTTGCGATTATAGGTACTAGTTATAAGACAAGTTATGCATTCGTCGAAAAAAAAAGTTTTGAGATAACAATCAAACATGACATTACGATGATAGCGAAGACGAAAAAAGATGGTCTAAAAATTCTGTCCGTCTGTATGTCTGTCTGTCTGTCTGTCTGTCTGTCTGTATGTAGACCTACAGCCCAAACGGCCAAACAGCCGAATTGCTTCAAACTTGGTATATAGACTTTTTTAGGTATTGTACAGAGGGGAAATTGAAATTTTTTTTTTAGCTCAAAAAATAACGGTACCTGCCATACAACCGTTATTTTAAAGCTTATTTTTCTCAAAAACGGCTTTAACGATTTTTATTTAAAAAAATCAGTCTTGCTTTTTAGGTAAGACCAATCATATGGCTGAAAAAAAAGTTTTAAAAAATGGCTAAGAACGGTACTTTCCATAGGACCGTTTTTTTTGCTTTCGACTAACTCGAAAACGACTAAACCGATTCTTTCGAAATTTCACACACATATAGCTGTAGGTAGCTCAATTTGTATTGCATACCAATATTTTTGAAAAATATTTTTTTGTATCTTTAAAAGCATTTTTTTTTTTTAAATTTAAAAAATTAATATTTTGAAAACTGCTTATTAAATTTTTTTCTAAAAATTTTAAATAAATGTATTTGCTGAATACCTATGAACTGGCGTTTTTGAATTTTTTTTGAAAATTTTTTTCAAAAAGTTTTTCAAAAAAAACTTTTTTTCTCAAAAACCGCACCACAGATTTTTATAAATTCATTCTCATAAATTCAAATTTATAAAAGAAATAAAATGGCGTACTTTTTTTTCAGCTCAAATTAGTTTAAGTATTTATTTAAGAATTTTGAAAAATTTATTTTTATCAAAATCTCAAGCCCCAAGACCACTGTCACGCATTAGAGCAAGTTCGTGCGACCCAGTCGTGCATTTTATTTTTTCTGCACGAAACCAATACTTGCCCTATAAAGCAAGTACGCTGAACTGCCTCTATCCTAGACTTATGAACTTCGTAGAAAGGAGACCATACCTGTGATGCATATTCTAGATGGGGGCAAACATGACAGTTATATAAAGCTAGGGTTAGGTTACATAAGGATTTTGAAATTCCTTCGACCATCTTTTAGCAAATCCCAACATGGAATCAGCTTTTTTAACAATAAAGTTGATGTGTTCCGTGAAACTCAAGTCTGGGCTAAAGTTTACTCCCAGATCTTTAAAACTAAAAACGCGATGCAAAGCTTGTTGTGAAATGTAATAGCCGTGTGTACTTGGTACCCTTTTCCTTGAAAATGTCATTGTCTGACATTTCGCTGGATTCAGGCTTAAACAATTCTTGCTACACCAGATAGGAAATCTGTCCATGTCGGCTTGCAATTCTACGCGGTCATTAGCTGAGTTAATAGATTTGAAGATTTTCATATCATCAGCGAAAACAAGGATCTCACTAGAATGAATACGCGAAGTTACGTCATTTATAGCTAGCATAAACAGTAACGGACCAAGATGGCTGCCTTGTGGGACTCCTAATTTTGCTAGGAAAGGGTTGGAAAACGAATTTCTGAACTTAGCTATATATGATCTGTTTCGGAGATATGAATATATCCAATTAACAAATTTTACAGGGAAACCTAAAGCTTTCAATTGGAAAATGATGATTTCGTGTGAGAGTTGGTCAAAAGCTTTTGAGAAATCTGTGTAGATACAATCCAGCTCATGTCCACTCTCTAATGCCTTTGAGCACTTGTTCATAAAGGTTAATAAGTTTGTGACAGTAGACCGCTTCTGTATAAGGCCATGTTGTTGATGACTGCTTGTTCGAAAAGCTTTGGAATAGAAGACAGTTTAGAAATCGATACTGTAGTTGGTGATATCGGACTTATTACCCTTTTTGAAGACGGGAGTAATGAATGAATCATTCCATACTTGAGGAAATTTACCGGACTTAAGGGATAGCTTGAAAAGGAATTGCAACGGAGAAGTTAAAACGGAGGAACATTTTTTTAATATTATAGGAGGAATGCCATCAGGACCGGGAGAGTAATCATCTTTCAGCAATGAAAGATAATGCAAAACTTTATCATTATCAATTTGGATGTTGTTAAAAGTGGCTTGGGGGAAATCACGGGAGTAGTCAAAGAAATCAAAGTCTATATTGACAGGATTTTCAATAAAGGACTTACTGAAATGCTTTGCAAACGCATTGCATATCTCAGGTGAGCTTATCAAAGCCGAATCTTTGTAAACAAAGTTCACTGGATACCCATCAGACTTCTTCTTTAAATTTACAAACTTCCAAAATCTCTTTGGATCAATCTTCAACGAAATTTCCATTTCCTTCACATATGCAGCATATAGGTCTCTGGAAAGTAAATTAAACTCTTCAAAAAGTGCACGAAACACATTAAGATCAGAAATTGAAAGACTTTTAATGTAAGACTTCCAAGCCTTATTCCGTGTGTTGCGTAGAGATTTAAGCTCTTTTGTGTACCACGGATGGCTGGAGTTCATATTTTTAGATATCTTAAGAGGAATTGAGTTTATCAAGCAGATATTGAAAATTTCGTAGAATTGAGTAAGTGCGTCGTCAATGTTAGAGCAAATATGAATATTCGAAATATTAGAAGCACTCAAATTGTCGTAAAGTAATTGAAAGTCAGCTTTACGGAAATCAAGTGAATAAGAAGAGTCTTCGGCATTACTGTTATTAAGTAAATTGCTGCTCATATCAAAAAATATATCCAATGGGGGATGGTAGGAGTCTAAGTTAGAAATGGCAGAGGTAGATTCTACCACTACCGTACTAACAGCGTCAGAAGAAAAGACTAAATCGAGAATTCGATTTCTGCAATTATTAATACAGCTTACTTGCTGTAAGTCAGTAGAGGTTATGTTGTCCAAAAGAAGAAGTTCCTGTTGCGAAGAAGTCAAGGCAGCTTCTAAATAGGGCTCGTCTTCAGAAGGGGTCCACGTAATGTTAGGTAAATTGAAGTCACCCAACAGTAAAATGTTACTATTTGAACTGGCAATATCAATCATATGATCAAGAATTAACGATAGCTCGCAAAAACTGACGCAGAACTTTTCGGTGGAATATAAACATTAATAATAAAAAGATCATTTGATTGAAAAGAAACCTTAACACAAATGAGTTCAATTGAAACATTAAAGGGTATGAATGAATTAATTGGGGGAAAGTGCACTGCGACCTTTAAGATCTATTGTGCCCAACATTAAAGGGTAAAGAGACAAGGGAAGATGAGATGCAATTGCAAACAGCAATCAATACGCCTTCAGCTTATCCACATGACGATCCTTTCTGAAAACAGAAAACTCATCGTCGAAAATTTCTGTGTCCAAAAATGAACTATTGAGCCATGTTTCTGTGAAAGCAAAGATATCATGTGGAAAAGCTTGAGAGTTCTTAAAAACTTCAGCAGTTTTGCTGCGTATCCCTCTTACATTTTGGTAGAAGAGGGTTATCCTGGGTTTGGAGCCGATACCTTAGCAACTCGATTATTGAGATTTTTTGATCGAACTACAAATTCTTTGACAAGTGTACCGGGAGGCCTAAACTTATTGTCGCAGAGAGGACCGAAAAATGTTGGAGGAGTTGTAATCCTGAACGATGACACAAAACTGTCAAGCTTACTGATTTTATTGCATTTTATAGCTGACGCACTCGAGACGCAGTTATTAACAACAAGATGTTGAATTATGTTGCGGTTGGAGTTCAGGGTCAAGGTTTAAGTTCTTTATAGGGCTTTTCAATAAGGGTGGGTAGATTTTGAAATGATATGAATCTGTGTTTGAGAATTTAACAAAATTGTTTTTATTTGAAAGGCAAATGTATGTCATTATACATTATTAATTTTTAATCCAACACTGAAAGCCGCATGGCTCTACGACTTTTTGTTGCCAAGGTATTCAAAAATAACCGAACCTACTTCTTCACAAAAACACGAAAAAATTGGCTAAATGATCACTTGTGCCATCCCGTAAGGCTAGGTTTTCTTGTTTTTTTGAAGAAGTAGGTTCGGTTATTTTTGAATACCTTGGCAACAAAAAGTCGTAGAGCCATACGGTTTTCAGTGTTGGATTAAATGGATTAATGGAAGCGTTGAATTCTGAGAACAAAAATTATACTTAATTACCTAAAATTTTGAAAAAAGTTAGTTTTAAAATTATTTTTTCAAATTTTTTTTCAAAATTTTGAGTTTGAAAATTTATGTTTTTTAAACTATTCGTTAAAACAATTTCACTTAAAAACAAAATGAAAGACGAAGTTTTTGGCTTTCCAAAAAGGTATAACGCGGTGTTGCCAACGAAGCTGTTGATTTTTAATATTTTTTTTTACAAAATAAGTCAATTTTTCAGAAAATTGCCCCTCCCGGCTAAACGGAGGGGAATAGACCCCCTCTCCCATACGATTTTTTTCTTGTCTCAACTTAACCTACACGCTCTAACTTTTTGGCACAACGCTCGTGAATCACCCTGTATATGAAATATGACAGTTCAAATGCCTGCCTTGGCTTCTTACGGTAGCACTGATTCGAGAGTCTATAGTTTTTAATGACTCTTCCGCATTGAACTTCCTGGATTTCAGTGATGGCTACTCAAAGGGCATTTAAGGGTCCATTGTGGATTGTAGTTTATTTGTATGGGCATGCGAAATCAGGAAAACCCACAAGAAAAAGTCTAGCGGGGTCAAATCACATGACCTTGTTTGTCAATACACTTCAACTGTGCTAAATATTGCATTTCCCCCGAATCGTTAATTTTTTCTTTTTTTTTTATAATGCCCTCGTACTTAAGAGGATATGAGAACTACTACAGTGAAAGCTCCCTTAGGCGGACAGCGACGGTCGAGGCACTTGTGTCCGTCTAAGGGAGTTGTCCGTCCAAGGGAAAAAAATTAAAAACCAATCAAAAATAGTTTTGCATATAATTTTATATGTATTAACCTATTTATTGATAGAAAGTAATACAAATTAAATCATGCCAATTGCACTTCAAAAACTAAAAAAAAAAAAACAAAAAAAAAACAAAAAATTATTTCAGGTATGCAAGATTATTTGTAACAGACCACAAACGCACACAGCTTCATTGCAATTTTGCTGTTTTATTGGTTAAATTAGTTCATTTGTCCTTATCATTCTCGTAACATGTAAGAAAAGCTATGGGAAAATGTAGCTGATGATGTTTTTGTCCGCCTAAGAGAATAGAATTTACCAAATTGTGGCTTATGTGCCTGTCCGCGCCCGGGTAAGGGAGTGTCCGCTTAAGGGATCATAAAACGTACGGAATTTAAATTCAAGATCCACGGTCGGGAGAATTTGTCCGCCCAAGGGGATTGTCCGCCTAAGGGAGGTGTCCGCAATGGGAGCTTTCACTGTAGTTATAATGAATTGACAGCGCCGTCTTGCTGGAAGCACATGTTGTCAAGGGCTAGTTTGGGCTATTGGATATTTGTTATTATCGTCCAGTAGTCCTTGCCATTGACGGTGGGTGACCGTCTCACCAAAGTCATTTTCAAAAAAAGGACCATAATGACACCAAAGCCGCCACTTCGAGCAAACAATCGAAGTTGTCTATAGTCCTGAACTTTGGTATCATCATTAAGCAACTGGTAAAAGCAGTTTCTCGAAATGGTTAACATTGACTGTGTAGTATATACAATACTTCCATCACCATCTTTGCAAGGTCTAGCGGCATGCGGCCGATGATTGTTGCACTCTTGTATAGAAGTTTCAAATTTTTTACTTGCTCTATAGGGCAATTATTGGTTTCGTGCAGAAAAAAATCGAGTTTTTAATCAAACATGACATTACGATGATAGAGAAGCCCAAAAAAGTGGTTTTCGCCATACCGTCCGTCGGTCTGTCTGCGCGTCTGTGCGGGTGTATGCGGATGTGCGCTTTTTCACGTCATGCTACAGCCTAAACGGCTTGACGGATTTTCTTCAAACTTGGTATATAGCAGTTTGAAGAAAAACGATTGTTGAGGTTTTTTTATTTCGTTTTAGCCCGACTCAAACTGGTACCTTTCAAGTAACGGTTTTTTTCATTTTGGATTTTCTCGAAAACGGCTCTAACGATTTTGATCAAACTCAAAATTTAGCTTACTTTAAGCATTTCTAACAAAACTGCGTTTTTCGTTTTTGGCTCAAATAGTCCTAACGAAAATCAGGTTTTAACGGCTTTTTTTCATATAGCCACAAGTTCACAACGGCTTGATTGAATCGACTCAAATTTCGTTTGACATAGTTTTTTATAGTTTTCTATAGGATGGCTTTGTAAATTTTTCACTGAAGCCTTTCTAAACGGTGGCTTCCATACAACGAGCCGATAAGTTTTAGCCAACATTTTTTGGTTTTTTCTAACTTGCTCGAAAACGGCTCTAACGATTTTGATTAAACTTTGTGTGGTATATTCTTTTAGTGTTTTTAAGAGAACTGCGTTTTTAGTTTTTGGCAAAAAAATGCAAATAACGGTGATTTGGTCTTAACGTCTTTTTTTTCAAATGGCCACAAGTTGTCAACGGTTTTATTGAATTCACTCAAACTTTTTTTTTGGCATAGTTCCTTACAATTTCTCTTTTCTAAATGGTAGCTCCCATACAAATAGCCACTAGGTTTTGGCCAATTTTTAATTTACTCAAAAAACTCTCCTCCAATTTTTATGAAACTTTGTGTGTAATATAAGTAGAAGGCTTCAAAGAAAATTGCATTTTTAGTTTTTGAATACATATGATAATAGCGGAAATTGGTAATATCAGTTTTATTAATTTGGCCATAAGTGGACATTTCTATCATTTAAAGCACCCAAAAGATGACATCTAAGTTTCAAATATTAAAGGTTTCTTAACGTTAGCTCCCGTATATGGGTTTTTCCAGTTTTGGCCTACTTTTTTTAGTTTTCACCAAATTTTTAAAAAAATGAGTTGTTCTTATGCTTGACATTTTTTTTTGTAAACATCGTACTGTTGCACCCACAGAGCAAGTATGTGGGACCCAGTCGTGCATTTATTTTTTTATGGATTTGTTTGCCTGATAACAGTGATAACATTCGTAGCCAAACCATGGGTTTCTCAGAGGTCCTTCTTATGAATTCTTGACATAGCTGCCATTTATTTTATAGGTTCAATTCAACAGTCAACTGGAATTCGTAGTCAGCATAGGATGTAGCGTCCTACATCGGATTCCCTCGGCATGGTCGTGTCTGGATGTTTGTACTCGAAGAACTTCCACAACCGTGTTTCTCAAAAATTGTATGAAAAACTATCTTAAATGAGATTCTGCAACCCATTAAAACTGCGGCTAAACGTAAAAACAGTGAACATGATAATCTGGCGAATCTCATTTTCGGAGCCTTCTCTATCATAGTTATTTTTAAATATTTTTTTTAACCAAAATCGTTGTTAATTCTTCCAAGCGTTTCAAAACTGTAACCACATCTAATGGGCCCTACCGAGTAACACAATACAAGCCGCCGTCTTGAACATGGCAAATTAACCTTGGTGCCCTAATTGGATAGGAATGCTCGGCTTTTCAGGATTTATTTAAGCAGCTTTTGGTAAGCAACGTTTACTTGCTGGTTGAAAAAAAATATTAGTTGCCTTGTTTGGATTTTTTGCAGGTGTGAGTCTGATGAATGGAAAAGTTTTTGAAATTCTGAAAAACATCTATCAAAAAAACTCTTGAGTGTTTTCTCTTGAAATATTTGTCACTCTTTTAAAAACCACTTCCAGTTAAAATAAACTTGAGTTTAAAAGGATAAATGCTTTTTAATATACGCCCGTACCGTATCACATAAGAATTAAATAAAACGTGAAATTCCTTCAAAGTAGTTGGTTCGATATGTAAAATTGTAAAATTCTATAACTTATGACTTCACCGCCACCGAGGAAATTCTGAAAAGTCCTTCATTAAGTTACAAATCAAACAAAATCGCTTAAAGTCTCTATGCCAACCTTAATACTAAAGTTCAAGCATTCACAACAAAACACATTTTATTCAAAAAGTTCTAACGGTTCTTATAAACATATCGAAATGGGTTCCTCTTTTAGCCATGACAACGCTTTCAAATAAATTTTAATTCAATTTGAAAATATCGTTTTCCATTCAATAGCGCATCCAGCACATCCTTTCATATTTTTCATCTTTACCCTAACAACATACCTTTTCTATAGATATACACCAACACCTACACAAAACCAGTCAGGACACACGTATACAACACACTTCATCATTAGCGCCTGTGATAAAAGCGAAAGCTATCATTGCTCGTAATTAAAATAACAACGTTAAAATAATTCCTAATTATCAGAGTACCCTTGCTTGCCCTCGTCCTTGGCAGAGCCCACCTACCATACTGCCACCAACTTTGAAATCTTTTATATAACAGCATATAGCGTACACTCAACTCAAATAAATTGTAAACTAGAGAGTCCTCCTCCACCGTGTCTCTTATCTACACACGAACACCCTGTGCGTCGACTAAATTAACTTAATGAATAATGATAATTAGCTCCGCAGCAGCAAAACGACAAGGACAACCATTGTACGAGTACGTGTTCGTCCGTGCACTCACGTCCTTTCTCTACACCTTACAGTTACAGTTGTTGCTCTACCTATACACTCTCTCATCTCACATAAATGTATCCTAGAGATGTCATTACGTTCCACGTATAATGGCTAAATAATCTCATTATAATCGAAGGGTCCACGAGGAAAGGGTTCTCGATACAGAAGGAGTACAAGTACAATCTATAACAAACAAAAAAGGATATTAAACACAAAATACCCACGAAAAAAAAGAAAAGTATTTATAAATTTGCTGCGTAGGCGTGTAGGCGTATGAACTGATTGCCAATGCCGCTGCCATGCCAGGAGGCACATTTCACAATTATTATTATAAATTCATTAAAATATTATTCTCCAACGTTGGTTAGCTTCATAAATGCAAAAATAATGTTCATATCGCGAAGCGACACGACGCGACGGACGGTTGCATCGTGTGCACTGTGTCTAGCAATGCATGCGAAATTTTCCGGCAAAGGGGGGCGTATGAGTACTTTTTTTTTTGTAATTTGAATTATTATACTACGACAAATTAATTTGCCTTACGTGTGTGCCGAGGTAATTCAATTAAAACTCAACATGCATAATGACAGCATACACAAAATATATAAATTCCGATACCTAAATATATTTAAAAAAAAAAATGGAGGGGGAGATAGCTGGAGGTGGATATAACAAATTAACTGGCGATGGCGGGTGCCACTACAACCGATCCGATTTACTGCTGCAATCTGTTCGCTAAAATATCTGACCGCAGGCAGTTTAAAGAATTATTGTTAATTAATTTGAGCACTGAATAGGGAATTAAAATACAGAATTATGGGCACGCAAGTCGGATTAATATTTTTTTTAGAAGCCTCTAGTGACTTTCAAAGTTTATTATACACATTTTTAGATTATGGGCTAGACTTAGGCTGTTGGAAGTGTAAAAGAGGGTTGACACGTCTATTGTATATTTTGGTTAGTGATTTAGACATTTTTTAAATACATAGTTCCAATTTAAAGATTAATTTTTAAAAAGTTGTTGATTTTGTTGCTTTTGATATCCACCTTTATAAAGCATCCAAAAACCCAACTTAAAAAGGATCTAGCTAAAAATTGTTAACACCAATCTATATATATAAAAATCAATTTAATTTTTGTGTGTGACCTTATTTCTAGAGTTAGGATGGGTGGATTTTTATATATATTCTTTTAAATGAAAGGGACCATAGGGATGGTTTCGAAGAAAAAAAATGTTAAAACCGTCAAGCTGAATTTTTTGTAGCCCATTTATAAGATTTGCTCCACTGTAAAGTAATATTTATTAGTAGTATTTATTGGAATTTATTTCAATAAAATTTATTTGATTTTTAATATTTCAAAATAAAAAAAAAAATAAAACATAAGGGAGAGCTAGAGAACGTTTTCAACGAACTGTTGGATACCCTATTCCCTATATTTTTGTATGTGTATGCGTGCGCCTCCAGCAGCCAGCTGCTGTTCCAGTTTCAGAAAAACAATTATTCTTTAGCAGACAGGAAAAAATTCAATAACATTAATTTTGTGTGGCCCATGTTCAATAACTGCTGGCGCAATAAAAAAGGCGTATGCCACGCCTAAATTTGAGACTTTTTACTGCCAGGGCAATTACTATGAGCTCAGTGACATTCAACTTTAAGCTTGCAGATCGATTTGAACATAACGTACATACATACATACATACAGTAAGTAAATTATCTTTAATAATAGTGTAGTCTATTTTAGGGCAAGTATTGGTTTCGTGCAGAAAAAAAGAATCGAGGTTTTAATCAAACATGACATTACGATGAAAAAGAAGCCCAAAAAAGTGGGTTTCGCCACACCGTACGTCGGTCTGTCTGTGCGGGTGTGCGGATGTGCGTCTGTGCGCTTTTTCACGTCCACCCACAGACTAAACGGCTTGACGGATTTTCTTCAAACTTGGTACCTATAGCAGTTTGAAGAAAAACGGTTGCTGAGGTTTTAACTTGCGATTATAGGTACTATAAGGCAAGTTATGCATTCGTATAAAAAAAAAATTATTTCGTTTTAGCCCGTCTCTAACTGGTATCTTTCAAGTAACGGTTTTTTGAATTTTCTCGAAAAAGGACTCAAACGATTTTTGATTAAACTCAACATTTAGATAACTTTAAGCAATTCTAACAAAACTGCGTTTTTTTGTTTTTGGCTCAAATGGTCGTAACGAAAATCAGGTTTAAATGGCTTTTTTTCAAATGGCCATAAGTTCGCAAAGGCTTGATTGAATTGACTCAAACTTTGTTTGTTATCGTTCTTTATAGTGTTCTATAGGATGGCTTTGTAAATTTTTTAGTGAAGCCTTTCTAAATGGTAGCTCCCTTACAACGAGCCGTTCAGTCTTATCCAACTTTTTTTGGTTTTTTCTAATTTGCTCAAAAACGGTTTTAACGATTTTGATTAAACCTTGTGTGTTATATTCTTTTAGTGTTCTTAATAGAACTGCGTTTTTAGTTTTTGCAAAAAATGCTAATAACGCAGATCTGGTCTTAACGTCTTTTTTTTCAAATGGCCATAAGTTGTCAACGGTTGTATCGAATTCAAACAAATTTTGTTTGGTATAGTTCCTTTCAACTCTGTATCAGATGACATTGCATTTTTGTCAGTTATTCTTTTTTAAATGGTGGCTCCCATACAAAAAGCCACTAGGTTTTGGCCAAATTATATAGTTTTTTCTAATTTAATCAAAAAAAAATTCCGCCGATTTTTATTAAACTTTGTGTGTATGTATATAGATACATAAAATGTTTTGATGAAAACTGCAATTTAGTTTTTGGCTACAAATGATAATAACGGAAGTTTTCTTAAACAATTTTATTAATTCGGCCATAAACTGACATTTATATCATTTATAGCACCCAAAAGATGACATCTAAATTTTAAATGGGACGTACCGTTATAAGACTTTTCCTGAAAAATCTATTCCGAACAAAACATAAAGTTTGCACAGAAAACATTATTCAGAATGTTATATAAAAATCTTAGGAGCCGTTTTTGATAAAAATCAATGTTCCCCTAAAAATCGTATGGCAGGTACCGTTAGTTTTAGAGCTAGAATGCTAATTCCAAAAACACCTCTGAAGGACATCATAATAATACTATGTACCAAGTTTGAAGCAAATCGGTCCAGCCGTTAAGGCTGTAGGTGCCGAAACAAACGGATGGACAGACAGACAGAATTGTCGGTCCCACTTTTTTCGACTTCTCTATCATAGTAATGTCATGTTTGATTGTTAGATTACTTTTTTTTACGAATGCATACCTTGCCTTATAGTAAAAATGTGAAAAGTAAGTGCGTTTATTTGTAAGGCTTGCGCTCCTAAGCTACTTAACCGTTTTTAAAATTCTTTAAATAAAAGAAAGCTATAGGTACATTATCTGTGAGTTACATAGGCTATACATTTCTTTAGTCTCAACTCTCAACTAGAGATCCTAATGAAAATTGAAATAATGAAACCCAAGGTATCAAAAGTATTCCTTTAGAAGTCAATAATTGAAATGCGCTGGAATTTTTACATGCGCATATACATAAACTGCAAGTTCGTCGGAAAAAAAAAGTTTGAACGATGATAGCGACGACCAAAAAAGTTGGTGAAAAAAAACTGTCCGTCTGTCTGTCTTATTTGTTTGCCTTTCCGTCTGACTATATGTATGTACCTAAAGACACCTACAAAAGCCCAAACGGGTAGTTACGTTCACAGAACGCCCTCACATTCAATTATAATAAGTTTCCTCTTAGTCACATCCTCAATAAAAAAAGATACAAAGTATCTTCAGTTTATAATATCATAGATACAAAGTATCTACTGCACAAATTGTCATAGAAGCACTTTTTGCCTTCAGCAACAAAGACTCTATTTTCATCATAGAATTAAACAAAGATAATGCAGCCAAACCAAGATTTGCTGCATAAGCATTATTATTGTATAAAAGAAGCTTCCAAGTCGAATGTAAAGAGTAGTATTAGAGTTCCAGTTCTTCGTATAGCTGAAGATTTCCCCCCACCAGTGGTAAGGGATCCGAAGCTGAATAAATATAATTCTGAAATTATTAATCTCATGAGTTTTTATTTTCAAGTGGAGTTCTCTAACGAGAACTAAAATATATAATTTTTTTTTTTAGAAATAAAGAACCGAAAACGAAATTGGCGCAGTCGGTAGGATCCCGAAAGATCCATAATTAATATAAGTGTGTCGTACTTTTTTAAAAGTTTAAATCGGGATAAAATCGTTTTAACTAATTTAAATAGTTTGCCGGTAAATTCATATTACATAAACGGTATCGGACATAAAAAAAAAAAATACTTCAGTGATAAACATAGTGAATTAAGATCCGTAAGGGACATTTCACAAAATCTCATAGAGAGAGTGTTGAACTGAAAAAAGTGTTTTAACCAAAAAAAAAAAAAAAAGAAAAAAAAATATATTTGGAAACGTGAAAAGTGTATAATTTTCGAACGAATATCGAAAATTCACAAATTCAATGACGAATAATTTCATGTGAAGAACGAGTGAAGAAAAAAAAAAATTAAAAGAAAAATTGTTTTATTTAAATGCTGCCAGAGGAAGTTAATTCTCAGGAGGGAGCAGAAGCACCGCAAAAAGAAAATTTAAATAAACCAGAGGAGAACTCACAAAGTTGGATAGACGACGAAGCTACTGCTGATTTTCAAGAGCACATAAGAGCCCTACAACAGAAAGTGAGACGACAATTATTGAGGCAAAACAGAGGAAGAAATATTTAAAAAAAAAAAATAATTTAAAAAAAGTGAAACAAAAGTGTAAACTCAATAAGAAAAAATATTTTGTTTTAAAAAGAAGGAAGAACAACTTTACGTGGCATAAAATATCCGAGTCGAAAGCCCCAACGTGTTCAGAAACAGATGAAGAAATACAAGCCTTATCATATTCCAACTGCGTTATCAACAAAGGAATTTGAAACATCAGAGGATAATTGCATTGAAAGTACAACTATAAAACCAGAAGGAACAGATCCAGAATCCAGAAAAAATCAACAAACAGAAACAACAGAAGAAGACGAAATCATCAAACAAGAAATTAAAGAAAAACAGGTAAAAATGGCAGCTATAAATATTGATCCTCTTAAATTATTAAAAACTTTGACAAATTTTGATGGTAAATCATGTAGTTTAATTATTTTTATAAAAAAAGCAGAATTTATAATTAATGCAACAAGCTTATATAATGAAGGTTCCAAAGATTTTATAACAAATGAAATCAAATCAAAAATAACAGGATTCGCTTTAGATGTAGTTTTACGGGGTGGCGACCCAAATAATTGGAAGGAAGTGAAAACCATTTTAGTTAATAATTTTGGTGAGAGAGAAACATTTTTAAAATTAAAAGAAAAGGCAGACAAGATTTTTTGCAAAAACATTTCCCAGATATATTATTCATTCTCAGATATACTCTGCAGATTAAATAATAAATATTATTTATCAGAAGTTAAATTAGAGGAGTATAATCCAAACAATAATGAAAAGTCATTATTAGCTAAATTTTGCGAGAAAATTCCACCAAATGCCAGTTCAATAATAATAAATCATAATATTAAAACGTTAAGCGAAGCATATTATAAGTTAGAATCTTGTCACTGGACAACAGAAAGTTACAATAATAGAAATGAAAGGAGTAATTATAGAAGTGAAAATTATAATAACAATTTTAAAAGTAACAACAGGAACTTTAATAAAAATGGTCAAAACTTTAATAGAAATAACAATTATCAGAGAAATCATAATGAACAATATAATAGGCAACAAAACAGAATAGGCAATAATCATAATCAAAGAAATAATAATGAACAGTATAGGCAACCAAATAGAAGTGGTAATTTTTCTAACCAATATCAATATCAAAACCCATTTGCTGCACAAAATAGAAGAAATATGGTAGAACCCATGGAAGTAGACCATTTGACCCGGGACACTTCAAATTTTCAAATACATGCCTCGAAAGACCATTACCCTGCATAGATGTTCATATCCTAAATAAAAAAGTTAGATTTTTGGTACACAGGAGCAGCAACCTCTGTTTTAAGAGAAAAAACATTCCCTAGACATTTTGAAAGTAAACTTCACAAACCAATTACCCTTAAAACATTATATGAAGAAAATTTAATAAATACTAAAATAATTTTGCCATTACCAAGTGAATTTAATAAAAATAAATCAACCATGGAATTTTTAATTACTCCAATTACTAACAGTTCATTTGACGGTATTTTAGGAAATAATATCCTCATGCCATTACAAGCCGAATTATCATATATTACTCATACATTGAACATTAATAATGTCAAGATTCCATTGCTTTCAAAACCCAAAAATTACCCGTTAGATAGTTATATTCAAGAGTTATCAAATAAACAAATAAACCTCTGTAGTATTGATTTATATTCACAAGATTTAATTAACAAATTAATAGAACCCTATATGAACATAGAAGAAAAAAAAGCTCTTACTGAAATATTGAAGAATAATAGACAACTATTTTATAAAGAAGGGGATATTTTAACCAATGTAAACGAAGTTACACATAAAATCGAAACAAAAAATGATAAGCCAATATATTCACGCCTATATAGATATCCGGAAGTACATAAAGAAGTAGTCGATAGACAAATAATTGAAATGTTAGAACAGGGCATAATAATAGAAAGTAGCAGTCCATATAATGCTCCTATCTGGGTCATCCCCAAAAAGATAGACAATTCAGGACTCAAAAAATGGCGTATTGTCATTGATTATAGAAAACTTAACGAGATAACAGTGGAAGACAAGTTTCCTATACCAAATATTGATGACATTTTCAGTAAATTGGGAAGAGCCCAATATTTTACAACGTTAGATCTAGCTAAAGGTTTCCATCAGATATTGGTGAACCCTAAAGATAGACACAAAACTGCTTTTTCAACAGCTACTGGTCATTATGAATTTAATCGTATGCCTTTTGGATTAAAAAACGCCCCCGCTACTTTTCAGCGAATGATTAATCACGTATTAGAAGGTCTTGTAGGAAAAATATGTGTTGTCTATTTAGACGACATTCTTATATTCAGTACATCATTAGAAGAACATATTTGTTCAATTAATAAAGTATTTCAGAAACTTAAACTATATAATTTAAAAATACAAATAGATAAATGCAAGTTTTTAAGCAAAAATACAGAATATTTAGGGCATGTAATTACTACAAATGGAATAAAGCCAAACCCAGAGAAAATAAAAGCAATTGATAAAATACCAATTCCGTCTACAACAAAACAAATAAAATCATTTTTAGGGCTTACAGGTTACTACAGAAAATTTATTAAGGATTATTCAAAAGTAGCAATACCTATGACCAAATATCTTAAGAAAGGAGTTAAGATAAACACTAAAGACCCAGAATATTTAACAGCTTTTGAAGAACTTAAATTACTCATATCTAGTGATCCAGTTTTAAAATATCCTGATTTTACAAAGGAATTCGTGTTGACAACAGATGCATCCAATTATGCAATAGGGTCTGTTCTTTCACAGTCAAATCACCCATTATGTTATGCATCTCGCACTCTTAATGAACATGAACGCAGATATAGCACTATCGAAAAAGAATTATTAAGTATTGTATGGTCAACAAAATATTTCAGACCATATCTTTACGGTCGCAAGTTTAAAATACGCACCGATCATAGACCTCTTATATGGTTAAGTAACCTTAAAGAACCAAACTCAAAACTCCAGAGATGGAAAATCAGTTTAAATGAATATGACTTTGATATTGAATATTTAAAAGGAAAAGAAAATCGTGTTGCAGATTATCTTAGTAGACTTGAAGTAAATGCATTTAATAGGAAAGATGAATCATCATTAGCCACAAATCATAGCGGAATAGAAGAAAGAAATGATCACATAGGAATTTCTGAATTACCTACAAATATGTTTAAGCATCAAATAGAAGTAATAGAGTCAGAAGACGAAAGTAAAAATATTAAATTTATACATCAAGGTGTAAGAAGACTTACCATTATAACAAAAAATGTAGGCGATTATTTTACTGAAGCATTAAGAGAATTCTTACCCGATCACGGTAAAGTGGCAGTATACTGTCCAAGTGATAATTTATTTTGCAAAATTCAGGAAAAATATGTCGAGCTTTATAGCAATCAAAGTAAACTAAAATTACTTAGATGTATTACGCTTTTAAAAGATTTAAGTAACACAAACGATGCATTGAATCTCATTCAAAGGATTCATGAAAAATTTAATCACAGGGGAATACATGAAACATATCTTGAAATTAAAAATGAATACTATTTTCCAAAGCTAAGGGAACTAATTAGAAGGTACATAAACAATTGTACTATATGTCAGATAGCAAAACATGATAGAAGCCCAGAAAAAATTAAATTTGAAATAAGCAAAACTGCACTGAAACCAAATGAACTCATACACATGGACATTTATATTCCAAGCAAAGATATTTACTTTTTGACCTTTATAGACAAATATACAAAGCATTTAACAGCTTTTCCCATTGCTAGTAGAAATACACACAAAATTATTGAACAACTTAAGCTTAGAAATTCAATATTAGTCAAACCTGAAGAAATAGTATGCGATAATGAATTTAGCAGCCTAGCATTTAAAGAATATTGTAACGAAGAAAATATAAAAATAAAAAATAGTACCCCAAATCATAAGACAGGAAATGCAGACGTAGAAAGAGTGCATGGTACACTCAATGAACATATAAGAATATTTAATGCTCAAGAAAATAAAAAGAACATATTAAACTTAAAAGAAAAGGTTATAAAAGCAGTTAGTGTATATAATTGTACAATTCATTCAACGACATTAAGAAAACCTATAGATTTTATAAAAAACAAAATAAAAGAAAACGAGCTGGAAGAAATAGGAAGAAGGATTCAAAAAGTTAAAGAAGATAATATAAATAAGCTTAATCAAAATAAAACAGACTTTGTTGAACCAGATTTAAACAAAGATTTATATATAAAAGCCAACGTAGTTAGAACAGCTAAGAAGATAGCAGCAAAATATAAGAAAACTAAGGTAGAAAAGATAAATAACAAATATTACGCAAATAAGAAAAAAATACACAAACAAAATTTTAAAAGAAAATATAAATATCAAAATAGTGATAATAATTTAATCTCTTTACAGGCAATATGAAAACTATAATTAGTATATATTTATTCTCCATTGTAACCATGATAAAATCAGAGTTCTTTTTACAAGAAATCCACAATCAAGCAGGGTATGTTATAATTAAACAGGAGCCCATTGAATTAATCGAAAAATATGATAAAATTCTTCATATAATTAATTTAGAAACATAGAGTGAAATTATAAAACAAATTGAATTTTCTATAGAAAACGGTTATAATAATTTCAGGGATACAAGATTAAAAAGATTGATGACAGATGCGTTAGGAGATTCTAAATCGAAATTCAAAAGTATCCTCCCATATTCAAGACAAAGAAGGGGATTAATAAACATAGGAGGCAGCGGGCTCCATTTTTTTTTGGGGTAATGGACAATGATGAAAGAGTAGAAATTGAAAATCATTTAAAAATAATAGAAGAAAATAACAAAAACGCCATTACAGAGTTAAACAAACAGGTAGGGATTAATACACAATTTCAAACAGAGTTAGAAACAATGGCCGACCGCATAAACAAACATCAGTATGTATTAAGGAACTTCATGAATTCTACAGATATTCAACAGGAAAATCTAGCTAAGAGCATATTTTCACTGCAAATTAATACGGATATAATGTTATTAAACAACGAAATAGAAAAATTACAAGACAATATAGTCTTTTCACGATTAGGCATTTTAGGCAGGAATATCTTAACAAAGGAAGAAATTAAAAGATTTAACATATCTGCAAACAAGTTAGAACACATAGAGAGTAGCCTATTGACTAGAAGCAACCAATTAGTTTTTGTTTTGAAAATACCTACATTTACATATAAATATGAAAGCATAATGATTTTACCTATTCCAAATAATCAAGGATTTGAAATTGAAATATCGAAATATAACTACATTAATTATAACGAAACGTTATATGAATATAATGAAATAAAATATGTAAAAAACCTAAAAAAAAGTCCAATATGTATCCAAAACTTGTACGAAACAAAACATGAGAATTGTAAAATAAGATTAAATAAAGATCAAGAATTAATAGAATTAGAAAATGGACTCATTTTAACAAAAAACCTTTTCAAAACAAGTCTAAGTAACTATTGTAATAATATTGAGTACGAAATTGTAAAAAATAACCTTATATATTTTAAGGACTGTAATATTAAAATAAATACAACTATATACAACAATGAAAAGGAAACATTTAAACAAAACATTGTTATTCCATTATACAACACATTAAATGTTACAAATATTAATCTGACATTGGAAGATATACATATAAGCCAAATACAAAATCTAAAATATTTGCAAGAACTAAAATACTATAGTAATGTTAAACATATTATATCATATAGTGGTATCACATTTATAATTATTTCAATTGCAATTTTACTATTATATTTGAAACATAAAGAAACTAAAAAAGTTAAAATTGAAAACATAATTGTAGATTCTCAGGAGAGCATCAAACATAAGGGGGGAAGAGTTACGTTCACAGAACGCCCTCACATTCAATTATAATAAGTTTCCTCTTAGTCACATCCTCAATAAAAAAAGATACAAAGTATCTTCAGTTTATAATATCATAGATACAAAGTATCTACTGCACAAATTGTCATAGAAGCACTTTTTGCCTTCAGCAACAAAGACTCTATTTTCATCATAGAATTAAACAAAGATAATGCAGCCAAACCAAGATTTGCTGCATAAGCATTATTATTGTATAAAAGAAGCTTCCAAGTCGAATGTAAAGAGTAGTATTAGAGTTCCAGTTCTTCGTATAGCTGAAGATTTCCCCCCACCAGTGGTAAGGGATCCGAAGCTGAATAAATATAATTCTGAAATTATTAATCTCATGAGTTTTTATTTTCAAGTGGAGTTCTCTAACGAGAACTAAAATATATAATTTTTTTTTTTAGAAATAAAGAACCGAAAACGAAATTGGCGCAGTCGGTAGGATCCCGAAAGATCCATAATTAATATAAGTGTGTCGTACTTTTTTAAAAGTTTAAATCGGGATAAAATCGTTTTAACTAATTTAAATAGTTTGCCGGTAAATTCATATTACATAAACGGTATCGGACATAAAAAAAAAAAATACTTCAGTGATAAACATAGTGAATTAAGATCCGTAAGGGACATTTCACAAAATCTCATAGAGAGAGTGTTGAACTGAAAAAAGTGTTTTAACAAAAAAAAAAAAAAAAAGAAAAAAAAATATATTTGGAAACGTGAAAAGTGTATAATTTTCGAACGAATATCGAAAATTCACAAATTCAATGACGAATAATTTCATGTGAAGAACGAGTGAAGAAAAAAAAAAATTAAAAGAAAAATTGTTTTATTTAAATGCTGCCAGAGGAAGTTAATACTCAGGAGGGAGCAGAAGCACCGCAAAAAGAAAATTTAAATAAACCAGAGGAGAACTCACAAAGTTGGATAGACGACGAAGCTACTGCTGATTTTCAAGAGCACATAAGAGCCCTACAACAGAAAGTGAGACGACAATTATTGAGGCAAAACAGAGGAAGAAATATTTAAAAAAAAAAAATAATTTAAAAAAAGTGAAACAAAAGTGTAAACTCAATAAGAAAAAATATTTTGTTTTAAAAAGAAGGAAGAACAACTTTACGTGGCATAAAATATCCGAGTCGAAAGCCCCAACGTGTTCAGAAACAGATGAAGAAATACAAGCCTTATCATATTCCAACTGCGTTATCAACAAAGGAATTTGAAACATCAGAGGATAATTGCATTGAAAGTACAACTATAAAACCAGAAGGAACAGATCCAGAATCCAGAAAAAATCAACAAACAGAAACAACAGAAGAAGACGAAATCATCAAACAAGAAATTAAAGAAAAACAGGTAAAAATGTCAGCTATAAATATTGATCCTCTTAAATTATTAAAAACTTTGACAAATTTTGATGGTAAATCATGTAGTTTAATTATTTTTATAAAAAAAGCAGAATTTATAATTAATGCAACAAGCTTATATAATGAAGGTTCCAAAGATTTTATAACAAATGAAATCAAATCAAAAATAACAGGATTCGCTTTAGATGTAGTTTTACGGGGTGGCGACCCAAATAATTGGAAGGAAGTGAAAACCATTTTAGTTAATAATTTTGGTGAGAGAGAAACATTTTTAAAATTAAAAGAAAAGGCAGACAAGATTTTTTGCAAAAACATTTCCCAGATATATTATTCATTCTCAGATATACTCTGCAGATTAAATAATAAATATTATTTATCAGAAGTTAAATTAGAGGAGTATAATCCAAACAATAATGAAAAGTCATTATTAGCTAAATTTTGCGAGAAAATTCCACCAAATGCCAGTTCAATAATAATAAATCATAATATTAAAACGTTAAGCGAAGCATATTATAAGTTAGAATCTTGTCACTGGACAACAGAAAGTTACAATAATAGAAATGAAAGGAGTAATTATAGAAGTGAAAATTATAATAACAATTTTAAAAGTAACAACAGGAACTTTAATAAAAATGGTCAAAACTTTAATAGAAATAACAATTATCAGAGAAATCATAATGAACAATATAATAGGCAACAAAACAGAATAGGCAATAATCATAATCAAAGAAATAATAATGAACAGTATAGGCAACCAAATAGAAGTGGTAATTTTTCTAACCAATATCAATATCAAAACCCATTTGCTGCACAAAATAGAAGAAATATGGTAGAACCCATGGAAGTAGACCATTTGACCCGGGACACTTCAAATTTTCAAATACATGCCTCGAAAGACCATTACCCTGCATAGATGTTCATATCCTAAATAAAAAAGTTAGATTTTTGGTACACAGGAGCAGCAACCTCTGTTTTAAGAGAAAAAACATTCCCTAGACATTTTGAAAGTAAACTTCACAAACCAATTACCCTTAAAACATTATATGAAGAAAATTTAATAAATACTAAAATAATTTTGCCATTACCAAGTGAATTTAATAAAAATAAATCAACCATGGAATTTTTAATTACTCCAATTACTAACAGTTCATTTGACGGTATTTTAGGAAATAATATCCTCATGCCATTACAAGCCGAATTATCATATATTACTCATACATTGAACATTAATAATGTCAAGATTCCATTGCTTTCAAAACCCAAAAATTACCCGTTAGATAGTTATATTCAAGAGTTATCAAATAAACAAATAAACCTCTGTAGTATTGATTTATATTCACAAGATTTAATTAACAAATTAATAGAACCCTATATGAACATAGAAGAAAAAAAAGCTCTTACTGAAATATTGAAGAATAATAGACAACTATTTTATAAAGAAGGGGATATTTTAACCAATGTAAACGAAGTTACACATAAAATCGAAACAAAAAATGATAAGCCAATATATTCACGCCTATATAGATATCCGGAAGTACATAAAGAAGTAGTCGATAGACAAATAATTGAAATGTTAGAACAGGGCATAATAATAGAAAGTAGCAGTCCATATAATGCTCCTATCTGGGTCATCCCCAAAAAGATAGACAATTCAGGACTCAAAAAATGGCGTATTGTCATTGATTATAGAAAACTTAACGAGATAACAGTGGAAGACAAGTTTCCTATACCAAATATTGATGACATTTTCAGTAAATTGGGAAGAGCCCAATATTTTACAACGTTAGATCTAGCTAAAGGTTTCCATCAGATATTGGTGAACCCTAAAGATAGACACAAAACTGCTTTTTCAACAGCTACTGGTCATTATGAATTTAATCGTATGCCTTTTGGATTAAAAAACGCCCCCGCTACTTTTCAGCGAATGATTAATCACGTATTAGAAGGTCTTGTAGGAAAAATATGTGTTGTCTATTTAGACGACATTCTTATATTCAGTACATCATTAGAAGAACATATTTGTTCAATTAATAAAGTATTTCAGAAACTTAAACTATATAATTTAAAAATACAAATAGATAAATGCAAGTTTTTAAGCAAAAATACAGAATATTTAGGGCATGTAATTACTACAAATGGAATAAAGCCAAACCCAGAGAAAATAAAAGCAATTGATAAAATACCAATTCCGTCTACAACAAAACAAATAAAATCATTTTTAGGGCTTACAGGTTACTACAGAAAATTTATTAAGGATTATTCAAAAGTAGCAATACCTATGACCAAATATCTTAAGAAAGGAGTTAAGATAAACACTAAAGACCCAGAATATTTAACAGCTTTTGAAGAACTTAAATTACTCATATCTAGTGATCCAGTTTTAAAATATCCTGATTTTACAAAGGAATTCGTGTTGACAACAGATGCATCCAATTATGCAATAGGGTCTGTTCTTTCACAGTCAAATCACCCATTATGTTATGCATCTCGCACTCTTAATGAACATGAACGCAGATATAGCACTATCGAAAAAGAATTATTAAGTATTGTATGGTCAACAAAATATTTCAGACCATATCTTTACGGTCGCAAGTTTAAAATACGCACCGATCATAGACCTCTTATATGGTTAAGTAACCTTAAAGAACCAAACTCAAAACTCCAGAGATGGAAAATCAGTTTAAATGAATATGACTTTGATATTGAATATTTAAAAGGAAAAGAAAATCGTGTTGCAGATTATCTTAGTAGACTTGAAGTAAATGCATTTAATAGGAAAGATGAATCATCATTAGCCACAAATCATAGCGGAATAGAAGAAAGAAATGATCACATAGGAATTTCTGAATTACCTACAAATATGTTTAAGCATCAAATAGAAGTAATAGAGTCAGAAGACGAAAGTAAAAATATTAAATTTATACATCAAGGTGTAAGAAGACTTACCATTATAACAAAAAATGTAGGCGATTATTTTACTGAAGCATTAAGAGAATTCTTACCCGATCACGGTAAAGTGGCAGTATACTGTCCAAGTGATAATTTATTTTGCAAAATTCAGGAAAAATATGTCGAGCTTTATAGCAATCAAAGTAAACTAAAATTACTTAGATGTATTACGCTTTTAAAAGATTTAAGTAACACAAACGATGCATTGAATCTCATTCAAAGGATTCATGAAAAATTTAATCACAGGGGAATACATGAAACATATCTTGAAATTAAAAATGAATACTATTTTCCAAAGCTAAGGGAACTAATTAGAAGGTACATAAACAATTGTACTATATGTCAGATAGCAAAACATGATAGAAGCCCAGAAAAAATTAAATTTGAAATAAGCAAAACTGCACTGAAACCAAATGAACTCATACACATGGACATTTATATTCCAAGCAAAGATATTTACTTTTTGACCTTTATAGACAAATATACAAAGCATTTAACAGCTTTTCCCATTGCTAGTAGAAATACACACAAAATTATTGAACAACTTAAGCTTAGAAATTCAATATTAGTCAAACCTGAAGAAATAGTATGCGATAATGAATTTAGCAGCCTAGCATTTAAAGAATATTGTAACGAAGAAAATATAAAAATAAAAAATAGTACCCCAAATCATAAGACAGGAAATGCAGACGTAGAAAGAGTGCATGGTACACTCAATGAACATATAAGAATATTTAATGCTCAAGAAAATAAAAAGAACATATTAAACTTAAAAGAAAAGGTTATAGACATTTTGAAAGTAAACTTCACAAACCAATTACCCTTAAAACATTATATGAAGAAAATTTAATAAATACTAAAATAATTTTGCCATTACCAAGTGAATTTAATAAAAATAAATCAACCATGGAATTTTTAATTACTCCAATTACTAACAGTTCATTTGACGGTATTTTAGGAAATAATATCCTCATGCCATTACAAGCCGAATTATCATATATTACTCATACATTGAACATTAATAATGTCAAGATTCCATTGCTTTCAAAACCCAAAAATTACCCGTTAGATAGTTATATTCAAGAGTTATCAAATAAACAAATAAACCTCTGTAGTATTGATTTATATTCACAAGATTTAATTAACAAATTAATAGAACCCTATATGAACATAGAAGAAAAAAAAGCTCTTACTGAAATATTGAAGAATAATAGACAACTATTTTATAAAGAAGGGGATATTTTAACCAATGTAAACGAAGTTACACATAAAATCGAAACAAAAAATGATAAGCCAATATATTCACGCCTATATAGATATCCGGAAGTACATAAAGAAGTAGTCGATAGACAAATAATTGAAATGTTAGAACAGGGCATAATAATAGAAAGTAGCAGTCCATATAATGCTCCTATCTGGGTCATCCCCAAAAAGATAGACAATTCAGGACTCAAAAAATGGCGTATTGTCATTGATTATAGAAAACTTAACGAGATAACAGTGGAAGACAAGTTTCCTATACCAAATATTGATGACATTTTCAGTAAATTGGGAAGAGCCCAATATTTTACAACGTTAGATCTAGCTAAAGGTTTCCATCAGATATTGGTGAACCCTAAAGATAGACACAAAACTGCTTTTTCAACAGCTACTGGTCATTATGAATTTAATCGTATGCCTTTTGGATTAAAAAACGCCCCCGCTACTTTTCAGCGAATGATTAATCACGTATTAGAAGGTCTTGTAGGAAAAATATGTGTTGTCTATTTAGACGACATTCTTATATTCAGTACATCATTAGAAGAACATATTTGTTCAATTAATAAAGTATTTCAGAAACTTAAACTATATAATTTAAAAATACAAATAGATAAATGCAAGTTTTTAAGCAAAAATACAGAATATTTAGGGCATGTAATTACTACAAATGGAATAAAGCCAAACCCAGAGAAAATAAAAGCAATTGATAAAATACCAATTCCGTCTACAACAAAACAAATAAAATCATTTTTAGGGCTTACAGGTTACTACAGAAAATTTATTAAGGATTATTCAAAAGTAGCAATACCTATGACCAAATATCTTAAGAAAGGAGTTAAGATAAACACTAAAGACCCAGAATATTTAACAGCTTTTGAAGAACTTAAATTACTCATATCTAGTGATCCAGTTTTAAAATATCCTGATTTTACAAAGGAATTCGTGTTGACAACAGATGCATCCAATTATGCAATAGGGTCTGTTCTTTCACAGTCAAATCACCCATTATGTTATGCATCTCGCACTCTTAATGAACATGAACGCAGATATAGCACTATCGAAAAAGAATTATTAAGTATTGTATGGTCAACAAAATATTTCAGACCATATCTTTACGGTCGCAAGTTTAAAATACGCACCGATCATAGACCTCTTATATGGTTAAGTAACCTTAAAGAACCAAACTCAAAACTCCAGAGATGGAAAATCAGTTTAAATGAATATGACTTTGATATTGAATATTTAAAAGGAAAAGAAAATCGTGTTGCAGATTATCTTAGTAGACTTGAAGTAAATGCATTTAATAGGAAAGATGAATCATCATTAGCCACAAATCATAGCGGAATAGAAGAAAGAAATGATCACATAGGAATTTCTGAATTACCTACAAATATGTTTAAGCATCAAATAGAAGTAATAGAGTCAGAAGACGAAAGTAAAAATATTAAATTTATACATCAAGGTGTAAGAAGACTTACCATTATAACAAAAAATGTAGGCGATTATTTTACTGAAGCATTAAGAGAATTCTTACCCGATCACGGTAAAGTGGCAGTATACTGTCCAAGTGATAATTTATTTTGCAAAATTCAGGAAAAATATGTCGAGCTTTATAGCAATCAAAGTAAACTAAAATTACTTAGATGTATTACGCTTTTAAAAGATTTAAGTAACACAAACGATGCATTGAATCTCATTCAAAGGATTCATGAAAAATTTAATCACAGGGGAATACATGAAACATATCTTGAAATTAAAAATGAATACTATTTTCCAAAGCTAAGGGAACTAATTAGAAGGTACATAAACAATTGTACTATATGTCAGATAGCAAAACATGATAGAAGCCCAGAAAAAATTAAATTTGAAATAAGCAAAACTGCACTGAAACCAAATGAACTCATACACATGGACATTTATATTCCAAGCAAAGATATTTACTTTTTGACCTTTATAGACAAATATACAAAGCATTTAACAGCTTTTCCCATTGCTAGTAGAAATACACACAAAATTATTGAACAACTTAAGCTTAGAAATTCAATATTAGTCAAACCTGAAGAAATAGTATGCGATAATGAATTTAGCAGCCTAGCATTTAAAGAATATTGTAACGAAGAAAATATAAAAATAAAAAATAGTACCCCAAATCATAAGACAGGAAATGCAGACGTAGAAAGAGTGCATGGTACACTCAATGAACATATAAGAATATTTAATGCTCAAGAAAATAAAAAGAACATATTAAACTTAAAAGAAAAGGTTATAAAAGCAGTTAGTGTATATAATTGTACAATTCATTCAACGACATTAAGAAAACCTATAGATTTTATAAAAAACAAAATAAAAGAAAACGAGCTGGAAGAAATAGGAAGAAGGATTCAAAAAGTTAAAGAAGATAATATAAATAAGCTTAATCAAAATAAAACAGACTTTGTTGAACCAGATTTAAACAAAGATTTATATATAAAAGCCAACGTAGTTAGAACAGCTAAGAAGATAGCAGCAAAATATAAGAAAACTAAGGTAGAAAAGATAAATAACAAATATTACGCAAATAAGAAAAAAATACACAAACAAAATTTTAAAAGAAAATATAAATATCAAAATAGTGATAATAATTTAATCTCTTTACAGGCAATATGAAAACTATAATTAGTATATATTTATTCTCCATTGTAACCATGATAAAATCAGAGTTCTTTTTACAAGAAATCCACAATCAAGCAGGGTATGTTATAATTAAACAGGAGCCCATTGAATTAATCGAAAAATATGATAAAATTCTTCATATAATTAATTTAGAAACATAGAGTGAAATTATAAAACAAATTGAATTTTCTATAGAAAACGGTTATAATAATTTCAGGGATACAAGATTAAAAAGATTGATGACAGATGCGTTAGGAGATTCTAAATCGAAATTCAAAAGTATCCTCCCATATTCAAGACAAAGAAGGGGATTAATAAACATAGGAGGCAGCGGGCTCCATTTTTTTTTTGGGGTAATGGACAATGATGAAAGAGTAGAAATTGAAAATCATTTAAAAATAATAGAAGAAAATAACAAAAACGCCATTACAGAGTTAAACAAACAGGTAGGGATTAATACACAATTTCAAACAGAGTTAGAAACAATGGCCGACCGCATAAACAAACATCAGTATGTATTAAGGAACTTCATGAATTCTACAGATATTCAACAGGAAAATCTAGCTAAGAGCATATTTTCACTGCAAATTAATACGGATATAATGTTATTAAACAACGAAATAGAAAAATTACAAGACAATATAGTCTTTTCACGATTAGGCATTTTAGGCAGGAATATCTTAACAAAGGAAGAAATTAAAAGATTTAACATATCTGCAAACAAGTTAGAACACATAGAGAGTAGCCTATTGACTAGAAGCAACCAATTAGTTTTTGTTTTGAAAATACCTACATTTACATATAAATATGAAAGCATAATGATTTTACCTATTCCAAATAATCAAGGATTTGAAATTGAAATATCGAAATATAACTACATTAATTATAACGAAACGTTATATGAATATAATGAAATAAAATATGTAAAAAACCTAAAAAAAAGTCCAATATGTATCCAAAACTTGTACGAAACAAAACATGAGAATTGTAAAATAAGATTAAATAAAGATCAAGAATTAATAGAATTAGAAAATGGACTCATTTTAACAAAAAACCTTTTCAAAACAAGTCTAAGTAACTATTGTAATAATATTGAGTACGAAATTGTAAAAAATAACCTTATATATTTTAAGGACTGTAATATTAAAATAAATACAACTATATACAACAATGAAAAGGAAACATTTAAACAAAACATTGTTATTCCATTATACAACACATTAAATGTTACAAATATTAATCTGACATTGGAAGATATACATATAAGCCAAATACAAAATCTAAAATATTTGCAAGAACTAAAATACTATAGTAATGTTAAACATATTATATCATATAGTGGTATCACATTTATAATTATTTCAATTGCAATTTTACTATTATATTTGAAACATAAAGAAACTAAAAAAGTTAAAATTGAAAACATAATTGTAGATTCTCAGGAGAGCATCAAACATAAGGGGGGAAGAGTTACGTTCACAGAACGCCCTCACATTCAATTATAATAAGTTTCCTCTTAGTCACATCCTCAATAAAAAAAGATACAAAGTATCTTCAGTTTATAATATCATAGATACAAAGTATCTACTGCACAAATTGTCATAGAAGCACTTTTTGCCTTCAGCAACAAAGACTCTATTTTCATCATAGAATTAAACAAAGATAATGCAGCCAAACCAAGATTTGCTGCATAAGCATTATTATTGTATAAAAGAAGCTTCCAAGTCGAATGTAAAGAGTAGTATTAGAGTTCCAGTTCTTCGTATAGCTGAAGATTTCCCCCCACCAGTGGTAAGGGATCCGAAGCTGAATAAATATAATTCTGAAATTATTAATCTCATGAGTTTTTATTTTCAAGTGGAGTTCTCTAACGAGAACTAAAATATATAATTTTTTTTTTAGAAATAAAGAACCGAAAACGAAATTGGGTGTGCTTAATTCTTTCAAACTAGGTATATCGAGTTTTTAAGGTATTGTACAGAAGGGAAATTGATTTTTTTTGCAGCTCGAAAACTAACGGTACCTACAACTATTGTTATGTTGAAGCTCATTTTTTCTCGAAAATGACTAAAACGATTTTGATTAGTTTAGCTTTTTATGTATGACCGTATGACCTATCAAATGGCTGGAAACAAAGTTACCAAGAATTGCTATAAGAACGGTACCTTCCATAGGACGGGTTTTTTTGCTTTCGGCTTTTTCGAAGACGGTTTAACCGATTCTGTCGGAAATTTAGGTACACATACATATATATAGGTTAAAGTAGCTTAATTAATACCTAATAGCCCTCGAAGATGACTCAAACGATTTTGATTAGTTTAGCTCTTTAGGTATGACAGTGTAACGAAGCGTCACATCTCTTACCTATTTCATACATTCTACTTTGCTACGATACGTCATCGTCACCGGATCCATTAATATGCCAACGCGTACACCACAAACAGCAACAACGACGAAGCGTGTGTTAAAGCGCATGTAAAATTATCTTTCGCTTTTACAACTCACACGGTGTTGCTGCCGCCATATAACATAAGATGGCGAGAAGAACACAGAGAAGGATGGAGAAATTCATCATATATTTAGAATTTATTTCTTATTTAAGGTTTCGCCGCTTTGACTTCCCCCCCCACCAGTGGTAAGGGGTCTTAGTGGATTTTAAGGTTATTATTCTATTATTATTAAGTATTAATTGCCACCAGGGGCTAATACCTGCTGATCCATCAGAGCAATAGCCTGCCGTGTGCAACTTTCATGGTTGCTTTATTTTAAGAGAATTTAAGTATTAATTGCCACCAGGGGCCTTTATACCTGCTGATCCACCAGAGCAATAGCCTGCCGTGTGCAACTTTTATGGTTGCTTTATTATAAGAGATTTTAAGTATTAATTGCCACCAGGGGCCGTTATACCTGCTGATCCACCAGAGCGAAAGCCTGCAGTTTTTGCAAACCCGAGGTTTGCGTTTTCTAGCCATAAGGTTTCTTTGAACTAATCCATTGTCCACAGGAATTGAAAACTAGAGACGAACTCGGAATCCTACTCGGAGTCCCGCAGAAAACGACAGTAGAAGCCCAGGAGGAAACCAGCGAATTTCATCCACGCCACAGGCGGTCTTAACGATTGGATAGCAATACATACTATAGAATATAACCATGTGTGAAATGAACTAAATTTGAAAACCATTATATACTTTTAATAATAAGGATTGTGTTAAATAAAATTATTTGTGAATTTTACAAAAAGGAATCTTAATCAAAGTTTAGTGTTTTTCTTTGAGAACGGACCTGGACAATCCGGCGAGTAAAACCCCGGCTGGAAAACAAAAAGCACCCATCACAACAGTATGGACAAAGTTACTAAGAATTGCTAAGAGCTGTAACTTCCATTATAGGATGGTTTTGTTTTTGCTTTCGGCTTTTTTGAAGACGGTTTAACCGATTCTTTCAAAAATTTACACATACATATGTATATAGGTTAAAGTAGCTCAATTAATACCTACTACATTCCTATATTGTTTTTAATTTCGGGTACATTCAAATCTTATACTGAAGTTTCGTTTTGGTAAATGATGTAATTTCGTAGCACATTTCCAAATAAGATTCGAAATTACCTCATTTCCTATACAAAAACACATTTCGAAATTTTCTCATTTCCACCAAATTTGGATGAAATTAGTTTGCAACCGAAATCGAACATCCCTAATTTCAAAATGATTGTGAACATGTCTAGAGGAAAATTCAATTTGGAAATAAATCCAAGGCAACGGCAGAAATAAGCAAAACTAAACACCAATTTGGAAATAAATCCAAGGCAACGGCAGAAGTAAACAAAAACACTTTTTTAGCAAATTTCCTTTTTTTCGTATTTGTTCTTCGATATAGTGGCTGCGTTTAGGGCAGGAACACAATATAGCGTTGCCCACAGCCAGCTACTGGCACGAAAATTGCAACACACGCATATTTTCCATTCACACACACAAACTTTATAAACATTTCGGCTAACTGGCAGTAAAAGAAAAGAAAGTCTGGTAATTCAAAACGGGTGTGTCAAATAAAATCAAATTGGATTTTGTTTTTTAAAGAATTATAGAAGAGTCTACGAAACTAACTGCGCCAATAAAAGATATTCTATAAATTATTTAAAAATACGTTTTAATACGATAAAATAAATACAAAAATTCTTTTTTGGGTTTCTTATTTCATTTGGAAGATATTTCATGAAAAGACAACGCCGGGCACTTTTTGCTAGTATCGGATAAAACTTGACCGTCCTCGTTTAAAAATGTTATGTTATTGTGAAAAAATAAAAAAAAAATGACACTTGAAGCATTATATGTGACGCATGGTATGCCGCCTTATTCATCTACCATCTACCATTACCCATTTACTATTTACCACTTGCCATTTACAATTTACCATTTACCACTTATCATCGTATCCATCCACAATCCTCCATCCTATTCATATACCATCCCATCCATCCACTATCTACAGCTGGCATTATGTGGCGTTCGGATAGCGACCACATTGTGTTCCTGCCTTATATGTATAGAACAGCCGCTGTACAAACAGCGAATAAGAAAGAAAGGAAAAGGAGAAACGTCAAAAATATTTGAGAAATATAAAATTTCTCATGATAAATCAAAGAGGTAAGTTCAAATATTATTAAATTAAACCTATTTAAAATAATTTATTTTTTTATTTAAATAGCCTATAACCTGGCCAGTGAATGGGGGAAAATCTTGGAATAAACTGCATTGCGAGGTAAGTGGTGTGTCGTCAGTTTATCTGCCATATACAGACAAACTGACACACAAACAAAATTACTCTTTTATATATAGTAGAGATTTGTGTATTTTTTTTCTTATTCAAAAGTTTAGAGCTAACGTTTTTATGGTTAGAGAATGATGAAAATTTTAATAATTTTTTTTTTTAATTTTATGACACAAAGACATTTATGTAGTGATCTTAATTCAACAAAATTGTCTTTGTTCGGAAAGTTAGAGAACTGATTTGTATTTACCTACATATATTTGAAAAATTGTACTTTGATATTCAAAGAAAAATCCGATGTTATTTCAATGTAAAGAGCAAAGTTTGACATTAATAATGGAAAACAATATCAGCCAATTGGAGGACATGGCTACGCTTATACAACAAAATCCGTTTCATAGAATTTTTCACCACCAAATCGCAAAGTGGCTGCTGTATGTCCCCAATAGCTTCACGAATTCCATCTTTGAGGTCTTGAATCGACGCTGGGCTGTTGGCGTGGAAATTATCTTTCACGTAGGTGTTAAATCACAAGATATCGGACTGATGAGGCCCATTTCCACCCCGGTGGCTACGTCAACAAGCAAAATTGTCGCATCTGGGGCTCGGAAAAACCAAGATTTATTGTTGAAAAGCCTCTGCATCCTCAACGAGTAACTGTTTGGTGCGGTTTATGGTCCGTTTTGGTCATAGGGACCTTACTTTTTCGAAAATGAGGCTGGAGCAACAGCGGATCATTGTCATGCATTTCAAGGACCCAATCAGTAAAGACACGACGTTGTTGATGATCGGCCGGCTTGAGTTCTTGTGTTCACTGAACTTTATAAGCCTTAAGACCAAAGTATTTATGCTAAATACGGTGTAATAACGTTTGTGGAATGCCAAATTCCAAAGAACGACAAGGAATTGACAAACCTGGGTTTTCTTCAACACTTTGGACTACAGCAGCAATTTTCTAAGTTGTTCTTGAGCGACGTGTACGACGACCAAAAAATGTTTTACTTTTACGAACCGTCTCTGCCAAATGTTCACTATTTTTATAGTGAATTTTAATAATTTAAATGCGTTGCTGAAGAGTTCCCTTTACTTTTTCCAAAAAAATGTATAATATATATTTTATTAATATAAATATTTAAGTATTTGAATTTTTATGTTTTTTTTGTGTGTGTTAAAACAATTCTTAATTACTGTTGGGAAAGGTATGAATTGAAAAAAATTAATTACAAACATAAGCGAGAGCTACAGTACGTTTTCAACGAATTGTTGGATACCCTATTCCTTATATTTGTATATGTGTATGCGTTTGCTAGCCAGCCGCTGTCCAGTTCCAGAAAAAAAATTGTTCTTTAGCAGACAGGAAAAAATACAATAACTTTTATTTTGTGTAGCCGACGGTCAATAACTATAAGTGAAATACAAAAAAGGCATATGCCACGCCCAAAATTGAGACTTTTTACTGCCAGAGCAATTACTATGAGCTTAGTGACATTCAATTTTGAGCTTGCAAATCGATTTGAACAAAACAAGGCAAAATTTAAATTTTTAAAAACTAAATTTTCAATGGAAATAGCGATAACGGGTGTATTTAACAATTCTCGAACCACACTCTGTTACCTAACTAAGGAATACAAACCGAAGTGTTCATCTTCTTACTTTAAAACTGCGACCGATAGTTAAAAAACATTAAAAAATTGATGCATTTTACGACTCTTGACAGAAACACCCCTTAAATCTGGGCGTGTCATTCAAATTTGTAAAAAAAAAAAATAACGCACTAACTGAGCTTTGATCATTAGTCAATTTTTAAGAATATGTGTAAAACTACAGCTGAATCGAGCAGTTTTTTTTTAAACGATTTTACCCGAATAAAGGTATTTTATAAAAGTCACGCCCTTAAAAGTAGGCGTATTGAAAAAATGTTCAAAAAAATCATTAGGAGATATATTTTTCATAATGACGAACGTAAAAAAACGTTCAAAATGGAATATTGGTACCGTAAATTTTTAAAACCACGTTTTTTGTTCTCTCATGAAAAGTGGGCGTCAGCCACTCCCAAAATCAATTTTTTTGATTGCATACATAAGTTGTATAAGTGCAAGTAATACCCACAAAATGTCATGCTTTTCGCTCTTATATAAGCATTGTTATTTTATAAAAACGATATTGACGGTTTTGTATGAAAAGTAGGTGGCAGCCACACCCGAAGTGAAATATTTTTATTTATTTGGAAGAAGCTTGCGTGTGCAAAATTTTAGCGTTGTGCTTTATCGTGATTGTACAAAAAACATAATTTAATTTTGACAAATTGAGGTTGTTTTACAAAAATGGCGATTTTGGCGTTTTTATGGGCGGATTTCAACGGTTTTAGAACTTAGCCTTACTAGCTCAAAAAGTGCGACCTCTAGAGAGTATACATTCGGACGGACGGACGGGTGGGTGGACATGGCTAAATCGACTCGGCTTTCGATTCTGAGTCAGAATATACCTATATTCCTATATACTTTTCTATACCTAACGGTTATTTCTCTATGTTACAAAATCCACACCAAATACAATAAACCCATTCTACAGAATAGGGTGTATAATAGGTTTACATGTACAGTAATTTGGAAGTTGAAACACCCTGCCTTGCTGTGCCGCCATTATACGGCAGTGTTTTATACAAGGTGTCACAAAAGTTGTCCCTATCCGAGAATTCAAAAATGTCAAAATTGTTGTCAAATATCAAATTGAAATAATTATTCGTCGTAATATAGGATTAAGTGAGGCGTATCTGCTAACTTCACAACTGTCAAATGAGAATTGACATTTGCCACCATTTACAAAAACATCTTTCGATAAGGTGTTGACTTTTGCGCCACCTTGTTTACCAAAATATATTTAAATAGAAGAGGTTCCTTAACAGAAGAATAATGGCGATTGTGTTGTTTCCATTTTATGTTGTTCTTGAGTGACAGTGGGAATTTTCAGTGGTAAAAAGTTTTTTGTTTGATTTGATCAAAATTTTCATGGAATTAAAAAATTAAATTGCATTGAAATACATTGTTTTATAAAATAGCATTGAATAATACTTCTATCAATAGATATTTCATTTACAGAGTTTTATTGAACGTCGAGAGGCTTAACTCTTAAAATAGGCTCACTTAGGCCAGCAAAATAGAGCTTTGGTTGCACAATAAAGAAATTCAGGGATCTCTTCTCAAGGGATTTCCGTTGGTTGACCTATTTCTCGCTGGCATAAGCACAATCTCATAGGCATGACATGACAAATAGGACAAGAGAATGTATTCCAATTCCAACATCCTTCGATGGATTATTGTTGTTGTTTAGTTTAGGTCATACACCTGTCGACGTCGTCTCCTTTCAATGCTGCTCCATAGAGATGAATCGTAATTGGAAATCTATCTATAAAAGGCTCTGCAACAACTGCATTGTGGGAGCTGCTTGCTGGCTGCTATATCTATACTGCTGCTGCTCCTGCAGAACAGGATTTCAATTTGTTCTTCCTGCTGCCATTGATACATTTTTCCATTGTAGATGATTTGCCTGCGCTTGGTTCCTGTGAAAGAACTGGGTTACATGTTAGCGGAAGAGATATTGATTTTTTGTTTTGTCATTTTTGTTGTTGTTGCTGTTGTTCATAGAGTGCATTACAGTGAGAGTTTCATATCATATCGAATGGAATAGGACACAATGCGAAAGAGGATATGCTTGTTGCCCTAGGAGGCTTCGAACCTTCTGAGTGGTTAAATTACTGCTGCAGTTCTATCAGTGCTTGAGATAATTTTTTTTGTTTTTTTTTTTTTTTTTGTATCCTTATCATGATGTTGATGATGGGAGATGTGATTGCTGTTTTGCATTTTTCTAGGACAGTTCATTGTTGTTTTCAATGAAAATTAAAAGCTGTTCACTAAAAAGTATACTCGTATCTGAATTCTGAAGGCATTAAGTGCTCGTTGGCAGTTGAAATTTTAACAATGATTTGTGCTTAAAAAACTTTGAGGATTTCAAGTAAGACTTGGAACCTTTTGGTGTAAAATTTTTTCGATATATGCTCTCTATTATGAGCTATGGTAATAACGAATGCAATTATTTTTTTAAGATGGTACCACTTGCCACATGTCCCAGATCACTGTTTTTTTTTGTAGATAATATGTGGCCCAGTGGCCAAAATTCGGACACTGTATTAAATGTATAATACGAATATATAGCACAAAAGAAACAAAAATATATATGCACAGCCACTTCGTCTCTGCTTGTTATGTATTTTATACGGCGACTTTTTTCACAAGAAGTGTTTTTTTAATTGTTCAATTTTTATTTTTTTTTCATTTTTATTAAGTTTAAAAAACATTAAAATGCCCAAAACTGTTGGAAAAAAATGTCACTGCGAAAAAATGGTAAAAAACACACCAAGACATTTTCACCTGTATTTTCAAAAAATATTACAAAACAAAATATTCTCAGCACACCTACTCAGTAATACCTTTCCAACGATATATATATCATCTCAATCAGTTGGGTAACCACCTCGCAAATGGTACCACAAAAAAACTGCTTGCCTATTTATATATAGATCCTAATCATGAAATAAAATAGTGTATAGAGCATTTAAAAAAGTAAAAAAGAGATACAGATACCCATTGGCAAATACAATCAAGCCAAGATTCATTCTAAGCATTCGACATTCGTATAGTACGGCTGAAAAATTACTCTATACTTAAGAATTCATACAAGATTGTGCTCAGAACACTGACAAATATTTTGGCAAAAATAGCTCGGGGGCGAAGAACTACAGCCAATTACACTCTAAGCCATTCCTTTGTGTGTGCGGTGATACTTTGCAGGATTAGTAGGGATCTACAAATTACCACAGGATTTGAACATCGGAAGTAATGATGTTCCTTTCTCGACAAGTTTTAGTATTGTAGAAGTTTTTACTTTCTCGTTAGAGGCAGTGTCTCGTAAGAAACTTAGATAGAATCAGGGATTGAACCTTAAACTCCAATTTTTTTTACAGAAGGTGTTCCTATTAGTCCGCAAAACAATTTAAATTTATATGATATCCTTGGAAAGTGATCACTGTTAAAAATGAGGTAGAGAATTGGAGAAAGTCACACTCAAAAGGATGCAATCATCAGTGTGCCCTATTGCTTCCATACCCATGCTGCCGGTCATTAAAAAGTTTCGGGTTTTCAGGATAATTCTCTAGCTAACGATTTATCTGGATCTTTATAAGCCTGGAAAGCAGATTTGTTTATATGGAAATCATTAAGGACTCTTGCAACAGTAAGAATAAAACTTTTTACAAGTCAAAACCAAAGGACCACAAATCTGGAATCTTCGATCCATGTGAATATTTATCTGTTAATGGGTTTTGACTGTTGTTAAAACCTAATTTAAAAAAAAAACATTAGCGAGAGCTACAGTACGTTTGCAACGAACTGTTGGATACCCTATTCCCTATTTTTGTGTATGCGTTCGCCTCCCGCAGCCAGCCGATGATCCAGTTTCATAAACAAAATTCTTCTTTACCAGACAGAAAAAGATTCAATAACATTAATTTTGTATGGTGTGATGTTCAATTAGTGCTGGCACAGTAAAAAAGGCGTGTGGCACGCCCAAAGTTAAGACTTTTTATTGCCAAGGCAATTGGTATGAGTTTAGTGACATTCAATTTTATTCTTGCAGATCGATTTGAACAAAACAAGACAAAACTAAAATTTTTTAAAATTAGATTTTGAATGGAAATAGCGATTATGGGTGTTTTTAACAATTCTTGGACCCCACTCTGCCACGTAACCAAGGAATATAAATCAAAGTGTTCATCTTTTTACTTCAAAACTGCGCCCAAAAGTTAAAAAACGTTAAAAAATCAAAGCATTATATGACTTTTGATGAAAACGCCCCTAAAAAGTGGGCGTGTCTTAAAAATTTGAAGCAATAACTAAGCTTTGATCATTAGTCAGTATTTAGGCATATGTGTAAAACTACAGCTGAATCGAGCAGTTTTTAAGCGATCTTACCTGAACAAAGGTATTTTATCAAAATCACGCCTTTAAAAGTGGGCGTATTGAAAAAATTAACACAAGAAAATGTAGAGATATATTTTTCAAATAACAAACTGAAGGAAAAACTTTTAAATTTAATATTGGTAGTACCTTAAATTTTTAAAACTACGTTTTTCGTTCTTTCATGAAAAGTGGGCGTAAGACACGCCCAAAATTCAAAGATTTCTTTTCATACACAAACATTTTAGTTTCTACTAAGAGACGCAAAATTTTGGCTTACAGATTCATTATAAATACCGTTTATCTACAAAAACAATTTTTTTCTAAATTCAAAAAAAATGGTATTCCCACTTGAGGTGCGCCATCTATCGATGAAAAACTAAGCTCTAGAATACCTTGGGAAGCAACAATAACAATTAAAAGGGTGGAAATTGTTGTTGTTGCTTCCCATGGTATTCTAGAGCTTAGTTTTTCGTCGATAGATGGCGCACCTCAAGTAGTAGTACTATAGTTTATGCGTTGAATGCTAGAAGAAAAATCAAAATTTTTTGATTTTTCATCAATCATGACGCACACACTCTCACATGCTTGATGATATTTTGACCAGTGTATATGCCGCTTTACATACGGTTTTTATCTTGTCTCAAAGTAACTTACACGCTTTTGCTTTGTGGCACACACCTTAGATGAATCACAAGTGTAAAGAACAAACATATTGTTAAAACAATAGAAGTAAATATTTCCCCCTTTTGATAAGTTTCTGATTTTGAACAATATAAAAAAACATACATTTAAAAAAAAATTTGAAGCCGGAGCTGTTTTTACGGGATTTTCAACGAAAAAGCTTCATTGACTCGACTTTAATTCTTCTATTCTCGTTTTACAGAGCTGGCTTTTTATTATTTTTAAGCTTTTTTATGTGCCCAAGCATGAATGGAATCATTTTTCAAATTTGCAATCCATTGTTTCTTTCATTTCGAAAGTTAGCAATATCTATCGTCTATGGATTTTTTTCGACATTGCATACTTTTAGGAGCAAAGTAATAGAAATGAAATTGGTGGCATCATTGTTGAGGATTGAGATACTTTTGTAAATAGAAATCGAAAATATGTTGTGCACTGTTGGGCGTAAAATTCGCCTTACGAAATTGATATTTTTGAAGTTTTGAGTAGTTCTGGAGAAATAAAAAGTTGGTGGACGAAGAGTATGTCGACGACGTTTATCAAAGGGTGTGTATGTGTAAGTCAATTATTTGCAAACAATTTTGGCTGAGGGTAAGATAAATGTATGTTACCAAGACAGATTGAGTAAGGGAAAAGGGAGGAACCTCCGCTGCGAAGAAGGTTGTCGGCTTGACGAAACCTGACTGGCATAATCAAAAATATATCTGACATATATGGTGTAGAATTTTGAGACGACATCAATAACAGATGCATGGCAAAGTTATATGTTTGAGGGAGTGAGGCCAAGCGTCTTCGAGAAAATGTCAAAAATTGACATCTACTAAATTTTAGATTTAAGAAATTTGTATTATACAAAGATTGAATTGGACACTGCACATCTGAAAATAACCCCATCCAATTGACATAAATAGTTAGGCAGAGTGCATTTTTACACAATTTTTTGAGAAAAGTTGTAGAGTTGCCGTCAGGTCGAGGTTAGAATTCATCATTCATTCAGTTGATCTTATCACTGATCATAAGAGGGCTTATGTCAAGAGAAACGAGTGATTACAATAAGAAACTCATGACAAATACTTAAAATTAATTAGAAAAGAAGCGGTTTTCATTAAAACCAAAGCCTTTTTCACAAAAAACGACCGAAAGCAGTCATAATTTATAAGTAATGTAACCTAGCGTTACATCTCTTATCATTTTTGTTAATAAAATACTTATATCTTTTAAGTTCAAATACTAGTCTCTGAAAGATGCAACTGTTCCTTTTCTTTGGTAAGAGAAGAATTTATCCCCATGTACGTCGACAACAACACCGCAAACATAGCAACCAAGATGCATCGTAAATATTATGCCGGCCGACTTAAATCTTAAAGTCACGTGATCCACACATGCCAAATACCATCAGCACAAACAGAACTAACAGCAACAACAAAGCGTGTTTGGCCTGCAGTAAGAATGGTAAGATTGTCGTTGCCTGTTATAATTCACACGATGTTTCTGCCGCCAAATACAATAAAAGGATGGAGAAATTCATCACCTTTGACAGTATATGGATCAACGGTCTGATCCATAAACTTACTTTACTTAATTTTCCAGCTACATTAATAAAAATAATTTATAGTTTTCTTTCTTCCAGATCCTTCTTCGTCCAAATTGAAAACAGCCAGTCAACAACCAAAGCCATCAGAGCTGGAGTAGCTCAAGGATCTAAACTAGGACCATTTCTATACAGTATATTCACTTCCGATCAGCCACAGCCCGAGAACGCGATGAATCTACTGTATGCAGATGACTCACTCACATACGCCAAATCGATGTCAGCAATTATCGCAGCCAGAAGAGTTGAAGAACACGTGAGAAGACTGTGGGACTACTACGTGAAATGGTGCATCAAAGTTAATTCTGCTAAGTCGGAGTTAGCTTGCTTCAGAAGACCCGTACGACGCCAAAATACACGTTCAGCCACTACTTGCCGCAGTATCATAGTGAATCTACCAGATGGAACCCAATTGACACCCAAGCCAATTGTGAAGTACTTGGGAATCAACTTTGAGGAAAGGTTACGCTTCAACCCACACGCATCAGCACTCCTCAAAAAAGCCAATTACATCTTTCATCGCATTTATCCACTAAGCGAAAAAGAAATGGCCTTAATCAAAAGACGAAGTTGCTTCTATATAAGCAACTAATAAGGCCCATAGTTACATATGGTTTCCCGATTTGGTTCACAACATCAAAGACAAGTATGAAGAAGATCGGAGTATTTGAAAGGAAAATGCTAAGGATTTGCACGGATCTTCACTTCGATCAACGACGGAAGAAGTACCCAAGCAACAAACGACTCTACGAGGCAGCAGCGATAACACCGTTGGACAAGCATATGACGGAATCGGCTAGAAGGTTGGCGACAAATTTAGTCAACCATCCGAATCCTCTAGTGAGCACAATCAACAGTGAAGAACGGCATCCTGAACCACGATACCTGGACATAACTGCGCTAATGGACGAAGGAATTATCAGAATCAACGACGACGAGGCTATCCAGTTTTACGAGGAAGCAGCGTCAACTTACCACCGTGGCTAGTAGCCAATTCACCAACACATCAAGGACAACCGGATTTAAACAACCCGAGATGGACACCCCCACTTGACTATTAATATAAGTATAATTAATGACAATTTTTTTTTTAAATGTATTATAAAATTATCAATGCATATAGTTAGGCCCCTAATGTGCCAACAAATATTTTTAAGTATCATAAGTAAAATAGAATAAGAATCAATTGTAAATATTATATTATTCAATAAATAATCGTTAAATCGTAAATCGAGAAATTCATCATTTACTTATGAATTCTTCTCATTTAGTATTTTGCTTCTCTGACTTCCTCCCAAAAGCGGTAAGGGGTTTTAGTGGATTTGACGTTTATTATTTGCTTATTATTATTAAAACTAAGTATTAGTTGCGGCCAGGGGCCTTTATACCTGACCTGCTGATCTACCAGACCGAAAGCTTGTCGTTTTGCAAGTCCTGTGTTTGCGTAGTTTATTATTGCACACAATACCTTAACCAGAGAGAATATATGAAGAGAGTTTAATGTAGGCCGAAAATGGAATTTTGCCTACAAGCTGATTTGACAGAAAATTCAGATTAGCTGCGAAAGTGTGCGTAAAAACTCGCATACACTCTCAGCTATTATGAAATGATTTTGTGTTGTTGTTTTTGCATTTATTCACAGACACGATTTCAAAAAATAAAAAAAGAAACCGGAAATGGGTGTCGGAGGGTGAAACGTATGAAAGATTTCACTCTCCTTTAGGTCCTCTGTGACCTAAACATCTTTGTTGCCAGGGAGTTAATACTAGAGGCTAGTAAAGAATCCGTAATCTCGGAGAAAACAACAGTAGAAACTTAACGAAAAAGGAAGCAATGCCCCCAAGTGCCACGACCCACGAGACGGTTTTAAATCAAGAAACGATAATTGTGAAATGAAATACATATAGGTACTAAGTACTAATTTTATAAATAAGGAAATCAATAATTCATAATTGTATTTTAAAAAAATCTTAATCAAAGTTTTGTGTGTTTTCGTTGATAACGGATTTTGGGATTCCGGCAAGCAAAACCCCGGCTGAAAAAGAAAAAGCACCCATCACAGTAATAACTGACCTCAAAATAATACAATTTTTCAGCTCACTTGCTTAATGCCTCAGTTCATCATTTTAAGATAAAAATCCAAAATAAATCAACAAATTAATATTATTATCAATCATTATTGGTTCTTCACAACCAATACCATTGTTGAAACGCAAATTCAATTTTTATCTGACAAAGATTTACGTTCCATTTACTGAAACAAAGCTACTGTCATTATCTCTTCATTATATCAATTCAAGAAAGTTTAAGCAAAGCAGTCTTGACAAGGACATTTATACACTCCAATCCCTAGACTCTATATGACTGAAAAAAAAGGATATTAATTACGTCTATTTCTTTTGCCGTAGTCACCAAATAAACTCTTAATATATCGCTCGAAGGCTATAATTTATCACTCAGCCTCAACCTCACCCTCTCTATGAAATGAAAATTAATCATCAACTCTTTTATTTTACTGTCATTAAGTGTGCAAATATATACTCTTATCCTTGAATAAATCCAACCTAATATCCTTGTAAGAAAAAAAATGAAAATAAAACCATTTCTCTAGCTGAAACTAAACCTCCTGGTCCATACCATCACCCACTCAACCCGATCCTGGAAGGAGATCTGTGTCTGCATATCAAATAAAATCCCAAAATGTCGAATAAACTAATTCATTTGTTGGTATAGAGAGTATAATATGAAAGACATTTTTTTGGTTAATATCCTCGTGAAGTCGTATATCCTTCTATCTCAACTAGAAAGCATAATCTGTCATTTTTACTCGTGCAATCCTTTTTTGTTGAGAGTGTTTCCCTTTTTTGCCGCAGTCAGACGAGATTCAATGAGTTGGAAATTATGATATTCCAAGAATCAGGAGCAGGACCGCTGGCTGGGGAATTTTTCCTTTCTTTCGTATTTCCTTCTGCATTGTAATTAGCTGGCGAAAACAAAAAAGAAATTACGGAAGGAAAATCCTTTTTTCCTTTTTTTTTGTGTGTCATTTTGTGACTCTTTGTGGCGCTATATATAGCGAAGACTTTCCAGTTACTTCCTGTCTGCTTAACACCTAAGCACTAATTTAATCGTCATTTTCGGATAATTTACCGCATTATTCTGGATGTGCGGCATTACCATCATCATTAGGCAGGAAAATTGTGAAAATTGTTCATCTTGGGATGAATAATATGCAAAAAGGCTCATTACCTGATGAAAATTGTTTTATTTCTTAAAAGTCATCCCTGTTTTATGGTCTAAGTTTTTATGAAGGGACAGGTGTATAAAAGCAGGATTTGGGCTTGGCTTGGGGAAGAGTTTAAGGAAGTGTTAACTATATTTAGTTAGTAGCTTGGTGATTATTGAATTCCATACAATTTATTTTAAATAAGAAGTGCTCCTCTGATGCATACAGAAATGCGTTTCTAAAATCATCAAAGGAGCAACTGTGGGATGATAATTCAGCTTTCATAGAACCAAGGAAGTTTCGAGGTATACAACACAGGGTGTTGCTTAGTATCGTGAAATCTGTGGTTTTATTCAGAATTATTTTTCGAATTTTTGCTTACTACTAATACGATTTTAAAGAAGTTTTCAATTGGGGCGGGCAGATTTTGGCGGCCTTTGGTGGCCATGTTGTTTTTGTGACGTCTGTCAAATCTGCTGTTGATGTAGTGCTGTGCTGATGCCAAATCATCATCGCAAGTAACAAGGTTGAACAGCACGTCCAAATGATAATTTTTTTTTTATCAAAGTGGGTATTCATTACACGTGGTGACAGGAGCCGTTCGAAATCCCGCAAAATCAAATTCCTTGAAAGTTTAAAATCCCGAATGATCAAAAGCAAATAACTAGTGCCAACCAAAAGAACTACTAATAAAGAAAGCTGTTGACACAGACGACTGGACATACTCTTAGCCGAGCACCGAAGTTACGTGAGTGGGTGTGCCTCCGAAAAAGGGAGTTAAAATCCATAGATCCCGCGAAGCGGGCAACCCATGTACTGCTGATTAAGAAAACTGTTGACACAGGCGCCTGCCAGACTACTGGACGTATTTCAAATCACGAATTATTTGATTTTTCAGTATTGATTGCTTTTAGGGAATTTTTCGGAATTTCGGTTTTCGGGATTTCGAACAAGACCCCGTGGTGGCCCTTCACACTCGACCTTTCAAAACTTGATGGCCAAATTTGAGACAACCGTTGGGTGATCAAGCAGTTAACATTTCACGATGAAGGGAACATCGCTGAGGTCCGTGAAAGAATGCAGAATCCAAAGCGGTTGATACTATTAGATACCTTTATCAGACTTCAATTTGGCAAATTTCTCATTGGGACTTGGGCTGAAATCTGTAAAAAATATAACTAACCCAATCAAAGAACCGCATAACATTCTCAAAAAGTTTGGCTTTAACTTCAAGCTGGCGCGAGGTGAGTGGCATCTTTGGTCTGTAGTTTTTCGAAAAGCCTTAGGTGTTGCCGTCACCGTCAATGGCGAACGCTGCAGAACCAAGAGAATCGCAGTTTCTTTTGGAACAAATTGAACTAGACGACGTGTTGTTTTAGCAGGACAACCAGCGTGAAGGTACGTGATACGATTGACATTCTGCATGAACGGTTTGCGATCTGACCCGCTAAACTTTTTCTTCTGAGGTTTGCTGTAGTCACAGGTCTATGCAAGTAAGCCACAACCGCCGGATCAATGCGTAAGGATCATTGAAAATTTGACCACGGATCCGTGCCATCCACCTTTAGAAACCGAGTCAGCCATTTGAACACTGTCGTATTCCATATATAATAATAATAATAATTAATAATAATTTTAACTATATGCCTGTAAGACCCAAGGTCTTTTTAATGCAAACTGCACGGCAATAGTTAGAAGGAATAGAAAGATAGGAAAGATTTTTTTTGTTGGTACAATGGATTGAGAAATAAGTGATATTTATCTCATGAAAATCCCACGGGTGGCGTCCACTTGAAGTTGGGGGAATATTGAAAAGTTGCTGCCCAGGCTGGGGCTCGAACCCACAACTCTTAGGTTAGCAACCAAGCGCTTCATCCGCTGTACCATTGCCACCCGCAAATATATATATGTGGGCATTTCAAGTAAAATTTTTTTATTACCTCATTACACTTCTTGTTTTATTCGATTCCATATATACCCGCCTTTATATCAAAAACCCCTTTAAAAAAAAAGTAAAATAATGTTTATAATTTTTTTTTTAAGAATGAACTAGGACTCAAGGGGATATGCATACGGCATACCCTTATAATAAATAAACATGTGATTGTAAATACATTTTTATAGTAATTTCATGGACCATGTTTTTTTAGTTCTGAAATTCGTCCAGCGTTAGTTGTCTTACCTACTTTAAATCAAATTTCTTCTATTGTTGTCATTGTATATGTATATAAACTATAGTATTACCACTTGAGGTGCGCCATCTGTCTAAGGAAAACTAAGCTCTTGATTTAAATGGTTTTTATCTAGATTACCATGGGAAGCAACAACAACAATTACACGGAGAGAATTGAAAAATCACCAATTGCGAAATATTCAGTTGCAATTTACAAAACATGTTTTTTTTTTTGTAAATCACGGCGCTTTAATTCGAAACTGATAGAACAATTGGCAATTTAACTTTCAATTCATCGCAAATTACAACAATTCCTGAGTTGAGATTTACAATTAAAAGTTATAATTCAAGCTTGTGCCCTTCAAAGTAAATTACAACCTTTTTGTCGCAATTTACTACTTCAAGGGAATAATTCCATTTATACTTTTTACCAATCTGGATTTGCTAAAATTTTTTCGTGATTTACAATCACTGAGTATTAAATTCAACTCAAGTGTGTCTGACGGCTACGTCGAAGGTCCGGAGTTCGATCCCTGCCTCGAACTAATAATTATCTTTTTTTTTTTTTTGGTACTGTCTCTTTTGAGGAAATGTAAAATCATCGAAAAATAAATCTATTTAATATTAAAAGTGGATCTTTGTAAGCCATTCGGATTCAGCGGGAAATGATATTCCACCAGAATATCAACGCACATACAGGAATCGTTTAGAATATAAGTCATTAGGCCCTGGCCCCGCTTGTGTCTCCAATAATGCCTTTTTTGTAGTTCTATTATGTACATAGGGAGTACAAGGTTGAATTTCAACTACACATTATATACAATTTCTTACCTTTATTTAAATGATCATCACAAAAAATTGTACATTAGAGGTTAGACGTCCAAAATAAGACGACTATATTTTTCTCGCCAATAAAACATAATCTTAATTCAGAACACCCCTAAAATGTAACTCATATTCAGGTTACTTCTTATTATTAATTTTGATATCCGACTTGAATGCATCACCATGGCCTAGTAGATGTGTGCTAGGTTAGTATGCAGAGGGTCTCGAGTTCGATTCCTAGAATCAGCCAAGTAAGTAAAAGTTACATTTTACAATAAAAAATAATAAATGCTTTTCAATAAATAGAAAACGTTGCTCCTCTCAAAGCAATATAATTTGTTACAAATTGAGTACAATGGGGTTGCAATTTACGACTTTTTACCACTCATTTTTTCAAAAACATATTTTTGATTCAAAACAAAAAGATGGAAATCTACGACTAGCTTTTTTGCAATTTACAATCGAGTAAATATAAAATTGATACAAATTTGGATCAATTTTCGATTCGCGATGGCAATGTTTTATTTCTCAGGATCGAATTATTGACCCAAAAAAGTGGTAATTTGCTATTTTTGAGTGTCAATATCTTCATTTCGTTCAATTTTGAAAATTGCGAACAAGGAGTCGTAATTTACAAAACCCCGAGCTAGGGTGAGAAACTGCATAAGATTTTCGTGATTTGCAGCTCATTTTTCTTGATCTGATCTAAAAATTCTTTCCGTGTAAAATTGAAAAAATAGTTGTTGTTGCTTCCCATGGTAATCTAGACAAAAACCTCTAAGATCAGGAACTTAGTTTTACGTCGATAGATGGCGCACCTCAAGTGGTAGTACTATAGTTTATATATACACTGTTGTTGTTTTTGCTTCCCATGGCAATCTAGACAAAAAACACTCCTAACTCACCAATAAAGTATTTGCGAACTTCGTCCATAGGTGGCGCACCAAACGTTCCTCTTGTTGGGAGTAATATAGATTATAAATACAATGAACATGTGCGAAGAAGGAGAGGAGATAAATAAAGATAGGAAAGAATTTTTGGTGGTACAGGGGGTTGAGATTTTAGGTGATAATTATCTCACGAAAATCCCACGGTTGGCATCCAGTTGAAACTGCGGAAATAAATAAAAATAGTTGCCAAGCCTGGGTTTCAACTCACAACCGCATCCACTGTACCATTGTCACCCGCAAATTTACTCGATTCACTTGAAACACTTTTTGTTTCGCAGCGCCATTTAAAAGTTGAATGTCATCTTTCTTAAACTTATCTGTAGAAAAATAATTTGTATTGCAAGGACATTTTTATCGACCACGCGTCGTCGTCGTTGGACAGTTTCGCAACAAGAATCCTTGTAATTGCAATTTCAATTCGTCCTTGTTGTTCCAATCTCAAAGTATGTACTAGCGACTGTCAGTCGCAATCTTCCTCGACACATCACTACATACATATGTATCTATCTATGGATACATCATTGGACAATTGGTGTGCAAAAGTGAGAAGGAAGGATGAACTACACAAGAACAACTCATGTCATGCATCATGTCAGTTTGAATTGTCTAACTGGAATGAAATCCAATTTTCAATTCGATTACGAAAAGATAAAGAAAATTCTAAAGTCATGTCAATATGTTAAGGGGGGAATTTCACAAACGAATGGGTTATACTGGTCATGTGTGATAGTTTAGAAAGGAGGGCTTGGCGGTGCGGCAACGACGACGACGGCCTGGTGGTGATGGGAAAAAGGAGATTGCAAACGTTTTCGTTGCAATTGTCGTCATAGTATGGTAAAAAAAAACAACAAACAAACAAATAAAACAATATTAGATCGGGATATCTTGGGACTCTTCCTGCTGTGCTGTTGCCGTTTGCCAATTGCACAGTTTCGGGCTTCTGCTTGTTTGCAATTTCCACCTTTCGGAAGGGACAAATGGACGATTTGTTTTTGGAAAGTCGATTTTTTATAAGGGAGAGAGGGGTGGATTATTTCTAAATCCATTTTCCTTCCAGAATTGGTACAAGGTTCAATGCAAATGCTAAAAGAGAACATTCTAAAAGCTTCTTATTCAAATCTGGGCCAAAGTACATGGTTTCTAAGTTGAAAACCATAAAAATGCAACAAATCCAACACTTTTCTAAAAATGTTCAACTCTTGGAGGGAGGATTTGTCACCTCCTTGAAAGAGGCTCCGGAAATGGAAACAGGGGTTGTTCTCAGAATCAATGAGTCACTTTTGCGGAACTAAGAAGAAGCAGAAGAAACTCTCCCACTCAACACCTTTCACTACAATAATGTTCGTCAAAAAACATTACTTGGCACATTGTGCCTAAACCCTGTTTAGGTTGATTAAGTTGTCTGATCAGGAATTCACTGAGAAATCAGACGTAAGCCTGCCCTTCAGTCAAGCTGAAACCCGTGGGAGAGACACTGTGGCAGTATGAAAATAAACTTTTCGTGATGAACACCTGCAATTAAGCCTTGAATTCGATGCTAAGCCTACTCACATAACAGAGTCAAATTAAGTGTTAACCCCCATACTGAGGTAAGCCCCAGTCGTGAACATGTTGAGGCATGTCCACACCGGCCCCTAGCTGAGGAGCGAGGATTACACCTCTTGCATCCAAGAATCCTTGCATGTTATTCGTTTCCGAATTTGGAGGAACCACAGACACCACGATACTCCCACATGGGGCCTACATCAAAGATAGGCCCAGGTGATGAAGCCAAGTATCATGAAAGACGAGATCATCCCCAGCCAGGAGCGTCTATCTCAGGGAAATCTGAAACAAGTCGACAACCACACCAGGTCACACCACACAACACATCATCTCACAACTTTTTCAACTAGGAACATTTAATTTCCACCTTTAACATCCTTTTCCTGTGGAGAATCTAATTGCTCGTTCTCCCTGACTGGTTGGGAGATCAGAGGTTTAGGCCCGCCTACCCTTGTTATAACTTATTTCTTACTTACAACTCAACATACTTCTTTCAACTAAAACTTTGGCATAAGAGTGCCTCCCATGGGTTGTTTTAGTTGTCTGACTTCCCAGCGGCCTTCTTCTGAGAAACCATACTTAAGCCTCCCTTACTCCGACAAGGTACAAACTGTGGGGGGAGACCACGTTGGACAGGATGAAAATAGGCTTTACGAGGACACCTAGCAATTAAGCCTTAAATTCCACGGCGAGCCAACTCGTATTCAGAGTTTAATTGGGCTTAGACCAGAGCCCTAAGATCTACCTCGCGAAAGAGTCTTAGTACCAATTTTGTGGAACATGTTGAGGCATATCCACACTCCTTGGTGAGGGGCGAGGTCTATCTAACACCTCTTGCATCTAGAAATAAAATCCGTAGATATTATAACCATCAGATGCCATATCGATGGTTAGATGGCAGTAACTCGTAAGAATTTTTGGGTTGTTTTACAATATCGATAAAAGAAGAATTCATGATTACGATGCAGTACCTCGTATGTCTCAAATAATATCTAAGATTCTATGAGACAAACGAGGTACTGTTATATTATGTGTGATATTTTATTTTACGAGGTACTGGTTTTTTCAAGTTTTCTCATTTTTCTTGGAACAAACTCATTTAACCAAAAATGCCAAAAGGTGGCTCTGATGTTTCTGCTTCTTATGAACCTTATTTCAAAAAATTGATTTTTTCTTCTTACGAAGTACTGTCATCTAACCATCGATATGTTTCCGCTTGGAGTAAACACAGCCACCACGATACTCCAACAAGGGGGCCTACCTCATGGATAATCTCCCAGGTGACTCGGCCACCTGGGTGGGCACTATCTCCGTGGTACCAGAATAAAGCTTCCGGTGGAGCCTCGCAACCATAAGGTCACTTCCAGATGAGCACCATCAATACTCAAGGCCTGGCAGCCTTTAGATATGCGCATTCAATCACTTGCCAAGGTAAAAGCAAACAGCCAAATACGCACATCCAGCCTTCCTCTCTTTGCCGCATACAAGTTTTACCTTGCATACGTTACCGGTATGGAATCAATACTTCAAGGAAAGGAAATACAGCTGCAGATACTCACTCCTATTTCATTTACAACAATTTCCTTGACATTCATATTTTTCCAGGGTTGCCACGCGGAAGCGGAGGATAAGCACATCAATGCCCTCTCAAGTTCCAACTTCAATCTCAACCACATTCATGATTAGATTGAAGCCAGCTAACAAAATATCGTCAATGCTAAGCCCGGCAGGGACCCTAAAGACGAAGAGGTGCCGCAGCCTCTACGCTCCAAGGATCTGCACGGAACAGAAGGAGTATTGCGATCTATATCTGCAGCCTTGGTTAAGCGTTCAAAACATTTAAGAGGGTATAGTTCAACCCCCAACCACTGTGGACAGGAACACCTACATTACCGCCCTTAAATCTTCACGATAGTCAGAATTTTGATTTAATTGCAATGACAGAAATTACTTTTATCGCCGATGTACACTCATCGAAGAAAATGCTAACAGCATGTAGCATCATTTTCATAACAACCTGCTAAGCAGCCTGAAAGACGTCCCTTTTTTTTTTATATAATGCACACGCGCTCAAGTGGTTTGTTATAGCCCTTTTAATGATAAGTCACAGCGCGAGCGATAGGAATTTAGGGAGGAAGGGAAAGGAGGTGTCGATGAACATTGATCTTGAATGTCTGCAGATCAAAATGGCAAGGAAAAATTGTGCCAGGCAATCCATTCCACATTCGTGTTGTACGGCTAAAGAAAGATTCTCTATATATCACGGTACGTCCGAAATTGGGGTGGAACGCAGCTGGCTACCTCGAGTGAGCATTTTTGTAAAAGAATCTGTAAAATAAGGAAAGACATGAGACATTTCGACGATGTTCGAGTGACGGAAATGTTTCCATAATGTTTCTCTCTCCTATCAATTATAGGGAAATCGGTAGAAACTGCGCTACATTCACTTGTCCGCACTATCGAATACTCCCTCCATCACAAGGAATACACAATGGTGGCTTTCCTCGATATAGAAGGCGCTTTTAACAACGTCGACACATCTGCAATCGCTAATGCACTCTCAGGTCTGAAGGTAGATGGCTCACTTGGTAAACTGATCGACCAAATGCTGATAAGTAGGGTGATCAACTCAGAACTGGGTGTAACATCCGCAAGACGATCTGTTAGTAGAGGTACGCCACAAGGTGGTGTCCTATCTCCACTCCTTTGGAATTTAGTGGTAAATGAACTGTTAATAATACTGGAAGAGGGGGGATTCAATGTGATTGCCTATGCGGATGACATTGCTATAGCCGTTTCAGGAAAGCATCTCAGCACCTTATGTGAACTTCTTCAATCTGCACTCAATAAGCTCACAAATTGGGCAAGTCGTTGTGGACTAGGTGTTAACCCCCACAAAACTGAACTTGTCCTCTTTTCAAGGAAATATAAAATTCCACTTGTCGACCCTCCATCTATTAATGGTATAAGTCTCTTATATTCTCTGACGAAGCAAAATACTTGGGTCTTATTTTGGACAAGAAATTAAGCTGGAAACCCAATATACAAGAAAGAGTAAGGAAAGCCACAGTAGCCCTTTTCTCTTGCAAAAAAGCCATCGGCAATAAATGGGGTTTAGAGCCCCATGTTATGCATTGGCTATACACATCGGTGATAAGACCGATTCTCACTTACGGGGTGGTCGTCTGGTGGCCTGCCCTAGACATAGCGTCGAATAATGCTAAGCTCAGTAAAGTCCAACGTACCGCCTGCCTGTGTATAGGCGGTGCGCTGCGCACTACTCCCTCTGCAGCGCTAGAAATACTATTCAACCTGCTACCCCTAGATATTTTCAGCAAGCAAATCGCTGCTTGCTCAGCAATTCGCCTGAAGGCGATCTTTATATGGAAAAATAATAATTATGGCCATGCTAACATACTGAACACCTTCAGTATCCCCCAAAGTAACATGGACTACTCCACATCCCAACTTCATTTTGATAAAAACTTCCAGGTCAGCATACCCTCTAGATCACTCTGGGAGGAAAATGCCTTCCAGGACGACGATCAAATTCAGTTTTTTACCGATGGGTCGAAAACAAATGATGGGGTGGGGGGAGGTGTATACTCTAATAGACTAAATCTTAGTCTCTCCTTCCGTCTACCAAACCATTGTAGCGTGTTCCAGGTGGAACTAATGGCAATTAAGGAGGTTTTATCTTGGCTTAAAGAAAACGTGATATCTTCAGGATATCATCATTTTCTCTGATAGCCAAGCCGCGCTGAGGTCCCTGGATTCCATCTCCTATAACTCTAAAACAGCTCTCGACTGTCGATCATCTCTTAGAGAGATGACGGAACAGTTTAACATTCACCTCTGCTGGGTGCCAGGGCACAGAGATATTCCAGGGAACTGTAGGGCCGACGAACTTGCCAAAAAAGGAACAACACTACCTATATTAACTGAACACAGTTACCTGGGTATTCCCATCGCTACATGTAAGCTTTTGCTAAGGCAGGAAGCTATGGATAGAACTAATCTTAGGTGGACAAGTGGCAACACATGTCTAGCGACAAAACGGATTTGGCCAAAGCTGGATTCGAATCGCTCTAAGACTTTGATCTCTCTGAGCAGACGGCACATTAGCTCCATTATAGGTGTCATTACAGGACACTGCCTCATAGGTAGACACGCCATAAGACTTAGCGTGTTCGCAAACGACTTTTGCAGAAGTTGTATGGACGAAGAGGAGGAAGAGACAATTGCCCATCTTCTTTGTACATGCCCTGCACTAGCTCACAAAAGGAAACTCCATCTGGGAGCATACTTCTTCAACGATAGTAGTGATCTGTCTAACGTGGACACTAACTCTCTTTTAAAATTCATTGGAAGCACAAACTGGTTCGGAGTTACTAGGGGGAAACACCCCAAACTCGTGGTATCACAACGGTCCTCTTATGGACTAAGTGTGTTGGTCTTTTCAGCCAACAGCCACTTTAACCTAACCTAACCTAACCTATCAATTTTAACGCTTTTTTCTGAACTCTGTCGAGCAGGTGGAGAAAAGTTTGAGAAGCACCTGCCCAGAGATGGGAGTTATACTCGAGTTTAGGGCGTATAAACGCTTTGTAAATTGTAGCCAGATCAGAAGGGGTGAAAAACTTCTTGCATCTATTAAGAAAGCCTAAGCATCTTGCAGCATTCTTGGCAATCTCAAGTATATGATCATTCCAACGAAGATTGTCACTGATACACATACCGAGTACTGATAGCTTTTCGGCCTCCTCGATGCAAGTACCATTCATGGATAATGGCATAGGGGGTATGTTTAGCTTCAACGACAAAAGACAGCATTGAGTTTTCGACGCATTAAACTCCACACGATTTCTAGTACCCCAATTCACAATGCTGTTTAAATCGGAGTTTAACGAGCTTATAATACGATTTCGTTGTAATAACACGTCCGAAGGCGAAGGCCGTGAATTATCAAACGTATACGAAAAGCTGAGGGTTGAGTCGTCAGCAAAAAAAATTTAATGGATTAGAAGTCACAGGCAAGAGATCATTTATAAAAATAAGAAAGAGAATCGGAGACAGAGCGGAGCCCTGGGGCACACCAGCATTTATTTTCTGGAGATCAGACTTGAAACCGTTTAATACAACTTGTATTGAACGGTCCAGAAGATAGCTTCTAATCCAACGAATAAGAGTATCATCGATACCAAATGCACGCATTTTCGATAAAAGAGCTTCATGCCAAACTCTATCAAATGCCTTAGAAATATCAAGCGCAATAATCTTGCTTTTGCCAAAGCGATGCACAGATTTGTTCCACTGTTCGGTGAGATTTTCCATCAGATCACCAGTGGAACGATTGCTGCGAAAGCCGTATTGCCGGTCATTTAAAAGCTCCCGATCTTCGAGATATTTCTTGAGCTGACCATTTGTCAGCGTTTCCATGACCTTGGAAAGAAGGGACGTAAGTGCAATTGGTCGGTAGGAGGAGGGGGAGGAGGAGTCACCTTTGTTTGGGACGGGCTGGACAAATGCCGTTTTCCATCTACTAGGAAAGATTCCTGAACGATAGGAGCGATGGAAAAGCTTACGCAGTCGTTTTGCCAGCGATGAAGAACACCTCTTCAGAAGAATAGGGGGTATACCATCTGGGCCAGCGGATTTGTGTATATCAAGATCTTGAAGAACTCTTGCTACTGTACGAGTGCGGAAAAATACCTGTCCCATAGAAAAATTAACGTTCTCAAGTACAGGAGGGGCATTGTTACTTGCAGGCAACGTAGAACTTGCAGCAAAATGAGCTGCGAGCATATTCGCCTTCTCTGAAGAGCTGACAATGGGTTTATCGTCGACGATGAGCGTTGGAACTGATGATGACGTTGAGTTCTTGACGTTTTTTACAAATGACCAGAAATTTTTACTGCCTTTGGGACATTGCAGAATTTTTTGCCGTAACTTCTGGTCATGCAAAAATTTCGTTTTATGTATAACGAAATTGCACGAGTTCCTAACTTGTTTGTGTTTCTTCCGATTTTCTTCAGTTGGGTTGGCTTTATAGGATCGGAAGCTTACTTGTTTCAACCTGATAGCTTCTTTACACTCTTCGGAAAACCAAGACTTTTCTTTTGGTTTGATACATTTTGTTCTGTGAGGGACAAAAGTTCTCATTCCAAGAAAAATCACTTCTGTAATCATTTCAGCACTGGCATCAATGTCATTATCGAGGAAGCATAATGACCAGTTAAAGTTGCGAAAGAAATTTTATAATTGGAGAGTGAGAAAGAGCGACTGATTAGGCTAGTTCAAGGGGTTTTCAGTGGAAACTAACACCATCATTTATTTCAATTTGGACGTACAATGCGAAAACGTTTCAAGCACTTTAGGGCAATATCATCCAAGCAATCTAAGAGCTACAGCTCGAAAACATCAACAAAGTCTTGGAAAATTGGAGTGACAGAATGCGCTACTGCGGCTAAATTGAAATATCTTTTTCCGTAAAAAATCCAACCCATTTCCTCCATGCATCTCCTACACAGAAACCCACGCTGCATGGAATACCACAGGTGGTATCTTCCTAGCAAACAATAGCCATCACATGCAATGTACAGTTCGAAAGCGGGAGATTTCTACGTATACTTTCAAGTTTCAATATTTCATCGAAGTTATCAAAAACAAGGAAGAACAAATACCACGTTAGTTATACACAGACAAAACACGGAAGAAAATTGCTTGGCAATTTTTTTTTTTATTTTGGATTTTGTCTCTCAAAGTATATTTTGCGAAGTAACATTACATGTCGCATTTCCTGAACTTTTTTTTCAAAAAAAAAGTAGAATTGAGAAGAAAATAAAGAATCTTTGTAACATTTTGTTTCTGTCAATGTGTTTCGTGTTCGTTCATCCCTATCATCGTGTCCTGCCATCCCGTAAAGTGAACATTAAACTCTTTACATTCAATAACACACACATCAAACGGTCCCGGGTTTATCCGCTGTGAACATCTTCAACCCAGTCACCAGCCACTATCCACCAACCACCACCCACACAAATATAAGAGAGAGAGAGAGAGAGAGCAAACAAGGAGGAAGAAAACTTTTCAAATTGAAGTTTCCTGCAAGGACATCACAAATGTCCTCCTTAAACCTCACCATCGCACCGCACCGCACCGGTGCGTTGCGTCCCATGTCGCGTCGCGTCGGTTGAATCTGCGAAATTATTAAATCCTTAACCATTATCCCCACAAAAGATTGGCATCATCACCACCTGTGTAATTTGCGGCTTTCGATATGTGGCCATGGCAGGTGCTAACTAGGGGATCTTATAGTTTCGGGATAAACTCTGCTTTGAGAAGTTTTCTCACATCCGAATATTATACAATATAAGGGGATAACCAGAACCACACTGGAGCAAGCGGTATACATGAGATAATTAGGGGCGAAAAGTTTAATTAAATCGGCAAAAAAGTTTTTGTCGCGTGCTTTGCTGCACCACCCTGTGTGCTGTGTGCTATGTGCGCTCTGAAGCTGCTGTTCAAATATCTAAGCAGTGCGGGTTCCTCTGTGATGAGTTTTAGGATCCAAATGAAGGTGGATAATTATCCTTTTCGAGAATGGACTGTGAGCTTGTGATGACGATACGACGGACGCGACGCAAATGACGACGTGACTGCGTTTGGTAAGTAAGTTTTTAGAAATCTTCGCACAAGACCGAATTAAGAATGTTCTCAAGTTTAAGAAACACATCTTAAGTAGGTACTTTGTTCTATGTGTTTGAGTTAGCTAGGAATCTTTAGTTAGAACTTAAGTATAGTGTGACCAGGTGTCACATAAAAATGAGATTTTCAATGGGAGTGTTGAGGAAAAAAAAACCGGCGATTTAAATCGGGAGAAAAAGTAAGGTAATCAGAATTTTGTGTTCTGACTGAAAAAAGTGGCTAAGTATTGTAATGAATGGATATGTGAATCAACAAAAGCAACTTATCGACTGCGACACTACAAATGCTGGGAATAGTTCTTGAAGGCTTAAATTAAAAATTGATATCATAACAATCTGTGTTACTGTTCTACATTCCTTGGACATAGAGGGAAGTTTAATGAGTGTTCGCACCAAAAACGGGAAAAAGCTCCCAAATGATCCCCAACGACAACATAATCTACATATAAGCTTACCATCACTCCCTGTAAACGCCACTTTGATGCTCTTACATATATCAGACCTTTATCTACGTCTCAACAGTCGGTAGAAACTGGATGCATTCAATTGCCCACATCATCGACTATTCCCTCCATTTAAGGTAATCAAAATGGTGGCTTTCCTTGATATAGACTAACGTCAACACATCCGCAATCGCAATTGCACTAACAGTTCTGAGGGTTGATCGACCAAATGCTGATTAACAGAGTGTTCATCTAAAAACACAATGAAACATCGTTAAGACAATCTTCACAAGGTGGTATTCTATCTCCAAAACTTTACAACTTAGGGCTAAGTGAACTGTTTACAATCCTGGGATAAGAAGGATTCAAGATGATTGTGTATACGGATCAAATTATCAAGATTCAAGGAGATGGCAAAACAGTTTAATATTCACCTCTGCCGAATGCCAATGCCAAGGCACAGAGATATTTCCGAAAATTGTAAAAGCGAAGAAGAAGAGGAGACAAATTATTGTCATGTCCTTTGTACACACCCTCATTGTATTTATAATTTATAGTATTCCCAATCAGAGGAACGTTTGGTGCGTCATCTATGGACGAAGTTCACAAACACTTATTGGAGAGTTATTTGAGTGGTTTTTGTCTAAACTTCCATGGGAAGCAAAAACAACAACAGTAGACATTTGATGTAAAGTAGATAAGACAACTAGCACTGCCATTGACGAAGTTCAGAACTAAAATAAAATGTTCCATGAAATTACTATAAAAATGTATATACAGTGACACCCTGCACTTAGGCTTTTTGGAAAGAGCTGGCTTTAAACATAAGAGAAAAACAACCCAATTCTCCTTTCGACTGAGCTGATACAATAGTACAGGGAATATTATATTCCCTAGCATTTTTTTTGTTGCGTTCTGTTCATCTGTCAAATTTCTACAATACTGCGGTGAGCTGTGACTATTGTGTTGCGAAAACTCTCCACGGCACAGTGTTGCGTTTGTTTTCTCCAGATGGTTGTTATGTCAAAAAAATTGGGTGGTTGTTTTGGTTATGACACTACGATGCAAGTGAAACTTTTTTCGGATCATTGGCATTTTGCACTATACTTGGTTTTAATTTGTTTACCGGTTTAATTGACACACTAGATTTATCGGTTTACATGTACAAATGAGTGAGAATATAAATGCTTTACGGTCAACTGATGCTAGCCATCATCGCCACCATATTGCGACATGCAAAAGATCAATGTCAAAATTTGAGGCGATGGAAAAAAGTTTCACTTAAGAATTGATGTTGAAGTGTCATATTTTGGAGATTGTTAGGAATGTTACAATTCCATTCAAGAACGGCATCTGTTGATCTGTCAAACGAAATTTAATGATACATTTTATAACCGGAAAATGAGTTCAGTAAAAAAGGTTTAAAAAAAAAAAAACAATGCAATTTAGAATTCGCATAAAAATAAAAAAAATCACTTTTTAACCATTCTACCTTCGGCCTCTTAAGTTAAAATGTTAAATGCTCACATTGAAGCGTTGAGCTTGTTTTGATACCAAAAGTAAGTACACAAACCACGGAGCATGAAGCGAAGGCATTGTAAATATATACATTTTTATAGTAAATTCATGGAACATGTTTTATTAGTTCTTAACTTCGTAAATGGCAGCGCTAGTTGTCGTATCTACTTTACATCAAATGTCTTCTATTCTTGTTTTTGCTTCCCATGGCAATCTAGAGAAAAACCACTCCGAACTCACCAATCAAGTGTTTGTGAGCCAAACGTTCCTCTTATTGGGAGTAGGTACTGTAGATTATAAAAACAACGGCGAAGGTGAAACAAAAGTTGAAATATTTGAACATTTGCGCGCGTTTGACGTTGTTCAAATAGATTTGTTTCTATGTGAGGTTCAATGAGTGCCCGGAGCAATTCAAAAGATTGTGGAGACATCCTTGGTTAATTTAAAAAATTGTTCCGGATCTTTTTCTTTCATTTCTTCGAAGTTCAGGGCGAAGAATCCTTCTTCATCCCTTCTGAGATTTTACTCCCGATCCCACCAACGCCAATTTGAATCCTCTTTGTCAAATTCCTCACATGCTTAAAAAGCAGTATAAGCCACTTTCCCGAAAATTCCTATAATTCAAATTAGATTTCCTGTTTCCATTGCAAGGCAGTTAATAATAAGTACTTCAAAAAATATTTGTTTCCTTAGAATTATTATTTTCGATTAGTTGATTTACTCGTATGTCACTTTTCATCTCGACGCGTCCGTAAAGCTTGTTCGACGTAACGTACGCGAAGCTGAGGTGAACGCGTCGTTGTGATTCAGCCATAAAAACAAATCAAAATCTTTCGTAACCAAAAAAGTCAAATTTTCTTTGTGAACACCGAGTTTGTTTACAAAGAATTTTTTGACAGAACAAGATTCTTAACTCATGTCGTGGAGATGAGCTGGATATTGTAACAGAATGTAACTTTCTGGTGCACAAAAGAACGACGCAAAGTTGAATATTGTTGACATTAGTTGTTTAAATCGATTAAACGAATGCACTGTAGTACATGTATAGAATAGTCACAGAGTGCCGCCATTTTTTTTTTTATAATAATTAAAGGCCAAAGCCGAACGAAAAGTTTCTTTCCGATCTGTAAAATTCATCAGTTGGCCATAATAGCCTTTTGAAATAAGAAGGAAGAAAGAAGAAGAATAGCCTTTAGAAAAAAGGAAATGACAAATTTTCGTACGTAATGTACGTATGAAAGCGTCCATTCCGTACGGAAATAAAAGTGAACGAAACTTGCTGAAACTTATCAAAAAGTCATTTCGGGTTGTGTATACAAATCACAGGTATTTCTACTGTTTCGTTAGGCAACATACGTACCCTTTCATATGGTTAGTCCTTTAGATTATGTTAGCTGTTAATGTTTATAAAAAAAAAAAATGTCTGCCGAATTTATACCTTATAGCCTGTCAACAGCTGAATAAAAAATTCTCTGACAAAAATGTCCCTTAATTTTTCTTTATCAAGCTTTTTGAATTATGTATGTATTTAATTTTTTTTAGGCAAGCATATCTGATTAAAATAAGCATACAGGTATACAGCAAAGTTAAACGAAACAGAAGTTTTATTCCTGTTTCCCAGCAGGAATTATAAAACAGTAGGTTGGTAAACATAAATGTATGGTAATCCGATCCTATTATGAAACGAAAATGGTAACCCTCATAATAAGAGGTCCTATTATTCTACAACTTCTTTTCTACATATCTCCGTGTAAGCTTCCTTTTCACTTAGGACATAAAGCGAATGTTTGAAATTGGATAGATATGAGGCAAGGCCAACCCATGCATGGGTGCAAACAAGAAGAAAATGACATTGGCAATGGTATAGCGGCATATAAAGTCTTTTACTTTAAGGATGCTGATTACATCAGAATACGTCAGAGGATATGCGAAAGGATGTCTGGCGGAAATTGAGACAATTGTAGTTCTATGCAAATGCTCTTGTAAACATTCAGAGTCAATTTTATTTGTGCCTTCTTTTTCTTTTTTCCTTTCTTTGTCTGCTTTGGGATAAATGCTAATTTTGTGTGTGTTCCTATGGGAATGTCACAAAAGGAACGATTCACTCAAGCATGCGATGATAAGGTGGCACTTTGCATGCAAAGGAAGTCATAATTGGATCAGACGATGACTTTTAAAATCATTTGTGGATTGTGGTTATGAGGCTAGGAATTGCCAAATTTAGAATCCTATTTTGAGTTTTATTGATTGAGTTGTAACGGAATATTTTATGAACCTTTGTATAATGCCATAACTTAATTGTGTTCCTTTTAGTTAAGAAACTTTGCGGTCGAAGAACATATCGGTATCTTAACAAAACGTTCAAAAATAAGTTTTCGTCATAGCGTTTCTCAATGAACTACAGCCTAAGCACTCACATTGATTTTCGAAATTTTATGAAAAAGTGTTTCACGTCTTTTACGTTTCTAGAAAATCTCGATCCACTTTTTGATAGGAGCCATAACTTTGTCGTTGCTATAGATTTTTCTTAAATTTGGATTTCTTTTAATAAAATTCATTCCATTAGATTGCCTTATTATTTAAAAGACTAAATAACTAACTTTGACAGACCATAGCGGCCATATTGTTTTGGTTAAAAAATTCTGTTTATTTTTCAGTAACCGATTCCCAATCGTTGCCGTGACATTTGGCAATGCGTCATGTGGCCATATTGCGAAATAGGGCTATCTGTCAATTTGTCATTTGGCGGCCATATTTGTCTGCGACTTTTAGCCATATGGTCCAGTGACACTTTTCTAAAAGCATCAAATGGCCATAAAATTCGAATTTTGCAAAAGAGACAACAAATTTGGAAGTGAAAAAAAAATTCGTTGCTAAGATTTATGTAGTTTGCTATATTTAAACAATTGAATGGAATTTATTGAAAAGTTTTCTTGTTGTGAAGCTTAAGTTAAACTTTTGAAAAACATTGTCAATTTGCAAGAATATTTTTTTAAAATATTTAAAATAGAAAAAAGACATTGATTCGCACGAAACCTAAGGCGGAACAAAAATTTGCAAAAGAGAGAATCAATTTGAGGTGTGAAAAAAAAATATGGCCACATGACAAACTACAATTACACATTACATGTCAGAGCACCTCCCAATCACCATGGCAAAAATTACAAGATTAAACAGCACGTCCAAATGATAAAACTTTATTATCACAATGAGTGCTTGTTAGTGAAAACTTTACGCCAATTTTACGGTAGCAGTTCGGGCTCTTCACAGTCGACTCTTCAACGTTTGGTGGCCAAAGTTGAGACCACCGTTTCGTTAGTAAATCAGACAACAAATATCGCCGAGGTCCGTGAAAGTGTACGGCAGAACCCGAGGCAGTCGATTTTCGTAGTGCAGAAGACGTCGGCCTTTCACAGGTTTAATTAGGCAAATTTTGAGTCGGGGTTTTGGCCTAAGTCTGGAAAAGATCAAACTGACCCAGGAGCGTGAATTCCATGACCATAGACAAAATGTGATGGGGCTCATTTTTCTAAGAATGGTTGTCTTAATAAGTAAAATTGCGGTTTATGGGACGACACCAACCAACACGAGGTACACTTGTTGAGAATCCATCATCAAACCATGTGGATAACATTTGGTATGGATTTTGAACCCTTTTCAAAAACGACGTTAGGTGACGGTCAGTCAATGGCGACCGCTACAGAGCGTTGACACTTTGAGGATTTCATTGAAAACACTGCTTAGCTATGTTTTTATCAAGTTTCCTCAGTGTAAGACCAATCCAGCGCTGCTTTATTGGCTTGATGCCATAGTCCACTTTTGTTTGACAAAAGCTTGTAAGCTACTCGAGATGTTGGTAGAGAATTTCAAAAGCACTTTCAGCTTTATTTATTCTATTGCTGGTGCCTTGGTCTGTGCCAACATCGAGTGACAGATAACCCCGCTACCCAAATATACGAAATGATTGACCTCCTCAATTGTTCACTGTCTCCAGTGTTGTTAGTTTCGGCTGGTGTACTCATGCATGGGCATTGTATTTATATATTTTTATAGTAATGTCATGTAACATGTTTTTTTTTAGTTCTGAACTTCGTCAATATTGGCGCTTGTTGTATTATCTAGGCTAGGTCCTTTACATCAAATGTCTTCTATTGTTGTTTTTGCTTTCCAATGCAATCTAGACAAAAACCACTTCTATATCTCTGCAGTCAAGTGTTTGTGAACTAAGTCCATAGATGGCGCACCTTACGTGGTAGTTCTATAGGTTATAAATAAAATGGCATGGGCTTTCAAAAAAAATTGTTTTAATATTTATTTATTTATTTATTTCAACTACAGACTGATGTCTACCTCACACACAGCTTGTTTCATTCCATTTGTACATCTTTCCGCCCTTATTTTAAGCTCAACGAGTTCTATTCAGATGCCAATTTCAAAAATCGCTTAATTGTTTGTATCTCTGTAAGCTGACCCAGGAAATCGATAAGTCTATAGATGCCAAAGATTCCTGTCCTGTATCCAACCAGGTGCATCCAAATTAAAATACAAAAAAGCAACCACGAATACAGAAATTCTTTTCACAACTATTATCCTGTTTAATAGCGACGAGCTTGACAAATGCTCACATTTTTATAATGTGATGATGTCATTGATTGTCACAATAGGTCATTGATCACCTACCAAATGACAAACATATTTTTTGTTTCTTTTAATGTTCATCTTTATTTGGTGGATGCTATCTTCAAAGACCACACTTGCCCGATAAATGCACACACGCAGCACATATTTATCCGTTGGATTATGATAATTGTCATCGATCAAAAGAGCTTAGTACTTGACTTGTGGATACCAATGCACAGCGCAACAGCCAGCGTAGTGCAGCGGTACCATGACATAAAGGGTAACCTTGCATTTTTCTGCACTGCGTCGCGACGGTCGACCGCAGCCTTGCCACTGCCAGGAGAAAAACATGTGGCATAAATATGCATCGGTTGCATTCGCATGAGCATCAAAAGCAATCCAAACGAACGGATGCTATGTTTACGCGATGATCTGGAATTTAATCCTTTGGATGGTATTAATGGAACTTTGTTGTTTGGGATTTGTTTGTTTGGGATGTTCTTGGAAGCAGCTGTCGCATAAACATAATCTAAACAAATTGCTCATGTTGTATACGATCTCTTGAGATGAACATTGAACAATGTTCTTCTTTTTTTTTTAATTTTTTTGGTTGGTAAATTTTTTGTCTGTGACACATTGAATGAGGGAGACGTTTTTTAAACAATTTTTTTTTAATGAACAAATCGATATTACGGTTCACTACTTTGTTGCGAAAAAGAATTTTTGAATGAAAATCCATAACGATCCATTGTAAACACTTCTTTTTAAAAAAATGTTTCCTTGATGTTAAGGACTTAATGATTTTCGGTCAGATTAATACGTTGCACAATATTTTTCACGTTAGTTTTTTTTTCGCAAATTGAAAGCTCATGAGAAAATTTTGAGAAACGGAACAGTTTGGTTGCTCAAGTGTTTATTAAGGAAATCGGTATGGGTATATGCTGGATAACTAAACTGCCCGGTGACAAAAAATATCAAGTGACCAATTGCATACTTAGGAAAATTATCATGGACACAATTTATTTTTACTAGAAAAATATAATCTGTGGGAGAAAGTGATCTGAAATCACCATTGTATGTCAAGTTGGAACAAAGTAGAGTTTCAGCAGGAAAACACGTACAATATTAAAGAAGTAAATAATATAAATTAACTTTTCCAGTATAGCGCCTTGTGGGTCTCGCTTATTTATTTAAACTTTGAAAATATGAAAAACATCACTTTGATTTGACTTTTTGAGTTCTATTAAGAAGGCAAGCCTTAAAATTTCACCGAATTATGGTTTGGTTTCTAAAACATGTCTTATATCAAAAAAAAATCTGTAGGGTAGGGTGAGTTACTTTTGACGAGAGGGCACTTTCGACTTCCAGAAAAACCGTCTGTCATAAAAGATATATGTTGATGAATAATACTACAACACTGCATGTTTGCATCACACAAGAACTGAGACAGTTCTTGTTCAGTTTTTACGGTGGTTAGATCTGTTTTTGTGTAAATTTGTGTAATTTTGATTGTGTACGAGGTAAGAGATTTTTTCGCTCTTTTTTGCTTTTTCGTATTATTCTGTTTAATGATTGTGGTATGTATATTTAAGGTTATCATAATAATTATTTCAATTACTTTTATAAGTTTTGTTAAAGAATATTAAAAACAAAAAATAAGTAGTATGGGCACTTTCGACTAAGACACATGGGGCACTTTCGACCACTGTTAGAGCTTTAAAAACTTTTGAATAACAATGCGTATTTGTAGTGTAATAAACAAAGTTTCGTATACAATCCAAAAAATATTTAATTGTTTATAGAAATGATTTGAAATATTCAGAAAAAGTGCATAATCTACCCCACCCTACCCTATTTGAATTTTTTTTAGGCCTGAATCACTTGTATATAGAAATGTTTGATTGTGTAAAAGTAGAGGTGGTAACATAGAGGTACTGTTAATATATGTTTTTTTTTTTTTTGGTACAATACATTTTGGGAAAAGTAATTATTTCACTTAAAATTATACACTCGCTGTCTTTTGTTCAATTTCAAAATAACACATTGAAAAAAAAAAATGTATCTTGAAAAAATTGCAATTTTTAGGGGCAAATAGAGGCAAACCTGAAAATAATTAAAACAAGTTTGAATCATCCTAGGTTTTTTTTGAAATCTACATTATAAACATAGATAGGAACATATTAGGCCATTTTCTTTATTTGCTTCTTTTTCTGCAGCGTGTGGATAGTTTTTTTCCGAACATGTCGATACTTGACTACTTTTCCACCGAAAATAGTTTTACGAGGTACCAACTTTGCCTCATGGGCCCTTCTTTTCAAATATTTGTATTTATTTCTGTCAATCTTTGATATCGATTTAGCAAAATATGAAGGAAGGAATAGGAACTGACAGTTGCTCAGTAATGGTTTCTGATACTTAGGGCAATATCCATGAGCTGTGGAACTTTAAGGGAAGGCTTTAAAAGGGATTTGTGAAAATAGTTTGGTAGAAAGGCACGATGAACATTTGTAATAATGAGGGCCAAGGCTAAGTCGAAATTTGGAATACCCTGGAAAAGGATTCCTCTTTCGAAGACAGCAAAACCACAAGTGACAATAAATGTCTCCAACAGGTTTTAAGAACTCGGAGTTTATAATTGATATGTTTATGCGAAGCTTGGTTAAAATTTAGTAAATTTGGTTTTGATTGGGCAAAGTTAAAGCCCACAAAAATAAAAATCTTAGCACAATGAAAGAAATTACTTATCTTGGGTATCTTGGAAGTTTGCTCAAAATTGCGGGTTTCAACAAATGCATTTTAAGTGCACTTTGTCAAATAACTAACAAATGTGAATTATCATCAGCGAGTAGACTGCAAAGTTTAAGCACACAACCGCACTATCGGACACTACTCGTCAGCGGAACAGTGCGACACCATCCGACAAAATTCGGCGAGTTAAGTTTTAATATCCTCTTTGGTAGGGTTTTCTGAGGACACTTGGTAAAAAATCGGTTAAGGGGGTTGCAACAAATTGGACTGCAAAGTTTAATCCCACAAAAATAAAAATCTTAACATAATAAAAAAAAAAACATGTGTGGTTTTATGAAACCACCGTAAAAGTGAAACTAACGAGCGCCTTTCACTTTATCCCTACTCCGCGGCCGACCGTCACGCGACATGCAACACACAGACGAAAAAGTTTGAGACGATGTAATAAAAGTTTCACTTTAAAAATCACTTATCTTGGGTATTCATCTGAACGTTTATCTGAAGTTTGCTCAATATTAAGCGATTGGACTGCAAAGTTTAAGCACATGAGAAATGAAATTTGATGATAACAAAAATAAAAATCTTAAAATAATAAAATAAGAAGAAAAACTGATGAAATCGCTAATATCTTGGATGTTAACTCAAGTATTTGCTTGAGATTGTGAAACTTTGGTAGGGTCTTCTGAGGTGGCAAACGAGGGTTTATTGCAGTGTGTGTTTGTATGTTCCCTATGGACTCCAAAATTGCTTTATGGATGAAATTTTTAGAAAATCTACAATTAAGCCCAACGGGTGATAATGCGATGTTTGATAGCATCATTTCGTCAACAAATTAATGTAAAATTAGATTTTTTTATATTTTTCATCGATTCAAACGATTGATCAGATTGTGATGAAACTTTGGTAGGATCTCCTGACTACGCCTACGAAGGTTTGAATTGGTTTGCAACAAATGCATTTTTAGTGCACTTTGTCAAATTACTATAAGAAATTTCAAAAACTGTCAGCCAGTGGACTGTAAAGTTTTAACCCATAATAAATCTAATTGGATTTGCTCAAAATTCGGTGAAGTGGTTTGCAAAAAATTGATTTTTAGTTTGCTTCCATTGAATTTAAACCACACAAAAACAACAACTTCTAACACCAGCGAAAATTCCGGCATGGCCACAATCCTTAAAGCGTGCAAAATTATCATTTGGAACGAATTCACAATGGCCCATAAGAAATCACTCGAAGCGCTTGACCGGACTTTAAGTGATTTTGGAGGAAACAACCAACTGATGGGAGGCGCTCTTATTCTCCTTGCTGGTGATTTCCGCCAAACTTTGCCTGTTATTCCGCGATCAATGTTTGCAGATTAGCTGAATGCATGCCTGAAATCATCATATCTGTTATACAGAGTCGAGAAAATCACGCTATCGACGAACATGAGTATGCATTTGCTGCAAGACCCGTCTGCCCAAACATTTTCGAAAAAAATTTTGGATATCGGAAATTGCAGAATTCCAGTCGATTGCGCCAATTATCAGATTTTGTTCCCTCCGAATTCGTGTCAAAAGCAAATCAATATTCAAGCCATCGATCGTTGACAATGTATTCCCAAATCTAACAAGTTACTACAAAAATCCGGATTGGTTGTGCGAATGTGCAATTTTGGCTCCAATAAATGATGATGTCAACAAGCTCAAAGACTGAATTCAATTTTAAAACTGCCCGGCGAAACAAATACAAATCGATCGACAAAGTCATGGATGATGAATAAGCCGTCAATTGTCCGACTGAATTTTTGAATTCATTGGAAACACCCGGAATGGAACCACACGTGTTAACATTGAAAGTTGGATCACCAGTGATGATAATTCGGAACATAAATTTGCCATAGTTGTGCAACGGAACCAGACTGACCATAAAAAAATTGTCATCAAATTTTATCGAGGCAACCAATCATCGGTGGAAAATTCAAAGGCGAAGACGTACTGATTCCACGTATACCGATGATTTCCAACGATTTAGAATTTGAATGCAAGCGCCTCCAATTCCCTTTGTGTCTTGCCTTTGCTATTACCATCAACAAAGCACAAGGCCAACTGTTGAGTGTTGACTATTGCTGGCTTGAATTTGGTAAATTCATGTTTTTCACACTGCCAATTGTATGTGGCTTGCTCCCGAGTTGGCACACCGAAAAATGTATACGTTTTCACACCAAATCAAAAAACAAAAAACATTGTATATCCGCTGGACTTAAGATGAGTCAATAAAAGAAACACAGTTTCCCATTTTCCTTAAATACATGTGTTTTTTTTTTTAATGGTGTGCACTGTACCTTCAACGAAACATGACCACCTTATATATCCATCAGAAGTCATCTGGCTATAGATAATTACTGCTACCCGTGCGAAGCCGTTTCAGGTCGCTACTTTTAATTTTCATTTGTATATTTTTTGTTAAACTTAAATCATTTTGAGTATGTTTATAATATAAATAAATATACATTTTATGTTAATATAAAAAGAATGAATTTAATTGAGCTAATAAGTAAGTAAGTAAGTAGTAAGTAAGTAATTCCATTTATTGATTTTCTTAATTATACATTAATCTTTTATATAAATGAAGTTATAAGCTATGGCTATGCGGTCAGCTAGGTTGGCAATTGATAGATATTTATAGACAGTAAATTATTAATTAAAATTTTTAACAAGAAAAGTTTGCTAGTATTCAAATTCATTGATTAACAACATTCGATATTTATATGCCTCTTTTACAAAAAAATAGAGTTTCTTCCAGTTATGGCCATTTAGATAATATAGTGTTTCTTTCATTGTCAGTGTGCTCTTTCCAAAATATATTTTTCTTTGCGACGCATAGATTGGACACACTCCAATAAAGTGTAAGCAATCTTCTTTTGCTTTAATGTTGCATAGAGAACAAAATTGATCGAAGCTTCCGTTGTAGGGTGTCCCATTTAGTCCGAGGACCTCACACCTGGTTTTAAAAATTAATGAAATTTCTCTATAATTATAAGAGTCGTGGAAATAGTTGTTCGTCATCAGATCAAAGTTGAGTTGTGAGTATAAAATTCTACTCTCCGATTGTTGGGCTTCTAATACCAATAGAGCTCTTTGAGTGTCTTCAAAATTTTGTATGATGTGATACAGACGTTCTTTAAGGTTGAACGAATTAGCCAAAGCTGCGCTTAAGTCTTCACCGTAAACTTGACCAAGGCTTACCCATTTCCTCATCCACCAGTCCCTGTTCCTGATTTCATACAGGAGTAATTTTTTTGTTAAACGAGTGTCCGGTAACGCTTGTATTTTTAAAATGTAATCGGCTTGCAACTTGAGCGTATTAACGTACAATTTTGCCAATCCTGTTTCAAGGTAAATGGCATAAGTGGGGTTTTGATAGGTAGATTAAATAGTTTTTTAATAAAGTTTCTGTGAAACTTCTCCATTTCTTCATATTCCTCAGCACCCCATACCTGTGCATGATTTCACCACAGAATCAAAAATTTTATATTTGGTAGAAAGGCATACATGATCGTTACAAAAGACATTTTTCCATGTAGAGTTGACTAAATTCAGCGAAGCGTTAGTTTTTTCCGTGATGTGCTTTTTGAAGTCCAGCGTTGAATTCAACTTCACTCCCAAGTATTTGTATTCTTTAACCACATCCAGACGAATTCGATTAAAGGACCAGTTATAGTTTTGCGATGTTGCACCGTGATTACTTGGTGTAAAAATCATTACTTTTGATTTGTCAGTGTTAATTGAAAGTTCCCACTTTGCGCAGATGCAAGCGAGCCTATTTATCATAAGTTGCAAGTTTTCAGGAGATTCCGACAGAACAACCAAATCATCAGCATATAACAAAACATTTACGATTGTACTTGCAATTCTTATACCGCCAGGAAGTTCAGTAACGACACTAAGTGGACACCCCTGTTTTACACCACTGTCTGTATTAAACCATTTTGATAAATTGCAACCATCCCAAACCGAAGCTTTTGTTTCGCTATACATTTCCTTAAGTAGACGTAGAAATTTTGTAGATAACCCTAATTGTGAGAGCTTGTATATTAGTGCATTTCTGTTTATAAGGTCAAAAGCCGCTTTAAAATCTACAAAAAATGCATAGACCTTTTTGTTTCTGGCCTGAAAACTTTTTACAATCGATGTGAGGTGAAAAATGTGATCAGTTGTAGAGTATTTTTTCCGGAACCCCGCCTGTAGCTCAGTCAGAATATTTTTTCCTTCGACCCAATCTTCAAGTCTGTTGGCTAACACCGTACAAAATATTTTGGCAATGACGTTCATAAATGTGATTCCCCTATAATTTTCAACTCTATCAAAGGGCACCTTTTTTGTGAATAGGGAAAATTACTGACTTTTTGAAGGATTCCGGAAAATCTGCATTACAAAGAATACAATTGTAGAGTTTTACAAGTTGACTTATAAGCAGTGGCGATGCATTCTTATAAAATTCGTACGGGATTCCATCTTCTCCAGGTGCTTTTCCATCTTTAGAATTGTTAAGGGCTTGAAATATTTCCACTGAAGTTATATCAGCATCCAGCATTTCATCGATGAGATAGTGTTCCGCTGTAGAAAACAATACATTTGCATTGGAAGAGAGCAGCTTTTGAAAATGGAAAGCTAATTTTGCAGCAGAAACACTAACTCCTATTCTGAATCCTGATCCGTTGATCTCCTTTGCAACTTTCCAGAACTCTTTTGTGGTTTTTATTTTTCCCAATTCAATCGCTCGTTCATTTTCATAATTAATTTTTTTTTGGTTGCACAGACTTTTAAAGTTTGCGTTGGCTGTAACGTACCAAGCTTTTAATTCTTCGGAATCAGTTTTCCTCCATGCGTGCAAAAGTGCAAAAGATTTCTCGCGGGCTTTCTTGCATTCGGTGTCAAACCACTTCTGTTTAAAGATTTGAACGGCGGGTGGCGTTCTCACTGATGCAGCGCTTCTTATACAAGATGTGATTTGATTTGAGAGATTCTCAACTGAGTCCGTGTTTTCCCATGAGTTTACAATAAAGTTGTCTATGTTACGATTAAAAACACAAGTATTTTGAATGTGCCAGTTGAGTTTTGGTAGTAAGTTCATATCTGTGTGTACTGTAAAATTGTGACTTTTAAAGTTGACAACTATGGGCATATGATCAGAGTGATTCTTTGTTTGAACTTCGAAATTCATGATCAAGTCTACCCAATCATTGTTGACAGCACAGTAGTCTATGACAGATTTCCCTTGTCCGTTGATGAATGTAAACTGCCCTTCTTTATCACCTTCGACGCATCCGTTCAAAATTATTAGATCGTATGTTTGAAAAATGTCAAGAATTTGGTTGCCATTTTGATTGCATACATTATCCTTTGATATCCTGCTGTTAAAACGTGTACCAAAAGTAGAAACCTGAGAGATTGATGAATTCTGTTTATTGCATGTTCTGGCATTGAGATCTCCTATCACCATCACGCTTTTATTTGATAAGTGAAACATTAAGTTGTTCAATTGTTCCGCGTCTTCGATCCATTTATTACAGTTGATGTAGAAGGGTACGATAAACATATTATTTTGGTGTAAATTTTTTACAACGGTTGATCCACATACATCCACAAAATCATAGTTTTCCAAAAGAGTGGTTTTGATGCCAAAATTGAGCTAATAATTTGACACAATATTTATTGATTCTGAGGCGGTACGAAGTCCGCCGGGTCAGCTTGTAATTTATATAAAGGGATTTTTAATTGAGAATTCCTTTTAACTTTGAAATTTTAAGCTGTCAAAAAATTTAATTTCAATTTGTGAACGAAGAACATGTTCAAATTATTCTAAGAAAATGTTGTCGAGTTCCTATTCTGAAACCCTACATCGAGTTATTTTTTTAAAAAGGATACGAAAATGGAAATTTTTTGAATACTATTTCTTATTATGATATTTTTTCCGTATTTGTGTATCTTACAGAAATGTCTCGATGTCGTCGATATCTAAGGGGATACGCTCAACAAGCCCCAAAGAGATAGAGAGCCGGTATTGCTTCGCATGTTTTTTGAACTGTTTTATACAATTATATTATTATTTTTTTCCAATTCTGTCTTTTATATTCTTCCATCCATTTCCAATGGGACTTGGATCCGGTGATTATCAAAATATAAAATAACAACTGTCTTTTTTATTGGTGTGAAAAAAGGCTTTAGAAACTTTTGCCGAATATTGTGGATCATTTTGTGCTCAACATGTTGTTTCCAAACTAAAAATTGTCAGTCATAGTTTCTTTGATCGAAAAACAGACAATACCCCATCTTACAAAAAAGACCAAACTTTATTGGTTTTGATAGTGAATACTTCCTTCCTATCAAGACATTATTTTTTCGGACGAATATATTTGATCAAAATGCGATCATACCAAAAAAATGTATATCCACTGTCCTTTAAATTATGGCCACTACTGTATATATATATGTCTTCATAAAGTAGATCATTAAAATATGATATGGACTTTTTTTTTTTTTTGATTTGGGAATGGTTTAAGTCAGTTTTATTTATTTGTTTTTACAAAATACTTGTATTTCGATTCTCTACAAAGTACACATCTATTCTACTAACTCAATGGTTGGAACTGTCTCCATAGTTTTCTCGTTATAAGTCTGTTGTGCATGTTCTTTTGTAATTCCCGATAGTTTATTGTCCTTGATCATGCAATTCTTAAGAGTATCAAATGCAGTTCCAATTTCGGCTTGAATTTCCCCGAAAGAAGCAATGATACAAGAACTTTCCTCTTGTTCCTCTCTTTCCAACTCTGCCTCCTTGTTCAATGAAATGCCTTGCAAAATTTCAGTGTTTTCTCCGACCTGTTGGTAAATCGTTAACAATTATTGTTGAAAAAAAAAATAGTTTTGACACAAGAACTTACAGCACTTCGAATACAGTCATTATATTCCTTAACATTAGTCTTTGAAGCGCAAGCTACAAATTTCTTCTGCATGGCTTCTATTGTCTCCACATTTTTCAGACGTGTTTTTTCGAGTGAATCTGATTCATCAGAATTAGGAACACACTGTTTAATTTTTTCTTTAATTTTGTCCGATAGAGAATTAATAGCAGAATTTAAATCATCTAAGCAGACCATGGGTGTTGAATGGGAACGCTTAAAACGAACATTTTCCGGCTGTCCATCAAGTAGTGCATCTAGTTTCACCATAGCTTCGTCTATTCGGCTAAAGCTAGATGCAAATGCTATCTATATATTTTGAATTTTGAAATAAAAAATGTTAGAAAAATATTGAAGAGTGAAATATTGAATCTTACACTCAAAACACAGGAGATCAGCAAGACGAAAGCGTAGAACTTCATGATAATTTATAGAACTTCACTTGAAGGCAATGGCAACTAAGAAATAACTGAACTGTTTGGAAAACATGTTCCTTTATAAACCAAAATTGGAGGTACCATTTAAAGCGATATCAATAATTTTGTGTTTCATAGGAATGCAAATTTTGATAAGACCGACTAAGTCGTGATCGCAACGGAATAAGTGAGTAAGAGAGGTTAATGCTTAGAGATAACATTTGGTTTGAGGAATACAAAATTAAATTAATAAATTCACCCGAAAACATACTTCAGCAGAACAGATTCTGTAGAAATTCCTCAAATAGCTAGAAATGGAGATAATCAAGATTGCTCTATTATTTCACATTGGACCATCCATCTCCCACATCGTTGATTACAGATTGTTTATAAAGAACTTTTCTTGAGAATTAAGGAAAACAACATTCATTGTTTACCTTTGAGTTTTGAACGCGGACAAAATAGAGTTGAGGAGGTTGTTGGGGGGGGGGGGTGAGACGAAATTTACAAACATGGTGGGTTGTTGGTTGGGAGCTTTGGGTAGGGGTTCAGGGTTGGTGGGGGAGGGAAAAATTGACAAGAAATGGTGGGTGGGTGGTTGTAGTGTAGAGGGTGGTTACTCGTTGGGGGGATTAGGTGTGGGGGGAGGGGGAATTGTTTAAAATGGTGGATGGTTGGTTGGTGGTTTTAAGTGGGGTCTGCGCGTATAGTGTGGGGGGATGAGGAAAAAATTGACAAAAATGGTAGGTGGTTGGTTGGTTTTTGTAGGTGGGGTGGGTGGTTACTGGTGGCGGGGATTCGGTGGCGGGGGGGGGGTGTATGGCGGTAGGAGAGATTTGGTGTGGGGGTGGCTTGAGGAAATTTGTGTTCCTATTTATAAATGTACTAGCTGACCCGGCGGACTTCGTACCGCCTCAGAATCAATAAACATTGTGTCAAATTACTGGCTCAATTAAATTCAGTTTTCTTATTGTATATCATCTTCTATCTTCTTATATATAAAAATCAATTGCTGTGCGTTTGAAGCGCTAAAACTCGAGAATGGCTGGACCAATTTTGGAAATTTTGATCTTGAAATATTTGTGTAAGTTCAGGGAAGGTGTAAACGGTGAGAAAAATGAATTATAGGTAAAAAAAAAATTACGACGACATACATTGCGTGCAAAAAAAAAGGAGTGTAAAAGTGTCAATTATTTGAAATATTTATCAATCAGAATTTGATATATTAATTTATTGTTTTTTGTTTTGAAGTACAAATATACTCAAACAAAATATGTGTTATATTTTTGAACGCTACAACTTTCATTTAAATGATGTATGTACATACATACATACATTATGTACATATATGTACATAGGTATTCTAAAAAATTTTAACATCAAAAAGCTTTCTAAAGAAAAAAATTTTCAAAGAAATAAATGGTAAAAGATGGTAGAGAAGGTAAAAGATGCTAAATGGTAGAAGATGGTAGATGAAAGAAGATGTTAGAAGGGAGTAAATGGTAGATGGGAGAAAATGGAAGATGGTAGCAGATGGTAGCAGAAAGTTGATAGTAGAAGGTGGTAGTTGGTAGATGGTAGATTGAAGAAGATGGCATATGGCAGATGCCTGGAGATGGTAGACGATAGAAGATGGTAATGGTAGGAGATGGTAAAAAGTAGAAGACGGTAGATGTTAGAAGACAGTATATGGCAGATGTCGGGAGATGGTAGATGCTAGAAGATGGTAAATGGTAGATAGAACAAGATGGTAGATGGGAGAAGATTCTAGATGGAAGAAGGTAAAAGATGCTAGATGGTAGAACATGTTTGATGTTAGAAGATGGTAGATGGTAGCAGATGGTAGAAGATAGTTGATAGTAAAAGATGGTAGTTGGTAGATAGCAGGAGATGGTAGATTATATAGAAGAATTTTGATAGTAGCAAATGGTAGATAGAACAAGATGGTAGATGGTAGAAGATTTTAGATGGTAGAAGGTTGCATATGATAGATGATAGAAGATGGTTTTTTTTTTACTATGCACTCGCAATCAAGGGAATATGAATAAACTTATAATTATTTAACATGTGCGAACAAGAAGGAATACAAAGACAGGTGGTCGATGGTATATGGTGGAAGGTGGTAAAAAGTAGAAAATGGTGGAAGATGGTAAAAGATTGTGGAAGACGGTAGATTGTAGAAGATGGTTTGTGGTAAGAGATGGTAGATGGTACATCAAACGCGTCAATTTTTGATAATTCAACTGACATTAATTTACAAGAAGAGTTTGATTTCTCCAGCCTGGTATTGTACATACGTTTTTAGCTGAAACGTATCTACATTGTAAATATTTAAACGAAAAATTTGGAAATTTCAAAAATATTCAAAAAATAAAGTGCATGACTGGATGGGACAGTATTCTTGGGGTTTGAGATTTTGGAAAAAAGCAGGGAAAAACCAAAGTGGAAGACAAAAATAAAATGCAGGCTTTTAACATTTTTTGGTACATTATTTTTTTTGTTTTGATTTTTTCATACATTTTTTAGTGGTTTGAAACATCAGCGAAAATTCCGTAATGGTCGATCGGGTCGAAGACAAAACAAAAATGCAGGCTTTAACCAAAAATATTGTTTATCCGCTAGCATTGATATGAAATAAATAAATAAATTTAATTTCACATTAAATGTTTTTTTTTAGCGTAGCAACGCGCGCCGGTTACCGCTATTATCTATATATATAAACATGGATGTATGTTTGTTTGTTTGTTTGTTTGTTTGTAAATATGTTATGGACTCTGAAACCGCCCACCCAATTGAGCTCAAACTTTCAGAAAATCTTTGGTATTATTTCGAGAATGTTCCTGTAAGGTTTTGTCCAAATCGACCATCCAGTTTGGCCATAAGACGAAGAAAAACACGCCGGGTCCTTGAAAAGCTTCTATATTAGAAATGTTTAATTTAAAAAATCATTTTTGTTTTTAATGATTGTAGTTTACGGATGGCTTGAGGGCTAAATATTTCTTGCAAGACTTAGCTGTTTATAGGGTGAAATATGGTACAAAAAATAGTAGGTATATTATTGATTTTTTTTTAATTTCCCATAGAAAAATCTATTAAAATGCTTTTTTTAACGCTATCTACTGAAGTCTCTTATTTTGAAACAATGCATGTTAAAGAAAATTGCAGTTAATTAGTTCATAATGTGTAACAACAATATCTTAACAAAATGGAATGGAAACTACAATTCTTAATGCAGTTGAAGATGAACATACAGTAAAAGAAAAGAAAAATAGCTCGAAGAAAAAGTTTTATACATCATACATATTATCATATGCAACTGCAAATTCAATTTTATTTACCTTTTTTTATGCAAGTTGCATTTTAAAATACTTCAAAAACAGTAAAGATCCAAAAATAATAAATATTGGAAAAGGCAAAGCAGCAACAAAGTCTTTAGGGAAGAGGAGGGGGATGGCAGCAGTAAAAGATGAACGGTTAAGCTGATTGAGTTCCTACAATCATTAATTATATATTAAATGTGCTTAGTTTGTTTGTGTGAGTGTTATCAAATTAGTCAGTCAGTATATGTATACCTACCTACACCCTACATATTTCAATGATTGGAACAAAATAAACCAAAACCAACAAATTTAGCTTAACGATAATCATAAATTTAAATTGGTAGGTAGCGAAGAATATGCTAAGCTTTTGCCTGTTGGAACATTCAACTAACGATGTTGTGCAAAAGGTTTTCGTTGATGTCCTGACCAACTACAAAAATAACGATTGACTTTGTAAACATGCAAGAAAAAAACAATGACGTCAACAAAATAAACTATCAAATTCAAATTGAAATTTTCGCAAGCAAATGAAATACAAATCAATTGATACAGTTTTGGAGGAGGAACAAAATGCCAACTACCCAATCGAATTCTTGAACTCATTGGAGCCATCTGGAATGCAACCAAATGAATTAGTTCTCAAAATTGGTTCACCGTTGATGTTAATGCACAACGTACAACTTCCGAAGCTGTGCAACGAAACCAGACTTGCTACAATTATTACCGGCAAGAGCAAAGGCGAAGTTGTCCTGATTCCGCGAATACCAATGCTTTCGACAGATTTGCCGTTTAGCTTTAAATGACTGCGATTTCCGGTACACCTACCCTTTTTCAATCACCATCAATTAAGCGCAGGGACAGTCGTTAACGGTTGTTGGCCTTAATTTAGAAAATGCATGATTTTCCCACGACCAGATGTACCTATGTAGGAACACCTAAAAATGTATACGTTTATAACCCTAACAAAAAAAAACTTAAAACATTGTATATCCACTTGAACGGTAGTAAAATAAAATAATTTTAGCATTAAAAATCAAATAAAACAACAAAAAATATTATACGATTTCTGTTTTTTAAAATATTAAATTATAACCATTCAATAATATTGACTCATATTTTCAGTAAAAAAAGGAGACTTATAAACGGATGAAGTTAAAGGAAAATTTATAGCAATTGCCAATTTTTCAACTTAAAAACAACGATAAAACAGTATAGTACACTCGGGCGTATGCATACTTTTCTGAGTTTATGTAATTGACAAAAAAAAAAAATACAATCCATGTTCTCATAGTTTAGACAAACTAATGTTATGGTATAAATTTAATAAATTAGGAAGTCAAACTTATCACGCTATCTGCTCGGAAGGGCAGGACAACGTCTGCCGGGACAGCTAGTATGTATATAAAAATGGATGTGTGTATGTATGTATGTATGTATGTATGTATGTATGTATGTATGTTGCGTATGGATTCCTAAACCGCCCAATGGATCTTTATGAAATTTTCAGGGTAAATAAAGTAAAGTCCAGGGATAATTCCTGTGAAGGTTTCGTGCCGATTGGGTGGGAGGAAAAAAATGCAGGCAACACTTGGTTCAATTTTTTTTTATAGTTTTTTTTTGGTTTTTTTCATAAATTTTTAAGCGGTTTCAAGCATCAGCAAAAATTCCGGAATGGCAGGGTGGAAGACAGAAAAATGCAGGCTTTGGCAAAGTTTTTTTTTTTTTTTTATAAAAATGTACATAAGTGTTTTTTTTTGGGCGTAGCAACGCGCGCCGGGTACCGCTAGTATGTATATAAAAATGGATCGCAAAAATGTATGTTCCCTCATAACTTCCGAACGACTCGGCCAAAATGGATTATTCTTTTTTTTATGTTTTTTTTTGTCAGGAGAAGGTTTGTATAAGAGAAAATTTTAAAAAATCGGTTTGCCATGAATGCATTTTAAGTGCATTTTGTCAAATTAAGAACAAATCTTTTAGAAGAATATTTTGAGGATGCCTTCGAAGGTTTCTATGAAGATTTGTCAAAAATCGGTGAATTAAATTGTTAGAAATGCATTTTTAGTGCATTTTGTCACAAATCTTCGGAATTTCAAACAATAATTGGAATGCATAGTTTTAACATAATGAAAATTAAATTTGATTTAGGTACTTTACTGGATTGCAATGCACCTTAAATATTTTGGAAAGGTGGATGAATAGGGAAAAATCAAAGTGTTTTCGACAATAAATTAAAGTTATAAATTTGTACGAGCAAATATGCCGGGTAATTTTTTTGTTGGATTTGTATTGAACCAGCTAAACAAATTTTTAGGCGGGAGGCGTTGACAGTGGTCTTGGGGCTTAAGATTTTGATAAAAATTAATTTTCCCATATTTCACGGTACGTCCGAGATCGGGATCAAGTTTAAACTGATGAGCATTCTTAGCAAGACGAGTATAACGGGGGAATAGTTCAAAGGGAGGAACGCAGCTGACTTAATAGAGTGAGTATTTTTGTAAAAGAAGCGGTAAAATAAGGAAAGAAACCACAAATTTCGACGATTTTCAAGTCATGGAAATGTTTCCATAATCCTTTTGTCCACAATCAATTATAACGCTTTTTTCAACTCTATCGTGCACGTGTTAACAAGTTTGAGAAGAATCTCTCGGCAGAGATGGGAGTAATACTCGAGTTTAGGGCGTATAAACGCTTTGTAAATTGTAGCCAGATCAAAAGGGGTGAATAACTTTTTTTTTGGCAGGTTAATCACTTTCTATTCATCAAACGCATCAAAATAGATTTTAATTTACTAATACTATAAGTGTTAGATCTCCATCGCCAGCTACTGTACACCAATATGAAGCTTAGCGTGCATTAATAGTAAAACAAAAAATTCAGTCATTTCAAAAATGTTAAAAAAGGCGGTACGGAGTTCGCCGGGTCAGCTAGTATAAATATACAAATGAAAATTAAATGTTAAAATTTTTATATTTGTTAGCATCAAATTTCATTTTTCATGTGCTTAAACTTTGCAGTCCAATGCTAACAATTTTTGATATTTGTTAGTAGTTTGACAAAGTGCACTAAAAATGTATTATTTGTTGCAAACTGCAACTTTGAGCAAACTTCAAATAAATCTTCACATGAATACCCAAGATAAGTGACTTAATTCATTTTGTTAAGATTTATATTTTTAAGGGCTTAAGATTTTCAGTCCAATTTTTTGCAACCCCCTTAGCCGATATTTTACCAAGAGTCCTCAGAAAACCCTACCAAAGAAGATATTAAAACCAAACTCACCGAATTTTGATCGAATTTCATACGAATTTTATTTTGTCGAATGGTGTCGCACTGTTTCGCTGACGAATAGTGTCCGATAGTGCGGTTGCGTGTGCTTAAACTTTGCAGTCTTCTCGCTGATGATATTTCACACTTGTTAGTTATTTTACAAAATGCACTTAAAATGCATTTGTTGCGCCATCTATCGGCATGGTATCGGACTGCTCTATAAACCTTCCTTATGACTTGTAGAATAAATTTCTTTTAGCACTCAATGGGGTTGTGTGCATAGTTTTCGAGACTTTAGCGTAAGCATACACAAATTTTGAATTACCAACTTGTAGCTCTTGGTAGTTTTTATCAGAAAAAATAAAAACTTATTTTAATTTTTTTTTTTTAAACTCAAAAAAACTTTTTTGAAAAATTTAAGAATTCGCATTATTTCGTTATGAAAGGGCTTCTACATTAAACATTTCATCGAAATCCGTCAAGTGGCTTACTAGAAAATCTGATTTTAAAAAAGCAGTCCTTTGGGATGTACGAGTAGGTACATTTATAAGACTTTTCCTGAAAAATCTATTCAAGCCAAAACATTAACTTTGAACAGAAAACAATATTCAGAAAGTTTTATCAAAATCATAGGAGCCATTTTTGAGAAAAAATATTTTTTCATAAAAAAACGTATGGCAGGTGCTAGTTTTAAACAAATCGATCCAGCCGTTTAGGCAGTAGGTACCGATACAGACTGACAGACGGACGAAATTGTCGGACATACTTTTTTAGGCTTCTCTATCATCGTAATGTTATGTTTGATTGTCCAAAAATGCACGTTTAGGGGGCGTTTTTGTCACAAACAAACTCATGTTGGAATAGGGTATCCAACAATTCGTTTTGTTTAAAAAGAGACCAAGTTCTTAAGACATTGACTCGGTTTTCATCGAATAAGAAATTTTCCTACTTATCTTCCAAAGATTGGGAATGATTAATCTTGAACTATTTGGCTGAGAGATAATCCACAGTCAAAAGAGCAAGTAGGGGAGGTTAGGTTAGGTTAGGTTAAGGTGGCTGTCAGTCAACGACTGACACACTTAGACCAGAAACTAGGTCCATTGTGATACCACATATGAAAGTAAGGCACTACCTCCCTAATTTTAAAACCAATTGGAACTTTTAACAAAGCGATGGAGACAGTGTATGTCTATCTGAGTTTGGTCATTAATATCGTTGAGGAAGAAATCTCCCAAATGTAATTTTGTCTTTGTGAGAGAGCAGGGCATGAACAAAGAAGATGTGTTATAGTCTCTTCCTCTTCCTCGTCCATGCAACTTCTGCAGAAAAGTCGTTCGAGAAGACACCGAGTCTAATAGCATGTCTGCCTATAAGACAGTGTCCAGTTATGACAACGATTAAGGAGCTAAGGTGTGATCTACCAAGAGATAACAAACATTTGGAGCGTTTTGGATCTAGTTTTGGCCAGATCTGTTTTGTCGCCTGACAGGTAGTCAAGTTTGACCACCTTAGATTTGTTTCGTTCATGGCATCGTGTTTTAGCATGAGTTTACATGTAGCGATAGGTATACCAATATTTCTCCTGTCGGGTGAAAGTGGTTCAGTAGTTCCATTTCTGGCGAGTTCATCGGCCTTGCAGTTTCCTGGAATATTTCTATGTCCCGGCACCCAAAAAAGGTGAATGTTAAACTGTTGTGCCATCTCCGCGAGAGATGAGCGACAGTTGCGGGCTGTTGCTGAGTTCGTGGAAACCGCCTCGAATGATTTAAGGGCTGCTTGGCTGTCTGAAAAGATGCGGATATTCGACGTGGATATCACGTTTTTCTTGAGCCAGGATAGAACCTCTTTTATCGCCAGAAGTTCCGCTTGGAACACGCTACAATAGTTAGGGAGTCGGAAAGAGAGACTAAGATTTAGTCCTTCTGAGTACACTCCGCCCCCAACCCAATCTTCGGTTTTTGAAGCATCAGTGTAGAAAAGAATCGAATCATCTCTCGAGAAATGTCCTTCGTCCCAGTCAGACCGTGATGGAATGGAGACTCGGAAGTTGTTTTCAAAAACCAGTTGGGGTATGATGTAGTCAGAGTGACTTGGAATCGTACTGAATGAATTCAGAATAATAGTGTGGCCAATTGAGTTATTGGTCCACTGAGAGGTGGCTCTCTACAAAAGCATTAAATTTTGATATTTTGTTATTTAACACCAACTTAAAAATCAATATTTAAAACGTTTTTTTTTTTGGAAAAAGTGAACCGAGCCATCTGATTCTTTTTACTGTTTTGAAAAACAATTTTTTTTTTCAAAATCGTTCGACCATTTTTTTTTTTTCAAAAAACGGTTTCAGTGTGTTGTATTGTTAAGTCTTTGTGCTGCAAACTTAAAGTTAGTTACATGTGTCGGAAATCACTGTAAATCGAGTGGATCCCAGAATTCAATGTGATGGTCTCGTCTCGTACACTGGTTTTTATTTTTATTTTTTGAAGTGTGTTTCCTTACAAAATTTTAACATCAAAATAAAACAGCGAAAAGTGAGTGAAGCTTAAATTTTTTTTTAATTTTCAAACAAGCATATGACCTCAACGCCTAGTAGATTTCTTTATCACTTTGAGCACGCTTTGATGGCATCAAAGGTAGATACAATTTTTGTTTGAACATCACTTAAAGCAGATGCTACACAAAAAGACTAATTTTTCCCCGTTTCTTCCAAATTTTCCTTTGCTGTGGTCGAAAGTTCGCTCATCAGTTTACTGTTATCCGTAACCTAGCTTAAGAAATATTAATATACAAATTGAAGCCTCTACCAAAAAAAACACTTACAAGGCTTGTAATGCATTCAGCATATTCCTTGAAGTCAGTCTTTAAAGTACAAACTCCAAATTCATGCTCAATCTCATATACTTTGTCAAGTTTTTTGAAGGGTTCTAATTTATTAAGACACGATTTTATTTTTTCCTTGATGGTCGGAAGTGATCCTTTCAAAGAATTCAAGTCCTCCAGACACTCGACAGTTGATTGATCAACCTGACTCGGATTGGATGCTAGCGCAACCTAATTTTTAAAGAAATTTTAAGTTGAATTCAATTTTTTCAAAAAGAAATTTCAAAACTTACACTCAAGAATGATGTGGCAAAAACAACGAAAATATAGAACTTCATGGTTTCTCACTTGATGGAAGCTCATACAAAACTAAGCTCAGTTTTAAAATTCACCTTCAAAAAGTTTAAAATTAGTATTTTTTATAAATTTGAAGTTCATATAGCAAGAGCTTCCAAATATGATAAGGCTGATGGCGATAACCAGAAATAGCCTGTTCTAGTGTGTGACGCTAACTTAAAGATTTAATGTTCTACATCATGTCATTTTTTTGGAAAAAAACGTTGTCGTCGCCGTATTGAAATCAGGAATTGGAAGACACAAAACTATAATTTTGCTTCCTCCAATCCAAATGAACCAAATGAAACTATCCATATGCTTTTGTCAGTTCTCAAATATTTATTCAGTATCCATATCCAAAGACGTTTCTTCCACTTTTCCAGATACATTCAAAAACACTGTGCCAACATTTAACTAATACTTGATAAATTGTATCTTCTCTTCTCATCGCGTCGCGTCGGTCGTCGGTGGGCGTCATCGGTCGCTTCGTATGTATATCGCTTCGTATCGTTGTCGCTCATTAAGCTGTTTGCTTTTCATTAGACAGAGGGCCGACAGCTGAGATTAGCCGAGTGACGTTTCCTAGCATCTCAGTTTTTTTTTTTTTTTTTTTTTTATTGTCATCTTGCTCCAGCTATCAGCAACGCGACGTGGTATTTTTTTTTTGTCTTTGGTTTCCATCCTCAGTTGGCAAGAGCTTATAATTGAAAAGTGTATTTTAATGAGGAGACTATTTCTCAGAAAGAACAAAAAAAAAAAAAAGGATGAAACAGAGTAAACACCATCATTTAGAGAAGCTTAGGAAGGATACAACAATAATAATAATAATTTGTGCTTTCCTCCATTTTGTGTGAGCAAAGCACCTACTTTATTTAGAAAAAAAAAGAGAACTGTTGATGATTCCAAGTTGCGTAGCAAAAGATGCTTGTGCTTGCCAACAAATCTTCTTTTTTGTAGCTATGTGAGATGAACGTGATGATACAACCAACTTGCGTGAGTGTCTTTTCTCCGAAGGGATTATTAGATGGAATCTTTTGTCAAGCACAGGTTTCTGTGCTTAGACATTTTGCTGAGGAACGATCTTTGAATTTGTGTTCTCATTCAATATAATGCTATTTAGCTAAAAATTACAGAAAAAGTTACTGATGAGGAAGAATTCATCTGAACTTTCTTGCACACTATAATACTAATTATAAGAATCAGAATTTCTGAAATTGAATATGTGTAGGTGAGTAGCAGCAAAACATATCTGCGGCTAGGGATTAAAAATGCCGAACTAAAATTCTAGTGAAAAAGTTTTTGGAACTTGTTCCTACTTAAATTAAAATTCATTTTTAAACAGTAGAAGCCTAGAAATTACCAACTAACGGGTGCTTTTTTTAGAAGTATATAGAACTTTACGTTGGCAATACTATTTTAACTGGCGACCATTTTGTCAGCTGTCAAGTGATTTATTTTAAGTTTGGTTTGGCATATCAACATGAATAGACTGATGTCTGAACAACTCTTAAAAATTGTGTAAATTTATTTTGAAAATCATGGTTCAGTTATACGTCCATTTTACGGTCAAGCGACGAAGCTCACTTTTGGTTTAATGGATACGTCAATAAACAAAACTACTGCATTTGAAGTGATGATAATCATCAAGTGTATGTTTGTTGAGAGACCGTTAAATCCACAAAATCTGACTGTTTGTGGTGCTTTATGGGTTGGTATGAAATAATTGGTCCGTGATTCTTTAAAAACGATGCAGGCCAGAACGTTACAGTCAATGGTGACCGCTTTAGAGCCATGATTATTGACTTTTTCGCTCATCAATTAAACATCCATGATGTGCAGGAGCTGTGGTTTCAACAAAACGGCGCAGCACGCAACATGTCACACAGCTCCTGCCACAATTGATTTGTTGAAGGAAACGTTCAGTGAGCGCATAATTTCGCTTTTTGGTCCCTTGAATTGGCCTCCATGATCATGCGATTTAGCGTCGATTGACTATTTTCTGCTGTGCGGGGAGATGTGAAGTCGCTAGTCTACGCCGTTAAACCCGAAACAATTGACCACTTGGAGGACAACATTCGAAGCGTTAATGCAGATATACGGCCACAGGAGTTGGAAAAATGCATCCAAAATTTGACCTCCAGATTAGACTACGTCCGAGCCAGCCGTGGCGGTCATATGGCAGAAATCACATTTAAATTATAATACCAGAAGATTAGATGGGGTTTTCGAAGCCGCTGTATTTTCTTTTTGATCAGGTCCATGTCGTTGTATAGCGCGTACAGTTCGTCGTTGAGTCTTCTTCATAATTCACCATTTTGATACAAATACAAAACCGAATTTTCAAACAAAGAATTTCCACACAGCCCCACAGTCCATGGTCCAGACCAACGGACTTGTAAAGTCTCCTTGGTCATCTGAGGGAGGGCTCTGCTACTAAGATTCCATTCGAAGTCCTAAGAAACATCGGTTGGCATGAGTGATTCTTCTACTGATCTCTTCACTGATGTTGTTCTGAGAGGTTATAGTGGAACCCAAATAGACAAAGACCTTGACTTCAAAATAATACCTGTTTACAATGGTAACTTTTTTTCCAAACCTGCGATGATGATAGTAGTGACATGGCTCTGTAAGGACGTCCCTATTCCCACTACCATAGGCGACTTTAAAATCAATGAAGAGTCATCGAGTATCGATCTGGAATTCTTGGATCTCCTTTCTTCTAGATAGTTCACACGATGCTGAGGTTTCATTCGTCAGGCACACTTTCATCCGACCAGATTGTACAGATGAGGTGGTGTATGCTGCTCAACAAGTCATCTCCTGTTTCTTTGAAGATTTCGGCTGTAAAATATCGCTATCCGAACTTCATCGTGGTCAGGTGAGGTGGCCAGAAGTTTGATATTCAAATCAATAATCTATTTTTTCTTTTGAAGAAGTATCATTTCTCGAAGAACTGTATTTCTACACTGTTTTCAATACGAACATTGTGTGAACCAAAAACAATGCTGACATTGGTTTTAAATTCCAGTTCAACACCAACTTTATAGAAAAGATAAGTGTTTCGTACCTTAAACTTTTCTGGCAAGCAACTCATCCATATTCATGTGGATTTTACATCCCACAAACCCCAAGGCGTGATAGGAGCTCCCGGCGGGCGGCGAGCAGCAGTGAAAGCATCCTTCTCCTAAGTGAAACCAGGTTTGTTTTAATATGGCGTTTTCACCGGTGATTTATACGAATTTCTGAAGAATTTAATTACACACTCTAGCCAGCCAGCCAGAGGGGAAACGGCGGTGATGTTTTAGTTTCTACTTCAAAGTTGGTGCTCCTGTGTTCCATATTCTTTTGGCTCTGAGGTTGTGGTTATTGAAATTTTGTGCGGGAACATAATAAGAATACCTAACTGCGGAGCGGTGCGGTGGTTTGCAACAAAGTCTTAAGTCTATTTACTCTATTTACACCAAGGATGATGGTGGAAATTTACATTTTGAACATTTGCCAAAAGTCTTGGTGGTGGTTTTTAAGAGGGTCTTATGTGCTTTAACTATTTTAGTGTCATCTAGGGGTTAAGCTAAGAGAATTCTGCAATGCGTTATTTGGCAAAATTTGAAAGTATAAATTCATGTTGGAAACAAAAGATTGAAAACCAAAAATGTTTGACAAAATAATTATTGTTTGAAAAGGAATTTGAATCCTTAGGGAAGAAGGTTGAAACGTCAGGCAAACAAGTCCACAAATTTCGGCGAATAGGAATACCCTTTAATCTGACTGTTGGTGGAAATATTTTCTTACCTTACGAACGATATTTGTGTAGTTTTCTCAAAGTTCTGTTTCCCACAGAACTATACAGAAAGTAAATAATTTAAAAACAAAAATGTTAGAACACTTCTTTCCAAAGCATTTCATCTCAAAACAAAACAAAGGTATCAGTTTTCATGCATTTTTGCGCTTAAACCGCTCTGAACGAAAATGAGGTCTTCGATTGCGAAAGATTGTGAAACATTCAAGGCAAGTGTTCATCACCAGTGAAATAAAAACTTGATACATAGTTTAAAGAAATGGACAACGAATTATATATTCTAGAATCTAGACCCATATGTATTTGTTCCTGTTCAATTATATATGTTGAGAAAAACTGACAGCTTTTAAGGTTCCCTTATGTCGCTGTAACGCACTATTGTGAATCCGATATGACAGCTCTCAATTATAGTACTATTCTATCAACACATCTGAAATTTTAGATTGGGATTCAATTTTTTAAATTACAGGGTTCTCCAATAAGAGGTGTTATTTTGATATTTAAAGTAAAATGGCATTTTTTGACATAAATTATCGGATGTTCAAATATGTTGGTTAGTTTTGTTTATAATATTATGCATACATTTTCATATAAAATGCCGTTAGAAGAGTGAGAAGAAAGAGAAAGATATAATTTTAAATTTTGTTTGCAAATTATGTACTCAATACATACACATCGCACCTCCGGTGTAATATCGACACAATTGCAGTTTTTTCTGAAATTGAGTTAAAAACGCCATAATTTCTCAAATTTCAAGTTTGTGGTAAAATCGACTGAATAGTCAGCTATTTTTAGGACTCTTGCAGTCGATCCTGTAGGTCTATTTTAGGGCGTTTTTGCATTTTGAATACGCAAGCAAACTTTAAACTTGATTCCTCAACATTTCAGAAAATTGCATTTACGTCGTTATTACACCGGAGGTGCGACATGTTGATGTCCCCATTTTGATTGACGTTAGCTTGACCTTTTAATTTGTTCCCGTTGAAAAGTTTAGAAAACAATGCTGACGTAACATAAGAAGGAATTGATAAAATATTTATTACCATTTCTTTTCATAGCATGGTAAGAAACGCGATTTTGTTAGATTTAGGACAAATAGACCAGTGCGAAGCCTTTGAAAATGGTAAAAAGAGAAAAATAATTATAGTAGGATGAAACCCATTGGAAATAAATTACGGGCGATCTGAGGCCGGGAAGTGGAAAGGGGAGGGGGCAGGGTAAGAGGTTTTGAGGGTACACTTACTTACTTAAGGTGGCGCAGACAGTCCATTGTGGACCACGGCCTCAACCAACAATCCTCACCAGCTAGGCCGGTCCCTAGCCAGTGGTTTTGAGTGTGTACAACGGTTTATGTCGATTTTCGCCAAAACTAAAAGTCCAATAGAAAAATTTTAAATCGCAAATTTGTAGGTAGTAAAAAGATCTACAACTTTTGTGCACACACTTATTTCACATAACCTGAAAATTTTACATGATTTAGGAACAAAATTTCGGAATTCGAGTTTTCGTTGTTATTTCTTACTTGTGATTGAAGGTAGGTACTACTATAAGACAAGTTATGGATTCGTGGAAATTTTTTTTTTTTAGATAACAATCACACATGACATTACGATGATGGAGTAGTCGAAAAAAGTGGGTCTGGAAATTCCATCCGTCTGTCTGTCTGTTCGCACCTCTAGAGCCTGAACGGATGGGCCGATTTGCTTCAAACTTGATATTTAGAATAAATTTGGAATTCCCTAGGGGGGACTATTTTCATTTTTGCTCTAGGTCAAAAATAACGGTACCTGTCATACAATAGTAAAGAAAAAAATTGATTTTCTCAAAAACTGCTCTAACGATTTTGATAAAACTTTCAGAATGCTATTTTTTAAGACATTCTATCTTTTGGTTAGAAAAGATTCTTCAAAATTTTTCTCATAGAACCAAATTTTCTCGTAAACTACATCTGATTGTAATAAAATTTTGAACACAGGAAATTCATTTATAACTTTATTAATATGGCATTTCAAAATTTTCAAAAACTTCTTTTTTGATTTTTAATAATTTTTTCAACAAAATTTTGGTTTTCGAAATATATTGGAAACGGGTAAATTGATTTTCAATATTTTTACTTTATAGGTACTATAAGGCAAGTTATGAATTCGTAAAAAAAAATTCTAACAATCAAACATGGGGTTGGTAACGTTTGCCCCAAAACACAAGCCCCAAACGGGAATCCCCAAACGCAAAATCCCCATAGTAAAATCCCCATCCCCGAAATCCCCAACGAGAAAATCTACAAGCCGAAAATCCCCAAAACAATATCCCCAAAACAAATATGTTCAAGTAGCGAATCATGCAATCAAATCGCGCGCGCGATTTGATCACATGATTCGCTACTTGAACATATTTGTTTTGGTGATATTTAGTTTAATTCAAAGTGCAGGAAATGTAATCCAAAGAGTAAAATATAAAATTCTATTTAGTGCTTGTAATGTTTATTAGGGTTGGGTTCGGGAGCCCGTTTTTCAGAATCCTGTTTTTTAAAATCCTGTCTTTAAAATCCCGTTTTTTAAAATACTGTTTTTAAAAATCCCGTTTTTATAAAATCCCGCTTTTAAAATCCTGTTTTTTACCATCCCGTTTATTAAATTCCCGTTTTTATAAGCCCGCTTTTGGAATCAACACAAGGTGTTTTATTTTAAAAATCGCCGCGATTTTTAAAATAAAACACTGTGTTGTTTCCAAAAGCGGGATTGAATTTATTTTACAGCCCAATGCTGCCACCTTTGTTTGATTTAATTTCAGTTATTCGACTCATTGCGCTCACTTGAAAAATCTTGCACATGTACCTATACGTTTGCCGCTTTATCAAACTCTAAATATTTCTCTTGCTTAACCAACCAGTTTTTGCAGAAAATGCAACTAGAAAAACAGTTAGCCGTAATCTGTTGAAGTTTATATTAAGAAAAAAAATGTTCACACAAACCACAAACAACTTTATTGCTCAGCCCAGCTTTTCAAATTGGGGAACTGCTAGGTAATATTTATGTGTACAATATTGAGTAAATTTATCAAAATACGAAACGGGCTAAGCGGGATTAAACGGGATTTTAAAAAGCGGGCTCACGAGAAACGGGATTCTGTTTAAACAGGATTATTAAAAGCGGGATTTTAAAAAAGCGGTACTTTAGAATCGGGATTTTAATTTTTTTTTGCGGGATTATAAAAAACGGGATTTTAAAAAACGGGCTTCCGAACTGCTCCCTGTTTATTAAAATAAAAATACATTTTCAAAATTAGTAAGTAAATAAATATTCATAAAGTCTTAAATGAAACGAAAAGGAAAACTTAATCGTTATCACTTATTAGTTAAATTCACAATAAAAATAATTTCATTAATTTTTCTGAAAACTAAATGCACATAATTTAGGCGTACACGGACACTGGGGATTTGGGGATTTTAAACGATGGGGATATTTTTTTTATGGATTGTGTAGTACACCCTCAAACATGACATTACGATGATATAGAAGTCGAAAATAGTGTGTCGGACAATTTATTGTTTCATGTCTGTCTGTCTGTATCGGTACCTACAGCCTAAACGGCTGGACCGATTTGTCAAACTTGGTAAATAGTATTACTATGACGTCCTACAGAGGAGTTTGTGGAATTAGCATTTTAGCTTTAAAACTAACGGTACCTGAAAATACTGGTTGAACGATTTTGAAAAAAAAATTTCTTAAAATTCTAAACAGTATACGAAATCATGGCTCACTTAATTTTTTTACAAAAAACGTTTTAACTAGTGATTTTTAGGTGATCAAAAAATGTATATCATTTTTCCCCTGCTTTTTTTCAAAATCTCAAACTATACGATCACTGTCACTTAATAGAGCAAGTTTGTCCGACCCAGTCGTTCACTTTATTTCAGATGTAAGCTACAGATTGCGATATATTTACATACTCAAACAAATTTCAAAATATTTTTTATAAAAGAAACTTTTCGAACGATTTTCAATATTTGTTTACTAGATAGACATTTAGTTTTATTACATACTTAGTTTTTCCGAGGAATCTCTTCAACTAATTAAAATAATAAAAGAATTTTCGAAATTATTTTTATGCAGCCACTAAGTAATTGCTTAGCATAAGAGCAATTTCGTACGACCCAGTAAAACTACTGCTGAATCGAGTAGTTTTTAAACGATCTTATCTGAATATGGGTATTTTATACAAATCAAACCCTTAAAAGTGGGCGTGTTGAAAACGTAAACGTAACGTAAATGTAGAGATATATTTTTAATGTAACGAACGGCAAAAAAGGTTAAAATTGAATATTGGTACCTTAAATTTGTACAACTACGTTTTTTTTCGTTCGTGAAAAGTGGGCGTAATCCACTCCCAAAATTAAAAATTTCTTTTCATACACAAGCTCCTTAGTTTGGACTAAGAGACGCACAAATTTGGGCTTGTCTACTGTAAAGTTTGACTACCACAATGGACCGTGGGTTTTCTAACCGGCAGTGATGCCATAAATGGTTTAAAAATTTCTAAGTGCTAATCGACGGGCAGGGCACGAATGCCATAGGGATCTGCCATATGAGAGAAACAACTTGTTTTGAATGCAAAATTGAATCTGAATTTTATTGCCAAAATGTACGCCTTATATACTAATTTCATTCACCTACGGTGAATCTATAATTCTAATAATAACCTACTTTAATATTATTTCTATTTTTATTTTTGTTTGTACTTTGTACTTTATTTTGGGCTACTTAAAGTTACCTTACTTAAATTAGCTTACTCAGCAGTTTCGGTCGTAGTCTTCGTCATAGTGGCTTCGACTCATAGTGGCTTCGATTCATAGTAGCTTCGATTCATAGTAGCCTCGATTGATTGTTGCATCAAATTTCATCGAATGTTAGGTCGTCGTCATCGTCGTCATTGTGGCTTGGATTGATGCATTACGTTTCATTGTTATTGTTTTGGGTGAATGGTAGGTCGTTGTCATTGATGAGTTAAGTTTCATTGTTATTGTTGAGGTAGGTTTTGCGATGAGTATAGATACACTACACTACTCATTATAAGTACCGTTTATTTGCATAGTGTCTAATAAAAAGTGGGCGTCAGCCCCGCCCAAAATAATTTTTTTCTGATTTTATACACAAGATGTTTATGTTCAAGGAATACCCACAAAATTTAATGTTTTTCGCTCTAATATAAGAGTAGTTATTTTATAAAAACAATATTGATGGTTTTGTATAAAAACTGGGTGTCAGCCACGCCCAAACCAAAGTATTTTTATTTAATTAAGAGAATATTTAACTAAAGCTTGCGTGTGCGTTGTGGTTTGATCTTAACTGTACAAAAAACATAATTTAATTTTGGCAAATTTAGGTTGTTCAACAAAAATGGAGATTGTGAGCGGATTTTACCGGTTCAAAAATTAGCCTTTCTCTTGAACCAAAGATTATATATAACAAATTTCACCTTTCTAGCTCTAGAGAGTAGCTATAATATACATACCGACGGACGGACAGAGATCGCTAAATCAACTAGGCCTTTGATTTTGAGTCAGAATATTATATACTTTTCTATACCTAACGGTACATAATTTCTCTCGCTGCATTGGACTAGAGTACGAATGTTTTAAATGCAGTTCACAGTTGTTCCAGTTGCGATTTTCAGCTCCTGTTCATTGTGTTTCATGCACAAACTCCGGGTGGATGAAACAAATGTAGCTCTTTCAAAATGAACAAATGTTTATAAAAACGTTTCTCATAAATTGTTGAATATGACAAGCCCTCAAAACTTGCACATTTTCTTAGAAACAACATCAAGATTAACTCCCAACATCAATAAAAACTGCTAACAAAACTTACTTCTCACATATATGAAATGAACGAATTTACTTCTTAAATCCAAGTCATAAAACATTGCAAACAATTTGCAACACACAACACTGTCCCCCACCTTAAGTAAGTCATCGGTCGGTCGTTGAAAAGCTCCATCAGATACGACAACGCATGGTTTATCAGGTCTGTGATTTTAACTTAAAATAACCTCCTCCTCCCTCTAAACACAGACTGCAGCTGAAATTAAGTTGTCACAGATGCAGGAAAGTGGACTTAACACACAAAATTTCTATAAGGTATGTTTGTTTTGAATTTAATTCGAGCCCTAGGGGTGTCCAATTGCATAAACAACGAAACGTTACTACAGGGTTAACTACACACTTTGAAAGTAACCATTTAACTAACGGCTTTTGGCAAAGATTGATTTTAAGATATTTTTCTTTAATATTTTCAAGGAAGTGTATGCGTGCATAATAGTGTCCAAGAATGATTAGTAACTCAGGCTATGAGTCAGAAAATCAGACACACCGTTTATAATTGGCCATCATAAGGTTCAACTCATATCCCTGCAACAACACTGAAATGCCTACCACGCGCGGCGCGGCTCAGCACCAGCACACTCTTCTATTTTGAGACGAACGAATTCCTAGAGTCATTAGCCGAAGACATAAACTCTAGTCAAATGAACCAGTAGAAACAAAAACCCACTAGGCAGCTAGACAGGCAGTCAACCACCCGGGCGGGCAGGTTCAATATATACTATCTGACGTGGAGCTCCGAAGGGGACTTGGAAATTAAAAGACTGTCACGTTTTCGCCAATACAAATCATCGCCTAAGCGCCAAGCAACATCCTACACACTCATATCCACGGGAACGGGATAGAACGGCCGGCAGTGTCTTTTGGCTTGTGCCGAATTGTTCAAAGACACATTGGGAAGCTCTATGTTGATTATAGGGTCAGATCAGTTGGTAAGTTTTGGATTTGAAGGAAATCAGTTTCCAGAAAAATGTGTGCACAATCGATTTATTTTTGAGGTGTGAGTTGGGTACCCTAATCCGCCTTGAACTACCAGTACCTACCAATGAGTGATGGTGTGACCCCAGGATAGATTCAGTTGCTCAGATATAAGCATGGCTACAAAAAAGTTTGAAAGAGAAGTTATCAAGCTAGTGTAATGGAAATTTTGATAAATTGCCGAAAGTTGACCAAGTCGTGCCCTTAACTTTAATTGATTGCAAACAGGGTGTCCAAATCAACTGGTTCAAATTAAAAATTATGAAAAACTTAATCAAGATCGTTTAGCTTTATGAATTTTTTTTGGCTTTCAAGTCAATATTGAAGTCATAAATTTAGGGTTACCCAAGGCTTTCAAACTATTGACCAGACATTGTAAAAATTATATTTACATTTATATTTAAATCAACTCCGTAAGTGCAGACTAACAAGAACTGGTAACTGAGGCCATTAGCTCAAGACAATAACACGACAGAGAGACAGACTGAACAGAAGAGCGAACAACAGAGAACACATGTCAACAGTTCGCAGTTGGTGTCGTACGATATATTCTACTCAACTACTCACCACGCGCAATGATGCTTGACTTCACTGATCTATCAGGAACAGTGTTGTGCCGAGTAGTCTGCATTATGTCGACTACACGATTGTTTACATGAAAACAATTCAGCGTAGACTATGAATTTTAATAATTTCAATGCGTTGTTGAAGAATGTATCGTTTAATTTTTATTACCGGCGTAGTTTAAATGTCAAATGTCAAAAAAATACGACTTTAAAAGTGACAACTATCGAAATAGCGGGCAAGTCAAAATAACACCCCTTATTGGAAAACTCTTTATATAAGAGAGTACCCTGTGGCGCAGTGGTTAGTGCATTGGACTACCACGACCGAGGTTCTGGGTTCGATCCCTGACTCCACCTTAGTTCTTTTCCGGGGTACTGTCTCTTGCGAGGAAGTGACAAATCCTCCAGGAGTAAATTATCTCATGGAAAGTGGTTCTCTGTTTGCCGTTCGGATTCGGCAATAAATTGTAGGTCCCTTCCATTGCTGCAGAATATCAACGCACACACAGGAATTGTTGCGAGTGTAATTCATAGGCCCCGGCCCGGCTTGGAGCTGTTGTGCGAACCATTTATTTATTTTTACTATATAAGATGCAAGAAAAAATGGATGTCGACAAGCTGGTCTCTTTCTTTGCCTTACTCCGGTTTGAACCTGCCACGATCGTCGATAACTGTGGAGCTTGACCCATCTAATGCGTTACTTGTAGAGACGAACACGTTTCGCCGAGGTCAAAGCAGGTCTTCACGTTCCCCCACTTTTAAACGTTTTGAACGCCGCGCCCGCCCGCCGATGAGTGTTTGTAGAGCACTCGTTAAGTTTCTGCAACTTCTAATGGTCATAACACATAAGTAGAAGAGTGTTTTTTTAGAGGTATAAAACTTTAATTTGGCAACATTATTTTAACTGGAGACCATTTTGTCAGCTGTCAAGTGATTTATTTTTAATTTTCCTTTAATATTTCCTTCGAAATACGTCCATTTTACGGTCAAGCGATGAAGTTCACTTTTGGTTTAATGGATACGTCAATAAACAAAACTGCTGTATTTAGAGTAATGATAATCATCAAGTGTATGTTCGTTGAGACACCGTTTCATTGACAAAAACTGACAGTTTGTTGTGCTTTATGGGTTGGTATGGAATAATTAGTCCGTGATTGTTTAAAACGATGCTGGCCAGAACGTTACAGTCAATGGTGACTGGTATAGAGCCATGATTACTGACTTTTTAGTTCATCAATTGAACAAAACAACTATGATGTGCAGGAGCTGTGGTTTCAACAAGATGGCGCAACATGTCACACAGCTCGTACCACAATTGATTTGTTGAATGAATCGTTTGGTGAGCGCATAATAACGCGTTTTGGTCCTGTGAATTGGCCTCCAAGATCGTGCGATTTAACGCCGCTTCACTATTTTCTGTCGGGATATGCCGAAGCTGAGCAAGGAAGTTGTGTGTGGTAATTATTAAATTTTTTCCTCGAATCGGCCTGCACACACCAGTTCGACATTTGAAAAAAAAATGGTGGAAAAATGATGCATGCGAACAAACACTGCATCATAATTCAGAAGAGTCACTTCTTGTCATATTACTATTCAGAATGAGTGGTTTCCCGAGTAAACCCAAAGGAATGTGCGAAACTGCAATGGAAGACGGTTGGATTCAAAATACGTGTTTTAGTAGGTAAGGGCAGTACAAAATTTTATTTTTGTTTCAGCACATTTGTTCTGTGATTTTGTCGTATATGTCTGCTCAAAGTGGATTTTCCACTATCATTAAAATTCAAATTATTTTAACAAATTTCTTCATGTGTTTTACATAATACCTACATAGAGTCAAAATTTGTTGGAAATGAGATAGTTTTCGAAATTTGATATCGATGGAGAATTAAATATTTTGGAATCGAATTTAGAAATTTTCTACAGAGTCTTAAGTTTTGTCATACATAAAAATCAAACAACCAATCGCAATTTACCCTAAAATTGTTTAACTGTAACCACAACCATAGTTTATCGTGCTATAACCTATCCTTATATGTCCCAATCACTGCGCGGTTGTAATGTTTGATTTCGTTTCAAGAAAATTAGTCCATTACAGGTCTGTTATCTTGAGTCGAACTTGCTTGTTTCGTTTTTGCATTCGATTTCAAGCTTGGAATACTAAAAAATTAAAAAATGGCAAGCCCACATACAGACGTGTTAAGCAAGGAACGAGAGAGTTGCATTATTCCTACTGATGTTTCTGGCGTTGTGGTAACGTCAATTTAGCATAAAAACTGGCTGGGCCTAATTAATCATCATTCTGAGAGCGAAGTTAATTGTTAGCCAGAAGAGCTTATTGGGCTGTACCCAATAAGGCATTTCGTTTCGAGTTGCTGCAAAATTTTAAATTAACAAGAAATATTACATTTGGCTATTTGTCAGGAATATTTTTGTTCTCTATTGCAACCTTCCAAATGCTTAACCCAATCTTACGGTTAAAAACTCCAAGAAAGGATAAGCGTTTGAGCCAGACAAGGTACCTGCCGAGATTTGGGAAAAGATGGGTGATATCGGGGTAAGATGGATCATCATTCTTTAGTTTCAAAGATGTGATCGGATGCCTAAACTATAGCGGGAAAGAAAGCATTTTCCAATGATGATGTAACGTACAGTTAAAATAGTTGGGCAGGTTTTGGATAGCTGAATGCGAAATATAATACGGCTGGGTGATGACCAGTTCGATATTGGTAGCCCTAAAGCAAAGAGGAGTTCCAGAAACATATGTGTGGATAGTTGTGGAATGGATGAAAGAGCAATGACAAAAGTAAGGGGTCCAGCTAAATGCACTGAAAAATTCCAAAACAAACAGGGAAGCGTTTTCAGTCCTCTTTTATTTATTGCAGTCTTGGACTTGGACCTGCTTGAAAGTAAAGTGAAGGAAACCGAATGGCATCATTTATTCTTTGCGATCGAGCCATCATAAGACGGGATCCTTCATCCCAGTAACGAGTACTTGACGAATGGGTAGACGTTTTGAAGGAAAATAGGTAACGTATAAGGCCGGAAAAAGAATACTTTTGCTGAAAGTTTTATGATCCACACTTGCCTTACCAGAGATTTATTTGAATCGAACAGTGATTTCTAAGTTGGGAAAGTTTGAATATCTGAAATTTTTGATAAATGGCGAAGCAGCTTCTAATGAGGACATGAATCATCGCGTAAGAGTAGTGTGGTTGGAGTTTCTCTTCTCTGCTATCCTTTTGTGACCGAAAAATGCCCTCTGAGCTGACGGGAAGACTCTACTACTCAGTTGTGCGTCCGGCACAGGTTCAGAATAATGCTGGAAAATGTACAAATGTGCATGAGAGTAAGTTAACAGGAACTAAGAAGTAGCGAGGCTTGATCGAATAAGAAGTGGCAGCACTGGTTGTAGTTTTAGTGGTCGTGTGTAATTTAAGCTCCTTTAAAATTATTTAATTTTGCATGCAAATCATTATCTGTAATAAATCATAATATTCCACCGTAATTTTAAAGAAATAGTGATCTGTGTGGTGTTTTCATTTTGTCAATCAGTTGCCGAACTTTATTATTTCATTGTTTTGTGTTTTTTTTTTCTTTGGCTTTGGTAAGCGTCATTTTAGTCATCTTTGTTTAATTGCAATTTTGAGCTTTCAAAATTGCATTAGATATATAAACTATTTACTTCCCCTTTCTAAAACTTGTTTTCCCCTCTATTTAAAAAAAAAAAGAGCTTTTGCAATAATAAAAATTTACTTAGCAAATAGCAACATTTGTAGGGTTTTATTTAAGTCATAAAATCATTTTTTCCTCCATCGTTTAAATTACTTGACAGCGGAAACTGTCTGAGCGCGGTCCTGTAGACGATTTCCTTACCTGGTTCGATACCTGGTGGAGTCCTAAATTTTTTTTTTTTTCCTTTTTTTTTTCTTTTCTTTCTTTTGAAATAAACTATTTTAATTTTTTTTTCTATTCTTTCTTTTTGTTTATCAGAATGGTCTGCTCAGCTGAGAAATGCACAGAGCACTCGAATTCAACTCCTCTTTTTGCTTGCTTTGGTCCTTGTGGAAAATTATTCCACGCCAAATGCCTAGGCTCAACAAATAGTTTTATAGATAAAATTCATTCTTCCAAATTTGCTTTTTGGTACTGTAAAACTTGTATTAAGGTATCATTATCACAAGTTTCATTCAAGATGTCATCTCTTAAGGATGAGATTATAAAAATTGCTAAGAACTTTGAAGTTTTATGCGAAAATGTAAACTCAGTTGCAGCTAACTTAATCTCATTTCCTTCCCCAATTGAAACTGCAAACAAATCAACATCAACAGAGCTGTTAGAACCTGACTCTTCTCATCCTTCATCCCTGCCCCCGAGAAACCCCTCTACTTCTGGGCTTACCAAGTCTGCTCTCAAAAAGGGTAAGAAAAGGGGTCGGGAAGGGTCATCGTCATTGAAAACTCCGTCCCCAGACCCAAAGCGTCCAAATTCAAGGAGAGTCTTTCCAATAAGTATGCCCCCTTCATGAAGTAGATATTACCACTATCAACAACTCTAGTGCCGATATCGATTCACCGGCGGTTGCGGCTCCCACTGTTTTAGCCAGCACTACCCCATCTTACTCTGAACCGAAAAGTGATTCAAGTTGTTCTTATACTAATACTAATGTCAATAAAATCAAAGATTCTGAACCTCCTAAAAAAATAGAATCTGTTCCTAAGCCAAAATTAGTATTTGTATCCCGACTTGACCCTGAACTCCAACCCAATGACATAATTCAACACCTTGTTGTTAATAACTGCATCTTGAGTGCGTCAGCTATAAAATGCAATAAAATCAGTAAGCCTGACAGTTTTGTGTCATCGTTCAGGATAACTACTCCTCCAGCATTTTTCGGTCCTCTCTGCGACAGTAAGTTTTGGCCTCCCGGTACACTTGTCAAAGAATTTGTAGTTCGATCAAAAAATCTCAATAATCGAGTTGCTAAAGTATCGGCTCCAAAAAACTTAATAGGATAACCCTCTTCTACCAAAATGTAAGAGGGATACGCAGCAAAACTGCTGAAGTTTTTAAGAACTCTCAAGCTTTTCCACATGACATCTTTGCTTTCACAGAAACATGGCTCAATAGTTCATTTTTGAACACAGAAATTTTCGACGATGAGTTTTCTGTTTTTAGAAAGGACCGTCATGTGGATAAGCCGAAGGAAGTGGGCGGTGGTGTATTGATTGCTGTTCGCAATTGCATCTCATCTTCCCTTGTCTCTTTACCCTTTAATGTTTCAATTGAACTCATTTGTGTTAGGGTTTCGATTCAATCAAATGATCTTTTTATTATTAATGTTTATATTCCACCGAAAAGTTCTGCGTCAGTTTTTGCCGAGCTATCGTTAATCCTTGATCATATGATTGATATCGCCAGCTTAAATAGCAATATTTTATTGTTGGGTGACTTCAATTTACCTAACATTACTTGGACCCCTTCAGAAGACGAGTCCTATTTAGAAGCTTCCTTAACTTCTTCGCAACAGGAACTTCTGCTTTTGGACAATATAACCTCTACTGACTTACAGCAAGTAAGCTGTATTAATAATTGTAGAAATCGAATTCTCGATTTAGTCTTTTCTTCTGACGCTGTTAGTACGGTAGTGGTAGAATCTACCTCTGCCATTTCTAACGTAGACTCCTACCATCCTCCATTGGATATATTTTTTGATATGAGCAGCAATTTACTCAATAACAGTAATGCCGAAGACTCTTCTTATTCACTGGATTTCCGTAAAGCTGACTTTCAATTACTTTACGACAATTTGAGTGCTTCTGATATTTCGAATATTCATGTTTGCTCTAACATTGACGACGCAGTTACTCAATTCTACGAAATTTTCAATATCTGCTTGATAAACTCAATTCCTCTTAAGATATCTAAAAATATCAACTCCAGCCATCCGTGGTACACGAAAGAGCTTAAATCTCTACGCAACAAACGGAACAAGGCTTGGAAGTCTTACATTAAAAGTCTTTCAATTTCTGATCAGAATGCGTTCCTTGCACTTTTTGAAGAGTTTAATTTACTTTCCAGAAACCTATATGCAGCATATGTAAAGGAAATGGAAATTTCGTTGAAGATTGATCCAAATAGATCTTGGAAGTTTGTAAATTTAAAGAAGAAGTCTGATGGGTATCCAGTGAACTTTGTTTACAAAGATTCGGCTTTGATAAGCTCACCTGAGATATGCAATGCGTTTGCAAAGCATTTCAGTAAGTCCTTTATTGAAAATCCTGTCAATATAGACTTTGATTTCTTTGAGTACTCCCGTGATTTCCCCCAAGCCACTTTTAACAACATCCAAATTGATAATGATAAAGTTTTGCATTATCTTTCATTGCTGAAAGATGATTACTCTCCCGGTCCTGATGGCATTCCTAATATAATATTAAAAAAATGTTCCTCCGTTTTAGCTTCTCCCTTGCAATTCCTTTTCAAGCTATCCCTTAAGTCCGGTAAATTTCCTCAAGTATGGAAAGATTCATTCATTACTCCCGTTTTCAAAAAGGGTAATAAGTCCGATATCACCAACTACAGACCGATTTCTAAACTGTCTTCTATTCCAAAGCTTTTCGAACAAGTAGTTTGTGATAGCATAACGTTTTTCTGCAAACATTTAATCTGCCATCAACAACACGGCTTTATGCAGAAGCGATCTACTGTCACAAACTTATTGACCTTTATGAACAAGTGCTCAAAAGCATTAGAGAGTGGGCATGAGCTCGATTGTATCTACACAGATTTCTCAAAAGCTTTTGACCAACTCTCACATGATATCATCATTTTCAAATTGAAAGCTCTAGGTTTCCCTGTAGGATTTGTTAATTGGATATATTCATATCTCCGAAACAGATCATACATAGCTAAGTTCAGAAATTCGTTTTCTAACCCTTTCCCAGCAAAATCAGGAGTCCCGCAAGGCAGCCATCTTGGTCCGTTACTGTTTATACTCGCTATCAATGACGTAACTTCGTGTATTCATTCTAGTGAGATCCTTGTTTTCGCTGATGATATGAAGATTTTCAAATCTATTAACTCAGCTAATGACCGCGTAGAATTGCCAGCCGACATCGACAGATTTGCTATCTGGTGTAGCAAGAATTGTTTAAGCCTGAATCCATGACATTTTCAAGGAAACGGGTGCCAAGTACACACGGCTATTACATTTCACAACAAGCTTTGCATCGCGTTTTTAGTTTTAAAGATCTGGGAGTTAACTTTAGCCCAGACTTGAGTTTCACGGAACACATCAACTCTATTGTTAAAAAAGCTAATTCCATGTTGGGATTTGTTAAAAGATGGTCGAAGGAATTTCAAAATCCTTATGTTACCCTAGCTTTATATAACTGTCATGTTCGCCCCCATCTAGAATATGCATCACAGGTTTGGTCTCCCTTCTACGAAGTTCATAAGTCTAGGATAGAGGCAGTTCAGCGTAATTTTATTCGATTTGCTTTAAAAGGTCTCTCCTGGGCAGATCCATACAACCTCCCACCTTACGAACACCGGATTCAACTTCTACAGATTCAAACCTTGTCACAAAGGCGTATTAACAATGATTTTATTTTTATTCACCAACTTTTAACGGGATTTTTAGACGCACCCGATCTTCTATCATGTGTAGGTTTTAACTATCGCGGAGAGGCTCATCATCTTCGTAATTTAGAGCTATTACATTGTCCCCAACACCGTACTAATTATGGCATGAATGAACCTCTTACCCGCATGTGCAAACTTTTCAACTCAAATAAAAGTATTGTTGATTTTAATATTAGTAAATCCTCTCTAAAAAAAACATTTAAAACCAGTGCACCACGCTCATAGTTTATGTTTTGTATGTTCTCAATGTTTTTATATCTATTTTGTATAAATGTATTTGTTTATTTATTTTTTATTTTTTGTGCTGGTGTTATGCTATTTGTATATTTTGCTTACTAACAACTAACACCTGCACTAAATGATGAAGCCAGTGAGCACATAATATGTGTTGGCTAATCTCTGATTGTAAGTTAATGCTTGATATAAGCTTCTTACTCTCGAGAACTGATAGTGTAAAAAAAAAAAAAAAAAGAAAATCCGCACAAACTTGCTCTTATGCTAGATAACCGGTATCTACCAATTTTGAAAAAAAATGAAGTCTTTAATTTTTTAGAGATTTTAAGTCTTTTTTTTTAGAAAAAAAATAAGTGTTCAATAATATTTCATTGCCTAAAATCTGTCAAGGAAAAAAAGATCGAAAATCGTTCGACCATTTTTTTCAAAAAGTTTATTTTTGAAAATCTTTTCGAAAAATATTTTGAAATTTGTTCGAGTATGTACTACATGGCAATTTGATTTTAAGAAGATTATTAAAAATCAAAAAAAAGTTTTGGACATTTTGAACTACCATCTCAAAAGGGTTATAATTGAAATCTACTTAAAATTTTACTGAAATCGAACGTTCAGTTTACGAGAAAAATTGACTTGAAAATTACAGTTCAATGAGAGGTATGTACCGTTATAAGACAGATGCCGAAAAATCATTTCTAACCAAAAGATAAACTGTCCAAAAAAAACATAGCATTCTGAGAGTTTTATCAAAATCGTTGGGGCTTTTTTCGAGAAAATCAATTTCCTTCTTTACGATTGTATGGGGTACCTTTATTTTTGGGCCTAGATAGAAAATACTTTCCGAGAGACTTCTAAATAAATACTCAATACCAAATTTGAAGCAAGTCGGCCCATCCGTTCAGGCTCTAGAGGTGCGTTCAGATAGGCGCACGGTCGGAATTTCCAAACTAACTTTTTTCAATTTCAATTTTTCAATTTGTGATTCTTATCTCAAAAAAGAGTTAAAATTGATAAGAGAGAGAAGCATAATGGAAACATTTCCATCTCTTGAACATCGTCGAAATGTTTCATGTCTTTCCTTATTTTACCGGTTCTTCTATAAAAAAATGCTCACTCGAGGTAGACAGCTGCGTTTCACCCCTTAAACATTTCCCCCGTAACACTCGTCTTGCTAGGAACGCTCATCAGTTTACACTTGAGCCCATTTTTGGACGTACCGTGAAATATAGGGGATTCTTTCTTTAGCCGTACAACACGAATGTATAATGAATCACCTGGCACAATTTTTCCTTGCTATTTTGATCTTCAAACATTCAAGACCGATGTTCATCGACACCTCCTTTCACTTCCTCCATAATTTCCTATCACCCACGCTGTGACTAAATATAAAAAGGGCTATCATTAACCCTTGAGAGCGTGTGCTTTGTAAAAAATAATACGGGCAAGTGCGAGTCGGACTCGCGCACGAAGGGTTCCGGTACCATTATCTATAAAAATGGCCAAAAAATCACATGGGAGCCCGTCTTAAATATTTATTTTATTCGGTTATTAGTATTTTTTATTATAGCGGAAACTATAATACATCATCTGTCAAAATGTCTACTGTCTAACTATCACGAATCATGAGATACAGCCTGATGACAGACGGACATACTTCAAAAAATCACGTTTGTTGTATGGGAGCCCCCCTTCAATATTTATTTTATTCAATAAAAACACTTGCTGAAATTTCTCACTGTAACAGGCGATCAGGATTACCAGAAGCATTGTATTTATATTTTATAGTAATTTCATGGAACATTTTATTTTAGTTCTGAACGTCGTCAATGGCGGCACTAGTTATCTTATCTACCTTACATCAAATGTCTTCTATTGTTGTTTTTGCTTCCCAAACGTTCCGCTTCTTGGGAATACTATAGATTTTAAATACAATGGAAATAGTAAAAAATAAACCACGCTGACATTTCTTATTGTAACATGTGACCAGGAATAGACAGAAGTCAACGTGATGACAGTTTGTTAAGGAGAAAAATGGCGCCAAAAATGATCTTGTTTGTTTGAGTGAAGGAAAAGTAGCAAATCAGGAAAAAGAAGAACTAACAGAGACAGTTATATTTGTAAATTCCAGAATTCCAGAAATTTTTAAAGAAGAAAAGAGACAACCTGGTGATGGACGGACAAACATACCAAAAAAAGTGCGTGCGTACACATGTCAGAAGTGAAACTTCTTTGACAAACTAATTTTTATTTTTTTGCACCGCATCAACCGACCAGTACAGCTTCTTAAGGCCGCTTACCCGCCTAACACATTTAATATTATACACATCTCATTTTTCATATCAACCTTTTAGCGCTCATTTAACCACATACCAAGTCACATCCCTGCTACCCGCCAATCTTTTTAAAACAATCAACCACCTGACCACCAATGATGACAAATCAAATATATGCAATCCCACCGGATTCGAATTTTGTAGGGGAAAATAACCACCATATTTTGTTTAATAGAAAGTTTAACGCTTAAAAAACACAGCTTAGACCCGCACGTTCGCACTTGCGTCAAAAATTTGATAACCCAGTTTCAAACCGTAGTCAATTTGATCGCATTGCAGTCAACTCGTTAAGTTTGCGCAGGTAATTAAGTATTAAAAGCACACTATTTAGCTTAAATGCAATCGATTTAACACCAGTTTCAAACTGGAATTGCAAAATTGTGTAGGGATAGCCTTATGGAATGAAATTAAAGACTTGTATTTTTTCATTAGGTACCTAGACTATAAAAATAACAATTGTCATAATTCGGTTTTCGGGAAACAACAAAAAAATCTTACTTTTTTGTGTAAAAAATACTTGCTGAAATCAATTACCTACTTTTTTTGTTAAATCAAACTTTAAGCCTTAATTGTAAATATTTTTATTTTTGGTGATAAAATAGTTTTTTAATATTTATGTATGTAGGTACATATGTACCTATGTCGTACTGAATTATCTTTAAAATAATACCACCCCATAAAATGACAATCCAATCGGAAATTTTCCAACCATAAAACCACCAAAAATTTGTTCCCACTACCTTACCCACGAAATAGTTTTTTTCCAACCATTTTGGTGGGAAAAACAACCAATCTGGGAACACTGGACTGCCTACAGTGGATATACGAAACGCTTTTGTCTGCTAAGACACACATAATGCATATCATCCCTGCTACCCACCGTTCTATTTTTAACAATCAGCCGCCGACCTACCCACAGTTGATATGCAGCACCAGTTTGTGCTATTATAAAATAAACCTAATCTTACTCTCTCTCTGTCAATCTCTCCATCTCTCTCTGTCTCTCTCTCTCTTTCTCGATCTTTCTCACTCGCTTGCTCCCTACTCTCGCTCCATCGCTATGTGCTTCATGCTACGTTCACCCTTTCTCACTCAATCGGTCGCAATCGCTCTCTCCATTTTCGGGGACGGAAATCACGCTTATTTCCGTTGCATCAAAAAAAAATGTTACCCCCATGCGCCTTAAGAAGTTTCACTTCAAAAGACTCCTACAGAAACATCAAAAGAATGTGGGATCCTGTACTGTACCCAGTTTTGTTTTTCCTTTCTCATTGTGATACCTCATAAGTTTAAAACCTCTTTCCTGATGCTCTGATACCAGAGATGGCTTACATGCGATTTTTTTATTTACTGCATTTACTGAAATATCAATTCAACCACCAATTTGAAAAAAATTCATTTAATATTTATTTGATTAATTATTTCTTTAGCAGAAACTAATCGAACACCTTTTAATTTTGCTGAAGGAGAATCAGAATTAGTATCAGGATTTAATGTTGAATATAGAAGAGGTAGATTTGCATTAATTTTTTTATCTGAATATGCAAGAATTTTATTTATGAGTATATTATTTTCATTAATTTTTTTAGGAGGAGATGTTATAAATTTTATATTTTATATTTTATTTTTATATTCATTTTAAATTCTTTTTGAAATTTAACGTTTTGTGTGTATGTAGAACATTAAACAATTATTGTAGGTAGTAATTGAAACAAATCAGACGTGTAGCTACGCGTAGTAAAATTAAAAGTCTGCATTCTCCAACATCACTCTCTTTAAAGCCCTTGATTAAGAATTTCCGTCTTTAATATTCGGTTCAACTATCAGGTCAAATAAAAGTAGCAACTCCAGCTACTTTTAGTTGGGGAGAGGTGTAGAAGCTATATCAAGCATTATTGACTTGTTAAGGTAACCAAATTTTGTACTTTCCTTGTGAATTACAAATTGTATCACTGTTCATAGTTCATAGGAAAATTCAAAATACATACATCCAATAAAACCCTTAATTTCTCCCTTTATTCCCATTAAACGCATTCACTTGTATCTTGGACATAGAGTCAATGTTAAAGCGACACAAAAAAAAAAGAACAATAAAAGCTTTAATGTTTCGAAAACACATCATCGTCTTAAGACTTTCGTTTTAATGACATTTTAAACCCCCCGCCCGCCTTGAATGGCAAAATTAATGATTGTAATTAAGATGGCATCCATAGTCCTGGAATTCTTAATCCTGCAAAAATACAGGCGATATAATTCGAAACACTCTTATTCCGCTCTTGGTTCCTTTATATCGTCGTTATGTCCTTAACGGATTCGTGGTAACGATATCCATAGCGAGCATCAGAGCCTTATGGCTTATTCAGGTATACGGCACATATACAAACACCTTAAAATTTCTATTCTACACAAGGAAGCCAGATATTTATAGTTTCAAAAGTGGATTTTTTCTTTGTTTTTTAAAGACAATACTATACCCGACCATCTTTGGCCATACGTTTGTGTTGCGTGTTAGATGGGGTGTCACCTCGTTAGCTTCCTTCCCCATTCTACTAACATCGTCATGGGGTTGGATGTTGGATGTGATGATGCTGCTGTGCGGAATATGTGGTCCTTTGAAATTCTGAATTCCAAACGCGCGTTCTATTAGACATTTATTGCCTTGGATTAGACATTGCAGCTTCGTTGAATTTTCGTCGAATTAAACGTTGCGCCCGCTGCCCCAAGGCACAATCCAAATTAATTTCGAGACTATTTCGTAGATAGAAACCAACGGTATATTTCGCTACCAAAGACTATTGGGAGTGTATGTGCTATATCTACATAGGTACTTATGATAGTAGTTCCGATAAATTTTCGCTTTAATTACGAATCGTTGGTGTTGCCAAATGAAGCGGCAGAACAAAAGGCGAATGGATGCACTACAATAGCGGAAGTTTGTTTTGTTTGCAGTGTTGGTCTGCTGCATATTTTGGAATACAGTGTGACCAGCTTGAATTTTGAAAAAATCTAAATACTAAAAACTTTAGAAAGCAAAATTCTTCACCAATTGTTTCTTTTTAAAAATAAAAGGTCAAGAAAAAAGGCTTGAAATTTTTTTCAAAAGCAGCTGTTTCTGACGCTGAAGAATGTTCAAATTCATCTTTGGTCCTCTCCGTCCTTGTAGATCAGATTACAATCATTTATTCCCACAAGATACACATGTAGTCGTAGTAAGTGCTAGATTTGTTGAAAAACCATTAACCTTATAATCAAGGGCAGCAAATTTATTTTCCAGAAACTGTTTGATTGGCCACACCAATCGTCGTCATGCGTTCCAACTATTTGGACTTTCAAGAGATAGATGCAGATATTGTCGAAAAAGGGAATGAAATGATTTAACAATTGAGTCCGCAGATGGAAACAATTGCAAATTGAAATAGGCCACAGAGGATGGTACAAGCGTCCTAGCCCGTTCTTATATGCATCCAGTTCCATATAGTGTATACAACTGGAGCTATTGCGGTCTCTATGCACACATATGAGGGTTCGTTATTTGAGTGAAATCGAGTGTTAGGCTATAGTGTGTGTTTGAGTCCTTATAAACAAGGAAGCTTCAAACATAATTTCAGTGTATGGAGTTTGGTTTGTAGGGATATTCGAATTGGAAATAACCAGACCGCAAAACAAATTTCATTCTAGGATAATTAACTTTTATCGCAATTATTGATTCAGCTGAATAATTAGGAAGGGGCGGTGCTGTTTTGATTCAGAAGTAGAACTTTTATTTTGAATAATGAATTTTTTGTTTGCCTATTCAAAAATTGTTTGCAATATCGCCTTTTTTCTTTGGTTTTATAGGCTATTAAGACATAGCCATATTCAATCTGCAATATACTGGAGTAAGTTTGGTTTAGTTGACAGCAGAAAAGGCGGAAGAACACAGGTCCAACTAGTACTAGAAGTATACCTACATTCTGTTGAGGCTTCTATACAAGTAGTCAGGCACAACGCTTACACGCAAGCTATGATAAATTTTCTGTCAATTGAATAAAAATATTTCAACTATGGGCGTGACTGACACCCACTTTTCATACGAATTTATCAATATTGTTTTTATTAAATAACGAAAGAAAAAAACCTAAAATTTTGAGGGTGTTTGTTGTACGAAAATATCTTGTGTTTGAAAGAAAAACAATTGTTTTCGGGCGTGGCCCACTGCCCACTTCTCATAGATGAACAAAAAACATTGTTTCAAAACTTTAAGGTACCAATAATCAATTTGAACCAGTTTATTCCTTCGTATAATGAAAAATATAACTTTAAATTGTTTTTACTGTAATTTTTTTAAATACGCCTACTTTTAAGGGCGTGATTGTAATAGAATACCTTTATTCGGGTAAGATTGCGAAAAAATTACTTAGCCCAGCTGTAGTTTTACACAATATACTTACAAATTAAATGTTTTTTAACAATATTTTGGGACACATCCACTTTTAAGGGGCGTTGTCCAATCCACAAAAGAGGAAGCCGCCTACCTTGCGCCAAGAATAGAGGCAAAGGCCTTTTAAACATCGCTTATCCTGATCTTGTCCAGTGACAGACCTGGAAAATCTTCGAATGACCAAATCTTCACATTAACAAACCCAAGAATTGAGCATCGATACCCAAAACCTCTTCGAACTTTAACATACCTACCATGTCCTTGTCCATTGTTGGAGAATGCTAGCCGTTCCATCAAAGTTGGTATCGTAGGCACTCTACAAGTCAACGATTAAGTTAAAAAGGATATATATGTATGTGGAACCGCTTTAACAGAAATGTTATAAATAATATAATAAAACTAGCTGTCCCGGCAGACGTTGTCCTGCCCTTCTGAGCAGATAGCGTGATAAATTAGACTTCTTAATTTATTATATTTATACCGTCCAATTAGTTTGTCTAAACTATAAGAACATGGATGGTATTTTTTTTTTTAAATTAAATAAACTCAGAAAAGTACGCATACGCCCGAGTGTACAATAGTTGTTTTTAAGTTGAAAAATTGCCAATTGCTGTAAATTTTCCTTTAAGTTCATCCGTTCATAAGTTTACATTTTTAACTGAAAATGTGAGTCATTATTATTGAATGGTTATAATTTAATAATTTAAAAAACAGAAGTTGCATTATATTTTGTATTGTTTTATTTGATTTTTAATGCTTAATTTTTTTTATTTTAGTAGGTACCGTAGTGCAAGCGGATATTCAAGGTTTTTTTTTTTTTTTTGTTAAATGTATAAATGTATAAATTTTTAAGTGTTCCAACTCTGGAGCATCCGACATACGACTGGCCTGGCCGTGGGAAAAGCATGCATTTTCTAAATTAAGGCCAATAATAGTTAACGACTGTCCCTGCGCTTTATTGATGCTGATTGCGAAGGCTAGGCGTACTGGAAATCGCAGTCGTTTAAAGCTAAACTGTCGAAAGCATTGGTATTCGCGGAATCACTACAACATCGCCTTTGCTCTTGCCGGTAATAATTGTGGCCTCCATTAAATTTGATAAAAGTTTTCTTACGGCAAGTCTGGTTCTTTTGCACAGCTTCGGAGGTTGCAAATTGCGGATTAACATCAACGGTGAACCTATTTTGAGAAGTAATTCATTTGGTGACATTCCAGATGGCTCCAATGAGTTCAAGAATTCGATTAGGTAGTTGACAGTTTGTTCCTCCTCCATAACTGTATCAATAGATTTGTATTTCATTTGTTTGCCGGAAATTTCAATTTGAATTTGAAAGTTTATTTTGTTGACGTCATCGTTTTTTGATGAATGTTCACAAAGCCAATCCTTATTTTAGTAGTTTGGTCAGGGCATCAATGACAACCTTTTGCACAACATGTTTAGTTGAATGTTCCAACAGGCAAAAGTTTAGCGTTTTCTTCGCTATCTACCAATTTAAATTTATGGTTATCGTTAAGTTACACTTTTTGGTTTTGGTTTATTTTGTCCCAATCATTGAAATATGTAGGTTGTATTTAGGTATACCTTATACTGACTGACTCTTTTGATAACACTCACATAAACAAACTAAGAACGTTTAATATATAATTGAAGGAACTCAATCAGTTTAGCCGTTCATCTTTTACTGCTATCACCTCCCCCCCCCCTTCCTTCTCAAAGACTTTGCCTTTTCCAATATTTGGTATTTTTGCATCTTTACTGTTTTTGAAGTATTTTAAAACGCAACTTGCATCAAAAAAAAAGGTAAATAAAATTGAATTTGCAGATCCATATGAAAATTTGTGAGCACTACCCCGTGGCGTAGTGGTTAGTTTGTCAGACTGCCACGCCGAAGGTTCTGGGTTCGATCCCTGACGAATTTACCTAACAAAGTTGTTTTACGGGGTAGGTACTGCCTCTTGCGAGGAAGTGACAAATCCTCCAAGAGTAATTAATGTCATGGAAAGTGCTTCTCTGTTAGCCGTTCGGATTCGGCGGTAAATTGTAGGTCCCTTCCATTCCTGCAGAATCTCAACGCACACACAGTAATGGTCGAGAGTGTAAGTCACAGGCCCCGGCCCCGCTTGGAGCTGTTGTGCCAACAATTTATTTTTTATTTTTTATGAAAATATGTACGATGTATAATACTTTTTTTTCGAACTATTTTTCTTTTCTTTTACTGCAAGTTCATCTTCAACTGCATTAAAAACCACAATTGTAGCTTCTATTCAATTTTGTTTAGCCAATATTAAGTAATATATTGTTGTTATTATGAACTAATTACCTGCAATTTTCTTTACCATGCACTTTTTTTTTGAGACTTCAGTAGATAGCGTTAAAAAAGCATTTTAATAACTTTTTCTATGGGAAATTAAAAAAAAAATCAATAGGAGGATGCCTTATATTTTTTTTACCCCACTTTAACTTCTAAAAAAGAAGTTTTCCTTTATTATAATTTAGAAAAAAAACTATTTATTTGGCTTTGAAAAAGAAATTCCATGTTAAATACAACAACAATACGGAATTATACCATGCGGTTGTTGCATTTATCGTGGAAATAAGTGACAAAGAAAAATTATTGTAAATTTGTGTTGAAAATTAAACATTTGCGTTGAAAATTAAACCTTAATCATAATTTTATGTTGAATAATCAACTAAATTGTTTAATAATTCCAAGTTCTTTTTAATTTTCTACAATAATTGACATTTCTCTTTAAAATATATGTATGTATTATTTTGTGACAGGGAGAAAATTGGAATTGGATGATGGTCTTGGTCTCTCATTTAGATTTCGTTAGATTCAGTTAAGTATTAGATCTCCTCCTTAAAGAAAAGCCTCGGGGTCCAAGAAATAATGCTACCAATTTAACTAAAATCAACACCCTCATAGGCAAACTTAGCCAAAACTAAAGGGTAAGTCGCATCTTAGTTATTCTTACTAAGATATTTTAACTAACTAACCTTATATCTTATCCTAATGTAAATTTTATTTTAATTTTCATTGACATAAACCATTGCTTTTCTTTTCTCTTTTATTTACAGATATGAAGCTCATCATTTTTTAATTTTTAATTTTTTGTTAATGAAATCATAATTTTTATTTTTTTTATGTTATTTTTTTAATTAAATAATATGTACATATGTATTTTTAGTAATTAAGGATAATGTTTCCTAAAAAAAAAAACAAATGTGTGTGCGTAATTCACACTCGGTTGAAGTGAAACTTCAAAGAAGTTGGTATACCTAATTTACGAGAGAATGAGATGAAAAACTCAGCCACCCAGCACCAGTTTTCGGATTACTTTCAAACCTTATGTTATGTATGACTAAATGCTTTCAACACGTATTTATACAAATACAAAGGTTTCAACACATATTCAAGCATACAGACGTACCGCCATAATTTGTGCCCTTTTGACTCCCTTTGAAAGTATGAACTCCAGGACGCCACTATTTAAAACAAGTCAAAAAAATATTCGAAAACTGACTATTTTCAAAAATTCAGGATACTTTTTTAAAATTTAAATAATTTTTTGAATGCCAATTTTTTATAAATAATTTTGTTATGTATTTGTTTGAATTTTATATTCTTCTTGAATTAAGTTTATTGAAACCTTTTGTAAAGCTTTTCTTGTTAGACAGCATTCAAATCACGTACCTATATTAACTAACATACTAACTTAATCGTACCAACGCGCCTGCTCACTCGCTTTTGTTTAACATAATGCTTAGTAGACCTGAGCGAGAGGCAAAACGTATGATAGGAGAAAATGAGAGCTAGAATATAATATTTTTCATAATCTTTTTTTCATTCGTTCTCTCTCAGACTTGTTGCGATATATTTTTTTTTTAATTGATTTACATATTTGCTTAAAAGTGTCATGTTGCATTTCCGTTTCGTCGAGTTTCAAATTACCCCGATATTAAAGAAGTTTCACTTCAGTAATAACACACCACGCTGACATCTTACTAAAAAGCTGTAATACGCAGCCGCATACAGTGTACAGTAGCTCACGTAGTTTTCACTTACACTAACACACGTTAAATGCTCAAATACAAGCACATATTAAACAGTGTGCAATATACATACACACCGACATCTGCTCTCTCGCTCTGGCTCACAAATTACAGGCGACTATGCTTAGAAGACGGGAGTGGGGACGCTACGAAGTATGGGACAAAGAGGAGAGACCGATAATATAAAATAGTATGTATATTTCTGTCTCATTCTTTCCTGGCTTCATCCTACACATTTTTGTGTTTGTGTCTCTTACCTGTCGTTTTTTCCGTTGCATCCGGTTTGAAATCACAACGATTCTAAAGAAGTTTCACTTCAAAAAAAAAAAAAAAAAACTGTCAATAGTTATGAGTTATGACTTATGACTTATGGTTTAAAACTCACATCAGAGAATAGGGGCCCGTCATAGATTCAAAAAACAAAACCGAACACCATATTTTTTCAAATAACAAAATTTCAAACGACTGAATTTCAAAGGACAAAAATAAATAAGATAAATATAATGCTTAAATACATTGTCATTTAAAATGTCATTAGATGAATAAGAAGAAAGAGAAAGGTATAATTTTAAAATTTCTTTGAAATTATTATAGTCAATATATACACATGTTGAAATCCCCATTTTTATTGGCGTTAGATTGTTTTTTTATTTGGTTCCCGTTGAAAAAACAATGCTGACATAACATGAGAAGGAATTATTAATATATTTATTATGATTTCTTTTCCATTTTCTTGTTTTTTTTTTTTTTTTTTGGGATTTTATCTGATATGAAATTTTTTGCAGGGATGTCGTAGGTAGATCTCCCAATATTTGTAATCATAAAATTCATAAATGTAAAAAGTGCAATTTATTTTAGATACTAAATTTAATCAGTTAAAGTGTTCTGATATTTTTCGATAATATTTTCATTATTTTAGGTTTGCCTTGTTTTTTTTTTTTTTTTTTTTTTTTTGAAAAACCTTTTCCGTAACGAAATTCTTAAAGATCAGCCAAAAAGTCAACATGCTGAACCTTTTATTTTTAGTGTGTCTACTGTGTGAGTGCATAATTTTATAAAAAGTCCTCAAACATCCTTTCTTTCCCCAACAATCTACAACCAAGTTAGTTTAGGAGTTATTCCCTTTCTCATTCACAAGTCATTGGCTTTTAGTGGTTTGTTTGTTTACACAAAGTGCCTTCTGACAGGCTGTCTGTGTTGCCATAGTAAGGATAATCAGAGAAGGATATCATCATTCGAGGAGTGTGTATGCAGTGTAAACAAAAGTGCAGACAATCGGTAGCATCTTGTAAAATAAACTGAAGAACGAAGACGAGGAGTCATGAATCGAAGCGCAACTTTGTTGGAAGGAATTCTTTATTTGACCAAAAATGTTACAGTGTTTTAGTGAAGCGGGGGATTATGCTAATAAATTCTGAACAGATGGTTGGGAAGAATATCAACAACTATAGAAAAAAAGTATTGAAGGAAATAAGAACTTTATTGACACATGCATAGGAAGTTCATTTTTACGATGCTGCACACACTCAATGAACTGACATTAGTCAAGGAAAACCAGAAAACACGAAAACGACAGTGCGTTTAAGGAAGAATAATTTGTTAAGAAGTACTATACAGAGATATAGACTATAGAGCAACTATTTTTGAAATCTATTTTGGCCTTTCATTCATACGATTCCGTTTGATTATTCACCAAGAACAAACTAATGTTGAGAAGGTTTTGAGTTAGGTCGGGCACTTAATTTTTTGAGCATTCAAAAATTAATTTGCTTGAAATAAAAGAAGATTTTTAACATGCTTATCTTAATTCTACAAAGAAGCTTGTCAACCGGAAAATTATTATAAACAGTTTGTTAAGAAATCATTCGATACAATTATTTCACAATTATCATATGAAATTGAGATTTTACTTTCAAACTATGCTTTCGTTACATTTGACAGTTGTGCCTGTGAAGATTGTAAGGACACATTCATGCTAAAATAAAAAACATTTACCTTCAATATATAGATAGATATATAGATTGTTGGCACAACAGCTCCAAGCAGGGCCGGGGCCGGGTCCTGTGACTTACACTCTCAACCATTCCTGTGTGTGCGTTGATATTCTGCAGGAATGGAAGGGACGTACAATTTACCGCCGAATCCGAAACAGAGAAGCACTTTCCATGACATTAATTACTCTTAGAGGATTTGTCACTTCCTCGCAAGAGGCAGTACCCCGGAAAAAAACTTAAGGTGGCAACGTCAGGGATCGAACCCTGAACCTTCGGCGTAGCAGTCCGACACAATAACCACTACGCCACGGGGTACTACCTTCAATATATACTAAGCATATTTCCTTTTTGATAAATAGTCATTGTGTGGCTTAAATTAAAGTCACACAGCAAAATGTATCAATCTTGAGTAACTGTGGCAAATATGGCCTACCCTAAACATTTTTTTTAAATGAAACCAATTATTTAAGTCTTATTTATTAATTTTTTCGTAAACAGTCTTTCAAATTATTTTTACTTCAGTCTATTTTAACTATAATTTAAAAAAAAAAGAAAGTTAAGAACAAAACAAAAATGCTGGTAAAATGGTCCACTTAGTTTCAAATAGGTATGGATTATGGTAGAACATATTTGAAACAATGTTTTTCAGATATTTTGTGATGATAATTCATGCAGAATTCGCATATAAAATATTGCCTTTCAACAAAAACAAAAAATATTCATTTTAAACTATGTTTCAAATATAGCCCACTGCTTTATATCAACACCCGGAATGAGCCATATTATCGACACTTTGACAATTTCACTTTTCTTAACTTTTAACACACTCAATTAATTGTAATAAAAACTTTAATTTCACATTTTTTAAAAACATAAAAAAAACTCTTACAAAAAAAAAACATTTAATTTCCAAAAATTTTGAATTAAGCTAACCCAAAAATTAAAACGAAAGCGAACAAAATAAATCCAATGGCTCACTTCCACCACTGATCAACTTGTGTACTATGTTTTATTTTTAAAATATTACAGTGGACCATGTTACCACGTAGTCCATATTTGCGACACTTTGGCAATTTTACTTTTCTCAACTCTTAACACACTCAATTTATTGTAATCCAAACTTTAATTTCACATTTTTTAAAAACATCAAAAAAAACTCTTACAAAAAAAACATTTAATTTATAAAAATTTTGAATTAAGCTAACCCAAAAATTAAAACGAAAGCGAACAAAATAAATCCAATGGCTCACTTCCACCACTGATCAACTTGTGTACTATGTTTTATTTTTAAAATATTACAGTGGACCATGTTACCACGTAGTCCATATTTGCGACACTTTGACAATTTTACTTTTCTCAACTCTTAACACACTCAATTTATTGTAATCCAAACTTTAATTTCACATTTTTTAAAAACATAAAAAAAACTCTTACAAAAAAAACATATTTAATTTCCAAAAATTTTGAATTAAGCTTACCCAAAAATCAAAACGAAAGCGAACAAAATAAATCCAATGGCTCACTTCCACCACTGATCAACTTGTGTACTGTTTTATTTTTAAAATATTGCAGTGGACCATGTTACCACATAGTCCCTATTTGCGACACTTCCTATACCCTAGAGGTGGGCGGTTTAGAACAAATTTCATTTCTTGGTCATTTTAATTTTATTGATTCTAAGAGTAAAGCAGTCGAGTATCAGCTCGTCCCAAAGAAAATGGTATTAAGGTTTACCGATTGCTCAATTGCGTTAAATGTACATATGTTGGTTTTAACCTAAGTTTCTCAGAGTATAGCATGATGAAATCTCCAACTGCAATTAAAAAAGGGGGTTTTTTTTGAATTGGTATTCTAGTTTTTAGACTAACGGTATACCGTATGATTTTTAATGAACAGCTCATCTTTCTCAAAAACGGCTCTTACGATTTCGATAAAACTTTCTAAATGGTGTTTCTTATGTTAAGTTTATCCGTTGATTAGAATGTAAATTTTTCGGAAAAGTTTTATTTCCGAACCTACTAAGGAACCGGTTTATTTAAATCCAATTTTCTTGTAAGCCAAAAAAACCCAACAAGGATTTGGAATATGTTCTCGAAAAGTTGAAAAAAAAATCTTTTTTCGAAAAACATGACTTTGAAAAATGTTCATAAAATCAGATGGCTTTCTTCTTTTTTCCAAAAAAAGCAGTTAACTAGTGTATTTTAGTGATTCATAAAATTCTATAATTGTTTCTTTCTAATTTTTTTCTCAAGCCCATTAAAACAAAAAGTCAAAATGAAGACTACTTTGAGTCCACGTAAACGCAGGATTATTTTTTCCATAAAATATCGTTTAATTTAATAAAACTGAAATTATTACGGACATACAAAATTAGTTTCTCACTATACTCCTTAAATGCGAAAATTTTGAAAAGTTCGTCCCTATGTTTGATTTGTCTTTGATGAATCCACATCACATGCGGCTTTAAGGTTAATCGATCCTTTGTCAACAAAAAAGGATTATAATACTTAATGTTTGCCTAGGATTGAAGAATCCCTTCCTCAAACATACAACATCAAGAAACTATCATGAGAGGGGTCGAACGTCGAGTCGAGGGTGTTCCGAACAAAAGCTTAAACCAAAAGAACACAAACACACATACATCCACACACAAAAAAACACATTCAACACTTTTACACTTTATTCAATAATGATGAGAGCAATTCACTCTCTCCCTCCAGAGATAGGAAAAGGATTAGGAAAAGGATATTCTAAACCTAAGATCTAACAACTTGAACAACTCTTCCCTTTAACTAATATTTACTTAGCAAAACTTTGAAAATATCTTATATACTCCTATCATGTATCATCTTAGGATGCTTTTCAAACATCGGGTTCCGTGGATTGCCATGATTGCTTTACTTTTCCATTGAACTCGAACAAAGAAGACGAAAAGGACGACGAAACTATACTACTAGGAGAAGCTGGATCATAAGTTGTACATATTTGTCCTTTGGTAATATTAATCCCCTGACATTGTTATCAATAAGTTTTTGTTGAGAAATTGTACATCATCCTTGTCCGTGTAAACACCGAACACAGGGTGTTTGTTGGTGTTGCAGCAAAGGGAAGACCAATTTTGCTGGATGTGGCCTTTTTTCAACTCATTTTTAATGAGAATGAAACATCCATATCTACACATACACAGCGCCAGCGGACAGGACAGGAGAGACTGATGAGTTTTGAGGAGCAGCATCGAGTGGAGATGTCCTTTTCAAGTTAAGAGTTATATGAAAATGTTAAGTAGCTTTGGGATTTAGGGTCGATGGTTTTCTTGTTGTTATTGTGTTTATTTTATTTTTTTATTATTTATCCTGTTGACTTATCATTGTTGCTGTGTTGTTTGGTTGGGAGAAATAAGAGACATGATAAACTGAGCTCGCATCCTTGTTTGAAGGTAGCGTGTTAGAGAGAGAGAGAGAGAGAGAGAGAAAGGGTCCTTGAAAGTTTAATTTTGAATTTGAAATTGTGTTGGGAAGTTTTTTTTATTATTTAATATTTCGCTGTTTGTCTGGGAGTTGAAGTGATGAGCATTAAAAAGTTCATTGGACTAGTTTGAGATGAGTTTTGTTAAGCTCCTTTTTTATGGGATTAGGATGAGACTCTTGGATGAATCATTGTATGCTGGTGGAACAAAATAAAAGACATGTGAATAAATTTCTAGAATTTATAATGTCTGGATAGCCTTTTATTAAGAGATGGAAAACTTTATACAAAATGGATGAAATTAAATAAATCAATGGAAAGTCGTTAAGGCTTATTACTTTTAAATACAAATTAAATAAAAAGCTTAAAAAGGATTTAATACAAAAAATTCATTTTAACAATAAATACTTCCCAAATTATTGGAAATAATTCTTCAAATACTTTCCAAAATCTTTTTTGAACATTTTTTTTCTATTTTCTTTGTTAAAAGTTTTTCTTAAAATTGGTCATGCGCCTAACGAATAGTCTAAATTGTAAAAGGCAGTACTATAGTACCGTTATTAGATTAATTCCGAAAAATCCATTCTATCCGGACGATAGACTGTTCTTACAAAACAGCACCAAAAAAGTTTTACAAAATCATTGGAGCCCTTCTCAAGAAAACTAAACTACTGCTTACTATTGCATAGCAGGCTGCTTTTTTATGGACCTAGATTGTAATACAAAAATACCCTCCAGCAGAGAAAATTTTTAATTGTTATCGATTTAAAAGGGGAGTACCTAACCCATTGCATTGGATCATAAGTTCAGATAAGTCTCTTACATTTTCTAAATTCACGATTTAAAACTGCATTTGATTTGGTCATATTCTTGCAAAAAAATATTTACCTACTTGAAAGACGACCAAGATACTCCAACTCCTGTAAAGCGTTTACAAGCCGACGACATGGTGCTTGAAATTGAATGAAATTCAGCTGTTGTTAAATTTGAGATACTTGTGTAATTTTGAATTGCATTGTAGATGAGGTGGAGGTAAATTGCTGGGAATCGTTTTTTTTTTTGTGTCCAACACAGTTTTTCAAGAATGATACCACATGCCACATCGATTGAATTTTATAACGTATCTAGTATACAGGGTACTCGTATGCTTTGGAACAGGATTCCGACACGTGAGAATTCAGAGGGGATCAAACATAGAAATAAAGGAAACATTGGGGGACTGTGGAAGCAGGATTTAAAATGCCTCCAATGCTTAAAAATTTGATTTTTAACCTGCAAATTTACCTATGGTAAATTATTTCTAGTAAAGTAATGTTAACATGTTTTAGGATAATTAAAAGCCGTAAGAATTAAAGGAAATCACCGTATTCTGAGCTCTTTCTATTTGTTACTTGCTATATATTGGACAAGTACTGGTTTCGTGCAGGAAAAAAAAAGCAAGAATCCCAAAAAAGTGGTTTTGACCATTCCGTCCGTCGCGTCGGTCTGTCTGGGCGTCTGTTTTTTTTTTTCAAGTCAATCAACATTCTACAGCAAAAACGGTTTGATGGATTCCTTTAAACATCATAATACATACCAGTTTACGGAAAAAGAGTTTGTCGAATTTTTTTCATTTGGTTTAACCAGTACTTTCCAAGACAAACTTTTTTTTCGTTTTCGATTTGCTTCAAAATGGCTCAAATTATTTTGGTTAAACTTTTTATGTGATAAACTAAAAGTATACATACTTTGAAGAAAACAATGTTTTAGTTATTGGCTGAAATATGGTTTTTAACGGTTTTACAAAACTGGCTCTCAGTTGAATATTAATTTAGAAAATGGTTTAGATAAAAGATACATTCAAGTTTTAAAGATTAAAGTTTTCCATATAACGAGTCGTTCAGTTTGAGCCACATTTTTTAGTTTCTTCCGTTTTTAATAAAAAAAAATTGATTTTAAAGTCGGTATAAATATTGTGTTTACAGTTTTTGGTTAATAACTTCAATAAAAAAAATTGCACGATTGGGTCGCATGTGCTTGTTCTAATATGTGACAGTCGTCTTGCTGCTTGAGATTTAGAAAAAAAAATAGCAAGGGAGAAAATCCTAGTCAAAAAATAATTTAGCCATCTAATTTCTTCTACAGTATTGAATTTAAAGGAAGAAAAGTTTTGAAATCATTCGACCACAATTTAAAAAAAAAACATTCCGAAAATATCAATTTCTAGGACTTTTTAATTTTTATCAGAAAAATACAATTTTCAGAAAATTGAACAAACTTAATGCAAAAAAAACTTATTTAAAAAAACACTGGTCCTATTGGAAGTGTCGTTATATGACTTCCTGAAAAAAGTATTGGGGGAGAGGGGGGCACCTTTGAACACTTTTTGCTTTCAACTGTCATAAAAACCTATTTTTTTAAACTAGTGACTTCTAAGATTATTTAACTCGTAGAAATGGATATAAAATTTAGTTTGAGTATATAAATTAGTTATCTTTAAAATGATTAAAGTCGTAGGAGCCGTTTTTGATATAAATGAACTTTTCATTTAAAATCATATGGCAGGTAGCGTTAGTTTTACAGCTAGAATGCTGATGCCGAAAACCCCTGTAGGACGTCATAATAATACTCTGTACCAAGTTTTAAGCAAATCGGTTCAGCCGTTTAGGCTTTAGGTACCGATACAGACAGATGGACAGACAGACAAACAGACAGACAGTCAGAATTGTCCGATCCACTTTTGACTTCAACATCATCGTAACGTTATGTTTGAGTGATTGAATTTTTTTTTACGAATGCATAACTTGCCTTATAGTAGTATGATCGCAAGTAAAAATTATATAAGGTGCACCAAAAAGATAGAGCGAGTAGGTTGGGTAAAGACACGAAAATAGGAGGGGGGGGTCCAATCTCCTCTTTTAAGCCGGGAAGGACAATTTTCTAAAGGAATGACTTAAATAAATTGGAAACACAATTATTTAAAAAAAACAGTTACATCTACAATGCCACGCACTACCTTTTTGTAAAGCCAGAATTCTCTTCTTTAATTATGTTTTTAAAAAAAGTTATTTTAGTGAACTGTTTTTGAAAAATAAAAATAATTTTTTTTTTATTTTATTTTTCTGATTAAAATTACAAAGTGATAGAAATTGCATAGGTACTCAAAAACAACATGCGGTTTACGGACGATAATTTTACGTGAAAACCAGTTCACAAAACAGTTCATGTGTAGGTATCTCTATAACCCCCCCACCCCCACCATCAACCACCTTCCACTCGCCCAACATGTTTGACAATTTTTTCATCGCCCCCATCAAATCAACCTTTCCCACCACCAAAACCGCCAACCATCCAACCCACCTACAACCGCCAACCACCCACCATATTTGACAATTTACCCCCACCCATACCAAATCACCATAACACCAAACACCCATCCCACCTACAACCACCCATTAGTTTTGACAATTTTTGCCTCACCAACCAATCCAGCTACAAACCCACCATTTTTGATAATTTTTCCTCTTCCCGACACTACCCTCCCCCCCAACTCACACACACCCACCGCCAACACGACTAACAATCACCAACCAACCACCCAACACCCTCGCCTCCCACTTTATCGAGTTTATTTGCTATCAAAGCAGATATATAACGTGACTGTCACTGTGACTTGACTGTGACACTTTTTCGTATGCGTGCTGCCCATATATTCCGATTTAATAGACGTTATCACGTCAAACATTTTGAATATGTTTTCAAAAAAAAAAAACAACCGATTTCTGAAAAAAGCCTACTTATTGCTACCAGGCAGAAAATCCATTCGATTTGGAAGGTGAAAACTTTTCCGGCAACCCGATCAGGGAAGGCTGCTGGATGGCCTCGCATAAGCAAAGCTTTTCAAAGCAGTGGTAAACTTGGTAGGGGGTATACCAACACAAACTCTATAGTATTCCTTTTGTAGAATAAAGCTTGCCTGAAAGAATTTCAGCATCGTGTTCCCCATCCAAAGGACTGTGTAAAATCTAGTCAGATGTTTTGTGTGAACGTCTAGATCCTTTCACTTATTTGGCCCATATAAGTCCGGTTTCAGGAAAGTAAGTAATTTTACACCCAAAAAGTCAAAATGTGTATTTCAAAAAAGCTTAACACTTAATTAAATTTGAAGCTCTAATAACAAAGTCAAATAATTTTTAATAAAGAACAAATATCATAAAGACAGTAAATTTAAACCACAAAAACAAGCTTCATTTACTTCAACACATTCAAAACCACAGATTACTGTTAATATTAAACTTATTTTTTCATTATTTTTTGTTTATAAGAACTGCCAACATATTGGTAACATTTAATGGAGTAAAACAAAACAGGAAATGAGGATAAAAACTATTTAAGTTCATTAAATTCAGCTTTATATGCAAGCAACTTGGCAATGAACCCGCACCTATCCGTTCCGTACCACACACTCTTGACACAAGAACAGCGCGCGATAAAAGCGTGAAGACAAGAAGTTGTAGTTGCGCTATCGGTTGCATATTTGCAAAACCCAGACCTTAAGTTCATATACGAAGCTCAGGAACATAACATTAAAGGAATAACTTTACCAATATAATACACCAGAGTATGTGAACTACTCAGAGGGTTCAGACGCCGGAAAAACAAATGAAAGGACGAACCCACAAAAAAAAAAAATAACGGAAACTACATGCATAATTTAGACATAAAATATTCTTTTAGTGCATCCTCATGAATTCATGCTGCGCACCATCATCCTTCCGAGCAGCTTCTCTTCTTTAAATGCACTTGACTTTTTTTCAGAGAGGTTATGTGACGACCGACGACGAAGAGGACGAAGACATCATACAAGCGAAGTGCTTCCTTGTCACACACATGCATTCAACTCCGTTCTCCGTGAATGTCCTTTAAATTCACATTACACTCACAAATCAGTAAATGGATCTCATGGTGCAACACTATGCTGCTCTGGCTCTAGATAAAATTGCTAGGTTTTCTTCGAGCCCTGATGTTTGTGTCACTCTGTAAGAGTCTTTTCTTTCCCCTTGCCTTATACTCCATTTTGTATGAGGAGGATCCTTGAAGGAGCCGAGTATAAGACGTTAACGAGTTAAATGAAAAATGAAATTTAATTAACGATAAGCGATAGTGCCAACGGTGACGGATGGCTCCATTGTTTGCCAGGCAGGATTCACTTGGCAGCTTTCTCGAAATCGGGGGCACTCTTAGAGTCTTAAGTGGCAGAGCTTAGATAAATGGCTGATGCAAAGTGAGAAAGTTGGAAAAAGAGATAATATGTATTCGAAGTAGGATGTACGAGTGTTATGCACTTTGTTTGAAACCGAGTGAAAGAAGGGTGAACCTTTTTAATTTGATGACATTTTTTTATTCGATTGAAGAGAAGATGAAAATAACGATTCTGACTGCCATTGCAGGAATGTGGATTTTGTGCACTTGGTGAAATATTCTGTTTTGTCAGAATTAATGGATATAAAGGGGATCAATGGCGGCAATAACTATAGCATGTTGGTTGGATGGTGGGACATTATCACGAAATGATTTTTCTGGAATTAATGACAAGGTCACCTTGCCATGGCTCTAGCCAAGTTATATTGTTGAAAATGTGCTATTTCCTTGCTGTAAGGACTTTCTTTTTTTTATTCACTCTCTTAACTAAAAAAAAAAAAAGTGTGTGTGCGTAGATTTTGTGATGAAGAAGAAGAAACATCGGACCACATATTAGGTGGATGTGGTGCACTAATGCACAAAAGACTAAAAAACCTGGGTAGTTACCAGATAAATAAGGGCAGATTACCTTCTTTAAAAATACCTCAAATACTAACCTTCCTAAATAAAAACACATTTGGAGGAAGTGCTGTAGGACGAGTATCCTCATCCAGCTCTAAAAGGGGCACAATAGATCTTTAAGGTCGCAGTGCGCTTTTCCCCAATTTAATTCATTCATGCAACTTAAAATAAAATGCATACGATGAAACAGAACACAGTTTCCGAGCAAAGAAGTTCAAACTCTTGTGTTTATGTTCCGCATTTTAATTTATTAAATTCAGTCGTTTATAAACAGAGATGTCCGTTATTTGTATTTTTAGCCAAAACAACATTTAAAAAAAAACATACTGTTTTCTTCATGTCTATTGTTTTTTACGAATTTTGAATGCTTTCGTAATATGTGTGAATAATCATGAGAAAACTGACGATATATCGATACATTGATTTTGTTCAACCGATAATTATCGATACTGTTAAAGAATATCGATACGATAAATATCGATATATTTTTTACTTGCCCATCCCTACATTGATCAAAACAAACAAATGCCATGGAGCACGTGCATGAATGAGTAAGATTATAGTATTTATATTCTCACTCGTTCGTGCACACGGTGAGCTAATGCGAGTCATCGGTGCCGCCATATTGGAATACTGAGCGTTACTTCCGTCAGAAAAATAGTATGTATATTTCTGTCTCATTCTTTCCTGGCTTCATCCTACACATTTTTGTATTTGTGTCTCTTACCTGTCATTTTTTTCGTTGCATCCGGTTTGAAATCACAACGATTCTAAAGAAGTTTCACTTCAAAAAAAATCAAAGTCATGATGATGTTATGAAAGCACGGACAGTAGAAATTTTCTTCTTTCGATAGCCTTGCAAAGCGAGGTGCTTCTCGTCCTTACTAAATATGCCGCTCCAGCCTGTTTGATCTCTAGCCTGCCGGATCCAATTTTGTCTACTTGGTCGGTCCATGCGAAATAAGGTCTTCCTTGACTTCTGAGTCCGTCCGACATTGGCTTTTGAGACTTTACAAGCTTGAACGTTGACGAAGAATTTGTCTTCTTTTTTAGCACAAACCGGACCATAAATCGTTCGCAAAACTTTGACTTTTTATACGACTGGGAAAGATCCATGCTTCTGTGCACCGTAATGTAGTACTGGGATGATGAGTGTTCTGTACAGCCAGTTCCAGCTTCTCCTTGGTTCTTCCCCAATTACTTCATAAGCACACATGAACAGTGATTAGACAGAGTAATTCTGCGTTGCATTCCCACCCTGATGTTATGTGTTCCTTGTTTACTGTAATTCCAACTTCCAAGGTAGAGATATTCACTTACTGCCAACAGTTAGACCTATCAACTGTCACGTTCTTTTATAATTCGCCTCATTTGCTGCTTGCTCTTTCTGTGACGATAATGACGTCATTGAAGATAGTATCAGGTGGCCTGGATGTTGTTTACTACGTTTTCAAGCATCTTCACAACAGTGTGGCACATTGTCTTAACATTCTGTGTTCAGTAGGATCCATACCAATTTTGACAGAACAGGGATTATTTTCAAACGTCATCTAAACGTCATGATCAGTTTAGCAGGAATTCAAAGGCTGATCATGACACGATATCGTTCTTTCCTTATTAAACTGTCGTTACCTGGTTTGAACAAGTTAGTGGTAGGATTTGCACAATGTGAAAATTTGGTCGGCTGTAGATTTCCCGGGTCTTAGACCCGGCCAAGTTCAATTGTCAGCCAAAAGCTTAAGGCACTCGCATGAGAAACTGGACAAGGTCATCAGTCAAAGATGTGTGCTGAACTAGCACGTTCGGCACAGTAATGCATTTCGTTTAAAATTGCACATGTTCAAATGAAAATTTGTATCAAAGCTCCTATAAAATTTCGAGTGCACAATGCCTGCTGTTTAAAAGTTCAAAATTGACTTCCTCTCTCCGCCAGACCGAGTTTTTTTTACGGTATGGTTACTTAACTGTCTCTTATAGTATTTAAGTTTAATTTTCAATTAAAATCTAAAATCTATATCGAACAACAATAACAATACTAACTACTTGAACGGGAAGAGCGTTGTGTCTTAAGTGTTTTGGTAAAAAAAAAAAGAATGCGATACTTGATATGATTCATTGAATTTCCGCCTATTTTAAAGTTACAGTAAATATGTACGTATGTATGTACTTTTAAAAACGGTATCTCAAGTTCTCAAGTGGTGGTAAAGTAATCACCGTTATAAGTGTTGAATGTGAAGTACGTTTTCTATTAAATTGTCATTTAATTGATTCGTGATTATGAAGTAGGTAGTTGAAATTTTAAAAGGTGACAAAAAAACACCCTATTAAAATGTAAAATAGCTTAGCAACTTTATTCATCACCAACAACTTTTCATTTCAATATTTACAAAATAAACACTATCATTGCGCCCAAAATGTTGCAGTTCTAGATCCAAAGCAAGCATCTTCCTTGAAAAAATTACGTTAAGTGCCTTCTTCTTCGTCTTGGTATTTGGAAGCTTCTTAACTGCTCCCTGAGTATAAAACGGCAATCAGATCCTTCCATTTCGTTCTATATACCTAGCACTATACCTCAGCTGTGCAGTTGCAAGTGTACTTCTCTTATTTCCAAGGTTACTGAAATCCTGATTAACTTCCAGATCAAAAATATCTTGAGAAACAGAAACTTCTTATTGATCGGCAGAATGGTTTTGGTAGCAAATGGTGATATGATTATATCTTTCAACGAGCAGTGGAACAAATCTTTACATCGTTTTGAAGAAAATAAGATTAGTGCGCTGGATATTTAAAAAGCATTTGATAGAGTATGGCACTCTCTTACCGAAAATGTGTGTATTTAGCACTGTATGGACCCCTTCTTTGATAAATTAAAAGTAACCTTTCGATACCCGTTGTCTTGGACGGTTTTCAGTTTGCTATCCAAAAAATAAATGCGATTGTGACCAAAGGCTCCGTACTGTCTCCGACTTTTTTCCTTATATTTATATATAATCTCTTGTTTAAGACTTGCTCACGAAAGTAATCTCAGCTTTTCATATTCGCTCCAGAAACACATCTATATTCTTCGGGTGTGGAACTGCAAAGGCAGTTTATGATAAGCTAGTTGAATTCCGATCTGGACAGCATTTTCCGATGGGGAATTATCAAATCAATAATGTCTTCTGCCGTTAGGGCTCAACTTACCCCCCTTGCCACTATCCATGAGTTGCACTTGAATTGAGGAAACCGATCAGCTTTGAGTTCTATTACAAACGACCTTTTATAAAGGGTTCTACAATAAGAGGTAATATTTTGATGTTCAAATAAAATGCATTTTTGGAGATAAATTATCGTATGTTTATTTCAATGTAAAGCAAAAAGTATGCCATTAATAAAGGAAAACAATATCAGCCAAATGGCCGCCACGGCTTGTAAGCGTAGCCGTGGCGGCCATATATTCTTTTCATGAAATTTTTCATCACCAAATCGCAAAGTGCTGTATGCCCTCAATAGCTTCACGAATTCCATCTTTGAGGTCTTGAATTGACTGGGCTGTTGACGTAGACCTTATCTTTCACGTGGCCCCAAAGGAAGAATTCGCAAGGTGTTAAATCACAAGATCTCGGTGGCCAATTTTGATCACCTCTTCGAGAGATAACACGGTCCGGAAACTTTCCCCATAAAAGATCGATGGTTTCGTTGCTTGTGTGGCACGTAGCGCCGTCTTGTTGAAAGAAAACGTTGTCCAGATCAATACCATAAAATTCCGGCCATAAAAAATTATTAATCATCTCTCGATAGCGCAATCCATTCACCGTAGCTGTTGCTCCACCCTCATTTTCGAAAAAGTAAGGTCCAATGACCCCACCGGACCGTACACCGCACCAAACAGTTACTCGTTGAGGATGGAGAGAGCTTTTCAACAATAAATCTTGGGTTTTCCGATGCTTCAATTTTGCTTGTTGACGTATCTACCGAGGTGGAAGTTAGCCTCAACCCTCATCAGTCAAGGTGATTTTTCGATGAAATTCCAGATCATTTGTATGCCAAATTTTCAATATTTTTATAGTGAACTTCAATAATTTCAATGCGTTGTTAAAGTCTGTATCATTCCATTTTTATTAACGGCGTAGTTTCAGCTTGTCAAATGTCAAAACATTACAGATACAGAAGTGAAAACTACTGAATTATAAGGCTATTCAAAATAACACCTCTTATTGGAAAACCCTTTAGAACGATCCCATATTTGACGTCGCTAACCATGCCGAAAAATGTTTAGCTTTCCCAAATCGATGTAAGAAATATTTTTCCCCTTCTGATCTGGCTACAATCTACAAGGCATAAATTCGAACGAAGCTCGAGTAGAATTCTCATATCTGGGCAAATGCTCCTCCAAGGAGCCTTAAATTTGATAGGTGAAAGAACCATTAGCTAAAAATTTGTGTCAATCGAACATCGGACGTGCTGTTAGGTATAGATACTGTTTTTTAGCCGCACTACAAGAATGCGGAATGTTTTACCCGGCTCGATCCCCCCCCCCCCCCCAATACGATACACAGATATTTAAAACCAAAGTGCATCGGTATCTTCTTGCACCTAGCATCCAACTTTCCTAAACTCTCGCACTTTGTTAATTCATATTAAGGGTATTTATGACCCCTTGAGTGGGCGTAAATTATGAAAGAATTTGGCTCTAATTGTAAAGGTTCTATCTTCTATACGGCTAGCTTTTAAAAAATAGACAAACCTTCATTTGATTTCCTTGTACCAACTTATGGACCATTCGGTGCCGTGACATTTGGCCATGTGTCATATGGCCATACTTTGCAATATGGCAATATGACACTTTCAAAATGTGTCATGTGGCCATATTTCAAAATATGGCCATCTGTCGCTTTGTCTAAGTGTCATTTGGCCATATTTTTCTGCGACTTTTAGCCATATGCTCCAATGACACTTTTCTAAAAGCGTCAAAAGGCCAAAAAATTCAAATTTTAACCAAGAGAGAACCAATTTGGGATGTGAAAAAAAATTCGTCGCTAAGTTTTATGTAGTTTGCTATTTAAGCAATTAAATGGAATTCGCGCGAATTTTATTTTCACACCCCAAACTGATTCTCTCTTTTTTTCTATTTTAAATAATAATTTCAGTATATATGTACATAGTGGAAAATATATTCTTGCAAATTGACAATGTTTTCTAAAAGTTCAACTTTAATTTCACAGCAAGAAAACTTATCTATAAAAATTATGCTATTCTTTGTCCTATTTGTAGAAGAATTAGTAGAAAAAAGTACTACAATTTATTGTTAAATATCAGTTAATTTAATACAAGGTATATACAAAAACACATGTATGTACATACATATATTTAAATAAAGTACATATATGAATTCTTTATATTTTTTGTCGTTTGAATTTTTTGTTTTATATCCACATACATATGTATTTTTTGAATAAATATTTTTTTAGTTCCTTAAGGAACCATTTTTAATTTAGAATTTTTCAAGTTCTTTTGAGAATTAAAAAAATGCGTTTGAAAGTGACATTAGGCCATAATGGCCATATGACACTTAAGCAAAGCGACAGATGGCCATATTTTGAAATATGGTCACATGACACATTTTGAAAGTGTCATAGTGCCATATTTCAAAATATTGCCATATGACGCATGGCCAAATGTCACGGCACCGGACCATTCAATATGACATTTATTAAAAAACACAGCTTCGTGTGTTTGTGCTATATAATATAATATAGTATAGATAACTTATCTAATCTGAACAATTTCGTTAATTTCGTTGTCAACCGGCCAGTTTGATAAAACCCTTAAAAACTGATTTTCGTGATGTCCATTAAAATCAAACACGAAAAATTCCTGTTTTGCCGAAAATCCAAGATTCAGAGTTTCGTCAAAATCGTAAAAGCTATTTTTGAGCAAATCCAAAACGAAAAAAACCCGAAATCGAAAAAATAAAAAAAAAAAACACCACAAAAGTTTTTCTTGAAACACACAAATTATAACGTTTGATGAAATGAATAAATAAATAAATCGCTTTGGGTTTTCCAAAACTTAAATAACCGATTTCTTGTTCAAATCTGACAGATTCTTTTCATATCTTTATGGCTAATGGAAACTATCTAAAAAAAATACTGACTAAAATATTATGTTCGGGAGCCACCTTGCTCGAGGGCCTTTAATTGAATCCACGCCATGAAACGGACGGTGTTATATATTTCACTTTAAAGCAAATTCGTTTTTTGCAGATTAATCGAATATCCAATCGAAAACGTTGGTTTGTGGTTGTCACCAAACTAATAGGTTAATTCAGTCAAGATACAATATTTAACAAATTTCAATCAAATGAAGAACGTTGTATTATTTTTTGCTGCCGGCTTTTTCTTGAGTGTAAGAATTTTTTGATAATCAGAAATCAAGACTGTAATTTAACCTTGTTTCTTCATTAAGGTGGCACTGGCGGCACATATAGATTCGCACAAAAATGCAATTCACAGACGAAGAAAGCCGTTTTACAATAAGTGCTTCGATTCCTTCAATCCAATTATGAATCCCATCAGCAATATTTTAAAGCAAAATTTTCAAACTTGCATCATCACTGCCAATTTTCAGAAAAAGGACGAGATAGAAACTTTGAAAAAGAGTCATTCCGAAATGTTCGCTGAAATAAAACGCTTTAGAGGGTCTCTGAAAAATTGCACGTCAAGCACAAACCATGTTCAATATTCTCAGTGTCTAACGGATGTTGTAAGCATTGGATTATTTTTTATTTTGACATATTTTTTAAATGCCTTTACCAATTTCATATTAGATAAGCAAAGATCGAGAAGTGTTGAATAAAATGACTCCAATTTTTGACGGGTCAAACAATAGAGGGAGCTTTATTGAAAGAGAAAAGAATAACTGCATGCAATCAGCTATAGACAGAGCCAGGGACAAGAGCATAGCAGCTTTTCGGAACCTAGAGTTATGTATTTTAAACTATGGCAACTAGTATTTTTTATGGTAACCAAATTTGAACAAAAATAATAAAATATTTGATCAAAAATCTTTACATAACCTTTTGAACTACCTAATCTAGAAGGAAGCATCTGTGTTTAGTTTCCATATAATTTAAAAAAAAAATTATTGTGTACACGGAGAGAATTGAAAAATCACCAATTGCGAAATATTCAGTTGCAATTTACAAAACATGTTTTTTTTTTGTAAATCACGGCGCTTTGATTCGAAACTGATAGAAAAATATGGCAATTTAACTTTCAATTCATCGCAAATTACAACAATTCCTAAGTTGAGATTTACAATTAAAAGTTAGAATTCAAGCTTGTGCCCTTCAAAGTAAATTACAACCTTTTTGTCGTAATTTACTACTTCAAGGGAATAATTCCATTTATACTTTTTACCAATCTGGATTTGCTAAAATTTTTTCGTGACTTACAATCACTGAGTATTAAAATCAACTCAAGTGTGTCTGACGGCTAAGTCGAAGGTCCGGAGTTCGATCCCTGCCTCCAACTAATAATTATCTTTTTTTTTTTTTTTGGTACTGTCTCTTTTGAGGAAATGTAAAATCCTCGAAAAATAAATCTGGTTAATATTAAAAGTGGATCTTAGTAAGCCCTCCGGATTCAGCGGGAAATGATATTCCACCAGAATATCAACGCACATACAGTAATCGTTCAGAATGTAAGTCATTAGGCCCTGGCCCCGCTTGTGTCTCCAATAATGCCTTTTTTGTAGTTCTATTATGTACATAGTGAGTACAAGGTTGAATTTCAACTACACATTATATACAATTTCTTACCTTTATTTAAATAATCATCACAAAATATTGTACATTAGAGGTTAGACGTCCAAAATAAGACGACTATATTTTTCTCGCCAATAAAACATAATCTTAATTCAGAACGCCCCTAAAATGTAACTCATATTCAGGTTGCTTCTTATTATTAATTTTGATATCCGACTTGGATGCATCACCATGGCCTAGTAGATGTGTGCTAGGTTGATATGCAGAAGGTCTCGAGTTCGATTCCTAGAATCAACCATGTAAGTAAAAGTTACAGTTTTCAATAAATAATAATAAATGCTTTTCAATAAATAGAAAACGTTGCTTCTCTCACAAAGCAATATAATTTGTTACAAATTGAGTAAAATGAATGGGGTTGCAATTAACGACTTTTACCACTAATTTTTTCAAAAACATATTTTTGATTCAAAACAAAAAGATGGAAATCTACGACTCGCTTTTTGCAATTTACAATCGAGTAAATATAAAATTGATACCAATTTGGATCAATTTTCGATTCGCGATGGCAATGTTTTATTTCTCAGGATCGAGTTATTGACCCAAAAAAGTGATAATTTGCTATTTTTGAGTGTCAATATCTTCATTTCGTTCAATTTTGAAAATTGCGAACAAGGAGTAGTAATTTACAAAACCCCGAGCTAGGGTGAGAAACTGCATAAGATTTTCGTGATTTGCAGCTCATTTTTCTTGATCTGATCTAAAAATTCTTTCCGTGTACCTACCTTCATCGACCTATTATTTAATCTGACCTAGCCTGATATTTGTGGCAAGCAAACTGTAACTACGGCCCCTCAACATCATACTGAAAACTCGTTTCCCACATTCCCACAGTAAAATTTGTCCACTCAACATCTCTACTACGTTTTGACAAAACATTCCGAATTATTATACCCACTAGATCACTTTGGAAGAAAAAATGTCTTCCTGGAAGACGAACAAATCTAGCTCTTCGCCGTTGCGTTGGTTCAAAAATAAATGATGGGATGAAGCGGGGGTGGTGTTTACTCTAACAGAATTAATCTATCGAGCCTTCCTTCTTCCAAAATATTGTTGCGTTTTCCAAGCGAAATTAATGTCGATTAAGGAAGTTTTATCCTAGCTTCAAGAAAATGAAAAAAATCTAAAAAGGACATCACCATTTTCTCTGATAGCCAAGCTGCTCTGAGATCAGTAGATTCCATATCCACTAATTTCAAAGCAGCTTTCGATTGTCGATCATCTCTCCAAGCGATGGTAGAATAGTTTAACATTCACCTCTGCTGGATAGTAGGGCATAGAGAAATTTCAGAGAACATTAAGGCTTACGAACTTGGCCAGCTTTAAACGGCACTATCTATTTTAACTAAGCACAGCTGTTTGCAACACAGTATCGGTGTCATTACAGGACACTGTCTAATATAGGTAGACAAACCACGAGACTGAGCGTACAGTGTTCAGAAGCCATATGGACGAAGAAGAAGAGACAGTTATCTATTTCCAAGACACATACCCTGCATGACACTGATGAACTGATAGTCTTGAAGGTTTCGTAAGAAGTTCAAATTGGTTCCAAGTTTGAAAGTTTAAATGAGATAACACACCAAACTTTTGGTATCATAACTTTGGACTTAAGGAGTCAGCTTATATACCCCTTTCCAGCTGACAGAAACCTTAACCTTACCTTACTTAACTTAAACTTTACCTTCAAAAAATATCAATTTAAACATAAGCGAGAGCTACAGTAAGTACGTTTGCAACGAACTGTTGGATACCCTATTTAGTACATTTGTGTATGTGCATGCGTTCGCTTCCCACACCCAGCTGCTGTTCCAGTTTCAGAAACAAAATTCTTCTTTAGCAGACAGGAAAAATTCAATAATATTAATTTTGGTGGCCAATTTTCTATAACCGCTGACGCAACAAAAAACGGCGTGTGCCACGCCCAAAGTTGAAACTTTTTATTGCCATTGCAAGCACTACGAGCTAAGTGACATTCGATTTGAACAAAACAAGACAAAACTTAATTTTTTAAAAATTGGATTTTGAATGGAACCACCGATTAAGGATATACATATACAATTCTCGAACCATAACCAACTACATGACCAAGGTATGCAAACCGATGTGTTCATCTTCATACTTCAAAACTGCGACCGATAGTTTAAAAACATTAAAAAAAACTATTGCATATTTCGACTTTTGACGGAAACGCCCCTTAAAAGTGGACGTGTCTTTAAAATTTGTAAAAAAAAAAACACAGTGACTGAGCTATGATCGTTAGTCAAATCTAAGGCATACATATATGTGTAAAACCACAGCTGAGTCGAGTAGTTTTTTTAACGATCTTAACTGAATAAAGGAATTTTATAAAATTCAAACCCTTAAAGTAGGCGTATTGAAAAAATTGCAAGCGAAAAAATAAAGATATATTTTGCAAATAACGAACGAAAAAAAGTTTTTTAAAATTACGTGTTTCGTTCTTTCATGAAAAGTGGGCGAAAGCCACGCCCAAAATTCAAAAACTTCTTTTCATACACAAGCTTCTTAGTTTCGACCAAGAGACGCACAAATTTGGTTTTGTGGAGTTCATTATAAACACCGTTTATTTGCAAAAACAATTTATTTATAGTTTTGAATGAAAAGTGGGCGTCAGCCACACCAAAAATCAATTTTTTTGATTATTCACAAGATGTTTATGAACAAGTAATAAACAAAAATTTAATGTTTTTCGCTCTAATATAAGCATTGATATTTTATAAAAAACAATATTGATGGTTTTGTATGAAAAATATACGTCAGCCACGCCCAAACTGAAATATTATATTATTTTATTGAGAAGAAGTTCACCTAAAGCTTGCTTTTATCGGAACTGTACAAAAAACTGCCAAAAAAGCGATTGTGAGAGTGTTTGTAGGCGGATTTTCTAGGTTCAAGAACTTAGCTTTACTCTTGATATACTCGTATACCAAATAGACGAACGCACTGACATGGCTAAATCGACTAGGATTTGAATCTGAGTCAGAATATATATATTTTTCTATATCTAACGGTATTATTTCTCTTATTCAAAACTCCACAAAAAATACAATATAATTATTCTATAGAATAGGCAATAGGGTATAATCAGGTAAGCCAATAATAATATTAACTTTTTATACCCTATTCCATAGAATGGGTATATTGTATTTGGTGTGGAGTTTGTAACATAGAGAAATAATACCGTTAGGTATAGAAAAGTATATAGGAATATTGATATATTCTGACTCAGAATCAAAAGCCGAGTCGATTTAGTCATGTCCATCCACCCGTCCGTCCGTCCGAATGTACACTCTCTAGAGGTCGCACTTTTTGAGCTCGTAAGGCTAGGTTCTTGAACCGGTAAAATCCGCCCATAAACACGCCCACAATCACAATTTTTGATGAACAACCTCAATTTGGTAAATTTAAATTATGTTTTTTGTACAGGTACGATAAAAGCATAACGCACACGTAAGCTTAAGGTAAACCTTTTTAAAACTAAATAAAAAAAAATAAGTTTGGGCGTGGCTGACGCCCACTTTTTACTAGAAACTCTAAGAAAATTGTTTTTGCAAATAAACGGTATTTATAATGAATCCGCAAGCCAAAATTTTGCGTCTCTTAGTAGAAACTCAATCGTTTGTGTATACAAAGAAATTTTTGAATTTTGGGCGTGGCTTTCACCCACTTTTCATGAAAGAACGAAAAACGTAGTTTTAAAAATTTAAGGTACTACCAATATTCAATTTAAACCTTTTTCCCTTAACTTCATTTATGAAAAATATATCTCTACATTTTCTTGTGTAAATTTTTTAAATACGCCCACTTTTAAAGGCGTGATTTTGATAAAATACCTTTGTTCAGGTAAGATCTTTTAAAAACTACTCGATTCAGCTGTAGTTTTACACATATGCCTATATACTGACTAATAATCAAAGCTGAGTTAGTGCTTCAAATTTTTAAGACACGCCCACTTTTAAGGGGCGTTTCCGTCAAAAGTGTTATAACGCATTAATTTTTTAACGTTTTTCAACTATCAGTCGCAGTTTTGAAGTAAAAATATAATCGCTATTTCCATTCCAAATCTAATTTTTAAAAATTTAAGTTTTATCTTGTTTTGTTCAAATCGATCTGCAAGAATAAAATTGAATGTCACTGGGCTCATACCAATTGCCTTGGCAATAAAACGTTTTAACTTTGGGCGTGGCGCACGCCTTTTTTTATTGCGCCAGCACTAATTGAACATCACACCGCACAAAATTAATGTTATTGAATTTTTTTCTGTCTGCTACAGAAGAATTTTGTTTCTGAAACTGGAACAGTGGCTGGCTGCGGGAGGCGAACGCATACACATATAAAAATATAGGGAATAGGGTATCCAACAGTTCGTTGCAAACGTACTGTAGCTCTCGCTTATGTTTTATATGATTACTAACTTTTATAATACTCTTTTTCGTTTCTGGTTGATACCTACTTTATAACTAAAACATTTGCGAATGCAACGTGAATGTGGATACCAAACTTGATATCAAACGGTAGAGCTATTTTGCTCTTGGAATCAAAGTTCAACGCAATGTCAAGATTTTTAAAAATACTCCAAACTTGTCACTAAAACATGAGTTAAATTTCCTTTTTTATTTATAGAACTAACATGTGTGAAGCCTGAACAGCAGTTTATGGAAAATGTAGAGTTGGGAGCGAAAGATTGGTCTTTGGTCATCATAAAACTATTCCCAAACACAATCCAAGTGGAGTTTGACGATGCATCCATCTTAACGAAATTGAAACAATTTCAAAGAACAACAAAAAATATTCTGACTGAAAACTGATCCTCACTTTTTAATTCTCTCGTGGTCATGTTGATAAGTTCAAGTTGAGCGAACTGGTTTGTTGGTATATTTTATATTATCGTATAAGCCAGCTGTAATTTCAAGTGAAATGGATAGCTAAGTTCGTTTTTATCAGGAAGTTTCAATTTCTTTAGTTCATCAAAGAGTTCAAAACACTATATTGATGAAAAAAAAAAATGTAAGCTCAGCTAAAACAGCACAATGCTAATTAAAGCGACAGTAAATTCTTTTTTTTTTTAATTCAGTGCTGGATCTGTCGACTCACTGAAAAAGGAATTAATTAAAAAAAGTACTTATGGAAAAAATTCTCAAGCAACTGGGTTCTGATAATATCGCTGAAAACATGGTAAATTTGATGTCTACAGATACAAGAAAAAATATGAAGATACAAATTTGCTAAAATCGGACAAAATTTTTTCCAGGCCTATCGAAATGAAAAGAATGTGTCAATTGGGCCCATCAAGAACTTATAAGTACAAGAAAACAAAGTTCTTCAGAAGCTTAATAATTGTAAGATCCCAGAAAATGAAATCTTGGTAAATGTTACGAAAATTTCTGTTGGGTCAGCAATTTGAAATTTTTTAATGTTTCAATAGAATTTATTAAATTTGTTCTCCTTTGGTTGCTACGACTTACTTTATTTTTACTTGCGATTATAGGTTCTTTAAGGCAAGTTGTGCATTCGTAAGAAAACAAAAATTCTTACAAGCAAACAAGACATTACGATGATAGAGAAGTCGAAAAAAGTGGGTCCGACAATTCTGTCTGTCTGTCTGTCTGTCCGTCCGTCCGTCTGTATCGGCACCTACAGCTTAAACGGCTGGACCGATTTCCTTCAAACTTGGTACATAGTATTATTATGACGTCCTACAGAGAGGTTTTTGGAATTAGCATTCTGGCTTTTAAACTAACGGTACCTGTCATACGATTTTTAGTGAAAAATTAATTTTTCTCGAAAACGGCTGTTACGATTTTTCTGAACTTTCTGAATAATATTTTCTGTGTAAACTTAATGTTTTGGTTGGAATAGATTTTTCAGGAAAAGTCTTATGACGGTACCTCCCATAGGACCGGTTTTTTGATATCCGATTTTCTCGTGAGACGACGAATTTCGATGAATTTTTTAATGTACCCTTTTATAAACAAAATAATACAAATTTCAATTTTTTCAAAAAGTTTTTTTGAATTTTTTAAAAAAGTTTAAAATTTTTTTTTTATTGTTTGTTTTTTCCAAAAAAGGTTCAATCAATTTTTATTCAATTTTATTTTTCTGATAAAAACTACAAAGTTCTACAAGTTGGCATACACAAAAAAAAATCGAATGTTTTCGGAAAGCTTTTCAAAAAAAACGTTTTTTGAAAAAAACTGGTCGAACAATTTTGAAAAAAAATTTCCTTAAAATTTAAAAAAAAAAAACAAAAGAAATCTGATTGCTTATTCCATTTTCTCCAAAAAACGTTTTAGCTATTGATTTTTAAGTGATTTATAAAATTTCATATGATGTTTTCAACGCTTTTTTCCCAAAATCTCAAGCTCCAAGACGATTTTTTTTTAGAGTTACGAACCAAACGAAGGAAGGATCCCGCTCTCCATTATTCATATTCATATGCATAAATGAGTTCTGCAACACAGAAAGAACATAGCAAAAACTTTTTCGTCTGAATCAAAATCACATTAAAGGTGAAATTTTTTAAAATTTTTTTTAAGTAATACATTTGTTGACAAAAAGTCAGACAGACACAAAAAGAACCAGTTTTTGAAAATAGTTTGAAATACACTGAGACCGAGAAAAGATGACACAACTAAGACCTCGAGAATCAAGATGAAGTTTTTAACTGATGCTATATTTTATAATTTTAAAAGTTGAAAATGTTTTTATATACCTAAAACCTATAGTTTTCTATGTTAGGCTTTTTTGATATTAAGTAAACCCTGACACTAACTTTCGACCAAATCCAGCCGCTGTCATTATAAATCCTACCAAGCACGATCAGCATATCGATACTTTTTGATGTCTGTATCGACAAATTTTGTATGGGTTCAGGCAGTGACTTGGCGGAATTTATGAAGTAAAGTTCATGAAATGAAGTTCATAATTTTAATATTTTTGTTTTTTGTTGCATTTGTGCTGAATGTAGGAACTCTTAAAAAAAAAATTAAATTATTGAAGATGACTATTAAATATATATTTTCCTATACATCCTGCAGATTTCAAACGCCCGCTTTCACAGGAACGACGAAGATGGCCAACCCGAACACGGACATAATAGTTCCCATCTAGACTGTATCGATGTATTTATCCCGCTAATAAACCGTTTAGCCAACGAAGCCAAAGAAGCATCAGACGATTGTGTTGCAACTGCCAATTCCCATAAAGAACGGGAACAAGCGTTGATAAAAAGCACCCGTTCTGAACTATTTTCCGAAGTGAAAAGAATTAAAGATACACTCACAGCATGTTCCTCACGAAACGATCATGTGGGATATTTTGAATGTCTCAATGGAATTGTAAGTAGTTGAGAATTGTCATAATGAAATTCATTTATTATATTTTTTAAATTAAATAGGTTGAAGCTGACAAGAAAATTGTGCAACACATTGCGTTTAAATCTTCAACATTTTCTACTCAAATCAAAGAAATCGACGAACAAAAAATAAAATGTTTTCGTGATTCGGTGAACAAAGTGAAAGACAAGAATTCATACGCAATCAATAATTTACAATACTGCCTGACGTCTGGTAATAAACTTAATTCCGGAATGCCCCAAACGACCATGTATCCTAACCATGACTCAAGTACTAGAACTAGTGTAGATTCCGATGAGTACTCATATGCGGATGTTTCTTATGGTCCTTAGAGGATAAAAAGCAAATGCAAATTGAAAAGCAATTAAAGTAAGAACAAGTGTGGCGGCCAGTTTAGTTTAATAGTTGAATAAAAAGAAGCGTTTTTTTTTACAATGTTATAAATATTATTTTATTTAAAAATTTTATTCTTGCAGCCAAGTTGAAGCTTTTAGCTAGGTGAATAGTTACTGATTTTTATCAAAACTTTTGAGAACGAGGACTCAAACCCCTTGTTATGCGACAAATCACTGAACAAAATATTTCTGGTTATATCGATTTTTGTATACCCTATTCTATAGAATGGGTATATTGTATTTGGTGTGGAATTTGTAACATAGAGAAATAATACCGTTAGGTATAGAAAAGTACATTCTGACTCAGAATCAAAAGCTTAGTCGCTTTAGCCATGTCCGTCCGTTTGTCCGTGAGTATGTATACTCTCTAGAGGTCGCAATTTTTGAGCTAGAAAGCTGAAATTTGGCATATATAATCTTTGGTTCAAGAGTAAGGCTAAGTTCTTGAACCGGTAAAATACGATATAAGCGAACGCGTTGTCACAATCCGCATTAAATCTAAATTCAGCAACATCTCGCTGATCTGCGTATACGCCCCCACGGAGGAAAAAGATGACACGACCAAAGAAGAATTCTACGATCTTCTCGAGAAGACGTATGATGAATGCCTGAAGTACGACACTAAGTTTATTCTTGGTGACTTCAACGCCAAAATCGGAAAGGAGGGTAACTTTGGCTCGACAGCCTGCACGACAACACTTCCGGTAACGGACACAGGCTAATCGACTTTGCTGCGGGGCGAAGTGTCATCTTAGCTAGCACATACTTCCCACACCTCAATATACACAAGGGGACCTGGCGGTCTCCTGTTCAAAATACCGTCAACCAAATTGATCAGTGATCACATTGCGATTGATAGCAGACATGCCTCCAGTGTCATGGATGTCCGCATTTTCCGACAACATAGACTCGGACCACTACCTTGTTGTAGCTAAAGTGCGAATGCGGATCTCTACCAGACCGCAGAATCGAGCATCCACTGTGAGAAAGTCTGATGTTGCGAAGTAACAATAGCAAGACACCGCCACAACCTTTGCCAACCATGTCTCCTCTTATCTCTTGACAAGCCCGGCGCCTGCGCCAAACCCAGAAGCCCAGTGGCAACATTGCATTGCGACCACAACGAAACACCTGGTTCGATGATGAGTGCAGGCTCGATCACTTGGCCAAAGACAAAACCTATCATGCAGTTCTGAGTGCCAGAACTAGAGCTGCCAAGAGCGCTCCCCGTGCGGTGTATCAGCAAAAGAGGAAAGAGGAACATCGGCTTTTCAGAAGAAAAAAAAGAGAACTGGAAAAACGAATGGTTGAATGTATTGAGGGGTGCTACTGCAGAAGCAATGTTCGAAAGTTCTACCAAAGGGTAAAGCAAGGGTTACAAAGCCCGAGCGGAAGCATGTTGAGGCGAGGGTGGGAATGTCGTAGTAGATACACAGTAGGTGCTGAGAATTTGGAAAGAACACTTTTGCAGACTGTTAAACGGCGAAGACAACCAACTAATCGCTGTCAGGCGGAATGATCCATTCGATTTGGATGATGAAGAACAAAATTTCCGTCCTCCCGACCAAGAAGAAGTTCGGATAGCAATATCTAAACTAAAGTCCAACAAGGCTGCTGGAGCTGATGGCCTTACGGCTGAACTCTTCAAAGCAGCGGGAGATGACTTGGTGAGGAGCATACACCAACTCATCTGTACAATCTGGTCGGATAAAAGTATGCCCGACGAATGGAACCTCAGCACTGTGTGCCCTATCGACAAGAAAGGAGATACTCTAGGCTGCGCCAACTACAGAGGTATAAGTCTCCTAAATGTCGCATATAAAATCTTGTCGGCCATTCTGTGTGAACGTCTGAACCCTTTCGCACGTGAACTGATTGGCCCCTATCAGTGTGGTTTCAGGCCCGATAAGTCAACCGTCGACCAAATTTTCACACTTCGGCAGATCTTGGAAAAGACCCAAGAATTCCAGACCGATACTCACCACCTCTTTATCGATTTTAAAGTCGCCTATGACAGCGTGAACAGGAACGAGCTATACAGAGCCATGTCACTTCTTGGCATCCCTGCTAAACTCGTTAGATTGTGCAGGATGACTATGGAGAACTCGCGCTGCTCCGTCAAGGTTGGTAAGACCACCACCGACTCATTTAATGTCGAGAAAGGTTTACGACAGGGTGACGCGGTGACATGCGCTGAGATATAACTTTGAGGTTGTCAAGGACTTTGTCTATTTGGGTTCCACTATAACCTCTCAGAACAACATCAGTGAAGAGATCAGTCGAAGAATAACTGTTGCCAATCGCTGTTTCTTCGGGCTTAGAAGGCATCTTACTAGCAAAGCCCTCTCTCAAAGGACCAAGGAGATACTATACAAGACCCTTATCATCCCAGTCCTGCTGTATGGGGCAGAAGCGTGGACACTAACACAATCGGATGAATACAGGCTGGGGTGCTTTGAGAGAAAAATTCTTCGGGTGATATTCGGTCCTGTATTGTATCAATGGAGTATGGAGGAGAAGATTCAATGGCGAACTGTACGGGCCATACAGCGACATTGACTTGGTTAAGAAGCTGAAAATACAGCGGCTTAGATGGCTGGGCCATGTGGAGCGTATGGACGAAAACGCTCCTGCCCGACGAGTCTTCAATTCCAACCCGGAGGGCCGAAGCAGTTCTGGAAGACTCCATCTAAGGTGGCGCGATCAAGTGGAAAACGACCTCAACCAACTTGGTGTGCGCAACTGGAGGCCAATGGCTAGGGTCCGGCCTAGCTGGCGAGGATCGTTGGTTGAGGCCGTGGTCCACAATGGACTGTCTGCGCCACCTTAAGTAAGTAAGTATGTAATGGCTGAAGTGCAATTTTAGCATTTATCGTGTTGAAGGGCCATCCACCGATAAGTCCTAATTTGGATTTAAATGATGTTTTATCGGTAGAAAAAGGGCTTCCAATAATAATTCAAACTCACGAAAAAGACAATTGATCTTCACGGAGAACATTTTGAGAAACAAAATTGATCTTTAACAAGAATTTTATTTTTCAAAACTTTTAAACAAAATACAAACATTCCTTCTCCACTTTCTTTGTAGGTTTTTAAATACTTAATCAAGAATTTTTTAATTTGTTTAACGAACTACAAACCCATTCCTCGGAATCGTCATACAAACTTTCACAACTGAAGTATTAGATAGGTTATATTGATTTTCAGTTTTAAGAGTATGGTAAATAATTTTATCAAGCAATTACTCTTAGCCTTAAGAGGCACTTCAAAATGAACTCAAAACTATCAATCAAAAATCACCCTTTGTGACCTATAAAAGGCTTCGATGTTTCTTCAGCTTTCATCAGTTTTCAAATTAATTTTCAATCAACGCGAGGAATCAACTTGAAAAACAATGAAGTGCGGTATTATTTTGGCCACCATTGCCTGCGTCCTTGGTGTAAGGAATTAGTTTTCAAAAAAAAAAATATTTTTAACTTACAACCTTTTCTACTTTATTAAGGTCGCATTGGCAATGAACGGGGAAAAAGTCGACAAGGCTCATTCAGAAGTCCTTGCCTATGTTCACGAAAACCTGGCAGCCGTTCCTATGATAAGAGGACATTCCGGACACTTGGAATGCTACAATGGATTCATCCCACTTATCAACAAGTTGGCACTCAAGGCTAAGGAAGTCTCACAAAAATGTGTTGATCACCACGGTGCATTGTTCGATGGCTTTTGGTCTGATTTGAAGATTCAACGTTCGTTGATTGAGGTAAAAGTCGAAAAGATAACCAAAACTTTGGCTGATTGTGGCGAGAAACAAGGATTGGACTACTTCAATTGTCTGAGTGATAATGTAAGTGTTTGATTGTGTTTTCACATGTTTATTTATATAACAAGAACTTGTTCATATAAATGTAGACTGAAGAACTTAGACAAATGATGGAAGATATCAAATTGGCATCTAAGGATATTGTGTTGGCACATCAAGATAAGATTTCTAAGAACGAACTTGCTGAAGAAACCTGCCTTCTGAATGCAGTTGATGCTGCCAAGGCAGAAAGTGACCAAGCTTTCGTCAATCTTAAGTCTTGCGTTAGGAATGGAGGACCGTCTACTGAAAAGCCATCAACACCTACTGAAGACTTATCAGCTGTTGAATCCGGATCATCTACTCCTGGAGAGGCATTAGCTGATTCTGCTGATGAGGAATCTTTTTAAAATTAATAATTCTAGTTTAGGAGTATACCTAATATGTAATTATTGAATAAAAATGCATAAAAAAAATTAAGTTAATTATCTTTTACTTATTTAAAAAGGTTTACACGTTTAAACATTTGATTAGAGAACCGAGAGTCCTAGATTTGTATGTATTTTCTTAGCTTTCAGTATGTTGGAATTGGGTTCTTTCAAATCGATTCTAGCCGTTTCGATTCGGCGGTAGATTGTAGGTCCTTTTGCCATTTTTTAGAAGGTTGACGCAGACACAGAAATGGCACCGTCCCCGCTGGGAGCTGTATGTATTTGCAGGATAAAAGATGAAACGATTTAAAGTCCAATTTTGAAATGGAAAACCTTTAAATTAAACTAACCTAAGTTATTTATAACTGACCAGGCTCTGTTTATAATTTTTTGGGCATGTTTTCTTGGCTTATTGATGCTGTTCCCGGAAACGCAATTTCTCCTTTAAATTTTAAAATTAAACTTTTAGTGTAAAGACCAAGCACACTGAACTGTATCTGATTTGTTTAATTTTGAAATGTTTTTTAAATCATTAAGAACAACGCAAACGGTTAGAGCCAAGTCTGTTCCCTTACTTCAGATGTCAGTGTTTCTTTGTTCATTTAGAGAAGCGTTACATATACATATATGTATATGACAGGCATAAAAGAGAATGACCATTTTTGGGCCCGGTGCGTATACACTAATGATTTTTGGTACCAAATTAAAGCTGATGTTAAGCTGAGTATATTTACGAAATATTTCCAAAATCGTTAGTGGGGATTTCGAAATATTTGAGAATGAAGTTGGAGTTGCCAAAATAAAAAAAAAACATATTGTTACCAAATGAAAGATCTCAAAAATATCTTTCTTGACTATACTAACCTTTTCTATGTAAATTAATAACATTTTCATTTAATAAGCTCAGACGTTGTTTGAAAAAAGTAATTAATGTTGGCTTTTACACGCCGATATCTTGAATCTTTTATTAATCCTTTTGTTACGATCAGAAATTTTTGGGTCTCGTTAAAATGATTTTGAATTTTAAAATTATGCCGACTTTACCTGGCCTATATTTACATTGATGGAGATTTTCATATTTAAGTTGAATGTTTGATGGAAATAACGAAAACATTTGTGTGTTACCTTCAAGATTTTGTACACTGTAGGTACTAAGAAGACTTAAATTCAAATTTTTTGTTTTAGGTCTATTGTGCTTTGTGACATTCAATTTCAGGCTTGCAGCTCGATTTAAACAAAACATAACTTGTTAATTTAAAAATTAGATTTGACAATTGATATTTTCAGATTATGTGTGTATTTGAAATTCAATTCTTGACCCACACATACAGCTTCCTAAACAAAGAATACAAACACAAAATTTTCATCTTCTCACTTCAAAACTGCGAACAATAGTTTGAAAACATTTAAACATCAATGTATATTAAGGCTTTTAACAGAAATTCCTCTTTAAGCTGCATTTTGATCGTTTGTCAATTTGTAAGCATTATGCGTAAAACTACAGCTTAGTCGAATAATTTATTAGCAATCTTTCCCGAATAAGGACATTTTATAAAAAATCACTCCCTTTAAAGTAGACGTATTGAATTATTGTACACACAAAATAATAAGATTTATTATTTTCTATAGCGAACGAAAAAAAAATGGTTGAAATTTTATATTGGTAAATTTAATTTTTAAAACTAAGTACTTGTTGTGTATCTTTTATGAAATATGAGCGCAAGCTACGACAGAAATTAAAAAAAGGGAAAATTGGATTTTTTGTTCTTAGCTCAAAAAATAACGGTATCTGCCATGTAACCGTCACGTTAAAGCTTATTTTTCTCGAAATGGCTCTTACGATTTTGGTTTAAAAAATTCAGTGTCGCCTTTTAGGTAGAACCAAGTATATCGCTAATTTTCTAAAACAAATGTTTTCAAAAAGTTTTTCAAACAGAACTTTTTTTCTCAAAAACCGTTATACAGAGTTTTATAAATTTATTCTCATAAATTAAAATTTATCTAAGAAAAAAAAAATGGCGTAATTTTTTTTAGCTCCAATTAGTTTAAGTATTTATTTAAGAATTTTGAAAAATTTATTTTTGTCAAAATCTCAAGCCCTTAGACCACTGTCACACATTAGAGCAAATTCGTGCAACCCAGTCGTGCATTTATTATCTTTCTTACACAATATGTTAACGGACAACTGTTACCCACAAAATTTAAGCCTTTTCGATCGCATATAAGCATCGTTATTTTATAAAAACAATATTTTTGTTGGGCGTCATTAATGCCCAAACCTAAATATTTTTATTTGATTGGGAGAAACTGTATGAAAGCTTTCGTGTGCAAATTTATAGCATTGTGTTTTGATCGTAATTTTAGAAAAAAAAACATGGTTTTCTGTAAAAACGGTTTACGGACGATAATTTTACGTGATAACCAGTTCACAAAACACTTCATGTGTAATAGGTATCTCTCAAACCACCAACCACCCAACCTACGTACAACCACCCACCATTTTTTAATTTTTTTCACCCCTTGAACACCAACCTCCCACCCCCACATACAACCAAAAGCCAACAGCCCACCATTTTTGAACATTTTTTTCCTCCTCCCTAACACAGTAAATCCCCCATTCCTAACCACTACCAACCACCCACACCACCTACAACCAACCATTCACGGTTTTTGACAATTTCTCCATGCACCAAATTCAACCACCTACTCCATTTACAACCACCTGCTACTCACCCACTATTTTTGACAATATTTTCTTCACCCCCAACCCCTCTCCAGTACAACTATTTTTAACAATTCCCTTTACTACACCCTCAAACCAAATCCAACCACCCATAACACCTACAGCCACCAACCAACCACAAACCATTTTTGTCAATTATTTTTCCCTCGCCCCCTCCCAACACCAAATTCCAAAAATCGAACCACCTACCCCACCTGGCACCACCTTCAACTCACCCACCTTTTTTGACAACTTTTTCATCGCACCCCATCAAATCAACCATCCCCACCACCAAAACTGCCAACCAATAAACCCATCTACAACCGCCAACCAACCACCCACCATATTTGACAATTCACCCCCCTCCCCCAACCATACCAAATCCCCCCAACACCAAACACAGATCCCACCTACAGCCATCAAGGAACCACCCATTAGCTTTGACAATATTTATCTCACCACCCAAACCAGCTACAACCACACACCATTTTTGACAATTTTTCCTCCCTCCCCCCCGCTTGGCCCACTCACACTCCCACCACAACCAACCAACCACCCAAAATCCTCCCCTCCCACTTTATCGACTTTCTAGGCTATGAAAGCAGCTAGGTAACGTGACTGTGACATTTTTCCGTGCGTGCTGCCCCATTTATTAGACGCTGTCGCGTCAAAAACACAATATTATTTTGAAACATCAGCGAGAGCTACAGTACGTTTGCAACGAACTGTTGGATACCCTATTCCCCACATTTTTGTATATGTATATTCATATGCGTTCGCCTCCTTCGCAGCCAGCCGCTGTTCTAGTATCGGAAACAAAATTCTTCTTTAGCAGGCAGCGAAAAATTCAATAAAAGTGGGCGTGCCCTAAATTTTTTTAAGAAAAATTTAAAGGACTAAATAAGCTTTGATCAATAGTCAGTATTTAGGCATATATGTAAAACTACAGCTGAATCGAGTAGTTTTTAAACGATCTTACATGAACAAAGGTTTTTTATCAAAATCACGCCTTTAAAAGTGGGCGTATTGAAAAAATTTACACAAGAAAATGTAAAAATATTTTTCGAAGGGAAAAAGGTTTTAATTGAATATTTGTAGTATCTTGTATTTTTAAAACTACATTTTTCGTTCTGTCATGAAAAAAAAGGCGTAAGCCACGCCCAAAATTCTAAAATTTCTTTTCATACACAAAGTTTTTAGTTTTTACTAAGAGACGCAAGATGCTTGCGGATTCATTATAAATACCGTTAATTTGCAAAAACTATTTTTTTATGTTTTTTATGTTTAGTTTTGGGCGTCAGCCACGCCCAAAATCAAATTTTTTGATTTCATACAGAAGATGTTTATGTGCAAGTAATATCCACAAAATTTAATGTTTCGCATTAATATAACAATTGGTATTTTACATAAACAATATTGATGATTTTGTATGAAAAATGGGCGTCAGCCACGCCCAAACTGAATTTTTTTTTATTTAATTGGAAGATTTACCTGAAGCTGGCGTTATGTAACTGTACAAAAAATATAATTTAATTTTACCAAATTGAGGTTGTTCAACAAAAATGGCGATTGTGGGCGTGTTTGTGGGCGGATTTTTTCGGTTCAAGAACTTAGCCTTTTTCTTGAACCAAAATATATACCAAATTTCAGCTTTCTAGCTCAAAAATTGCGACCTATAGAGAGTACACATACGGACGGACGGACGGACCGGACATGGTTTAATCGACTAGGCTTTTGATTTTGAGTCAGAATATATATACTTTTCTATACCTAACGGTATTATTTCTCTATGTTACAAACTCCACACCAAATACAATATACCCTACCCATTCTATGGAATAGGATATAAGAATAGAGGTTGTGGAAAAAAATGGCATTTATGGACATGTGTTTTTGCGGATTTCGCTGGATCGTTCAAGAACTTAGCCTTACTCTTGGACTAAAGATTATATGTTTGAAATTTGAGATTTATAGCTCAAAAATGTTTGTTGGCAAATACGCCCGAAATGTTGGAAATTCCGTCAGATTCCAGATGAGAAAATTAGTATATTCTGGCCTAATTTTCAAATAACGATTTCAAACAAAAAGGGCCGAAATGTTTTTTTAAAGACGAAGTCTGTGTGTTGCTCACCCACCCAGCCCCGTGGCTTTTTTACATATCAAATCACCGCACGTGGGGGGACCGACGACGCAATCGCGTGCCGGGAAACCACCTTAAAATAAAAAAAGTATTTAACATTTTTAGTTAATAAATTATTTTTCTGACGTTTATTCCAAAAAAATTCTGGCGTAATTTCCGGTAGCCAGCACCTTCACCTTGACAAAACATCTCGACATTCGCAAGTCAAAATCACACTTGGAATGACTGTAACCACTCCAAAATTTCGTTATAAAACGGTGCATTCAAATATACTTAATTTTATCTCGCAATTACTGAAGCACAAGAGGCTACTTAAAAAACAATAACAGACCACTCAAAGTTGGAATAGAAAATCATTTCCGAAAGCCTATAAAAGGTTCTGAATCTGTAAACCTCATCAGTTTGACATTGATCACAAAATCAGAAAATTCAAAATGAAGAGTACTTTATTTATTGCAGCTACTTTGGCCTGTGTCCTGGTTGTAAGGATTCTGTTATCCCGATCTTCTTCTATTTTCTAACTTTCAAATATTTTTTAAGGTTTCATCGGCTGCCAGTGACACTAAGAAAGTTGATAAGGTTCAATCTGAAGTAAAATCCTATGTTCGTGATGGTATGGGCAACGTCCGCATGATGAAAGGAAGTTCCGCTCACCTGGAGTGTTACAATGGGTTTATACCCCTGATTAACTCATTAGCATCTAAAGCCAAAGATGAGTCATATAGCTGTGTGTCGAAAGCTGAAGCTAAGAAACAGATGACATTGTTTGTTCTGAATGAGGCCCGTTCAGAAGTTGAAGGTGATGTTGAAAAAATTGTCAAGTCATTAAATGGCTGTTCCAAACAAGATGGCGTGGACTACTTCAAGTGTCTGGAGCAAAATGTACGGTTCAAGGCTTTTGATAATGTTCTATGTAAAAGAATTTTTTTTTTAAATAGGCTGAAGCTGATGACAGAGAACTGATGGAAAACATTAAAACCAAATCCAGGAGTCTGATGGCTGACTATGAAAAAAGCGTTGCTGAAATCGATCGTGCTGAAGATACTTGCCTAATGGATGCAGTTGATAACGCTAAGTATGCAAGTGATAAGGCTTACGCTGACTTGAAAACGTGCATCAGGGATGGTCCAGTGATTCAGGCTCAAATTGATACGGAAGAAAGCACCACTGTGGTATCGACCAGTTCAAGTCTAGAAGAACAACAGTAAACAGTTCTTGAAAGTCAAGACTAATTCAGTTAATATTGAAATAAAAACAAGCATATTTAAGAAAATGTAAGTTTGAAGTTGTTTAAAAAAAAACGATAAAACAATGCGAATAATAACATGGTCTTTTCCAAAAAAAAGATCAACGGTTACAAACCTCTATAATTTCTAGCACTTTTGTTCAAGTGCGTTAGAAAAGGGAATCAAAATTGATTCAAACTTTTACCATTCAGGTTTCTGCCATTTTGTTTCACGTCAATTAAGTTGAGTTTCAAAAAGTGTTTTTCTCTGAACCCTGAATTTTTTTTTTCAACTTTTAATTTCATAACACAAACTTCATCATGTTTTGACTTTTAAGGACCTGGGTATTCCATTTTAGTTCACGGGACACATCGTTTGAATAGTTTAAAAAAAACTTCATACTAGGCTTTATAAAACGATGTACAAAGGAATTTAAAAGCCCTGGTGCACCCCTATCATCTTTTAATTGCCATGTCCGTCTTCATCTCAAGTGCGCCTGACAAGTTTGGACGCCGCACAGTTGTCCAAAAAAGGAAAAGTCGTGGCAAAAATACAAAATTCGATGTTTTATTTCTACTGTTTTGTTTTTTATTTCTAATAGAAATATAAATAGAGCTTCAAAAACAGCAAACAAAATAATTTTCTGACAACTGGTTTGACTAATAGAGCTTTTCAAAGTTGGTAAATTTTTTTTCTAGAGAAAAAAAAACAAAAAAAACGAAATTCTTTATTTTCTTTTTTGCAATTATGGCATATTTAATGAAAAATCTTCTTTTTTTTAATATTACCTGGTTGTTTTATTAATAAGTTAATTTAAATTTGAAATTTAAAAAATAAAAAAATAATTTTTTAATTTAAATAAATAAAACAAGAAACACATTTTTTTAACAGTTTATGGAGTTTGAATAGAGCTACAAAAAAGTTGCGAGCAGTTGATGCCATAAATCGAATAGGGTGTTGGAAACCAACTATTTGTTGAGCCAAGTGCAAAATTGTAGCCGCGCATATGCGCGCACTACCGAGATATTGTAATTTGTTTAAAAAAAACATTTTCCCATTTCTGTTTTTTTTGTTTTAAAAGCAAATTCACTCTTGGAATATTTGAATTACTCCAATTGTCTAAAGAGCTGAGAGTGTAAATTTTTTTCTTGGATCAATTGCAATACATTGTATTATCTGTAAGGAAAAAAATCCGCCCACTTCCACGCCCCCTTTTTATATAAATGCCAAATGTCACAAAAATATAATTAAAAGATAGTAAACAAACAATTTTTTGTTTTATTAAACATTTAATTTTTATAATCCGCCCACTTGCATGCCTCTTTTTAAATAGATTTCTGTTACTTCTAAGCCAAAAGGATTATTATAAATCATTATGTTCTTATTCATAAAGCAGGTAAACATGAATTAACGTGCCAAAAGTAAGAGATTAAGTTTTTTTTATTAGCTACTCTTTATTAAAGGTTGAAGGATATATTTAATTACAGATTTTTATTTTATGATCCAATAAAACAGGTAGATATAAATATTAAGTTTTTTCACAACCCCAACAAAAGAGATTATAAGTAATGCATTTTGGGTAGCTTAAATTTCGCAGGTAAAATAATCCTTGTTCATGTGCATGTTTATCTGTGATATAATCTCTGACTATGGATAAACTTTATTAGTTTTCAAAAGGTTTCACTGAAGAGCGGAGCGTGTAAATTAAATTTGAATATGAATATTTCAAACAGAGTCCTTTTTGAAAATTTTTGCAATGCTTCGAATTCTAAAGAATTTGTGGAATTATTGTTTCAAAACCAAAACACAGAAATAAGTGTCACCAAAGAAATTAAAAAGAAACTTCAACAAGTATATTCTTTAATCAAACGAAAATGGATTGACTGTAGTAAACACAAAGAAAGATTTCTCTTTAAACAAGCAGAATTTTTAAATGGAACATTAACTATACAAGAGGATGAAATTGAAGACAGTGACGATGACGTGCCAAGTACATCAAGAGGAAGGCATTCGAAATCCTTGGATGCATGTGCAGAATACACCAAAAGGAGGAAACTATTGGAAACTACGACCAATATTTCGACTGAAAATGTGTCAATAGCTCTTAGTATGAAATATAATAAGGAGCATAATAAGACAAAAGCGGACATCACAAAAGCAGTTTTGAGTGCTAGCCCATTACGAGTCCAGCGAATAAAAGAGAGTATTCCTACACCTCAAATTTATATTTACCTATTGTTTAAGAAGATGATTTATATATGTATTTTTTTTATTTTATAAATATAATATTTTTTATTATACTCGATTTAATTTTTTTTAATTGTTTGGTCCGTTTACTTTTTCCCTTTAGTGTTTCACATAAAATATATCACTGAAAAAATGTATAAAATATTATTATACACCACTACATGCAAATAAAAATACAATTTTTAATACTTAATACAAATATTTATGAAATAGGTTCGTTAACTTTAAGCATCCACTGTTGTGATCAATTTTATTTTGGAACACCCAATGAACACTTAGGTGGTCATAGTTTTTGTTTTTTTGCAATTTTTGAAAGTTTTATTCAATTGTTTTTTCTGTTAATTCCTTTTTCTAAGAAAATCTTTTTTTAGCCAATGATTCCGAAACACCCTGTGAAACAATTTTCTTGAAATTCATTTTTTTAATAGCCCTGGAAATTTCCCTCAAATAAAAAAAAAAATTGTAGCAATATCTTCATGCGATCAAAAGTTATGATTTTTGCAACCAAAAAAGTCATTTTGGACCACCGTGCGCCGCCGCTCTATGAAATTCATAGTAACGCGAATTTAGAATATGCAGCAAAAATGTATTTGCTTTGCCCCCTGCCATGATTCTCAAAACCTTGTATCATAATGTACACAGCGATTTGACTTTAACAAATTCACCCTCTTTCACTAAAACGTATGAACATCGTCCTAGTCTTTATTCATCAACTCATTGCTGGTCATTTTGATGCAACTTATTTGCAATCAATCTGGATAAGGTCCCAACTATTGATGTGGAGCACATCACTTGCTAAGATCAAATCTTCTGCATGTTCCTCAGCTTAGTACCAATTACGGTTCGAATAAACTTTCTACACATATATATGTCTGTCTTCTATAAATGGAACAAATTTAACTTTGCTCACTCGATTCCGTCTATTCCTACTGTTCATAGAGAAAATGTGATAACAAAAAGCTCTTAATATAATCAACAAAATTCACAGCGCCACCTTACGTTCGGAACTAATTTCTTTTTACACTACCTTGCCTACAAGTTTGAAACCAGGGTTACCATCTTAAATATTAAAGTTTGCCAATTATAATAGAAATCGATAATTTTAAATCCTCAATTTTAATAAAAGGTTTTATAACTGGAGTGCGTTTTTCTATTGGCGCAGCTAGATTTTGGCGGCCATTTTGTTCATCGGTCGTTATATTCAGTTACTTATGCCAATTTAATTTGGCAGATAAAATATTCGAATAGCACCTCTATTTTCAAAATGGGTGTTGATTTCTACATCTACGGAAACCAAACTGTGGTATCAAAAGAAAGTGTCAACAAATGTCTGACTTAATAACAGATAACATTAAGTGTTATTTTAACTTCCATAGAATAGTTTGAGTTGATAAATTATTGCAGAATGCTACCTTCAGTTCAATCAACCTCTTTAAAGCTTGTATTCATTTTGTAACGAGAAAATTAAACACAAAAATGATTAATAAACTGAAAAAGAAACTGAAAGATGAGGTAAGTCTTGAAGCAAATGGAACATTAAATCACTCGACGCACATCCGCTTACTTTGGTAACTTGGTAAGAAATTTCGAATTTATCTAGGTATCCTTTCATTTTCATAGAGCAAACTCATCGTAAAGAGGTGTTATTTTGAATAGCCCACTATTTCGGTAGTTGTCACTTTTGGAACTCTAATTTTTTTAACATTTGACAAGCAGAACTACGCCATTAATAAAAGTGGAACAAAACACGTTTCAACAACGCATTGAAATTAATAAAATTCACTATAAAAATGATGAAAATTTGGCAGAGACGGTTCGTTAAACTAAAACATTTTTTGGTCGTCGTGAAGCACCTTGTCGGACCGCAATTCAGAAATTGGTGGAAAGATTTGAGTTGTTGGCCAGCCCATCATCAAGAACGTCGTGTCTTTGCTGATTGGGTTCTTAAAATGCATGAAAATGATCCGGAATTTCAACGCAAAATCATCTTGACTGATGGGGCCCATTTCCATTTCGGTGGCTACGGCAACAAGCAAAAGCCCAAGATATATTGTTAAAAAGCCTCTCCATCCTCAACGAGTAACTTTTTGGTGCGGTTTATGGTCCCGCGGTTTCATTGGATCTTACTTTTTCGAAAATGAGGCTGGAGCAACAGCTACGGTGAATGGATTGCGCTATCGAGATATGATTAATAATTTTGTATGGCCGGAATTGTATGGTATTGATCTGGACAACGTTTTCTTTCAACAAGACGGCGCTACGTGCCACACAAACAACGAAACCATCGATCTTTTATGGGGAACGTTTCCGGACCGTATTATCTCTCGAAGAGTTGATCACAATTGGCCACCGAGATCTTGTAATTTAACACCTTGCTACTTCTTCCTTTGGGGCCAAGTGAAAGATAAAGTCTACGTCAACAGCCAAGCGTCGCGTCGGTTCAAGACCTCAAAAATGGAATTCGTTAAGCTATTGAGGGCACACAGCAGCCACTTTGCGATTTGGTGATGGAAAATGTCATGAAAAGGATATTGTTGTGTTTGCATAGTCGTGGCATTTATTTGACTGATATTGCATTCTATTATTAATGGCATACTTCAATCTTAACATTGAAAAAAACATACGAAATTTTATTACAAAAAATTCCATTTTTTCTTTGAATATCAAAATGACCCCTCTTATTGGAAAACCCTATATTAAGTGTGAGTTTTTTCAACCGTAATGCGGCATTTTATTTCTTATTTTAACCTTTAAATATAATTAAAGTAAAAGCTTTGTCTTCAACGATAACTTTTCAAGTAAGTATATACAACCCGGAATATAGGAATCACAAGTTATCAATTTATTCGCACTATCACTTTGATTTTTATCTTTTGTCAATATAGTTAGTTACCTACGAAACACTTCAGCACAAGAGGTGACTTCCGAAATAAACAAAATTATACAAACGAAGCCAGGGATGTGAAAGATTGCATTCTTTTGGAAGTGAAAACTTTTTTAGCGACGACGTTGTAATAAAATATGAAACACAATGAAACGAAAAAGAGACACTAAAAAGAGACACACATTTTAAATTTGTTTTCTTTGTTTACTTTGTTTTCTATTGACTTCTCACATTGTATTTAAAATCTATAGTATTCCCAAGAAGCGGAACGTTTTGTGCGGCATCTATGGACGACGTTCACAAGCTTTGATTGTAGAGTAATTTTAGTGGCTTTTGTCTAGCTGCCATTGGAAGCAAAAACAACAATAGAAGACATTTGATGTCAAGTAGATAAGACAACTAGCGCCGCCATTGACTAAGTTCACTACTAAAATAACATGTTCCATGAAATTACTATACAAATATATACACAATGCCAAAACTCCAAAAACTAAAAGATAAGAAAACTTCAAAAATTAAAAGTAAGTGAATCCAAAAGGCTTAGTGAGTGCAATTGTTTTTATTTCTTTTAATGGATTGCAATCTTTTGAACATTTTTAAAACTAGGTAAAGACATTGTACATATATATATTTCTATAGTAGTTTCAATATGAAAAAAATCACATTATTGGAGAGAAATTGGAGGTTTTTGTCTAGATTGCCATAGGAAGCGAAAACAACAAAAGACATTTGTTGTAAAGTATAGTAATACAGCTAGCGCCGCCATTGAACAAAGTCACAAATCACATTCAGACGGACGGAATTTAAGGACCCGCACTTATTTCGACTTCTCTATCATCGTAATATCATGTGGGATTGTTATCTATTTTTTTTTTTTTTTTGCACGAATCTATAAATTGACTTAAAGTACCTACCTATAATCGCAAGTAAAAACAGAAGGCACTTTTTCCAAAACATTTAAGAGTTGTAGCAGGGTTAAATAACCGATCTTTTCCGGATTCACAAGACGGACCGAATTTCTGGTGACTCCAAAAGAAATGAAAGAACGAGTTTTCATTTGAATCATAGTATCAACTAAGAAAAAATTAGACCTGGACCTGGACCTGAAAGATTAACTCAAGTACCTGCAAAGTTTGAAAAATTGGCCAGAAAAAGTCAAAATAATGCAGAGGAGCGTTGAATAGGAAAATGTACCTATTCTTATTTTTTTTATAGGACTTCATTATCATTATCTTAGAAGAATGTCTACACCACATGTTATAAGATAATGAATACATTGCCCATTGGTATGTTTTAAATTCTTTTCACAAGCTACTAATAAATATCTTTTTATTTGTCCTTATGTCAAAAATGAAATTTTAAAATATCCAAAGCTCATTACAGAAACTGTCATAAATCGCTTCCTTCAATTAGTTACGACTTGTATAAGCTGCCACAATGGATGACGATGATGACAATTCAATCGATCAGATAATTTTAGTATTCAACACAAGGCAATTTTTCGCAGATGGTTCCATGAGATACTTTTAGCTGAATCAGTTTTATTCTGATCATCCTCTGTGTCGTTTTCACATCCTCAGCCTGAGGTTCTCACTGACAATGAAATCTGCATACAAAAGAATATAAAAAAGAAGACAAACAAGCTTCCAATCGACATGTAGCCTTCCTGTCAATAGCTTCTTTATGTCTTTATGGTCGTGAATGGCCATTTTAGCATAGATTGAATATACAACTGATAGAGTTTTTCAGCGCCAATGATTTGCATGAATCGATCGAAGTTTCTGAGACAAAAAGTATTCACGTTTTGTTGTGTGTGTGTGTTTTTGTTCAACGATGGAATGGAATTAAGATTTCACGCAAGATTGACAGGATCTGCCGTATTATTTGTGCTTACAGCTCTTTTTATTGAAAAATTCTTACTTCGATGATTGTTAGCTTTAGTTATGTATTGATACTGGTTATCCAATAACCGGATGAGCCTAGTTTAATTAGTTTTGTATCTCTATAAAACCTTTCAATCGAATTTCCGTTTATTTAATTTTTTAAAAGCTATTTAAAGCTTTAAAAAGCTAGAAGCAAATTGACTTTTAGAAGAATAACAGCTTTGATATACGATCTCAACAAATCAAAGAAGTGTAAGTGAACAAAACATACATATACATCTTTTTAATTCTACTGAACTCTATTAGTTTCCACTCTGGCAACTCCTACTGTACTAGACTTCCGACAACACGACGACAAGATGGCGACAACAGCTACAAAACAGTCAAATCCATTCCATAGATCGTGGTGTGATTTATTACATTCCAATGGACGAATTGAGCTCGAGATTCCAGTGTGAAAAATTATCAAAAGCCAGATCAGTTAAGTGGTCTGATGCATTCAAAGATATGCACATGCGTCCAAACAGGTGCTTGGTTGAACAATTTATCAGTCTAGGAGCCCAGAGAGCGCCAGACAGACTTGTATTATAATTATATATGATTCCAGGAACCTATACAGCGCGGCGTCCACCGCATCGGTCGGTCGGCCAGATGGCAGGTTCTGGTGTAAGTAAGACCGGTGGTGGTATTATTAACCAACCCCCGAAGGTGGTTGGAAATTACCAAGTCATAATTCATGACCATTACATATAATTTAACACTTTGCGATCGGTATTAGTGATCGCTAATAGTTGGTTATTATAGTCTTATGGGTGTTAGTTTGGTAACTAACAGCATAAGGCCTTTGCGTTGATTTTATGCATCAGATATGCCAAGACCTTAGGATAAAAAAAAAGATGTGGATTTTTAGGTGGATTATGAAAATAGTCAAATATAATACTTTTGGAATTCTTGGACTACTTTCAAAATGAATAAGGAAGTAAAGGATTGTACTGTAATTGTGAACTCTTTTTCACCAATTGTCAAAGATCAGTCAATATAGAGATACATTAAATGACTAAGATATCATTTTTTGGTTTTTAATTTGTTCACACAGTAAGAAAAATATTAATTTATTGATTAAATGTTAAATTGTTTATTGATTTTCGTTTTACTAATACCAATTAATATTTCCCGGCCTATGGCAAGCAGAAAAATAGAGAGAAATCTCTATTGACTTTGTAATGTCGTTTTCACTTGGGCATTCCTAAATCTTTGTCAAGAGGAGAACATTATGTTAAAATGCTTCTTTAGAGCAACGGCGAGGTGCGGCAGTGATTTTATTTTACGGATGTCATATTTTAGAAAGGGCATTGAGTGTTCTTGTCGTATTGACAATTTTTTTTAATTTTCTCTTTTTTTAACGTTCTGCGTTCTACGTTCTACGATGTCTTAAAAATTTTGTGTTTCTTTTGAAGAAATTTCTTTTAACAAAAAATTACAACTAGGCTATCGATTCGCAGAGTATGCAGGCATAGTGTTGCTGCTTCATATCCTAGATTTTTCTACAGGCTTACATGTCTTAACAATGTTGCTTTGTTTGATTTTGATTCCAGAAACCCCGCCTGTAGTTCAGGTTTCAAACATTTTAATTTTACATGAAGGAACTGTTTTGACGGTGACTCACTTGCTATTAGCAATTATTATTTATTGATACACACATTTTAAGGATTTTCCAAGATATACATTTTTGTCTGTCCAAGTAACCAACAAATCTTTTTCAATTTACAAGAATAGTCCGGTCAATTTAGACATCCTGAAGTTAAGTATTGGCAATCTGTAAGGCCGCCTTGCAAGCTTTGAACTAGAGGCAGTCAAGCAGCTACCAAAGTCATCTTCTCAATAATCACAAAGTCAAAACTGTTGAATTTTTGCCGCAAAGAGTTAAGACTTCTTGCTGTTAATACCCCAGTTACCTTCAGTTGGGTTCCAGGATAAAATGGCCAAAATCGCTTCTTCACTCGAATCAAGCCAAGCAGTACTTGGACAGTTGAAAAATGGAATTCTGAAGGAAAAAACAAGCTGATCCGGCCTTTACTGTCTCTGTTTATTGGAATTGTCACGTTTCACAATTCAATGGAAACCCACATGAGCAAATGGTCATTGGTACATCTGACTTATGCAGAGGGTGTAAAGACGAAGAGGCGGAAAAAGATTAATTTCACTTCCTTGCAATCCATGCAAAATTCCATGTTTTCAAAATGGTGGTTGTCGACTTGTCAAATATGCGTCTAATTTAAGCAAAAAGAAAAAAAGTTAAAAATTCAAAGGAAACTGAACTTTGTTGACTCCGTATTTGGTTTTCTTCATTCTTCTATTTCTGTCCGGATTTCCCTTAATTATTGACTACATTCTTCACCTTAAGGACTTCATTCATCAAGTTCTCCATTCAAATTGAAGTGAACTAAATCATATTCCCCTCGTTCGGTCAAAAGAATTTTTTCACTCTCATTAAAATGCTTAAGTTTTTATGTAAAAGACTCATTGATTGTAATTTCCTGTTGGAGTGAATTTGAGCCTTTACCTACACACCATGGAATGCAGCCAACTTAAGATAAATTGAACAAGAAAGATTGTAGCTATAGTTGGCTTGTTAGCACGCCATCAACCTTACTTATTCCAGAATAAGAGGCTTATCATAATTGTTCACGATTAGGCTTAGTTGTGCAACTATTTTATGCTTAACATAGTTAAATTGAGAATACAATGCACAATTAATTAAGCCGCACACGAAAGTACACGTCTAAAACGACTTTTAGGTCACGAAAGGTAAAAAAAGGCTGTTCGGGGGAGGAGTCATATTGGTCAAATGCAAACAGTAATCAGAAACTCATAATTAAATAGGAATCTTGAGGACTTGAACGGAGAAAGTATAGTCGTGCCAAGCTACACAAGTACGATAACATGATCAAAATCAAAATTTCATGCGGCTAACTTAAGGTTAATTACATCAACGAAGAATGTTAATTTGAGGTTAAGGGATGGATTTCAAAAAAAAAGTACATATATGTATAGACTTGAAAATGGCTTGCATTTCGGAAAGTGTTTTCGTTCCAAGCAATTTTTTTATGAAAGAATAGCAACAAGATATTGTTTGTAAGAAGAACATAAGTCGTGCACTGCATTTGAGGTGAATATGGCGGCCATTTTAAAATTTAATTTTTGCAAATGGCCGCCAATATCAAATCTGTTTTAACATTTGCGGACTAGACAGATCATTGTATTTAAAATCTATATAGTATTCCCAAAAAGCGGAACGTTTTGTGCGCCATCTATGGACGACATTCACAAGCTTTGATTGGAGAGTAATTTTAGTGGTTTTTGTCTAAACTGCTATGGGAAGCAAAAACAACTTTTGATGTTAACTAGATATCACAACTAGCGCCGCCATTGACGACGTTCAGAACTAAAATAAAATGTTCCATGAAATTACTATAAAAATGTATAAACAATGGGCAGATGCAGAATACAAACGAACAAGCCATGGAGCGATACATGAACCGATATTTTGAAGGCGGCGTTTCCGGGTCGCCTCATCTCTCGTTTTGGCGATTCGCATTGGCCCACAAGACTTGATTTAACCAGACTTTTTTATGTGGGGTTTTTTTAAGTCCCGTGTTTACGTGAACAAGCCCGAGACTCTGGAAGCCCTCAAGGACAACATTCGACACGAGTGCGAGAATCTGTCGCCCGAAGTTCTCGCTGAATTGATGAAAAATGCCATAAAACGAGCAATCAATTTGACCGATATGATCTTCTCGACTTGACCAATACAATTCTAAGGGTTCAAATAAACATAATCAAAAAACATAATCGAAGTTTTTCATTTAAAAAAAAAAGAGTCAAACAACATCGGATGGATGACTTTTTTTTTGCCCACCTTGTATTTATGAAGTCTAAACAAGTATAGAAGTGTTTGGAGAAACTTAACGCTTTGTGCAAGTTATACACAGTCACCTTCAATTGGAAATTATTCAATTTTAGTGTGGAAAGCAGCGAAGAGATCGATTTTCTGCTGAAAACAGGGTCAAAAACAAATCTGATTGGGTCGAAACATTTCTGCTGTTTTTGAGAGAATGATAAAAATAAGAATCTAATCAAACGAGGAGACCTAGAAGATCCAACCACTGCAAAGAAAACCATAAGTTAGGACATCAAAATTTTAGCTGGGAAAATATAACTAAGCCACCTAAGGATCCCAGTAATAACAAACCGTGCTCCATGCAACATGTAGAGTTTTTGAATGTATGTTTCTGAAAGAAACTCGCAGTTGGAGAATAGGCAGTGCAGTGCTATAGGATCTTCAACGATAAACGAGAGGGGCCTAGAAGCCAAAATAGACGTCATCATCGATAAAGCGAACAGGTAGACGTAGATCTTCGAATACTTATAGTGCGAGATTGGAGACGGCAGGCTAGAGATCGAGCTGGTTGGAGAAGCGTAATAAGCGAGGCCTAGCCAGCATAAGTAAGTATGTAGTATTGCGCATTTTAAGACACAGTGCACTTATTAGTAAATCGATTCATTTTAACTGCCATAGTAAAAGTTAGCCGAAATGGGGGTGAGACTTAAGGTGGCCTAAACTGAATAGGGGCTGGCTAGTGGGGTATATTGCTTAAGGCCTTTCCCGGTCCTCCATGGACTATGCGCTAATCAACTGTGTAACTATGTAAATAAGAAAACAGTCCGTAAATGCCATAAGAAGATACGTTGGTCGTGCATTTTCGCCTTTTCTAGTTGTTGCGATAAAAAGATTGCCGGACAAAACTTCTTTATTTGCTTCCACTATAATTTCTACCAGCTAGAAAAATGGATTCAAAACACTTCCTGCAACCTTAAACTCATTATTTTCGACGCCAATATCTTCATCATAATAGAAACATTTTCCGTTAATTACCCAGTGAATGAAATTCACAAGCCTACTTTTTCTAATAGGACAGGTTAGCTTACAGCCTCCGAGCACTCGCAGCCGGTGTGAATTACCTTAGTCCATTCTTCCCGCTAAGTCAGCCATCTAGAGTGGTGCTGAACAACAACATTCAAAAACCCGCCACTGCTTCGCCCATTTAACTTATTCAAAAAATAAAATGTACAATTATAAAACTGTACTGATGCAAGGCCAGTATGGTTGGATTTTATAAACGAGCAAAAGATGTGGAAAAGCTGAAGATAGCTTCGCATTCAGAAGTAAAGGAGCACTCCGAATGTGCGTCTATAATCTGTAACCATGTCGTAGTGGCACAACTAAAGAAAGATGACACTCTCACTCCACAACATCTTGTGTGTGGTGTGACTGTTCATTCAAATAAATTTATCTCGTTAATGCAAATTGGTTGTAGGTACGTGAGCACAAGTAACGTGTTAAGGACGACTCCTCGGTCTGGACTTGGATATGGCAAAAGAAGGCATCAGGCAAGTCGTTTTCATCCTCCGTCAATTTTGTATCTCTGTTTTTTCTTTTTTAAGCTGAATCTGAAGAGGCGCAAATAGTTGTACACAATAAATAATGTGGCAATTGCTGATGTTCATTGAAGATCAAGGTACGTACTAAGATGGAGGACGGGCAACATGTATGTACATAATCATTTCGAGGGAAGTTCCAACAACACTTACATATTTTGCTTTGGGCCTGTACCTGTATGTAAGCCAATGAATGGTGTGAATGTCATTTTGTGCTTCGGTAGGTGGAATTGCCTGCTTGGAAAAAAGTTTTGGTTGTGAATAGATTTATTTCAGTACCAAATTTTTAAGTCTAACCTAACGTATGGGTTGAAGTTTTGGAGGGAAATTTGAACCGTACTTATAGGTCCAAATTCATTTTTCGGTTCCGAAAGGCTTAATAAAACACACACAGCGATACATTTTTAATGAAAATTGTATTTCATTATAAAGTTTGAACTTTTCTATAAGTGTGAAAAACAATATCATTCCAATGGACACCTCGGTTAATTTCAGGTAATTTTTAACCACTTTTTCACACATTTCGGACGGTATTCTTCCATAATTTGAGTAATGTTAATATATTTCATGCGTAAAATATTCGGAGTTTATGCGCGTGAACACAGTTTTTTGCGAAGCCCAATTGACGTATTGTGTGATTGTTTTCCAGCCTTGTTGAAACCACATATCGTCCAAGTCATGATCTTCAATCCCCTGCCGAAAAAGTCTGTCATCATTGGACCATATCGCTTCGAATTGACTGTAACCGTATGAACATTGACATCTTCAAAGAAATACACAAAACAGTCACTTCTTCTGAATGAAACGGCGACTCTTGGATCATTTGGTAATTTTTTGAGCTCAATATGAGGCAATTGTGTTTGTTTACATACCCACAGAGTGGGAAATGTGCCTGATCGCTGAAGAAAATGTTCTTCGAAAAATCGGTATTTTGTAGAGTTTTTATAATTTCAACGCTCCATTATTGTAAATGACAAATATTCAACTCATATTATGACACTTCAAATGACGGCTGAGTTTGACAAGAGTCAAATGCCAGTGCTACCAACTAGAAACCACGAAATGAATAGTTCCTACTTTTGCTGTCCGCGTTCTGATCCACACATGTCTGTTTCGGACATTTATTTGAATGGAACAGTGATTCACAAATTTGAAAATTTTAAATATCTGGGAACTACATGCCAAAACGTTTCGTGATGACGACATCAATCCCCACGTAAACGTGGGGTGTATGAAGTGGCCGGAAATCTCCGCAATATTCTGTGTCCGATAAAGACAGAGGAAAATTTCACGTCAAACATGCCATCTTGTAAAAAATAAAGCACGACCTTAGCTAAGCTGATATTTTCACGTTCAAAAAAGGGAACCTGGTCAGGGGAAATCTGGTTTTAACTTATTTTTTTTTTAAATAGTCATAAGAGTAGGCAACACCTTGATCGAATATTCTCAAACTTAACATGTGTTTTTAAAACTTCCTATACGATGGTGTTTCTGAGTAACTGGATTTGGTACGTCGTCGGCTCCCAAATAGCTATCAGTTGTTCTATTTTAGCCATAATGTCTTTTAAGTTTTATCATATTTGCTCGAAAACGGCTCTAACGATTTTTGACGTGATAATAATAGAAATAATAATAATAATAATTTTAACTATATGCCTGTAAGACCCAAGGTCTTTTGAATGCAAACTGCACGGCATTAGTTAGAAGGAATAGAAAGATAGGAAAGAATTTTTGTTGGTACAATGGATTGAGAATAAGATGATATTTATCCCAAGAAAATCCCACGGGTGGCGTCCAGTTGAAACTGCGGGAATGAATAAAAATTGCTGCCCAGGCTGGGGCTCGAACCCACAACTCTTAGGTTAGCAACCAAGCACTACATCCACTGTACCATTGCCACCCGCATAACGTCTTATAAATCGATGACAGCGGCAGCATGCACGAAAAATGTCACAATCCCACGTTCCGTGGATATAACGTCTTATAAATCAATGAATATCGGGGCTGCACAAAAATGGTGGGTGGTTGTATGTGAGACGGGTGGTTGGCAGTGGTGGTGGGGTGGGGTGTGATTTGGTGTGGCCAACAAGAAGGATTTAGTTTTGAAAATTAAGGTTTTTTCACAGTAGTTAATTACCATATCAGGAGCCGTTCAAGTCAACTTTTTTTTAGTTCTTATATAATGTTCTCAAAACTATCAAACTCTCTCTTAATTGATTGATATTGCAGTTGATATGGTTAATGTTCGTTTGCTAAAGGCAGATGATAACCAAAGTAAGTTCCATAAACTTTATTTTGTACGACTGCTTTCTTAAATGTTGATAATCCCAAAATACCGATAGTTCGATTTTAAAATTGGATTTTTAAATAAAATGTCTTCAACCAATACTTTGGAGATTTTAAACCACTTGGGCTATTTTTCTATTCCATTCCCCACCCCTATTACAGCTAGGAGTTGGCTAGTTGAATAATTTGCTAATTTTTATCTTCTTAAGCGGATATCCTCATCACATCTTTCTTTCCCAAATATGCTTATTTTTACATCGTTGCCAGCGGTATACAAAAAAAAAACAAAAAAATATTCCTAAGGACCTTTGAATATCCGTTTTTGAATATCCGCTACAGATATCATACATGTAAGCACATCCCGAAAAATTCCTAGCTTGCATAACCAGTTTACACTAAATAGAAAAGATTGCTTCACTCCAACAGGAAAGGAAACCTTAAATCCTGGTCATCTATACGAGAAAAAAAATAAACGAATTCGAGTAAATTCCCTTAGTCCAGACATAGTTAAGGACATCGCCATCGCACCAGGACAAAGGATCATAAATCATAAAACGAAATTTCCTTCCGCCGCCAAAGCAACCATATTCACCCTCTTCCTTTTTAAACCATCTAAAGGACTCCGGAGACTGAGAACATGAATTATCGCGTGACATTACCTCATCTCAGTAGGGGGCGTGAGTAGTGAGTATTGTATAGCGGCTCAGGGAATACACCCAAAACAATTCCAAGCACACATGAGCTGGTAGTTGTCGCGTCCATTTGTCCGTCCTTCGGTCGGTCGGTAGTCGTGGTCGCTGCCGCTAACGTCGTTATTTTCATTCGCTTTTCTTAGCCATTGGGTATTATAAGCATTTGGTCAACGTTACCCGCACACATTTAAAGTGGTCTGCTGCCTTGATTTTAAGCGCGGGTAATCAACCCGTTATCGCATTAAAAAATGCAGTTAGTCATGAGTTCATCAGAGCATAAAACAAACACAGGAAGTAGAAGGCTATGTAGATGGAAATGTATCCAAGAACTCTTAAATGTCCTTGCCAGGAAAAATGAAAAAGAGTCCATTTCAAAACATATAACTGTATTTTCTAAACTGCGTATTGGCAAATGTTTTTAATGAAACAATTTAGTTTTAAAGCTTTTTTCGTTTACGAGTACAAGTCTTGATAGTGCAAGGAATAAGGAAGTTATTGCTAGGAATAAAAATATAAAAGGATATTTCGCATTCATTTCCATCAGCTGTGCCAGCATTTTTAAGCTTAGATTATTAAATTCATAAAATTAACGAAGGGCGTGTTCAGAAGTGAGATGTACCCAAATTAATTGAAAAAAATGTACGAAATACTAATGGAATGGATTTGTGAATATATTTAAAATAATTTTAATACTCTTTTGTGAATAAATTTTAAACACCCAAGCCTGGATCTGACATTTCGCCGGATTCAGTTCTTAGCAACATTCATGCTGCCCCTTTTAAATATCTGTCAATCCAAGTTTGCAGAACCCCACGACCATTTGCGGAGTTCAAATTGTTTTGATATTGTGTAGTCTGTACTGTATATCTTTAGTAAACACCAGAAACGAATGCCATATGAAACGTCATTGATATAGAGAGTGTAAAAAAATCAGACCCAGATGATTGCCTTGTGGTACTCTTGATTGTGTTGCGAAACGATTTGGGACAAAAGAGTTTGGAAATCAGGTTTGTTAACCTTTTTAAAGACGAGATCAACAGATCAACGAATTAATCTTAACCAAGGGGAGATATAAGAAAGAAAGGAATTGGAGATTGGAATTGGTCCGGGAGACCTTTTGGTATCCCGTAATGAAAGTCATAATCAGCAATGAAAGATATAATTTACAAATGTATCCTTTCCCATTGGAAAATTTAAGGTAAGTAGGGGACTTGGGGAGAGCGCAAGAGTATTGAAAGAGTTCTTCATCTAAATTGACAGAAATGTCAATAACAGAGTTACAAGAAAGCTTTTCGAAAGCACGGGATATTTCCGTTAAGCTTTTTAAAGGGGAGTCTTTTTAGAAGTTATTGATTCTCAAAAAGTAATTGCAAGTTAAAAAAATCAATTTAGAAGAGGATGCTAGGAGTCTATGTTTTAAATGGCTGAGGTAGATTTTTACCAATCCTAATAGCGTCAGAGAAGAAAACAGTATATAGAGAAGTCGATTTTAAAAATTTTAAATAAAACAGACATGTTGTAGCAAGAAATTATTTATCTATGTTATGCTAATGGTCAGGTCGCCGTCGTCGTAGAGATTCGGCTGCTGTAGCCGAGAGTGAGACTCAATCGACGAATTTTAAGTGGCATTGGAGGAAAATTGCCACATCTGGGGCTCGGAAAACCCGCAAGTTATTGTCGAGAAGCCAATACATCTACAGAGAGTGACAGTTTGGTTGACAGTTTAAAATCCAGACTATGCAAATCTCGACTGAAAAAGTGTCGGTGGCAATGTCGACCTTAATCCTGATAACAAAATGTAGTTTCTTGGATTGCATCGACAGTTAAAATTTTTTAATTATTTTTAAATCACAGTAGTAGGGGGGCGCAACACTGATCGGCAGTGGAAAATTGAATGATGTTCAAATGCATGTATGCCACTGTCAATCTTTTTTCGAGTTGATATTATCAAATTCGACTTTATAAGAGTCGACAGTTTGATCAATCGGTATATTTTTCAATCGACTTTTCGAAAGTCGAAAGTATGACGATCGATTCTTTTAAATCGACATTTTAAAAATCGACAAATCGTACCCAAATACAGAGAAATGTTAACTGAATTTTTTTTTCTGAAATGAAAGACTTGGATTTTGAACAACTTTTGTTTATGCAGGATGACGCGCCATACCACACAGCCCATTCCATAAGCCAAATCTTGTTATCAGCCGTCTTGGCAATGCTAACTGGACACCTCGGAGTTGCGATTTGACCACTTGAACAATTTTTGTGGGGAACAATGAAGAAACGATATTATGATAACAATCCGGAAACGATTCAAGCAGATAAGGGCAATATCATCCACGCAATCTGTGAGGTAGAGCCCGAAACCATCAACAAGGTCATACAAAATTGAAGTGACAGGATGCGCTACTGCGAAGCCATCCGAGACAGCCACTTGAACGACGTTGTATTCCGTAATTAATGGGAATGTCTGTTCTAACTAATAAAGCCATAATACAAGGACAAAATTTAATATTCTTCATTTAATTGCATTGTAAAAAGTAAACTTGTATGTGGCCCACCCGGTATTTGAATGTCCCTTTTAGAACAGAAAATTCTACGTCGAAAGTGTCTGTTTCGAACAACGAGCTATCGAGACAAGATTCTGTGGAAGCAAAAGTATCATGTGAAACAGCGTGAGTGTTTTGAAAATTTCAGCATTTTGTCTGCGTTTTTTGTCGCCGAAACTTTGACAACAAAAAGTTGAATTTCGTCATTGGGTTAAAGTTCAGAGTCAAATCAGGAAACAAAAATACTGATTCGATGCGTAGTCGCCTAGCAAGAATGCTTTACGCAAAGGTTAGGTACTGGAGGCTTTTCAAGTCTGTTCAGGCACTAACTTTTACCGGGATTGCAGTTGTGATGTTAATTTGTCAGTTCAGCCTGATCGTTTTGTTTATCCTCATTTGAATAAGACTTCATTTCTGCCTTGGATTATGGTGAGGGTTGATTTTACTGAAGTCATTTCCCTAAATCCCTTAAACCTAGCTCCGGCCGTTATAAAAATAGCCTCCTCTGGGCTCGACCTCAAAGTTCTAGGTTAGCAATTACAATTTTACATCGAATGTACCATGACAAAATTAATGTAAAAATGACAACGAATTTTAGAGAACTGTTTACATTAAAAATAGACAAAAACAAGAGTATATTTAAGTGGCAACAATGTGAAATACTTGTTTTCATAGCAAAGCTATTCCAGATTCAAAAGAATAACTTAAGATGCAAAATTTGTCCTGAAAGTCTATTTCAATTTCGATTTCTACTAAATTTACTCTCAATCTACACTCATGTTGGCAATTGTCACATTCCGTTATCGAAAGTATCTATTGCAATTGCAGCAGTGCCACTTAGGTATTTATAATATCTTGAGCCATTCACTGCAAGGTTGTATCACCCAATCCATGAACGAGTATGATTCTGGCGCCATGGCAATCCAAATGCATCGATTACTCACGAATCTTGCAAGAAACAAGACTCTTTTACACCTCGAAATCATTTCATGTTCGGGGCTCGGATGCAAATAGGATATGCAAGAAGATTTATAACTACTTTCTCTTCGTATTGAAACCACCACCTCTTGGATGATTCAAGTGTTTATCCAAGGATCAGTTGGTGTTAGAGGCAATGAGTGTTTGTTAAATGGCAGCGCGAAATTGAAATGACTTGACAAAGTGGTTGAGATTATAGACGACACAGTTTGATTCCAACATTATTATTGAACACGTTTGTGGATGCACAAAATTTCTCTGAATCAACTGACATCCTTAATTAATTGAAATGAGACACCAATAAAGTCAAGGGGGTTTGATCAAGTGCATTTGAAATTAATGTTAATCGAGTTTCGTTGGTTTTAATCAATTTCAAGAATCATTAAATTAAACGAACTCTGCCAGAAAAAATAAAACATAATTTTAGTTTTAAGTTTAAGAGAGCACAATTTTAGTCAAAGGATCTTTAAACATGGAGAGAAAAGTTCTACTTCCATATAACTTCAAGTATTGCACTTCTATAATCGATAAGATCATCAACTGTACCGCTTGGATTGGATGTATTTAATTCGTTTCCGCTATTCAAGAACAATTTCAAGTGAGTATGCCCTGAGCTTTGTCACATGAACTGGTCATTCAAGAAGTAAAATGTACCAAATCTTGATATCATTGCTGTCGTGCGTTCATAGCGTCGTCGTCGTCCTCGATTCCTATGCCTCCAGGTTAGGTTTAACTACTTCAGAAATGCAAATTTAGTGTTGTATGGTATTTTTCAACTTCTGCTGTGCCGCTTAGTTCCGCCTATTTATTTCATATAGGTAAGGTATTGTGTGGTTTTATTTATCTTCAGGCAACCGTTAAGCAACATAAGGACAATTTTTTTTTTTTGCATGTGAGATAACAATCAAAACAGGAACACACTAGGACTTGGAATAATACAAGGCAGAGGCAACACGTGTGCAGTTGCAGCACACGGCTACCGGAGATCTTATCTCATAGGAAAAAATGTTAGCGAAATTTATTTAAGGAAGTGACTTCTTCAGAGGCAAAATGAGTAAGCAATGAAGTGTGTAATGAAGGATGTGGAATGAAAATAAATAATAATTTTAAACAATGAAGGAATCGGTACAACAAAAAGAGGAAGAAAGGAACTTGAGTGCCTTTACATCTCATCCTTAATGGAACTATGCGAAAGAAAAAAAAAAAGTAGTAAGTTCCGCTCATTTTATTTGATCGCTCGTGGAAGAAGTCCATATCTTAATTCCTGTTTCCATTTCACCCTTTTTACAATTAGTGTACTAGGTAGCCATAAGGTAGCTGGATAGATTGGCGGGCTAGGGGAAGCACTGCAGTATCTAAATCTTGATATATTGATCCTATTGTACCATAAAAATTTAATTTTTAGAGCATATCTGTTGCTCCAGACTGGGACCAGAAGTTCAAGATATTCTGTAAGTGGCTGGTTTTGACTTTTTTCATTTGAATGTCATCATCACCAAGTGCCCGCTTTCTAAAAGGGAACAGTGCTGTTCATCCTAAGCAGAGATATTTCTATACTTTCTTGACAGACTCCGCAAATGGGGTCTGACACTAGTCTCATGTTGTAGGGATGTTTTTCAGGGACTGGTTATTATACCAGTAACTGTTTTCAGAATGCTCATCTTCAGACTTAGTCGGAATTTGTTTGGACGAGTATTCTAGATCTTAGAACAGTCTTGACTAGGTGGGTTTTTTTTTCTGTGAGTTGGATGTTCTTCCCAGTTCGATTGAAGTGATCTTTTTTCACTTTGGAGAAGGGTTCAGGATCGATATAGTGATGTGTAACTATTACATCACTATAACGACAGTCTTATGAGTCTCTATAAGAAGATGGTGATTGTTTTATCTTTGGTGTTACGTTAACATTAGCGAAGACCTCCGCCTGAAACATGGACGATTATTGAATGACCAGGATTGACTGAAAGTTTGCTCAAGGTGATTCACCAAAAATCGTAGAAGCAGTACCTTTCTCATGTTTTGGTCCGTCCGTACAACAGGTTTATTGCGTGTATCTAAAGTTCTACACTTTTGTTTTTACACCCATGTCATAGTTCGTTGCTTGATATGGTTTGTGGCCATTGGATCTTAAACTCGAGATGGTGGCAGAGCATTTAATCGTTTCATAGCCAGCATAGCAGCACAGATTTCAAGTTGGATACAAAGAGTTTCAACTTGGTACAAAGCGAAATTCTTCTGGAAAAAGGATTCCGAAGCTGAACGAGCTTTGCTTCTTCTATTGTAGGTTCCAGTAGTACCCCGTGGCGTAGTGGTTAGTGTGTCGGACTGCTACGCCGAAGGTTCAGGGTTCGATCCCTGACGTTGCCACCTTAAGTTTTTTTCCGGGGTACTGCCTCTTGCGAGGAAGTGACAAATCCTCCAAGAGTAATTAATGTCATGGAAAGTGCTTCTCTTAGCCGTTCGGATTCGGCGGTAAATTGTAGGTCCCTTCCATTCCTGCTGAATATCAACGCACACACAGGAATGGTTGAGAGTGTAAGTCACAGGCCCCGGCCCCGCTTGGAGCTGTTGTGCCTACAATTTATTTATTTTTTTTTTATTTATTGTAGGTTCCATGATCGAGTGACAAATATATATCCTGTCTCACTATAACCTGCTGTTATAGTGTGTATTACGTTTGTCCAGCCGCTTTGTTGAAGCAAATTACACATTTGGTTACGGGCACCAGTGCCATTCCCATTAAACAGATATCGGCATGGCCTAAGTCTAATAGTCGGTTGTACATGATACAGTGGTTCATCTTCGGATCAAAATGTAAAAACGATTTAGCTCGGCTCGTGATGGCAAAATCAAAGTTTAGACGGTGGTTCAAGATTGGTTTAAGAGTTACCGAATGCCACGGATTAAATTATGTTGATCTACTAATCAAGAATTTAAAAACGAGGTTCAGTGCTAAACCAACTGTCTCTTAATGGATTAACTTGTGAACTGGATTCCACTCAATACCAAGATTCTCATTTTCACCCACAGTGGGAGTCATAACATAAACAATTGCAAGTAAGAACATAATCGGTGAAAGAACTTCATCCTATGCCGCTCACTGTCACACCTCGAAACACCTTGCATTGTTAGACGAATCTTTTATTACGGCAACAATTTTTGTTCGAATGCCTCTAGCATCAAGATATCCCCAGATAACATGGCGATTAACACGATCTAAGAACTTCTCGAAGTCGACCAACAAGGTGCAAGTCGGAGGCGTATAATACTCCGATGATTAATCAAGGATTATCCGTAAGGCGTTAATGTGATCGACACATGATCGACCGCTCTGAAACCCCACTTGGTGCTTCTTAAGGGTAGACTAGATTTTGGAATTTATCGTTTCGGAAGGACTTAATAGTTGCCATTAACTTTGGAAATACGGACAAAATGTTGTTACCACGTCGGTTGTTACAGTTTTTGAGTTCTTTCTTTTGCAGCTTGACGATAACTACATCCTTCCTTTCCCAGGAAATGTTTTGTTTTCCCAAACAGATTTAACGAGTGGCAACAAAATACTTGCTGCCAATTCGAGGTCGGCTTTTAGAAATTCGGCAGGTATGTCATCAGCTCAACTGTTTTTTTTTTTTCAAGATCAGGATCGCGGTTCTTAATTTCAATGCCTCTGGAATATCTGAGTATGGCCGGCAGTTGATAAATTTCGTTTATCTACACTCAGTTCGTCCTTGACACTTGACCAGTGCACAGAAATGCTCGTTCCATCTTTCGTTGATGGTATTTTATTGACACTAAAAGCTTCCATTCGTATCGAGAACAGGGTGACTCGTTCAACTTCTTCTACTTATTCCTTCTTTATTTGTTGACATAAATCAATCCACTGTGTTTCTTTTTCTCCGAGTCTTCTTCATATCTCCATAAGTTGCTATTTATCTAAGATTTTTTAATTTACTCATTAAATTCTTTCAGTTCTACAACTCTGTTATTCGAATGAGGAACAGCAACAGATTTATCAAGAGTTCGACATGTCAACCAACGAAAATGATCCACGAGATAAAAAGTATCCCCACTTAGCAGTTTATTTATAAGGAATGGCAAAAAAACAATAGTCACCACAGTGATATCAGGACACGTTAGAATAAAATACCAGCTCACGCTTATTGCACTGTAAAATACCAATAACAACTCAATTACATAAATAATAAACTCCCATGTCAATTGTAATGAAAAATTACAGAAAGATAATTAACGTTTCAACCTCACCGGTCACCGGATAGTAAGAGATCCATCCTTAAGGCATCAAACCTACCAAAAGTAGACCCGTCGCGTCGTCAACAAACTTGTTTTGATGTTTGCAGGAGTCCCAATCCCAAGGCGTTGCGCGGCAATAAGTACATACTACTTTTCTCTCTCTCTCTGGAAGCGAATACGAAAACGCTGTGCTGTGCCTGTAGCGATCAACCATAATCAAAGATGGATTTTCCATTTTATTGTTGCCCACTTGTGCCCACAGTCTTATGGGACTTAGCCCACAATTGACGAGAAGAACGACAACACCACCACAATTCAACAGTCCGGTTCATCCGATGTGACCGCGCGAACAAAATAAAAATAATTAACAAGCACAAAAAAAAATGGTGGCCTTTTTGGAAATAAAGTTAGTTTTTGGCCTCCGATAGCTTGAAGCTTTATTGCCACTCTCTGTGTGCTGATCACCATGGGGGAGCGCTGGAATCCCATTCTGTGCCTACACTCGCCCTAGCAGCGGCAGCGGCAGTCGCAGTCGCCGCGTACAGATTTGTCGGTGATTTTCCTATGAGATTGGATAGATATCCGACAGATTGCAATTTGTTGCCGATATGATCGTAAAACATCGAAATATGTTATCCGCCGCTCCGTACGTTCGTGTGTTGTTTGTGTTAGGTTGTTGTATGTTCGCTGGAATAGGCTGGATCATAACGAGCTTGGCAATATCGTAAAGCAAACGCTTAGTAAATGTTTGCGATAGAAATGTGCCACAAAGAGGTGGATTAATAGGTGGGCGGATAGCGGTTGAGAGATTACTTTGGCCAAGTTATGTGGCCTGAACAGGAATAGGTGGTAATGTTGGTTGGGCGAGGAATGATCGGTGAGTGATGTCTTATTGGTGGGATGTTGATGTATAATCATGTTGTTAGTGTAACTATATACCGTGCGGTGCCCTGATATTCGCAAACATTTCTTAAGACTCAGGTGTTGATCGCAAAACAAACAAAGAACACTTAATTATATAGGGTAAGCGGTAAGGGACCTAGGTTTGTACATGTAACACGCCTTTGGCTGAGACAACTCCAGGTTAATAAATATTCTTTAATTCACCATATCTGGGAGACAGAGATGTTTCATATTCGTTTGCTTACTTGACTTTAAGAATTTTCAATATGTTGCGACTTCGCGAAATTTTGCTACCTAAGGGGCTTGAGAACATCTGGAAATATTAGAAATTTGCAAAAATATTGTTAAGGTGCAGACATTAATTTAATGTAATGAAACGAAATATTTTTCCAAGTGCAAGCATTGTGCCAATCATTTTAGTTATTGTACCTAAGCAGTGTCTGTTCGTACGCACCAGTTTCACTTATTTCATACTACTGAGTTGGGTGGCTCACGTCACGCAAAGAAGGCATTTTTACAAATTTGTAAAATCATATGTTACGCTCTTTGGGTATGTCAAGCTGTCCGTCAATCAGAACTATTTTCAAACTCAAAGTGACGTCACGAGTGTAAATAATGGCGAAACTGTGTACACTAGTGCATGCAAATAAACACTACCAAAGTACGTTCGATTAAAGCTGGTAAAGTAGAGCCTGCGTCAAGTGCTTAAGTTCATGTTTGCGAAAGGTAGATAATGACAGGCTTACATTATGGATTATTAAAAGTCATCGAACATTTTCGTGTATTTGGCAACTCGCAGCAATGCCTTCTATTTTTGGGCTCTTAGTGAGGTTGATTTATTTCTTCAATGGTGGGTGCCATTTGAAATTTCGACTTTTCGAGACATATCGATATCTGGAACACCGCAGTATCGAATTTCAAACAAATCTATCTTTAGCCTTTTTAAAATTGGCACCCGGAACTTAAAGCTTTTAAGGTTATTAACTTAATTTTGAATTTACAAAGTCAGAGAAGAAAATTTAGGAGATAAAGGAAGATACCGATGCCGATTATCTGCAAAGTCTGTCCAGAACTTAAAGCTTTTAAGGTTATTAACTTAATTTTGAATTTACAAAGTCAGAGAAGAAAAGTTGTATAGGAGACAAAGGAAGATACCGATGTTGATTATTTGCGAAGTCTGTAAATACCGATGCCGAAGGAAGTGGAAGGAGAACATCAAGAAGGGCAAAGCATTGCACATTCGTGCAGTTATGATGAAGAATGATCTTTAATTTACAGAACGTATGAATTCAGGCTCGGAGGTAAGTTGAAGGTAATTTCTATGTGTGTTAAGAAGAGCGACTCCGCTGAAACTTTTCTTGTAAACCTTATTTCACTTGGAAAAGTAATTTCAAAGGGCCAACATTTAAACAAACTTAGATTGCCATAAATTTGACACTCTTGTTAATCATTTTGACTTGCAATTATGGGTACCTATTACATATAAGGCAAGTTGTGGGTTGGTGCGAAAAAATTATTTTTGAGATAAAAAAAAAACGCATGACAGTATGATGATGTATGAGAAGTCGAAAAAATTGTATTTGGGAATTCCGTCAGTGTGTCGGTCTGTCTGTTCGCACCTTTAGAGCCTAATTGTATGGGCCAATTCACTTCAAACTTGGTACTTAGTAATTATTTGGATTCTTTTTTAATTTTTGCTCTAGGTCGAAAAATAATGGTACCTAACCTAAAATCTCTAACAAAAAGTCGGATTTTCTCGAAAAAGGCTCAAACGATTTTGATTAAAATTTTAGGGTGCTATTTTTTAATAACAGTACATGTTTTGGTTTAAATGGATTTTTCGTTAATTGTCCCATAACGGTACTTCTCATATAACGGGTATTTTTCAAATAAGGTTTTATTGTAAACCAATATCCCGATTTCAATAACAAATTTCACACAAGAAGTTATAATATAATGAAATTAGTATTGCATTTCCAAATTTGTAAAAAAAATGTTTTTGATTTTTTAAAAAAATTCAAAAAAAAAATTGGTTTTGGATTGAATTTTTTAAAATTATTTTCAAGATAAAACTACAGATCTTCTCAAAATGACATACTCAAAATTTTTTTCCAGAAAGTTTTTCAAAAAAACCGCGTTTTAAAAAAACGATTTTGAATATTTTTTTTCTGGATAGACATTTAGTTTTGAAATTTTATTGCATACCTAGTTTTCTCCAAAAAACTCTTAAGGGGTTTGCCACGATATCTAGGAAAAAAATCTAGAATTGGGAATATCCAGAAAACCCAAAATCTAGAAAAACTTAATCTCGAACACCAAAAATCGAGAAAAAAAATCTAGAATGGACAAAATCTAGAATTCCTCTAAAAAAAATCTAGAACAAAATATTTTTTTTATAGATTTTGTCCTTTCTATATTCTGTCACCCTGGATAACGTCGTGATCCCAAAAATACAAATGTTTATATTTTTCTACTATTTCTCTCCCCGAAAAACTCTTCTCCTTAAGCGCGAGGACAGCACGGTAATTTTCGGGTTATTACAAGTTATTTTTAAAATATTTTCACCAAAAACGGTCGGATTCTTGTTTTACACCTTTTCACAAATTAAAACAACAAATTTCTCCAACTCATACTTTCAAAATATTATTTGGAAAAATTTTGTCAAACATCTTTCAAATACAAAAATGAAGAGATTTTTCTATTTAAGCATAGCCCCTAACAAATTCTATTTTCTAGTGATAATATTAGCAAGTTTGACGTCAGAAAATGTCAACAAGCCTCCAACTTTTGAATTCTTTCATCAATAAAGCCAATCAAATGATGTGGGTTTGGATTTGTTTGTACACATGCGTTTAAAAGATCTCATAAGATTTTCGTCACCATCAACAAAGCGATTTGTTGTCCTCCAAAAAGAATTTATCTTTAAACATTGTTAACAATTTTTGGTGGACAAATTTCCTTGAAATGCAATATTCACTGAGACAGCCTCTCTTAAAAGAGGCTTCTAATAAGAAGTTAGTTTTTAGTAAGAGTGGAAGAAGAATACTTTTACAAGTCTTTCTGAACTTTTACTTCAAATTTTGTTTTTGTTTTACTTGAACTTTTTTCGCAAAAATTGGAACGTCTCAGGCTTAAGGCTCTTTCAAGTTAAAGGCAGAAGTAGTATGTATTAGAGTACATTAAATGAGTATATGCTCCAATCTCAAGATCAATCCAAAGTCGGTTAGCGGCCGCTTATTTTTTTTCTGGCTGTTTTATGTTTTCGAGCCTCTTACAATGAATAAAGTAAGAACTGCAAAACATGGAGTTATTCATTTTTCCCAAATGGCACATGATTAATAATGTTAAGTCACATAATTTTAATTTTTGTTGGTATCATACATGTCTCAAACATAACATATCGTATTTCAATCACCCTATGGCAATAAATACATTAATTTATGGCCGAAATGTCAACATGAAAATTGCGAATTTATAGAAGCGAACCAAATATCACCAAGAGAACACCTGCACCTAAAAAAAATACACTAACTAAGATTGAAAGCTGGAATAAAAAAAAATTGAATAAAATAAAATCCCAAATCATTTATAACCGCAGTTTTATCTTTCATTCGTGGTGACTTTAAAAGATAATGATCGCACATTACTCTCTGTCCACTTAATGAATCATATTTTCCCCACCAACTCCATTAGTAAAAAATATTCGTGAAACGAGCCACGCCCTCCCCAAAAATAAAAACAAATACAAAAACCAACAGCGAGGGTGTCCTTAAACGCGGATAAAAAAAAATACAAAAAAAAAAATAAATGTGGTCATTTGTAATGATTATTCACCGCCGGACTCACCACCCGCCATAAGCGGATATACGTCAACAATTAATTACATCGTCTAATTATTATAATAATTTGAATTCTTAATTAATTCAAGCGGCCAGCAGCACAAGCAACACACTGCGGTATCTCAAAGTAATGACTTTTCTTTTGTAATAATCACCATTCATCCTTCCTCATCTTACGAATACAACACCCTACCCTCATCCCTCACCCTTGCCCATTAAATTTAAGACTCATCAGTGTTTTGTATCTTTTGGTTTGCATGCAGGCATAAGTGAAACATTTTAACGCCTTACGCTTTGCCTGCAAGCAAACGAATTAGGAGGGAAAGTTGTGTCGATGAAACAGAGATACCCACTTATGATTGAGGACGCGTTTAGGGATAATTAACACCAAAGTGTGGGCTGAGTTTAAATTTGAATTGACAATATTTACATAAAGAAGCGCCCATAATGTGTTTGAATAAGGTTCTTATTTTTAAAAAAAAGCAATAGCCGACAAACGTTTTATCTATGTAGAAAAAAGTACCTTTTTTTTCAAGTCCATTATCATTGAATTGACGTGTTAAATACTTTAAATTTGTAATCAAACTATGTATACAACGTGATGACTGACAGCTTCGGAACTATTCTTTCTTTTTGCAGAGGAAGAAAGTTTAGTGGCTGATGTCTGACTTTAATAGCTTGGTTCTTTAGCGAGAAATCAATTCATGGTCAATGTCATACAAATTGATTTCCTCAGACATAACAATCCTCACTACGATTTAGAAGCGAAAATTAACTTTGGCTTTTCAAAACAATTCTTGAATTTAATAAGAACTACTTATTAAATTTAAATAAGATTGCCATCGCTATTTTTGTTTGACGTGATAACGTCTTATAAATATGAATATATGAGCAGCACTCACGAAAAAGTGTCACAATGTCACAGTCACGTTCCATATCTGATTTGATAGCATAGAGAGTCGATAAAGTGGGAGGGGAGGGTGTTGAGTGGTTGGTGATTGTAACTGGTGGTGGGATGGGTGGTTTTGGTAGAAGTCTGTGGGGAGGGGGGAATTAAAATGCCATAAAGTTAACTTCGATCTGGTAACACTCGTATCATGTTTGAACAGATATGTCATCCAATACAGGATCACATCAATTAAAACGACTAGTTTCCTATTTTCCTATTACATTTATTTTTACACATGTGTGATCTGATTAATTAATTGATTGAACTCCTTCATACTGATAAAATTAAGATAATATTTTCAATTTTATGGGACTGGTTTAAACCAAAAAGTGTTCGAAATTTGGCATTTGGTTTTGTAAAGATTAATTTAAAAATCCTTGCTTTAAAAATACTTTAAACATATTTTTTTTAATTTCTTCTGTGTTATTAGCCCAGTTTAAAGCAATTTTAAATGAACTTCTGCTCCACATTGATCGAACTTAAGATATAAGAGTTCTATTTCGATAAATTAATCAAACAAAAAGTGAAATGTTTCTCTATTTAAAATGCACAGGCATGACACTGACACATGACAGTAACATATTGACCGAGTGCGATGCACTCTGATGTAATGGTTGAATATAAGGTCAGTGAGGCATGGCAAAGCGCAAGGCATGCCTTTGCAATGACAGACGTTGAAGCTGACGTTTAGTGTGGCGATCACGATGGTGTCCGCACAAAACTCCATTTGAATGAACACATCCAGAAACGAAGATGTGACGGTCAGATAGTGATGTGGTCCGTGGTGTATATACCATGTCTTCACGATTGGTGAACATGGTCGTTTATTAATGTTATCGGTTGATCAGTTGTTGATTGTCGTTGAGTGGAGTTTGTCCGCGACTCTAACTCTGACTCACGTATGTAGTATCATAGTTGCCGTTGCATTATACAAATTTCACAGTTAAAGCCAGAAGACAAATTAGCAAATTAATTAAACTCACTGAACAAGACTTGAAAGAGAAAGATACAGGGCCACTTATTTGATACGGTAATTTGAAATAAATGTGTTGGCGTTAATAAATGAATTGTTGGAAAATATTGAAAAAATTTCGAATGGAATAAAGTGTTTGATAAATGATAAATGACTACAATAAATAAATAAAATCTATTCCAGTGATGATTTGTACAGTTTTGGAGTTAGTTTCCTTTTCTTCAAATAAAACATTACAATATTAATTAGTACTGAATTGATGTTAAAAGACCAGAAATACTTAAACAGTATCCAATTTATAATTAATACAGTAGAGTTATCTAACGATTACTAGGTCGAGGATGCCAGAATCATCTTTGAAAAGTAATTCAAATATTAGGGGACTAAGAACACATCCTTGTGGCACTCTTGTTTTGCACATATAAATCCTCAATACCTTAAAGATATTTTGTACCGACTCTTCTTAAAATCGAAAGAATGTCTTGCGGTAGCAAAAATATCAATATTTTGGTTGACTGCTTTGAGGTTAGTCCGGTAACCAGCTTGATGGTGTTGGATGATATTATTTTGTTTCACCCAGTGTACAAGTTTTTTACCTATTATAGTGTGAAAGAAAATTTTCTTCGAATGTCTCATTGGTGAATATATTGTTAAGAAGGTCTAGCGATGTGTCTGTAAATTAAGGTGTTGCATTTTTGTTTATTTTTGTAACCAGTAATATTGAAGCATAATTAGACGATATGTTCAAGATTCTGCCCATACATTAGAGCTAGGATAATAAGTATTTCCTTCCCCTTTAAGAGTGTTTTTCTTCTAAGATACCTTCACATGCGAGTTGCTTTCGATCATCTCAATAAGGATGCTGAAGAGGTTACCTTGTCTTAAGCTTCTTCTCTCTCGTCATCAAAGAGTCGGTCGTGTTCTTATAAACCTTGATGGTGACATGGATCTACATAACTCGTCCGTATCCACACCGTCATAGGCGACTTTAAAATCGATACAAATTTGGTGAGTATCGATTTGAAATTTTTGGGTCTTTTCGAAGTGTGAAAGTTTGATTGATGGTTGACTTACCGTTCCTGAAACCACAGTAATAGGAACCAACCAATCAGTTACATCCAAAAAGGTTCAGACGTTCAAACAGAATGGTCGACAAGATTTTATAGGCTACATTTAGGAGACTTATATTTCTGTAGTTGGTGTAATTCAGTGTTTCTTTTGATTGTGGATAAGGCACACGATGGTGAGGTTCTACTCGTCAGACAAACCAGATTGTAAAAGTGAGTTGGTGTATGCTCCTCAATAAGTCATACCCCACTGTTTTGAAAAGTTCGATCAGAAGGCTATGCTCTTCTTCAGCCTTGTTAGGCTATAGTTAAGATATCGCCACTTTGGACTTAATGCGGACAGTGGCCTTACGACTTCTGGCCCAAGTCTTCTTCTCATCACAAAACCGCATCCAATTAACAGAACCAGCGCACCTTCTTACATAAATGTTTGACCCGTCCATACACTTGGATAGATCTTGCTTAGAAAGATTGGGTTTGAAGTTTTTGGTATGGGGTTGTACGTGGAACGTGGAACCAAACACATTTAAAATCATCTAGGTTTTTATTGAGAATTCTATTTGTATCGTATGCAAGGCATAGTTTAGTTCTGTCTTCAATTAAATAAGTAGAATAAATTTTAGTCTTAAGCAAACTCTGTGCAAGGTCGGGCTGCCATCTTTTTCCAAGTACTTATGCCAGAGAAATGTCAAATAATTCATCATGCAAGAAGAATTACACATTAACAAGTATTTTTAGTTTTCGATAATATAATTCACATTTTCTTTTTGCAGATATATTCCATAAGCAGGAGTACAATTTGCACAGTAAATCTGATCGAAATCTCTACCGTTGGCAGAATAAACTATTGCTCCTGTTAGCATCACCACAGACCGAGTTGGGATTTGGGGTCTGTTTATTGTCGTGAACTGTTTCTCGGAACTCTACAGACCTAGTTTTAAGGAAACGTTTACTGTCGTGGACTGTTCATCATGTAACAACTTTACTGCAAAGATCGCTGGTCTTTTTCAATAAGCCAACAACAAGACGACCAATATTCAAAAGTTATTGCTAATATAAGACCTCAGCTCAAATTATTTGCTCGTGAACCAAACCTTTTTTCTATATTATAGGCTTCTGTAGCATCTTTTTACCATACTTATTTAGATAAGGGCTCTATCAAATACAACTACGTGTGCATCAAATGCAAGCATACTCCATCTGCACGGCGAACTCCATAAATTTGAAAAACCGTGCGACTATTATTAATTTAGCCAACCACCCATTCCTAAAGTTCAACGCAATAATTGCTTTACTCAAATACCTAGTTTCTAGCTTCCAAAAATAAAGCAGGACACACTGCGAACATATTAAAATATGTTATCAAATTAATGCTGCCATAATTTAAAACCAATGGTTCAGCTGCTCCAAATGGTGACACCATACCTCGACTCATAGGTTGAGGAACGCAAATGGAACAAGTGCAGCAGACAAGAGTACTGTGGTAGCATGTCATCCAGGGAACTCATGTCGTCACGCGTTCGTTAATGGAAAGCAGGGCAATGCGACGTGACGGATGGACGAGGAACTCCTTCATTTCACCGTTTCAAGTTAAATTAACCAGCGCTGTGCCAGGCGATGAAATGTGCGAACATGGACACGATGCGTGGGCTTCATCCACCCATACCTATAGCAAATGTATTTTCCTCCCATTTTGTAGTCTTGTTGTCCCCATTTTGAAACACAAGTAGTTATATGCAGCATAGATTTGTGTGTTCCTGTGACGGAAATATATTAGGACGACAAACACGAGACTCGAAATGAGACAATCGATGGACGCTTTTGGCATACCATTGCAGGTGAATACATTTGGACTGGTGGCGGGCAGTGCAGTCAGGTGACGAATTTTGCCTATGTTAAGCGAATTTTGTGTCCAATAAGAGATAGGCAGGTACGTAGACAAATTGCCCAAAATCAGCTTAATTGGTTCAATGAACATTGCCAGTGGCTGAGAGAGAACACACGCGTTCTTTCAAAATTAATCGAAGGCATTTATACAGCTCTCTGCAGGAGTCATTAAGAAGACTTTATTTGCCAAATTACAAGTTTCGGTATGGATTAATTTCTCAAGGCATTAGCAAGCACTTCGCCATACAAAAAAAAAACTAACTTTGCTAAGTCGAGCAAGAAACATAAGGTGAATTTGTCCAGGTTTGATGAATGACAACTGTGTTTAAAAAATGGTTGATACTTTTAAGGGGTTAAGAGAACCAGATTGATCTCGTTGGATACGCGCTAAGGACAGGCATTCTTCCAACGTCCGCAATTATTTTTTGGTGGTCGAAATTCTTGAAGCATGTTTTTCAGGTTAGGTTTTTCTCTTATTATAATGCGTTCTATACTCGGAACTGGAATCGAAAGGCTTCCTAGACTGGTGTGTAATAGTGCATAAGCTGTACGTACATCGTTGAATTTTAAGCCGGTATAGTTCAAATCGTCCTTGAAAATTTATCTGACCTCTAGTGATCCAATTGTTCTTATTCCTGAAAGCATACTGGAATCGATGGCACTTTTTGACAGAGAGGTCTTAAAATCTGGTCCAGCAGAAACATTTTTGTCTCCTAGCTCCTACTGATTGTTACCATATTGGCTAAGCCTGATCAAAAACAGACAACTGCGAGGGAGAAAGAAATAACCTTCATATTTCCAAGCGGAATTTTGACTGCTTTAGGGAGTGAGACACGTAATGCTTGTACTTGAATGTCCCTGAATACCACATTGATCTGGAACCCAGAGCAGAGATTTCTTCGAGTTGATGCTAAAACCATCCAGCTCACCTTAAAAATGTTTGACTTCTTTGGATGACGTGACACCCGAACTTACTGCTTTAATACCAGCCGACTATCAATCACTTTAGCGAAATAGTGGTTTTGATAGGAATGCTGATAAATAGTAGTCTACATGCTCCGGCGGCGGCATAATTTACTAATTTACTCTCACACGTTTTGCACATGTGAGTGCCGGGCGCACATTTGAGTTGTAGAGTTTTCCCTTTAGCTTAGGGGTCCTTTTTTGGTTACAGAAGTTAACGGGACTTTTCAGCTTACGATGTGATTGATGTCGTCTTCACAAGTCGCTTCGCCATCGGTCATAGATCTCAGATTTAAACTTTTCAAATTTGGGAAGCAATGTACCATTCAAATAAATGTCTGAAATAGGAATGTGTGGATAGGAAAACGAGCAGTTCAAGTATTCAGTTTTTTTCAACTTATACAGTACCCATGTCTCCAAAACATCTTGTCCTCGTTGCAGGGATGAAGGATCTTCTTATGATGGCTCCATCGACCACAAATAATAACTATGGAGTCCGTTACTTAATCTTCCAGCAGTTCGTGAAGAACTGCAAGATAGAGAGCAGGGGACGCAATTCGCTTCCCGTGACTTCGATGACTCCAGCTGAACATGTTTATTTTGTCACTGCTCGACCATCCCCACATATGTTTCTAGAACTCCTAGTTGCCTATAGGTCACCCATATCAGATTTCGTTGTCGATTGAATATTTTTTTTAAATCCAAAAACACAATTTACCTCTAAGGAATACCGATGTTCTTCAATAGTGATCCTAAGACTTTGGATTGTTTCTGGTGTTGACTTCCCCGAGACAAACCCGCACTCGTCATCAGACAGCCGCATTATATTTCGCAGTAGGCTATCAAAGACTCGTTCAACGATCTTTATAGTGCTTAACATCAGCTCAATTGAAAGGTATACAAATATATATATATATCACAGCTTCGTGTATCCCAGTTCCATCTATACATTGGGAGAAGGATACTTTCCCTTCGTTGTTCAGTTCAACTCTTTAAAGCTTGGCAATGAGAATCAAAGGGCTCCACTTATTGTCAGAATTTTTGCCTGGAATACTACTGGGCTCTTTAAGCGACTTCATAAAGAATCCAACAATGATACCACACTCCATCTTCGAGCGGTCTTAATCATTTGAAAAAGGGAATACTTTAAAATTGATTTGGAGTAGATACGGTTGGGTTAAAGAGTGTTGGGTTATATTGCCCCCATTTTGAAGTCATTTTTAGGATCTTGCATATTTAAATTTTGGAGTTTCAAAGTCACACATGCCGAAACAGACTCGAATTTCGAAAACTTAAATCTTGAATTTCAAAAGGCAACCAGTTCCACGGCGAATTTAAAAATGTTAAACTTCTATTCGAATGCGTTTTGAAAAAATATAGGTGCCTTATTGGAACTGAACGATATCAGTGACTAGAAATTTACTCTTTTCAAATGAACATAGAAGATAAGTTAGCCACAAAACCCAAAGGCTGGAGCATGAACACAATAAAAAAAAATAAGAAGCAGTGCGGTAGCTTTAAGGCTCTTGGTCAAATTCTTCTTTCATAGACCGCCCTTCGAGCGAGCGTATTTCGCATCATAATAAATGACGTCGATTATTTAAACAAACAAATTACCCCCAAGCGGTTGAATAAATGAAGTTTTATCCAAGAATCACACAGAAAAGGCTTTTATGAAAAGCCTACAAAAAAAACAGATATCTACCTTCCTACCTACACTCCAGAAGTAACCGCAGAATGTATCTCAATTTGATGCCAAGAGATGCAAATGCGTAAGCCACACACGAAGTTGAATGCCACAACCATAATTTCCTAGGTTGAACCACAGCTTTAACTTTGTTTTTTTTTTTCTCTACTATACACTCTGTGGTTGCTGCGGCTACCTTAATGGATTTAGCAGTTCTTTACCCTTGGAGTACTTGAAGTCCCCAGATAATGCAATTAAAGTAAATTCTTTTGATTAAATGGTGAATGCGCCTTGAGGTCAGTATACACAACTATCATTCTATCTTTTGGAAACGACGACCGATGGACGCCGACGACCGCGACGCGACGGAGGGAGCACCGCGAACTCACAAAATAAAAGAGTCTATGAACATGAAATTGAATATCAATCGGCAGCAGCTACGACTGCAATTCAGAACCATAAGATGCCAAGTAAATGGAGCAGTTGTACCAGTTCCAACAATTAACATATTAATTGCGACCTGACCAACTCGCAACTCCAGATACAGATATCAATGCTCGCTGGATTAATTCCGGAAAAATATACCAAGACGAACTTAAAATCTTGTTCCAGACATTGAAGGTAGGTAATGGTTTGGGTTCTTCCAGTGGCATGGTCCATCAGCAGAGCAACGGAAAAACAGGTAGGTTTAGCGAAAGGCCGTGGTGTAGAGTGTGGTAGAAGCATTAGCAGTAGCAGGGGATGATGGAGAGAAAACTAATCGCACAGACTGCGAACGAAAGGAGCAAATTTAGAAGAAGAAACATCCTTGAGGCGTGTTTATACGAGTAGGTTAGGTACGTGTATTATAGTTGTGATTTTGATTTGCAACGCAGGAATAGATTTATTGTGCGCCCGATGTTCGGAAATTGTTTTGCTAAGTTGATGGGATAACCTGCAGGTGTTTGGCAGGAAAATTGTTTGGTTAATCAAATGGGAAATGTTTTGGCATAAATTTGAGGGTAATCGCTGCAAGGTGTTGGAGCTTATAATGCTTATTTTTAGCGGCAGGTGAGGGGTTTTTTTTTGGAATAATTGATGGCGGAAATTGGTGAACACATGAGGGTTGTCTTAATGTTGTGAGCATGGTGATGAGGGATAGGGATTCAATTTAGTTAGTTTTTATGACAATTCTCTTGAAAATCGAGGTAATAAACTAGCGACTTTCTTTTTTACTAGATATTCTAACTCCTTGTTAGGGTGCTTTGATATTTATTTTGGGCAATGGCCTAATTTCAGAGGCTTTCTTCATACAGGAAGGGTAGATGTGTTAATAGGGTTAATATTCGCCACAATGACATCTAAATTGGCATTTCTGTCTGACGATACAAAAAATTAGACGTGTTACATCACTTTGACTTTCCTACTTGGCCTGGAATTTGTATAAAGCAAGAGGAATTTCTTAGTAAACTTGATCCAGTGAGGTAGATTGCCCCACTTTTTGTATGACAAGTTTATTATAGAATTAATATCCTTAGAATGTTTCTATGTTTTGCAAGCCATAAGCATAAGCGGCTTTGAGAAGCCAAGACACTTACACCATCAACTACTCCAGTAGGAATGAAGAACAACGAAAACAACCTACATAGTCCAAAGCCAGTCGGCAGGTACTTTAAGGTGGAAAATAGTCGGAAGTTAATGAAACTTGGGGGTATTGTTCACAGAAAGTTAACTAAAATGTTGCTTAGTTTTAAGGCTTTGTAGAAAAAAGGGGGTTGGAACGGCAACATTTTCGACCTTGTTCCGATTTTCATTCAAAAAAACTTCCTCTCTTACGTCGCGAAAATCATAATCGACACAAACTGTTATATGTCAATTTTCAAATTCACCAAAAATGCCAAACAAATTATCAAAACTGTAGGAAATTTAACGCTCTACAAAAAAATCCAATAGGCTTTTGCCGTTAAAACGCGGGAAAGCCTGAGCAAGGTCCCCGTCCTCCTTTTCTTAATAAGGTCTTCGATGAATATCCACAAGATTTATTAACTTCCGACCTTTTTCCACCTAAACCCACTTTTCCCGACCTGTCGACTGGACTGACAATATACAATCAGATCAGAAAGACTAGAAGCCAAGATACACTTTTCTCGACAAGTTTTGATTTTGGAGGATTTGTCACTTCCTAGGAAGTGGTACCCCTCCGAGAGGTAGATATAAACAGAGATTGAAACTAATAAGAAATTCAGATTCAACAGCTATTTGTTGGCGGTGGAATGCTTCCAAGTTTTTTGGGGTCTTACCTGTTAACCATGTTTAAAAACGTTGTGAATTTGACAGATCCTTTTTCGAACAAATTTTGTCAGAAAAATTGTGATGTAGATGAGTTAAGAGGGTCGATGTTCCCTGGTTTTCGTCGTATTTAGCAAGATTTTTGTTCTTTGTATGTTTTTAGATTTAGATTTTCACTATTCCAATAAGCGCAGTTAGACCAAGACTTGAAATCTGTGTAAATGCATCTGGCATTATGTAAAGAAGCAGAGTGAATATAGAAAATTCTCAATATTCAAGATCTGCAAGAATACCACTGATGACAGTGAAAACTTAAGACAAAGTGAGGTGATGCCCGTATGTAACCTCATTAAACCAGAATTTGAACAAATTTAAATGAAGAAAGCGAGGAGAAATCAGACAAACTCTTTTCATTCATCAGGAGGAGTACAGCAAGATAGGATGCTTGGTTGAAATGTCTCAATTGACTGTACTATCTTTGGAGTATTAGTTTCGGTTTCCCTATTCTCTCTTAAAATAATAAAAGTCAGTCATTCCGAAAATGGTTTCAATTGCGAATTGTAAGGGCTACACAGCAAGGTTATTACGCTGAACAATCGACACCGTATTTGGATGTGGCACTTGAAGTGTATTGACAAAAAAGCACCAGCCTACTGAGTATTTGCTTCTTATACTGAGGGACTCAGGGCAGCTGAGAAAGGACCTGTTCATGCAGAGATCGACACTAAAAACTTGGAATGTTACACTGGCGAACACTTTAAAGAGACAGGGCTGGCACGGCGGGACAATATATTGTTGGTCTTTTTTCAAAACTTTCTTAGGGCCTCCCAAATGATTAGTAGGTGCAACTCCCTTTCAACTCAACAATCTGTTATTTAAATATTTTTCAACGACTGTAGTTTCCCGAAAGAAGAAATATAGGCAGTTTTTCATGTTAACACCTTTCTGTGTCTCCACCAACGAAATAATGCTATTTCAAGAACTTACTTTTTCCATTAAAATTATGATCTTTTCCCGAACTGAGAAGACTAAAAAAAAAACACCTCCAGAAGTTACATCATAGGAGTTATCATAGCCCACTCATATATCATACCTACTTTTAAACTCTATATTTAACTACTTTCCAGCCGCCCATCATCATCATCTTTAACATCACCATCTTTGGCATCGACTTCCTCTCCTGTCCCCATATAAACTCTCTAATGTCACGAACAATTTTAATTGTGGTGTCAAAATCGTTGTGATTAATAGCACGTCCAATGCATATGAGATGCTGATGCTGCGATGCTATGAGTGGTATAGGCAGCAGCAGCAGCAGCGGTTGGTTGCCTTCGCGAAATGAGCAAATACCTTATGGCCCATGTCTGCCTCTTTTTTCACTCTATAAGTCGACTTGGCATTGTGGCGGTGGCTATGACGATGCCTATGGTGATGGTGATGGCGTTTTGTATGTATAAGGGCAACACCACATTGCGATTTCCCAAACCAAAAGATGAAAAAAAAAAAACAGGAAAAACTTTTTTGATTTCATGACTCATTAGGAAAAAGTATTCCCGAATCCCAAATGAAGTCTGAAATTGAACCGAAAAAAGAACACACCCCCTAAGCCCACCACATTTGTTGCTCGAGTGTTACAAAATCGCCTTGGCGTTGCTTGTGGCAAATAAAGTCATAGACCGTTGTCTCCATATCGTCGTTTCGTTGTCGTCTTCGACAATGCTCTGGGTGTCTTCAATATAGGCAGAAGGCAGCAGGCAGCAGCTTTGTGCCTTTGGTTTTTCCATGATTCAGTTCTACTTGGTAAAGCCACATATTCCGGGCCGGGTACAAAATACGAACTGGAAGTCCATTAATCAGAGCCTGTCGACTAGATGTGGATTGTGTGGCAAAGTGATGGGCACGATAGTATCTTCTCGACACAAGCATAATGTATGTCCTCTGCACATCCGACACCAACAACAAACGACTACGGAACGGACGACCAATTTGGTGATCAAATGAATGCTGTTTTGACGATGGGCGAACTACATACACAATTCCGTACAGGCCAGCCAGTAGGCTTTTTTTTTTTTGTAAAGCACCTACCTACCTCTCGAGAGTCGAGAGTCTAGAGTCTAGAACGAAACAATTGCCTTCCATTAATTGTGGTGATGTTGCACAATCATCACCACATTTTCCAAAAGCACACACACAAACAAAAGATAGAGGCCGAAAAAGTAAACCCTTAGATTGCGTCATTAATTAACCGCACAATGAGACGAGAACTGTCAACTGTCAGACAACTGTCAGTTAGGTAAAGGCAGTGCTATAGCGGTTGTCTATGATGTAGATGGAGCTGTGAAGTGAAGAAAATCTGCGTCTGGGTTGGGAGTATATCATCAACACAACTCACCAAAAACCAATCCGTAAACTTCATAATAAAATCCTAAGACCAAGTTGCAGAAGAGTGTGAAAAATGACCCAAGTGACAGATGTGACGTTGACGTTTAACCATATTCTCATGTTCAATGTCAAAGTTTATAACCGATTCAAGAAAATGTTCTTCGGAAGATTACTTCATCAATTATCTACGCATACATACGCCCTAAGATATGCGACTAACTAACAGTGCGTTGGGTGCCCTCTCTCAGTCGCCAGTCCCCATTATCATCGCCTCCCACTCTCATTTTGTATGTTCTGTCAAAAAAATGAGGAAAACTCATTGCAATATGTCAATGTATGTACCAGGAACGCACACAACTCTCCAAACAACAACTGTACCTACATATTCGTACGAGTGATATTAATGAGCTTCATGGTAATTATTATTTCCAGCGATTTTCAGCTGTTCAGCTGCAAGTAGTGTAGCGCGGGCCGGGCGGCGTGGGCGAAGCTGGTGTACATTAGACATGTGCATAAAAGTTAATCGCTTCACAAATGAGCCTGTGAGTTGGTCATTAATCATTTGAAGGGGGGGATACCCCAACTTTTACGTTTTCGTTTATACGTAATAATATGAGTGTGCATTGAAGGGAGTGCGATCTATTTTTATGCGAAAGGTTGGTGAATTCTTTCGCCGCGAAGTCGCGCCGCTAAGTTGCACCGTGCCGTGGGCTGTAATACGATATTGCACTGCGTTAAGACGAGTTTTGCTAACGTTTTTCTTGAAGTGAAGTGCATCAAAACTAAAAAGCAATTATTGGATTAACAAATGGTTAGGTTAGCTGTGGGCGGGTTTGGCATTGGGTTTTTTAGCCAGCATAGATGTAACAGGAGAATTAAATATTAATTTTGTTTCCTGTGCTTATGAGAAAACAGGACAAACGACGAAATGATAAGGAAATTAACGTTCACGACAATCCTTTCAAGTAGTGTTATGAAATAGTTCCACCAACTGTAAAGGGTTACAATGCCCAAGGATAACGTTGAAAATGTAATTGAAGAGGGACGATATGGAATGCGGCTAACTACTCCTCGAACAACGTTTTATGTTCGCAGTAATCAGTTTTAAACCACTTTGGCCCCCTTTAAGGTTGGTTAGCAATGAACAGTTATCTGCAGGGCTTCTGGTATCTAGATATTGACAAAATAAATTTTCTTATAATCAGCCCGCACGCAAGGGGTTGTTAATACCCTTGACGTGAGTTTACCCAGTACGAGCTTTTAAGAAGTTTGAATAGCATAGAAAAGGAGATACCGATACACATTGGCTTTGAATGTCTATAAATCGCAATGGGGGGAGGGGGGGTGGTCTAGCCGGGTAAAGCATTCCACGTTCTTGTAGTGCGGCTAAAAAATAAGTATCTATACTTCACAGTACGTCCGAAGAAAGGCTCGAGGGTAAGTTGATGGGCATTCCTAGTGATGAGTGTTCATTGGCAAATGACCTACAATGTCAGGGACTGTTGGCTTGTCAACAAGCTTAGTTAAGTAGTTGATCTCAGCGAAAATCTCGGCATACTTTTCTTTTCATTGATGTGTTGTCTAGTCAGGACATCGTAGAATTGTGTGCATTTCAATCCCCCGTAACAACGATTTCAATGCGAGAATCATGGGAAACAATTCTTTGGATGGAGTCAGGCAGCTCATCGAATTTGTTAAGAGTCGAGTTACTGTCCAGACTCGGGCTTCTGTAAATGAAACAAGTATTGATGATGGATGTACTTTTGGACGGTGAGTCCAAACATACATTTACCATATTGTGTTAGAAGCCGGTAAGCAACATCATTTCTAAAGTATACAGCTAGACCGTGGTTAGAAAAGAATATTGGCACAAAGTTATACCCAGATAGGCTGGATTTCAAGCAATCAGAATTCACACCTATTTGGGTTTCACTCAAGGCCAAAACAGCTGACATGTATGAAGCAGTATGAACATACGCGGAATATAATAAGACGAAGAAACAGCGTTTGGCGAGAATAATTTCTTGACTGATCTTTCCATTGATAATAATTTGAGAGGTTATAGTGGAACCGACATAAACATAGTCCTCGACTACTTCAAAGTTATATCTTTCCATCGAGGACAGCATAAACTTGGTTTTAACTTATTAACAGTTAGACCCAATGGCACCGCCTCCACTTCAATACTTGTGAATCTTTTATTGAGAACGCATCTAGTTCTGTTGATTATTTATTACTATCGCCAGCATAGACAAGTATTTGAACGGATTTATAAGAAATCGTGCTGGTGTTGACATGCAAGTTGCTTAAGATTGGCGCAAGCAAAATGTTGAAGTGGTCACATAGTCATCCGGCACAATCGATGAAGTTTGACAGGGTTGCCAAGTAGTGTATATAGAGTTAAGTATATAAAGGGTGTTTTTTAGGGGTATAGAACTTTAAATGGAATAAAACAAAGATGATTTTTTTAAATTGACGTGAAGTTGACTTTATTTGAAAGATAATTTTCTGGGATTATAATTCAAATATGATTTCTGGCATATGACCGCCACGGCTGGCTCGGGCGTAGATTAATCTGAAGGTCTAATTTTCGATGACTTTTTCCAACATTTGTGACCGTTTTTTGGCAATAACGCGTTGAATGTTGTACTCCAAGTGATCAATCGTTTCGGGGATATCGGCATAAACTAGCGACTTCACATTATTACAACAGAAAATAATCAACTGGCGTTAAAAAGCGCGATCTTGGAAGCTAATTCACAGGACCAAAACGAGAAATTTTGCGCCCACCGAACGCTTCCTTCAACTAATTAATTGTGAGACGAGCTGTGTGACATGTTGCGTCGTCCATCATGGTTGTTCAATTGACGAGCAAGTCCGAAATCATGGCTCTATAGCGGTCACAATTGACTCTAACGTTCGGTTTTAAAGAAGCATGGACCAATTATTCCACCAACCAATAAGGCACCCCAAACACTCAGTTTTTTTGGATGTAACGGTGTCTCAACATACTCTTGAAGACTATCATCACTCCAAATACGGTAGTTAATGTTTATTGACATAGCCATTCAACCAAAAGTGAGCTTCATCGCTCAATTAAATTCGCTTATGAAAATTGGAATCGAACAGAACCATGATTTTCAAAATAAATTTGCACAACTTGGAAGCGTGGTTCAGACATCAGTCTATTCATGTTGAAATGCCAAACCAAATTAAAAATAAATCACTTCACAGCTGACAAAATGGCAGCCAGTTAAAAAAGTGTTGCCATTTTAAAGTTCTATACTAGTGGGCTGTGTACAGCTCTTACCAATTCTCTCTATCATAGGTACCTTTTATTGATAAACAATTGAAAAAACCGAGGTTATAATGAGAAAAGGCCTACAGATTTCATACAAATTGGAAGTAGACCCTTACTGAAACTCATTTGCACATAAATGATGTATTTAATTATTTGCTACGAATAATTAAACACCCTGTATGTTTACTTCTTTTGGTTTCTCGATAGCTATGATAAATCTAAAAGTAAAAGCTCATGTTGAGAAGAGGTCATAATTAAAGCCCATATTTTTAGGACACCCTCTGCGCCTCTTAACTTCTGAATCTACGTCAATACTCTAACTACCACCTTTACGTTCCTTAAAACAGATCCAAAGCTTCAACATAGGGTGTCATATAAGTGATTTCGTTTAGAAAGATTATGCTTTTCAATAATACTGTCAAACTCATCGTGATTAATTGAATCAATTCAATCACTCATATGCTAATGAACAAACACGAAGGGTGGTTAGGATTAAGATACGAAGCCAAAACAGAGGGGATATCTTTACTTAAAGCAGATGTTGGCAACAAAATGATTACATTTCGCCCCAGAAATGTTACAACGAAGAAATTTTCATGTCATGTTGGTTAAATTTTGGATGACTGACTGCCCCTCGCATATCACGATGACTCAACTCAATACGGATACGGAAGATTGACCTGGTTTTCCTTCAAAGTTCTTTGCCATTTGTGTTTTAAGGGGTTCTTTACACACACAAACACACAGAGGACATCACAGTCATGAGGAAGCATATTCTTCTAACAAATCGACCACAATGACTTGACAATTTTATCGACAATTCCACATGGTAGCGGCTCTGGCTAGTGGGTGAGTTAAAAGTCACAGCCACCCCATACCGGATATTAGCTCATTCCTTGGCGTAAATGGCAACGTATTCGATTTTTATTAATGGAAGTCAACTTTCCCGATAGGTTGTACAAATTGCGTATATTGAATGCCCATGCCCATGCCCAAATAAATTTAACTTGGTTTAAGGGGTTTGAATGCCTCACACAAAAGTTCAAAATCATCAACTTATTTAGGGAACATGTTCTATTTAAAGGCGGCTAATTCAAGACGATAAATGATTATCATGATGTCATATATGAACGGACAAGGACGAGGAACAAAGAGAACGCATCAGATTTGTATTTGACACCACCCAATGTGAGCCTAATCCATCAATCTGGACTCGAATTGAATACAATATTCAGCTGTATCTGATAGATACTCGCGAACGAGACGAATTGCAATTATATTTTCGCACCTCGTTGGCGGAGGACCAATGCGATGCGATGACTGCAGAATGCAAATCAGATGACAAAATTAGCCTCTTGCATGTGGTGGGAAAAATAGAAGAGTTGACGGGGATTTATTGCGTGATGACAGATCGAGTGACATTTTTAGTTCTGTGCAGAATAATGCAAGCGGGAGAAAAACTGCTCTGATGGCCAATGTGTCATCAAGTGGAAGGACCTTTAGATATCAAGGAGAGCTATTTGGATGATAAATTCCATGGTTTTGTTTCCTTTTTATTTGATAAAGTTTTCGTTATCTGTTCTGTGGTAGAAAGCCTGTTTTTAAACAACGATTAGAAACATCATCCACAGCTTATAATATTCGTTCCCAGGATCACCACCCCATTTTTCGGATGCATAACTGCAGTGGCAGTAAATATATTTATTAAGCGGCTGATCTTGACTGAATTGTACAATGGGGAATTAAAAACTACGCTTGGCAAACTATGCTTTAGGTTTCCTAGGCCGATGCAGGAAATATTTGTCACATACGAGTATGATCGGGCAAAAATACTCAAAACTTAATTTGCGTCTAGTATATTTGTAAAGTGTAAATAAAAAGTAAAGTCTAAAGTAAAGTTTAAAAATAAAGTGTTAAAAAAGAAGTGTCAAAAATAAAGAGTAAAAAGTAAAGTGTCGAAAATAAAGAGTAAAAAGTAAAGTGTCGAAAGTAAAGAGTAAAAAGTAAAGTATAAGAAATAAAGTGTAAAAAGAAAAGTGTAAAAAGTTAAGTGTAAAAAGTAAAGTGCGAAAAGTAAAGTGTCAAAAGTAGAGTTTGAAAATAAAGTGTAAAAAGTAAAATGTCAAAAATAAAGAGTAAAAAAGTGTAAAAAGTAAAGTGTAAACATTGAAATGTAAAAAGTAAAGCCTAAAGAGTAAAGTGTAAAAAGAAAAGAACCTCAAAACTGATAAATGAAAGAACACTTCAAAAAACATTTGCATTACTTGAAAATTGTAGCAATTTTTGTATGGTGACTTCCTTAAATAATGTTACCATTGCTACGTCAAAGGTTTAAGGTTCGATCCCTGATTCCATCTAAGTGGCAAGGAAGTGACGAATCCTCTAGGAGTTAAACTTGTCGAGTAAAGTCCATCTCTACTATAGCCAGTTGGATCCAGGGGTGAATTGTAGGTCCCTTCCATTTCTGCAGAGTGCCATCCCACACACAGGAATGGTTGAGTGTGCTAGCCTTCGCTCCTCGGAGCTGTTGGCGCCACAATTTGCATGCATGTATTGGTCCTGACACACAAATCTTTGGGTACGTAGTGTGGTTTGCAACCTAGGGATGGTACATATACGAGTATTTGTCTAAAACTTGTTTTGGAAATCTTGACTACAGACAGTCTTGCAGTCTTAAAATCCATAATACAGCACGCAAGGAAAGCAATTACTTAGAAAAATGTCTTCAAAACTTCCGAAATCAATTCTCAAGCTCTTAAAAAAATTTCTGTAACAGACGAAGAAGTTAACTGAGGTTAAGGCAGATTTAAGAATGCTGTTACCAACTCACAAAAACCAGGCTGACACTGTTCTGCTCCAACGACGAATATGTTAGAATGTACTGCTTTATGGTTCTTGCAAATGAAAACCGATTTTCATCGTAAGATTTGCCGCCTCATGACAACAAAAGTGAATATATGGGTTCGTTAGTATTGCTCGAAAAGAACTCCATCAAGGAACTGACTATGGTACAAACTAAAGATGAGCTTAGTTGTTATTTTTCATTCACAGGTATAACTGGGATTTTGATTTAAAATTCGCTGTGATTTTAAACTGTGATAGTGAATTGTGATTTTTCAAGGAATTTCTCTCTCGTTAAAAAAAGTATTTAAGAAGAAATCTATTTTCTTTAGTTTATCAAGTTAAAGCAAAAACAAAAGGTGAACCTCCACGCTATACCAAAACAAAAAAGAGTTCCACAAAATAAAACACCCCATGGTCCTTATACAAATATTCCCCTAGCCATGTCACAAACCTTAATTGACAATTCGCGTGTTAAAATCACCTTCAATCTTAAAGGTGATGCCAACAATTTACACCTGATGCTCACGCTATCACACTCTTCGCATCTCGTGCTTTAAGACTCTAACTGTCATCGTCTGTACCAATTTTTCTCGAATTCATCCTCTAATCGATTGCGGAGTGTATAGTTTGGTCTTCCATGCGATGTAGCCATTAAAAGTAGGCTACACATTTAAGCATCCTCGTCTACGAATTATGTTTTTCACACATGGCTTTCGTGAATTTATGTATGATGAGTGTTTGGACCGAAAAGAAGGGGAACATTATATACCTTTCGGAGGACATAAACTATTTGGAACGCAGCGCAGTCTGGAAAATAGTGACGAATATATTTCCAGAATGGCACCTTTCATCGTTTGTATATGGCACTTCTTTACGTTCTATTGTGTCGAGTCCACATGCTGTAGCTTATACACGCAATCCGTTTGGAGAAGTTTTCTAAAACTGATTTTTACGGAAATCCCACGATGAATTTAAATCTTAATTAGGATTGAGGAGAAGGCAGAAGGTAGAAAGAAAACTTGGCCCAGAGCAGCGTAGATTATGCAAGGCTTGCGTGTAGCCGAGTCAAAACAATCACACTGCACCACATGATTTTCCTTTCGAATGCCAACCCAACAGTGTTCGTTTATCTTGGACTAGCGCCACAGATCAACCTACAAACATGCCATGTTGGCGCATTGTCTATCTGCTAAAGTCCAGCGGCCACTATGGCATGGCACGCGGCGTTGCGGTCCTGGACCTCTTTATAACCAAGACCAAGTCGTCGTCGTCGTCGTAGTCGATGACGATGGAACCGATATCCCAATCACGGCAAATGGCAGTTTGGCGATGTTAACCAGCCTATCATGGGTTACATTTTGCACCGACCGATGACCGACACACCGGAGCGTAGTGACGGCGCACACGGTGGTGTCTAGGAACACGCAAACTTTTGTTTTTTTTTTTCTTGACAAACCTAACTGTTATGATCTTAGTCAATGTGAACTACGATATTGTGGCGCACGTAATTTCCAAGGAAACTAAACCAAAAAAAATGGTATGGGGCAACTGGTCGTTCATGGCCATTTAATCGATCGACGCATGAGCCAGTGTTTCGTTGTGCTATTTGAAAATTACAAGTTAAATATTTTTGGTAAAAAAAGAAAATGAAGTATATTTTTTGTTTCAATGTGGGCTCAATGAGACAGGTTTGCAAGATACGACTGCGATTCCGTGATCGTAAGCATAAAGTATGGGGGTTTCCGTGTGTGGACGTTGATAACTTCGGCGCCTTATTGTTTGAAGCCTTGTATTTGAGTTTGAGTTGATGATAGGCGTTGGTTATACAAAGTCTACTTACAAGATAAAAACTCATGGGGCTTTTCTAGAGGTGGTCATATTTTTATTTGCTACTTTGTATTGTTACAATTCTTTTGAACAATATTTTTTTAAACTTTTCTTTGCAATAATATAATACAATCTTATGTTGAAAAATTATCAAATGTTGTTTAAAATATCAACGAGATATGACTCACAAATGTGTACATATTATACAAATTGTAGGTTTCTCTAAGAGGATCCTAAAACAAGAGAGTTCCCTTTCAATTTTTTTATGTGTAAGCGTCAATATTCTGCAGGAGTGAAAGAGTTCTATAGACAATTATATGACAAATGGCAAACGAAATCGTACTTCTCCGTGAAAGACTTTTGGACAATTTGTCCCTTCCTCACAAGAGGTAGGTAGTGACATCAACCACAACGCCGAGTTGTACTTCAATATTTTTAATAAAAGGAAAAAGATTAAGGTATTAGTTTTTTGCAATGGAAGGGGTGCATGTTTCTGGGTCACACGAACTTCGCTTTAAATTGAACAATTTATATGTATTTGAAAGAAAAACTTAACAGACTATTGTGAAAATTCGGTGCTTAAGAATTTTCTTCGAAGCCTAAGTATGTAGGGTAGGTAAGGGCTAGTTAGGCCAGGGGAAAGTTGGACCACGCGAAACCGAAAGCACAACAAGTTCATCAGTATACACCAACAAAGCGTACTTTGCATCCCAGATTCAGTTGCATTTTTTCTCCAGAAACGGAACCACTAACATTTTTCTTTTATAAAAAAAAAAATCATAATGTTAACTTCTAAAATAAAAAAAAAACAAAATTTCCCACGCATTTATATAGCATTCGAGCAAGTCCGTTTGACAAAGTATTGCAATTTTTTTCTTTACTAGACCAAATATACAGGGTTAAGCTTTTCAAGACATTTTATGTGAACCACCCTGTATAGGTACCCTTTTGTAAGGAAACAATTTATTGTTTAACATGTTATCACTTTAAATTTCTCATAATACAGTTTGTTTATTTTATGCCATTTTGAAATAATAAAAGAAAAGTGCACAACTGGGTCGCACGAACTTGATCTAATTCTTTAAAAAAAAAACTTAAACTAATTTGAGCTGAAAAATAGTACGCCTATTTATTTCTTGGATTAATATCAATGTATGAGAATAAAATTATAAAAAAATTTCAAACAAAATTTAAATATGTAGGTACTCCAATTTATAGGTATTCAGCAAATACATATATTTATCATTTTTGAAAAATTGAAAGAGCTGTTTTCAAAATATAAAATTTTTAAAAACAATTTTAAAAAATGCTTTTAAAAACATATAAAAAATGTGGATATGAAGTAAAAATTGAGTTAACTTAACCTATATTCGTGTGGAATTTCAAAAGAATCAGTTAAGCCGCTTTCAAGATAGTCGAAAGCAAAACAAAAATCGGTAATATAGAAGGTACCGTTCTTAGCTATTGATTTAATATTTTCCAGGCATACGAGTATAATAGGTCATACCTAAAAACTGCACTGATTTTTATCAAAATAATTAAAGCCGTTTTCGAGAAAAATATGTTTGAACATAACGGTTATATGCCAGGTACCTCTACCTACCGTACTTTTTTGAGTTTAAAAACTCAGAAGATTTCTAACCAAGTTTCAAGCTAATCGGCCCACCCGTTTGGGCTTTTGCTGTCTATACATACATACAGACGAACAGAATTTTTAGACCAACTTTTTTCGTCTTCGCTATCATCATTATGTCATGTGTGATTATTACATCAAAACGTTTTTTTTTCTACGAATGCATAACATGCCTTATAGAGCCTATAATAGCAAGTAAAAATAATTCAGAACTAAATTTTATTTTAGGTTTTGGAACTTTCATTCCTAAGAGTTGTAAATCTCTATTTCGGGAATTTCTGAATTAGTTCGTGAACCGTCTGTCAAAGCTGTCTGTTCCGAAGTCCGATTCCGCTTATTTAATTCACCAGAAACACAACCCCTTGGTTATAAGTTCTAATTCCGATGTGTTTTAAAACTTTAAAATTCAAATTATTTCGCAAACCAAATAAAAATAACATCCGCTTCTCATTTGTGTTAACCTCTTGCGCAGGTAGGCACAGGAAAGATTGTTTTTTTTTGACAACCTACTACGAAAAAGGTGAACAAACTGTGATCCCGCAAGGAGGCGATTTCAATTAACGTGTGTTTACGTATGCAAAGTATTCTGCGTGTGGGAATCCTGTACCACGACCACAAAATGTATTTGAATTTGAAGAGGATCACTTATCTCCATTGGCGATCAGTTAACTCTTTTTTTCTTCCCTTTATTTTTTTGTGGTTGTATTTTTCTGTTTTCTAAAATTGTATATTCACACTCTTTTGTAGGCTGAGGTGAAGTGTAACGACTTTATTTTGCATGCTTGGCGTAACGTGGGAGCTTGAATTCAGACGGATGACTAATAAAACGATTGAAGGAATGTTTTACTTTAATGTCTTGTCGGAGTTTATATCACTGACTTGACATTTGATGGATAAGGCAGGTAGACTTTGATGGAAGGATTCAAACAAGGTCAAAGATTTCAAAGTATTCGACGAGTACCTATAACTGACAGTTTTGGAATGCATTTAACTTTTTTAACATTTTAAAATTTGGAATCTGGATGAAGAATTTAAAAATTCAACAACCGCAACCAAGGCACATAACATTATTTTAACTGTAACCGTTTCAATTGCAACCATTCAAACAGTACAATGTGTACTTATATATCTGGATGTGATGTTAAATTTGATCCCTTCCGCCCTGCAATTCGGGATTTTTTATTTTCAGAAATTTAATTAACTATTTTTCAATTAATTAGTGAATTCTCGATAAATTTTTGTCGAAATCAACAAGGGAACATTTAATGTTCCCAATTTAATTAGTTATATTTCACTACAAGTTTTTCGTCCCCGCCTGTCTCATTAACGGTTTCCTCTTCCTCGTATTTTATTGCAATGTTTACACTATGGAATATAACATTTAACAATGGATTACAATGTGAAAATAAATACATAAACACATTCCGATTTAAAATACGGTGGAATTAATGTACACTTTACGATTTGGACGAAAAACTTTTGCCATTATTATATTATTGTGTGCAATAAAGGTGTTACCAGGAGTTTAGTATTTACTGATTGATTATATTTGGAGGAGTTGCTATTTGAATAGCAAGCAAACTTTAAGCAAACATTTAACATGAAATATTAGTAATTGCAAGGGTAGAAGGATGCAAGTAACCTCAGAATGCTGATATCTGATTTGTATATGATTAAATTATCTAAAAGTTGAACTTCGGCTTTATTCACATAATATATAGAATGGGTATTGATTGCACAGTGAATGCATGAATTTTTTTTTTTCATTTTATTAAATTCAAAATAAGGCTTTGTACAGTGAACAATTATATTTGTAACATAAAATACGTTGCTGTTTAAAAAGACTTAAATTTCAAATATTAGTCGTAAATGATTAAAATTAGTGATGAAAAGTGGAAAGAGGAAAGTTAAGCATGGGTTGTGAGGAACGAGAAGAAAGAACACTTTGAAATTTTAAAATTTGACTATAAGTGATATGATATATAAAGCTTACGATCATTATAATCAAAACTGAAGCATTTAGTTCAAAATGAACTCTAAATTTCATACAAAGCAGGAAACTTGGTAGTATCTCTATAAACCTTTAAGATATCTTACAGATCATTACATGCTATTAGTTTTTGCTACATTGAGTCAAGATTGCTGTGCACTATCTCAGCAAAAACAAATATAAACAGGAGGAAGAGGGTAATAAACGCCCATTAACAACTCTATCGAGAGCCGAGGGGAATTAAAAAATCAGTGTCTTCAATGCTTCAGATTCAATTGAATCAAAAGGTTAGCCCTTTGCAAGAGACTATACCTACTCAGTTCAACAAAGATTGTCAGTAGGTACAGGTACAATCCTCATGGGAGAGCTTTTTTCAAAATTTTAAGAATTGGGATTAGTGGGTTCAGGTATCGTGCTGCAAACATGATGATATTGAAGGATCTATGCTCCGGGAAGGGTTTGTTACCTACCAACACCAATTTCCGGAAACTGAGAGGGATAGGTAGAGAAGTTCATAAAAAGTATTGACAGACGGTTGGAGTTCCTTATAGCTAATTTTTCTCACATTACCCACTCCTTTGTATGCCCTATTCTATAGAATGAGTATATTGTATTTGGGGTTGGCTTTTATAACATAGTGTTAGGTATAGAAAAGTATATATATTCTAAGTCAGAATCAAAAGTCTAGTCGATTTAGTCATGTCCTTCCGTCCGTATGTATACTCTCCAGAGGTCGCAATTTTTGATTAAAAATTAAATTTGGTAACTATATATAATCTTTGGTTCAAGAGTAAGGCTCAGCTCTTTGGCCGGTAAAATTCACCCACAATCGCACATTTTTGTTGAACAACCTCAATTTGGCACAATTAAATTATGTTTTTTGTACAGTTACGACAAAATTACAACGCTAAAGTTTGGCACACGAAAGCTTGTAGTGAATCTTCTTCCAGTTAAATAAAAATACTTCAGTTTTGTTTTTATAAAATAAAAATGCTTACATTAGAGCGAAAAACATTTAATTTTGTAGGTATACTGTAGGTAACTATAATAAAGATATGGCATTGCGCATGATGCTATACAAAACTTCAAACCATTGTCAAACTCGTGTTCTTATGACGTAGAGCGCACAACTACATTGACATACTATATATATATATGTATATTTAGTCAATGTGTAGATTGTATACAGAGAAGAACGAAACAAAAGTTTAACGGGAAGGCGAAAACGAAGAAGGCGCAAACTTCAGGTGTTCTAATGACGTAGATGCGCAGAACAAATCAAAAATGAAAATTGGAAGGCGTTATCTCTAGTAGTTGTATCATGGGTATTACGTGTACATAAGCATCTGGTGTATGAAATCAAAAAAATTCATTTTGAGTGTGGCTGACGCCAACTTTTCAATAGAAACAATAAAAATTTGTTTTTTACAAATAAACGGTTTTTATATTGAATCCACAATCCCAATTTTTGTTGAATTTTGGCGTGGTTTACGTCCACTTTGAATTAAAGAACGAAAAACATAATTCAATTTTAACATTTTTTTTTTTGATCGTTATTTGGAAATTATCTTTATTTTTTTCGTAAATTTTTTCAAAACGCCCACTTTTAAAGGCGTGACTTTTATAAGATACCTTTTTCAAGTAAGATCTTTAAAAAATACTCGATTTTACACATACTTATGTTTAAAAATTGACTAATGATCAAAGCTCAGTAAGTGCTTTAAATTTTTTTTAGATCGTCAGGACACGCCTACTTTTAAGGGGCGTTTCTGTCAGAAGTCGTAATATGCATTATATTTTTTGATGTTTTTTAACTAGCCGCAGTTTTGAAGTAAGAAGATGAACTTTTCGGTTTGTATACCTTAATTATGTAGCAGTGTGGTTCAAGAATTGTTAAATGCATCCATAATCGCTATTTCCATTCAAAATCTAATTTTGTTTTGTTTTCTTTAAACCTATCTGCAGCTTAAAATGGAATGTCACTAAGCTCAAAGTACTTGTCCTGGCAATAAAAATCTCAACTTTGGGCGTAGAATACGCCTTTTTTATTGCGCTAGCGAACGTATGTATACTCATACAAAAAAAGCGAATAGGGTATCCAACAGCCAACACTGCGTTGCAAACGTACTGTAGCTCTCGCTTATGTTTTTGTATAGTTTTGTGGAAAGGCTTTTGAATGTATGCATCCAAGATTTTAGTGATTTTTTTTAGTTTGGTTATAGTCAATTTTTTAACATGCATTACGGTGGGAAGTTCAACGCAAATTGGTTTTTCGACTTTAAGAGTATTGGGCCGATAATCAATCCCTGAGGAACACTTTGAAAACACGACTTGGATCTACCACACATGTGGCCTATTATAGGCTTACATGTCTGTCCGCTGAGTAAAATGAGAAATAATTGAATTAAAGGTTTGACGAAGCGAAAGGGTTCTTTAATTAGAAATAATGACCATCATACGTACATTATATCGTCATCGTTGACAACATTTTGATGTCGATACGTAGGCACAGACCAGAAGGTGAAGGTAACATTTGAAGTCTGTATACATTTTTGCAGATATGTATTAGGTATCAACAAAAAGCTTTTAAGGAGGTAGGTAGAACATTAAAGATGATCGGATCTTGCTGTTGATTTGATTTCAAGATTCTTCAAACGATAACGCTAATTAGTTCACTATTGTAGATCTGTACTCCATTAACTTCCATTGCCGTGAACCAATTCTACATGGGTCACACGTTTTGAAAATGACATTGGAGGTGTTTAAGGAATAACCTTGCAAAAATATCGCGCAATTTTTGTTGAATTTTTAAATCTAATTTTTATCTTGCTTCTGGCAACACTGCGTCTGTAACAACTTAAAATTCATTAACAATTCAAGCCTTAATGCGTTTGTGGGATTCTTCAACCAAATATCTGTATCCATGCACATAGTTGGACCGCCATTTTTGTACAATTCCTGAACCTTCATTCATTGTCTGTTGTTATTCTAGCCAGAAAGCTTACCAGCAACCACCAATTCTTCTGGAATGCGTTCTGTCACAATTCAATTTAATTCACATTTCGTGTATACTTGCACTTTACATATTTTTTTTTATATTTTTTTATTCCAAACAATCCCTTCCCTCGGGTTTGTGTCCTTATCCATTTCGATTGCGGTCCAACTCTGTGACTGGCCAGAAAGGGAAAAAAATGTTAAAATAAATTTTAAAATTATTTATTCCACACACAGGCGTTATTTATTGATGAACCACTATATGTGGGTACCGCAACCTCAACCTGTTTCTACCACCAAAAGGCTCCCGTTCTCTGTCCTTATACCGGCATGGCAGAAGCAACAACAATTTGCATTTTTATTTAAATAAATTAAAAATAAAATGCACGACTGGGTCGCACGAACTTGCTCTAATGAGTGACAGTGGTTTATGGGCTTGAGATTTTGATAAAAATAAAATTTTCAAAATTCTTAAATAAATACTTAAACTAATTTGAGCTGAAAAAAAAGTACGCCATTTTATTTCTTGGATAAATTTGAATTTATGAGAATAAATTTAGAAAAATCTGTGGAGCGGTTTTTGAGAAAAAAAGTTTTTTTTGAAAAACTTTTTGAAAAAAATTTTCAAAAAAAAAACAAAAACTCCAGTTCATAGGTATTCAGCAAATACATTTACTTAAAATTTAAAAAAAAAAAATTAATAAGCAGTTTTCAAAATATTAATTTTTTAAATTTTTTTTTAAAAAATGCTTTTAAAATTACAAAAAAATATTTTTCAAAAATATTGGTATGCAATACAAATTTAGCTACCTACAGCTATATGTGTGTGAAATTTCGAAAGAATCGGTTGAGTCGTTTTCGAGATAGTCGAAAGCAAAAAAAACGGTCCTATGGAAAGTACCGTTTTTAGCCATTTTTTAAAACTTTTTTTTCAGCCATATGATTGGTCGTACCTAAAAAGCAACACTGATTTTTTTAATTAAAAATCGTTAGAGCCGTTTTTGAGAAAAATAAGCTTTAACGTAACGGTTGTATGGCAGGTACCGTTATTTTTTGAGCTAAAAAAAAAATTTCAATTTCCTTTCTGTACAATACCTAAAAAAGTCTATATACCAAGTTTGAAGCAATTCGGCCCACCCGTTTGGGCTGTAGGTCACATACAGACAGACAGACAGACAGACAGACAGACAGACAGACAGACATACAGACGGACAGAATTTTTAGACCATCTTTTTTCGTCTTCGCTATCATCGTAATGTCATGTTTGATTGTTATCTCAAAACTTTTTTTTTCGACGAATGCATAACTTGCCTTATAGTACCTATAATCGCAAGTAAAAACTTGATGGTGTGACTGTCTGAGTGGGGCCTTTAGAATTTGTTGAGGCGTGAACGACACCTTTATAATGGGACATGGATTTTTGATTATTTTGTTTTCTTCTCGCAAAACAATGGTTGCAACAAAAATAATATTTTAATTTATTTTCTTGCTCGTTTTGAATTTTAGATTGTTTATTGGAATCTATAGCTGCAGCCAAGCCAGTTGGAGTTGGAGTATTTACATCCTGATCATGGTTTGAGTTTGGCCCTGGGATTTTTGAACACACAAATGAAAAATGACATTATATACTTTCTTTGTTAAAAGTTGGACAACCTGTCACATTTGTCACCTCCCCAAGCACGCTGGAATGCCCAAACAGAAAACGAAAAAAAGGTTCGGAGTGTCGCGTTCGCGTCGTTGCATCGCGTGTAAGATGTCAAAATTTATCGCTCAACTTGGAGAATAGAGTTAATTCAACATGAAAGGTCATGTTAGCGCGCTCACCTATCCTTTAAAGTCAAAACCTTATCACGTTGTGCATTTCATGTTACAATTTTTTTTGTAAAAAAAGGTACACGGATAGAAAATATGATAGTCCTTTTTCCTATTTTTTTAACACAGGGTGACTCAAATTTAACAAAGTCGGAAACAATGTTTTTTAACCAACACAAAGTTTGCTTGATATTGTTTAGTTAGGTCTAAGATGTCATCTACATATCTGCATTCACAGAAAAACGCGTTCACAACAGATACACCTGCTTTCACTGCTGTCAAAAATAAAATATGAACATTTCAGAAACAAGTACATGCCTAACTCATGGGAAGCACTTCACTTGAGAACAAAACTCGAAGAATAGTTCACTAAAAGCTGGTTTAGTCAGTCTCTATTAAGCAATCTGATAAAAAGGTGCAGCCTAGCTCTGGACAGCGGACCCCTAATAAAAAAAAACAATTAAGTTACGTTAAGACCGGGAGAAATTAATAAAATTGAATTTTTTCAAAAACCCTAAACATAAAAACGCAAACATTAATAAATTCAGGATGTCAAGCAAATAAACCGATACTTATGAAATGCCAGGCCAGGTAACGACCTTTCAGGATTTTCAAACTTTTATTCTTGTTTTTCAGAGCTCAAGTAGATTAGCAAACATTTTAAAATATATCGCTCAGCAAAATTTTGACTAAACTGGTCAAAAAATAAGTCATATTTTTTATGAACTTTAAACATTGAACTACCAGGGGGATACAGAATACTGTACCTAAAAAATTTCGAGAAACTTCCATGCAGACGGACTGCTTTGCGTTATCATTTCATAGCTTATTGAAAAGATACTAAGATAAAGTGTCAAACAAATTGCTTTGTTTCAACTGAACGTACTTATGGGAAGAGTTGTAACGTAGGCTGGGGGATAAGTTGTAACAAGAATTAAGATTTAGGCGAATATTCTCTCAATTTATCGGTGTGACCGTTCAAATCAAAATGTAAATACAAATGGATGCCATCGTTCATTTGTGGTGGACCCACATCTTTCATAATAAATAATGAGGGATATGACATATACCACATAAGGCAGAAATACTGCTGAGCTTTTTTAAGGATGAAGAGGCTGAAACCTTGCTCGATTTTTGTTTGTTCGTTCGATTAGGGCTTTGTTTTCATTTTAAATTATTTAAACTTCTTGAAATCACCTTCATGTGCAGTTCGCTTGGGTAACAGCTTTCATCCGAAAAAAAACATTACAACTAACCCCACCATGACGTTTTCTTCACGAACAAACTCAACCCAAACACACACAAAGCTGTCGTTTTGGTTGAAATGTCACGCTGGCTTCAATATTTCGTTCCTCATGGATAGTTGAGGCCCTCAATATGCAATGTAAATTTGTTCTCCTGAAATATCGAAATAAAATTTAAAAAAAGTTTGCCGGTTTTCGTAAATCACTGTATTCTCTAAACCTACTCACAAACAGTGTCCAATAAGGAACAGTTTTAAAAACTGTTAAAAAGTACATTTTCCATTGAACACATTAATTTTTTTTCAGTGCATCACAACCCAATGCCATTTGTCGCCAGTCACACTCAACAGCTTCTTATATTGAAATAGCCAAGGGAATGAAATTATCAAATTTATGCATATTTCGCAATTCCAAGGTGGCAAGGACTACCGATCGATACACGTTCTGCAACATATTCCACAAGCGTTTGTGCATAGAAGCATGGATACATTGAGAGTCATGCCATCGTCGGTCGTTGTGTCGTCGTCATTCGTAAAACACCACTCTTACCTACACCCAAGGGAATCCAAACGCACTGACAGATGCAGCAAGAAATTGCCCACTTGCCCGATTTCATATACCAACCATGATAGGGTACCCATAATAGCAACCGAACCGAAACTGGCAGAGCCCAGAAAACCCACAATAAATATAAATTTACAGCCAATGTACCTGACACCGCTCGGCTCGAACATAGGCAGAGGCACTGGCTGTAGGTATGTACTATTACTATACTATACAACCCAGGCCAGCTACAGCTTTTCTCTGGACACAAGGATGCAGTATGTTTGTACGTATATACAAGTCCCAAAGTCTATATCGCCCCCTCTCATATCGTGCAGCTCGCGAAGGAAAATATTATAGAAAGCGTGTTTTTGTCTTAAGGCGACATTCGAATTGGTCTCTGGACGTTGGCGGCACTGGCGACAGCAGCCACTATCGCATAGCTACATCGCTAACGAACAAACTACGGCAGCTAAAAAAGCAGTTGGGGCCCACTTTGCATATCCCGAACAAGTGCGGAACCGAAACCAAACCTTTTTTTGTTGTTTTTGTTCTTGCGGCCCATAAATGATATGCAAATATGTTGAGCAGAACCGCGCAAGCCAACTATGTGTAGTGTAGGTATGTATAATATGTAGACCATCAGCGCTATAGGGTTCACGGTATACCTAGTACCTACTATAATTCTGGAGCACACCATTACTAGATCTTGGGCGATTATCCCCAATCCCCATACAACCGACCAACCGATGCCGATGATGACGACCGGCGAGGTGCGCCTATTATGCAATTGATTTTCTAAAGAAACCTGGAAACAGGTTCCTCCGTTTTATGACTTCCACTTTGGATCGGGCGGTGCAGTGCAATGCATGCAGACCATTAGGCAGTCTCTATCGTCTATCCCTGTTTCAACGGATCATCAGCTGCTGCTGGTGCAATACAACCAGAGCACGCAGATACTATGTGCATTTCTCGAAACTATTATCTCGATTGGTTGGCCATTTTGGGGAATTTGGAAAATTACTCCCGGGCTGCAAGTAAAATGCACTCACCCTAATATTTGGCATAGATGTGGATCGGGGAATATCCATTGCATCTCATTAAATAGCTTGGCCAGTCTATACAGTTTGGCTAAAAAAAATTAAGGTGGTTCTTGCTGAGGGTATATTATAAACCGCAGCACATAGTGTTACGGCTCAAGGCTACTCTGGCCCATTGTTTGTTCGTTATAGTCCCTTGCGCTTGCAGGAGCAGATATTATTTGGAAAGTTTTCATAGGACTTTTTTGAAGTGGAGAAGGCATGAGGCTACATTTATATAAGTATAGACAGATATCTATGTTAAATCGCAGATGGCTCTGGCAATATTGCAGAATGCCTTGAGTGGGCGGAAAATATATGTTGAAAGTTTTATGTGAGACCGAAATTGCAGGAGCTCGCGGATAACATTTAGGTATAGATTTGCAGTGCGCTATAAGGACAATTATGTGTGCCACTTCGGAATTATTGCGGGAGTAAATGATATTGGCGATATAGTGAGGAAATTCCTTAAGTATCGGTTCTTGGAACTCAAATCTTCTTATAACTAAAAGGCATTTGCATCAGCGTTTATACAACAAGGTGATATGCAATTTGGTTTAACGATGATGTTGCGAGGGGCGATTAGCAGTTTCGGTTGGCGGTTTGTGTTAAAAATATTTTAACACCCGCAACTTTGTGTGGCATTCACATACCTTCATAAAGTTGGCGATTTTAAGGAATGGCTTTTGGGAGGTGAAATTGATTTGAAAAGTTTTATGAGTAGTTTTAGCCCGGAACAAGTTTGAAGGGAATGGCTTTCCATACTTAAAATTAAAGTTTTAAAGAAAGCTTTGGTAATATCAACAAAGACTCCCGCTTATATAGTATTATTTATAGTAATCAGTAAAAATGTAGAAAAACATTATAGATAAATAACCTATTTCTTAAGCTGAAGTTCTGCAAACTAAGCAAGTTTATTTCATTAGGCTTTTTAAGGAATTTAATTCAAATACTTCAAGTTATGCGTAGTACTAAGATTTAAAATATGTGCTTTAACATCAACTACGAGTATATTACAAGAAACATTTTTAAGAACAATGATGGAAATAGCACGGAATTAAAATTATCTAGAGAATTTATAATTTAAAATATTTTCCGCCTAGAAATTGAAAAAGCTGTTTAAAGTAGTAGAAAATTATCTCATTTCAACCTCATTTAGGTTCCAAATTTAGTAAAATGGTTTAACAGCAAATTTTATTCCAGTACAATCATTTTGACTGAATGAAGAAAAAGGGAAGCTATAAGAATGTAGGATAGAAAAAAGAAATATATCGAATTGTCGAACGAAATTAGCGAACTTAAGTGAAAGTACTTTTTCTTGTTTTATCGAAATGAGCTAATTTAAGCCCCAACTTTAAAAACTAAGCATTATTGTAACAACTTTAGTTCAACATATCAAAGTTCGGAAAGGACACTCATCTTCTATACATAAAATAAAATTGTAACGGGAGTCTCTATTAGACCCACAGAAGCCAAAACAACCATTTTTAGAACTTTTGTCTGTCTGTCTGTCTGTATGTTTGTACGCGCATCACGCAAAAACTACTGCATGGAATTGAAGGCGGTTTTCGCAGATTTATTGGTAGTACGCCAACTTAAAATATGGACTACATTTTATCGCAGGAAAATATATAATTCTGGTTGTTTTTTTAATATTGCTGCAATCGAATATTATTCAATGAACGTAAAGCAAAATTAAAAGATTTTAAGGAAGTTAGCGTCTCTCGAATAGCGCCACACTTACCTACATATACATGAACAGAAATAAGTTAGTCGCTCTGAATAGGAGTTACATCGAAAACATCATAGATGGCGCTATTTACCACCATATACAAAATGTCTCATTCAGCGAAAGCAGAAATCGAAAAAAAATGTAACCATAAAGAACGGTGAACGAGCAATACTTACGCCCAAAACTGATGAAGCGGAGCTGCCATAAATAGCAGTATCGGCACGTATAATCGTTTTGAAAGTGGGCATTCCAATTAGGTATATTGCTCAGAACTTAACCCTCCAACTTTGCAATATAAACCGTTATGATAGTTCGAAATAATATTATACAGAAGCCAAAAATCTTACGGCTATAGAGCTGGTAAAGTATGTAGCTTTTATACCACGCATACCCCCCATTTTGAACCGGTTGTGCAAAAACAAAAATATACTGAGATACCTACTTTATTCTAAAATCCACGCGTACGAAGTAGCGGGCAAAAGCTAGTCCAAAATAAAATGCAAACCAAGCATTTAATTCGCGGTTACTGACGTTACTGTTGGCAATGCTATTATTTACTAAGAATCTCTTGTGCCGTAAGCTCGGTTTATTATACAACTTACGCATAAACATCAAGTAACTTTATTTGCAAATTGAGCAATGACTCTTTGAAACAAATTTGCTTTATTAAGATAATTCAATCTTACATCTGAGCTTATTAAACTGAAATTTTCATCGTGTAACTACAGCAACTACGAATATTGGCTCAAAAGTGTATTCCTTTGTTGACAGTGTAATTAACGAAAGCATCAAGCACAATACCGCATTAAACTAGTTTTTATAGGCTTATATCGCAGACGAATCCACTGCTCTTATTTACTGGTCCACAATAAGGTTTGACTTTCTTACAAGGACTCTGTTGTATCCTGCCATAACAAAACGAAGGAGCATGCAAGCTGGATGCATCCACCCTATTTTCGAGACACATCTATTTTAATGTTGTATGAAGGGCATATGATAAGTGTCACTTGAAGTTTACAACCGAATGTTTTGGATGTTTTATTTTTGAGATTTTAGTTTTCGATTTAGAGAAGTGATTTTTGGAAATAAATATGTGTATATATGTATATATATGAAGAGGTTGAGAAACTGCTAAGGTTATATCTCAAACGAATTTTTCACATTCCTACCAACGCAACGCCGAACTACTTACTTTAAATCGAAACTGGACTTTCATTTCTGTTCATTAAAACCTCGAAATTGCAGGTAGACTATATCCTAAAAGTAATGAAAATGAATGAGCGACTGCCAAGAAAAGCAGCTTTAAGGACTGTTGTGGATGGAACAAGTTGGTACGCAGAATGGCTGGATCTGGCACTGCAATGTGATATGGACATTGACTTGAGTATACAAAATATTGCAAATTTTAAAGGAGTGCTATATAGGCTGATTGAGAATGTAGATGAACTTCATGCATCAAAATACAGGGAAGAAGCTAAATCATCAATCTTTAGATCAATTTATTGTCGTTTTGATCACAACCTGTCAGATAGAAACCACTTCCATGACAAAAACAGTGTGCATGAAATAATCATGATGATAAGGCTGAGAGGAGAAATTTTGAGTACTAATTATATTCCTCACAGGGAGGATTTACCATACCTTTGTGAATTGTGTAAATTGCGGGAAAGAGAAGATATCATTCACTTTATTGGAAAATGCACGATACTCCAGGAAACAAGATTGAATGTATTTGGGAAAAGGTTTCTTACGGAGGAAGAATGCATTAAAATGTTGAACCAACTAGATGCGAAAAAACTATTTCGATATACCAAAACAACTTTAGCCTATAGGCAAAGGATTATGACCGGAAACTTCAAATATTTTGAACTTAGTATTTTGCTATCTTAAATGTATGCATACATATAATTATTGTCAACCTGGCAGACGGCAAATGCCAAGTCCATTTGTTTTTGTAATACTATAAACTACTATCTATTGTTTTAATAAAAACTAAACTAAACTAAAACTAAACTATATACATATATGAGGCGTGCAGAATAGTCTAAACCATGGTCTAAAACCACTTTAGAAAATATTAAGATTTTAGCTTTTAGCGAATTATAATAATGTGTCTACCTATCAAAAGAAAACAGCAACAAAAATTTACTCTTACATTTAAATAAACATAAGTCTTTTTAATTTTCTTAATATACTTGACGTCTTTTTATTAAACTGCAAATATCTAGAACTAACTTTTTTGCACATATTGCACTATTATTCTGAACGCCTCATATTATGTATATAAATAAAAAACAGAGTGTGCCAACATTTTGTAATACTGTTTATATTATTAAAATACCTTCATAAACGGTTGTTTAAAGCGTTACAAATCAAGTTGTTTTAAGACAGTTTTAATTCAAAATTAACAATAAAGTTAATTCAATTACTGATTTGAAGAACATCGCTCACGACCAAAAGCCAGCCGAAGGTCACTGAAAGAAAAAAAAACACAGTGAGTACATAATACTTACTTAATATATTTTATTTTTAAAATCATATAAATAAAATAGTTTTTAAAAGGCAGATTTCAAAGGATTTCGAGAATTTTCAGAAGACTATAAGTCCCAGTCAACGCCAAAAAAATGGAGTCAGAAGCCAATATACACCTCATGTTCGATGGAGTGACCAGGTAGAGGAAGACCTCCGACAACTTGGAGTGCAAAACTGGAGACGGCAGGCAAGAGATCGAGCCGGCTGGAGGGGCATCCTAAGCAAGGCCTAGGAGAACTCTAGTGGAGCCATTATAAGTAAGTAAAGTAAGTCCCAGTCGTCGGACGAAAAATATGTTTCAGCACGTCTTGATCTTCTCGAAAGCTATTTGCTTAACTTGGAAAAGCGTTACGAAGAAATTATTTATAATGAAGAATTGAAGGAAGATACTCTTTTATTCTTCGAAGAGTCTTATAACGACACAAAAGAGATTCACGCTCAATATAAATCACAACTTTTAGATGAGTTAGACACATTTTCTTCCTTTACACAAGTTAATGAAAATATAGCTGCAAATGAAAAGGCATCTTCGCAACAAAACGAACAGAAGGAGCAACACGATGTAAGACTTCCAAAAGTTCAGCCGCCAGTTTTTACAGGCGAATGTCAGAATCGACCAATTTGTTTCACTCGTGCACAATAATACGTCGGCAAACATTGAAATATTATAGTATTTAAAGTGTTGTTGTAAGGAAACCGCAAGCACTTTGCTTGAATATTTCAATACAGATAACGCAAGTTATGATAAAGCATGCGGGAGTTGCCTGTACTTCCAAAGGCATTCGCGAACTGTTGGAAAATTCAACAAACATATTACACGCACTTAAGAATTGTGAATTGAGAGTAGAACATTCTGATGCAATAAAAAAGCGATATTTTGACAGAAGACATATCAAAAAATTAACTAAATCGAATTTTCAGTAAACAAATTTCTCAAGTAAAATTACTTCTAAAATGTAATAGCAAAGTAATTTTAGTTTTTTTTTTCCAACCCTACAATCACTTAATTCGTCAGATTTTTTTTCTTTTCACATCCTGAATATAAATTGACTTTGATAAATGCTTTTTATCTTATCGATAGTTATAAATTGTATTGACTATATTTTAAATATTCTATTCTTCCATTACATTTTCTTCATCAATTCATAGATAAGATAAAGTATCTCTTCCTCTTTCAGCTTTGAACACATTATACTAAAAAAAAATAAAAATGGAAACAGAATAATTTACCATAGGCCATCATCAATTATTATACTGCCTGACTGGCACCACACTATCCATAATTGTCTATATTTGATATCTATGTGAGAGAGGGCTCCAAGATACATTTATTATATCCATTTGATAAAAATAGACATGGGCATTGGGCAATAGCGGAATCAAATCATTTTTTAACTCACCTAGATTCCTTGTTGAGGAGACTCTTTAGTTGATGATGGTTAAGCAACATTTTCCGCCCAGAAATTTAATCCTGTGTATGTGTGGAAATTGTTCATAGACTCAAAGGTTTATATTGTAAATCGCACACCACATAATATACATTCAACAAAATGCCTCTTCACTTGAGTAAGAGGAAGAACTTTATTATCCTTCTTTGAAGCTTCACTTTTCAACTCACCTCAAACCTTCAAAATGAATGATAAACGACTTGAAAAAGTGCTCCTATTACCCCAACATCAAGATTGAATATTTTATGCGCCCAACAAACTATCAATATCATCCTGAAAGGAGCCTTCCTCTTTCATCCCCCTAACCATTCATTGGAGACGAGGAATAGAAGTCCCATTTCTATATGAGAAAAGGTATATCTATTGATATGGGAACCTCCAACTCACCAGAAGAACACCATGTTGTTTATTTATGAGTCGAACGGAGCGGCACCGCATGTTTACCGGTGCACTGAACACATTCGGTAAGTCCTTCTATTTAGAATATGCATATTTAATGCCAAGGAAATCGGAACCCAACCAAACAGAACCAAAACCGATCCTTTGCTTTCCTCTTTGACTTGTCATGTCCTTCGTTCTTACTCTTGCAAGTGGCAGTTCCGTGTTGTTAACTTGACAGTTAACAGTTCAGAAAATCAAATCCAAGACGTTCGATACAAGTCGATCCAAAAGGAACCACCATCAGACCCAGCAGAGTCAAGTCTGATGGTGGTATGGTGGATGGTGGTGTAAATAAACAAAAGCATATTATTCAAAACCCCGATGACCGGGGATAGGGGTTGAAGGTTTGAAAAATATTGCCAATAATCAACTGAAACCACTTCCGTTTTGAAAAACTTTGCGAATTATGAACGAACTGCCAATATAGTTTGCCAATCCACATGGAAAAGGGTTTTTTGAAGTCATAAGGTGTGTCTGTGTATGTATGGTGTTCGTGTTGTGTATAGAAGCAAGCGAAGCAGGCTTTTACCGTGGAAGCTATTGATTTATGTCGACGGATTCGTGGAGGTTATATTGGTTTTTATGATTTATTTTTATGAGCGGTTATTGGGCTTTGTTCGATTTGCAATATTTTCCTTATTTTTTTTTTTATAGAATACAACCGAACGACGACGGACGCTGAATCGGTTACTAACGGTGGCGATGTTAATGGTGGTTGTGGTAATAAATATTGAGTGATTGCCGAAGAAGTAAAGTGAAACTAAAATTAATTTTGAAATGGCGATGATGCTGCAGTTTTATGAATATTTAACAGAATTTAGTACATATTTTAAGAAAACAAAAACCAAGGAATGACCATCAGGGTCAAACATTTATTTTTATTTTTATGGTCTTAAAGATCGACTTCACGCAAAATGAATTATGTTGAATAATTTTGTTTTATGTTTATATCCTCGTCATTATGTCTGAGAAATTTCTAAGTATCGATAACTAAGCAATTGTATTGATTTAATATATATTTGTTCTTTGAGCTTGATCTCATTTCAGCCATTAGATACAAAAAATTGATAGAAAAACATTGCATTATCTATTTCAACTTTAACTTTTTTATTGCAAATTCTTTGCAATTGGCAATATAAAATACTTAAAAAGTCAACTTTCTAGACTCAAAAAGTGTATTGATTTTTATTATAAACAACCAATGGTTTGTACACTGTGTTTTTCGCCGTTTTGATACCATTAGCTATGAGATTTTAAGGGTTGGCTATTTTCGGGTGTAGTGTGAAGGGTAAGATTTGTTTGGTAAAGAAAAAAATTGTGACACGCTGAAAAAAAATCTACATTCACTCATTTTTAGGATTCTTAAAATTTTGCTTAGATGCTTTTGAAAACACTTTCTAAAAAGGCTTTCGAAAAGTCTAATTGAGTAACTTTTACATAAATTAAAAAAAAATTGAACTTATCGATTGTTTGGTTTTGGATACCTATAGCTTCAAGCCTAAGGATACACTGCAAACGTATAAGTTAAGAAATAACTACTGGAATATGTACGTAATGAAAAAAAAATGTTACTTCCCCGCCAATTTAAGTATACTGATATAGCGCTTCTAAAGTATTTCTAGAGAACCACCATCATCACTATTACTCACACTTACTATTGTTCTGAGATTTGTAATTCAAAAATACTTATCTGATGCTCATATCAGAGCTTTATCCTCCATAGAGACATCTTTTGGTTCACTATTAGTGAGGAAAAAATGTCGATGGCGTTTTCAGAAATGGTAGGTTCAGTTGGGGAGGGGGGTATAGGGCGGTGGTGGGCTTGTGAATTAATTTTCCATGAGCATATGCAACAACTCAAATTGGCTAGGGGTGCAGAACAATTGGTTTGTTGGTTTTGGGGTTGGGGGAGGGGGATGGGGGATGGGTGATGGGATATTCTATTTTTTCACCAACCAGACATTTTTACACCCTATTCCATAGAATGGGTATATTGTATTTGGTGTGGAGTTTGTAACATAGAGAAATAATACCGTCAGGTATAGAAAAGTATATATATTCTGACTCAGAATTAAAAGCCTAGTCGATTGAGCCATGTCCGTCCGTCCGTCCGTCTGTCCGTCCGTCCGCCCGTCCGTATGTATACATTCTAGAGGTCACAATTTTTGAGCTAGAGAGCTGAAATTTGGTATGTATAATCTTTGGTTCAAGAGCAAAGCTAAGTTTTGGCAAAATCCGACCACAAACACGCCCACAATCGCCATTTTTGTTGAACAACCTCAATTTGGTACAATTAAATTATGTTTTTTGTACAGTTACGATAAAAGCATAACGCTAAAATTTTGCACACGTAAGCTTTAGGTAAATTTTCTTCCAATTAAATAAAAATATTTCAGTTTGGGCGTGGCTGACGCCCATTTTTCATACAAAACCATCAATAACGTTTTTATAAAATAACAATTGTTATATAAATGCGAAAAACATTAAATTTTGTGGCATAAACATCTTGTGTATGAAATCAAAAAAAAAATGATTTTGGGCGTGACTGGCGCCCACTTTTCACTAGAAACTATTAAAAAATTGTTTTTCTAAAAAAACGGTATTTATGATTCCGCAAGCCAAAATTTAAACCTTTTTCCCTTCCGTTCGTTTTATGAAAAATATATCTCTACATTTTCTGGTGTAAATTTTTTCAATACGCCCACTTTTGAAGGCGTGATTTTGATAAAATGCCTTTGTTCAGGTAAGATTGTTTAAAAACTACTCGATTCAGCTGTAGTTTTACACATATGCCTAAATACTGATCAAAGCTCAGTTAGTGCTTCAAATTTTTAAGACACGCCCACTTTTAAGGGGCGTTTCCGTCAAAAGTTGTATAAGGCATTAATTTGTAACGTTTTTTAACTATCGGTATTTCCATTCAAAATCTAATTTTTAAAAATTTAAGTTTTGCCTTGTTTTTTTTTCAAATCGATCTGCAAGAATAAAATTGAATGTCACTGAGCTCATACCAATTGCCTTGGCAATAAAAAGTTATAACTTTGGGCGTGGTGCACGCCTTTTTTATTGTGCCAGCACTAATTGAACATCACACCACACAAAATCAATGTTATTGAATTTTTTTCTGTCTGCTAAAGAAGAATTTTGTTCCTGAAACTGAAATATCGGCTGGCTGCGGGAGGCAGACGCATACACATACAAAAATATAGGGAATAGGGTATCCAACAGTTCGTTGCAAACGTAATGTAGCTCTCGCTTATGTTTTTTTATTATGTTACTCCATATCTTTTCTTTAATGGTTTTTATTAATTATACTAATATTAACTTGAGCGTTTCACATCTGCCGGGCGTTTCGTGGCGGCAAACTTTTTTTATCACTGATTACCGCGCTTCTTTTTTCGCAGGGGTCATGGCGTGCAGTAAACAAAAAAGAGAAAAAAAACTGCGGTTTCGTTTGCAGAGTATGCACTTAATTTTTGTTTTTAGGAGCAGCCGTTCATATAAGTTCAAAGTTAATTGTGGTGTTCCTCAGGGAAGTCATCTTATCCTTTGTTGTGTGTTTGCTTTAATTAGTAATATTCTTATATAACACCTAAGTAGATTGTCAAGTTTATGTGATCTGAAATCATTTATAACGTTAACTACATTTCCCGTGAGTCTTGTGATCCAAATATTTTCAAAATGCTGCGAGTGGCTCTCAAAGTGCTCTCTAGATCATTCAGATAAGTGGACAGTCTTGAAAGTAAGTTCGAGGAAATTTGGATTTTTACACTCGACATTCGATCTTTTTGATAAACTCGCAGAGTTCCAACACATTTCGTATTTTTCGAGTGGCTGTTAGTCACTGAAAGTCAACATTGTAAGACAGTGGATATTGGAAGAAACTACTGCCATAATAAAAATCACCTGCACAGATTATACCGGATGCTTGATATCTAAGTGTAACCATAATAAACGCTCATGTACTGGTATGACTTCCTTTAATTAAATAGTTTTATAAAAAATACATCCAACGGATTGTATAAGATTTTTATACAACTTCAATAGCTGTCATACGGTAAAAATTTCGGAACTGTTAAGGATCTTCAATTTGAAGCTCTCTATAGATGCAACCTCTCTTTTGTATGAATGTCCAGTCCAATTGATAATATAAGTAAAGTAAGATAAAGTTAGAAAATCCAGATATGATATCTTGTTAGAAAAAAAAATTTTAAACCATCGAAGAAATTGAAACAAAATTCCAAAAAAAAGTATAGCTATAATGCGATTTTTTAATATTAATGTAAGAAAAATAGTAAAAATGTAATACTGATTGAGAAACATTGACAAGCTGGATAAAAATTAGTACATACACGAATTAGAGAAACATTTATTGTACCAGAGAGTTTTAAAAGGATAACGTTACTGAGCCTGATCAATGATTTCTCTGAATAAAGTGCACGACTGGGTCACACGAACTCGTTCTAGTGGGTGACAGCGGTCTTAAAGATTGAGATGTTGGTTCGAATAAATCATATGAAAATTTATGAATTTCTTCTAGTTATGTTTTTTTTTTTTTTGAAAAAATGAATTTATTTTTTTGAATTTTAATTAAAAAAAAATTCAAGATTCGTCGACCTTCGGTTCTTCGGTTTTTTAAAAAACTTAACATATTCCATTTTTGTTTGAGTATGCCAACATCTAGCAGTTTGTAGTTCTTTTCAGAAAACAACATTTTCAAAACTTTTCAACAAACCGATTTTGAAAAATAAAATTGAAATTAAAATAAAATTTAACTTAAAAAAAACTCAAAATAATATTTTTTGAAAAATTAAATTAATATTATTTTCAAACAAAAGTTCTATCAAAATCCGCCAAGTGGTTTTACGAGAAAATCTAATATGAAAAATCCGGTCCTATAGTAGCGATATGAGATTTCCTGAAAAATGTTTTCCAATCAAAACATTCATTTTACCAAAAAAAAAACACCATTAAGAAATTTGTATCAAAGTCGTAGAAGCTGTTATTAATATAAATGAGTTTTTCATTTTAAATCATGGGGCAGGTTCCGTTAGATTTTGGAGCTAGAATTCTAATTAAAAAAATCCTTCTGGGCCATCAGTTTTTTTTACGAATGCATAACAGCAAGAAGAAATAAAGAATTGATAGATAGATAATAATCAGTAACAAAAACAAAATAAAGAGCTTTATTGTGTCAAAGTGATTAAATTTCATAAATTTCCTGCAAAACATTTGAATACACCTCAACCTTTCTTCGAATTAGTGTAGACCAAATTAAAACCTACACACTTCCGTTTGGTATATTTCCAATATATACGGTAATATAAATATAAGTTGGCATTGATCAGAAAAATCAATTCAGAATTCACGATCATTTACAAGGCTGGTTGTCACCCTATTAAAATCAATTTAAATTCCATCTATGTATACTTCTGTGATGCGAGATGCGACGCGACATGATAAAGATTGATTGTTCTATTGCCTTGCAGTAATAAAACTGTACGAGATACTCAGAACAATTAGCATTACAGAAGTCTCAACTATGTATATCAGCCAAGCCAGCCCCAGCACAATCTGATTTCTGTCATTTAAGACTACCACAAAAGGCAGCGAACGTTTATGGTCAGAAATTTGCATTTATATGCCATTACATCGTTATGCATCCCAATCAACAACAAGGTGTGTCAAATTCCAATCAGCAATCAATTTGCCATTGTAGCACTATAGCACTACACTCTTAGCTCAGCGCACATAATAATAACACACTCATTTTAGACTTGATTCCACTTATTCCTTATTCCATTCTAGAACCGCCTTCTACTTCTGACTTAATGCACCCATCAGTCAGTCAGTCTTCACCTGATGTCAAGATAGACTGAATCACGTTGAAGAATGCATCTAGTTTCCCTCTTTCAACCCGCATTAACACTTAACCCTATCATCCAATCCACCTCCAGAACAGCGCGCCGTCGTCGTCAGCGTCAGCGTCAGCGCCATCGTCAGCATGTAATCGTTAAAACAGCAAATTAGTTAAATCCATTCCACATGCTTGGATGTTGGATTTCTGGCTGTCTGGCACCGGTCTCCGGCTGTCAATAGATCCGCTACGGTATGCTTGAGCGCCCTCTTTGTTGAAGGACAATCATTGCGTGAATCACTCTGACATCTATTGCTGATATTGTTGAACACGCACGTAATATGTCATCTGCGTTGTTCCTCGTAATCGTCATCGTACGTAGCGTCATCGACGGCGACGGCGACGTAATAATCGGCTTTAGGCGCGCGCATTCGCCCGCCACGATCGCACAACTGATATGTCACATCTGGGCCTACTTGTCATTTGTCAATTATGCCTAAGATGTACGCTAAGCGAGATCTTCGATCGATCCACTGAAACAATTAATCCTTTTTTATTTTCAATTACACACACACACATTCAAAAGTCATCGTGCGCCACAGATCGAATTACTGTCATCATGAACGCTTGACAGTTGTGTGTCGCTGCCTCAGCCGCATTGCGTTGACAGGCATTTGAATTGAATTGAACTGAATTACGTTCATGTGATAGTGTGAACGAGGTGTTGAAAAGGAGTACTTTAATCTGAATAGTAGGTACTCAGGAGCGTGGGTTTTTATTTAACACCGACAACACCAAGGACTCATGTTTCTGCCTTCTGCGGGTATCTTAAGCGAAAATCTTTCCGTCATTTCGGGAAGAGTTTTTAACTTTTGACATTTAGAGGTAAAGATTTGCGTTCGCTGTGACTTATTGCACTGGTACACCTTGTGAGCTCAGACTCGCAGCTCTGGCGGACTTATCGCTTACACACCCATTTTGAATCACATTCGAATGCCATCTTATCGCGGTAAATGACACTTTTTGAACGCGCGTTCTTCTTATACGGAATGTCTTTTGTCCGTGTGCAAGAGACGCGTGTAGGTTTTCTTAATACGCATTAAATGTCATTTTAATGTTTAGATGGTGGTCTTGCCTTATCGGACGATGAGATACACCTGTGTGCCGGTGTCGGGACCAAAAATGGTTTTTTTTTTGCAATTTTTTTTGCATAACCCCTCCTCAATGATGTTAGTTGCAATTTGCAAAGCCGGCTGATGATGTAGAAACCATCCGAGCGAGGTAAGGCTTCATCATAATGCTTCCTTTATATACGAGAGCTGAGAAGAGCTGCACATATGGGGTGGGCTTCAGATAGGTGTGATTTATTGCGTTGGTTCCTGAACGAGACAAAAAAAAAAAATAAAAAAAGGAGGCAGGTAAATCCTTTTTCTTTTTCAGGGGGCTTGTAGCATCAGCATGAGATAACAATCAGGTGGGGATTTTTACCTACATCTTTCCGATTGTGAAGCATACACTGCGAAAGGTGGTGTTGTATAGAGAGTGTAGACTCATGCTAAAGGGTTTTGCTCAATTTGCATGAAACATAAGCTTATAACTCTTTCAAAGATTCAGATTTTTAAAGCGATTGGGAAATGATACAAATGTGTGGGATAAATTTGCTTCCCCGAGAATTTTTTGGTTTTTGTTTGAGCTTATCAAGGAAAACGTAGGTAGGTTGGTAACCTAACCTAAATGTAAAAGGAGATTAGTGTCTTGTTGTTGATAGCATTGAACGTAAGTATATCCCAAATCAGACATTGATTTAACATGGAGGTTAGTTCGAAAGGTTTCTTATCTTGTTTTACTTTTAACAAGGACACCGAAATTGGGGTAAGGTTTTTTTGATTTATACATTTCTAGTGTATATTTCCAAATGTGGGACATTTTTTTTTGTTCGCATTTAGCTCGCAGAGCCTCCATTAGCTTAAAATGGCGACCGATAAAAAAACCAAAGAACAAGATTAGCGAACGTAGAAACAAAGTAAAATAACAGATATTAAAACATTCTGTGAAGGTTTTAACACCAAAGTTGTGATAAAATAGATGTTTCCAGCCTGCAGGATGCGAAAAATGGTACCTTGTCTGATTTATTTGCAATCACTTAACCATGCTCCAAATGACCCAAGGCACTCACCAAGCTTACTAATATGAAAGTATCCATATTTTTAAAGGAGTCGATGTCGCGTCCGCACAGTCCACAATATAAGCAGGTCGAACAAAATTACAGCTCTAGGGAGAGCCTACAGAACTGAATAAATAAATAAATTGTTTGCACAACAGATCCATGCGGGGCAGGGGCCTGTGACTTAAACTGTCAACCATTACTGTTGTTGGTTTTCTGCTGGAATGGAAGGGACCTACAATTTACCGCCAAATCCGAACGTCTAACAAAGAAGAACTTTCAATGACATTCATTTCTCTTGGAGAATTTGTCACTTCCTCGCAAGAGGCAGAAGAGAACTTAGGTGGAGTCAGGGATCGAACCCAGAACCTTTGGAGTGGCAGTCCAACACACTAACCCCTACGCCACGGGGTACTACACATTGCAAGCCTTTCTGATTAATAAAGGACCTGTTCTTCATCGAAAGTCGTCAAAACAATTTACCTATGCAGGAATCTGTGATAAGGAATTCTACCAGAAATGCAGTCAACAAAATTTCGACATTTTTCTAGACCCTCATGTAGACCTTAACAAAAAAAATGGAAAGAAGTGAAAACGTTTATGATTCCATCCCCGCTAGGTAAAATGTTTGGCTCCTCCGGAGAGTAATATGAGAGGGGACTGAGCCAAACACTAAAGGTGCTCTTTGAACCCAAAAGTAATATGTTTGGTTTATTCCTTTGTTTGAAGGGAAGGGGTACTCAGTTTCTACCGGTTGCATTAGAATAGAGGAAGAAACGAATAGAAGAGCTCTTGTTCCAAGCTGCTGAAAAACGATTTTTTTTTTTTTTTTTAAACGGCACACGCGCTCAAGGGGTTTGTTATAGCCCTTTTAATGATAAGTCACAGCGCGAGCGATAGGAAGTTAGGAAGGAAGGGAAAGGAGGTGTCGATGAACATTGATCTTGAATGTTTGAAGATCAAAATGGCAAGGAAAAATTGTGCCAGGCAATCCATTCCACATTCGTGTTGTACGGCTAAAAAATAATCTCTATATTTCACGGTACGTCCGAAATTGGGCTCAAGTGTAAACTGATGAGCGTTCCTAGCAAGACGAGTATTACGGGGGAAATGTTTAAGGGGTGGAACGCAGCTGGCTACCTCGAGTGAGCATTTTTTATAAAAGAACCTGTAAAATAAAGAAAGACATGAAACATTTCGACGATGTTCGAGTGATGGAAATGTTTCCATAATGTTTCTCTCTCCTATCAATTTTAACGCTTTTTTCTGAACTCTGTCGAGCAGGTGGAGAAAAGTTTGAGAAGCACCTGCCCAGAGATGGGAGTTATACTCGAGTTTAGGACGTATGAACGCTTTGTAAATTGTAGCCAGATCAGAAGGGGTGAAAAACTTCTTGCATCTATTAAGAAAGCCTAAGCATCTTGCAGCATTCTTGGCAATCTCAAGTATATGATCATTCCAACGAAGATTGTCACTGATACACATACCGATTACTGATAGCTTTTCGGCCTCCTCGATGCAAGTACAAGATTTCTAGTACCCCAATTCACAATGCTGTTTAAATCAGAGTTTAATGAGCTTATCATACGAACGAACGCGTCCGAAAGCGTGAATTATCAAACGTATATGAAAAGCTGAGGGTTGAGTCGTCAGCAAAACAATTTAATGGATTAGAAGTCACAGGCAAGAGATCATTTATAAAAATGAGAAAGAGAGTCGGAGACAGAGCGGAGCCCTGGGGCACACCAGCATTTATTTTGTGGAGATCAGATTTGAAACCGTCTAATACAACTTGTATTGAACGGTCCAGAAGATAGCTTCTAATCCAACGAATAAGAGTATCATCGATACCAAATGCACGCATTTTCGATAAAAGAGCTTCATGCCAAACTCTATCAAATGCCTTTGAAATATCAAGTGCAATAATCTTGCTTTCGCCAAAGCGATGCACAGATTTGTTCCACTGTTCGGTGAGATTTGCCATCAGATCACCAGTGGAACGATTGCTGCGAAAGCCGTATTGCCGGTCATTTAAAAGCTCCCGATCTTCGAGATATTTCTTGAGCTGACGATTTATCAGCGTTTCCATGACCTTGGAAAGAAGGGACGTAAGTGCAATTGGTCGGTAGGAGGAGGGGGAGGAGGAGTCACCTTTTTTTAGGACGGGCTGGACAAATGCTGTTTTCCATCTACTAGGAAAGATTCCTGAACGATAGGAGCGATGAAAAAGCTTACGCAGTGGTTTTGCCAGAGATGAAGAACACTTCTTCAGAAGAATAGGGGGTATACCATCCGGGCCAGCGGATTTGTGTATATCCAGATCTTGAAGTACTCTTGCTACTGTACGAGTGCGGAAAAATATCTGTCCCATAGAAGAATTAACGTTCTCAAGTACAGGAGGGGCATTGTTGCTTGCAGGCGTAGAACTTGCAGCAAAATGAGCTGCAAGCATATTCGCCTTCTCTGAAGAGCTGACAATAGGTTTATCGTCGACGATGAGCGTTGGAACTGATGATGACGTTGAGTTCTTGACATTTTTTACAAATGACCAGAAGTTTTTACTGCCTTTGGGACATTGCAGAATTTTTTGCCGTAACTTCTGGTCATGTAAAAATTTCGTTTTGTGTATAACGGAGTTGCACGAGTTCCTAACTTGTTTGTGTTTCTTCCGATTTTCCTCAGTTGGGTTGGCTTTGTAGGATCGGAAGCTTACTTCTTTCAACCTGATAGCTTCTCTACACTCTTCGGTAAACCAAGACTTTTCTTTTGGTTTGATACATTTTGTTCTGTGAGGGACAAAAGTTCTCATTCCAAGAAAAATCACTTCTGTAATCATTTCAGCACTGGCATCAATGTCATTATCGAGGAAGCATAATGACCAGTTAAAGTTGCGAAAGAAAATATTCAGACCGTCCCAGTTGGCTTTCTCGTATTGCCAAATGGTCCTAGTGGGAATTTTTTCTTTAACTGGATGGTTGGAGATCGAGAAATTAGCTGAAATGACACAATGGTCCGAGGTGCCAAATGGAGAAGTTACTTTAATAGTATATTTATCAGGATGGGAAGTAAGGAACAAGTCAAGAGTATGGGCGGAATGCCCATCAACATCCGGTATACGAGTAGGCTCATCGACAAGCTGGGTAAGATGGTTATACTCAGCAAAGATCTCAGTATACCTTCCTTCGAGTGTTGTCTGGCCAGAATAGCGGAGCCAACTTGAATTGTGTACATTGAAGTCGCCCGTAATCACGACTTCAGTGTGAGGACAATGGGAAACAATTCGGGAAATTGAATCTGACAAAACATCTAACTCATCACAAGTAGACATGCTGTCAAGATTCGGACTCCTGTAAAGAAAACAGTAATGAATGATATGCTTGCGGACAGTGAATTTGAGCCACAGGAAATTAAAGTTCGTATTAGAACAATGCCCATATTGGGGAAGGCTCTGGCAAGCAATATCATTCCTAACATAAACGACAAGACCATGGTGGGAAAAAAGTAATGGCACTAAGTTATATCCAAACAAACAAAATTCTGATAAATCAGTATTCTGTCCAACCTGGGTTTCACTTAATGCCAAAACAGCTGGCCTGTATTGCACAGTATGGGCGTACACAGAAAAGAAATTCTTCCTTAGCCCACGAATATTTGAATATACAACACAAAAATCACTTACCATTCTGAAAAACTAAAAACAAAAAATTCAACTTTAATCGCTTTCATAGCACGTTTGGTGAGAACTTTACCATTAATTGAAAGTAGAACTTGGGGGAAGTAACACTATATTTGTGTTTTTTTAAATACTTCGTTGACGTTGGCACTAAATACCAACAACTGTTCGATGGTTGACTTGTCTGGTTTGTACCCACACTGTAAGAGGCCGATAAGCTGTTAAAACATTCGACATTGAGGACACTAATAGCTGGGAATATTCACCCGCTTCAGCAGGCATTTTCGACTTTAGTGTAGATTCCAGTAGCATAACTTCTTCCTGGACGGGTGGAAACTTGATAATCATGGTTCTGCCTGGAGCGTTAAGTTATTTGTTGAGCTGTGCAGAAGTGTTATTTCCACATTTTCTGTCCCGACTTTATATCTATATCTACTATGATATTTTAACTCTCATCTCAGCCAGTTTCAGGTCAAGTTTTGTATCCCTTGCTATAGTTTCCTTTTGCCGTAGAACCCCTCGAGGCGCATTTCACATGACTAGACCTCACCCACTTCCTTTACTGGAAGTGTTTCCGACTGTCGAACCGTAGATACACTGCCGGTCAATAGAATAGGTTCACACCATTTACAATAAAAAGGAGCTATTTTTTCTTTAAAATAGTTTTGCATAAATATTTTTGTCTGTGGATTTTCAAAGCATGTATATTTACTTACCTATTAATAAGAAAAAGTCAATTCAAAAATAATAATTATTGTAAATTTGAAACGTTTCTTGCAATACATTCAAATAAATTGCAATTTTGATCGGCCAATAGAATAGGTTCACCTGTATTAATTCGGAAAATTAAGAGAAAATGAAAGACAAATTAAAACAAAAGCAGTTCTTTTTAAAGCTGGCCATTTTTTCATTCATTTAGTAATTAGTCGACCCTCCTTTATTTACAGTTACCTCAAAAATTCTATTTGGCATGGAATCGTAAAACTTTTCTAAATAATTTAAAGAAACTTTTGTCCAATCTTGTTTTATTGCTGTTGTAAGTGATGTTTTATCTTCAAGTTTATGACCAGACTTGTAGACTTCACGGACGAGCCATCCCCAAACATTTTCAATAACATTTAGGTCTGGTGAATAGGGAGGCCATTCCAGCAATCCAACGTTTTGTTGATTTATCCAGGCTTTCACGACTCTGGCGGTATGGATGGGGGCGTTGTCCTGTTGAAAAGTCCACTAAATGGGTCCAAAAATTCCACTGAATTTTGGAAAAGCCCTTTCAAGAATGTTCTTGTATGTTTTTGCCGTCATTCGTGATGATGCAAACTCTAACTCAGTAGTGTCCTAATAAGATATTGCACCCCAAACCATAACACCACCTTCACGGCTATGATGACGCTGCAAAAATAATGTGTCTTTTCTCAGATCATGATAATAAAAATTAAAACCACCCGGGACATCGAGATTAAATTTACACATTATGTTTGCAGCGTCATCATAGCCGTGAAGGTGGTGTTATGGTTTGGGGTGCAATATCTTATTAGGACACTACTGAGTTAGAGTTTGCATCATCACGAATGACGGCAAAAACATACAAGAACATTCTTGAAAGGGCTTTTCCAAAATTCAGTGGAATTTTTGGACCCATTTAGTGGACTTTTCAACAGGACAACGCCCCCATCCATACCGCCAGAGTCGTGAAAGCCTGGATAAATCAACAAAACGTTGGATTGCTGGAATGGCCTCCCTATTCACCAGACCTAAATGTTATTGAGAATGTTTGGGGATGGCTCGTCCGTGAAGTCTACAAGTCTGGTCATAAACTTGAAGATAAAACATCACTTACAACAGCAATAAAACAAGATTGGACAAAAGTTTCTTTAAATTATTTAGAAAAGTTTTACGATTCCATGCCAAATAGAATTTTTGAGGTAACTGTAAATAAAGGAGAGTCGACTCATTACTAAATGAATGAAAAAATGGCCAGCTTTAAAAAGAACTGCTTTTGTTTTAATTTGTCTTTCATTTTCTCTTAATTTTCCGAATTAATACAGGTGAACCTATTCTATTAGCCGATCAAAATTGCAATTTATTTGAATGCATTGAAAGAAACGTTTCAAATTTACAATAATTATTATTTTTGAATTGACTTTTTCTTATTAATAGGTAAGTAAATATACATGCTTTGAAAATCCACAGACAAAAATATTTATGCAAAACTATTTTAAAGAAAAAATAGCTCCTGTTTATTGTAAATGGTGTGAACCTATTCTATTGACCGGCAGTGTACCTTCCTAACGTAGAACGGGCAGTCATTATTAACCTAAGGTTTCAGAGCTCTACATCCATATAACGGCTTCTTTACATGACGCTTTTTTTTTGTACCTGCATAATACTAATTGGGGCAAATAAGCCTATTGAAGGATGAGCCTATACAAGAAAATCCATCGATACACTGTAGAAAAATCATAGTAATCATTCTGGTCAAGAAACTTGTCCCCAATTCTACGATCCGAAAAAATTTGCAAAAAGTAAACTATATATACAGTAAGTACATTACAAATATAAAAAAAAGGTCGGCCTTGCAATCAACGTCAACGCATTAACTGTATAATAGCGAAACAAAAACTTGGTAACCATAAAAAACTTTGTATCCCCTAGATCCCTTATTACAAAAACAATCGGTTCGTTAGAATCCTATCAAAGAATCCATAAACCATGTCAAAATCTGATAAGATCCCATTATTAATTGATTTTCTAAAGACTTAATGTCCCGGATCGATTTTAACTTATATTATCAGGAATTCATTAACCATGAACTTATCTTCCACATTTATCCCTCCATCACTGACTATGTGTATCTGTATATACTTGCAAAGCAGTATAGATACAACCATAACGTGAATATATAGATAAAAATAAATCTAAACTTCAGCCAGCCAAACGGAAATGATATATAAAATATAGCAAGTAAATCCTTCCATCTTGGCCTATATGACCGACCAGACCATCATGCCTAGATAGAGATACCTATACCAGAATCTTCTTGTGATATAATAAACAACAGTTTCTCTTATCCACGTCCAGAAACCGACTTGGCCATCATATTTTCCAATTAGAGACGACTTCATCCGTGATGGTGGAGGATATCCGCTTTCTATACGTATGTATGATGCTCCTTCGTTCATTCGTTTCCATGTCCGAGTCCTGTCCGTCCGTATATACCGTATATACTCCGTGCGGGCTATTCCGCCTAAACTATATAATCTCATCTCACCTCGCAATATAAAGGACATTTCGCTTAAAAGCTAATACAGTGTCTCCCTCCAGATTCCCGAAACTATCGTCGATGATGGTATTCCATGGGATGTACATCTACATTCTACAACATCCTTAATACATATAGCTGCACTGCGACATTGCGTCCGAAGGGAAATTTGTTTTACTTGTACGGCCGGCCGGTAGGTTAATTGGCCGTAAATTAGTACTGAAGTCGATAAGATAAATTTGGTCACTTTTAGTCGTGTTCGTCCTCGTAGTCATCGTCGTCGTCGTCGTCGAGGTGCAGTAATCTCCATTCTCTGTGCTCGCAATAAGACGAACAGAAAAATAAGAAAAAAAAAAACAAATCTCAGCTAATCCTTACTACTGTAGGATTATGGCAATATCCTTTCCAATCGAATAGCGAGCGAATAATAGATAGGCAAATTAAAAAAAAAAAAATTAACAGACTACCAGGGAATGTTGTATATGAACCTACTTCTAGATCGAGAGGAAGACGCCGCCACCGCATCGTCCTCGGATGAAGAGAAGGTATCACAAAGAGCATTGTAATCACCGCTTTTACACATGCCATTTAATTTATCTCGTTTGTTGAGCTACAAGATACTCTTGTTGTAGACGGCCGACCGTCCGATCCGACGCGGCGCGACGCGACGGGCCGAACGACACGACAGACGGGGCGCTTTGATTCAAGGCAATTATTGGAAGCGAATCACACTGCAACTCGTCGAGGAGGAGGATGGACATTTCTGCAGAATTGATACAATCCTTCTTCTGTTCCTTGTTTCTTGTGGTGGGGTATGTGGATATAAGGTATAGGCAAAATGGTGTTTTGTTTTATCCTTTTTTTTTTTGTTCTGATTTTTGTTTTTTTTTTTGTAATTTTTGTATTTTTGCTGTCTGCCACAAACCCATAGCCTTGGATAGACAGGTCGACAAATTAATTAATTAATTGCCTTAGAGCACGTTTGGTTGTTGTTCTGTTCTGCATCATGGCCGACCAACACCGACAATTGCCGGCAAATAAAGTCGATGTTAATTAATATGACTCCTATTTGAGTCTCAATTGGCAATGAAGTTTTGTAATCATGGGGTACTTTATGTGGAAGGCTGCTGGGGATATTAAGCCTTGGAATATTATATTGGCCGTGGGTGGGTGTTGTAATTTTAATTGGATAAGGTGTCAAAATGCAAATAAATATTAATTGGTTGACCATAATCATAGAGACCAGATACAACAACAACTGTTGGATATACATATAAATTTAATTTGAGAATGATTTTTTTCGGCAATAATTTTGCTTGTCAAGATTTGAAGTTGACAGACGATGAATTCAACTGAACTGACTTTAAAACATCTACATATACTCGGGGGCGAATTGGCACTGATTGAAAATTCAAGGGGAGCATTTTATTTGTTTGGACAGAACCGGTCGTCATTATTGCAACGAAGCTGCATATTTTCTCCCACCACCAAAATTACCACGATGTTTCCTACAATAATCCACGAGAATGGAATCACAATAATTTGGTCCACTCCGACTACTTTGGATTTGGACTGCCATCCAGTTACTAGCACCTATGCCAAAAGAATAGTCATCCATTCAACATGCAAAAAAAATTACACATTTACAAGTATTTTTAAGTTTCGATGTTATAATTCACATTTTCTTTTTGCAGATATATTCTAAAAGGAGAAGTACAATTTGAATAGGAAATGATATTGATATAAAACATCAATGTATATAGTTAGGCCCCTAATGTGCCAACAAATAATTTTAAGTATCATAAGTAAAATAGAATAAGAATCAATTGTAAATATTATACTGTTTAATAAATAATCGTAATCGTAATAGGAAATCAGGCTAGACCTCCTTACCAATGGCAGAAGATTCTATTATAAATTGAGCACCATCAGGAATAGAGTTCTCAGTACTCACAGAAAGTTACGCTGCTGGGAATACCATATAGAAACCAGACAGAAGCCTCACCAAAATTTTGAAACAAAGTTTTTGTTGGAATTTTCTGAGTTTTCGCTTAAGCTAAGTGTACACGATTGCCAGGTCTGCAAATATTGCCGGATCTGTCAGTGGAAAATTTGTCTCGAATGGCTGACAATCGTGTACACACCAAATTAATTTGCAGAAAAATTGTTTGGCTCCCAATTTGTAGACAAATATCTGCCAATTAATTTGTAGATATCTGGCAATCGTGTACACGCAAGCTGACAACCATGTACACACCAAATTAATTTGCAGAAAAATTTGTTCATCAATCATTTTGAAGACAAATTAATTTGCAGATGTGGCAATCGTGTGTACACAAAATTCATTGGGAGATCACCAAATTTTTTTCATTTTCTGACGTTTCTGCAAATGTCTGGCAATGAATAAATTTGCAGGTGCAGTTTAAGGAACATTTGCAAATTTATTCATTGGCAGACATTTGCAGAAAATGAATTTGCAGATCCAAAATCAATTTGGTGTGTACACGGTTGGCAGAAAATCTACAAATGTTTGCAAATCTATTGCCAGCTATTTGGGCCAAATTAGTTTGTCGACATTGTCAGTCAAATATTTAGCAACAGATTTGCAGACATTTGTAGATTTCTGCAAACCGTGTACACACAAATTCAATTTTCAGCTCATTGTCAGCTCATTTTCACACATTATTAGACGTTTGCAGATGTGACAATGATTGTCAGACCTGGCAATCGTGTACACTTAGCTTTACACTTGTCAGACTTACACTGTCATAATGTGTGAAAAAATGGAAGTATAGAAAGCACTAACGATTTCCACTGAATTCAAACTGTAAGCAACTTTTAGAGGTTAAGTCCATAAAGAAAAAAACTGACCAGATAATCTCAGCTTGCCTGTCCAAAACCCTGACTGTCACTGTGTCAATTAAATTGTGTCCACACAGTTCAGAACTGGTTACAGTTCTGTGATCAACCTTCCCCCGTAACACTCGTCTTGCTAGGAACGCTCATCAGTTTACACTTGAGCCCAATTTCGGACGTACCGTGAAATATAGGGATTCTTTCTTTAGCCGTACAACACGAATGTGGAATAGATTGCCTGGCACAATTTTTCCTTACCATTTTGATCTGCAGACATTCAAGATCAATGTTCATCGACACCTCCTTTCCCTTCCTCCCTAAATTCCTATCGCTCGCGCTGTGAATTGTCATTAAAAGGGCTATAACAAACCCCTTGAACGCGTGCATCATAAAAAAAAAAAAATGCTTTAGTTTTTGAAGATAGCTGGAATTCAATAATTGTATTAAACTTTGCCCTTTTATGTGGTCGCAAAGTTTTTAATACAACGAATTAAAAAAATGAAAGATTGCCTTAAGCTTAGAAATGCCATAGCAGGGCATTGCCAACAAGTCAAAGCCTAGCATATAAGGGATATTTACAGCAGTAATGAGTGCTTTCTTTGGCGGCCTTAAAAGCTTAATTACATATTATAGAGGAGCAAAGAAGCTGCTAAGGAAAGAAGCAAAGCATAGAAGTTCTCCGAAGTTCAAGACAGAGAACGGAAAGCCTAAGAATTTTCTTTTAGAAATAAAAACTAATGTTCAAGGCTAGCTTCTTGTGTATTTCTACCAAACTATTCACAAATGGTCGTGGCAGTATTGTGACGGTCTTTCAACGTTCAATTTTCCCCGGTTTTACTATTCAAAAGCTTCACTTAGTATCCGATACTATAGTCAAAGAAGTTGGTTATGCGATTGAAACTCCTGAAAATGCAAAAATCAGTTTCGAGTGATATTAAAATGGAATACTCCACACTGGTGCTGGCTTTTTTCTGACTTAAAAAACATGGTTGTCTGTTAAGTCGGTTTACGGATGATAATTTTACGTGATAAGCAGTAAGCAATACAGTTCATGTGTAGGTTGTATCTCTCCAACCACCAAATATCCAACCCACCTACAGCCACCCACCATTTTTGAATTTTGTTCACCTCTTAACCCAAACACCAACCTACCACCCTTACATACAACCACCAACCAACAGCCCGCCGTTTTTGAAAATTGTTTCCTCCTCCCCCACACAATAAATACCCCCTTCCTAACCACTACCAATCACCCATCCCACCTACAACCACCCACCCACTATTTTTGATAATTCAACCCCCCCCCCCCCAACCACACAAAAATACAACCACCCTCCACCTACAACCACCTGCTACTCACCCACCATTTTTAACAATTATATTATATGACAATTTCTTCATCGCCCCTCATCAAATCAACCACCCACCCCACCTAAACCACCGACCAACCACAAATTATTTTTGAGAATTTTTGCCTTACCACCCACCCCAAATATAACCACCAACCAAACACAAACCATTTTTGACAATTTTGCTTTACCCCCCTACCGAATCTTCCAACACCAACCACCCATCCCACCTACAGCCACCAACCACCCAATATTTTTGACAATTCCCTCTACACCTTATCACCCTCTTTCCTCCCACCTTCACCACCACTGCAAACCGCCCACCCCGCCTACAACAGCCAATCAACCACCCGCCATTTGTGACATTTTTTGTTAACCCCTTAACCCAAACACCAATCAACCACCCCCACATACAACCACCAACCAACAGCCCACCATTTTTGAAAATTTGTTCCTCCTCCCCCAAACAATAAAGCCAACCCTTCCTAACCACCACCAATCACCCACCACTATCTCGACAATTCCCCCCATGCACCAAATTCAACCACTTACTCCACCTACAACCACTTGCTACTCACCCATCATTTTTGACAATTCCGCCAACCCCCCCCCCCCCCCCCCCCCCCAGTACAATTATCTTTGACAATTCACTACACCCTCGCCCCAAATCCGACCACCCATAACACCTACAACAACTTACCACTCACCCAACACCGCCAACCACCCATCACACCTACAGCCACCAAAAAACCACCAACCATTTTTGACAATTTTTTCCTCACCCCCTCCCAACACCAAATCCCCCAAATCCAACCACCTATGCCACCTGCCACCACCTTCCACTCACCTACCATTTTTGACAACTTTTTCATCGCACCCCATCAAATCAACCATCCCCACCACCAAAACTGCCAACCAATTAACCCACCTAGAACCGCCACCCAACCACCCACCATATTTGACAATTCACCCCCCCCCCCCTCTCCATCCAATCATACCAAATTATCCCAACACCAAACAACCATCCCACCTACAGCCACCAAGAAACCATCCATTAGTTTTGACAATTTTTGTCTCACCACCCAAACCAGCTGCAACCACCCACCGTTTTGACAATTGTTCCTCTTCGCAACACTACCTCCCCCCCACCCGCCCCACACACACTCCCCCCACCACTAACCAACCATCCAACACTCTCCCCTCCCACTTTATAGATCTTCTAGGCCATCAAAGCAGCTAGGTAACGTGACTGTGACATTTTTTTGTGCGTGCTGTCCATATATTCCAAACCGATTTATTAGACGTTATCACGTCAAAAAGCTTGTTCTTGACATTTCTTTAGACGAAGCTGTGTTTCCTATACAAAGATTGAATATTTAGGATATATTTCTATGATCAAAAGCGAAGCAAGTCTGCTCCCCCAAGCAGAAAAAATCAAACAGAATTTAAACTCCTGGAGGCAGAATGCAAGTGTAATTTTCTGAACGCAAAGCAGCGAAACCTAAAAGGATATAAATATCTGTTGAAGCAGTTCAGTGCCGTCCCAGGCGATATCATAAATGCGTCGCTTTGAGGAAAAAGGATGATGGCTTAGTATTACCAAAATAAATCTTTCCAAAAATATTATCGAACACTTGATATCTTTTCCGATGCAATAAATTGGAATTACCAAAAAAAAAAAAAAAACATTAAACTCCAGTTTTGCGGAATGTTTCCTTTAAAATGAAGCCTGAACTCTCTAATGGATCGCATATAGGTACTCTAAACTAAAAAAAGTATATCGGCTGATGTTCTGGCGACATTGCTCTTTTCCAACCACTCACAAAGATAAGTAACTCGATCTTTTCCGCCTAGTCAATCAAAAGTTTGGCAAAGGATTTATCTTGAAATCATAAGCCTTGCATTATAGTGGTAGGCTAACTAACAACAATCTCAACAGGTCAGAGACGTATTTATTTCAAAGCCCATAAGGTTTATCTTTGGAAAGTTGTTAACAAAAATATTGTGATTCCAGTCAAGACTACAAATTCATCATTTCAGAAGGGAAAATGTGAGGGAATGGAAACTTCTAAGCTCTCTATATAAAAGATTCATTTCTTATTTCAGATAATTCCATAAAGGTTAAATCTATCAAGATAATCCTTATATTTATGTTTTCAAGTTCCAGAAGCTATGAGAACACAAATCCTCCTTACTTTGTTTATATTATACAAATAAGACACTCACATATGTCCCAAAGTTATTTATTAAGGGCCCTCTTCCATAAACTTGAATCACATTCTTTTGTTTATGTTTAACTTTGATGTCGATCACAAACTTTATAGTTTCTATAAACTATCAATCAGCCTTAAGTATGCCTTTTGTAAGTTTTCCAAGTTTTCCATCGAACAAAAAAAAAAGGAGATCCACTTTACCACTAATTTCATTGATACAGAAAAAAAAGAGAATAGAATATAAAATCCCTTGAACTTATTACATAGATAGATACAAGAATAGAATATCTATATCATAGAATACAAAAAAAAATCATCCTTAGCCTGCCAATAAAAATATTTGATTTATTCATGAACACTATACGGAACACCAATTCCATACAGTCTTATCTAAAAATCCATCCCGACTTTTTCCCATTTATTCTCCACTTTATTGGCACAAATCCCTTAATTTACTACCAAAATGTTCATATTCTATGGCCTATTGATCATCTTTTCTATTTTGCAGGTGAAAATGCCATTAAAACTCAATAAAAGTCTTCCAAGATACTCTTGCTGCGATAGAGTAATCTCGTATGAAATATAAGTCTTGAGTGAGTAGCCCACAATTTGGATGGACTGGACCGATGTTATTAAGAAATTCCTGAATTTAAGCTAAACCAACTTCTTCATCAATTTATTCTTATAGACCATCACCATTTTAAAAAAAAATGAAGAGTCTCTAGTGTCGTCTGATGATTCGATTATTATGAAGTATATTCGAAATCGATGCGGGAGCATGTGTGGGGTTAATTTATTGGTGTTTTATTCAAATAGTTGATGTTAATCGGGATGCACACAAACTAATCGCCACATCGATTAACATAACTCCAACCTAGGAGCAGCGCAGTGTAGGTTCGCCTCTATAATGCGCTTTTAAAGTTCGTTCAAATGGACCCGAAAATATTTTAGATACCATCCACCATCACTATAAAGATACACTTGATGACACAGTTGATTTGAGATACTTAAGTTATTGAACATTTGAGAAAAATGCATCACAATGGTGATGGGCAGTTAAATGGCCCGATAACGGCTTTGAGTGCTTTAAAAAATTATTATATGAGAAATGTGAAAGCTTCCAGCTACTAGATTACCTGTGCATCTGGTGTGTTGTGTTGGAGGCAGCTGTTAGTGGGAAGGCTTAAGCTAATATTGTTTGGACTTAAATAAATTTAGATGAATGAAAAGACAAGCCTATAATTTAGGTGGACGTTCACACCTTTAAGAAGGGCAAAACCTAACCAACCTTTAGTAGCTACTGGATTATTGTCCTGGTTTATTGTGAGGGAAATTTGAGTGTGTGGGACTAATTTTAATATGCGGTTTCTGTGTTGTGTTTCGATTCGAGAGGTCTTAATAAGTTGGAAGTGTTTTTGTGGGTTTTGATATGATCTCAAGAAGTTATTTGGAATTCTAAAAGCTTTCAAAGAAAGAAGTTTTATATCAATTTATTTTTAATCCGATTAAGAACCTATAAGTTAAAATATTGTGGGGTTTCAAAAATTTATGGTTTGTGGATTCAGTCTTTAGTCATAACGTTTATGACAGTAGTTTTCCATATCTGTTACGTTAGGTCGAATGTACGTTTATCAGAAAATTGTATGAGTGACCCCACAAATTTAAACCTTCAATTGATGAGGTCTTGATCTGAATACCAACTTTTTTTTATGGCTGATGCATACATGTGGTTCTGTCAGTTTATCTTAAAGCTGATTTATAGTCAAAAACACTATAACAAAAATATTAAAGGATTGCTGGGGTTGAAAAATGTTGATTAGAATTTCTTCGGTGATGCTGACTGGGTGCCTTACCGTCATCTTCAAAATCTTACTTGGCGATTATACAGGTAGAGTAAAGTCGAGTATTGTGGACCACTTGGCTTACCTGGACCACCAGCTTTTCTCACCTCACACAAATGCTATCGAGGTAAAGTTTACCAGGTAGTCCACTTTTTTTGCATTTTTGAATAACTATACCTTTTTATTTCTGTTATTTTTATATAAAGTGAATTAATGTTTTTGTTGTTAGTTTTTTAATGAAAATGAACTGCTCTTTTTTGTGAAATAAATATCTCTAATAAAACTTACATTGTTAGTGGTCCATATTACCCGACTTTATTCAAACATAAGGCAAGTTATGCAATCGTTAAAATAATTGTTTGGACAAGCAAACATGACATTACGATGAAAGAGAAGCCGGAAAAAGTGGGTCAAACAGCCTAAACAGATTCGCTTCAAACTTGGCACTCAGTACTATTGAAACGTCCTTGAGAGAAGTTTTTGGAATTAGCATTCAAGCTATAAAACTAACGGTACCTGTCATATGATTTTTTTTGAAAAACTCATTTATCTCAAAAACGGCTGCTACGATTTTGATAAAATTTTCTTAATGGTGTTTTTTGTTTAAACCTTATGTTTCATATATGAAATTACATAATCAATAATACAATTGTTGAGCACTAGCTACCAGGGCCTTTGGCTTTCGAACTATAAGTAATCGTTGTTAATAGATTGAAAAAGTGGCGCTAAAAAGAAGGACAAGAAAGGAGTAGGTAGGTACAATAAGTCTTTAGCAGAAGAATATATTATAAAGCGAAATAAAGTAAGTGCGAAAAATGAACAAGTGCTAAATGCACTTAGTTTTCTATCAAAATTCAACGACAGGTGACAGTGTCCTCCCGGTACCCAAAAGATTGTGAGTTAATGAAAAATAAGTGAAAATATTTAGAATCTGACTGAGTCACCAACTGCAATATTCCGCAAACAGAGAACCTTTACGAAATGTTAAACAAAATTGACACACACCTTACTTGACCCTATTTCAATTAAATATATGTTTAAAAATCCACCTTATTCTTTCTTCGAGAATACGATTCAACACCCAGAAATTTTGAGGACTTTACAAGCTTAATGTATAAAAATAAAAGGATAACTTTTGTTGTTTGAATTTTTCGTCAAAAGTTGTAAAAATACTTCCCAAAGATAAAAGACAATACAAATCTTTTTGTATAAATCCACCTTTATTCGGAAGACCATTTTTCCCCCATCATAGGAGTTTTATTTTACTTGCTCTTCGCGTGTGCATTTTCTTTTGCATTCTGTCGTTACGTTTATGAGTATATTTTTGTCGTTATCAATTGCAATACCTGCTTCCTTTCACATCAAAGTTTTAAAAAAGGAATAAAAACATACTTACTTACTTAAGGTGGTGCAGACAGTCCATTGTTGACCACGGCCTCAACCAACAATCCTCGCCAGCTAGGCTGGTCCCTAGCCAGTGGCCTCCAGTTGCGCACACCAAGTTGGTTGAGGTCGTTTTCCACTTGATCGCGCCACCTTAGATGGGGTCTTCCAGAACTGCTTCGGCCCTCCGGGTTGGAATTGAAGACTCGTCGGGCTTAAGCGTTTTTGTCCATACGCTCCACATGGCCCAGCCATCTAAGCCGCTGTATTTTCAGCTTATTAACCAAGTCAATGTCGCTGTATAGCCCGTACAGTTCGCCATTGAATCTTCTCCTCCATACTCCATGGATACATACAGGACCGAACATCACCCGAAGAATCTTTCTCTCAAAGCACCCCAGCCTGTATTCTTCCGATTGTGCCCCATACAGCAGGACTGGGATGATAAGGGTCTTGTATAGTGTCTCCTTGGTCCTTTGAGAGAGGGCTTTGCTAAAAAAAACACCGATTGGCAAGAGTTATTCTTCGACTGATCTCTTCACTGATGTTGTTCTGAGACGTTATAGTGGAACCCAAATAGATAAAGTCCTTGACAACCTCAAAGTTATATCTGTCCATTGTGACGTTTTGTCCGAGCCTACGGTGATGATCTTATTCACCCGAGGACAGCATATACTTTGTTTTATCTTCATTTACAGCCAGACCCATTCGAGCCGCTTCCACTTCAATACTTGCGAATGCTCCACTGACAGCGCGCTTCGTTTTTCCAATAATGTCAATATCATCAGCATAGCCAAGTAATTGAACGGATTTAAAAAAAATCGTACCGCTGGTGTTGACATGCGAGTTGCGTACGATTGCCTCAAGAATGATGTTGAAGAGGTTACATGACAGCGCGTCACCCTGTCGTAAACCTTTCTCGACATTAAATGAGTCGGTGGTGTTCTTACCAACCTTGACGGAGCAGCGCGAGTTCTCTATAGGCATCCTGCACAGTCGAACGAGTTTGGCAGAGATGCCAAGAAGTGACATGGATCTGTATAGCTCGTTCCTGTTCACGCTGTCATAGGCGACTTTAAAATCGATAGAGGTGGTGAGTATCGATCTGGAATTCTTGGGTCTTTTCCAAAATCTGCCGAAGTGTGAAAATTTGGTCAACGGTTGACTTACCGGGCCTGAAACCACACTGATAGGGGCCAATCAGTTCAAGTGCGAAAGGGTTCAGACGTTCACACAGAATGGCTGACAAGATTTTATAGGCGACATTTAGGAGACTTATACCTCTGTAGTTGGTGCAGCTTAGAGTATCTCCTTTCTTGTGGATAGGGCACACAATGCTGAGGTTCCATTCGTCAGGCATATTTTCATCCGACCAGATTGTACAGATGAGTTGGTGTATGCTCCTCACCAAGTCATCTCCCGCTGCTTTGAAGAGTTCAGCCGTAAGGCCATCAGCTCCAGCAGCCTTGTTGGACTTTAGTTTAGATATTGCTATCCGAACTTCTTCTTGGTCGGGAGGACGGAAATTTTGTTCATCATCATCCAAATCGAATGGATCATTCTGCCTGACAGCAATTAGTTGGTTGTCTTCGCCGTTTAACAGTCTGCAGAATTGTTCTTTCCAAATTCTCAGCACCGACCGTGTATCTACAACCACCCTCGTCTCAACATTCTTCCGCTCGGGCTTTGTAACCCTTGCTTTACCCTTTGGTAGAACTTTCGAACATTGCTTCTGCCGTAGCACCCCTCAATAGATTCAACCATTCGTTTTTCCAGTTCTCTTTTTTTTCTTCTGAAAAGCCGATGTTCCTCTTTCCTCTTTTGCTGGTACACCGCACGGAAAGCGCTCTTGGCAGCTCTAGTTCTGGCATTCAGAACTGCATGATAGGCTTCGTCTTTGGCCAAGTGTGCGAGCCTGCACTCATCATCAAACCAGGTGTTTCGTTGTGGTCGCCTAATGAAACCCAAAACATCCGTGGCAGCGGTTTTGATGGCCATTTTGCAATGTTGCCACTGGGCCTCTGGGTTTGGCGCAGACGCCGGGCTTGTCAAGAGATAAGAGGAGACATGGTTGGCAAAGGTTGTGGCGGTGTCTTGCTATTATAACTTCGCAACATCAAACTTTTTCACAGTGGATGCTCGATTTCGATTCTGCGGTCTGGTGGAGATCCGCATTCGCACTTTAGCTACCACAAGGTCCGAGTCCGTGTTGGCACCTCGGAAAGTGCGGACATTCATGACACTGGAGGCATGTCTGCTATCAATCGCAATGTGATCAATTCGGTTGACGGTATTTTGATCAGGAGACCGCCAGGTCCCCTTGTGAATATGGAGGTGTGGGAAGTATGTGCTAGCTAAGATGACACTTCGCCCCGCAGCAAAGTCGATTAGCCTGTGTCCGTTACCGGAAGTGTTGTCGTGCAGGCTATGCTTTCCGACTGTCGAGCCAAAGTTCCCCTTCTTTCCGATTTTGGCGTTGAAGTCACCAAGAATAAACTTAGTGTCGTACTTCGGGCATTCATCATACGTCTTCTCGAGAAGATCGTAGAATTCTTCTTTGGTCGTGTCATCTTTTTCCTCCGTGGGGGCGTGGACGCAGATCAGCGAGATGTTGCTGAGTTTGGATTTAATGCGGATTGTGACAATGCGTTCGCTTATGCCACGAAACCCCAAGACTTCTTGCCTAAGCCTTCCTCTTATCACAAATCCGCATCCAAATAGCCGCTGTTTTCTTGTCCTGTAGCACTTGCCGTAGATGTCACAGTTTTTCATCCTCCTTGTGCCTTCACCATCCCATCGCACTTCTTGGATGGCTGTGATGTCGGCTTTGACACCATCTAGGGCCTCCACTAATTGTTCGGCGGCTTCTGGCCTGTTAAGGGTCCGGACATTCCACGTGCAGAACCGAAATTCGTTGTCCTTGTTTCGTTTGCTAGGGTAGGTAGGGTCATCCATATCCGAGGCAGTGGGTTGTTTCGGAACAAGGTTTTTACGTGGTAGGGAAGTTACCCCAACGCACAACCCCCACCCTGGGGGACCAGGTCCTATGCTGCTTTCCTTGGACAAAAGGAGCTGGAGAAATCCATACTCAGTAACCCACTACGGGGATGTGAGAGCTACCGTTGATCCTATATGGGCTCATCCCCCACATTCTCTATTTCACTACCCTGACTAATAATAGTAAAAGGACCCAAAGACTAAAGAATAGAACATATGACTAAATAATAATTTAATTGTCCATGTCCTAAAATTGCTAAGAAACTTGCCACAAAAATTGATGAAAATAAGAAGATTTCCCTAGTTCTATTAAAAAGGACAAAAACAGAGCAACAGATTTATTATCTGGAGGCAATTTATCAAGAAAACTTCACCCACCCTATGCTTCAGGGTTAAGTGTGAGGTTTTATATTATTGAACGACCTCAGTGTATTAAGAACTACTGCAATTAAATCCAATAACATGAGCCAACCTCCTCAGCAAGAAGTGAAAGCACCCTTTTAGAAAGCCTCCCAAATAAACTTTTATTAGTACAATATTTACCTGTTCAAAAAATAAATATAACTTCTACCAAGTTCCTTGCCAATTAATTTTATTCATCAGCCTTGCAGCAGCAGCATCCTTCCCCTTCCTCTCAATCCATTTGAATTCAATAATTCTTTCCTTTTTTTTACCAATAAAAGGAATCCCAAGCGGTTCCTCTCGACCGATTGCACTCCAATAAGCCATGTCCATTTAGAAACTTTCTTTTCGTTCATATAAAAGAATAAACCAAACAAACAAAACTTTTAATGGCTTCTAGATAAAATATGGAATCCCAGCATTATGGTAATGCATCATTGTTAGAGCCACACAAAACTGCTTGTGTGGAGAACGTCCAGCCAGCCGACCAGGAAAGGAACAGAAACAACAACAACAAGAACAAAATAAAACGATATACATATTTTGGACCTTTCCCGTGAGCTACTTCATTGGCGAAGCGATATTTCTTTCTCTTAATATCCAAGCGAAGCCATCTGAAAAGCCACTGCGCTATAAGAAGTCCATTTGCTGGTGCTATAGAACAAGATGAAAAAAGCACTTCCTCATGCCATAGTCGTCATCTTCCGCTTCTACTTCTTGATCGTCATAATCTTCATCATCATCATCATAGTTGGTAATCTCCTGGTATATGGACTCTAGCTGACTGGACAAACAATTCATCAAACGAACAAAGCTGAAAGCTAGTCGAGGATCTTAAGATTATAGAATAGAGCGGCCTTTACTTATTTCTAACCATCTTAACCAAAAACAATCCGATTTGGTAAATAGAAAGTAGATACCCAGCATCAAAGACCCCTCTCCCATCATGGCGGAGCGCGCACGGCGAAGATACTTCCATATTCGCCCACAATTGATGGCGTATATCGAATTTATGAGATCGCTTTTTATCGATAAACGATCGTTCCGGATAACATTTGATACTCTCGGCGAAAGGAGATACTCACAGCCGCTTGAAGAAATAATAAATAATAGTTAGAATGCCAAAGAGGCGGTATTGCAACGCACGGGCCACGGCACGAAAGGGGACATGGCCTTCTTTAGAACGATTTGTGGATGCTTAAGGAAGGCCACTATATGCTAACCAAGGAACTGAACTGGGTGGCTATAGTTGCTGGGAGCTATAGTATCCTGATGACGACAATCGTGTTTGCGGAAGATACGCTATGCGCGATGCTGCTTCTGGTATTGAATAACGACGCGCGCGCATCCAGCGGGGAGCGCTTAAGATGTCAGAGATTAGAGAGAGAGATGCTCGAGAACGATGATGATGAATGGAATCGGATTTGCTTTCTACGTTGTGAAGGTATATATGTTTACATCAAAAGTGTAACACCTGAATGTGAGTGCGGAATGGAAGAAGCCTTTAAGGCTTTTAAACATTCTTATTATCAAAAAAAAAAATCACTTTGGTATTAGAAAATAGAATGTGTGGTCTAAAGATGTCAGAAATAATTGAAAAAACTGTACGTTACGTAATTTTATTTAGTTTAGCAAAAATCAAAACTGTCACTTGATTTTGCTGATGCACCCCCATCGTTTACCTATGGTAACCAAAAATAATTGTTTCAACATTTATAATTCGCACTCAGCCAAGGTCAAATTTCAAACTGCTACTTCCTGCAGAAGTGGAAAACTACTTAGATCGTTGATATCCAAAGAAGGGCGCTAAGAACCTGATTTCAAACTCTAGATAGACAGATATATTTCCTCAACAACACTAGCAATATTTTGGAAGAATAAGTTCTAAGGAAACTCAAGAAGAATTGCAACGAACACTGCACAGCACAGTTCCTAACATTCTGTTTGGCTTCCGAGAAGGACAATCAACACTGCATTCATTACTTATTACATTCCAGTCTTACATCTCCATTTTACTGAACAGCCATCGTTGGATGCTTTCTGGATGTCGAGGAAACGTTCAAAAGTACGTATAGATAAAGACCGTCATCCCTTATACTTCATACACAAACTAGTATTAGGTACTTAGTAGGTACGTATAACCTCGCCTGTAATGAACATCATATTTTCTTGTCGCTCCACAAGTCTACAGTGAAACTATCAAATTCGGAGTCATCCAAGGATCGAAGCTTGGACTATTCCTATATAGCTTCAAATCAGACCAACCAGTACCAACTGACTGCGAGAACCGGCTCTTTAACTACCTCATCGATAGCGGTAATTATATAGCAATCCGGAAAGTCAAAGTCCAAACCATAAACACTGCCAAGACTGACTAGGTGTATTTAAAGAGACTCCGCTTTGACAAAAATCGAATTCGCACAAACTTGGTTCTGAAGCTTCCCGATAGATAAACTGTAGCAGCCATTAGAGTGTCGATCAAGTACTCGTCGTGAGCGGTCCCGTTGCTAAATCTGTGCGCGTGTGTCCCCCAAATATATATATATAAAAAAAAAAATAATAATAATAAAAAAAAAAAAAAATAGACCAAACCAAAAAATCTCACACACAATTTACATACAAATTAAAATCAATCATTTTCAATACCCAAAATTCGCAAAATCAAATAAGCCAGTGACAAATAACAAATTAAAGAAAAAAAAAAAAAAAAAAAAAAACCCGAAACCTCGCTCGTAGTCGCAGCACAGCATCCGACACCACCCATCCTCTCCACCCGAGCCCACCTATAACTGTTGCTTTCTATGCACTGCAAGCTTCTTGTGTGGCTTATCGCAAGATGATTGCAGTGGATGGGTAAGTAGCATTTGTCGAATAGTTCTATTGTGTTGTCTATACCTATATATTAATTTCGTGTGCAAATTGTCTTATGGGCATAACACCTAGGACAGTTTGTTTTTCATTGATTTGATATGGGCCTACACTGCACGGTCGAACTTAGGTACGTCAAAGTTGAATTTTTTGTGTTTAGTTTTTCAGAATGGTAAGTGATTTTTGTGTTGTATATTCAAATGTTCGTGGGCTAAGGAAGAATTTCTTTTCTGTGTACGCCCATACTTTTCAATATAGGCCAGCTGTTTTGGCATTAAGTGAAACCCAGGTTGGACAGAATACTGATTTATCAGAATTTTGTTTGTTTGGATATAACTTAAGGCCATTACTTTTTTCCCACCATGGTCCACCATTTCAGCTAATTTCTCGATCTCCAACCATCCAGTTAAAGAAAAAATTCCCACTAGGACCGTTTGGCAATACGAGAAAGCCAACTGGGACGGTCTGAATAATTTCTTTCGCAACTTTAACTGGTCATTATGCTTCCTCGATAATGACATTGATGCCAGTGCTGAAATGATTACAGAAGTGATTTTTCTTGGAATGAGAACTTTTGTCCCTCACAGAACAAAATGTATCAAACCAAAAGGAAATTCTTGGTTTACCGAAGAGTGTAGAGAAGCTATCAGGTTGAAAGAAGTAAGCTTCCGATCCTACAAAGCCAACCCAACTGAGGAAAATCGGAAGAAACACAAATAAGTTAGGAACTCGTGCAACTCCGTTATACACAAAACGAAATTTTTACATGACCAGAAGTTACGGCAAAAAATTCTGCAATGTCCCAAAGGCAGTAAAAACTTCTGGTCATTTGTAAAAAATGTCAAGAACTCAACGTCATCATCAGTTCCAACGCTCATCGTCGACGATAAACCTATTGTCAGCTCTTCAGAGAAGGCGAATATGCTTGCAGCTCATTTTGCTGCAAGTTCTACGCCTGCAAGCAACAATGCCCCTCCTGTACTTGAGAACGTTAATTCTTCTATGGGACAGATATTTTTCCGCACTCGTACAGTAGCAAGAGTACTTCAAGATCTGGATATACACAAATCCGCTGGCCCGGATGGTATACCCCCTATTCTTCTGAAGAAGTGTTCTTCATCTCTGGCAAAACCACTGCGTAAGCTTTTTCATCGCTCCTATCGTTCAGGAATCTTTCCTAGTAGATGGAAAACAGCATTTGTCCAGCCCGTCCCAAAGAAAGGTGACTCCTCCTCCCCTTCCTCCTACCGACCAATTGCACTTACGTCCCTTCTTTCCAAGGTCATGGAAACGCTGATAAATCGTCAGCTCAAGAAATATCTCGAAGATCGGGAGCTTTTACATGACCGGCAATACGGCTTTCGCAGCAATCGTTCCACTGGTGATTTGATGGCATATCTCACCGAACAGTGGAACAAATCTGTGCATCGCTTTGGCGAAAGCAAGATTATTGCGCTTGATATTTCAAAGGCATTTGATAGAGTTTGGCATGAAGCTCTTTTATCGAAAATGCGTGCATTTGGTATCGATGTTACTCTTATTCGTTGGATTAGAAGCTATCTTCTGGACCGTTCAATACAAGTTGTATTAGACGGTTTCAAGTCTGATCTCCACAAAATAAATGCTGGTGTGCCCCAGGGCTCCGTCCTGTCTCCGACTCTCTTTCTCATTTTTATAAATGATCTCTTGTCTGTGACTTCTAATCCATTAAATTGTTTTGCTGACGACTCAACCCTCAGCTTTTCGTATACGTTTGATAATTCACGGCCTTCGCCTTCGGACGTGTTATTACAGCGAAATCGTATGATAAGCTCGTTAAACTCCGATTTAAACAGCATTGTGAATTGGGGTCCTAGAAATCGTGTGGAGTTTAATGCGTCGAAAACTCAATGCTGTCTTTTGTCGTTGAAGCTAAACATACCCCCTATGCCATTATCCATGAATGGTACTTGCATCGAGGAGGCCGAAAAGCTATCAGTACTCGGTATGTGTATCAGTGACAATCTTCGTTGAAATGATCATATACTTGAGATTGCCAAGAATGCTGCAATATGCTTAGGCTTTCTTAATAGATGCAAGAAGTTTTTCACCCCTTCTGATCTGGCTACAATTTACAAAGCGTTTATACGCCCTAAACTCGAGTATAACTCCCATCTCTGGCAGGTGCTTCTCAAACTTTTCTTCACCTGCTCGACAGAGTTCAGAAAAAAGCGTTAAAATTGATAGGAGAGAGAAACATTATGGAAACATTTCCATCACTCGAACATCGTCGAAATGTTTCATGTCTTTCTTTATTTTACAGGTTCTTTTATAAAAAATGCTCACTCGAGGTAGCCAGCTGCGTTCCACCCCTTAAACATTTCCCCCGTAACACTCGTCTTGCTAGGAACGCTCATCAGTTTACACTTGAGCCCAATTTCGGACGTACCGTGAAATATAGGGATTCTTTCTTTAGCCGTACAACACGAATGTGGAATAGATTGCCTGGCACAATTTTTCCTTACCATTTTGATCTGCAGACATTCAAGATCAATGTTCATCGACACCTCCTTTCCCTTCCTCCCTAAATTCCTAAAAAACAACGTGAAGTACCTTGGGGTTAACTTCAATGAAAAGTTTAAAAGCAACCCTCACTAAAAGACTATGTTCTAGTTTAAACCACGAAAAGGCAGTTTATTAAACTAGTACTCAGCTACAGTTTTCCCGTGTAGTTCAAAATCTCGAAGTCTGCTATGCTGAAGTTCCAAGTCTTCGACAAGAATATGCACCGGAATAATCTTTGATTGTCAAGAGTAAATCTTTTCATGAAACTAGGCGCTTTGGGATGTGGCGGATGCCCCTTCCATTCCTACAGAAAATCAACCCACACCATAAAGAATAATTCAGACTGTAAATAACTGACCCCGCTATTGTTGTGCCAAAAACTATTTTATTTTAATTGTATAATCTGTAACTATTATAGGGATCAATATGCGAGTCCCGGTTCGTATTTTCCTTAAAAATCTCCTTCCTTGTTGAAAAAAAAAAAAAAATATATTTGACTTGATTTACCAGTGCCACAAAAATCAACCCCAACGAACATTTACTTTCATTCACCAATTCCGACAAACTCCAATTTTCCAATATGTAGGTACAACAATAATAATTAAAAAAAAAAAAACATTATAAACCCCAGCTGTCTAACCCCAATCAACAGACGACGACCATAACACCAAGTGCAAAAGTACTTCCTCGTGACAACGACCGCGACAGAAACAGCCACAAAAATGGAGAACAAAACAAAAACCAACAACACTAACAACAAAAAGACTCATCGCCAGAGGAATCCCTTGTAAAAGCCTTGAATTAGCGGCTGCTGCTGCGCCAGCCATCGAGCCATCTCACCGCCATCGCCATAGTTAGCAACAACATTTCAAACACAACACCAGAACCAGAACCAGTCCAGACGACGACATAAATGTATCTATTGCATTCCAGAGATACATTTCCATGTCAAAAACCCCAAGTGGGCACGCGCCGTCACTTTCCAACATCCAGTTCTCGTCATGTTTACTGAGAGAGTTGAGATTGAGATAGAGAAAGAGCAAGATGGACGAACTACATTATATGTTTTCCTCTCTTCGAACAAAGTTTGAAGTTTGATTGGAAAATGAAAAGTGAAGTTAAATATGAAGATTTTGGAGTCATGGTGGCAAAGAAAATTGATGTCTTCATCTTCTTGGAGGTAGGAAAGGAGCATCATCAACCTAATTTGAGGCAAGGGATGAAATTTTATAAAACACGAAGAGCGATGATATTGAAAACATTGTTGTTGGTAGTGGTAGGATGAGATGGGCTGGAATTTGATTTATATTTCAACGAAATGAGTCAGATTCCGGTAAACAATCCAGCGGCATCCTTAGCTATTATCATTTTGACGGAATAAAATCTGAACAAAAAAATTATATATATGAGAGAATGTACAATGTACATATAAGTATTTATAAGTCTTATGTAAAGAATATCATAATCTCACTTTTTTAGCTGAAAAAAATACTTTCCTAACATGACAACACGCAGCTGTAAACTAATCTGATATGGTGCTGCCATCTGGGCGTGAAACCAAGTTGATTGATTTCCTACCTATGCGGTGTATCACAGTTCACAAACCACCTTCTGTTGAGCGAACAAAATATTTGACAATGCCAAAAACTATGCGAAAGTTTAAGGTTTCCAAGGCGAGGAAAAAAAACTGGTCACTAAGCACATGTTAGATCAAGAATTTAATTCATGATATGGGTATGATCAACTCTTGAGTGAGCGCAAATTATAAAAAACAATTATGCTTTGCATTTGAAATGGCGCCCAACGTAAGGACTTCTTTCCCATAGGCATTGAACTCAATCCATTTTGTATTTAATCTTTTTATACTCGACAGCGAGTATAAGCAAATGCATAGGTACGCTGAATTAGGAGTCCAGACAGCTCAGCAATATTCTGAAACCAACAAAACAAAACTGACGAAAAAAGACTTGAGTCCTCAGATTTCCTTATCAGAAATTCATAACTAACAAAAACAGAACTGGGCCTAGATGACTTCGTTGAGGAACACCAGAGTTTTTAAAATTTGTTTCAGATTTTGCCAAAAACAATTTTATATATTGAACATGGTAAGTCAGATAGGCCTCAAAACTGTTCAAAAATTAGCCATGAAAAATAAAATATTCAATGTATTGTAGGTATTTGAGATAAACTCTATCAAATGCTTTCGAAAAGTCAAAGTCCAGAATAAAATACATAATGCTCATTTTCAAATCATATTTTTCAGATTGCATCCAGCACCAAACGACAGTATCATCTCAATCAAAGGAAGCTATAATTATTTTTATGTTTACCATCAACACCACTCATCTTTCCGCCATCATCAAACATGTTGTCCACGAACAGTTCAACGCTTTCCTTTTCCATCATCATATTGGTTTGTTTACAAAAATATAAAATTACTTCCAATCTTTTCCATTAATTTCCAAGTAATTCCAATAAGAAAACACAATCCACATATTTTTCTAAACAATAAATATTGTGGAATGTGGAAAAAATCCAGAAACAATGGAAGACTGCAACACTGAAAACCACCCCTCCCCAAATGTATATTGTTTTTTGTTGATGATGCGATGCTGTGCTTGCAACCTTCAAAGATGTTGCAAGGGAATCTCTTTGACTTTGCTTGGATTCTTGCATTTGCTGGTGTGTGCTGTGAACTGTGATAGTGCTACTGGAATTGGAATGGCCTTCTCATTCCCATGCCGGTATCAACTTTCCAAGAGTGTCTACCGCCCCCGCTGAGTTGAGAGTTCGCTTCGCGTCGCGCGTATCAAATCAACAACCATGCTCTGGCTCTCGCATCTCACAGTGTTTCTGTTGGTTGGTGTTCGATGGCGCAAAGTACATGGAATCAGTTTGTTGTGAATTCTATCCGGTGTCGGGTCTGTGTCGCTACGAGAGCGTATCGCGTGCAAAGGAACAATAAATCACCAAGAATAGAATAGATAGATACACAGATAGTATCTATATCTCGGGATACTAAATTAAATTGGTTCCTTTTTTGTGTTTTGTTCAAAAAAGAATTACTTTTTCAAAAATGTTTAAACTCTCCTCCATCTTGGCCATTTTAACTGATAAATGATAAATAATTATTGTTGACGATTTTTCGAATTCGGGTCTTTTTGTTTTTGTTGTGAATCTTATCGGATCACAATCGTGTGTCCTTATTGGAGTGATAAATTAACGAAAATTTATTAAACTCTTCTTCATTGTGGTGAAGATTAAAAAAAAAAAAATACACATATTCAAAGTGAAATTTATTGAGAATCGAAAGAAGAGATATAATAAAGTGAAAATGTGAAGTTTTAAAAGCAAATCGATGTCCTGCGATAAGGAAAGTTAATGCGAGAAATAAATATTGTGAATAAAAAAAATTATTGAGAAGCAATATTATTGTGGAAACAAAAAGAAAATTAATTATTCGAAGTGAACGACCATTGAGTTTGGATTAAAAAAAGAAATAAAGTGTTTCTTCAATCTTCCCTTCATCCTTCAACAATACCTAGTGAAGCAGATGCAAAAAGATACGGATTAATTGGAGTATAGACAAGGTTCAAGAGGATTTTTTTCTTAAAAGGTTTGAATTTTAAAATAATTTAAATGTTATTTGAACTGGTATCTTATGGGGTACCACAGGAGAGGTAGCTCACATCTTTTTTGTAGCCTAAGAATATTATTTTGGGACTGAGAACTCATTTTCTGATAGAATTGTATTATTAAGGATGTCAATTAGATTAGATTAGATTCTTGTTTATAAGAAAGCAGTCTTATTGGTTGTTGTATGGTGAATTGTATATTTAGGTGATGCATTGTCTTGCTTGTATTTTGTTTGTGTCAAAAAAAAACCCTGCATAAATGATCCTAATTTAAGATTCTACAGAAAAGTTGTAAAAGGGGACTATAGGCTATAAGTATGGATTGAAGGACTTCCAAATTATACGTACGTATTCAGCTAAGTTATATTTATGTTTATTAAGGACTAACACACTGATAGTATATTATACCTATACACAACATTATTTTGAAAAATTCAAAGATTTCGTAAGTTGGATTAGAATTTTATCTAATAATGAGCTTAGTCGATTTTTACAGAAAAATGTTTAAATAAGCTAATTTATTTTTTTTTCTCAAGAAATCTATGGAGAACTTTAGATACTTCTGTTATACATGAATAGGTTTTTTCTATTTTGTCTTTGGGTCTTTAAAATGTAGGTAACTTGGACGGCAAAAGTTGAAAGGAATAGAGAGATAAGAAAGAATGTTTCTTTTGTAAAGTGGATTGAGATTTAGGTTGTAGTTTTTAAATTTTTAATACAAACTGTATATACTGCATTGATAAATTAAATAAAATAAAATCAACCAAGTAGAAGACTCAGCACTAATAATGGACTGTTAAATTATTGATTCAAAATAGCTTTTTATGGCCTTTAGTCCAACAAAAAATTGGCGTTTCATCCAGGAATCTCACTTTGGAATCATCAGTTGACATACAGTGAAAGAAACCTTGTCAATACGCAATTTTAAAATTTTTCTAGTACAACTTACATAGATTTAGGTTGTATCTATTTATTTCATGAAAATCCCAGGCTGGGGCTCGAACCCATAACTGTAGGTACTGCATCCATGGTCATCCACAATACTATTTTTTGTTTTTTTTTTGTTGTTGTTGCCCTTAACTCATAAAAATGTTCCTACATTAGAGAAGTGACAGCCAAGATTTGAAGATAATGTGACCCCTAAGAAGATATTATAAAGAATTTTTTTCAAAATAAATGTTCGTTTCAAAACGAATTGCGAAATGTCAATTTTCACATATTTTTTCAAGTGAACAGCTTTCAAATAACTTACAAGACGCCTTGAGATAGATTAGGTAAGAACTTTCTTACAAAAATAATTTGACATTTTTGCCACTAACCTAACTAATTTTGAACGACATATTGTACTTTGAAAGTACTTACTCAAAAGTCAAAATAAAAGTTTTTTGGAATATCTTTAAATCTAAAATATCACTGTAAGTCTCATTCTTTTCCTTAACGACTTCAAAGATTTTGATTAAATTTTCTATGTGTACTGATTTGTTCACATGGATAGTTTATAGCGAACAGTAGATGGCGCTAAAGTCGATAGCAACAATTCAAAAACTGGGTATATTCAAAATTAAAGCACATAAGACCATCCCATTGAACCCCGAATCTTTGGTTTGCCTTGAATTCAATTACATAAAAAAATGCACGACTTAGTCTCACGAACTTGATTTTATGCTACCTAGTTATTTGGTTTAGGGGTATATGCATTTACAAAACAAACAAAACTCAACTATTTTCAAGAATCGTTAATTTTGTATATTATATTAGCTTAAGAGTTTTCTTAGGAAAACTAGGTACTCAATTAAATTTCATTGTCAAGTGTCTATTTGGTAACATTGAAAATCGTTCCACAAGTTTTTTTTAAGGTTTTTTTTAAACACCCTTTCAAACAAATACCTATTTTAAAATTTGTTTTAGTGTGTGAAAACCCCTAAATCTAAAGTTACTGCTTGGAACAATAAATACAAATTAAACTTCTTCTCCACAACCGATATGTTAAAGCCTAAGAGTACAAAAATCCAGACGACCCATGTTTTTCGAATTCCCCCTATCATCGTAAAGTTATGTTTGATTATTTTTCCATTTTTACTTGCGATTATAGGTACTATAAGGCAAGTTATGGATTCGTGCAGAAAAAAAATTTCGAGATAACAATCACACATGACATTACGATGATGGAGAAGTCGAAAAAAGTGGGTCTGGGAATTCCGTCCGTCTGTCTGTCTGTCTGTCTGTCTGTCTGTCTGTTCGCGCTTCTAGAGCCTGAACGGATGGGCCGATTTGCTTCAAATTTGGTATCTAGGATTTATTTAGCCGTCCCTCGGAACATATTTTTTATTTTTGCTCTAGGCCCAAAAATAACGGCACCTGCCATACAATCGTGAAGAAAAAAATTGATTTTCTCAAAAACGGCTCTAACGATTTTGATAAAACTTTCAGAATGCTATTTTTGTAAGACAATCTATCTTTTGGTTAAAAAATATTTTTCAAAATTTGTCTTATAACGGTACCTCTCATAGAACCAGTATTTTCATATCGAATTTTCTCGTAAACTATACATTCGATTTCAATAAAATTTTGGCCACAGGAAGTCATTTATAATTTTATTAATATGGTATTTCAAATTTTTCAAAAACTTTTTTTTTTTTGATTTTTTATAATTTTTTCAAAAATTTTTTTGGTTTTCGAAATATGTTGGAAACGGGTATATTGATTTTTTTTTAAATTATTTTTTCAAATGTAAACTACAGGTTGCCATATATTTGCATACCCAAATAAATTTCAAAATATTTTTTGGAAAAGTTTTTCAAAAATAACCTTTTTAAAAAAAAACTGGTCGAACGATTTTCAATATTTTTTTTTCCTAGATTCACGTATTGCTTTGAAATTTTATTGTATACTTTGTTTTTCCGAGAAAACTCTTAAACTAATTTAAAAAATAAAAGAATTTTCGAAATTATTTAAATTTTTTTTTAAATCCATATATGCAGCCACTAAGCAATTGCTTATCATAAGAGCAAGTTCGTGCGACCCAGTCGTGCATTTTATTTTATTTGCAGGAATCCATAACTTGCTTTATAGAACAGTAGGTAGGTACCGCAAGTAATAACTTTAGTGTGCCAATGATGAAACTGAGACTTTTTCGCAAACTTTCTGTAAAGTTTGACAGTGGTCTTGGGGCTTATGATTTTCTACAAAAAAAGCAAAATAAATTATGCTTAATTCACCACTATTCAAAAGGTATATTTTTAGAAAAAAATAGCGTTTTTTAAACGTTTTTTTTTGAAAAACATAGGTGCGAATTTTATTTTTTTTTTAAATTAATAGAACTTCGTGTTATTTCAAAAAAATACAAAAATAAAAAAACCTTAAGACTTTCTGAAAAATTCAATCTCATAAAAAGACCTTCCTATTTATTTAACTTCACATATAATTTTATAAAATTCGGTTAGCCATTTTCGAAAAAAAACCATTTATTTAACGGTTGCAGGTACCCTTAATTTAAGAGCTAGAAAACCATTTACAAAAATAATAATCGGGCAGAATACTCATATAACACTTAGTGTACTAAGTTTGAAGAAAACCGGATCAACCCCGTAGTAAGACTATTAGAATCGATATTCGATACGCACAGACAGATAGACCACATAATTGCCTGGCCCATTTTCTTCGACTCCCCTATCTTCGTAATCATGAACGGATTTTACATGTGTTGGGCATCATAAGGACAAACAATGGCCACATGCAGATCAGATGTAAACAATTTATCCATTTTTCGCGGACAATAAATTATGACGAATGTTCACGTGTTGGGAAACCTTCAAACGTTTTTTTTGTTCATTAGATGGACAATACATTTTAATAAAACATAATTTACAGATATCATTTACAAGCTTTTATAAAATTAGGAATTGGAACTCTTTTTAAGTGTGCTCTGTCACTATTCATCAGTTTCTTGTAACCAAAAAGCAAGTAATATATCGGTACAGGAATTTTAGGGAACGATTTTTTATCTAGGTATACATTTTAGAAAAATTTAAATTAAATTTAATAATGCAGGGGTGCCAATTCACCTAAATTAAAAATTTAATTGAGCATATTTAATATTTAAAATTAAGCTACGCAAAATTATTTCTCAACAACAAAACTTTACAATTAAAAAAACAAAAAACAGAATAATTAATTTCTAAAGCCTGACAATACAATTAGGTACGGTAAAAGTACTCTCCGGAACGACTTTAATGTTGTTTTTCACACAAAAGGCATTTTAATTTCGTTACCAAAATGATCAACCACAACATATTGAAAAGTCGAACGAGGGTGCTAGATAAATAGATGCACAGCACCAGAGAGTGTGTCGTTTAAATCTGCTCGAAATAACCATTCACTTACTATCTACGCATAATTATGCAAAAAAGGGATGATTATGCAATACACACCCTATGTCACCACCACCATCATCACACTCCAACAGACTACCTACCCCACTATAACACCCGTACCGCACCAGACAAATAAGAACGTTGTTAGGGAATTAGTGCGTGTGCTGCTTGCTGCATATTAGATAGTTGCTTAATTTTTGGGGTGGCTAGGTTTATCGGTTTACAAATGAATACATTTTTCATTCTAAAAACTGAGCACACAAACACATCGAACATACAAAACACTCCAACTCCAACACACAAAACAACCTTTTTTGTTTTATAAATTCACAGAGAAACACGGAAATTATCTAGTTACCCCCTTTCATTTTGGGTATAAAACTCGGTAAGAGATATCAAAAATCAACCGAAATGAAAACATTAAACTTGGGTAATGAAGTGTATCTAACAGGGGGTTACCTATATATTACTTGTACTGTACATCCCCCCCTCCCGCCCCCTCCGCATATCTCATAGCATAACCCCTTTAAAAATGAAGTTCCTTTAGAGAAATATTGTACCTACTTATGGGTATACAGGATTCTTTGGCTAAAAGGGTTTATTTTTAAATTTATGTTTGTGTGTGTGAGTTTTCATTTATTTATGTATAAAAGTAGGTATGTAGGTATGGTTGTATAAAATATAAAACTCAACGAACCAAACCATTAGATACATCAAAAACCATAGAAATATCTCGTTTTGCGAATAGCTATCTTTGGAGATGAAGAGACAAGCTAGCAATTTTGGGGGGCCATCAATTTTTTTTTTTTTTATTTTGGGGAGAAAACACCGCGTTTAATATTCATTGAACCCAAATAAATGCGTCCGTCCTCGTTCGTTCGAAAGTTGAGAAAATTTTAATTTGTACAGTCAGTCAATTTATTATTTGTACAGTTCACCCCTTAAACATCTTCCGAGGCTATTAAGTCAGAAGATATGTATTATTTCTTAAAAGTATGCAACGTGAAGGCGAAGAGCATGGACATTTATATGTTTGACATAGAAACAGGATTTTCGATTTATGAAACTTTTTAAAATTTTAAATTTTAAAGACTGAGGAAGCCCAGGGTGTCATAGTAAACACTAAACAAAGGCCAAGTGATTTCTATGTTGTAAGACTGCCATCAACCTCAACGGGTGCATTGATATCCTTTTAAAATTTTATATTTGGCAATGGCCAATCTAGGTCTGAAAATTAGCAGGTACATATCAAAGGTTTATTTTTCAAAAATGACTTCAAAAATTAGACAACAATTTAGAGGATTTATCGATTAAAACCCAACCTCGGTAAATCGTATGACTTTCAGTACCTAATCATGTTGTTAGTTGTTTCGAAAGCTGATCTCCAAGGTATTTTTTTTCCACCGATTTCACAAAAAGCTTCGATTGATTAAATCACAAACTTTGTATTCTACAATTTGGAAATTTAGATTTTGATTCTAATCTATTGATCTACATCGGCTTCATACATATTTAAGTGAAAGTAGGTACTCAATAGGACCTTATAAATAATTTTAAGTTTCATCAAATAAATGTTTCCTATGGGGTTCCTCAAGAAAGTCACCTCGGACCGCTTTTTTTTTTAAATTCTGATTGTATTCTCCTTAGTCATAACCTTTATATACTTGGCGAACAAATAAAGCAAAATGGAAGCTTTGGATGTTGTGCACTGTGAAAAAATATACAATCAAAAGCCCCAATGCGTTTTTTGAGAACGGGAAAACCAATGTTTTTTTTGGCAACTCTTGGAGTTGTCAAGAAAACCTGGGTAAAGTTTAATAAATAAAGCTAGTCCCTAGGTATACGTTACCTATTAAATTCGAGGACTCAGTTTTAACAATCCCAAGATGTTTAGCGGTCCTTTCGCTCTTAAATCTCTCTTCATTTCCTTTGAATACTGTTCTGTGATATGGAGTCCCGTCTAGAAAACAAGTTCTCAAAATATTCAAAAAGTTTCTCAAGAATCGTAGTTTAACATTTACATAGGGAATATATTAAACCTCGAGGTTTATTAATACCCTTATCTTGAATTAACACTTTGCGAGCATTTAGGAGAGAAGGAATAGAAAAATAGGAAAGAATTTTAAGTGGAACATTGGTTTGAGATTTTGGGTGATATTTATCCAGTTGAATCTGGGGGAATATAAAAAAATTGCTGCCCAGGCTAAGCATTAAACTCACAACTCTAGATAAGCAACCAAGCACTTATCCATTGTACCTTTGTGATCCACAAATGATCTCGCTATGGTTCAAGATGCCAACTTATTGATAAGAAGTCGGATCGCCATAAATATTTTTGATCATCTTTGTCATGTTATCACTAATTTAGTTCTATGCTCCTTTGACATATTTGCGAAGAAGATTTATACTATAAAAAATAATTAAAATGAGTAAAGACACACAGAACTCACATAACTAGCTTTTGTAGTATACTCCAAATTTAGTAGAGGGTCTTTTGGTTAAATTATGCCCCTTTTTCCCATATCAGTGAAAATGTTTGTCCTGATCAGTGGTCCCAGGTTGAAAGGAAAACACCCATTTTTGCCGATATTTTTAAGTGAAAAGGGAATAAAAGCGGAAAAGATTCTTAAAGGGGAAATTTGTTTTAAACATTATAAAAATAATCTGCGAGAAAAGCTTTATACTATAGTAAAATAAAACATAATTTTTTTAAGAAATATGAAATAATCTTATTTTTTTTCTGCTGGGAAAAAGGGAATTTTTTCAAATTTAAGGGGGAAACCATCGTTTTGGTGTCAAAAAAAGGGGTTTTCAATTTCTTAGACCTGGGAAAGCTGGTCTTGATTCATTGTTATAAAAGAAATCGAACATCAAAGCGTTGCCAGCCATTCCATCTTCATTTTTGTTACGTCTATATGTTCACCTTCTGGCCTTATTAATTCCAAAGCTTAAAAAAGCTTTGACAATGAAAAAATCAGTTGAAAAATCTTCTGATTTAACTAATCACTGAGTTTTTTTACGATCTTGGAATTCTATGCCAAACCCTAATCTTAAAAGGTACCTAATTAGCACTCATTAATATTTTTAGCGCTCACATTATTTAATATTATAATTTTCCTTTAGTATAAGGTATCTGCTATAAAGTATCTTTATCCAGTATCTTCAAAATATAAATCTGACCCACTGTAGTTTTACGTATCTATTTCGTAAGAAAAACTGAGTAGGTTTTGCTGAACTAATGAAAACGCTGATTCGAATGGGAAAGATGCAACCAGTGCAAGTCTATTAAATTATAAAGGCAAGCTGAGCATTACTGAAATCCATTAAATAACCTTAACATGGGTGACGACAATTTAGAGAACGTTTTTTTTTTTTCTCAGTCGGTGGTAAAATGTTTACGATTATGACATTGATAATGGTAAAGTTGTCAAATTTCGGTGCATACATAAAAGAAAGATCCGACTATAGATTGACCGAACCGAATTCATTTTCTTTGTTAATCATGTTAATTTTTTCACCGAAAAAAGGGTACATTTATTAAGCTATTCCTCAGATGCTGATTTGGTCTTACCGGTTTTTGTATTTTATTTCTTTTTTTTATTTTATTCCATCTCAATCGTGGTGGTCATAACATAATGGTCATTTATTTACCTCGTTTGAAATAGATTGATGTTATTTGATATGAAAAATTTTCGCGCCATAATTAAGAAATGTATCTCAGGTTTTATTCTTGCTTTGATCGTTAGATAAGAATCTAAAAAAGCACATAAAAACTACCTACCCACTTTCAAAGGAAGAAGAATATTTCGAAGAATTAGGATGAAATGTGATTAAGCATTGACAAGACAGACACAAGAGGCGGCAGTTAATTTGACAGGCTTGATAGATAAAATCTTTTTTTATTTTTTATTTGAATTTGAATTTGGATTTTATGATTTAGCACACAATGAACTGTTATTTTTTATTTTTGTGGGCTTAATTAAAGTTAGAAGAGGATTGAAATGGTTCTAATTATGTTTTCGGCTCATAGTGTTTTAATATTAATGTGTTTAATTAGAAATAAGAAGATGTTCTTCTTTGAAATTCCAAGTCCCTCCAATGTAGGTGGAAGAATGCAACCAATGGCGAACTAGTCCGTTGCTTCTGGTTAAAAATGATGTTCTTATTGACTTCTTAAAAAATGATTCAAGACTGGGAATGTATTAAATTAATATCCGATTTGTTTGTTAGTACAACACAAAAATTCCAATTCTGGTTACCAAAGCGAAAAAAACGACCACAGTTTTTCGTAAACAACAAAAATTAGAACACTTAACCAATGCGATTGTTTCTGGCTTTGATTTGACCGGGATCGATTTGCTCTTTTTCTCCGAAGAATTGATATCTTGTATTGTTGAAGGGAATCCTTTCGGAAGCTTTTGAACGACCAAAGAAAATCCCTATACGACTATACTCTGTCCAACATAAATTGGCAGTAAAGAGAAGATATAGGGATTTTTGTCTCTCATTCGCACTCATTTGTTTTCCGTAAGTGCTATTCTAACAAAAGCTCTAACAGGGTTGACATAGTAAGCATTTAAAATTAGTACAAATCTGAAAGGATAGTATGTAGGGTTACCGTCCTTTTTTAAGATTGAATTTTTTATATAATTTATTTTTATTTTATAAAAAAATATAAATGAAATTTATCTTTTTCCACACCACCATGAGGTAAAATATAACGAGATAAGATGATGAGTTTCCTTAGTTGACTAAGCACAAAATACACGACTTAAAAAAGTCACAAATTGACACAAAACTAAAAAAAATTACAAAAATACAGGTACTATTGAAAAACTGACCACGCGTTACGAAAACCTGGTCACAACCAATCACTGTACTCAGGACTCAGATGTGTGCTGAACAAGACGTGCACGAACTACGTCAGATGCAATTGGCAATTCACTGGCGGCTGAACACTTTTTATAGTGGTTTTTTTCAATTCAGTATGGTCCAAAAATATGGCACGCTACTCATTTTGAAAAAGCTTCCCCATAAAACGTGTATACTGCCAATTTGTGTTGGACAGAGTATAAAATAACACTTTTCTAAACAATTTAACAATTTAATTCCTAAAAATTTGTTGCAGTCGTTTCTGCCACAAAAAGTGCTGGTGCTAAGTAATATTGGATGACAGTTAGCGTTACTTTACCAAAATCATTTTAGACTAGAATGGCGGCAAGTAAATTTTGTGGAAAATCAGTCCAGTTGTTTTTAAATGTCGGCGAAAACATTTTGTAGAACGAATGTTCTCTTGCAGGATCTGTTTTATAAGATCATCCCTTTTGTGGTCCGGTAAACTGTCATCTAAAACTGTATATTTTTAGTTTAAGTTTTCCAATTGTCCAATATCAATTTTCTTATAATCGCACGGAACGTGTGGAAACAGTGATTACATTTTGGTGATGGAAACTGGTCATCCGTAAACTTTTCTGTCTTTGAAAAAGAATATTTTTGTCAAGTTTTCAAGTCGGGTTATAAACCGATACCATAATAAAATTAAGTCCACCAGGTAGGTATACCTCCGTAGAAGACATATGAATGATCCATTCAAAATGGCAAGATCCAAGCAATGTATTGAACTACAAATTTGATCGAAATCGAAATCACAAATTGGTTTAAATAACATTTGTTTTCGAAACACCAAAATGGCTGCTTTGTTTAAAGAAAAAGTAGGTAGGGTAGGGCGGGGCTAGTTGGACCACTTTTTACTTGAAGTCGCATAAATATCAAACTATTCATAGTACAACCATAGAGCTGGTATTGAAAGAAAGAATGGGATTCTGGCTTCTAAATGAAGTTTTAAAACATTTGAAATATTGTAATGGAGAAGAATAGTGCTGCCTTAAATGGATCAAGTCCAGGTAACCCAACTTGCCCCTATAGCGGGGCATATGGGCTAGTTAGACCTAGCCCTGAAAAGTGGAAAACAAGTTCTATAAAGGACAACAAATCCAAAATTAATTAATTAAGGAATTTTATTTAAAACAGTCAAAAAAAAAACTTAAAAAAAAAATAATTTCATTAATAACACACAAAAAAAATAAAAAATACTTCGTTTTAAATTAAGGTTTAAAAAAAAAATTAGAATCATAATCTCTGTTGCAATTAACACAAACAAAGATGGGCCCACCTCAAGCTACTGAACATTTTGTATGAGCCCACTTTCGTCGTCAAAAACTTGCATTGGATGGGGATAACCATCCGAATCTCTTTTTTTTTTTAATTAGATACCTACCTTCTCAATGTTGTTTTTGGTATTTCGTATTCAGATGCGGCTTTCCTAATAGATTTTTCCTTTGAAAGAACAGCTGCCACAGCTGCATCCATCCGCGTTCTACCAGCTGCGGCTCTCCCCGTTACGCGTTTGTAAGTGCGCATTCTACGAGTTGCTAAAAAAAAACATACATATATAAAAAATCTATTTAAATCAGCGGGGCTAGTTGGACCACCCCGTCCAACTAGCCCCGCTCCTAGTTTGATGAACATATTTCATCATAAATACAAAAGCACTGAAAACTTTTCAATTGAACACACAAAATATAAACATAGGTACAATACGTTCACTGACAAAAAAAATCTTTACCTCAATAAAAAATTCAGGTTTTTCACAATAAAAATAAAAAAAACTGTATAGAGCGTATTTTTTACTTTTGCCCTTAAAAAACACAAACTGTGCGTGGTTTCGCTTCTGAAGATATGAAGACACAATGCAACTAAAACTGGTATGGCACGTTCTGCTATGAGCTGTGTTCGTGTATAATCATGTTTTTGTGGTGCTTTCGGTTTCTGAGAAATTCGTGTGGTCCAACCTGCCCCGCTGGTCAACTAGCCCCGCCCTACCCTACATTATGTACTTACTCAACAGTGTTTGAAAAATCGAGGTTTTAATTAAAATTTGAAAACTAGGAAAGCTAAAAACGTGGTTATCGTGACGTTTTTCGTCGACGTCGTGTAGTCCGTTTGACGTGCGTTCGAATAAATTATTTGATCATTTAGATGTAATTAAGAGTTTGTATACAAATTAAACGATGCACTATCGAGTTATAATTCTCTTATTTTCAAGCTTTTAATGAGCCACAAGCCCTTGATTAGACCAAGGTTGATGGTTATCAAACGTGTGTTTTTCTTTCAAAGATCAAGTTATTGGCATTTCTCAAATTCTGCACTTCAAAGCCGACTGACAAAAAACATTACAAATATTTTGTTTACTTTCAAAGCAGATGCTGTGTCAACAATTTCATCTCATAAATGCTACATTCATAATAATTTATCTCGTATCTGAAGATAGTTGATACTTTTAATAGATGATCTCATAATTTTGTAGAAAAGATAACATTTTTTGTATCATTTATTGCACTTTTAATTAAATTCAAAACATCGCTGAGCGGAGACAATTTAAAGTGACAGGTTGGTGTCGATGTCCGCGACATGTTTGTATCTTTCTTTTTTTTTTTTTTGTCGTGGAACTCGTTCCAGATTACCAGACAGAAGATACTCTTCTTCTTCTTGGTGATTTTTATGGTTCGATTGTGATTCGCGATTTCTGAGTGAAATTGAAGTGCGAATCGAAGCGGACAAATGGTGTACCGCAAACAAGAAGTCCCAGTCCGTAGCATAGGTTATAAATAAATAATTAATACCCGTATACACGAGGAATAGCTAGTGTATCTACGAAAAAAAAAGTGTCCCAGCTGCAGCTGCCCCATAACAGCTAACAGCTAGCAGCATGTGGCATGTGAATTAAGCTATGCAAGCAGGCGCCAATAAATCAATTATAATTCCAAGAGCGTAAAGTAATTTGCACCTAACTATTTTTTTTTTTTACTTCTTCTCTCACTTTGCACATTAAATCATAAAAAAAGAGTTAAGTATTTCGTGTATGAATATTTTTATTATAGAAATTAAAATTATAAAGCTGTTAGTGTAAACACAACCGTTTGGATGGTTTTAATTCCTTATTTAGTTTAGTTTGATATCAATTGCATGGTGTGGCATAATAGACAGGCCAAGACAGTGGCGGCGGCGGTTTTATTAAGTCGATTCCAAACGACCATGAATATTATTCTCGAACGTATGTATATGTATGTGTGTTTGTCTTTGTAGGTAGGTACTGGTAGTATGGCGCTTTGATATTGAAATGATTAATTGACGCGATGTTGGATTGCTGCAATATTTGTAGGGTGGAGTGGTGGCGCGGCGGGCGGTGGTTGCGGGAGCGGGCGCGGCGTGGAATGATTGAGAAGCGGGTGCAATTGGTATTTTTATGTTTTCGCTTTTTTTTCTTCTTTCCTGAACTGGTCACGACAGATCAATTATGGAAGCAATAATATAGAATCGCAAGACTATTGATGTCGGGTTATGAGGAATGACGGGAATTTATATTATATGTCACTTGATGAATTGGGCGACACTTTGATTGTGACAAGCAAGATAAATATTTTGTTTGGACGTTTGGGGACAAAGTACCTACCTACCTATACCTTCCAACAAAAAATGCAGTTAGGTGAATTGAACATGTGCACTCGTTTCAAATTTAAAATAAATTAAAATTAAATAAAAAGGTTTTTGTGAAAAGCAAAAAAGTAATTCGTGCAATATGTGCGGGAAAATGAAAATTTGGTAATTTTATATCGTTTCTGTTTTAAACGCAAGTAAACCAGGCAACCATTTTATTTTTTTAAATTACATATTTTGACGTTTCAGCTATATATGATTTCAAAATCGCAAACGAATCTTAAGACAAATTAAAAAAAAAAAAAATTACTTCTCCGAACGTGCCTATGGATTTCTTTTACTTTTTCTGATTTTTATGGTTTTTTTTCACAATCGTTCGACCAGTTTTTTTCAAAAAAAACTTTTCGAAAACATAATCAGAATTTTTTTAGAATGCTATTTTCCAGAACTTTGTAGTTCATATCGGGAAAATAAAATCTAAAACCAAATCGATCGAACCGATTTTGACATAACCAAAAATAAAACAAAAATTTTTACTTTTTTCTTAAACTCAAACAAATCCTTTTTTGTTTATAAAAGAGCTTCTCCACTTTAAAAATTTCATCGAAATCCGTCAAATGACTTACGAGAAAATCTGATTCGAAAAAATCGGTCTTATGAAAGGTACCGTTGTAAGACTTTTCCTGAAAAAATCTATTCCAACCAAAATAAAAAAAATTACACAAAACACCATTCAGAAAGTTTTGTCAAAAGCCGTCTTTGAGAAAATTGAGTTTTCCATTTAAAAAGTGTCAGGAACCGTTAGTTTTAGAGCTTTAATGATTATTCCAAAAAACCTCTCTGTATGACGTCGTCATAATAATATTGTGTACCAAGTTTGAAGAAAATCGGTTCAACCGTTTATACTGAAGGTAACTAACGGGTGATTTTTTAGCTGGTTTGGTTTTGGCAACACTGGTTTTGACAGTTGACGTGTGTTTAGTACCTTGTGTCACTGTCAAACAGCTTCAGTTTGGTTTGCAATTTAACCATGGATCGTCTTACAAATGAACAACGCTTGCAAATTATTGAATTTTACTATCAAAATTCGTGCTCGGTTCGAAATGTTCAAATTGTTCAAATTGTGTTAAGCGATGAGGCTCATTTTTGGTTGAATGGGTACGTAAATAAGCAAAATTGCCGCATTTGGAGTGAAGATCAGCCAGAAGCATTGCAACAGCTACCAATGCATCCCGAAAAAGCCACTGTTTGGTGCGGTTTATGGGCCGGCGGCATTATTGGGCCATATTTCTTCAAAGATGATGCGAATCGCAGCGTTACTGTCAATGGTGAACGCTACCGAGCGATGATAACAAACTTTTTTTTGCCCGAAATGGAAGTTCTTGACTTGCATGATATGTGGTTTCAACAAGACGGTGCCACATGCCACGCAGCACGCGAAACAATGGCGCAATTGCGAGGCGAGTTTGGTGAACAGTTAATTTCACGTTTCGGGCCGGTCAATTTGCCGCCTAGATCGTGCGATTTGACACCATTAGACTATTTTTTGTGGGGGTATGTCAAGGCTAATGTCTATAGGGACAAGCCTGCTTCGATTGACGCACTGGAAGCCAACATCCATGCATTCATTCGTGAGATACCGGCCGATATGTGTGAAAGAGTATGCCAAAATTGGACTCAGCGGATGGGCTACCTGAGACGCAGCCGCGGTCAACATTTGCATGAAATTATCTTTAAACATTAAATTGCAAGGTTCAAACTATCGATTCAAATAAATATTTCATTCATTTTTTTGAATTTTTTGTGTTTTTTTTTTTTTAAGTTCTAAACCTCTTAAAAAATCACCCGTTATAAAGACAGACAGATAAAATTACAGCTCACTTTTTTTGCCTTCTTTATCATCGTAATGTCATGTCATGATTGATTGTCCAACAAAATTTTATAGGCTAGTTAAAGGCAAGTTATGCATTCGTCGAAAAAAAAAGTTTTGAGATATCAATCAAACATAACATTACGATCTTAGCAAAGACAAAAACAGTTGGTCTAAAAATTATGTCCGTCTGTATGTTTGTATGTATAGACACTTACACACCAAACGTGTGGGCCGAATTGCTTCAAACTTGGTATATACAATACATATAGAATTTTTTAGGGATTGCACTACATAGGGCTTATTTCTCGCGAAAACATATCTTACGATTTTTATTTAAAAAATCAGTGAAGCTTTTTAGGTATGAACTATCATAAGGCTGGAAAAAAACTAACAACAACGGCTAAGAAAGGTACCGATTTTTTTGCTTTCTACTATCTCTTAAACGCGGCTTAACCTTACTTATTTAAAATTTTCAAAAAAACATTTTATTTTTCAAAACTCAAGCCAAACCCATTTTTAGATACACATTAGAGCAAGTTTGGGCGGCCCAGTATTGCAATTTATTTTTGCTTATTTTTGGCATTTCGAACAAAGAAATTATTGAAAAGATACTTTTTAACAGAAAAAATTAGCGCTAAAGTTTCGTTCCAAGATTTATGGTGTTTTCCAATACAATTTCAGATTTGATCTAGATTTCACGATTTTTCTAATTGCATGGGAAACAAAGAAATTGATTTTGTTTTTCTTAAACGAAATGATTACCCATTTTTTCGTCTGAATGATATGCAACATCATCCTTTAAAACATTTGAAGAAATGCTTATCGCTTTGCTTTACCAAATTTTCAATTTTGAAAAATTCTCCATCATTGAAATATTGAAATTCAGTGTGTGTGTGAAAGTATGTGCAAATCTGGCTCTGAATCGAGATACGCAAAAATTAATCTACATAGATCAAGTTTGAGATCAAACCTAGATTGCTTCTTTGGCTTCATGGAAACCGAAAAGTGATCGTGATCAAATCGAGAGTGGTTTTTCGGTAGTATGGAATTCAATATTAGTTTGCACAGCTTGTTTTACGAGTGCATTCATACAAAGTGAAGACTACATTTACGCGAATACAATAATCGACAAATTTATCTGATTGCATGAACACCTCTATTATTTCCAAATAAGTTTTTTTTTTAAATTAAACTCGCCTTAAGATTTTCGAATCATTTTGTAAGGCTTGTATCTCAAAATTCATAGACGAAAATTTAATTCGAAGCAACAGAGAACTAGACAAAGTCGTGCATTAAGTATATGTATATTTCTTTGATTATATGTATTTTTGACCAAACACGACAGTGGTCTGTCTTATCAAAATCGTTTGAGAAGTTCCAGCAGTTCTTCGATATCTTGTTTTTGAGCTTGAAACTCTGTTCCGTTTTTGTTGTCTATAGATATTTTAAGACATTTACTTTTCGTTAAGAAACAAATTGGATATAGAATTCCAATGTTGATTTTTTTAAAGCAATTAATCATTTTCAAAACTAATATTTTGTCATGGAATCAGTAAACACCTTGAGATGCAACTATTTGAGTACAAAACTATTTTGACTTATTTTATTTAATAATTATTTTAATTGAACAATTCTCAGCTCGAACAAGAATTTCTCAAAGGTAAACTTTTTATACGAGCTAGTTCAAATAGTTTAATTGTTAGTTGGAGCCATATTTCGAATGACGGGTTTCGATTTGGTAGCATAAAAGGGAACTATTATTAGTGGCAAAAAGTTGACTGCTAAGGTATGACCTAAAGCCTGACCGATGTAAAAAATTAAGCATTCAAACGAAATGTTTCCGCACATATCTTATAAATGCAAAAATGCGTTGTTTCGATACAATCCCCCGAAAGAGTTTCCCAAGAATCGGAACGGTCATCAAACTAATTTCATACTCAAAGCTAAGGAAAATTCCAGTCTGTCTCTTGAAACACAATGCCGTAAAATCGCATAGTTTATCAAATTATTGCAAGTCGTTCCCTCTGCCTCTGGTCTCCACACAGTCATAATCATAATCAATTCAGGTCCACTCCAAGACCAAGACTGCCGATCGTCATTTAGTTGGCTTAGCTTGTTTAGATTGTTCTCTCAAGATTGCTGTTTGCATGGATTAACTATAGCCCATTTGTGCAATAGTCAGTCTGAGACTTTTTCCATTATTTTCCTCCATTTTGTTGCTTGATATCGAATTGAGGACATTTTATATTAAAAAAAAAAAAAAGAACAACCAGATTCTATTTTTCCTCTTTTATTCAGAGAAATGATTGTTTATTTGTTATTGAATTGCTGCAATTGATTGACAGTACTCTGTTCTGTTCGTTTTCGAAGAGATTTACAACACAATAATGCGTGGAGAAGATACCGGTGACGGACGGTGAGGTTGTTCTTCTGATTGTGAATCTGAATAAGATTAAGCATTGCAAATGTTCTCGTTTAACTCGCACGCAACGCATAGAGACCAGGAAATAATGTGTGTTTTGCTGATAATTAATAATATTTTTTTAATTAATTAAAAACAAGATAATGGATTTGAACTGCGGAAGATTTCTTTCTTTGGAATTAAAATTTAAATTGAAAATGAAATTGAACGAAGGAAGTTGCAATCAGTTTATTATTCGATAAGATTCGATTGTTTCGAATTATCATCTCAATAATAATTGTTAACTTGAGGAGGAAGCCTTGAGTTGTTTATTGGTCCGATGATGTATAATTATTGTAATGAATAAATAACGCCTTGCTGGTGTTAAATGAAATTGTTTTTATGTACTTTTCTTATCAAAAAATTTACCCCGAATTTTTATATCAGTGTATTTTTGTAATAAAGAGTGATCAACAAAACTGTGGGAAACAATTCATGGGCATTGTTTCAGAAAGCTAGTTTACACTAAAAGTTGACCTACTCCAATTTTTACTTTTTTTTACTAAGAGTGAAAAAATAGTAGTCTTTTCCAAAATCCTCAGTAAAGTTTATTAAAATTTAAGTAAAACCTTACTGTAAAATGATTTGTTTCTATTAACATTTTTATTTTACATATAAACTTCTTCCCAATGTGAATTCGGAAGAACTTGGTAAAATCTTATCTCAGGATAAAAAGGATATTTTTTTTTTTTTTGAATTTGCTAAAATTAATGACAGGTTCTTACCTAGGTACATATTAAAACTGCATTAAAATTCCTGAAATACAAATGAAATACTTTGAACACGTCTTTGGAGAGAGCTTCTTGCAACTGGAATAATATTTTCTGTTAAAAACAAATAATGTAAACCTTCATTAAACAAAAAAAAATTTAATATTTTGAATAGCTCAATGTAAGGATCGGGTAATATGATAAACGCAGTTAAATATGGACTACGGTTTCCTCACCCAGCGAAATTAACAAATAGGTACCTATATTACAGTGCTTTTAGTTTTTACTTGTGACTAAAAGTACTAAGGCAAGTTATGAATTCGAAAAAAAAACTTTGTGAACAATCAAACATAATATGTCAAGTTTGATTATTGTTCACAAATGATATGATATGATGACGATAGAGAACTCGAAAAAAGTGGGTCTGCACATTCCGTTCATCTGTCTGTCTTTATAGTTACCTACAGTAACTATAGCATTCCAGCTCTAAAACTAAAGGTACCAGCGATGTAGTTCTTAATGAAAAACTCATTTTTCTCAAAAACCGCTAGTTTGATTTTAATAAAACTTTCTGAATGTTGTTTTTTTTTTTTTTGAAAATTCTATATTTTGGTTGGAATAAATTTTTCAGGAAAAGTCTTACAACGGTGCCTCCCATAGGACCGATTTTTTCAAATCCAATTTTCTCGTACTTAAGCCATTTGACGGATTTCGATCAAATTTTTAGTGTGAGAGAACTTTTATAAACGAAATAATGTAGTTTCTTCAAATTTTTCAAAAAAAAAGAAAAGGATTTTCTAGTTTTTAAACAAAAATAATACGGGCAAGTGCGAGTCGGACTCGCGCACGAAGGGTTCCGTACCATTATCTATAAAAACAGCAAAAAAATCAAGTTTGTTGTACCTATGGGAGCCCCCTTAAACATTTATTTTATTTAATAAACACTTGCTAAAATTTCTCATTGTAACAGGCGATTACGATTTGCAGAAGACGACGAACTGATAGTTTGTTTAGGAAAGATCGCGCCAAAAATGATCTTGTTTGTGTGAGTGAAAGAAAACTGGCAAATCAGCAAAAAGAAGAAGAAATAGAGACAGCTATGCATGTAAATTCAAGAATTCCAGAAATCCGCAAAGAAGAAAAAAGCCAACCTATGTATGCTTTTAAATCTCAGTTTTCTTTTATTCGTGTTCGAATTCGAATGGAAAACAAAATAGAAAAGAAAACGAATGTCAAACAAAGAACAAGAAGTCAGTATTAAATTTGCAATTAATTTTTAACGTCTGGAAAATAAATATGTACATATGTATAAATGAAGAATAACTTCTTTAAAATCAGATCGAGACCTCCCAGTACTTCTTTTGTAAGTTAAATTTAATATTTTAAGATTAGATGTAGTTTTAATAATTCATAATTAATTCAGTGATTCAGTATTAGCAGCAGAAGAAGAAGCAGCAAGAAGCAATTATATAGAATTTTTTTTAATAAGAAGTTATTATTATTTATATTAATTTTTAAGATTTTAAATTTTGGTCGGTAAGAAAATCTAATACCGACTTCTTGTTCTTTATTTGACATTCGTTTTTTTTCTTATTTTGTTTTCTATTCGAATTCGAATTCGAACACGAATAGAAGAAAACTGAGTTTTAAAAGCATACATAGGTTGGCTCTTTTCTCCTAAAAGAATTTCTGGAATTTACATGTAGGTAAAGCTGCTTCTTACTCACACAAACGAGAACAGTTTTGGCGCGATCTTTCCTAAACAAACTGTCACCAAGATGTCTTTTGCCAATCTTGTTCAAATATTTCACTGAGAAATTTCAGTAATTTTTTTCTCAGCATAGTGTTTTTTTTTACAATAAAATAAAGAAGAAAGGCGTACTTACGTTTAAAAACCCTAAATCCTGATTTAATATTATTTTTTGAGAGAATCTAATACCGACTTGTTGATTGTGGTTTGACATTTGTTTTTTTTTCTATTTTTTTTTCTATTCGAATTCGAATTCGAACACGAATAGAAGAAAACTTAGCTTTAAAAGCATACAACATATGTTGCCTCTTTTCTTCGAATTTCTGTAATTTACATGTAATACGTAAAACTGTTTGTGTGAGTGAAGGAAAAGTCGCAAATCAGCAAAAAGAAGAACTAACAGGGGCAGACTTCAAGAAATTTCAAAAAACGAACAAAAAATTACGTTTGTTGTATGGGAGCCCCCATAAATATTTTATTTTATTTAGTTTTTAGTATTTGTTGTTATAGGGAACACAATAATACATCATCTGTCCAAATTTCAAGTGTCTAAGTTTTACGGTTCATGAGATACAGCCTCGTGAAGGACGGACAGACGGACAGACGGACAGCGAAGTCTTAGTAATAGGGTTCCGTTTTCACCCTTTGGGTACGGAACCCTAAAAATAAATATTTTGTAAATTTTTAGTTTTTGTCAAAAACTGTTCCGATCATTTTGTTTTCAAATTTTAATTTCCAGATAAGAACTACTAACAGCTAGAAATCCGCATTCTTAAAACCAGAAAACCTTTGACCTAGTGATTTTTAAGTGATTAATAAAATGTGATATGATTTTTCATCTTCCACTTTTTTGTTCAAAATTTCAAGCCAGTCATGCACTTTATTTATCCTTCAGACGACTGTCCATAAGGAAGTTCTACCAACTTACAAATGTGTTTTTTAAGCTAGTTTGAGATGAACGTATAGGGATATGAAACCCTTTGCTACATCTTGACCCGTCTTCAATTATCTTGTTCAAAAAGTAAATATTCCTTTTTTATGTTTAAAGTTTCAATTTGCTTTCACTTTCCAATATGAGAGGTACTTTGTAATTTTTTTTTTAACCCTAAAATAGTCTCTTAAAGCATTTTGCATCACATGGCTTAGCATTTCAGGTTCTAAATTATTTTTTTCCTTTATAAACTCTACCTTTTTCTCTGCATAACTCTATATGAATCTTTAAATCTTGCTATGCATTTAAGAGAGTGTAATTAATGCTGATACAAAAAAAGTAGGAGAAATACAATCACACACTCGAAAATGGGCCATCCTGTATTTCAAAAATATGACGCTGTCATACTTCACACGCGATACTTAACAGAAACTGTTTAGTGGTCAAAATTTAAAAAAAAAAAGAAATTGTATTCCTTCTTGACAAGAAAATTTTCAACATTGCCTACTTTAAGGAGTAAGAAATACCATACACATATTCCAGACATCTTAACAACGGTGCCTCTCTGCCCTTCAAAATCTTATCATCAATCGAATTCCATATTTATCACCTTCCATGTTAAAAAAAAAAGAATTTGAAAATAGAAACCCTTAACATCATTATGGTCACCTTTGTGATAAAGGCAACCAACAAATTGGAATCGGATGTCCTGAATCGAGTCCCCATGATACTTTTATTATGCTTGTGTCCACTATAATTCAATTTACCTCTGCGCACCGAAGGGTGTCTCAGTACTTCCTTCCTTTCTTGCCGATAATAAAGTTTGAAACATCTCAATCATTCCTCTGTAAGGCTCGAACATTCGGGCAACAAGACGATTAACATTTTTATAACTTTCTCGAAGACTATTACCAAACCACACTAAAAGATATAAAAAAAGATACTTCAAAGAAATAGAAAAAAAAAATTGGTAGCTACGAATAGACAGACTATGGGAAATTTAAATTCATAGATAAAATGTAAGTTAAGACGTTATATGCGCACCTCCTTATTGAATAACTCGTACTTAACGCTCCTCTTCTTGACCGACCGCAAAGAAGCTATTACCTCGCTTTACCTCTACGATAGAGGAGCCCTTCAAAAATAAATTATTCGAGGCGCTACAAGCGCATTTCAGAATAGATACAAAAATGGAAATCAAGTATCTTGTATCCTCTATAATAATTTCGTGGTATATGGTGGCCACCATACCGCCGAAGCGGCCACCGCCGCGCCGCCAGAGCCAGTAGCTAAAACAAGAAAATTGTATAAGATACAAAAAAAAAAAAAAAAAAAAAATAAGTATAGATGTTCTCCATCATCACACACATCAACTCTCGAGACTCCATGGCGAGAGGCCAACTACAAAAAGAACTCACGATATAAAGTGTCGAAATAATGAGCCCTTATCTATGTAAATTATATACAGTACTCGGGCGATAATTGGACTCCAAGGGGGGAATCTAAATTCCAATTCTGATTGTTCATCCGTTCGCTCATCCTTTCATCTCATTTCATTGCCAGGGGTAAATTCACTTAGAAAACTACTCACAACATCAACATCACACACTATCTTCAATCTACGAGAATATCTTGGCATGAAATGAAGAAAAAAAAAAAAAAGAAACATAAAGTCGAGCTTAGAACAAAAAATGATTAAAAAAAAATTTATTCATGATCACGAAAAGGTTGAATTCAAGTGTTTTTATGGTTTTGCCCCAAAAAATTGTTTGTCCAACTCAGAAACAAAAATGACTGTGTGCTGTTTTTTCATCTTTTAGAACTAGGCATCACGATATTTTGAATAATTTCTAGGTTTCCAAAACATTTTGTTTTTAATTTACCTGATTATTGTTGAACATTTATCTTCGTATTTTTTTACTATATGTAGTATAAGAGCAACAAATGGAAACAAATTTGTTTAAGGTTGGAAAACAAATCTGCATTTAAAATGCCACCGTTTGGATACAAATTTAGGTTTTGTATCTTATACCTATGTTTTGAATTAATGTTACCGCCCTGACTGACAGAACATGATTTTTCGGTTAGTAAACAGTAAATTTAAACGGACTATTCATACATACATTAGATATATAAAAAAAAACTCAACCACGCACAGATAGATACTGCTTTTGAAAGCATATCGAATTTCTGAATTAATTATTTTGTTCATGTAGGTATGTTTCTTAATGACCGAACAACTGAATGTTCGATAGAAAATGGTCAATATCCACAAAATGGCTAGCTGTAGGTACCAACAAATAACAACCACTTCAGATCTACAGTACAGTCGTTGAAAATAACCTTTCTAACATTTTGTACCCAAACTGAAGTAAATCGGCTCATATACAGACATACAGAATGTCCTTACCCGCATCTTATCTCCATTTTTAAGAATGCATATCTTGCTTTCTAGAACCTTATAAATAAAATGCGAAACTGGGTTGCACGGGCTTGTTCTTATAATAGACACTAAGGTCAGGGTGGGGGCTAAGTACTTTGAAAACAATTAGAAAATTATTTAAAAAATCTTTCATTTTTTTCTGAGACTTCTTGGAAAAACAAAGTTTTTTGGTACTTTATGTCAATTTAGAAAAAAAAAATATTGAAAATCTTCCAATCCGCTTAAAAAAAAAAAGAAAAGTTTTGAAACAAAAACAAATTCAAAAATTGGAAATGCAATATTAATTTATTGTAAATTACTTCTTGTGCCTAAAATGATATTGAAATCGGAAGAAACTGTTTAAGAAAACATAAGCGAGAGCTACAGTACGTTTGCAACGAACTGTTGAATACCCTATTCCCTATATTTTTGTATGTGTATGCGTTCGCCTAACGCAGCCAGCCGATGTTCCAGTTTCAGAAACAAAATTCTTCTTTAGCAGACAGAAAAAAATTCAATAGCATTAATTTTGTATGGTGCGATGTTCAATTAGTGCTGGCACAATAAAAAAAAGGCGTGCACCACGCCCAAAGTTAAAACTTTTTATTGCCAAGGCAATTGGTATGAGCTCAGTGACATTCAATTTTATTCTTGCAGATTGATTTGAACAAAACAAGACAAAACTTAAATTTTTAAAAATTAGATTTGGAATGGAAATAGCGATTATGGGTGTTTTTAACAATTCTTGGACCACACTCTGCTACGTAACCAAGGAATATAAATCTAAGTTTCATCTTTTTACTTCAAAACTGCGACCGATAGTTAAAAAACGTTACAAAATTAATGCATTATACGACTTTTGACAGAAACGCCCCTTTAAAGTGGGCGTGTCTTAAAAATTTGAAGCACTAACTGAGCTTTGATCAGTATTTAGGCATATGTGTAAAACTACAGCTGAATCGAATAGCTTTTAAACAATCTTACCTGAACAAAGGTATTTTATCAAAATCACGCCTTTAAAAGAGGGCGTATTGAAAAAATTTACACACGAAAATGTAGAGATATATTTTTCAAATAACAAACGGGAAGGATAAGGTGTAAATTGAATATTGGAAGTACCTTAAATTTTTGAGACTACGTTTTTCGTTCTTTCATGAAAAGTGGGCGTAAGCGACCCCCAAAATTCAAAAAATTTCTTTGCATAAACAAACTTTTTAGTTTCTATTAAGTGACCTAAAATTTTGGCTTGTGGATTTATTATAAATACCGTTTATTTACAAAAACAATTTTTTTATGTTTTTAGTAAAAAGTGGGCGTCAGCCACGCCCAAAATCAAATTTTTTGATTTCATACAGAAGATGTTTATGTGCAAGTAATACCCACAAAATTTAATGTTTGTCTCTTTAAAATATAACAATTGTTATTTTATATAAACAATATTGATATTTTTGTATGAAAAAAGTGCGTCAGCCACGTCCAAACTAAAATATTTTACGTGTGCAAGATTTTAGCGTTATGCTTTGATCGTAACTGTACAAAAAACATAATTTAATTTTACCAAATTGAGGTTGTTCAACAAAAATTGCGATTGTGGGCGTGTTTGTGGGCGGATTTTACTGGTTCAAGAACTTAGCCTTACTCTTGAACCAAAGATTATATATACCAAATTTCAGCTTTCTAGCTCGAAAATTGCGACCTCTAGAGAGTATACATTTGGACGGACGGACGGACGGACGGACATGGCTAAATCGACTAGGCTTTTGATTCTGAGTCAAAATATATATACTTTTCTATACCTAACGGTATTATTTCTCTATGTTACAAACTCCACACCAAATACAATATACCCATTCTATGGAATAGGGTATAAAAACTGGTACATAAACTCCACAAAATTTATTCTAATCAAAAGATAGATTGTTCTAACACAACAGGCACCTGATTTTTTATTAAAATCGTTGGAGCGGTTTTCGACAAAATTTATCTTACTCGATCCTAGAATAAAATTTAAAGTACTTTCAAAAGGGCGACCAAATTAATGCTAGAAATCAATTTTGAAGAAAATAGGTCCATCTGCTTAGGCTGCAGAGGTGCGAACAGACAGGCAGGCAGTTAGACAAACAGACGAACGGAATTTTCCACCGCGGCTACCTCGGATTTAGTCCAATCTTGAGGTCCCATTTTGACCACTCTAGCGTTGTTAAATCACACGATCTTGGGTGCCAACTCACAAGAAAATAATGCCATTCCTTCAACAGCCATGTTTGCGCCGTCTTGTTGAAACCTAATCGTAGAAACGAAAAAAATATTGCTCGTGGCTTCATAACGGTCTCCATTGACGGTAACCTTCTGGCCGGCATTGTTTTTAAGGAAGTAAGAACCAATCATTTCACCAGCTCATAAAGCACACTAAACTGCCAGTTTTTCAGAATGTAACGGAAAAAAACATTTCTTTGATGATTAAATGACAAACCAATCCAAATATAAAGCACTTGGCAGATGACAAAATGGCTGTCAATTAATGCAGTATTGCCAACTTTACCTACTATAAATCTTAAAAAAATACTTTTTACAATTTTAGTTTTAGCTTAAGGACTCTCCGTTATTTCGTCATATTTAAGCCTTAAAGGTCGATTTATTGCATCACCTTTCAGAAGTGAATTTTAAAGGCCTTGGGCCTATAAGGAAATGTTTAACTTCATCAATTTCCAGAAAGTGAGCAAAACCAGAAAGTTTAGTTTAATCAAAATTGTGTGTTTTTTTTTAATTGAAGCCCCTGTTGTTTAGGACCAATAAAAGTTTGTCTTGTAAAAACTTTGTATACCGAGTTTGATCGAATTCAATCAAAGCACTTTGAAAAAAAACAGTTACAGCCAGATGAGCACTTAAAATGTGGTTTTGAGAAAGCCTTCCAAATTTGTCAAATAATAAATTTAGTCAAAATCGATAGAATAGTTTTTAAGTGAATCCAGAAAATCAAAAACAGTTACCCTTTCTGGTTTGAGTCGGTATTCTGTCATCATTAAGTTGTATCAAGAAACCAATCTAAAATAGAATAAAATATCTTTTGCCTTCCTATGTACTTCCAACACTCCTAATCCTAAACATTAAGGCAAAATTAGTATAATTGAAATATTTGCTGTTTCGGAGTGGATTAGAGATTTGTAATATAATTTTTGTGATTTTTTTTTTTAAATAAGGAAATATTGATGAACTGGCTTTCGCTCACCTTATCATTTGTCTAAACCTCAGGAATACTATTTTTTATCGTTATAGAAGGTACACTGTGTCCATTTCTTTACCCCTGAAAATGTGTGTTCAAAATTTTACTATGAGCGGTTGAACCACTCAAGGCATGAAAGCGTAACAAACAAAGTACAATTAAAAGCTACGTTTCGGTTGGGGCCGAAATTATCTAATTTCGAAAATTAAATTTTATTTATTTTGTATGACAACTCGATGTACTGCCTTCTTCTTCTGTCTTACATTTTTAGCTGACATTCTAATTCATTTAGTTGAACATTTTATGGAATAAAGTTTGGTGTTAAGCGATTTCACGAAACAATTTCGAAATGAGATAATTTCGAAATTAAAATTTGTATGGGAAATGATGTAATTTGGAATAAAATTTGGAAATTGGCTATGAAATAACCACATTTGGCCCAATGAAAGCAAATTATAATGCAAAATAATATTTTCGAAAACCATTCAGTATTTCAAAATTAAAATTTTTGCTTCTGAAGCCTTCGCGCAATAGAAAGGATGCCAAATAGAGTTTCGGATGAAGGAACGACGTTCACTTATAACCTCATTTTTCCATAATCCTGAAGAATATAAATCAAATCACATCAAATTATACACATTTTAAAATATCTTACAACAAATTCCTATCTTTTTCCCGCATCTCTACGAAAAATGATGTTCATGTCTTAAAAGCATTAATCGATGACAATCAAAACTGAATAAATAAATATTCTTTGGCAATCAAAGCTATATAGAGTCTAGTCTTATTGTATCACTATCACACATTATTATAACCCTCATTTGCACGCACCTATGTCATCAATTAATCTATCTATGACTTATTTGACGAATGCCCCGATCGATTTAAAGTGAATTTGTTAGATACACACACGCAATAAAAGAAAATCAGATAAAATAAAATAAAGCAAAGTGCCTGCTGATGCAGTTATTGGCCGCCGCGCCGCGCGCGCCACACCGGGCGCTTCGTATAGCAAGCACTCTGCATGAATTTGTAAATATTTAACATGGTTTTACGGTTTTATGGTTGAAGTATCTATCGGGTATTTTTTTTTTCTCCTAATGGTATTGAGATTGCGATACAAAAAATATGTTTGGTGTGGCAAGTATTAATTACAGGCGTGTTATTAGGTAGGTGGATTTTCTTAGAATTTGTATGTTTTATTGTGTGTGCATTATATCCGCCTTGTAATAGCTTCAGGGTTTCTATAAAGCCTACACTTTTTTACGCAAAAAAAAAAAAACATAACAACAACACACACAAAAAATATTAAAGAATCAAAAAGGTGAATATTGAAAATTATTGTTTGTGAGGTGCGCGTTGAAATGCTGCCTCCAGCTCACTTCTTCAACTCACTCAACTTCTCGATGAATTTTGTAACGAATCAATCGATTTCCATTAATATAAGTTCACCTGAAGATTCGGGGACGGGGGCTAGCAGCAATAATATTGGGCACTCCCCTTTCGAGATCTGAAAATATTTTTAATGTGTTTTTTTCTTTGTCGCTTAAAAAAAAATACCTGCACTTTGCAAGTCTATCGATCAGAGCGACAGATCAACTGGTTCGCATAATAAAAGGTGTTTTTTTTTTTGTTTATGAATTTTGTGCCAGATATGGAAGAAGGTCAGGCAAGCGGTATGCATAGCTCAGACAATTATTAGAGGCATACTATTACAAATGCTGACGATGATGTAGCAAATGTCAAAAGAAGAAAACCCTACTGAATGATTTATGAGTTTCACTGACGTATAATCCCACATAAGTTTTTATTTTTTGTTGAATAGAACATTGGTAGGTATATTGGAAAAGCAATAAGTTACGGAAATCTATTGATTGATTTGATTATGCATCAAGGTAAGGTATTATGGCAGCTGTCGTTTTGGAATACTGTAATAATTGGCTTTATTTTAAGTTTTTCCGAATTTAATTTTTGCTTTAGGATAAAATGTTTGCGCTTTCTCTACTGGGGCGTTATTCCTAATCTTGTCAAAATTAAAATAAATCAGTCATGCCAAAAGATACTGCTTACTGTTACAAAATTTTATAAGCCGCCATTAATTCGACACATCGACAACACACAATCAATGGCGGACGATGTATGAACATAATCCGGCTTCAAAAATATAGAGTTAACATTTCTTAAGTAAATTAAAACGATTTTTTTAAATATCCGTCTCTGTTAAATTTTTTTGTTTGTTAATATTTTTTAAAGTGAAACTTTTGTTCCACCGCCTCAAATTTTTTGTTCATCTGTCGCAGTCGCAATATGGCGGCACCAATGGCTCGCATCAGCTGACCCTGTAGCTGTAGCACTTATTTTCTTACTCATTCCTGTTTTGATCAGTGTAATGATGTAAATGTTGTTATTCAATTGATCGTGATGGACGCCGATACAGCTAGAGAGTCAAATAAACCGGTAAACAATTAAAGAACCAAGAATAGTGCGAAATTCCAATGATCTGAAAAAAGTTTCATTTGCATCGTGGTTTCATAAAACCACACAATTTTTGTTTGTGAATGTTTTTTTGAAGTATAAAAATGATAATTTTTTTTTTATTTTCGTAAATCTCAAAAATGTTCATAGATTAGCCGGAAAACTTATGAAAATCTGGAAAGTTAAGAGACTTTTTTGATCTCTTTTATTTCTCAACTCAAAATGATATTCTTAAAATCTCTCCGATCTGCTTTGGAAAACATTTAAGAAGCCAGGAGGTAAAATGGTGACAGTGACAACCCATCCTATGTGGCCTTGGTGAACAAATATGAAACATGCTTGCCGTTATCGATTTCGTTTCTCAAGTGAAGATTTTTCCTTCCACCTGATTTATTCTGGAATAGCACTGAAGGCTTTCCAAAAGCAAGACTAGCAATACCTGACAATGTATTTCTTCATCCTTCGACCATACAGAAACCATCACGAGCTGGTCCGTTAGATCTGTCAAAAACGTCGATGTTGTCAGCAAATCCTAAATATTGTGTGGATTTTTGAAAGATGGTACCAGATGTTGAGCACAATCTATCCAAGTATAGATTGTTTATCGAATCACGATATACCTAGGAGTAACGAAAAGGCTTGCAAGGTATTCTGATAAGGGTTTACAGCTTAGTACAGATACGGAATCGAAACATGATACGATAGATAGGTAGTCTTTCTTTGCTCGTGTTCTTATTTTTCTTTTTTTTTTTGAAATAGATATAAAAATCGATAAACAATTGAAGGTTAGCGATATTCACTTTTTAACAATTTGGCGAATCAAGAATATTCGGCGTGGATCGTATAATTCTCTATTCTACAGGACAAACCGTCAGAATCGGTTAAGTCTTCATCAAAGCTTGAAAAGTGCGTTTAACAGTTTAGCTAAGAACTTATAAGCTACATATGTAAAAAATTATTTTGCTTTTGAAAAGTGCAGAGAAGGCGATTTTTTGAAGATATTAGAAATTCCAATCCTTGGAAAAAGATGAAAGTTAGTATGCTTTTGCTGTCGGCAAGAGCATACTATAGCTTTTCTGCAACATATTTAAATCCCCTTTGCATCCTACTATGACTCAGTTGATTTCTTCCTTGGTTCCATTTTGGAATCAAACCAGTGCTCCGGAAATTCTAGCTCTTAAAGTTCAAAGGATGTATTTCACTCGAATTTTGCGTTGTTCCCTAAGTACCACATTGCAATCATTCGGATTTTATTTTCAGGAATCTTCCAAAACATCACATCTTTACCTACACTTGCGCACTTATAAGAATCAGGAAATAATGTTACGACTTCATGTCAATCTTAAGCCCATTTCAATAGAGTTTTCTCTAACCTTTCATTCACCACAAATCTGTCCTCCAGTGTTTCGAGTGTTCCTCAGTCTTGTTTAATTCCATTAACCATCTTATCTCTTGAAAATCTATTCGTCAGCTTGGAATTTAAAATTTTCCAAGAAAAATGCTTTCACATAAAAAAAAACAAAAAGAAAAACTATCTTAATTTTTCTTTTAATTAGAATTTTAATCTTTTTTTCACCAAAAACTCAAGAAAATTTATGTATATTTTAAATCAAAAAAAAAAAAAAATACAGGAATCGTCATAAAAAATGGAAATCATAGTATTCCAATTCAGAAAAAAAACCATAACATAAAAATATTAGATGGAAAACTCAACGGTAATAAAAAAGGAACATGTCATATTTAATTCATGTCCAATGTCCTTGTCCATGTCCGTTGCCTTTTCTCTGCTATATCCTAATGGATTACACTCACCCAATTGTGTAATAAGCAAAAGGCCACAGGATAAAAATGTGATTGGTCACTGCATCTACAAAATTAATGGGGTGCGACGTGATGGAACTGCATATTATACAGTACAGCATAGGCATAAAAAAAATATCCTAGGCACAGTATAGAAACAATGCCACAGGAAAACCATGAAAATCCTTTTTGTAATTTTCCTTTTGACCCTAAACAACAGACAAGCATAAAATAAAAAAAAATCATTTTTTATTACATTTGAGATGGACTTCCCCTCTTGATGAAGGAAAGGAGGACGAGAGAGAGAGAAAGTTATTATTTTCTTTTTTTTTATTATTGTAGTTAAATTCCCCGAAGGGCGTATATCAGTTATTAGGGAAGTGGAATGCACTCGGTTCAATCGGGACATTAAGGTCGTTATAATTATTGTTTTCTATCTTCCCCTTTATAAACGACGACGTGCATTTTGGCTGTCCTTTCACAACTTTTTGTTAAAAAAAAAATAAAAAGGAAAATCCATTCCCTTGACATTGATAGGTACCTACTTTTTGAAGACCGTACTCTTGTGACGTATCTTTAAAGGTTACTTTTAATTGATTTAGGGTGTTCGTATATCAAAAAACCCAAAATTCACCCATGCGATGATTCCATAAGGGTATATTGTAATAGTAAAAAAAAAAAAAAAAACTATACAAATTAAATTCGATTGATCATGGGGATTATGTGGTTTCCTATAATGGCATGTGTGTGCGCATGGAGAGATTATGTATGCCATGCCAGTCAATGTGATGGGCATATTCTTTTTGATCAAATCATTCGGGGAAGTGTGAAAATAAAAAAAAAAAAAAAAACCAGAAGAGAATATTGGAGGAAGAAGCGTAAAAAAATGTCACGCTTCATGACAGGATGTGCTGTGTCGGCTTTTAAAAACAAATATGTTTGACATAAAAAAAAAAACTAAAATAAAAAGAAACTAAAGCGAACTTTTGGGGTAACTTTATGTCACAAGATATGTGGGATTTTTAATTTAATTTTGGAATCCGATGAAATCATTTCCATTTAAAAGTCTTTTGATTTATATTCCCTTCCAATAATTGTGTGTGTGTGTTTTTAAGCTTAAATAGGACTTTCATCTGTGTTTTTTTGTTTTTAATTGATTCATTCAAATTGAAAAGTCATGTTAAAATCTCTTTTATCTTTTCGAATGTATATTTGGGGGATTTCCTGAAAACAAATCTAATTCGTTGAATTATAGTTTGGATTAATTGACATATCTGTTGATTCAGTTTCCAGGATGGATATCAATTTCAAATTAAATGAAACAGCATCACACTTTGATGAACTGACAATTGTTCCAGTAAATTAGTATCACTTTGAAGGAAGGACGTTTTGGCACCAACAGTGAATGTTTTTTGAAATTGTTGAAATAATATTTAGCTATGGCTTTCTAGTTTCAGAAATTTAATTTGGAAATACTTTTTCAAAACCAAACGTATATCTATAGGTACCTTCTTGTTTTATTGAAAAAAAAATTGTTAAAATGTCTCTCAAAAATAATTTAATGATAATGTTTTTCACACTTAGCGGCAAAGTCCAAGCTTTTTAATGAATTTAAAATGTTCATCAAAAATGTTTCGCTGGCAACATATAATTTGAATTTTGAAAACAAGAATTTGTATGAAAATGGTGAAAGTTGGGTGTATATTTTCTTTTAACACACCATGCTAAGTGACAAAGGATTTAATAGTAAAAAACTGTAAACAAAACGCCCCTAAAAAGTGGGCGTGTTCTAAAACTTTGTTTAAAATATATTATATATCAACTGAGCTTTGATTTAAAGGAATTTTTTGAGCATATGAGACAAATTACAAATAAATCGAGTTGTTTTTTCAGCAATTTTATGTAGCTATAATTTATAAAAATCACGGCTCTAAAAGTAGGCGTATTGAAAAATTTACGCACAAAACTCTTCGAAAAATATTATTTATATTACCTATATGTTTAAATTCATTATGTCAATGTTAATTCTTAAAAATACGATTTTTCGTTCTATTATTAAGTGGGCAAAAGCCACGCCAAATGCCAGAACTTGCACAGAACATGCAACACATAAATTAAATTATTTGTATTAATGTTTCTTATGATTAAAGATCACCAAAGAATAAGTTACAAGCACCTAGCCAATAAGCAAAAGCACCTAGCCCGTTAAAAAGACCTAATAAATAAATTTAATTGTAAATTTCTAACACAATTGAAATTATCCTTGAATATACTTATTGCTATAATGATTTCAAAGCATCGATCTAATGAAATGGAAAGCAAAATTATTAAAAATTATTTAGAAAAAATTATTAAAAAAAAAAAAACAATAGAACATGAGCATTGAGCGAGCATATCACACAATTTTTCCTTAATTCCTCGTATTGTCCTCGTTTCTAGTTTAACAATTTATTAAAAATTGCATGAAACATAATAGGTACAAGTAACGAGATTCAAAAACTATATGAACACACTACGAACCTAGTCAAATTAGGTTATTCTCAAAGATTTCTCTTTTATTTTGTATGCAATGGACCGACCGACCGACCACCCGTATATGAGATGCCAACAATAGTCTGAAAATAAATTTGTCATTTTCCTATTACAGAACACTATACTGACTATACCTTTGCCTACCTACAGACCTACATTAAATTTAATGGTCCCTTGGACATCGTGCGTTGCATTCAAATTTCTCAGGCAGCCAGACATTGCACAACATCTACTACAAACTATATACATACGAGAGAGTATACAACATTACAACAATGAATGAATAATAAATCTCATCTTTCTACTGTAAAGTACTAAAAGACTTAAAGTACCTCTTCCTAATCTACTACTGGGTCAAAAAGAGTGCACGATAAACAACAACTTGTAGCTTGACAGAAGTACAATACCTACCTACAAGATGAAAAATAAAATTGAAATACAAAAAAAAAAAAAAATGGAAAGAAACGCATTTTCATTACGTCCGTCGGCGTCGTTCGGTTCGGTTCAGAGAACGGAGAGTGATTTATGCACTTTCTGTCAGACATTTTTGAGATTATAAATGTTAAGTTGAATAAATAAAACGATTTCCATTCTCAAGTGACAAACTACAGATAATCGTCTTTAATCTGCCAAAAAATAACGGACTAAATTAATGGATGGCACATTAATCAATTTGACAAAAAACATTCAGTTTAAGTTGAATTGTTGTTGTCGGCATTTCATTTTAGCATTCGGCAAAGAAATGGACACGGACCAGGTCAGGTCATCAGTGTGCGAGATGGAGAATCTCTGATGTAATGAACACGTATTTAGCGTTTTAATGGACTGAAAATTAATAGTTTTTTTTTTTTTGTAACATGCTTTCCTTCTTCCACAAAATTGAATATTTTTTCACAAAGGAAAAAGATACATTTCGATACACATTTTTTTAAACAGAGTTTGATTCAGTAGCCGAATCTTTACACATTTAAATGATAATCAAGAGTTCAGGATAACATCTACAAATTAAGCCCGAAGTGCATGCAAACAATTATGTTGCATTCCGATGGGTTGCTCTAAAGTTTACGAATAATAACTATTCTGTAATTGTCTTAAATTGCAATTACAAGTATTTTTTGATTCTTGATTTTTGAATTTTATAAATCACTATTTAATTTGTTTTTGAAATTCAAAAAATTGCAATTCCCGATTAAAAATAATGGAGAAAGTAAAAGATGTTATGAAATAACTACTTAATTGAATTAAAAACAATTACTCAAACTCAATTAAATTTAAAAAAAGTTATATTTTAAGGCGACATGAATTTTTGAATTTATTCCAAACGAAAACAATTTATAACTACAAATAAAAACAATAAGATACATTTTTCAATCCTCTTATTCTCATACAGAAGTAGGTTGAATGTAACATTATAAAACAAACTTTTTAAAAAAAATTTATTGTTAGCATTAGCTTGATAATTACTTTAGCGTTGTTTAATTAAAATCCTATCTTTCTTGTTCTTCTCTCTCCTCGCTTGCACATGTTAAATCATTATAAAGGTTTTAATATCCCTTTGATTGCGAGTGCATATTATAAAAAAAACGTAACGTACGTGATAACCAGTTAACAAAACAGTTCAGGTGTAGGTTGTATCTCTCCAAGCACCAACTACCCACCCCACTTACAACCACCCACCATTTTTGAATTTTTTTCTCGTGCATTCCCCCCAAACATCAACCTCTCACCCCGACATACAACCCCCAACCCACAGCCCACCATTTTTGACAATTTTGGGCACTTTTTTCTCATCCCACACAATAAATACCCCCTTCTTTACCACTACTAACCACCCACACCACCTACAACCACCAACCAACCACGAACTATTTTTTACATTTTCTTCCCAAACACCAAATCCTCCCCCCAAACCAACCACCCACTCCACCTACAACCACTTACTACTTACCCACCATTTTCGACAATTTTTGCCTCCCCCCAAAACCATCTTCACCAACCACAACCCCAACCATTTTTGACAATCCCCCCCAAATCCAATCACCCACTTCACATACAACACTTTTGGCCTACCCCAACACCAAATCCTCCCACGCCCAACATCACCGCCAACTACCCATCCTACCTACAGCAACCAACCAAGCATCTACCATTTTTGACAATCCCTTCCTTATCCCCTCCCAACACCAAACCCAACCACCCACCCCATCTAAAACAACCTTCAGCTAACCCACCACTTTCGATAATTTTTTCATCGCCCCCAATTAAATCAACCATCCCCACCACCTTAACCGCTGACCACCCAACCCACCTACAACCGCCAACCAACCACCCACCATATTTGACAATTCCCCACCAAACCATACCAAATCCCCCGCAACACCAAAAACCCATCCCATTTACAGCCACCAACGAACCACCCATTATTTTTGACAATTTTATCCTCACCACCCACAACCACCCACCATTTTTGACAATTTTTCTTCTTCCTGACACTACCACCACCTTCCACACCCACCACCACTTGCAATCACCAACCACCACACGACTTTCTAGGCTACCGTGCAGCTATATAACGTGACTGTGACTGTGACATTTTTTCGTGCGTGCTGTCCATATATTCCCAACCGATTTATTAGACGTATCACGTCAAAAAAAAAAAAAAAAAACATTTTGGTGTATGTTTTAAAGCAAGTCCCATCTAACCCTACAAAAATAATATTTAAGCAAGTTCAATCTATCTTGGGTTTTGCAATGAATCCTCCACAGTTATCCAATTTAGGCAAAATATTAGTCATAATCAATTTTGTTTAAGTAATGAGGCAAATATTTATAATGAGGCTTCAGGCGCTGTTCAAAGTGAACAAACACTCGCCCTCGCTGAAAAGAAGGGTTACTCTTCAATAATAAAAAATCGAACTATGTGCTAGCCACTGTATGGACGTGAACAATTTCTGTTCAAATTTGTCAAGTTGTTATTTCAGCCGCTCAAGTGAGACTTTCATGTGACAGATCCTACAAAATCAGGTTCCATAGTGAACTTTAAAACCAAACGCCCACTTGAAACTTTTTGACAGGGAAACGTTTTAATACCTCGACATGCGTTTTAGTTTGTAGCGCAACTTAAAAAGCGCACATGAACACACTAAGACCAACGGACGGTATTGCGAAAACATCGTATTTGAACTTCTTCATCTTAGTGTCATCTCGATTTTATTTTCATCACGACACACAGAGTAAAAAAATATTTCAAACCTCCGGTGGTGTGGTGACCCACCTGTCTGTGAGACCGGGTTTCAATGTTGCTCATATGGGCCCGTTGTTGACGTCACCACTGGCACTCGCGCTCTTGAACTTTTGTCCTCAAAATTGTATCCAAGCTATAACACAATACAAATTTTAATTCTTAACAGCCGATAGCCTTAGCATTTCTCATAAATAAAAAAAAAAAAAAACTCTCAAACTGCAATTCTAGTTAGAAGAATAAATTGGAAACATCTTAATTAAAGGCTTTATAACAAACAAGACTCACAAGAATCTCATTAAAACACTTTCCCATCAAAATTGCATGTCATATTAATGTCTTCTTCCAAAATAAAAAGAAGATTTTAAAGTATCTATTTAAGATTCACCAAAGTGGTTTCAGGAAATAAATGTCAGCATGGTGTGATGAATTTTATAACACGTCACCTCAATCAATAGGAATTTCTTCGTAACATTTTTATTGAGGTTTTTTTTTTTTTTTTCTTTAATTTTTATGCATTTACGGTTTACGGTTGGAAGCAATAAATTGTAACCATAACATTTAAATTCAATGTTTACAACTACCGCATTCCTTGGCAGGGTTTTTCTTTTCCAACAGAAGATGTCAAGACAATGTAACTTTAAATTTTTTCTATTTCCAGTTTAAAAAAAAAAAAGAGAACGGAGATATTATAAAAATGTAACCGAAATCATGTGTTTTTCGTTCGAAGAAGTTATGTTCAGGATAAAAAAATAATTCACTTTTAGTCCACAACTCACAAGCCACCCATGAGATATAGTTAAATGGTTTGGATGGCCATTCTACTTTTCACATCGTCGGCCTCGTGATATTTGATACAATTTCTGAGACGATATCCCGCTGTAAATGGTTTGTAATTTGAGTAAGTCAGAGAGGATACGGATCCATTATCCACACGTCGAGGTGTGAATAATCTTCTTAAATTACAAGTTCTTATCGAAATGCATCGATGACCAAAACTGTAGGTACTAATTTCACATGCGCTCTCCTTTGTCGTGGTTCAGTCTTTTTTTTACAAAACAAAAATATTATACGAGCTTGGTCTTCGAACATCCGCCGCACAGTCTGTAAAGCATCGATTTCGTGGAAAAATTCGGATTTAATAAAATTAATGATAAAGTATAAAAAAAAACAGGAACTTTGTTGGGTCCTTATTTCGTTCGTTGCGTTGAGTTATTTTTCAACACTTCATTAAATGATTATGATCTTTATTGAATAAAACCTTATAATTATAATACACTTTTTGGACACACATTAAAGGCTGGTCAAGAAAAATGATGTTGTGAATGGAGCCTTACCGCCTTATAAAAGAAGCAAATGGAAACAGGAACAAAAATTCTGATGTAGGATCACCTTCTGTCCTTAAGTATCCGCCATTTTTTTTCAAAGAATAATTGAGGTTACAGACTTAAGAATCTTTTTTGTATTTTTTCAGAACATTAAGTTGGCTAAATCTTAGGACAAACAAATTCCTGCCAACCTTTTTAAAGATAAGCTTTATTTGGTTGGAAAATCTATTTTTACTTTGAACTTCAAAGCCTCGTTTTTATTCAGCACAAAATTCCAATTAAATTTATTTTATTTAATTTCCTACGAACTCACCCAAACAATCTGCTTTCTATAATGGCAAAATCAATTTCTTCCGAATTCCAATAAAACTGTCACCATTTTCAAAGAAGAAAAAAAAATATTTATGTTCAATGTTCATCACTTCCCCCAAAACGAAAACGAACGTTGACATTATTGGCACAGAAAAAAAAATTACAAAGGAAGAAAAGTTCCAAAGAAGGCGTCTTACATGCTGTGAACATGCGATTTTCGGAAGAATTCGAATTCGTTTGGCGAAAAAATATAAACATCCAAATAATAATTCATCAGGCCTGGTCGTGTCGGTCCTACGTACATATTCCAAAGAAACTAAATGTCGTACTCAATTTAGGTACCATCACCCCATGTTGTTATACATTTCCTTTTTTTTCCGACGAAGCAGGAACATTCCAAAAAACCAGAAAAAAACAATGTCATAGTATCTAGAGCATTACTCGATTTAAAAAATGTGTTTATTTGGATGACAGTTTCAGACTTATCCGAGATGATGATGGTTACGGGACAGCTGCCGCTATATATAAAAAAAAAAGAATGAATGAATACCATGTCCAAGTTGAAGATAATGTAAACAGATCTTTGAATCTTGGAAAAAAAAGAGTCATCTTAACGATGACTCTGAGAGTTCTCGAGAAATGTGTCCCCGCAGAAGACACATGCTGCGTATGAAATGTGTGCGTGATCTCTCCCTATGACGTCTTTAAGTCGCCTATATTCCGGTCCCTGCCCAGGCCTCAGGCCAGTGTGAATAGAATCTATCATATTATAGAAAACGATCGGGTGTCTAGTTCTCGCAGTCAACTGATGGTCCAACCTGCTGCGGTATTGTCTTCATTCAAGAAGATTGAGATGGATTGGTCCAAGTCCAAGCCGAGGATAGATATGGGTTTGGGTTTTCCATATAAATGAACGACGAGATGCACTTGGAAAAAGGGAAAATCTGTATTTTGTATCTGTATCTGATATCTCTCTTTCTCTGTGGGCATTGTGTGGATGTTTATCATATTTCACTTACATTTTTGTAAAATAAATAACTGTAAGTTAGGGTTTAAATTGACCGTTAGACATATAATTTTTAAGAAGAAAATTGTTTTTTTTTTGATAAATTACACTGATGGTGAAAATTATGATGTGTTTTAGATTTGAATTGGAATGTTATAGCAGCGTGAGATAGTTTTCCAAAGATCATTATCGAAACAAAGATTTTAATGATATGTTGTGACACTTTTAGATACAGTGGCGACAATGTCTGACACTTATGTGTGTCAGACCCCTCGTTGGGTGATATATTGTTTTAAATTCATATACGAAACTTTTCATTATGTTTAAGTTTTTAACAAAAGAAGAAGATATTATATCTCAGCACGCATGAAGAATGATACAATAAAGATAATTAAACATGACAAATTTGGTACAGTTGAGTTTGAGCTTCTGACCATTAGTTTTGTTTTTAATTTTTAACACTCTACGGTCATTAATAATATTTTGAAATTTCATTTGTCACTCAAATGACACTCCATTGTGTTTCTAATTTTAGTTTTTTTTTTGTGTGTGTAAATATGTGCGTTAGATTTTGAAGATGCATTTATCGTGAGAAATAGTTTTTAGATTTTATTGTTCATAAAAACGATAGCTATAGTCCTATAGTATTGCTATGTACTTTACTTGTCAAAATTGTGGCATTTACAATTTCTGATAATATTTAAATAATATAAATTGTTTACTAGCACTTGTAGTCATGATTTGAAATATTCAACTATTTATACACATAATTGAAATAGATTAGATTAGATTAGATTATTGGATTACAAATTATTTTAAATAACCATTATTACACATTTATATACATATATATACAAAAAATCATTATGACATGGCATTTGCCGTCTGCCAGATTGACAACTAACATAAATTCAAATACTGTAATAAGCTAATTTAGTTGATTTATAAATAAAAATACAGATTGAAAACAAAAATTAGTGAAACACTGTGAACCTGTGAAACAAATCAGACGTCTTCGTTAATTATCCTTGATCTATATCTTAAAGCAATTTTGCAATATTCATACAGCTTGTCTACATCCATCTCATTCAACTTGTTAAGAACTTGTTCCCCTGACAAAAAGTCACTTCCAAGAATGCTTCTTCTAGTTTCCCTCAGAGTGGGACATTTACCGACGAAATGAATAACGTCCTCTACTACACTCCAGTGGACAGTGGTAAATCGGGCCTGTGTGGTATGAAGTTTAGATTCAGCAATTCGCTTCGAAGTCTGACCATTGTAGCAATCACGTGTACATTATTTGAATCACAAAAGTAATTTCTTTCTGCGACATTATAGTTCAGCCTGCTGTTGATCTGAATAAGGACCCAGAGGCTTCAGCTACATATTCTGATCTACACTTCTCATCTACCGTTGATATGACTTCATACGGGAGAGCTTTATTGTTTAATATGCTTTCGACGTTTAAATTAAAATTTAAATTGCATCCTTCTGCCAGACTTGTCCACTCTCTGTACCAGCTATTTTGGTCTTGTATAGCTTTAAGAACTACTTTCCTGACCAGCCGCGATTCATGCATCTTGAAGACGCGCAGTAAATAGTCAGCTTGCAACTTTAAGGTTTTCACGAATAGAGGTGACAGTCCAGTTTCTAACATTAGAACGTAGTTCGGCGTGTTCGTTGGCAAACGAAATATTCTTTTCAGATAATGTGTTAAGAGTTTTTCAACAGTTTGAAACTTTTTACATCCCCATACTTGAGCGCCATATAAAAGGATACTCTCTGCAACTGCCTCAAATACCCTGTGCTTACTACTATGAGCTATGTTTACGTTCATAAAGCATTTTTTCCATGATATATTAATGGCCGTTTTCGCGTTTGCAGTTTATCGTTGAAATGTTTCTCCATACTCAGGTTTTTTGAGAAAATTACGCCTAGGTACTTGTATTCGTTGACACATTCTATATCTTGTCCGTTAAAATTCCATTTTTCGTTCGATGCGTTACAACCTCCACCTTTTTTAAATATCATCACCTTAGACTTCTGAATGTTGACTATTAAGTTCCACGTACAACAGTAATGATATACCCTGTTTATCATGAGTTGCAATGATTCCGGGGAACACGCAAACATGACTATATCATCTGCAAACAACAGTGCCTTAATACGCACCCCTGCGAAATCAACACCACCAGGAAGGTAATCGATTAGACGATTTATGAAGACTGAAAACAAGGTGGGACTCAATGTGCAACCCTGTCTTACACCCGATGTGGTTGGGAACCCCTCCGAAAGATCTTCTCCGTTCCACACTGCAGCTTGAGTTCCTCTGTACAACTCTTCGAGCACTCGGCCGAACTTCAGCGATAATCCCAGACCATATAGTTTATAGAATAAAGCACCTCGGTTGATTGAGTCGAAAGCTGCTTTGAAGTCGATGAAGAATACATACAATTTTCTACCCTGCATAGTAAAGCTCTCCGCTAGACTTCTAAGAATGAAAATATTGTCAATTGTAGAGTAACCTGATCTGAAGCCAGCTTGAAACTCTTTCAACAAGTTCTGAGATGCAGTCCACGTCGTGAAACGTTTATGCAACATCGTTGTTAATATCTTATATGTTGAATTAAGAAAAGAAATGCCACGATAGTTCGTTGCATCCAGCTGGGATCCTTTTTTATGAATAGGGAATATTATAGCATTCCGGAATTCATTTACCGAAAGATCACCCTCAAATACTTTATTAAAAAGCGTTACTAGAAGATCTTTGAGCATGACGGTTCCGTATTTGTAAAACTCCACTGGAATACCATTTTCTCCCCCCGCTTTGCCATCCTTGAGAGTCCATAGGGCTAACTCTAGTTCTTGAAATGTGAATTCAGAATCTAAAATTTCATTGGTGAATCCAGGTATCGCATAATGCCAGTTTGCCTGTGAAGCTTCAGGGTTCAGCAATTCCTTGGAATGGGTGGATAGAACGCCGGCACAAAGTTTTTTGGAGCTAGCGAATTGTTTCCCATTAAGTTCCCGTGCAAGTTTCCAAAAGTCTGTTGCATTTTTACAGGACGCCAGCTTCGATGCTTGCTGTTCTGCATATATTGCCTCTTTTTGATTTTGCAAAGCTCCTTGTATTGTGTATTGGCTTCGATGTAATTCTTTCTAAATAAACCTTGGGTAGACATCCTGAAATTTCGCAGCCATGCAAAAGACATCTTGCGAGCTTTTTGGCATTCTTCATCAAACCAAGGCTCATTTCCAAATCTGCTCCGTTTTCCGCTGAATTGTTGTTGAGGGTACGATGTCTTTACGATATGCTCTAACATGAGAAAATCTGCATTTTGGAGTGATTGAAGTTTCATATCAAGTCTTTGTCTATGCCGGGGCATTTGAGATTTTCCAGTTGAGTCTAGGCAGTGAACGCGTGTTAATAGTCTCGTTTGATTGTACAAGCCGTTGGAAAGTAGCAACAACTGGAAGCGGAAGGTGATCTGAGTATGGAAATTCCTTGATCTCAAAATCCGTCACAAATGGCTCCCAATCTTCTCGTAAGATTACATAATCAATCACTGACGATCCCTGGCCACCAACAAATGTAAAATCTCCTGAGACGTTTCCCAAACTAGTTCCATTTTGAATTCGGAGTCTAAATGAATTGCAAAGTTCTATCAGTTTCTCTCCTCTTGCATTAAGAATAATATCTTTTGATTGCCTACAAATTCCGTTTATTTCGTTCATCACTCCTGACTCCAGGCCAATTCGCGCGTTCAAATCCCCAATCAGCATAACATTTGAAGAATTCCTATAGTTAAATATTTCCGTTAATCTTTCGAAGTCAACCTCCCAATTATTACAATTTAGATAAAGTGGTAGTATCCATAGGCGTTTGGTGTTGATTTCCAAATCTAAGAACGTTATATCGTTGAGAATGAGAAACTCGCATTTTAAACTTTTCAACTTTTTCTTGAAACCAAAGTAGCATCCTCCGCTAGCTCTTCCTCTCGTGTGAGTCCGCGTTGCAGGAATCCACTTAAACATAAAATCTATCAATTAATTTTCAATTCTAGCAAAGTTGTTCTCCGTTGCAAAAGTTTCATATAAAAATACTAATTCAAAGCTATTAACAAATTTATAAAAGTCACTAAATAGAGATTTTTTAATCAAACCTGCTTCATTGTATGATAAAATATTAAAATATTCATTTTTATTGTTTAAATCATTTGAAATATCAATTAACTTATTATTTATTTGGTATTCGTTCACTAAAGCAATAAATGGTGAAAAGAGAAATCGACAATTTAATTGTAAGTTATGATTACTTTATTAAAACATGTATTTACATACATACATAGAAAGAAAATCAAAATTTTGCTTTGATGAAATATTTTGTACCTACTGTTTGAGTCAATAATTTTTTTTGAGCTAGTATTTTTTTTTAGGAAGGAAATATCGTCAAAGTACCGTACCAACCTACACTTTCACTGTCACGATTTTAAACGATTGGTACAGTTTCGTCATGCTTTTTATCATTGAATATAAGATAGATGCAAAATTTTACTTTTAAAATTAAATTCTGGTTTCGTATCCAGTCTATGCACTATAAAACATAAATGTCTTTTAAAAGAATCTATTGTAAGCCATTCAGACTTCGCATACAATAATTGCGAATCCTCTTCAATTCTATAAAACATAAGTCCTTTTTGAAAAAAGTTGATTTCAAAAAATTTCCTGGGCCTAAGCAATTATTAATTGTAAGTTAATGCTTGATATAAGCTTCTTACTCTCGAGAACTGATAGTGTAAAAAAAAAAAATAAAGCTGTTTGAAAAATATTTATAATTTTTTGGAGGTTAGAACGAATATTTCATTAAAACTTTAAATAGCACCTTTTTAATGGTTGTTTTCGGACTATCTCGTAAACTGCTTAGCAGGTTTTGATAACGTTTAATCCAGAAAGTTAGGTTGAGTTTCCGATTTTTCTTGCAGAATTAGTTATTGGATTTGGAATAATTTTAAGTAAAATTAACAGATAAGTAGAAAGATATTTTATATAAGCTATAAGACCGAAACCGTTTTTTTTTTTTGACATCAGAAAACGCAGTGCTTCGGATTTTGGTTTACCAACATTTTTGCTGATTCTGGTGTTTGTTTTGACAAAAGTGCAAGAAAGAACAAAATGTACCGTGAGACTGTAGATCCTTTATCCCAATACTTATTTAATTACTATTTTTTTGTGCTCAGGCAAAACTTAACAGAAATATTAAGAACTGTTGAATAACAAAATTAAGTTATGTTCTCTTTCGAACACGGCTTTTAATAAAAAAAAAATACCAGGAACAAGTCAACCTCAAACGGTGCAATATTTTTGAATTGCCAACTACACACCGAATTATTTTTCCGAAGTTCTGTTCAGTGAATTATTTGAACTAAAAGGAGAACGAAATTACTTAAATGTTCAAGTAATTTCAAACGCTTTCTCTTCTTCGTATTCCTCGAAAATTGATTTATTTCGCTAAATTAAATTAACATCTCAGTCGGGTTTCAAAAATAAATTCGTTTCAATAGACGACTCGTATTTCCACGATGTCTCAACATTAAAAATGCATGTCTTTACAAACCGACAATGACGACGACGACAACGACAGTCTGTATCATCTGTATCTTCTCCCATTCAACCCACACCGCACCTGTATTTGAAATTGTTAAATCAAATCACGCTTTCCTTGTTCAATTGAATTATTAAATAAATAATCAATCGGATGCCTCTTTTTATCCATAATAAATTTGCGTTGAATGTGATTCGTTCCACGACAAATGACGGAGAGTCTCTTCGGTAGTTGCAGGTACGACGCGACATTAGGTGGTAGGTCGGTAGAGCCTCGATATTTATAACCACCCCAACCTTCTAATCCCCTTTTGTTGTGGTTTTAAAGTAACTCACAACTTAAAAAAAAAAAAAACAAAAAAGGAACATAAGTTTCGTGATTAATAACGGAACGAACGTGATTGGAATTCATCCTATACTTGTCATACACTTTAAACAGGGAGTATAGATACACTAACACTATCCCAAACGATATTATAGGTGAAGATGAAACAGCGACAACAACATCTCAAACCCAGCAACCTACTAGCATCATCAGCTTCTATATACTCCTTCATACTTCAAGTGTCTACAACAAGCTACCACCATCATCATCATCATCATCTGGATCTGGGAACAAAATACCCTCCAAGTATTTTGTTTGTGAGCCTAGTTAACCTCCTGACACACCTTAGCCGAGGCATTAACGTTCAAGCTACCACATCCGAGAACAATGAAGTCACAGTAAACTGATTGTAGTCATGCCAAAGTAACATCATGGCACCTACTTAGAATAGGGTTTATTAATACACTTTTTTTTTCTCGGCTCTTTTTCTTTTTTTTTAGGTTCCTTCGTAAGAAAGTATCTTTCCATACAGACAAGCAACAGACATGAAAAGCATTCAAAAGAGATAATGGTGTTGTGCCTTGGGTTTTGGTTCCTTCTTCTTCAGTGGCCGGGCCGGGGCCGGGCTGGGCTGGAGAGTTTAACAACAATAGGGGTTATCATGCTTTGTCGGTGGCAGAGATTAAAAGATACACTTTATGAAATATGTATTTTATTTTTTTGTTTACTTTTTTTTCTTACGAGATTTTACTTAGATAATGTATCTTTTTTTGGTAGAAAAAAATAATAATAAAACATTATTTGCTACTTGTGTTGTTTGTCTTCGGTTTTATGGAGATTTTTATTTTCAAAGTAGGAACCTTCTTAGTTGTAAGTGATGCACGTTACTTTTGACCTAAAAATGTTTTTTTTTTTATTTAAGAATTTTTTCTAAAGTTGAAAAACTGTTGTTTAACAAAGCCAAAATTGAAGCTTGAATAAGTTGGTTCAGAAGTGTCTAGATGTTTCATACACATCGATATTATCTCAAAAAAATTGTACGCAAAAAGCACCGACCTAAACGGCCGTCTGCAATTGTCCAAGAAATTGTAATTTTTTTTTCAATATTCCCACTTTAAAGGGCGTTAATTTTAGAAAATACCATTATTCGGGTAAGATTGTTAAAAAACTACTCGATTCAGCTGTAGTTTTACAAGGTAGGTCTTAAAATTGAGTAACGATCAAAGCTCAGTTAGTACTTTAAATTTTTTTTTACAATTTTTAGGACACGCTTACTTTCAAGGGGCGTTTCCGCTGAAATTCATATAATGCATTAATGTTTTAATATTTTTAATTGCGATTATAGGTACTGTAAGGCAAGTTATGCATTCGCCGAAAAAAAAGTTTTGAGATAACAATCAAACATGATATTACGATGATAGCGAAGACGAAAAAAGATGGTCTAAAAATTCTGTCCGTCTGTATGTCTGTCTGTCTGTCTGTCTGTCTGTCTGTATGTATAGACACCTACAGCCCAAACGGGTGGGCCGAATTGCTTCAAACTTGGTCGATAGAGTTTTTTAGGTATTGTACAGAGGGGAAATTGAATTTTTTTTTAGCTCAAAAAATAACGGTACCTGCCATATAATCGTTACGTTGAAGCTTATTTTTCTCAAAAACGGATCTAAGGATTTCGATTTAAAAAAATCAGTGTTGCTTTTTAAGAAGGACCAATCATATGGCTGAAAAAAAAGTTTAAAAAAATGGCTAATAACGGTACTTTCCATAGGACCGTTTTTTTTGCTTTCGACTATCTCGAAAACGACTCAACCGATTCTTTCGAAATTTCACACATATATAGTTGTAGGTAGCTCAATTTGTACTGCATACCAATATTTTTGAAAAATATTTTTTTGTATTTTTAAAAGCATTTTTAAGAAAAAAAATTTAAAAATTAATATTTTGAAAACTGCTTATTAAATTTTTTTCTAAAAATTATGAATAAATGTATTTGCTAAATACCTATGAAATTGCGTTTTTGATTTTTTTTTAAATTTTTTTTCAAAAAGTTTTTTAAAAAAAACTTTTTTTCTCAAAAACCGCTCCACAGATTTTTATAAATTTATTCTCATAAATTCAAATTTATCCAAGAAACAAAATGGCGTACTTTTTCTCAGCTCAAATTAGTTTAAGTATTTATTTAAAAATTTCGAAAATTTTATTCTTATCAAAATCTCAAGCCCACTGTCACACATTAGTGCCACTTCATGCGACCCAATCGTGCATTTTATTAAGTGAATATGAGCAGATTTCAACTTTGTATGTGTGAAAACAGAAAACTCTAGGTGTTCGACCAAGCTTCTGATTTTCACACGAAAATTCATTCCTCGCATTTACTTTTATTTTCCTTTCCATGTTCTCTGCTAAGCTCCTTCCTTCTTTAAATCATTCGGTCACTTACGGCCCACCGAATAATTAGTAGACAAGCGTAATAAAACACTCCTGAATCCGGCCCTTCTTTTGGGAAAAATCAGTTAACTGTGTTTTTTTCCTCTACCTTTCCTTACTAAACTGTCTCAAAGAAGAAGGCTGAAGCTAACTAAATTGCTCAGAGGTCGAGCGTTTAAGCGTGAAATCAAAAATTCCACGTGAACATAGCTGAAGCATGTGAAACATTTGTTTTTTTTTTTTTTCTTATAAATTGTATGGCTAACTTTTTTTTTCAGCGGTATGTCTCCGGAAACTTTGTTACGTAAACTCCGTAGTAAATTTTATTTGTTTTCCATTCTGACTCTCACAGTTTCACTTCACTTTGTTTCACAGAGAAAAATTCGCAAAAACTGGATTTATAAAGAAAATTTCCAGATTTCAATGACAGCCAGTAAAATGTCCGACTGATTTTAATAACTGAAAATCAATTTTTCCATCTTATTTTGGAACGCATACTACTTTCTCATGGAGGCTTAGTAGACTACAAAAGGACCTTTTACTTCTCTCTCTTTTCCTCGGGGGCTACGTTGAGTGACAAACAAAATGTTAACAATAATCTTTCGTTTCAACAGTTCTCAAAGTCATATCATAAGCAACATATTTGGGCTAAGATTTCCACAGTCTCGTATAAAATGACTAAAACCGCAACACAAATTGCTTTTTGCTAACTTGTCTGATTTACTTCTAATTTTATCAATTCCAAAAGTGGAAGTGGATTGGATGTGTGTCCTTAAATTTTTCAAATCTAAAGTCCAAATATTTCCAGCAATCCCTGTCATCACAAATTAACCTTAAAATGGCAAAATAAGTCCCATCACATGGTGTCCATTGTGTCCCTAGTGTGTACACAATAATCGAATGTGACTTTTAATTTGTTTCACCAAAGTGACCAAAGTGGAAACGAAGGCCATTACACAAACGAAAATTTGAAATTTAATGTGAAAATAAAATTGTTTCAACAAAAAGGACCAACTTTATCGAATGAAATGTCCACAAATACTCAGCAAAAAGAGAACAAGCCTATAAAACCCAATAAGCCCAAAATAATTCTGCGCACTGGAAAAAAATAAAATTATCATCGCACTAACTCTGTTCGCAACCCTCATCCTGATGACGAGGACACTCTATGTTATACCTACATTTCAAAGGAGATTATAATAATTGAAAAAAATAAGTCCAACTCTTAGAATCTGATTCCAAGTAGAAAGGAATGTTAGAATACATACCTCTGGACTTAAATATACAAAAGTCGAAATACCTTGGCCTAAAGGCCCGTTGACAATGGTAACATGTAATAAAACCATGGACAATAGTATCCTTGTCCGTTCCATAGAATAAACGATTTAATAGTCTCCTTTGCCAGGACAGAACACAATGTTTTCACCACATTCCTTAACAGACTTTTTCGTTCCATGAACAAGAATGATAGGAGGAATGCCATTACAAAATCGACACCAGGGAAACCTTTCGTTTTGTTATTATAACAACTGTAGATAGGACGACGCGTCCTTAGAGCCTTGGTCCGAATGTAGCCACATATACGACTTTAAGCTTCTCATTTCATCCTCTTCTGCTGCTCTAGCTGTAGATACATACCTACAAAACAGGCAGGCAGGCGGTATGATGTTATTTTTACTGACCACAAAATTTAATGAATATTATCTTGATTCTTCTTGATCCTTAAAATGACACACATGTGTGTTCGGTTGATGCACAGCCATACACATACACGCACACTCGTGGGTTATCCTAATCCCTGGTTTAGTATGTGAATTTTATATGGTAGTTAAAGGAAAGGGGCCCAAATATTCCACCATACCCTCTCGTCTTTTAATGGTTTTTTACCTGTCACAATACGCCTATGAAAGTGTAATTTTCTATACGAACAAAAAACGCATTAGAAGAGCAGACGACAAAGAGGGATGTTTTTTCTGGAATAATAGATGAAGCTTCATCGTAGAACCCCCTATGTGCTACAACAACGCCAATCACCCACCATACCCCCACACCACATACCTCTCTACCTTTGGATAAATAAAAATCACAATAAAAAGAAATAAGTACTCCCGTGTGCGTAAGAGGGTTGAATTGCATGGCACAAAACAGTGATAACAAAAAATATTCGTCCACTTAAGCTATTCAAGATAGGTTTGGTTGGGAAAAAGTACTAATGGAGAAAAAATATTTTTAAAATGAAAATGAAAAATGTGATTTGGTTAGATTAGTTTGTTTTGGATGGTGGCGATGAAACGGCAAAAGGATACCCTCAAAACCTCACTCAACGCAGATCTCCTAATACTATGCCAAAGTTGAAACAATCACAGAAAAATTGATATGAGCCCACCTGGTGAATATGTCATGTGTGCTGATGTTCAATCTGCCCATGTAGGTTCTCAACGAGCTGTGACCCGTATAAGGACCCCAACGAATAAGGACAGTTTGAGGAGTTCTGTGTTTTTTTTTTTTACGTATTACGGCAGAACGCAGGAAAAAGTGTCACAATGTCACAATGTCACGTTCCGTAACTGCTTTGATAGCATTGAAAGTCGATGAAGTGTGAGGCGAGGGTGTTGTGTGGTTGTTGATTGTAGGTGCGGGTGATGGTTGGTGATGGTGTGGATGGTTGGGTGAGGATGTGCCTTCGGGAAGTGGGGTGGGTTATGAGGAAAAAAAATGTCAAAAATAGGTTGTGGTTGGTAGTTTAAGATGGGGTGTGGGTGGTTGTTGTTGGTGGGGGGGTCGGTGTGGGGGATTGTTGGTGGTGGGGGTCGGTATAGGGGGAGGGAAAGGACAAATTTGACAAAAATGGTGGGTGGTTTGTTGCTGGTTGTAGTTGGTGGTGGAAGAGATACAACCTACACGTGAACTGTTTTGTGAACTGATTATCACGTAAGACAATAGTCTGTAAACTGACTTTACAGACAATCAAGTTTTTTTTTATAATACCCGGCCAGATTTCTGGAATTTATAGGAAAAAGTCTGGGTCCTCTTTGAACTGTCTTTAAAAACTAAAACAAGAATTTCGTTACTAGGCTGGTTTTTATTCCAGGGTTCAGATCTATATGATCAGAAATCTCTTTAAATGTCTATTTCAGCTGTGTTCGTTTTAATATGATTATACTAGTGACATTCAAATAAGGGCTTCCAAATCCCTTTTATTAAAAACAAACTTATATTCCGTTGTTGTTTAATGAGCCCTTTTCTGAAGAGATGGGGTATACAAATATGTCTGTGGACGAACAAGATTTTCGAAGGTGAAATTTTCAAGGCCAGGTAATCAGCTTAATTCCTGTCATATAGATAAATTTACCGGATTTTCAGGGCCTAGTTGAATAACGAATCTCTAAACGTAGTTTTAAACAATCCTAGGAACAATATCGCAACAAATTTCTTTTAACCCAATTGACTGCATTAGCATAACTATTTTCCAAGTATCTACCTGGTTTTAGCGATTGATAGTGTTCTGGATGTCACAAGAGACTCTTCAACTAGCTCAATCAAATATATTGTGACACTAAACATCAAACTCGCACTGGCTTTAGTGTCTAGTCTCCATAGTTAAGTTCAGGTGCTAATGCCAGATCTCACTCTTAGGAAGCGATACTCAACATCACGAAACAGTCTTTGGAAAAGATTCCTTCTGAGAGTTAGGTATGCCACAAAAGCACGAAGCGAAGTAGCAAAAGATGACTTAGAGGCACATTTGCGATATTCAAGGTCGGGGATAAACAACCTAAAAATAATTTCAACGCTACCTTCTTCAATCAGCGGCGGATGTAGAATTTGTGCTAAAGGGGGCAAAAGTCGAATTTGGTGCCTACCACTATTTCATAATTTCATTACCATAACAGTTGACTTTTATTTTTTTTTTTTGCTCTTCACTTTCTTTATTCTTTCTTTTCTTTCTTCATTTTCATTGCTTTTGAGCCCCCGGAGGCTGACGCCCTGGGCTCTTTCCACAACTTTATAGGTCACAAATGACAGTGCTTTTGCACTCCACAAAGGCTGACGCCCGGGGCATCTTCCCCCTCCCTAGATCCGGCGTTGTATTCAATAAAATATTTCAAAAAATTCTTCGAAGCGATTTCGTTTTATTCTCAAAAAAAAAAAATAATAACAACACAAACTTTTCATGCCCACTGTAAACATTTCTCCAGAAAAACGCACATTCTTCTTATTTTCCCAAAAATAAATACTACTTTAGCTCGGAATAGAACTTAAAGTAGCACGAAAATTCCACCAAAATCGAACATTTTCCTGCAACGAAATATTCCAACAAAGAAGAACAAAATATAAACATTAAGGGTGACTGACTAAAAGACCTTTGGGGGAGCTTAAAGGGAGATGAAAGAAATAATAATGGAAGTGTCAACCCCATAATCTGAAATCACACAAAATAAAAATTTCTGTTAAAATCCTTGCAGGCATTCATTTCATTCATTCGAGTCCTGTATTTTTTATTTTTTTTTGCTATCCCCAACCCCTTGTCGGACTTAAAATATACCAATCCAATATTTACTTCACCCCCTGGTGGGTTATTTGTAATTCAACTTAAGAAGATGAAATCATGCTCAATGGAATGAGAAAAAGCGAAAGAGAGGGGGTTGTCTTTCAAGCTTTACCATAGCAAGACTGACTGAAGCGCACCAGCAAAGCAAAACAACCAACCCTCCCATGCAACCCCATTTTGGTTATACTTTTCTTATTATGCACATTTTTTTTCTGAAGTCTTGAAGATCGCACTGAGGGAAAATTCCAACCAAGAAAATGCGTAACTAAATCAATTTGCAATTTGCAGAAGAGGTGGAGAGATCCTTTTAAGCTTTATCTTATCACCCAAAATTTCATTTGGAATTCAAAATTTAATAAACCGTTCATTTGAAACTTGTATAATGTAAAATAATGCAACCCCTCTTTCTGTATGAGAGTAGGTATACAAAAATTGGACAGAAAAACCCCGATATTAAAAAAGGTATACCGCACCTACCCGCAACAGTTTTACAAACGGATGTTTGCATTCGTTTTCTAATTTCATTATAAAGGATCATCCCTAATCTAATCTGAAATAAAATATTTAATTTTTTTTTTAGCCCGCATATTTTTATCCTTCATTGGTTTCGAGGACCGAAAACAATATGAATTGGGTATTTCGTCCTGGCAAGGAAGAGGGGAAACAAAACGGTTGACATATGGTTCTATTCAGAGATAGCTCATGGTGAATTATTATTTCAAATTTTTTTTTTCTGTCTTTCTTTCTATGGGTTTCTCCGGTTTCTAATGAAAACGCCTCCCTTCTGGGGCAGCTGCTTATCCGGTCTTTCATCGGTAGCCTAAAGGATTTTTCTGTTTTCTATAGCATCCTTTTTAATTCTGATAATCAGTGGCTGTTATCTCTAATTTTGTGGTTTTGACGTTGTGAATAGGTAAGGATATTTGCCGATGGGAGAGGGGTGAAATTCTAATTATTATGATTGGAACAGATAGCAGTTTGGCGGGGATTAATATGTTATCTGTCATACGGGTAATTCGGATGCATGCCGAACAAACAAGAAATAATAATGTTTTTCTTTTTGTGAATATAAAACTAAGTTAATGTGTTGGTTCTCTACGAAGCATATTTAAGATGATCTTTGGCTGTCGGAATCTTTTTTTTTTTTAGGTAAATAGGGCGGGTATCTTTTAATGGTGAGCTATTAAATTTCACTAATGCCACTGCCACCTTGACATATTTATAGCCTTGTATTCTGGTCCATTTACATTTGATTTGCCTTTTGAAGCTATAAATTCGAATTGACTTTTACGACTTTTGTCTTTAGGGTATACCTACTGCGGTGCGGTCTGCCGACCAAAAATTAATGTCTTAAAATAAGCTTAAATTATAGATCATGTTGTATTTGTTTTGAAGATTCAAAAAACGTACTTAAGAGAGCTGTATATTTGAAAACGATGAAGCAGTTTTTGTAAAATTTAAATATATTAATACCTCCAACATCAAAACATATGTTTGGATCCAAACGAAGTAAAGAAAGTCTGATAATTTAAATCTGCAAAAAAATTTGAAAAAAAAAATCTTTGTAACATTTGTAGGCATTTATGTTAAAATCGAGGTAGCTCCACTTAGCGTTGGTGTGCGCTGTTTTACTTGCTCCCGACTTAAAGCCACTTAGGAAGGTTGCTGGTTGTCAGGGTACACTGAGTCTGTCAAAGAGTTGCTCAGTAAGCGGGAAACATCCAAGAATCATACTCCACCACGACCACCTAGGTAAAAGGAAAGTAAGGACTATTCACACAAGGGCCAAATTCGTACACCCCCATTATCTTGCAAGCCAAAAACTTCTCACAGAAAAAAGTTTCAGCTTTGTTTAACTCTGTTGATAAGTAAGCACTAAATTTTAGACAGTGTTGGTCTTTTGCAGTCTAAAAAAATATTAAGGTACTGTCATATTTGAATAAAGCTAAATTTTAAGAAAATGTATAAAAAAACCAGCCAAAGTATGATTTTGCAAAAAGCCTTAGGTGGGGTACTTTGAGACAGTCGTAGTGGTACCTATTGTTTCGGGCATGGCCCCCCCGCATAAGAAATATGGGATGATATTTCTTTAAGGGTAAAATATTCAAGCAGAAAATTGTTATTTGCAAATTTTTATTTTCCGAAATTTGGCGTTTAAGCATGTTGTCAAACTTTTGGTTTGAGTATAACGCACTAAAAACTGACGTTCGACACATGCTTCCAAAAATGTAACACTTTTTTCAGATTACAATCTACGTTTAAGGATTTTGGAAACTTGAAATGTTTTTCTTAAATTGCTTAAAATACATTTCTTTAAAATTGTATCGAGGAAATAAGATAGTTGATCAAATCTTATGATTTAATTTGGTTTCTTTGGAAATAAGTGTCCGTATCCACTTTCCCCTTTATACCCAACTAACAAAATAACTCGTGTAATATTCTTTCAACAAATGAGAATGCCCAAAAAACACTACTATGTCTTATCTTAGTATGTACTCAAACCAATTGTTATTAACATGAAGAAGTTCATTGATATTAAAATTGGTAAAATTGTCATGGCCAGTCCTTAGAATAACTTGGGTAGGAAAATAAGTTTTTATGCAAAAAGCAAGATGGAGAGTAGACAAAATGTTTGCAAAGATTTGTTGTTGGGAGCTTTATAACAACTATTCTATTTTGACATTTAAAGCAAACGACTTCGAAAAGCCTTGTATAGAAGCTTCTGTAAGGCCTTTGAAAATGCGTTACATTCATTTTCAAAGGCCTTAAAGAAGCTTTTTTTAAGAATTGTCAAGAACAAAATGATTTCCTTTAGCAAGTTTGTCTTATAAAGGGTTTTTTAACAGGCACGCTACAAAAATAGAGCGACAGGGACAGCAAACGACGCCATATTTCTCGCCGCTCTTTTGACATTTCTCTTTAGTAAAGTTTGCCATTTCATCACGGAAAGATATACGAGCCAACAACGAGTCGAAATTATTAAGATTTACTACCAAAATTCGGAGTCAGTGGCCTCAACGTTAAGAGCGCTACGTCCAATTTATGGTCGTCCTAGCAGATCAACAATTGAGCGTCTAGTGAAAAAATTTGAATCCACAGGCGCAGTACAAAATGTTCCCGTACCAGTGAGACAAAGAAGTGCCCGTAGTGTCGAGAATATTGCTGCCGCTGAGGCTTCAGTTGCAGAAAGCCCAAATGTATCTCACACACGTCGTTCTCAAGCGTCGGGCATTTCTGTGACGTCGTTGTGGCGAATTTTGAGGAAAGATCTTGGCCTATATATTTATAAGATTAAATTGACGCATGAACTGAAGCCGCTTGACAACCAGAAACGTCGTATGTTCGTGAAATGGGCTCAGCAACAACTTGAAAATGATTCGGATTTTCATCGTAAAATCATCTTCAGCGATGAGGCTCATTTCTGGCTGAATGGCTTCGTTAATAAACAAAATATGCGGTATTAGTCAGGCAGCAATCCACACGTGCTCTATGAGTCATCATTGCATCCCGAAAAAAATACGATTTGGTGTGGTTTATGGGCCGGCGGCGTCATTGAGCCGTACTTCTTCCGTGATGATCAAGACCGGCACGTTACTGTGAATCTGGATCGCTACCGTTCAATGATTACCGAATATTTTTGGCCCCAATTGGATGATATGAACTTAGAGGACATGTGGTTCCAACAGGATGGGCGGCACCACAAGCCACACAGCGAATGTCACAATCAATTTATTGGAAACCAAGTTTGGAGAACGTGTTATCTCACGAAATAGTCCAGTCGCTTGGCCGCCTCGGTCGTGCGATTTGACGCCTCTAGACAACTTCCTGTGGGGCTACGTCAAGTCTATGGTCTATGCCAACAAGCCAGAGACGATTGATGAACTTCGTACGAATATCGAACGTGAAATTGCAGCAGTATCGGCCGATTTATGCTTGAAAACCGTTGAAAATTGGGTTCAACGTCTGGACTTCTGCAAGCGTGCCCGTGGTGGCCTTGCAAAAGAAATCGAATTCCATATACATAATGGCATCGAACGTACTTTCACAGGAATAAAGAATTTGATTGATATCCAAAACCGTTTTATTTGTTTTATTTAAAAAAAAACATTTGTAGCGCTCGATACAATTTCAACATCAGCTTTTGATAGAAAATTTAAAACAAATTACCTTATAAAAGCTTAAATGATAGTTAGGTAGTTTAGGTTAGGTAACTAAAAGGCATATAAAGTACATGAAAAATCACAGATATGTAGTTCATAATCATAAATGTTGAAAAAAAGTGCTAAGACTTATCTACTTTACTGTAAAACCGCAACAAAACGTCGCTTCCGAACAAAAAATGCTGTTTTTTTATCACATAAATCAAAAGACAGTATTTACACGGTTTTTTAAACCAATTTTCAATCAATCATACTAATATTATAAATGTGAAAGTTACGATGTTTGGATGTTTGGATGTTTGTTGCTAACTAACGCCAGAACGGCTAAACGGATCTGGATAAAATTTGGCACAGAGATAGCTTATAGTCTGGAATAGCATATTGGCTACTTTTTATCCCTGTAAACTGTATGGTTCCCGTGGGATAGATTTGTTTTAATTTTTGAAATAACACCAGAATGGCTGAACGGATCTGGATGAAATTTGGCATAGAGCTAGATTATAATCTGGTATAGCACATAGGTTTCTTTTTATCACGGTTAAATGTAGGTATTAAATTATAAAGCCATAAAAGAAGAAAAGGCTAGATTACGATATACTATACTCCTCAAGCTACAGTCTACTTCTTGATCAGCTGAAACGCGAGCGAAGCCGCGGGTAAGGGCTAGTTTAATATAAACAAGCTTAAATGCATTAATATAGTAGAACTCTTACAATCAAAGCTAAGTTAATTTTTCAATTTCAACATTTCTCACGATACTATTTTCTGGGAGGGGTTTGCTTTGCATTTCCTACTAAGTTAGAACAATAAATTTTTTTCATAGCCATCAAATCTAAGTCTTAAACATATTTCCATACTAAAAACTTAGATTTATGTTCGAAATATTCCACTTGCAATGCTTTGATTTTGTTGCGTACTAATCGTTTTGATATTCAACTTATATTTAATGTGAAACTCCACGAAAAACTCAAAAAAAAAGGAAAAAAAAACACAATTAACACAACTTCAAATAATTGGAGTAGGTACTTCCTCAATTGATGACTTTTTAATTAATTTTCCCATTCAAAGAACACTATAGGATGCACTCTTGTCAATTAATTTGGCTTAAACAAAATGTTTCCCTTTCATGCACTCAACAAATATTATACAAAATCAATACAAAATAATGAACAAAACAAATATAACTATTGCTGTGGTTTAGCCATTCACACATTATGTATTATATTTTTAATATTCCAACAATATTGCATATATGTAAAAACTATAAAATAAAATCACATTATCAACCAAATTAACCTGAAATTCATTTAATTGCAATTTGAATGAATTTTACCTCAAATTAATGATCAAAAATACCAGACCAGACAAAATATTATTCATGTCCCCCCAATCACCGCACCCCCCTGCATATACATACAATATTATATCTCAATTACAATAAATTATTATATTTTTGAATAGAGTCAGTGTATTTTGTTTCAATTTTTTTTTTACAAAATATACATAGTATTTAGTTTAATATGGCAATTGGAAAATTGTTCAACACCCCTTCGGGCGTAACGGCAACTGTCTGTTGATGAGTGCAATTATTAAAAAAAGAGAAATTATTATGTCGAACGAATGAAATATACGCTACGCAACGCAGATACATTTTCATTGACCTCACCTGCAGAACAGCAGAAGTGCAGATACTTCACAATATCATTTCACTATACAAATCATCAAGTCCGATAAATTTTGTGTATTTTGAAGGAGGACCATTATAATGAACTTTTGCAAATGGAAAATTTGTGGCTAGCCTAAGGATATATAAAAATCGAGATTGCATTCAATTAATGAAGGTATTTAATTAATATCTCAAAAACTCCATTATGATGATTTTTTTTTTTTTTTTTTTTTTTGAAAATTCCTTATTATAAGTTGGCAACTGCACCGAAAGTGTACGCGTACCTACGTAGGAACGTTGAGGTATCCCAAGGATATACGAGAAATATAACAATTTTTTTTCTGCTGTGATCCAGATACAAGTTCTGGTTGTGAATGCGTTCATTACGGGATTGCCTACGCATACATTAATTCGAAAGTCAGAAGAAGAAAAAAAATCTACCAACACGACACAAAAAAATCCATTTTGGAACAATTTTCAATGATTTTTTTTTTCATCCGTACGGAGGGAGATAGAGACCGTTTTTGTGTGGGTATGTAACAGATAATCGAGAATTACGGTTTTTATTTACATGTACATTTACAAATATATATGTTAATGTTTATTGTATATAAATAACAACAACAAAATGTATTGGATTAATTACGTTAAGGTCGTACGTGGATGTCAGTTGCAAATACTTTTAGGTTTCAACTGTACACGCCGAATCGCCCGTAGGTGCATTTAATTACTTTGAGATACAATTTTTTTTTTAATGTTCAGTTCTTTCACAAAATACATTGCAGCCTCTGTGTATTTTTTTTTTTTAATTTTTTGGTTCTCTGCTGTATTTATTCAGATACTTTGGATTAATTTTCAGTTTATTTTTCCCACCTTTTCCGTTTTCCATAGTAGCGACGCGACGCGACGGTCGTCGAGTATTGGTAGCTTTTTGATTTATTTCGCAAACGTGCTAAATCATTTTAATCTGACAGAATGATGACACAATCTGAACGTAGCTTGGAAATATTTTTATTGCAAACGAAAAAAAAAAATTATTCATGAAAACAAGACCACGACTAGTCGTCCTGCTAACGAAGATAATAAGGGTTATTTATTTTAATTATTAAGATTTTTGAATAAATTGAAATTGATGGTGTGAGAAAGTGTTTTGTATCTTTTGTAATTTTCCAGCATCGTGACAAATGTCATTAAGAAAATTTTAATTTATCATGATTTTTTTTTTTTTCAATTTTTTTCATTTTCGCTGAACAATAAGTTGCAATGATGTCTCTTTCTTCATAATTGAGTGTCATAAGCCCTGATCGCTTATCAGGGATAAGTTTGGTTTCAGTCCAAATGGATTAGCTCATTACCATTGTTGGCTTTGCAATAAAAATTGATATCTTTTGTGACTTCAGTGAAGGCGATGCGATGGAGGCTTAACATTTCTGACGAAGGTCTTGAATTTGAGATGAGGAAAGTACCTTTGGCTTTTTTTATCTCACTTTTTGAAAATATTCACGGACCAAAAAATAAACGATTTATTTGACTTTTAATTTTAAATATGTAACTCATACTTTAATTAAAAAAAAAAAAGAGTTTTATATTTAGTAAACATTATTAGATTCCAGAAGAGAAGTCAACAGCTGAACGTGGTATAATCCAAATCAATTAGTTCTCATACGAATTAATGATTAGCTTCCTCTAAAAAAGTAAAAAAATATTTTTTCAATATGATTTGAGAGACATGCATTACAACAGACTTGTTTGTCAAAATTTTCCATGACCATTCTGCATAAATGTGGCTGAATTTCATGCAACGTTGAATCTAATCCTTTAATGCACTCGTGGTTATGGGATTGTTGACATAGACCTGTAATTTTAAATAGCCCCATAAAAAGAAGTCTAATGGTGTTAAGTCAAACTATCTAGGGGCCAATTCTGATCACCAAACCGGGCTTTATGGCATGTGGCACCGTCTTGTTGAAACCATATATTGACCACACATTGGCCATTTTTACTAACCCTAAACTGTCAGCTTTCGATTTGTTTTTTTCTTTTTTTTTGGTTTTCAACATTTTACTGCAGCTTTGGGACACCCTTTATAGTCCATGGCATCATCAGCTCTCAGCAGATGTCATCAGATGCTTTTTTGATGATCGAGGCTTGTGTATGCCTTTTCCTATTAATATGGGATTATTTTTTGACATTCTTGAGACCCTGTTCTAAATTCAGATTTCTTTTGTGGTTGTGTTCAGTTCTGCTTTTCGAAATCCAGACTTTTAAAATTCTTTGGATGCACCCAAACTTGGAATTGAAAAAACATGTAATCGCCACCATAGAGCATAGAAAGCTTTTCCATTGTGCGCATTAAACCTTTTCTTCAAAAAACCAATTGTGGCATGCGCCGTGTGACATATTGTGCCGCTCCCCCACATCAAGACTATTTAATTCAGGAACTAAAAAGTCATTAAGTTTGGCTCAATAACGATATCCATAGACTGTAACTCTTTGGCCGGCACCGATTTCATAGAAGTAAGGACCAATGATTCCACCCTGCCATTTCTTCTGGATGTAAGGGCGTCCCCACAGTGGCATCTTAATCGGGATCAACAGGAACCTCGTTTCGAGCCCATTAATCGAAATTACACAGAGTTGTTCAGGCGTCAGTCGATTCATGTTGAAATGGCAAACCAAACAAGAGATAAATCACATTTCACAAGTCAGATGACAAAATGGCTGTCGATGAAATCAGTGCTGCCACTGCCGCCTTATTTATAATTGCTACTTTATCTCGACATTCAACAATTCTTGATTCATTCTAAGCAACAGCTCTTTGATGGACATAACAGTTGACCAACGCAAAAACTGTAAGGACTTTATAGTGGATTCGAAGTTAGTTAGTTAGTTTTACTAGAATTCCAAGCTTAAGACAGTACACTGAAGGCAGGGTTAGCTGTTTTTATTATGCGAATAACGCCCATGTCCTTACAAAAGTCTTGTTTTGTAAGATATGTGTTCTTAGAATTATATAAGAAATCAAAAAACAGTCAACAAGAAAAGTTTTCAGACTTCTTTGAAAAAATTGTATTTACTATTAAAAAAAAAACTTGATTGTCTGTAAAGTCTGTTTACGGACGATAATTTTACTTGATAATCTGTTTACAAAACTGTTTACGTTTAGGTTGTATCTCCCCAACACCAACCAGCCACCAACCAACCACCCAACATTTTTGAATATTTTTTTCCTCACCTCTAACCCCACCCCTTCAAACACCAACAACCACAAATTTTCCAATTTTTTTCTCACCCCCCCCCCCCCCCCCCCAATACTTAATCACCTCACCACCAACCACACATCCCAACTACATCCACTATTTTTGACAATTTACCCCCACCCCACCCACACTAGCCCCCTCCCCTACCATCATTATCGCAAACAACCCATCCAACCCACAACAACCAACCAACCACCCATTATTTTTGTGCAGCCGGTGTTCATCGATTTATAAGACGTTATCTCTATGTAACGTGACATTGTGACATTGTGACATTTTTGACATTTTTCGTGCATGCTGCCGGTGTCATCGATTTATAAGACCTCGTTACGCAAAACAAAAAACTCCTGAAAATCCTTCAAACGTCATTTCATAAAGTTTTTCAATGCATTTTATTTATGAATCAAATGATGAGAGTTGAAAGATGATCATTTGGAATTTCCCTAATACCCCAAGCTTAGACAAAATAAGAAATATATATTGTTTGAAATTACATAAAAAAAAACAACAACAAAAAATACATCAAAACTATTTAAACATTCGAAGGTACTAAATAGTATTAAATTTCATCAAAATCGTCAAAGTCGTTTACAAGGAAAGCGAACATGATTTATAACAGTTGCCAGACATTATCTCAAAAAATTTATAAAATTGGGCTTTTTGTTAGCTTTCACGACAATAATCGTTCTTTTCAAAATTTGAATACCAATTTAAAAAAAAAAAGCTTCATAAAATTTTACCAACTTAAGAGGTGTTCCAGGAATTGTTAGCCATGTCAACAAATGTCAATCGAATTAAAGAAGATTATATGCCTTAAAAGAACTAACTAAGCACTTAAAACTTTTTTTTTTTACTTCCTCTTTATAATCAATCATCACAATCGTATCAGCTTAAACAGTTAGATAGACAACATAAAAAACTTCAACAGCACAAATTGGTTGCCAATTTATCGTTCAATCCCCTGTCGATTGATTTGTGTCCCATTTCGATTTTATTTTTTTGTATCTCAACTGACAACAATCTTAATTCATTCCATCTCCACTGTCACTCAAAAGTGAGATTTCCTTCTTTTTTTTTTTTGTGTGTTGTTGTTTTTGTTGCTTATTGCCTTCCTCCTCCTTCCTGCTTACAACTTTTCACACTATAAAAATCGCTTGAAGCTTAAATAAAACAAATAAACAAAAGACAGGATAAGGCAAAAACCAAACAAAATAAAAGTATAAAAAGAATTTATAAGCCAAAAAAGGAAAGAAAAAAAAAAAGATACAATCTTGACAGTTTGCCTTTCTCACTCCTGATTGAGATTAATTCCTTTTGAAAACTGTCAAAAACTATGTGCAAAAAAAAAAAAATATAAACCCACGACCATTGACAAAACAAGTTAACAAATAATAAAATAAAATAAAATTATCTTTCGAATAATATCGAGCAACAGAAAGATACACAATGACACGCTCCAAATAAAAATTTGCCTCAAACTAATAAAGGGTCGATGTAGTAGGTGGAGGATGGGGGTCGGGTGGTGCGAGAGTGCGAGTATCTTTTTGTATCTATTATTCGAATATTGCATGCACAAGAAGTTTGGGTGATAAAATTGTCGTCGTCTTTATAAAAATAAAAGTCATATGCGAACTTAAAGATACAGTATCTATAAACAGCATTCACTTCTCCTCCTTTACAACATAAATATACAGCTAGTACAAGAGTAGGTACAACGAAAATGTGCGGCAGCAATTGAAATTGTCACTTGAGAAAGTGGCGATAATGTGTCAACGAGTAATAACCGTAACATTGGCTCGAACCCGAATGTATTTCTTGATGTCTGGGTTGTTTTTAAGGAGTCTTGAGCATTTTACAAAACACAGCAGTTGTTACGATACGATGGCGTTGCGATGATTGGGGGCGCTTTATGCGCCTGCACTGCACAGGGTGGGAGTTTGTTTTATTTCCTCGTGCTTCGATTGAAGTGTTTTTCTTTGGGTGCGATATGGATGGTTTGATTTGAAATGCCTATTTTTGATCCTAGAGATTGTTGTATTGTTTTTTTTTTTTGTCTGTGTTTGCCCCCCTCTGTTTGTACACATAGGCTTTGGCTTAGAGACATTTGTCACCCTTTTTATTGATATTTAGGCTTCTTTTTTTGGGAAGTATAATAATCCAAATAAAAATTTGAAGTCAAGGCAATCGATCAAAGGTGCCCTAAGGCCAATGAGACAGCCTGTCAGTCATAAAACTGAACCCTGTCTATGCCACCCTCATACAAACGTATATAGTCAATTGATACAGGTCTGTCTTGAATAGTATCTATATCTCCATGTGTGCACACATCTGTGTGTACTTTAAGTGCACTTTCTGTTTATAAGGCTTACAGATACCCCTGTCGTCGCATCGCGTCGGTCGTCGTCTGTATCCTCCTTCCTCTAAAGAGTCGCGTGTTTGTATGCAAAGTAATCAAGTGGAATAAGCAGCTTACCGCTATACACAATCTTAAGTTCTTGAGCTTGAGAGAGAGTTCAATGTGTGGAAAAGTATCCTTTCTGTAACATAGCAGTGTGTGTGATTGGGACTGATATACTCGTATCTATGCCGTCAATATAATGAAGGCAAGTGCATTTAAGTGTGGTATGAGTAATCGATGGATACGAAATATATGGTATGACGGAGGATGACAAATAAATAGAGGGTCATTGAAAGTGTGATAGAAGGCGTTTGCATTAAATTTGTATCGGGTGTCGTCGTGTACATTATGGGCCAAGAGATGACTTAAAGGATAAAGTTTTTTTTTTTTTTTTTGGGGGGGGGGGGGAAGATAGGATTTTTTAAAGATTAAAATTAGAGTTTATTTGTTTAAATATTTTATTATGCAATTTTATATGTTTAACCCTTGCTAAAACATTCAATTTTTTTATCTTTCTAGGTAAGCAAGCTTGGAATTGTCATAGAAATCGCTCAGTGAGTATAAATTTTATTGCTTATCATTTATCGCAATATGTAATTAAATATTAAAAAAAAAAAAATATTATTTCCAATGAATGTCCAGTCCATGTCTAACTTAAAGACTGGTTTTGTTAATGGAATGGCATGTGTGTGTGTTAATTATAAAGCAGAGTCAGAGGTTCAAAACTATTTTTATTCCAATTAAAGATATCATTTTTTATTAGACCGACTGACATTGCTAATTAAATGCACGATTGCACAGTAAGCTGCACTGACACTCTTTGCTACTAGTTTATGTGTGTAATGGCGCCCATTTGTTAACTGTGAGCTTTGACCATTGTTTTAAATGCAAACAGATTTAAATTAATGCTTGCAGACATTTAAAAGTATAAATAATATCTCTCTACGTAGGTGCCTATGCATACTTTGTCTATGAAAAGCAATTAGTATCTATAAGTTTGTGAGTTATGCGATGAAAAGTGATATTTAGATTAAGATATGAGCTTTGATTTAATTAGTTTGGCGTGATTTGGATGTTTAGTGCGCATTCTTATACAAAAAATACCATGACAGTAGGTAAATGTAAAATAAGAGAACAATATTTTTTGTGTACAAATTTGATTCAAAGTAGTACCTACCTAGTTGAAGGTCCAGTTTAGGACTTAGATTGGAATCAAAATTGATGGGCAGTTATGTAGTCGACGCCTGTGCAGATGCTGTTCATTGCGAAATCCCACTTAAAGCATCCTAAATGGCGCAATAATATCCTTTATTCGCTCAAGGATGAAAGTGAATGATGATGGACATTTTTTTCCAAATTGCATTTCGACATCCAGTAAAGTATCCATTCATAGTGTTTTTGTTCCTCAACTCACATCACCTTCTCCTAATTTCCTGGAGGATTATCTTGTTTCACTTCACAATTCAAATTTACTGTTACACGTTTTTTATCAGAATTATAATTTTCACCTTTCTTATCTGCGAAACTCTCATTCAACAATTCAAATTCACCATCTCTAAGTTATAACATAAGGTCCCCCAAGGCTATCAAATAGGCCCTCTATTCTTTGTTTTTAATACTAAAGACATTGAAATGGTCACCAAAGATTGCCATATCGCACACTTCTCGAAAGACACCATTTTTAACTAGTCTCGAAGAATATTAAATTTTGTCCATGTATTATGGCTTTGTAAGAAAGAACAAACATTCTCATTTATTATGGAACACGACGTTTAAGTGGATGCCTCGGCTGGTTTTGCAGTAGAGCAATCTGTCACTTCAATTTTCCAAGATCTTGTTGATGGTTTCGGGCTGTAGCTCACTGACTGCTTGGAAGCTTGGATGGTATTGGCCTTAGGTGCTTAAATCGTTTCCGGATTGTCTGTATAATATCGGTTATTCACGGTTCCCCTCAAAAAAGCCCAAAGGGTCAATTCGCAACTCGGAGGTGGCCAATTCACAACCTGCATGAACCACAGGTTGTCCAAATCCACATCTTCAATTTAAGTTAAGAAGAAAGAGTCGGTTGACATGGCTCTGTAACACCACCACTGATCGAAACGTTGTTACCAGCCTAATTTTCCGAGAAAAAAATCCAATGATTCGACTTTAATTACTGAGTCAATTAGACATTGTAAACGAATAATCCGAGATCTTTGTGCAAAACTATCCTCAGGCTAGTGCTTGAAATATTGAGGCTGTTGAGATCGTTGGCGAGTTTATGTTCGTGAATTGAGTCTATGACTTTTGGCTACAGACGCCACATTATCCTCTGTACGACGACGGAGACTTTGAGAGGGCTCCCTGAAATTATGCCATAGGAAATTACGCAAAAAAAAATGGAAGAAACCCCTAAAAATCTCTATACAATATTTTGGTTCTTTTCCTAGGAAAAAAGGCCCAAACATTTTGGCTTTTTTCCGGAAATTTTGGGTGTTTTTCTCTGATTTTCGCCTTTAGGATTAAGGAAAAAGCCAAAAGAATTCTTTTTGGAAAAAACGCAGGAAAACGAACTTTTGGCTTTGTTTTCCTAATCAAAAAGGAAAAAACGCCAAAAAATTAACGTTTCGTTTTTTCCAAAACAAAAAAAAATATAGCGATTTTTACACATAATAATAATCGCCACAATAATCAATTTATAAATCGCGCGATTTTTAAACTGATTACGTTATAATAATCGAGACAGTAAAAGTAAGCCAGAAAAAGCTTTTTTGGCTCTTTTTCCAAATTGGAAAATTGAGCCAAAAAGTTTTTATTTTTTTTTTTTTGCGTAATTTCCATTTACATTTTTTGGCCCTTTTTCCTAAATCGCAGTGTAATTTCCATGATTTTTGGGGAAATTTCCAAAAAATATTTTAGTCGTTTTTTCCAAACTTTGTACGCCCAAATTTTTCGGGCTTTTTTCCAAAACTCATTTGGGCGTAATTTCCTATGGCGTAATTTCAGGGAGCCCTTTGAGTGTTGTCCACTTGCATATATCAGTCTCAGGAACTTTTGCAACAAACTTGCGTACAGCAGAGCGGTTGGTACTTAATTTTGGCTAAAAATTCTTTTCAAAAAAAACCACTGTTTGGGCGACTCAGTACTCACTTTGGAAAAAAGTGTTCAATATTGTCCAACGTTGTTGAAGCGTAAAGCGACTCATTTCTTTCCGCGGAGGTATGTTACTGATTTTCTGTCAAGATTTCGAGCGGGAAACAGCTGACAGTGTCAAAATAACCTTATGATTTAAAAAGGAACCACTAGATGGCCCACCCTGTATAGTATTTCAAAATGCCAATCAATCACTTTTTCACATAAAAGAATCAAACATTTTTTCCAGACTTCAGCCTTCCAAGCCAATATGCAACTTTCCACTGTGGAGTTCACTTACCAAGATCTAAACTAAGCTTTTTATTTTGTGAATCGTTTGTTTAAAGAACTTCCCAAAATGACCCATACGTGATCAGATCCTTCTATAAAACCTTCGTACGCCCAATACTTCAGTCTCATCAAGAGCATTCTTTTTAAAAATTCAAAAAATCCTACTTCCAAAATTTTTTCCAATTCACGAAAAATTTAAAAAAAAACCGGTTTCAAGGAAAACAAGGAAAAAGAGGCGTTTACAAAACTCCCCATATATTTGCATGAATGTATTTCCCATCAGCCATCATACTTTCCACCTATCCGTTGGTGAATATGTTCCTCAAAATAATGCCCTCAATAAACCCTGTATCTTCCCAGGGTATCACTCCCCGTCAAATTATAATTAGATCCGTTTATATAAATACGATACCTCCTCATTTCTCATTCAATATGGCACAGTTCCATATTCAAAAGTGGAAAAAAAATAAATAAAAATAAACATCAAAATCCAACATGAAACATGCATTTCGATGTGTCGTCAGAATCAACGTCGCATCGTTGTTCCCGTTCGGTTAATTGTCATCCAACATTAAACGCACTCAGCATGTCCTCATTCCTCAAGCTGTAACTCAAACCAGCTTAAGTGAAACCAATCCCGATTCTCCATAGCCCAGATGGAAGCAGAGAGTTCACTTGAGTGCTCGTTCTCGCGAGCTACGATATTTATATCATATTTTTTTTTCTTTTGTTCTCTATGCGATTTTAATTCGATTCGAAACGTTTCGATATAAATCTATTAGTTAGGAGAAATGATGTTTGTGTCAGCGATCATGTAGCAGCAAATCCAACCATCAGTGTCTCTATTCTCGAATAGATACAAGATACTATATTGGATGATGCAAGTGTATTGTGTGCTGTATGTATGTATAAAGCTATGATATTGTAATTGAACGATTTGTTGTCATACAACGCACCCAATATTCAAGGACAACCCAATCCCAACTGCTGACGTATGGGCCGGACTAATAGCTGACAAAGTATCAATTTACCATAAATGCGGGACGCATGTGGAACGCGCACACCATCAACATAATATCCCTCAGAACTTCCCCATAAAACACCACTCGTCGTCGTCGTTGCTGTTCGTTGGTGCATTATGTGGGTCTTTGATGGAATGAAATACGATGCTGATGCTGATGGGATGATGATGCTCAGGCGTCCGCATCTCTTGCGTGGCGTTTTTATAAAACTTTAAAGTAGACATAACACATTTTGACGCTAATTAGGATGACGGACTTGATGCAAATGTCAAAAGAGGCAAAAATCAATTTTGATGCTTGAAGATGAAGCTGGAGATGTGTCACTCACTCAAATAGTATATGGCTGCGAACAACAAAGGAGTTGAGTGTACTCGTATGGTAGAGTGATTCAACTCCTGGCACTTACTTTGGCATGAATATTGAATAGTGATGAGATGACTCAGTGTTGGATGCTTCCAAAAGGATAGGGTATTTTTAGCGAAAAATAAAATATACGAACTTCTTTGAAATTATTTTCAGACAAATGAGAACTTTATATTTAAGATTTAATTTAAGTAATGGATTTCCTTTTTGCATGCGGAATTCGTTATTGCTATCAGGATTGATTCACCCTGTAATCTATAAAGGGGTGGGTGGTTTTTTTTTTGTGGACATTGGAAATTTTAAACATACAAGGTCATTTCTGATTCAGTTAATACTGCTCAAAAAAACTTCGATTTTTTTTTTTTGAGTTTTTGAGTTTTTAATATATATTTCAAAACAATAATGTTCGATTTATTTTTGTTTCTCTTTACATTAAGGAATTCCTTGAAATTTTTCAAGCACTTTATTCTCAATCCAACAAAGATTGTCAGTACAGGGAATATAGCATTTTTTCGTTGTAAGCTATTTCCATAAGTCTATCACCTATACCTGCGTTGCCATTTTGTAGGTTGAGCTTATGCCTTTAGGTTTTTTTTTGGTTTGCAATGTGTCTTCGAGTTTGTAGCCATTTTTATTTGCACTTTAACACTTCACTTGTTTCTCATAATTTAACACATTTGTTGTCACGTTTTGTAATTCACTGTTTCACAGCTTAAGCTCGAAAAACATTTTTTTTTTCAAATTCCAATAGAGGTACGAGTACATGTGATAAGATTGACACCTACAGAGCCGGATCTCAGCCTAGGCCTACAAGAGCCCGGCCTTGGGGCCCCTCTATTTTAGAGGCCCAGGGCGAAAAAAAGGTCATCATAATTTTTTGATTACAAACCAAAATTTAAAAAAATTAAATGCTCTTATTTTAATCGGTCTCAAATGTGTTTATTACAAGAAAAAAGAGAACTTGAAATATTTACAACGAATTTTGCTCTTTCTTCTAAAATAATTATTGTTTCCTAGAACCGTGCATTCATTTAATTTTTTCAACCGATTTTCTTCTAAAGGGTGTTTTTTCTTAGCTGTAAAGTTTTGTTTTCTATAGTTTGACAGTTGAGGATGTCAAACTGTGTTGACATTTCTGTTCAGAAAAGTTTGGCAATTCATCATGAATCGAACAACGCTTCCAAATTGTGGAAATTTATTTTGAAACAAAATAGTTGTTCTGTTACCGAAGTTCAAAGAGCACTTCGTCCATTTTACGTTCATCAATATCGGTCTAAGTGAGCAAGCCAATCGTGCAGTTATTGATCGTTTTCGCACGAATTTTACTTATGTACGTAATATGGTGGCAAGACGATCCTCAAAGCCATTAAAAAATCACCATTACATGGCTGGCTGTATCATCGGTCCTTATTTCTTTCGAATTGATGAAAGAGCTGCCGTTACGGTGATGGGCAAGCGCTCTCGAGCCATGCTGACAAAGTTTTTGTTTCCAAAAATTAATCAGCTAAGCATCCACCACATTTGGTTTTAAGAAGATGGTTGGCGCAACTTGCTGTACAGCGCGCTTGGCCATCAATTTGGTGACAACTTTATCTCCAGAAGTAGTCCTGATGTTAACTGCCCCCATGTTCGTGCGATTTAACGCTTCTCGAATACTTTTTATGTGGCTAAGTTGGTTTATGCCGACAAACCAGCAACTCTTGAAGCATTAGAAGCCAATATTCAAAGTGATAAATATACTTTTGTCTTGCATTATTATTTAAAGTTCGCAAGCTCTTATAAAAACACCCGTTATAAATAATTGATAATTAATTTAAAGAAATAATTATTTTTTAAATTATCTTATTGAAAAAAAATCTATATTTTAACGAGTCTCACAAATTTTTCACAAGTTAGTATAATGACGGTCATTAACACATACATAAATTCACCGGCTCGTCACTCACCACTTTCATGAAAGTAAAATGCCAAATGTATGCGCAAATTTACAATAATGTGTCAGTTGGGAAGATAGGTCAGTCGGCTGATGGGTGATATTGTGTCCATCAAACTTAGATCAATGTAGATCCATTGTGATACCCTGAGGGGTTATGGGCCTAATAAGCATGGGACCTTTGAAAACCGATACAATCTGAAACCATTTTGAGGCGTTGATAAATCTAAGCAGGTTTGTACCCGTTTGCTCAGATAATTCTTCTAAGTTCTGGAAGAAGTGACTTCCTAGAGCTTGATTTTTTAAGCTTTATAGTGCTAAGCAGTGACAGAGAGAAAATGCATAGAGTCCTCATGCAATTCTTTGTCGCCACAACTTCTGCACAAGTCGTCATTAATTTTTTTTTTTTTTGGTAACCCAGCATGTTGTGACCGGCCACAAGGGATTGTAGTGATTTTTTGTTGAGCTGTATAATCTTTTTGGTTCTTTGCTCATTGAAATAGAACCACCACCGTTTCCTGGCTATGATATGACACGGGAGTCGAGCGAGTTCCATCTCTAGTTAGCTGCAGCGATTACCGTATTCTCAATCGTCTGTTTAATGTTACAGGTTAAGATTTTTACCGCGCTGTGCATGCTCGGTTTAGATCTAGGGATGATCCCTTTCTTGCCAGCTCATCAACTCTTTCGTTTCCTTGTACACCACTGTGTCTAGGGTTTAGAGTTTTATGTTATGCTGCGCATCAAGAACCTTAAGCTCTTCGTCACAGCAGTAGGAAAGTTGCATGATAGTAAAATAAAATTTGGTTACTTGCAAAATTTTGCTCAGGTTATCCTTTTCATTCACACATGGCAAGTTTGCAATCAAATTTTTGTTTCGTGTGTAAATCTTTAAGCCAGCGCAAATTTTACTTTTGGGGTTACAATCGCCCGATGAGTTCACGCATGTGTCACATCAAAAGTAAACTAGTTGATAATTTGTCATGCCCCAGAGGGATTTTCACTGAACTCTCATCTTTTTAATTCACACATGACAAAAAAAAAAGTGTTTATAGGACCAGGACATACCTATAAGAATTTTTTTTTAATGATGCACGCGTCACATTGTGGCGAGAAATTTTAACATATCAAAATTTGTGATTTTACCAGAAGATAAAAAAAAGTACCAACTTCATGTAACCTTTTTTATAGAAATTATAGAATTATCAACGTGGCTTTTTAGGGGCGCTGCTTATATGACAGTCTATTATTTACGACTTGTTGTCGAAATGATCTAGAATCTAGACGCTACTTGTAAAGGGTGTTTTTTTAAACGTGTGGCTTTCAATCTGGCAATACTTTTTTCGGAGTTGGTCTTTTTGACAGCTGTCACTTGATTTATGCTCAGTTTGATTTGCTATTTCATAATGAATAGACTAACTCCTGAACCACGTTTGCAAATCGTTGTTCCTTAAAACACACACTCTATCCTTAATCACTAACAATATAGATTCCCCAGAGCTACAAGCATGTTTACGCTTAATGTCCAAATTTAGTTTTCTTTCTAAAAGAATTTTAAAACTTCAAACAAATTTCAAAACTTCCTTCAATCTCATATCCTTTTATTTAAAGCTTAGATGCCTAAAAAATCCTGCCCACCAAAAAAGAAAGAGAAACGGATTAAGATTGGATAAGTACTCTTTAATTCCTACCAACATCCTTTTAAGTTTTGCATTTCAATCTTCCTTTCGCAATTTACTCTAATTAGATGTATCTTTTTCCATCTGCTGCAATTTTTCTCTCCTTTTTTTTTAATTCTGTGTTAGCTGCTTGCACCAACCGGCTTCCCTACAAATCTGAACAGACTACAGAGTAAGTACAATGCCAGGATTAAATGACAAAATAAAAAGCAAAAATATAAAACGAAACGAAAGGATAGGAAAGGGGCACAAAATAAATACAAATCTCTTAAGAATGATGTGTCAAATGCATTTATTTCCGCATTAACATTCCAAGTGAGCATTTGAAGCTTTGCCAAAAAATTAAATCTAAAAAAAAAATATATATATGTATATATCCTCATCATCCTGCAAACAATGTCGGTGATCTCTCTGCGAATGCAGAATATACGACAAAGAAACACACACACACAGATGCAAATACAAAATATGCTACAATACAATACGCCAGCCATTATAAAAATCAAATAACATCTACTTATCCCATTACGTAATGTTCTACGTGGTATTATTATATTCCACATTATTATCTTCATTCCAAGACTCATTCTTCTCGTCCCGAGGGAATTGGGGACGACTATAGGGGAAGACAAAAGGACGTGCAAGCACTTGTCCCTCGAGCTGCAATCCTGTGCTGCAGGTTTATAGCAAATTGTCATACTACAAGAAAAGACAAAAGACACGAAATATCCATGCCAAATGGTATTTTCTGCTTCTTCGCCATTTCGAATTTATATCCAGAGATCCAGAATGAGAAAGTGACATAAAAAGATGCAATAAAATCTAAAAAGATACAATATAATAAAATAAGATAAAAATAAAGCGAGAGATTCCTTCTTTTCTGCTTCGTTTTCGTTTCCGAAAGGCGTTTCCAACGTGCGATGGTATTTTTGCTGCAAGATATTTTAAATTGTACACTTAAGAACAGCCGGCAACGGCCTGCTCTGACGCTTCGTCACTGATCTGATCACAGTCACAGGCGGCAGATATAAAGATGTACACAAAAGATACAAAATATCAAGCACAAAATCTCTGCATGATGCATTTGCGAAAAAAAAAATTTATTTGAAACGTGTTACTAATTAGGTAAATTTACTTCGCCTGGTCATCTCATCAGTATCTGTGAGTTTCCCTTTACATGTTGCCTTCGTCAGCGTTATGGGAGAGCATTAGGGCCTTTGCGGCGATAGTAGCGATGACATAAAACACCAGCGCTGTATCTCTAGCGTCAAATTCCTATCGAGATCGGTATGTGGTCTCTGTCGTTTTCACTTCTTTTTGTCTGGCTGGTGGCTGGTTTATTTCGCATCGAAAGACAATGCACGCGTATCTTAAACCGCTAGCGAAACTCGTAAATTTGCAATCTGAAGCAGACGTCTTTCCTTGAGCGGATGGCGGAAAAAAGGTGAATTTCAACAGGATAGGTAGTTGCTGAATTTGTTAATATTTTTTTTTGATCCTTCTCATTTTAAATGTCTTCTTAAAAATTATATTTTTGGGATCTATAACCTTTCTTAGGTTGTACAAATTGCTCTTTGTAAAAACAAAAGGGAGGCATATTGTGTTACATAGCGATTTTTGTGCGTTTTAAATCTATCAAAAATCTTCGAAAACAAAAACTTTCATACACTGAGCCACATAACTTGTTGAACATGCATGCAGATCTGCACTTTCACAACATTATACAAATATCAAGTTCTATTACCAAGTCATATTAGTTTCCTTTTGATTAACTTGTTGTTTGGCGAAATTCTCCTCTTATGAAGTGTTTTTAGATTTCAAAGTGAAAATGTGAAACCAATATGAACTAAATGACTGAAACAAAAATTTATAGGCTCAATCAATTGCAAATGTTTATTTTATCACGAGATACTGATCATGATGATGTTCCAGTGTTGAGCGTTGGCATTGGCAATGGCAGATGCTTCTTCCTTCTGGTCTTGATCGTTTGTTAATTTAATTTCATTGAAAGCATATTATTCGGGGCAAACCATCAAAGATTAAGGATTTCATTTGTGTTTACCTATAAAATTCCCTCATCTTAGGGCCAGGTTAATAGATGCGAGTGCACAGAATGAGCAACTGCTAGAGGCTCCTCACTCCAGGGGGCTCCTTTTTGGTCAAAATATGGTTTCTAATGTTATACTTTGCCTGGCGCATTAAATTCTTACTTAATTATGGCGCATACTGTCCATTGTGGAACACAGCGCATTGTATAGCTTAATTTAAAAAAAATAAACACCAAGCGAAAACAACACCATGAACTTAGATGCGCTTCACTTTATAAAAACTGGAAATTTTATTGGTTGGTGGCCTTGAAATAGAAACAAACAGAAATCGAAATGGTGAACTGGGTACGCAACGTGGCTTACAGACGTATACATGAATTGATTTTATCGTGCCCCTAAAATGCACCGATAAAAAATCCTTAAGCTTTCTTTAATCCTCTGATTCTTTTAGTTACACCAACTCTAGATACATACAAGAATAACAACTCTTTCTAAACTGGCTCGGTTTTCCTTTTCAACTAAGAAGGGATGTATTAAAAGTATTCATACGAACCATACCGTTATGATTTGTATGTAATACTTTTAATACATCCCTTCTTAGTTGAAAAGGAACAACAATCCGGTGAAAATAATATAGACATCCATTGTCTGTACTTAAATCATGTCTTTTCAAGTAATACGAACGCATTTCTATATCAAGTTTTGCTGGCCAACCGTATTTTACAAAATTTTGCAGCTTATTTAAAAAGGAACATTCTTGTTGGCACCTACGAATGGTTTCAAAATCTAAGGGTACATCATGACCTTCATTAAAAAAATTTACGCAATCAATTCCGTCGTGAGGGACGTCACTTGGTTCATCTAATGGTAATCTCGATAGTGCATCTACATGGCCCATTTTTCTTCCTGGTCTAAATTTTATTTCATAGTCATACATTGATAGAATTACGGACCATCTTTTAAGTCTACCAATCGCGACGGCAGAGTTTGACTTTTTCGGGTTAAAAATCTCTTTTAAAGGTTCATGGTCGCTGAATAACTGAAATTTTAACCCATATATGTATTTATGGAATTTTCGAATGCCAAATATTATTGCTAGAGCTTCTCTATGCAATTGAGAATAATTTTTTTCACTTTCGTTTAGTGTGCAGCTCGCAAATAGTATTGGTTTCTCCACACCATCTGTAAAATGTACTAATATTGCTGAGCAACCATAAGGACTTGCATCAGCGTACATACCTAAAGATTTTTTAGGGTCATAAAGAGCAAGAACCTTATTTTTTAAGAGGTATGTTTTTGATTCCTCGAAAGTTCTTTGACATTCTTTGGACCAATGAAATTCTACGTCCTTTCTTAAAAGTTTGTTGAAAACTGCTAATTTAGTAGATAAATTTGGAATAAAGTGTGAATAATAATTCAAAAGACCAAGATAAGCTTGTAGTTGCTGGAGATTTTTAGGAGCTGGAGCTTTAATCACAGCGTCTATCTTTTTTGGGTTTGGTTTTATTTCGTTATAAGACAATACATGACCTAAATATGCAACTTCGGTCACCAAAAAATCGCACTATTTCAAATTTATTTTGACTTCATGTTTACTTAATCTCTCAAAGACGGACAGACCAATACTAATACATTCGGCAGCAGTAAGTCCACCAACTATCAGATCATCTAAAAAACATGCGATATTTTTAATTCCTAATAAAATCTTTTCTACTACAGCTTGGAATATCGCAGGAGCACAACTTACTCCAAATGGTAATCGTGTGTACCTCAACAGTCCCAGGTGGGTATTTATTGTAAGGAATTCTCGTGATTCGGGGGAGACTGATAATTGGAGGTAAGCACCCGAAAAATCTAATTTAATAAAATAGTGACAATTTGAAAGACTCGCGAAAATATCGTCTAAACGCGGAAGCGGGTGGTATTGCATACTAACATATTTGTTAATTGTTATCTTGCAATCCATACAAATTCTAATCGCCTTATTTTCTTTTTCTACGACGACTATTGGTGTTGCCCAAGAACTCTTTTCGACCGGCTCCAATATACCTTCGGTTATCATTTTCCGTAATTCTTTTTCGACTGGATCACGCAAGGCATATGGGAGACTATATGGTTTACAAAAAATTGGAATTGAGTTGTCCTTCAAAAATATTTGGGCTTGGTGACCCTTGATTGGAATTTGTAGGGTTGCATCGAAAACATTTGCGAATTTAGCTTTTAAAAATTCTACTAAAGATTCTCTTGTTTCAATACCTGAGTATTTTAATTTTTCTTCCTTGGAGGATGCTACTGCGTTCAACTTAGATTTGGGTTTCAGGTTTGTGTTTCCTTTTGCTTGAATAGTCCCTAACCGTTGATGTAAGCTCGTACCTGAGATTATTTTTTCTCGCCAACCTGGAATTAGTGAATCCATCCATACTCGTCCCATGAGTGGAAAGAAATGTTTATTGGATGTCTTGATTACAACCAGGTCTAAAACTTTATCGCAACCACCTCGATGACCAACCAAACGCACAGGTACCACAATTTTACCTAGAACAGAAATGTTTTCACCAGTAACAGTATATAATTTATCATAAGGACAAATACTCAACTTAGAAAAATATTTTTCGTAACCCTCCTGACTGATAACACTCGTACAAGCACCGCAATCCACTTCCATTTGTATGTTTTTTTTTCGCAATAATAACATCAATGAATACCGGAGCATTGATTCTGTTGACATTGGAGTACCAATAGAGTCCGTCATACAAGTCTGTTTGACTATTACTGTACGAAACCTCAGAGCCTTTTCCTTCGACCGACTCTGCTTCTCCTTCATCGACAAAGTACACAACTTTTTTCGCTCGACACTTTGAAACTATGTGACCTCGTTTTTTGCAACGATAACAGGTCCAATTGACTGCAGGGCATTTATTGTTTTGGTGATGACTACGACCGCACCTGTGACACTCGTCTCTCGATGAATTTTTAAAACGATGACTATTTGACTGGGACCTCTGACGACTTAAAGACCTGCGACTGAATTTTCGATGTTGACTGTGTTTGACGTTCCCTTGATTTATCCTGTTAGCATTGCGGCTTCTTTGTTTATCGAACTGATTGATGGTTGCTGGACTATTAATGGCACGTGTTTCAGCTTCTGTTAACTCAAAGTTTAGAGACTTTGTGACCGCTTCGTCAAATTTTAATGCCTTTCCGATCTCAATTAGTTTTTGTTGCCAATTATTATTATTCAATCCCACTATGAATATGTCTCGTAACATCTCTCCCAAGACCGCCTCCGGGAATTCACATTTTTGAGACGAAAATTTTAATCTCACAACGAAGTCGCAGATTTTTTCGCCATGTGCTTGTCTTAGGTTATAAAATTTGAATCTTTCTGCGATTACGTTACCGGTCGGTGAGTAATGTTTTTTAAGACACTCTATGAGATCCTTAAAGGCCATCTCTTCTGGTTTTTTCTGCGATGGTACCAACTGCATTAATTTCTCCACAACGTCGTCACTCAGTAGCGTAAGAAGCATCCCCACTTGGTCTTCGTCGGGTATTTTGTTTATTTTAAAGAACATTTTAAGTCGAACTTCATATGTACTAAAATTATTTCCAGGTATGAAGGTGGGCATGTTTCCGATCACGTGGTTTGCCTTGACTTGGTTAAGTATGGCATCCAGTTTTTTATTGTCCTCCTCTGTCATTTTTTTTTTATTTCTACAGCACGAAAGTTTTTTCGTATTCGTATTCGTATGTATATACTTATGTGTATAATATGTGCTCTAAATAACTAATCACTAAATTTTAGTGTTTTATTGTTCGATCAAATCGACTCGTCGCCAATAAAATATATTAAGACCAAGACTTACTCGTTATGTGGTTCGTCACAAAGTGACCTCTTTTATTGAACAATCATTTGATACATAATAAGTGTTGCCAATGTTAGGTACTATATAATAATATAATATAATACTATTACTTAATACTAATACTTAATACTTGGGTACTATATAATAATATATAATACTATTACTTAATACATAATACTGCTCTCATTCTCAAATCAAGCATGGTAGGCACATGAGGAACCAAACTGTTTGAGGACAAAAAGTGTTTAGCAAGTATCTAGGCCCCTGTGATAGTAAGTCCGCCACTGTAGACACGGTTGTCTAGTTTGGCTTCAAGAAGTAATTTTACGATTTCCAGCCAGGATATTATATCTTTTTTATTAAATTCTTCACTCGCGATAATTGAATGATTAAGAGCACATTTGCAACATTAAAAGACTCTCCTTGTCTGTCCGTCATCAAATAGAAACAGAACCAACCGCAAACGCCATCGTAGCCGTACGTCCGTGTCGTCGTCACTTCGTGGTCTCTCGGCCGGGGAATCAAAAGTAAATATTTATCCATTAAACAGAACGTGCGTTTATTTAAAGGCACTGCCACACCTCCTATCACAGCTAAGGCTTAGTTTACCCGTCAGGAGGGACGGACGATGATATTTATTTTTATTATTATTAACCACAAACAAAATAAATGTCCAATATATACTTAACTTATATATTCCATAATTATTTTTGATTGTTATGTGTGCCTGTGTACTCACCTCATTTTCAGTTTATTTGAATAAAGCGTCATGTGCTGCGGTAGCGGCGCAGAGGGCGGCATTATCGTCGACAGGAGCCAGTGACAGTAGTGGCGGCACATTGGCTCTGCAAAAGTTATGATTTATAGCGCCATCGATAGGCAGCTCTTCAATAATTGCCTTATCAACTTGAGGGTTTGAGAAAATAAATAAATTATCATTCAAGTTGGCTTATCAGATATACTCGTATATACTCACTGGGATTGTTTGCGAATGGATAAAAGGTAAGATACGAATGAATGAAATCGAGATCGATCACTTGTGTGTTCTAGATTTCTGACAGTTTTTACTTGCTCTATAGGGCAAGTATTGGTTTCGTGCAGAAAAAAAAAATCGAGGTTTTAATCAAACATGACATTACGATGATAGAGAAGCCCAAAAAAGTGGTTTTCGCCATACCGTCCGTCGGTCTGTCTGTGCGTCTGTGCGTCTGTGCGGATGTGCGGATGTGCGGATGTGCGCTTTTTCACGTCATGCTACAGCCTAAACGGCTTGACGGATTTTCTTCAAACTTGGTATATAGCAGTTTGAAGAAAAACCATTGTCGAGGTTTTTTTTATTTTGTTTTAGCCCGGCTCAAACTGGTACCTCTCAAGTAACGGCTTTTTTCAATCTGGATTTTCTCGAAAACGGCTCTAACGATTTTGATTAAATTTAAAATTTAGCTAACTTTAAGCATTTCTAACAAAACTGCGTTTTTTATTTTTGCCTCAAATGGTCGTAACGAAAATCAGGTTTTAACGGCTTTTTTCAAATAGCCATAAGTTCACAACGGCTTGATTGAATCAACTCAAACTTCGTTTGACATAGTTTTTCATAGTGTTCTATAGGATGGTTTAGTAAATTTTTCACTGAAGCCTTTCTAAACGGTGGCTTCCATACAACGAGCCGTTGAGTTTTAGCCAACTTTTTTTGGTTTTTTCTAATTTTCTCGAAAATGGCTCTAACGATTTTGATTAAACTTTGTGTGTTATATTCTTTTAGTGTTTTTAAGAGAACTGCGTTTTTAGTTTTTGGCTAAAAATACAAATAACGGAGATCTGCTTTTAACGGCTTTTTTTCAAATGGCCATAAGTTGTCAACGGTTGCATCGAATTCACTCAAACTTTGTTTGGTATAGTTCCTTACAGCTTCCTATCAGATGGCATTGATTTCTTTTTCAGTTTCTCTTTTTTAAATGGTGGCTGCTATACAAAGAGCCATTAGATTTTGGCCAACTTTTTCGTTTTTTCTAATTTACTCAAAAAAGGCTCCCCCTATTTTTATGAAACTTTTTATATAATATAATATAGAATACTTCAAAGCAAACTGCATTGTTAGTTTTTGGATACACATGATAATAGCGGAAATTGGTAATATCAGTTTTATTAATTTGGCCATAAGCGGAAATTTATATCACCCAAAAGACGACATCTAAATTTGATATACTAAAGGTTACTTAAAGTTAGCTCCCGTATATCGAGTTTTCCAGTTTTAGCCAATTTTTTTTTTAGTTTTTACCAAATTTTTCAAAAATGAGTTGTTCTTATTGATCGAAAAGTTTGTTTTCGTCGTACTTTTGCACCCACAGAGCAAGTACGTGCGACCCAGTCGTGCATTTTATTTTTTTTCACTTTTTGAAAAGTCTGTAAATAAAAAGATACTTGTTCATGTGAGTGATGATTGTCTAAGCGCCGCCACCTGGGCTGTCAGGAAAAAATCTTATATGTATAAGCAAATAAAAATACAGTAAAATCTCGAAAACATGAACGGTTCTAAAACATGAACAATTCGGAAAGATGAACGCTTTTCCCGTGTGACTATCTACTATAGAGCAGTTTAAAAAAAAAAATCTAAATAAGTTTTTACTTCTCATCAACGACTTTTGTATGAATTTATGTTGTTTTAATTTTTTTTTTAAATAAAATGATTTGTTAACAAAAAGATGCAATATTTGTATGTATAGCTTTATGTTTTTCCTAAACTAATGCTCGATGCTTGGAAAGAAGAACAATTCGAAAAGATAAACGGGGTCTGTTTTATATCTGTTCATCTTTTTGAGATTCTACTGTATGTACATACTATATACATATTTATTTGTTTTAGATTTTTGTATAGTCATTTGGAAAAGTTTTTAAAAGAAAAAGAAAAGAAAACATGAGTAAGCCAAAGTGGCGTTAAATCTGATTCTCGGATCCATAGACTAAGAACTCAGATAAATACTTTTCGAACCTGATTCAAACCAATAATGCAAATAAAATAAAATAAAATAAAATAAGGAACCCAAAGATACAAAAACACACACAATGCAAACCGGGATAGGTTATGAATTCACTTTTCCACTGTCGATCAGTGTTGCGGCCGTACTACAACTGCAGTATTTTTTATAATTTTTTTGTTAAAAAAAAGTCTATACGCACGCTCAAGAAATATGCTCAAAACACTAACACTTAAGAAATAATTTAAAAAAGAACTTTTAAGGGACTAAGTAGGGGTTTATGAAAGATTTGTAAAATAATTAAATGTTGCTTATAAAGGGCGTCTTTTTTAGACGTGTGGTTTTCAAAATGGCAATACTTTTTCCAGAGTTAGTCTTTTTGACAGCTTTTCTCAGAAACGACTCCTAAGATTTCGTTAAAACTTTCTGGTTGCTGTTTTTTCGTTTGAATTTGTTTTCACGGTATGGTGCTATAACGGTATGTACCTCTCATAGTACAGGTTTTTTTCATATAAGATTTCCTCGGAAGCCTCTTCACGCATGTCGATGACGTTTTTCATGTGGAAACTTATAAATAAAATAAATAATATTGTTTTTTAAAAAAATTCAAAAAAGTGTTGAGTTTGTTTGAGTTGAAAAAAATATTTAATATTTGGATATTTTAAAATCTATTCAAGTAATTTTTTTTTAATATTGTTATGGTCATATAAACTGCAAAATTCTTTCTATAAAAACAAGTTTTCAACAAAAAAATTAAAAAAAAACAGTTTTTCGATAAAACGGCTCGAACGATTTTGAATATTTTTTTCCGTTTGTTCAGTAAAAGTAAGCAGTTAACATTTTGACTAGTAATTTGTTGGTTAATAATAAAATTTCTTATGATTTTTTTTTTTCAAAATCTCAAGCTCCAAGTTTTATGATAGCTATTTAGATCTGGAAAAATAGCTTGCGAATCTCGGCTTGTAGGTACATATATCTTAAAGTTACTCTAAAAATTTAGTTGAAATGAGACTTAAGCTAGTATTACACGTTCATCGAAATCTGTCATTGCAATGACATTCTGACGTCACAAGAAAATATGTCATTGTACTGTAGTTAACTGTCATTTTTCACAGTGTCATTGCTAGCTACAGTGACGATCACACGAATGGCGCAAGTCTGTCATTGGTGTCCCAAAATGCAATGACGGGCAGACCTTGTCATTGTGATTTTTGACGTTCGATGTCACTGCCATGACATGCAAAAGAATGACGATCACACGACTTGACCACTTTCAAAACTTTAAAAGTTGATGGCGACCTGAAACTGCGATGACAGAAGTCATTTTTCGCAATGACGATCACACGACATTCATAAATTGAGCTATCGTGACTGAAAAATTGACGTGAGTTTGTGAAGTTCGTCAAATTATAAACAATAAGTAATATAATTCCAATTGCAGCAATTAATAGCAAGTTTCATTAAAATTTGGAAGAATTGGTCTCAAAATCGAGAATTGCCCTTTTGAATGAAACTTGTTTTGGGTATCCATGACATTTGAATTAGACATTTTGTCGTTTGATTTTTGTCTTTTTGTCATTCGCAAAAGTAATCATTAGATAAATGATAATTAATTGGATAATTAGGGTACATATTAAGTTCTTCGTTCATTATTTGTTTAGTTTTGTTATATTTATCACAGACTGACACAATTTCATAACACACAACAAAAAAAAACAAATTATTTCTCATCTGACGTTTGACAGAAAAGTATTCAGATAGATTCTCCCAACCCATGGGAGATGCATCGACGTCTACCTTGACAACAATGGCATGGCAGAAATTCCTGCCATGTCATTGTTGGGAAGCTGCCATTGCAATGACAAACTAATCAAAAAATCTGTCATGTTGTCCTATCAACAATGACAGGGTGATTACACGGTCATCGAAAATTGTCATTTCGATGACGTAAAAATTCCTGTCATTGTGCTTGTCATTCTGTTTGTCAGTGCAATGACAGCATTTTACGATGGCGATCACACGACATGACGACTTTAGGACAGATAGTTACGTCATTATGACGTCAGAATGTCATTGCAATGACAGATTTCGATGACCGTGTAATACTAGCTTTAGTCTCGCATTCAGGATAATTGGGATAGACTGATGTCTTCTATTCCTTTTGTTAGATACTAATTTTTAATAGCTCACTCTTTGGAAATGTTTTAATAAAAACTTTTTGCTACGACACATCCAGTTTTAGATGTCATGCATTTTTTGTCTCTAAGAACGGAATTATGACGTCAATCTAGGATGGCAAACCTCGAAGCAAACAATGCCAAAGAAAAAAAAATACATACTACCCAATTCTTGATAAAATATAGGTAGCTACTTAGCCTATGTTTTGAAAATTCTAGCTATTTTTTTTTTCTGCAGTCTGCTTTTTTTTGTGATTTTAGATTCTCGTTTTTGTACGAAATCAATTTGTTCTTCAAGGTTTCTGCTTTCTACATTTCTTTCTCCGAGAACAAAAAATAATACAGATATTCCAAAGAGCTTGATTATAAATATCATCGGAAAGCATAAATTTACCTATAACCACATAATATTTTATTAAAAATAAATAAATCAACTTATAAGCCCGCTGTCTTAAGCTAGGCTGCAACCATTGTTTTCTCGTATGCGTATTTACAATTGTGTTTATTTTCAATATCGACCTAACAATGCCAATAACTCATTTTTAACTGAATGACAATGACAAGTCTGTAATTAAACTGCAAGACTGGATCGCATGAACTTGCTCTAATGTATTACAGTAGGGCTTGAGTTTTTTATAAAAAAAACATTATCAAAAAGTGATATCAAATTGTATTAATTATTTAAAAATCACTACAGGTTACACGTTTTTTCGAAAAAATTAAGTAAGCCATGTGATTTCTTTCACTTTTTTGAATTTAGGAAAAAAAATTTTAAAAACGTTCGACCAGATTTTTCAAAAAAACGGTTTTTTGAAAAACTTTTCGAAAATATATTCAAAATTTTTGATTTTGACTATGCCAACATTGAGTAGTTTGTAGTTCTTACCAGTAAACAATTTTTTTTAAATTTTGAACAAACCAAAACTTTAAAATAAAATTTTTAATTTCAAAACTAAAAAACTTTTTTTTGAAAAATTTAAGCATTAATATTATTTTGTTTATACAAGAGCTTTCATATTAAAAATTTCATCGAACCGGTTCTTTGGGAGGCACTGTTCTAAGACTTTTCCTGTAAAATTAATTTCAACCAAAAAATAATAAAGTTTAGGTACCTGCTCAAAAAACACCATCCAGAAAGTTTAATCAAAATCGTAGGAGCCGTTTTTGAGAAAAATGAGTTTTTCACTAAAAATCATGTGTCTGTCAGGTACCGTTAGTTTTAGAGCAAGAATGCTAGTTCAAGAAACCCCTCTGTTAGACGACATGGTATTACTATGCACCAAGTTTCAACCAAATCTGTTCAGCTATCCGCTACGAAATATCCACGGACAACCTCGCACGTACCCCAAGTCGAATAGGGTGCCCAAGCAGGGGGGTTGCAGGGGTTATCATGCCCCCCTTACATAGGTATAATCATTTATTCACCGTAATGCTGGGCGCTAACACTGTATTATTTATGTATCTATATAATTTTCTGTGGATATTTGGTCCGCGGAAATTTTGTCGCGGATATTTTGTCCGCGGATATGTCGTCCAGCCGACAGAATTGCCGGTTTCACTCTTTTAGGCTGTCATGTTCGATTTTCGAATGCATAACTTGCTTTATAGTACCTAAAATAATTGCAAGTAAAAACGGCTGCTTCCATTTTACTAATGTTACTAATTTAAGACAGTGATTGGGATAGACTGGATTATTAAAGAAACCTCATTTTGTATTTAAATGCGCTTCTAAATATCCCAGATACAAATACTAAAAACCACACAATTAACTCATCTTAATGTGTTCGGCTCTACAAAATATCATCTCATAATCAAGAGAGTCCCAGTTCAAGGACAACATACCCACCATAGATACCCCACAAATCTAATTTCGCGCCAACTAAATCGACATTGATTAGATGTTCGCCCTCTGCCTTGGCCTTCTCCGCATGAATTTATTGGTTCCTTCTACATTATACCAGCAGGTTAATGCGCCTAGCCTATAGGTATACAGAAGGTATGTCCACACTTTATATGAAGTCGATATTGTGGCAATTCATTTGCAGCAAATTGCCGGCTTACCACCTGTGTTTTAGATCTCTCCTGCTCCTGGTGTATTTGTATAGGTATACCTACAAATGACCCGCAGACATAGTCTGACAAACAAAGCGCAAAACCAAATCCAAAACCAAGCTCTCGAGTGTTTTGCGTAGAAATATTTATAACCACAACACTCTCAACACAAATTGTGTTTGCTCGTATTTGTATTCGTATTGGATTTCATTGCATTTCATGCATTGGCGCAATTGCAATAAATTTTATTGTTTTTGTGGTTTTCCTCCTTCATGGAACAAGGTAAAAGCTAGTCGCTATATTGAATAGGGTATAGCATATAGGGTTACCTACTCGATAGGAGGTATGTTGAGATAGAGATACCCTCATATCGCTTGGTCATTGCACTCAAAACAATGAAAATTCATTTGAATTTTATGCAATTCGCGCCAAGAGATTTTAGTTCGAGTTTTTGCCACCGCACCGAACCGCGTTCAACGTAATCAAAGTTTCCTTAAAAAAAGGATATATATGTAACATTTTTTGACTGTGAATGTGGAAACAAAAAAATCACTGTAAAATAATACTTTAGAAATTGTTCATCAGTCTCTCTGGCTCAGTGCCATCATTATCATCATCGCCACTACCAATACCATATACCACTACCGTTCAGGATAATCGAGGTTGAAATGCGTTGGATTTTGAATCCTTTTTATATACGTTTCTTCTGTGTTTTTTTTTTTCTTTTTTTCATCACATTCATTTGTGGAATTCGTTTTGATTTTTATAGGAAATTTCTGCTGATGCATGCAAAACTGTGTCAGGAATTTTTAACTGAACCGGAATCAGAGATATGAGAGGATAGAAGTTATGTGAATAACGGATACGTATTGGTGTGCTGTTGGGCAAAAAGGCTTTGAGTTTTTGTAAGGCCAAATTCGCATGATAAATTGTCGGAGAAATTCGAGAGGAATGTTATATTTCAGTTGAATGAACACATTCCAAGTTTTGTTAGTTTTTTATTCCTTTTTTTAGGAAAGGTTTGTTAAAAAAGCCAACTATAAAAGTCTTTTTTAATTTAATTTTTTTAATGAAGAAATTTTTAGGATAAAACAGAAAGGAATTCAAATATCGCTGGAATTTAGCTTTATTTCTAAGGTTTTTTTTTTTGTTCACAAGCCTTTGTGTTACAAAAATTCATCTATTACTTTGGGACGCATTTTATAACTGTTTTTTTTTCTTCAAGTCAATAGGCAAGGCTTCAATACTTTTTAACATTTTTATTTTTTAGTTTCCAAATAAGTTCGAATAATTTTAGTTTTGATACATTTAAGTGGAAATAAATCTGCATAGTATTTTAATTTAAATGAATTTGAAAAGGGGATTTTTAAAACTAGAGTTCACACAATGCAGTGAAAACTAAATTCCAAATTATTGTTTATTCTAAATTGGAGAATGCTGACAAGACCGGAGTTTAATGAGCTTGTCATACGTTGCTGTTGCAGTTCTAAATCCGAAGTTGTAAATCTGGAAACCAATATGAGACACTGAGTGTACTGACATCTGCAAAACAGTTTAATAGATTAGAAGTCGCAGACAAGAGATCGTTGGTTAAAGATGAGTAAGAGAATCGGTGACAGGACGGAGATTTGGGGCACACCAGCATTTTTTTTTTTTGCGAATTACTAACTTTATTTTACTTATGATTGCTCCACTAGAGGGTGGTTCTCCTAGGCCTTGCTTAGTATGCCCCTCCAGCCGGCTCGATCTCTAGCCTGTCGTCTTTAATTTTGCACTCCAAGTTGTCGAAGGTCTCCCTCTACCTGATCGCTCCATCGGAGATGAGGTCTACATTGGCTTCTAACTGCCTATGATTTGGCGTTGGTCCAACCATCTTAGTCGCTGAATTCGAATTTTTCTGGCTATGCTTATGTCGCTGTACAGTACGTATAGTTCATCATTGTATCTTCTTCGCCAAATGTTGTTTTCACAGTTTACGCAGACAGGACCATAAATCGAACACAGAACTTTTCTCCCGAAGACTTCAAGTGACTTTTCATCCGGTAGGGAGAGGGTCCATGCTTCTTTACCATAAAACAGGACCGGGATGATGAGTGTTTTACACAGTGTCACCTTAGTTCTTCTCGATAGGGCTTTATTCCTCATTTGTTTCAGCCCAAAGAAACAGCGATTAGCAAGAGATATTCTACGTCTGATTTCTTCTTGATGCTGACTCCATAGTAAAAAAAGCACCGGTTACTGCTCGCTTTGCTCTTCCTATTACGTCAATGTCGTCAGCAAACCCAAGTAATTGTGTCGATTTATTGAAAATGGTGCCTGATGTACTGGCATGGGTGCTCCGTATGATATTTTCCAGCACAATTTTAAAACAGCTGCATGACAGTGCGTCGCCTATCGCCTTGTCTTAGCCCTCTGGTGGATTCGAAAGTTTCAGTAAAGTCCCTACAAACTTGGGCGGACAAAACAGCGAGCATTTTCCAACGTCATCCTGATAAGGCGTATCAGTTTAGCAGAGATTCTATAAATTTGGACATGGCACGATACAATTCAACTCTATTGACAATGTCGTAGGCTGCCTAAAAAATGACGAACAGTTGGTAACTCATAGTTGAAATTACTTGAACATGATTTAGTTTAAATTAACTTTGTTTTTATTTAACTCTAACGGATTCCTGTTTGATTCAATTAACTTTGTTTCTATTTAATTTTAATATGAACATGGTAACTCATAGTTGAAATTATTATGCTTGATTCAATTAACGGTTTTTCTATTTAATTTTAATATGAACATAGTTGAAATAACTTGAACATGATTTAGTTTAAGTTAACTTTGTTTTTATTTAATTCTAACGGATTCCTGTTTGAAACAATTAACTTTGTTTCTATTTAATTTTAATATGAACACGGTAACTCATAGTTGAAATTATTATGTTTGATTCAATTAACTTTGTTTCTATTTAATTTTAATATGAACATAGTTGAAATAACTTGAACATGATTTAGTTTAAATTAACTTTGTTTTTAATTAGGTCTAACGAATTCGTGTTTGATTCAATTAACTTTGTTTCTATTTAATTTGAATATGAACATGGTAACTCATAGTTGAAATTACTTGAACATGATTTAGTTTAAATTAACTTTGTTTTTATTTAATTCTATCGTGTTGAAATTATCCTACTCAGTTTTGACTAACTATTTTCTGTAATCGAAGAAGCCTGAATAGCTTGTTTATTTTAGGTTTTCATTAGTTGTCATAGTAACCATATAATATAATCTGAATTATAGCTTAGAAACGTTTTTTGAATGAAATGTATTTTCCTATCTAGTTTGCTCTTTAAATAAACATCATTAATATTGTTCTATTAAAGTCTAGAATTTTCTGTTTTGTTTCATTTTGGTTGGTTTTGAGTTTTTCAACAATTGGAGAACTCGAATAAGTTCAATGTATCGGATTCCTGTTTGATTCAATTAACTTTGTTTCTATTTAATTTTAATATGAACATGGTAACTCATAGTTGAAATTATTATGTTTGATTCAATTGACGTTGTTTCTATTTAATTTTAATATGAACATAGTTGAAATAACTTGAACATGATTTAGTTTAAATTAACTTTGTTTTTATTTAATTCTAACGGATTCCTGTTTGATTCAATTAACTTTGTTTCTATTAAATTTTAGTATGAACATGGTAACTCATAGTTGAAATTATTATGTTTGATTCTATTAACTTTTTTTCTATTTAATTTTTATATGAACATGGTAACTCATAGTTGAAATTATTATGTTTGATTCAATTAACGTTGTTTCTATTTAATTTTAATATGAACACAGTTGAAATAACTTGAACATGATTTAGTTTAAATTAACTTTGTTTTTATTTAATTCTAACGGATTCCTGTTTGATTCAATTAACTTTGTTTCTATTTAATTTTAATATGAACATGGTAACTCATAGTTGAAATTAATTGAACATGATTTAGTTTAAATTAACTTTGTTTTTATTTAGTTCTAACGGATTCCTGTTTGATTCAATTAACTTTGTTTCTATTCAATTTTAATATGAACATGGTAACTCATAGTTGAAATTAATTGAACATGATTTAGTTTAAATTAACTTTGTTTTTATTTAATTCTAACGGATTCCTGTTTGATTCAATTAATTTTGTTTCTATTTAATTTTAATATGAACATGGCAACTCATAGTTGAAATTACTCATAGTTGAAATTACTTGAACATGATTTAGTTTAAATTAACTTTGTTTTTATTTAATTCTTACGGATTCCTGTTTGATTCAATTAACTTTGTTTCTATTTAATTTTAATATGAACATGGTAACTCATAGTTGAAATAACTTGAACATGATTTAGTTAAATTAACTTTGTTTTTATTTAATTCTAACGGATTCCTGTTTGATTCAATTAACTTTGTTTCTATTTAATTTTAATATGAACATAGTATTTCATAGTTGAAATAACTTGAACATGATTTAGTTTAAATTAACTTTGTTTTTATTTAATTCTAACGGATTCCTGTTTGATTCAATTAACTTTGTTTCTAATTAATTTTAATATGAACATGGTAACTCAAAGTTGAAATTGTTATGTTTGACTCAATTAACGTTGTTTCTATTTAGTTTTAATATGAACATAGTTGAAATAGCTTGAAAATGATTTAGTTTAATTTAACTTTGTTTTTATTTAATTCTAACGGATTCCTGTTTGATTCAATTAACTTTGTTTCTATTTAGTTTTAATATGAACATGGTAACTTTGTTTCTATTTAATTTTAATATGAACATGGTAACTCTTAGTTGAAATTATTATGTTTGATTCAATTAACGTTGTTTCTATTTAATTTTAATATGAACATAGTTGAAATAACTTGAACATGATTTAGTTTAAATTAACTTTGTTTTTATTTAATTCTAACGGATTCCTGTTTGATTCAATTAACTTTGTTTCTATTTAATTTTAATATGAACATGGTAACTCATAGTTGAAATTACTTGAACATGATTTAGTTTAAATTAACTTTGTTTTTATTTAATTCTAACGGATTCCTGTTTGATTCAATTAACTTTGTTTCTATTTAATTTTAATATGAACATGGTAACTCATAGTTGAAATTAATTGAACATGATTTAGTTTAAATTAACTTTGTTTTTATTTAGTTCTAACGGATTCCTGTTTGATTCAATTAACTTTGTTTCTATTTAATTTTAATATGAACATAGTTGAAATAACTTGAACATGATTTAGTTTAAATTAACTTTGTTTTTATTTAATTCTAACGGATTCCTGTTTGATTCAATTAACTTTGTTTCTATTTAATTTTAATATGAACATGGTAACTCATAGTTGAAATTATTATGTTTGATTCAATTAACGTTGTTTCTATTTAATTTTAATATGAACACAGTTGAAATAACTTGAACATGATTTAGTTTAAATTAACTTTGTTTTTATTTAATTCTAACGGATTCCTGTTTGATTCAATTAACTTTGTTTCTATTTAATTTTAATATGAACATGGTAACTCATAGTTGAAATTAATTGAACATGATTTAGTTTAAATTAACTTTGTTTTTATTTAATTCTAACGGATTCCTGTTTGATTCAATTAACTTTGTTTCTGTTTAATTTTAATATGAACATGGTAACTCATAGTTGAAATAACTTGAACATGATTTAGTTTAAATTAACTTTGTTTTTATTTAATTCTAACGGATTCCTGTTTGATTCAATTAACTTTGTTTCTATTTAATTTTAATATGAACATGGTAACTCATAGTTGAAATTACTTGAAAATGATTTAGTTTAAATTAACTTTGTTTTTATTTAATTCTAACGGATTCCTGTTTGATTCAATTAACTTTGTTTCTATTTAATTTTAATATGAACATAGTTGAAATAACTTAAACATGATTTAGTTTAAATTAACTTTGTTTTTATTTAATTCTAACGGATTCCTGTTTGATTCAATTAACTTTGTTTCTATTTAATTTTAATATGAACATGGTAACTCATAGTTGAAATTATTATGTTTGATTCAATTAACGTTGTTTCTATTTAATTTTAATATGAACACAGTTGAAATAACTTGAACATGATTTAGTTTAAATTAACTTTGTTTTTATTTAATTCTAACGGATTCCTGTTTGATTCAAATAACTTTGTTTCTATTTAATTTTAATATGAACATGGTAACTCATAGTTGAAATAACTTGAACATGATTTAGTTTAAATTAACTTTGTTTCTATTTAGTTTTAATATGAACATGGTAACTTTGTTTCTATTTAATTTTTATATGAACATGGTAACTCATAGTTGAAATTATTATGTTTGATTCAATTAACGTTGTTTCTATTTAATTTTAATATGAACATAGTTGAAATAACTTGAACATGATTTAGTTTAAATTAACTTTGTTTTTATTTAATTCTAACGGATTCCTGTTTGATTCAATTAACTTTATTTCTATTTAATTTTAATATGAACATGGTAACTCATAGTTGAAATTATTATGTTTGATTCAATTAACGTTGTTTCTATTTAATTTTAATATGAACACAGTTGAAATAACTTGAACATGATTTAGTTTAAATTAACTTTGTTTTTATTTAATTCTAACGGATTCCTGTTTGATTCAATTAACTTTGTTTCTATTTAATTTTAATATGAACATGGTAACTCATAGTTGAAATTAATTGAACATGATTTAGTTTAAATTAACTTTGTTTTTATTTAGTTCTAACGGATTCCTGTTTGATTCAATTAACTTTGTTTCTATTCAATTTTAATATGAACATGGTAACTCATAGTTGAAATTAACTGAACATGATTTAGTTTAAATTAACTTTGTTTTTATTTAATTCTAACGGATTCCTGTTTGATTCAATTAACTTTGTTTCTGTTTAATTTTAATATGAACATGGTAACTCATAGTTGAAATAACTTGAACATGATTTAGTTTAAATTAACTTTGTTTTTATTTAATTCTAACGGATTCCTGTTTGATTCAATTAATTTTGTTTCTATTTAATTTTAATATGAACATGGCAACTCATAGTTGAAATTACTTGAAAATGATTTAGTTAAAATTAACTTTCTTTTTATTTAATTCTAACGGATTCCTGTTTGATTCAATTAACTTTGTTTCTATTTAATTTTAATATGAACATGGTAACTCATAGTTGAAATTAATTGAACATGATTTAGTTTAAATTAACTTTGTTTTTATTTAGTTCTAACGGATTCCTGTTTGATTCAATTAACTTTGTTTCTATTTAATTTTAATATGAACATAGTTGAAATAACTTGAACATGATTTAGTTTAAATTAACTTTGTTTTTATTTAATTCTAACGGATTCCTGTTTGATTCAATTAACTTTGTTTCTATTTAATTTTAATATGAACATGGTAACTCATAGTTGAAATTATTATGTTTGATTCAAATAACGTTGTTTCTATTTAATTTTAATATGAACACAGTTGAAATAACTTGACCATGATTTAGTTTAAATTAACTTTGTTTTTATTTAATTCTAACGGATTCCTGTTTGATTCAATTAACTTTGTTTCTATTTAATTTTAATATGAACATGGTAACTCATAGTTGAAATTAATTGAACATGATTTAGTTTAAATTAACTTTGTTTTTATTTAATTCTAACGGATTCCTGTTTGATTCAATTAACTTTGTTTCTGTTTAATTTTAATATGAACATGGTAACTCATAGTTGAAATAACTTGAACATGATTTAGTTTAAATTAACTTTGTTTTTATTTAATTCTAACGGATTCCTGTTTGATTCAATTAACTTTGTTTCTATTTAATTTTAATATGAACATGGTAACTCATAGTTGAAATTACTTGAAAATGATTTAGTTTAAATTAACTTTGTTTTTATTTAATTCTAACGGATTCCTGTTTGATTCAATTAACTTTGTTTCTATTTAATTTTAATATGAACATGGTAACTCATAGTTGAAATTATTATGTTTGATTCAATTAACGTTGTTTCTATTTAATTTTAATATGAACACAGTTGAAATAACTTGAACATGATTTAGTTTAAATTAACTTTGTTTTTATTTAATTCTAACGGATTCCTGTTTGATTCAATTAACTTTGTTTCTATTTAATTTTAATATGAACATGGTAACTCATAGTTGAAATTACTTGAAAATGATTTAGTTTAAATTAACTTTGTTTTTATTTAATTCTAACGGATTCCTGTTTGATTCAATTAACTTTGGTAACTCATAGTTGAAATTAATTGAACATGATTTAGTTTAAATTAACTTTGTTTTTATTTAGTTCTAACAGATTCCTGTTTGATTCAATTAACTTTGTTTCTATTTAATTTTAATATGAACATAGTTGAAATAACTTGAACATGATTTAGTTTAAAATAACTTTGTTTTTATTTAATTCTAACGGATTCCTGTTTGATTCAATTAACTTTGTTTCTATTTAATTTTAATATGAACATGGTAACTCATAGTTGAAATTAATTGAACATGATTTAGTTTAAATTAACTTTGTTTTTATTTAATTCTAACGGATTCCTGTTTGATTCAATTAACTTTGTTTCTATTTAATTTTAATATGAACATGGTAACTCATAGTTGAAATTAATTGAACATGATTTAGTTTAAATTAACTTTGTTTATATTTAATTCTAACGGATTCCTGTTTGATTCAATTAACTTTGTTTCTGTTTAATTTTAATATGAACATGGTAACTCATAATTGAAATAACTTGAACATGATTTAGTTTAAATTAACTTTGTTTTTATTTAATTCTAACGGATTCCTGTTTGATTCAATTAACTTTGTTTCTATTTAATTTTAATATGAACATGGTAACTCATAGTTGAAATTACTTGAAAATGATTTAGTTTAAATTAACTTTGTTTTTATTTAATTCTAACGGATTCCTGTTTGATTCAATTAACTTTGTTTCTATTTAATTTTAATATGAACATAGTTGAAATAACTTAAACATGATTTAGTTTAAATTAACTTTGTTTTTATTTAATTCTAACGGATTCCTGTTTGATTCAATTAACTTTGTTTCTATTTAATTTTAATATGAACATGGTAACTCATAGTTGAAATTACTTGAAAATGATTTAGTTTAAATTAACTTTGTTTTTATTTAATTCTAGCGGATTCCTGTTTGATTCAATTAACTTTGTTTCTATTTAATTTTAATATGAACATGGTAACTCATAGTTGAAATTAATTGAACATGATTTAGTTTAAATTAACTTTGTTTTTATTTAGTTCTAACGGATTCCTGTTTGATTCAATTAACTTTGTTTCTATTTAATTTTAATATGAACATAGTTGAAATAACTTGAACATGATTTAGTTTAAATTAACTTTGTTTTTATTTAATTCTAACGGATTCCTGTTTGATTCAATTAACTTTAATTTTAATACGAACATAGTTGAAATAACTTGAACATGATTTAGTTTAAATTAACTTTGTTTTTATTTAATTCTAACGGATTCCTGTTTGATTCAATTAACTTTGTTTCTATTTAATTTTAATATGAACATGGTAACTCATAGTTGAAATTATTATGTTTGATTCAATTAACGTTGTTTCTATTTAATTTTAATATGAACACAGTTGAAATAACTTGAATATGATTTAGTTTAAATTAACTTTGTTTTTATTTAATTCTAACGGATTCCTGTTTGATTCAATTAACTTTGTTTCTATTTAATTTTAATATGAACATGGTAACTCATAGTTGAAATTAATTGAACATGATTTAGTTTAAATTAACTTTGTTTTTATTTAATTCTAACGGATTCCTGTTTGATTCAATTAACTTTGTTTCTATTTAGTTTTAATATGAACATGGTAACTTTGTTTCTATTTAATTTTAATATGAACATGGTAACTCATAGTTGAAATTATTATGTTTGATTCAATTAACGTTGTTTCTATTTAAATTTAATATGAACATAGTTGAAATAACTTGAACATGATTTAGTTTAAATTAACTTTGTTTTTATTTAATTCTAACGGATTCCTGTTTGATTCAATTAACTTTGTTTCTATTTAATTTTAATATGAACATGGTAACTCATAGTTGAAATTACTTGAACATGATTTAGTTTAAAATAACTTTGTTTTTATTTAATTCTAACGGATTCCTGTTTGATTCAATTAACTTTGTTTCTATTTAATTTTAATATGAACATGGTAACTCATAGTTGAAATTAATTGAACATGATTTAGTTTAAATTAACTTTGTTTTTATTTAGTTCTAACGGATTCCGGTTTGATTCAATTAACTTTGTTTCTATTTAATTTTAATATGAACATAGTTGAAATAACTTGAACATGATTTAGTTTAAATTAACTTTGTTTTTATTTAATTCTAACGGATTCCTGTTTGATTCAATTAACTTTGTTTCTATTTAATTTTAATATGAACATGGTAACTCATAGTTGAAATTATTATGTTTGATTCAATTAACGTTGTTTCTATTTAATTTTAATATGAACACAGTTGAAATAACTTGAACATGATTTAGTTTAAATTAACTTTGTTTTTATTTAATTCTAACGGATTCCTGTTTGATTCAATTAACTTTGTTTCTATTTAATTTTAATATGAACATGGTAACTCATAGTTGAAATTAATTGAACATGATTTAGTTTTAATTAACTTTGTTTTTATTTAATTCTAACGGATTCCTGTTTGATTCAATTAACTTTGTTTCTGTTTAATTTTAATATGAACATGGTAACTCATAGTTGAAATTATTATGTTTGATTCAATTAACGTTGTTTCTATTTAATTTTAATATGAACACAGTTGAAATAACTTGAACATGATTTAGTTTAAATTAACTTTGTTTTTATTTAATTCTAACGGATTCCTGTTTGATTCAAATAACTTTGTTTCTATTTAATTTTAATATGAACATGGTAACTCATAGTTGAAATAACTTGAACATGATTTAGTTTAAATTAACTTTGTTTCTATTTAGTTTTAATATGAACATGGTAACTTTGTTTCTATTTAATTTTTATATGAACATGGTAACTCATAGTTGAAATTATTATGTTTGATTCAATTAACGTTGTTTCTATTTAATTTTAATATGAACATAGTTGAAATAACTTGAACATGATTTAGTTTAAATTAACTTTGTTTTTATTTAATTCTAACGGATTCCTGTTTGATTCAATTAACTTTGTTTCTATTTAATTTTAATATGAACATGGTAACTCATAGTTGAAATTATTATGTTTGATTCAATTAACGTTGTTTCTATTTAATTTTAATATGAACACAGTTGAAATAACTTGAACATGATTTAGTTTAAATTAACTTTGTTTTTATTTAATTCTAACGGATTCCTGTTTGATTCAATTAACTTTGTTTCTATTTAATTTTAATATGAACATGGTAACTCATAGTTGAAATTAATTGATCATGATTTAGTTAAAATTAACTGTGTTTTTATTTAGTTCTAACGGATTCCTGTTTGATTCAATTAACTTTGTTTCTATTCAATTTTAATATGAACATGGTAACTCATAGTTGAAATTAATTGAACATGATTTAGTTTAAATTAACTTTGTTTTTATTTAATTCTAACGGATTCCTGTTTGATTCAATTAACTTTGTTTCTGTTTAATTTTAATATGAACATGGTAACTCATAGTTGAAATAACTTGAACATGATTTAGTTTAAATTAACTTTGTTTTTATTTAATTCTAACGGATTCCTGTTTGATTCAATTAATTTTGTTTCTATTCAATTTTAATATGAACATGGCAACTCATATTTGAAATTACTTGAAAATGATTTAGTTAAAATTAACTTTGTTTTTATTTAATTCTATCGGATTCCTGTTTGATTCAATTAACTTTGTTTCTATTTAATTTTAATATGAACATGGTAACTCATAGTTGAAATTAATTGAACATGATTTAGTTTAAATTAACTTTGTTTTTATTTAGTTCTAACGGATTCCTGTTTGATTCAATTAACTTTGTTTCTATTTAATTTTAATATGAACATAGTTGAAATAACTTGAACATGATTTAGTTTAAATTAACTTTGTTTTTATTTAATTCTAACGGATTCCTGTTTGATTCAATTAACTTTGTTTCTATTTAATTTTAATATGAACATGGTAACTCATAGTTGAAATTATTATGTTTGATTCAATTAACGTTGTTTCTATTTAATTTTAATATGAACACAGTTGAAATAACTTGAACATGATTTAGTTTAAATTAACTTTGTTTTTATTTAATTCTAACGGATTCCTGTTTGATTCAATTAACTTTGTTTCTATTCAATTTTAATATGAACATGGTAACTCATAGTTGAAATTAATTGAACATGATTTAGTTTAAATTAACTTTGTTTTTATTTAATTCTAACGGATTCCTGTTTGATTCAATTAACTTTGTTTCTGTTTAATTTTAATATGAACATGGTAACTCATAGTTGAAATAACTTGAACATGATTTAGTTTAAATTAACTTTGTTTTTATTTAATTCTAACGGATTCCTGTTTGATTCAATTAACTTTGTTTCTATTTAATTTTAATATGAACATGGTAACTCATAGTTGAAATTATTATGTTTGATTCAATTAACGTTGTTTCTATTTAATTTTAATATGAACACAGTTGAAATAACTTGAACATGATTTAGTTTAAATTAACTTTGTTTTTATTTAATTCTAACGGATTCCTGATTGATTCAATTAACTTTGTTTCTATTTAATTTTAATATGAACATGGTAACTCATAGTTGAAATTAATTGAACATGATTTAGTTTAAATTAACTTTGTTTTTTTTTTAGTTCTAACGGATTCCTGTTTGATTCAATTAACTTTGTTTCTATTCAATTTTAATATGAACATGGTAACTCATAGTTGAAATTAATTGAACATGATTTAGTTTAAATTAACTTTGTTTTTATTTAATTCTAACGGATTCCTGTTTGATTCAATTAACTTTGTTTCTGTTTAATTTTAATATGAACATGGTAACTCATAGTTGAAATAACTTGAACATGATTTAGTTTAAATTAACTTTGTTTTTATTTAATTCTAACGGATTCCTTTTTGATTCAATTAACTTTGTTTCTATTTAATTTTAATATGAACATGGTAACTCATAGTTGAAATTACTTGAAAATGATTTAGTTTAAATTAACTTTGTTTTTATTTAATTATAACGGATTCCTGTTTGATTCAATTAACTTTGTTTCTATTTAATTTTAATATGAACATAGTTGAAATAACTTAAACATGATTTAGTTTAAATTAACTTTGTTTTTATTTAATTCTAACGGATTCCTGTTTGATTCAATTAACTTTGTTTCTATTTAATTTTAATATGAACATGGTAACTCATAGTTGAAATTATTATGTTTGATTCAATTAACGTTGTTTCTATTTAATTTTAATATGAACACAGTTGAAATAACTTGAACATGATTTAGTTTAAATTAACTTTGTTTTTATTTAATTCTAACGGATTCCTGTTTGATTCAAATAACTTTGTTTCTATTTAATTTTAATATGAACATGGTAACTCATAGTTGAAATAACTTGAACATGATTTAGTTTAAATTAACTTTGTTTTTATTTAATTCTAACGGATTCCTGTTTGATTCAATTAACTTTGTTTCTGTTTAATTTTAATATGAACATGGTAACTCATAGTTGAAATAACTTGAACATGATTTAGTTTAAATTAACTTTGTTTTTATTTAATTCTAACGGATTCCCGTTTGATTCAATTAATTTTGTTTCTATTTAATTTTAATATGAACATGGCAACTCATAGTTGAAATTACTTGAAAATGATTTAGTTAAAATTAACTTTGTTTTTATTTAATTCTAACGGATTCCTGTTTGATTCAATTAACTTTGTTTCTATTTAATTTTAATATGAACATGGTAACTCATAGTTGAAATTAATTGAACATGATTTAGTTTAAATTAACTTTGTTTTTATTTAATTCTAACGGATTCCTGTTTGATTCAATTAACTTTGTTTCTATTTAATTTTAATATGAACATGGTAACTCATAGTTGAAATTACTTGAAAATGATTTAGTTTAAATTAACTTTGTTTTTATTTAATTCTAACGGATTCCTGTTTGATTCAATTAACTTTGTTTCTATTTAATTTTAATATGAACATGGTAACTCATAGTTGAAATTATTATGTTTGATTCAATTAACGTTGTTTCTATTTAATTTTAATATGAACACAGTTGAAATAACTTGAACATGATTTAGTTTAAATTAACTTTGTTTTTATTTAATTCTAACGGATTCCTGTTTGATTCAATTAACTTTGTTTCTATTTAATTTTAATATGAACATAGTTGAAATAACTTAAACATGATTTAGTTTAAATTAACTTTGTTTTTATTTAATTCTAACGGATTCCTGTTTGATTCAATTAACTTTGTTTCTATTTAATTTTAATATGAACATGGTAACTCATAGTTGAAATTACTTGAAAATGATTTAGTTTAAATTAACTTTGTTTTTATTTAATTCTAACGGATTCCTGTTTGATTCAATTTACTTTGTTTCTATTTAATTTTAATATGAACATAGTTGAAATAACTTAAACATGATTTAGTTTAAATTAACTTTGTTTTTATTTAATTCTAACGGATTCCTGTGTGATTCAATTAACTTTGTTTCTATTTAATTTGAATATGAACATGGTAACTCATAGTTGAATGGTAACTTACTTGAACATGATTTAGTTTAAATTAACTTTGTTTTTATTTAGTTCTAAAGGATTCCTGTTTGATTCAATTAACTTTGTTTCAAGAGGACTGAACTAGTGAGCAAAGCAGAGGGGGATTGAGAAAAATTTCAACTCAGCTGTTTTATGCGCAACGTTGGCGGTCGTGGTGGCTGTCATTGGCGTCAAACTTTGTGTGTTTGTACAATTTATTATTATAAAATCGCGTTCTAGTTAATAAACAATTGTTGAATAGTCAAAGGAAATGTTGAGTGGCCTGTCCACGATAGAAGACGCCGTAGGCGTCGGTCGGCGTCGTCGTTATCGTGAGTCGCCGCTGCCGGCTTATCTGACTGGCATAATTGTATGCCAGTAAGGCTTGAATACCAAAAGGGTGTTGTAGACTTTACCCCACAAGTTTATTTGATAAGTTTTCATCGTTGGTTGCTTTTTAGGAATGTGTCGAGACGGGGTTTGGATGAAAAGCTTTTTTCATATTACTGGCGCAAGAACATTTTGGAAGTTTTTTTTAATGTTTTACTGTTTAGTCATAAAAAATATTGTTGATTGATTGATTTATTCATCGATTAATAAAACAAATATATAGCGCAGGTGTTCAAAACTGGTAAGCATAAACTTACGGACATGTTTAACTTAACACTTATTGGATACCAAACCAGTGGAAATGAATCATGTTGTTTAGGTGACATCTGTCAAATCAATTACTAGTGCCTAATCACCATGGCAAGCATATTATCAAAAAAAGTATTAGTCTAAGAGCCCACAGCAAATTTTGGGAGTGTAAAAGTCCCGAAAAATATTTATATCAATGGATAGATCTTGCATTGCTAGACATGGAAATCAAAGTCTGGCAGTCAAAGGTGGGGGAAATTGTGAGTAATACTGCATGGATTTTATCGACTTTTTGGATTCTCATTTGGCTCACCTAATTTTTTTTGGAAATCAAAATTTGAGCCACCCTTAACACGAATATATGGATCCCAGACGTTTTGAGTGGGACAAAGGGGCTGCCAGACGCCCCCAAAAATTCCCAATTATCGACTTTTTGGATTCTCGTTTGGCTCACCTAATTTTTTTTGGAAATCATAGATTGAGCCCCCCTAAGCACGAATATATGAGTCCCAGACGTTTTGAGTGGGACAAAAGGGCTGCCAGACGCCCCCAAAAATTCCCAATTATCGACTTTTGGAATTCTCTTCTGATATTTAATTTTTTGCAAATTATTTTTATTTTCCAATTTCGTGTATATCGCAGCGTTGCCAAGAAGTAATGCTTTGGACTCAATGTGGTTTAAGGTTGATAGTTGAGCACACATAAGCTTTTCGAATTTTACCTTGAATCGTTTTCTGCAACCCAATATTTCGTGGCATTTTTGTAATGTCTTTTCATTAAAAGGAATAACGTTATCACTGATATGTTTCCAATGTTTAATTTTTAAAACACACTTTAATGTATTTAACATGGTTAATAATAAAAAAATACGTTAATTGCACACACGACACACCAGATAAAGTCAGCTTATAAACAACAAATGGAAACAAGCAATTATATTTAAAAAAAAAAATGGTTGTCTGTAAAGTCGGTTAACGGACGATAATTTTACGTGATAACCAGTTCACAAAACACTTCAACCTACCTACAACCACCCACCATTCTTTAATTTTGTTCACCCCTTGAACACCAACCTCGCGCCACATACATCAACAAACCAACAGCCCACCATTTTTGAACATTTTTTCCTCCTCTAAGACACAGTAAATCCCCCCTTCCTAACCACTACCCATCGCACACACCAACTACACCCAACCACCCACTATTTTCGACAATTCCACCCCCCACCCTACACCAAATTCAACCACCCACTCCACCTACAAACACCTGCTATTCACCCACCCCCAACTACCCACCATAACTATTTTTGTTCCACTACTCCCCCCCAAATCCCAACTACCCATTCCAATACAACCACTGGCCATTCACCCACAAATTTTAACATTCCCCCAACACCAAATCACCCCCCAACATTACCAACCACCCATCCCACCTACAGCCACCAACCAAAGACCCAAAGTTTTTGACAATTCCCCTTACACCTTATCACCCTCCCTCCTCCCCCCTTACCACCACCGCCAACTGCCCACCCCACCTACAACAGCCAATCAACCACCCACCATTTGTGACATTTTTTGTTTATCCCTTAACCCAAACACCAATCTACCACCCCCACATACAACCAACAGCCCACCATTTTTGAAAATTTGTTCCTCCTCTCCCACACAATAAAGCCAGCCCTTCCCAAATACCACCAATCACCCACCCACTATTTTTGACAATTCCCCCATGCACCAAATTCAACCACCTACTCCACTTACAACCACCTGCTACTCACCCACCATTTTTGACAATTTTTTTTTTCACCCCCCACCCCCTCCCCAGTACAACTATTTTTGGCAATTCCCTTCACTATACCCTCAACACCAATCCAACCACCCATAACACCTACAACTTGCCACTCACCCAACACCACCAACCACCCATCACACCTACAGCCACCAAACAACCACCAACCATTTTTGACAATTATTTTTCCCTCACTCCCTCCCAACACAAAATCCCCCAGATCCAACCACCTACAGCCACCAAGGAACCACCCATTAGCTTTGACAATATTTATCTTACCACCCAAACCAGCTACAACCACCCACCATTTTTGACAATTTTTCCTCTTCCGGACACTACCCCTCCCCTGGCCCACACACACTCCAACCACAACCAACCAACCACCCAAAACCCTCCCCTCCCACTTTATCGACTTTCTAGGCTATGAAAGCAGCTAGGTAACGTGACTGTGACTGTGACAGTGACTGTGACTGTGACTGTGACATTTTTCTGTGCGTGCTGCCCATATATTCCAAACCGATTTATTAGACGTTATCACGTCAAAAAAATAAACTAAATTCCGTGGCCTAGTGCGTTTCACTGACTCTCCGAAGTAATAATATGCATTTCATAAAATAAAAAAGTCGATAATTGGGAATTTTTAGGGGCGTCTGGCAGCCTCTTTGTCCCACTCAAAACGTCTGGGACTCATATATTCGTGCTAAGGGTGGCTCAATCTATGATTTCCAAAAAAAATTAGGTGAGCCAAACGAGAATCCAAAAAGTCGATAATTGGGAATTTTTGGGGGCGTCTGACAGCCCCTTTGTCCCGCTCAAAACGTCTGGGACTCATATATTCGTGTTAAGGGTGGCTCAAATTTTGATTTCCAAAAAAAATTAGGTGAGCCAAATGAGAATCCAAAAAGTCGATAAAATCCCGTTTTTGATGCAGTATTACTCACAATTTCCCCCACCTTTGACTGCCAGACTTTGATTTCCATGTCTAGCAATGCAAGATCTATCCATTGATATGAATATTTTTCGGGACTTTTTCACTCCCAAAATTTGCTGTGGGCTCTGGGTCTATATTCATTTCAACATATACCCGCCCTTATTGAATGACTGTATATAATCCTTTTTTGTATGTTCCTTGCTTGTTTTTCTTAAAGTTGAAAATCTACATTTCTCTTTTCATTTAAAACATGATTACCAATTTAAATTTAGAATTCAACAACAATGTAACTGGAGAAATTCACAGTACTTAAGAAAAAACGCAATAGATATGCCTCCTCCATAGTTCACAACCGGAAGTGTGTGACAAATGTCAATAGAAAAAAAGATTTCCCATAAAACTCAAGAAAAACAAGGTGTTTCTGTTTGTGTAGTTCCATTTCCATCTTGGGTTTCTATGCCGTGTGACAGGCAAACATCCTCATTTCACCATCCGAGTTAAGTAAACGCATCACGGATCACCTTTCGGTGTTATTTATATTTAAAGATGCATGTTGTATGATCTCTTGAAGACTCTTAAAGAGATGCAAACATGCATTTCGATTGGATTAGGTTGTCAGTTCAGACTTTCAGACGTGCCTCATGTTACCGGAATGTGGGTAAATTTATAGCGTGCTATGATGTTGATGAAGCCACCTTCCGGCGCGGTGGCCGATGAGACGCACCTTCCATCAGTGGCGACAATTTTTTTTTTTTTTTGTATTATTTTGTATTTATTTCTTTTTAAATGCCGCATTCTTCAAACGATCGAGATCAGACCTTCAGACCGCCTTGAAAATAGGCAGATGATGATGAATTCATTAAAAGTACGTACGATCATTCGCAGCATTTTAATTCGATTTTTGTTTTGTTTTTTATATCTACACCTAGGGGGGTTCGATTTATCACTGCGCTTGACAATCAACTTGGGTCTGTCGGGAAAGATTCGAGGGAGCAGTGGTTTTTTCTAGGAAAAAGCGAAAGCAGATGCGAGGTGGGGAATTTAGTTTAATATTTGGAAATTGTTACTTTTGACAGGAAAGAAGGTAGACAAAAGGCTCATTTGGAAGTCAGTGCATGGTGATGGCAATAAAACCTTCTAATTGTAGGCCCTTATGATTTGTCTTGAATGATTAATTAGAATTTGGATAGCTAAGCTTTGAAAAGTATACTATTAACATTGTCTAGCTGTTTGTTTGGTTTGAGGCAAAATGTTTGTGAATATATTTATGGCTTAGAAAACCCATGATTAAATATAGAACCCATTCAATTTTTTTAGAGACTGACTTCTCTTTTAATGTGTAATAATTACAGTGCAAGGGTAAAAGGAGGAGATACCGATGCAGACAATTGGTTATAGAGCTGGGTGCAGCTTTCTGTTTCACAAACTTGCTTCTCTTCTTTTTTAAATTGTTGATTATAAAATTGGGAAAATCATAGAAAATCATATTTTCTTTATCATTCAAAACTACAATCTATACCTTTTTTGTTTTGGAAAAATGATGATATCTTTTTCTGTTCTGCATTTAATGGAAATGTTGATAAAATAAAATAAAATTGCCACTTTTTAAAAGCATTTTTTTTTTGTTTTTAAATTATTTGAAATTTTTCAGTTGTCATTAATTTATAGATACCCTCTCTACAATCCGAGCTTGGATTAAGAGTAAGTGTCGCAAATATGACCCACCATTAATTCTTTTAAAATAAAATGACAAATACAACTGAGATTCATATATTTATATATTTCACAGTCAAAGAAAGGTTTTACATTTCAGTCTTTTATATCAATAAAAAACATTAGAAATAGCGTTAGAAAAAAAAAATCACAAAAAATTAAAGGAACATTTTCACAACTTAAAAAAAAGTGCAAGTAACATGACCCACTTAGTTTAAAATATGGATAAATATGGGTAGTACATATCTGAAACAATGTTTTTCATACATTTTGTGCTGGTAGGGCACGCAGAATTCACATATTAAATATTGATCTTCTTTTTAATATAAAGTTTAAACCATGTTTTAAAAAATGACCCACTGGTATCAAAACCCGGAATGGGCCATATTATCGACTATGGCAATTTGCCTTTTTGAACATACTTAATTAATTGAAATTGAAACTTTAATTTCACATTTAGTAAGCTTACACTTTTTATATTAGGTACGAAAAAAATTAATAAGTATCCAAACATTTTAATACAAAAACTCCTAAGTAAACTCGACCAAAAATTTTGTCGAAAAAGAATAAAATTAACCAAATAAACTTACTTCCACCACAGCCTCTAAAACACAATGATGCAAAGCGGATTTGCATGTGCTCGATTTGGACTACTATGCTTTATTCATAAAATATTGCAGCGGATCATATTACTAACGTGAGCCATATTTGCGACGCTTAATCTAATTTTTTTTTAAATCTATTCACATTTAGACAAAATTCAACAAAAACTGCACGAACGTGATTAAATGTCTGGTAATTGCCTTGGCTCTTTCAGTTTAAAGTTACAAGAAATGAATAATCCTCAAAACTATGAGTTTTATCAAAATCGGTTCAACTATTAAGGCGTTATGACAAATAGTCTCAAAAGGTTAGACTTTCAGTTAAAAATCATCAGCATTTCTTTTAAAGCAAATCTTTCTGCACATTTTTGAAAATATTAAGGTTTAACGGCAGACGCATACACATACAAAAATATAGGAAATAGGGTATCCAACAGTTCGTTCCAAACGTACTGTAGCTCTCGCTTATGTTTTTTTTTTTTACGAATGCATAACTTGCCTTATAGTACCTATAATCGCAAGTAAAAAATGCAGAACAGACAAAAACAGTCGAATGCAATTTTTGACTAACACTTTGTTTGGCTCGAATCTTAAAATGTCGGGTTAATGATGCTAGACCCAAAGACAAAATCCCCAGGAGAAATCAGGCAAACTTAATCCCCTGAAAAAAATATTTAAAATAAAAAACCCCAATCGCGCACCCGATTTTACTGCTTGATTCACTACTTGCACATCAATTGGAAACATTTGTTCCTTCTATAAGAGATTTTGTGAATTTTTAAACTTCTTTATTAAATGAAATACCAAAATTTTATTTTAATGGGTTTTACATTTATTTTAAGTAATAAATAAAAGTTCCGTTTTATTTAATGAAAAGAACAGTATCGTTTAGGAGCAACTAAGATGGACTGAAATGTGTGCACACATTATTATGATGAGTCCAATATTCAAAACTATGTTGGGGATTATTCAAAATTTTGAGATAGTGGCAAACAAATTTTTTTATTGGGGATTTTGTCGTTTGGACGCCCTTCCCTATGGAGATTTTTTCGTGTTAGCTAGCTTACATTTTTTTGGGGATTTTGTCGGATTGAAATAACCAATAAAGCGCTAGTAAAAGGTAACGGTTCCTTTCGAAGACACTGTTTTCGGGGCTTGCTAAGACGAGAAACAATTTGTTTTTTTAAATTGGATTTTATTCATAGGGTAGATACCATGTTTCCAGACCATTGATAATACCTAAACATTTTTTGGAAACTATTCGTATTCGTACAACTTTTGTAAACATTGTTTAACCTTTCTAGAAAGCAAAATGCCGAAAATCGAAACACCTTCAAATTAAAAGCCCAAAACCGAAAACCAAAAAATTAAAATACTGAAAAATCATTCTCAAAACCTCACTAACAGTTTCGACAATTTTTAATCCATACTTATAGGTTTAATTTTGTATGCTACTGGTCATTTAAATAATTGAAACCTTAAATCACAGAACGCCTAAGTCAATTATTATAAAAATTGATGGCTGAAGATCGCCTCGTCAGAATATAGGCTATGGTCTAAACCAGCGCTGCCCAACCCCAGGCCCGCGGGCCGAAATGTGGCCCGCGAACAAATTGTAAATGGCCCGCCTATGATATGAAAAAAAAATTGGAAATGAATTATTTGTTCAAAACACACCACCAATGTTTGTCTCAACCGTATTATTTTTCCTTTAATTCGAAATAAGCCACAGAAGACACAACAATGAACAAAAAAACACAAACAAAAATCTTCTCTTACTTGTTTTATACATGTGAAGAACTTTAGTTTGAATTTTGAATTTTGTATCTACCTCAGCTCAGCGCGATAAAACACACATCCACTGATAACTTCTCTAGGTGCTGCGAAAATGTGCGTAAAAAATTGCATACACCCTTAGCACTCAAAGATAATTGTTATTGTTGTTTTGTGTGGTAGGTTTTCACATTTATTCACAGACACGATTTTAAAGCTGGAAATTTTTCGACGTTGCTCCGGTTTTCTCTCAATAATTTTTTTTCCTTACGTGCTATGGCAAAAATATAATCTAGTTTTTGTAGAACATAACATTTGCTACAGTTTTGTTAATACAATCATTTTTGTATGTCAATTTGTTACCGTGATATGGCACTTCAAAAAACAGGTAATTTTTCAAAATTCGCCAAAAAAATGCCAAAAAATGAAGAATTCGGCCTTTTTTTTCGGAAATACCCAAATAATCATGATTTTTTTGTAATTATGGTTCCTCGTTAAAATCACCAATTTTCTACACCCCCCAACCCATCCCCGCTTGCCAAGCAGGTGTCAGGCCATACACATTATTATTGTCATCCCGACGTAATTTTAATTTATTATTTTGTTCTTAGTACAGTGGGCGGGTAGAAAGAGGTCGGAAGTTTATGAAAGTTTGGGATGTTGCTTAGGAATAGTTTATTAGCATTTGAGGAAGTTTTGGACTACGACGGCCTTGTGGAAAAAGAGGAGGAGTGGGAAATGCAAAATTCTCGACCTTGCGCCGGTTTTCCCTCAATAACTGTTTTTTCTTACGTTTAACGGCAAAAGCTTCAAAAACTTTTTTGTAGTTTGCGTTAAATTTACTAGCAAGATTGCTGGTACAAAAATTGTTGTATGTCATTTCGTTACCGAGATACGGAATGAAAGGAGGGGAAACTGCAAAATTTTCGACCTTGCTCCGGTTTTTAATTAATAACTTTTTTTCTTTACTTCTTACAGGAAAAACACGTTCTATTTTTTTCTACAACTTGGATGATAAAAAAATTGTTGTATGTCAATTTTTTTTGCCAAAAAATGAAAGAAGAAGAGGAGGGTGGGACTGCAAAATTTTTGACATTGCTCCGGTTTTTCCTCAATAACTTTTTTTCCTTTATGTCCTAAGGAAAAAATGTTATTGAGTTTTTTGTAGAACGTTAAATTTCCTACAATTGCAGTAGTTCAAATATTGTTGTTTGTCAATTCGTAAGGAAAACATGATGCAGAATTCCACTATATTTCTTCGTATATACCCGAATAATCATTTTATGAAAAATTACCTGTTTTTTGAAGCGCCAACAAATTGTCATACAAAGATGTTGGTAATAACAAAATAGTAGGAAATGTTATGCTCTACAAAAGTAGACGATGTTTTTGCCATAGGACGAAAGGAAAAAAAGTTATTGAGAGAAAACCGGAGCAACGTCGAAAATTTTTGCAGTTTTCCCCCCTTCCTCTTTTAGCACAGGGCCATCGAGGTCAAAAACTTAGCAAAATGTTTGTTAACCACCCTTGAACGAAATCATCAAGTTTCATTAACTTTTGACCTTTTTCCACCTAAGCCCACTTTTTCCAACCTGCAGTCTTTAGTTATTGATCGTGAGTGTGATTTTAAATACAAATACTGCAGTTTTTTTAAACACCTTCCTCAAAAGTAAAACTGTACGTACAAAGATTCTTCCATTGTACATTGTGAAGTTTTGGATCGACGTATGTTTGTGAAAAGGTTTTTTCAAATCTGAATTTTATATTAAGCAGCAACATACATCAGATTTATTGTTATTGTCAGCATCTGATCTCGCACCGAACATAGATAAATTAATAAAACAAAAACAATGTCAGAAATCGCATTGATTACCTACTTTTATTACTATTTTTATTTTTACGTTTTTATTAAATACATTCATTACATTTATGTTCCTTTTTCTATCAGAGATGCTATTTAATTTATTATTTTAATAAATGACAAATAATTTTTTTTTTCTTTTTGCACAAAACAAGCTATACTCTGGCCCGCCAGTGATTTTGTTGTCGTCAATTTGGCCCAAGAGATAAAAAGGTTGGGCAGCCTTGGTCTAAACGATTGATGTTTTTCGGTTGTGGGCCTTTTTTTTGCATAGGTAACGTCTTTGGTTTTGAGTTCGAATCTCGTATTTACTCATGTTCTCATGACAAATCCAAACCCGCACTGCCCAATACCAGTACCTACAATACGTCATAATTTTTTCCAAAACATATAGCACTTTTACTGGTGAAATTCACATTAGACCATTGTTGGTAGATGCAGCTGAATCATCCATTTCTATATGGACATTGACTCGAAAATTCAATTAGGCTAAAAAACTAAGTGTCCTTTTATAGACAGACCAGCAGCTGTTCCACCAACATGCCTGTATTTTTTTGTAGTGAAAGTTTGAAACTAAATAATTGTGAATAATTTTTAGTATAAAACAAAAAGTATCTACGGGATTGTACCTATTCGCAGATGCCATTTCTCATTTCTGGTCTACAAAAATAATATATAAAAAAAAATACTAGGTATCTACAACTATAGTCCTATACAGACAACACAATGGACTGACCATGTTTGAGCTCCTGTGTTGCGCCGACATCTTATCTAAGGCACATAAATTTCAATGAGGTGACTTCATCTTGAAGCTAGGCGAAGGGAAGGATGAAGTCGAGGAGGAACGGGCAACAAACACAAAACAAACATTTGCAACTCCATTTGTGAGATTTTTTGTTACTGCTGCTTGCTGCTGGCTGCCGCTGCTCCTCCGGATACATTCTAAAGAAGTTCTTGAAGTTATAGCGCGCCGGCTGCGGCTGGCTGCGGCTCGAGAAGATCTGTGCATATAGCCAACAGGCTAACAGCAACAGCAGTGGCAGCAGTAATCGTGCAGCAGCTACTTATGCGATAACAATGCCCATAAATGAATTCATTTCACTGACATTAAGCTAAACAAAAACTACAACAGTGGCGGCAGCACTGGCAGAGGCTGTGGCAGCGGTAGCGGCATACCGCGTAATACACAAAACAACACTCGGACACGAATTAGATCCGTTCAAGAGATTACACGTGTACCTACCTCTGGCTGTATCAACAGAGGCACTGAAGTGAGTCAGGAACACCACTCTTCTGCCCTGAGTTGAATTTGAGTTTGAGTCCCCATTGAATACGTACGCAACAACGCAACGGAATTAGGCGTATCTCAACAAGATTTGCGGGCCTGCTTATCCGTGCTCTTCATCAAAATGACATATGCCCTGGGTTGGGTTTGGGTTTTGGTTTTGGTAAAGCCGCTTCGTGCGTCGTCGTCGTGAAGGAGGAGGAAACTCCCGTTCGTTGTGC